>CM070542.1:30660857-31943619 GCA_036346415.1 Raddia guianensis | reverse complement strand
ACAACAGGGACTTCAAGATTAAGGCAAGACAAGACTAGACAAGACAAGACAAAGACTAGACAAGACAAGAGACAAGACAAGACAAGACTAGACTAGACTAGACAAGACAAGACAAGACAAGACATGACAAGACAAGACAAAAGACAAGACAAGAGACAAGACAAGACAAGACTAGACAAGACAAGACAAGATAAGACATGACAAGACAAGAGACAAGACATGACAAGACATGACAAGAGACAAGACAAGACTAGACATGACAAGACAAGACATGATAAAACAAGAGACAAGACATGACATGACAAGACAAGAGACAAGACAAGACAAGACAAGATAGACAAGACTGACAAGACACAAGACAAGACAAGACAAGACACAAGACAAGACAAGACAAGACACAAGACAAGACACAAGACAAGATCAAGACAAGACAAGACAAGAACCTAGGTGCACCCTGTCATGACCAGGTCATCAGGACGCGTCCGATGCCGGCTGCGCTCACGATCGAACACATGGTGGGCATCGTTTTTCAGATCCGGAGTTGCACAGTGAGGAGTATCGGACGGCTTCTGATAAACCCGTCGGACGCGTCCGATAAGCCTTTCCAGCCTAAGTCGATTTACTGCTAGCCGTCTGATCTCGTTCCAAGTTAATCTCATCCGTCCATTGGCCCAGCCTGAACCCTATAAATAGGTGGGATTTCGTGGGAGAGACTTGAGTGAGCTCATTTGTTCATCCCCAAGCTTTGAGAGAGTGAGAGCTCCTCCCTAGTTCATCCTTCATCTTCCTAGATCCAACATGAGAAATTGAGATTGAGAGTGGGAGAAGAAGAGGAAGAAAAAGAAGCCATACCTTGCCTCCTCCGATCATCCCCGAAGTTCTTGAGCCTTCCCCATGAGTTCTTGGCCTAGCTCGATGTTGGGAGAGGTGGTGGTCTAGTTGTGCTTCAGATATTGTGCTCTTGGATTTCTTGTCACCGGGATTCAACTCCACTACAAGCTTCATTGACACGTGAACCGCAAGCAAACCCACCAACGTGGTGGTCATCGGCTAGGCGTAGCCGATGCATCGTCTTTTCCAGTGCGTCGGAGATGTGCTAAATCCTCGGTGTGCTCGAGGTCGACCGCTGTGAAGTCGGGTGTTTGAGGTCCTTCGCGTGTGAAGGCTGCCGATTCTTGTACAAGTTGGAGTTCCCTTTCGATGTGTTCGGGAACGAACTTCTTCTAGTGGATTGAGGATTAGGGACGAAAGGGTCCCGGGCTTTCCTGTGTGGCGAGCTTCCTCAACGAGAATAGGTGCTTGCACCGAACTTCGATAAAAGATCGGTTTGCCCTCTTGCCTCTTTATTATTCGCACTTGTGTTTACTTAGCTACTAGACTTGTGTAGGGCTCATTCGCTAGTTGGGTGCTTAACTTGACTAATTGACCACGTTCAACAAGCGAATAAAATTAAAATAGTCCGATTCACCCCCTCGGCCTTAGGTCCCTTCAATTGGTATCGAGCATAGGATCTCTAGAATTTGCTTAACCGCTTAGAGATGGCGAAGGGATAGCATTCTTTGCTAATAGGGTTCCTTTGTTTAGTGGGTCACACTTTGCATTTTGGAAAATTCGCATGACCACATATCTTGATCTATGGGCGGACATTTGGGATGCCGTTGAGAATGGCATTGTTATCACTGCTTTGAAGGTGTACCTCTCACACCTGAACAAAAGAAACTTTCTGCTAACGACGCTAAGGCTAAAAATGTTTTGTTCACTGGCTTGAGTGTGGAGGTGTTTGAGAGGGTTAGTAATCTTGCATCTGCACATGACATCTGGACCACACTCATAGAAATTCATGAGGCTATACATCAAGGAGGGTAGATTAGTGGTGGTTAAGGAGAAATTTGATCGCTTTGAGGTGCTTCCAAATGAAAATGCTAATGATATGTATACTCGACTTAACCCCATAATCAATGAGCTCAAGGGGCTCGGACTCTCTATGCCAGATATTGATGTGTGCAGGAAAATGATGCGGATACTGCCAAGACAAGAGTACCGCGACATCATCACCTACATGTTCAACAGTGGTGATGTGGACAAGATGACCCCCACTGCCTTCTTGAGCAAGCTGAGGGCTCATGAGATGCTCATCATCGAGCCCCAGACTACTCATCCCCGAGAAGAACAAGGTCATAGCACTCAAGGCAACTGGACACAAGTCAAGTGACAAGTCTTCCTCATCCAAGACTCAAGAAGGAACAAACTTCTTTCCAAGTGAAGCAGCTGAGGAGATTGTGGCCATGATTGGGAGACGCTACGGCTTGAGGAAACCAGGTAAGAACCCACACTCTAGCTACCGGTGCTTTGAGTGTCATGAGAAGGGTCACATTGCTTCCATGTGCCCTCGAAAGGGCAAACTCAAATATGAGAGGGCCAAGCAAGATAGTGATGATGACAAGCCAAAGAACAAGGAGAGAAAGCACAAGGACAAGGATAGCAAGAGAAGCTGGAAGAAGACCTAGTTCAAGGGCACCACCAAGTAAGGAAAGAAGCTGGCATTCTTTGGAGAGTGGGCCACAGATGAGAGCTCCAGTGACACACCTGCCTCTGAGGATGAGGAGAATGGTCAAGGACTTGCCACCATGGCAATTGTTGAAATGACACCGCCGCCTCCATCCCTTCCTCCAAAATGCTTTGTGGTCATCCCAGAACCACAAGAACAAGTATAGTATTCTGATGGGGATGAGTCTGCTTCCTCCACTACTTCTACACCAAAGGCTTCATCACCACCAGCTACCTCACCGAAGTGCTTGATGGCACGACCCTCCACTGAGGTGAACTACCGGAGTGGTGGGTGCCATTGGATTATCGACAGTGGGTGCACTCAACACATGACCGGCAACCCCTGGTTGTTCACCTCAATAGGGAAGGAAGGCAACAACATTCCCCCCAAGGTCACCTTTGGAGATGGAAGCAAGAGCAAGGTGCTTGGCACAGGGAAGGTAGCAATCTCTTCAGATCTTTCAATTGATAATGTGCTACTTGTTAAGACTTTGAATTATAATCTTCTCTCTGTTGCCCAAGTATGCGACTTGGGGTTCCATTGCAACTTCTCATCTGAGGGAATGATGATTTTGGATAAAAATGAGAAAACTGTGTTCAAAGGCTTTCGTTTTGAAAACTTGTTTCTTGTGAACTTTAATGAGCCTGCCGCATCTATCTCGACTTGCCTTATTGCTAAAGTCTCTCTTGGTTGGTTTTGGCATAGGCGTCTTGGGCATGTGGGCATGGCTAATTTGAAGAAACTTTTCAAAAACGAGTTGGTTCTTGGGGTGCAAGATGTGACATTTGAGAAAGACAAGCTTTGCAGCGCCTGTCAGGCCGGCAAGCAAGTGGCAAGCTCACATCCTACCAAGAATGTCATGTCTACATCTCGACCTCTCGAGCTTTTACACATGGATCTTTTCAGGCCAACAAAATATGTGAGTATCGGGGGAAATCTCTATTGCTTGGTCATTGTTGATGACTTCTTCCGATACACTTGGGTTTTCTTTCTACCTGACAAAACCCCAACCGGGGACACTTTCAAAAGGTTTGTAAAGAAAGCTCAAAATATTTTTGAATGTACCCTCAAAAAGGTGAGAAGTGACAATGGAACTAAATTCACTAACACCTCTGTTGAGTTGTTTTGTGATGAGCTAGGGGTTGATCATCAGTTCTTAGCCACATACACACCTGAGCAGAATGGTGTGGTTGAGAGGAAAAACAGGACACTCATCGAGATGACAAGAACAATGCTCAATGAGTTTGGAACCTCTGAAGTGTTCTGGGCTGAGACAATCAGCACAGCCTGTCATTGCATCAACAGGCTGTACATTCACAAGCTTCTCAAGAAGACCTCTTATGAGCTGCTTGTGGGAAGACGACCCAGTGTCTCCTACTTCAGGGTATTTGGATGCAAGGTCTATATCAAGAAAAAGAGAGCACTTGGGCAAATTCCAAAGCGAGGTGGATCTGAGGATTCTCTTGGGATACTCTTCCAGAGAGACCTCCTACAGGGTATTCAATGAAGGAAGTGGTCAGATTGAAGAATCTTGTGATGTGAAGTTTGATGAATCAAATGGCAGTCAAGGTCAGCATGAAAATCTGGATGATGTTTGTCGGTGTAATAAATAGCGGGGTACAAAGAGTCCTGAGAAGACCAAAGCGGGCCCCACGCGTCAGGCGGGCGATAAGGCCCAGTGGCGTGGCGAGCCCCTCAGAGGCCAAGAGGGCCCCACGCGTCGGCGGGCGATAAGGCCCAGTGGCGTGGCGAGCCCCTCAGAGGCCAGCGGGCCCCACCGTCAGACAGGCGATAAGGCCCAATGGCGTGGGCGAGCCCCTCAGAGGCCAAGAGGGCCCCACGATCAAAGTGAGCGATAAGGCCCAGTGGCATGGCGAAGCCCCTCAGAGGCCAGCAGCCCCACCGTCGGCGGGCGATAAGGCCCAGCCATGCGTGGCGAGCCCTTCAGGAGGCCAAGACGAGCCCCTCGGCGCTCAAGGCGAGCCCCAGCGCGCGAAGCGGGTGCGTGGGCGAGCCCTCCCGAAGACCAGCGAGGGCTCCACGCGCGCCAGGCAGTCGCGCGGCGAGCCCTCTGGAGACGAGCAAAGGCCCCACGCGAAGGCGGAGTGCGTGGCGAGACCCAGCGCGCCAAAGTGAGCGTGGCGAGCCCTCGAAGACGGCGAGGCCCCACACGCTAGGCGGGGCCAGCGTGGCGAGGGCGTTGCGAAGGAGTCTTCGGGCGAAGGCTTCCCTGCTGCGAAGGACGAAGCGCATTTTGTCGACATCACGCAGCGGATAGACGGTGAAGAAATGATTATCGCTCTGATGACCCTTGCGGTCCGGCGGTACCGCCACCGTGGGCGCAGAAGAATTGACCCAGAGAGAAGGTTTGCTTGAGGAGGCCGCCCGCGTCGGGAGGAGCGGCGGGGCCCCACCCGCAGACTCACCGGTGTGATGTCGGGTCGAGGACACACTGCGGCACGCGAGGCGGCGCCTGCTGGCGTGCAAGCGCGCACGTTTTGCCTCTTCTGTCGTGTCTTGTCGATTATCTTGAAATCAGATCTTGCCTACCCTCGGCTCTCTCCTTGACCCAAAGCTTGTATAAAAGGGGAGGAGAGAGAGGGGAGGAGGCACGTTAGGTGCAAACGTTGCACAAGCATAGGTTTCGAACACACGCAGTTCACAAGCACCTTGTAGACACATTCCCATTTTCAACCACAATCAGAAAAGAGCTAAGCCTCAGCAGGAGTAGGACTATTACCCGCGAGGGGGTCCGAACCTGGGTGAATCTGCGAGTCGCTCCTCGTTGTGCCCGACGCTCAAATCGAACCGAGCTTGATCGAGTTGGCTAGCAGACTAAAAATCTGACCAGGGGTGTGATCCGCAGTGGTTGAGCGGAGAACACGCCGTCAATGGCGTGCAGTAGGGCGCTAGCATCGGTTCAAGCTCTTGACCCTTCTTGGCGGCGATAGCGGAGCGGCGATCGCGATGGAGCAGAAGCGGCCGCTAGAGCCGCTGCCACGAGTCGGCCATGGCGATGGCGATGGATCACCCGGCGGTAGCCGCCGCCTAGGGTCGGAACCTGGCGGAAGCACCGCCCGGCCAAGCTAAGCGGCGCTGGCCTTGAGGAGTGCACTCAAAGACAGAACCTCCATGCGGCGTGGCCTTGCTTTGGAGAACCCACCGGTTCCGGTGACTCCGGACTCCCCGGCGGCACCGTGGTTGGCCAGCTTGGCCCGCTACATCGAGGCAGCCTTTTTTTTGGGCCTTCCTTTGGAGCCGAGCGGCGAGGTCTTCTTCCTTCACCGCTCGCCTCGGGGGCTGCATTGTACAAAGCCATCTTCAATAAGAGATAAGTTCTATTTCCTTGTGGGCATCTGTTTCTTTTTTCGCCTAAAGTCTGTTAGAAAGCATTCTGTTGAAAGCTGGTAGCGAAAAAGTACTTAAAGCGATGGCCCTTAGTTCTGAGACGAACGACTACGATTTGCGGTTGGGCGAGGCGAAGCGGACGGAAGGCGGGTTCTAGCCTGGTGTGTCGGCTCGGTCTAGGCAATGCGCCAACAGCGGCACCGGCGACTAGACCACTTCCGGAAGCTAAGTGCTCGCCACGTGACGTCTAGGGTCGGTTCGCAAAGAGGCCATAAGGGTTGAAGTAACCAGATGCCTGAGGAAAAAGCGCCCACTTTCAACAGAAAGCTCTGTCTAAAGCTTTTTGGCGATCAGTGGCTTAGCCTTAAAAAGGTCTGTTAGAAAGCATTCTGCCGAAAGCTGGTAACGAAAGTACTTATGGCAGATGGCCCCTTAGTTGCAAAGGCAAACGCTTATAACTTCTGTTGTGCGAGGCGGCGAGACGAAGGCGGGTTCTAGCCCGGTGTGTCGGCTCGGTCTAGGCAATGCGCCAACAGCGGCACCGGCGACTAGACCACTTCCGGAAGCTAAGCGCTCGCCACGTAATGTTTAAGTCGGGTTGCGAGAGGCCATAAGGGTTGAAGTAACCAGATGCCTAAGGAAACAGCGCTCACTTGCGGCAGAACGTTCAGTCTAAAGCCTTTGGCGGTCAGGTGCCCCAGTTCAATTTCGCAAGTTAAAATTGTGCGAAGTTCAAGTGAGACTCACAACAAAAGAGCAAAAGTTTGTTTGCATTGATAGGCAACGTTTACAAGGCAAAATAGACAGGGGAGTCTTGCTACTCCTCCTCGTGTTAAATCTTCGCTGAGCGGCGCCGCCCATCATGGACATGTGGCGGTGGCGGTGTCAACCCGCTACCGCCGATCCGGTCCAGTGGCGCGAAGGCTCCCCGGTGGCGGCGTCGAGATCAAACGCGGCGTCTCGAGCAAGACAGTTGTCCAAGATGAACCGCGCTGCTTCAAGAGCGTCTTGGCGACCGTCTTCGATCGCCCGCGTCCGCAACGCCACCGGAAGACCGCGAGGCTTTGGCGCTCGTCCCCGTCCCGCGCGCCAGCGTCTTCTTGACCGTCTCCTCAGCGAGAATACAAAGTAACACCAGTGGATGCGAGGCGCCCGGAAGCCGTGGTAAGCGCGCGCGGCATGTCGGCGAGGGATCGGGCGCTTCGAAGTGTGCGGCGGAGGTCTTGATCGCTTGGCGGCCGAGGCGGTGTGGCAGGCCGTCGCAGACCTCGCGAGTCATCGTCTCTTCGCGGCGGTTTCTTGGCCAAGGCCCGCCGCGGCTTCGCCGCGGATCGCCCGCCAAAGCAGGGCTTCCTCCGCGTTGCCCAGTGCGGGAGAGGGTGCGGTTAGCGCCTCGAAGGCGCGCCTCGTCGGGCGGTCACGACCGAGATGGCGGCGCGCCGTGAGACGCGATGGCGAAGGTTCTCCGGCGGCCGGCGAACTCTCCGCCGCCATGAGCGGCCCCCCGCCAAGGAGCGGCGGGCGGGCGGTGGGTGGCGAAGTCGCGCGGAGCGGAGCTTCGTTGCCCGGCGTCCGCCTGTTCCAAGAAGGACAAGCAGGTTGGTATGCAAAAAGCGTGTAGCATACTAACCCTAATGTGAAATGTACGTAAGCGCAGGAAAGCCAACTTGAAGTGGCGGCGTCGGAAGCGAAGCTGAAGGGGGGCGCTAAGTCGCTTGGTTGAGGCGGTGGTGGCGCTGATCGTGATCACCGCCGTCGGGCAGCCAGCTGGAGCGAGTGGTGCGGTCGGCAGAGGCACCGTGGCGGCAGAGGAGGCCCAGCGTCGGCAAGCGCCGCAAGAAGCGTCGGCGTAGAAGGAGCGGAAGAAATTGGCGCAGCGGCGCCAATTCTCGAAGAGTCGCCAGCGCTCTCGCCCGGTGGCGGAAGCGGCGGCGTAGCAGCAGGCCCCACGGAGGGGGCAGCGGTGGCGGCGGAAGCTTCGAGATTGAGGGCGAGCCCTCTTTGGACTCGTCGCCCCTCCTCTTCGTCGTCGCCCACGGCGAGGATGAGGCGACGCTTCCCGGAAGCGCGGTCGGAGTCGGCCGCCACGGCAGAGGTAGCGGCGGCCCCGGAGGCTTGGACGGTCGCCGGAGGCGGATCGTGGATCTGTAGTGGCCCCCGTGCCACTTGGACCGCAGGACCAGAGACCTCCATGGGGGGCAGCGCACGCAAGTGTTGGTTGCGCCCCGTGGATCGATCGCCGAGAGGGAGGATGCTGCGAGCGTGAAGTGTCGCTGATTGGTGGGGTCGATGAGTCCCTTGACCGATCCGAACACGCCGTCGTCAAGACGTTCCTGCTACCGGGCGAGCAAGAAAGGAAGCCGTAAGTAGGGATGAAAATGGTACGGATAATTTCCGACCGTCCGACCGACCGAGGCATAATAATATACGAAAATATTGAGTCGGATAATTTTATGGATATCCGAATCCGACAAGGCGGATACGGTATGGATACAAATAATATCCGATGGATATTATCCGAGCTTTTCTTGGATAATATTCGATGGATAGTATCCGATTAGCTAAATCCATCTATAAACTATCTCTATTATATTTCTATAGGATAAATGACTAACACATATAACAACTAGATGTATGTGATTTTACATTTTTTTTTGCTTTATCGGGTATGATACTTACACACCATCATTTTCATGACTGTGAGTCATAAAGTTTAGTCACAAAGAGATAACTATATGTATTTGGATATACTTATTTCTTTAGTACTCCTATATGTTTTCACGTATTATCCGAGAGAGTATCCGCGTCCGATCCGTATTTGTATCCGATATTATTCGTATCCGTATTTGTATCTGGTACTATCCGTATCCGAATCCGTATCCGGTCAAACTAAATGGATCAAATACAATATGAGTGGTTTCCGATCCGTATCCGATCCGTTTCATCCCTAGCCGTAAGGTCGGCAAGCAAAAAGATTCCAAGAAAGACAAGAGACCCAAAAGACTAAAAGAGCACTCATCACGGGGCACGCAACTCCATCGTTGTCGCCATAGTACATCAAAGTAGGCAAGTCCTCGCGAGCGGGCGAGTCGGCGCCGCAAAAAATCCGCCACGACGAGGGTTCGGTGAGCCAGCGGCGGCGAAGATCGGCGATGCGCGCCAGCATCAACTCCAGCTCCGCTGAATCGTCGAACCACCCCGGTTGGCGGTGGGCTCAAGGCCCTCGGGAAGAGAAAGATCGTCGTGGCCGCTGGAGTCCTCCACGTCTGACCATTGTCGGTGCGATCCTTCCAGTTGGACTTGGGCGCGACAGGATGATGGCGGTGGTTCAGCGGGCGTGAAATAGCAGACCCCGAAGACCCGCGAAGCGCGGCCTCGCGCAAGACGTAAGAGCGGCGCGCCAGTGGGAGGCTTGGCATCGTCCCCACGAACATCTCGCAGAGGTGGGCGAAGATGGCAGCGCAATGATGGAGTTGGGGAAGGTGCACCGCTGAATCTCGTGAAAGCGAGCACCCCAAAAAATTCAGAGTACGGTGGGATGAGCCCGCCAGCGCCGCCGAACGAAGGTGATAATCTTGCCGTTCGAGGGCTTGGCGCCATGGTGCGAGGCGGGAGGCGGCGGTTGGCGCACGAACACATGAAGCCGCCTCACGCGTCTTCGTCGGCGGCGGAGGTAGGAAAACTGTCCCAGCGACGGCAGCGCTTCACGGCGATCCTTGCTGCGTTTGGCGCCATTGGAAGCGGTGGAGAAGTTAGCGAAGAGAAAGAAGGCTCTGTGGTGACAAATGAGGAGGCAATTGGCGGTTTGTGAAGACTTAGCGTGCGGAAGGATTATGCGCGCGCGAGAAATATTTATAGGCGTGAAGCGCGAGCACGACGGTTTGGATTCGCCCCACGCAGCGGCGCCATCATTGCCCGCGCGTTTTGGTTTCTGCGAAAAGCGTAGTTCCCCAAGGAAGATCGTGTGCGGATGGAGAATCGAGCGTCGACCGCGCAGTGGTGGGCCCCCACGATTCGTCTCCGCCACACAAGAAGCGGAAAAAGTGTCTGCTGACGGTTCGCGTATCATAGTGGACCGGGGGCTCTTGTCGGTGTAATAAATCGGGTACAAAGAGTCCGAGAAGGCCAGCGGCCCCACGCGTCGGTGGCGATAAGGCCCAATGGCGTGGCGAGCCCCTCAGAGGCCAAGAGGGCCCCACGCGTCGAGCGAGGCGATAAGGCCCAGCGTGGGCGAAGCCCCCTCAGAGGCTCCAATGGCCCAAAGCGTCAGCGAGCGATAAGGCCCAGCAGATGGGCGAGCCTCGAGAGGCCAGCTGGCCCCACGCGTCAGCGGGCGATAAGGGCCCAGCAAGATGGGCGAGCCCCTCAGAGGAATAGCAGGCCCCACGCGTCAGCAGGCGATAAGGCCCCAGCGTGGCGAAGCCCTCGAGGAGAGCCAGCGGGCCCCACAAGTCGGCCAGGCGGCAAAGGCCCATGGCGTGGCGAGCCCCTCGGCGCTCAAGGTGGGCCCAGCGCCAGCGGTGCGTGGCGAGCCCTCTCGAGACGAGGCGAGGCCCCACGCGCCGAGTCGCGTGGGCGCGCCTCCTCGAAGACGAGGCGAGGCCCCGCGCGCCAAAGGCGCGCGGGCGAGCCCCTCCGAAGACGGCGAGGGCCCCGCGCGCCAGCGGGCCAGCGTGGCGAGGGCGTTGCGAAGAGTCTTGGGCGAAGGCTTCCCGCTGCGAAGGACGAAGCGCATTAACGCGACATCACGCAGCGGATAAACGGTGAAGAAATGATTACCACTCTGATGACCCTTGCAGATCCGGCGGTACACGCGTGGCAGAAGAATTGACCGGCAGAGAGAAGGTTTGCTTGAGGAGGCCGCCCGCGTCGGGAGGAGGCGGTAGGCCCCACCCGCAGACTCACCGGTGTGGATCATGCGGGTCGAGGCCACTGCGAAGCCGCGCGAGGCGAGCTGGCGGCGGCGGCGGGCGTGACACGTTTGCGTCTCTTCTGTCGTGTCTTGTCGATGTACTAAAATCTTGTATTGCCTACCCCCTCGGCTCTCTCCTTGACCCAAAGTTTGTATAAAGGGAGAAGAGAGAGGAGGAGGCACGTTATGTGCAAGCGTTACACAAGCATAGGTTTGAACACACGCAGTTCACAAGCACCTTGTAGACACATTCCCATTTTCAACCACAATCGAGAAAAGAGCTAAGGCTCGACGAGTAGGACTATTACCCGAGAGGGTCCGAACACAGGTAAATCTGTGAGTCGCTCCTCGTTGTGCGACGCTCAAATCGAACCGAGCTTGATCGAGTTGGCTAGCAGACTAAAAATCGACCGGGGTGTGATCCGCAGATGGTTGAGCGGAGAACACGCCGTCGATGGCGCGCCTGTAGGGGCGCTTAGCATCGGTTCAAGCTCTTGACCCTTCTTCAGATGGCGATGGCGAGCAAGCGATCGCGATGGAGCGAGAAGCGGCGCTAGAGCCGCTGCCACGGAGTCGGCATGGCGATGGCGATGGATCACTGGCGGTAGCCGCCGCCTAAGTCGGAACCTGGCGAAGCGGCCGCCCGGCCAAGCTAAGCGGCGCTGGCCTTGGAGGAGTGCACTCCAAACAGAACCTCCACGCGGCGGGGCCTTTTTGGAGAACCACCGGTTCCGGTGACTCGGACTCCGGCGGCACCGTGGTTGGCAACTTGGCCCTTCGTCGGCGACCTTTTTTTGGGCCTTCCTTTGGAGCCGAGCGGCGAGGTATTCTTCCTTCACCGCTCGCCTCGGGGGCTGCATTGTACAAAGCCATCTTCAATAAGAGATAAGTTCATTTCCTTGTGGGCATCTGTTTCTTTTTTCGCCTAAAGTCATTAGAAAGCATTACATTGAAAGTCGGTAGCGAAAAAAAGTACTTAAAGCGATGGCCCTTAGTTCTAAGGACGAACGCCTCGACTTGCTGAGTTAGGAGGCGGCCAGACGGAAGGTTGGGACCGCCGTGATAGTGCATAGGCTCGTTAATTAAAAGCCGACTCACATCGCGGCGTTAGAATTCGATTCTCGCCTAACTTGTTTTTCGAGGAATGATGTGAGTTGTATGGACCCTTTGTGTTGATTGCTTGTAATTTTCATGACTGCGTGTCATGGTTGATTCTGTAGAAGGCTGTCTGTTGTTGTATAACTTGACTGCGTCTTGGCATGTGATCTTGAATCCTCATGTATATTTGATTACTAGTTTGTTAGGAGTAATAGCTTGTAATTGGTCATGGAGGCTTCAACCCTGGTGGCTCGGTGGACAAGAAAGAGCGTGGTGATGGAGATCATCGCGTACTTGGGCCAGACTAACTCACGGCTTGATAGCGTATCTTACGTGATTGTTTTCTGCTCGCCGTGTTCTATCTCTTTATCATAATTGGTGGTCATGATAGACTTTGATAGGATGGTTTCCCTCGAAAAATTAAGTAACTACCCTTCCAATAGCGGCACCTACAAGACCCTGTACGTTAGCGGATTGTTTCCACCCTGCTTTGCGAGGGAGGGCGCCGTTTTCTTCCTTGGTCGTAGGGTGGAATGTGATTCCACATGCAATGCGTTGGTTTGCTTATCGGGGCTAGCACAAAAGGGTTTTGGGCCCCGGGGTATCTATGTTGGAGCCGGGGCATCGAATGCCGTCCAACAAACAAGAGTCACGTATGATGTGATTGGCAAGGGGTTGCCTACCTATGTCTAGGTTCTTTGGTAACTCTAGAATTTTTGACTATGGGTCTTGTCCTTCTAAAATGCACCAGAGGGAAAGTGATTTTAGTGGGAGCATCTTTTATTAAATTGTTTAATGGAAGATTAACATGAACATAGTGCTAAAACTTTGCTTATTTATACATTGTGTAGATGGCACGCAATGTCAATGCAAACCCCGGTTTTAACTTTGCGTTCGGTCCTTGAGAGGAAAAACTTCGATGGGACAGATTTTATGGATTGATATCGAAACTTGAGAATCGTTCTCAAGCAAGAGAAAAAGGAATATGTGCTAGAGGAGCCGTATCCTGTTGAACTGGCTGATATTGCGCCCGCCGACAAAGCGTGTTTATGAGAAGCACACTAACG
The DNA here is from genome assembly GCA_036346415.1 of Raddia guianensis. Lineage (NCBI taxonomy): Eukaryota > Viridiplantae > Streptophyta > Magnoliopsida > Poales > Poaceae > Raddia > Raddia guianensis. The sequence goes on along the minus strand of CM070542.1, from coordinate 31,930,646 downwards.
ATGCTCTTGATGTTAGTTGTCTCATGCTAGCCACTATGAACTCGATCCGCAAAAGCGGTATGAGCATCTTGCGCATACTATGATCGAAGGTCTTAAGGGCATGTTTGAGAACCAAGCTAGAAATTTGAGCGATATCGATATCCAAAGCCCTGTTTGCGTGCAAACTAAGCTGAAGGAGCTGCCTTGTTAGTCCTCATGTGATCAAGATGATTGGTTACATTGAGAGCACGGAGAAACTTGGCTTTCCTTAAAAGTCGAAATGGCCACGGATGTGATTCTCGAGTCGCTCCTGCGAGCTTTGAGCCATTCATTTTGAACTTTCATATGAATAGCACGGAGAAGACCACGACCGAATTTGCATGGGATCTTTGAAGCGGTGAAAGCGAGCATTAAGAAAGGCCCTAGTCATGTCATGATGGTTCAAAAGGATAAGAAAAGGAAACGCAAGGGCAAAGGGAGCGGTGAGGATGTGATCCAAGATCAAGAAACCTAAGCCGGTATGAAGCCCAAGAAGGGTGTACAGGAATTTCGACGAGTGTCACTCTTGCCATAAGAAAGGTCATTGGCGTAGTAAGCTGCAGAAAGTACCGGGAAGACAAGAAGAATGGGCTGTTTCATCTTCAGGTATTAATGTTATTGAAATTAATCTTGCAACTTGTCCTAATGAATCGTGGGTATTTGATACCGGATCAATGATTCATACTTGCAAATCGTTGCAGGGGCTTAGTAGGACTCGAAGCTGTGCAAGTGGGAGGTGAATATTCACGTCGGCAATGGAGCAAAGGTTCTTTGCGTTGGTATCATCGGCGTCTATTCCTTACCATTACCGTCTGGTTTAGTCATGGAACTTAATAATTGTTATTATATTCCTGCCTTGAGCAAAAACCTTATCTCTTCTTCATGTTTGGAAGAAGATGGTTATGATTTTGTAATAAAGAACAAGCGTTGTTCTATTTATTTCAATGGTTTGCTCTATGGTAACTTCTCATTAATGAATGGGTTGTATGTGCTGGATTTTGATGATGCAAATGTTTATAACGTTAATGCTAAAAGACTCAAAACAAATGATTTGAATTCCACTTATCTGTGGCAATTGCCGCTAGGCCATATAGGTAAGAACGCATGGAGAAGCTCCATAAAGATGGACTTCTTGGTTCAATTGATTTTGAATCTTTTGACACATGCGAATCTTGTTTACTTGGCAAGATGACAAAGACACCCTTCTTGGTCACAGTGAGAGGGTGAGTGACTTGTTGGCCCTCGTACATACGGATGTATGTGGACCGATGAGTCTTGAGGCGAGGTGGTTTTCGGTATTTTATTACTTTTACTGATGATTTTAGTAGATATGGCTATATCTATCTAATGAGGCATAAGTCTGAATCTTTTGAAAAGTTCAAGGAGTTTCAGAATGAGGTACAAAATCATTTGGGCAAGACAATCAAATTTCTGCGATCTGATCGTGGAGGTGAATATTTGAGCCAAGAGTTTGGCGATCATCTAAAGAGTTGTGGAATTGTTCCGCAATTGACTCCACCCGGGACGCCTGAGTGGAATGGTGTATCGAAACGGAGGAACCGAACCTTGTTGGACATGGTGCGGTCTATGATGAGTCGGACTAATCTTCCTTTGTCATTTTGGGGACTCGCTCTAGAAACTGCTGCGTTCACTTTAAATAGGGTTCCATCAAAATCCGTGGAGAAGACGCCATATGAGATATGGTGGGCGGCGTCCCATGTTGTCTTTTCTAAAGATTTGGGGTCGAAGCTTATGTAAAAGCGATGACGCGTCGATAAGCTTCACGCCAAATCGGATAAATGCTTCTTCGTGGGGTATCCAAGGGATACGTCCGGTGGTTATTATTTTTATAACCGGAAAAGGGCAAAGTGTTTGTCGAAAAGATGGTATCTTTCTAGAAAAGCAGTTTTCGAAAAGAGCGATGGGGGAGTGGTGCAACTTGAAGAAATTCGGGAAACACACGAAAATGTTTGACTCCTGCGACCCTCAACCCGACGAGCAAGTTGTTCTTTGAGCCGGTGGTTGAGGCGCCTTGACCCACGTAGATCCGAGAGGGCAAGTCGTGCTCGAGAGGTTTATGTTCCTCGCCACGGAGCGGCACGACGTTATTGTTGGACAATGATGAGCCTAAGGATTATGCGGAAGCAATGGTGGGATCGGACTCTGAAAGATGGCTAGAGGCCATAAGATCCGAAATAAAGTCCATGTATGATAATCAAGTTTGGAACTTGGTTGATCTGCCTGATGGTGTAAAAACTATCGAGTGCAAATGGGTCTTTAAGAAAAAGATAGACGCCGATGGAAATGTTCACATCTTTAAGGCGCGCTTGGTAGCAAAAGGGTATAAGCAGATTCATGGTGTTAACTATGATGAAACTTATTCGCCTGTTGCCATGGTGAAGTCTATCAGGATCATGTTAGCGATTGCCGCGTATCATGATTATGAAATTCGGCAAATGTATGTCAAAACGGCTTTCCTAAATGGAAACCTAAGCGAGGACGTGTACATGGTACAGCCCGAAGGTTTTGTCGATCCTTTAAATGCTAGCAAGGTATGCAAGCTTCAAAGGTCTATTTATGGGCTGAAGCAATCATCTCGGAGTTGGAACCTTCGTTTTGATGAAGTGGTCAAAGAGTTTGGCTTCATCAAGAATGAGGAAGAGCCGTGTATTTACAAGAAGGTTAGTGGGAGCGCACTTGTGTTTCTGGTCCTGTATGTAGATGACATACTGTTAATCGGGAATGATATTCCAATGTTAGACGCTGTTCAATCTTATTTGAGAAAGAGTTTCTCAATGAAAGATTTGGGAGATGCGGTCTACATTTTGGGGATAAAGATCTATAGAGATAGATCGAGAAGGCTAATTGGATTAAGCCAAAGTACTTACATTGACAAAGTCCTAAATCGGTTTGCTATGCAAAACTCCAAGAAAGGATTTTTGCCAATGTCTCATGGTGTAAGTCTCAGCAAGACTTAGTGTGCCTCGACGCCTGATGAGCTAAAGAGAATGAGTGCGATTCCATATGCCTCCGCTATTGGATCCATCATGTACGCCATGATGTGTACGCGCCCTGATGTTTCATACGCTCTAAGTGTTACGAGCAGATACCAATCAAATCCCGGTGAATGTCACTGGATAGCTGTAAAGAACATCCTCAAGTACTTACGAAGAACTGGGGAGATGTTTCTGGTTTTTGGAGGAGAGGAGGAGCTCGTCGTAAAGGGTTACGTCGACGCTAGCTTCCAAACCGACAAGGATGATTCGCGTTCGCAATCCGGGTTTGTATTCTGTCTCAATGGTGGGGCAGTGAGCTGGAAAAGTTCTAAGCAAGAGGCGATTCTTGATTCCACGACGGAGGTCGAGTATATTGCGCCACGAAGGCGCAAAGGAAGGCGGTTTGGATCGAAAGTTTGTTTCGAGTTGGGAGTTGTCGCTAGTGCTTCCTGTCCAGTGGACCTCTATTGTGACAATAGTGGTGCCATTGCACAAGCTAAGGAGCCTAGGTCTCACCAAAAGTCCAAACACATACTCAGACGGTACCACCTGATCAGAGAGATCATCGAGAGAGGTGATGTGAAGATTTGCAAAGTGCACACGGATCTAAACGTGGTCGATCCACGACAAAGCCCCTTCCACAACCCAAGCATGAGGCGCACACAAGAGCCATGGGTATCCGATACCTGCATGATTAACTCTAGTGCAAGTGGGAGATTGAAGGGAATATGCCCTAGATCAATCATGAGATGATTGTGTAATACGTCTTTGTTCATGTACTTTTCGATAACTAGCTTATCAGGTTCCATGAAGAATGGTCATAACTTTGTTCATCAAGTATGACTTGGTTGTGAGACACATTGTTTGTATGACATTATTCTAAATCGATCCACGATCCGTAATCATTATGAGGAGCGATAATGATTGATCGGCACATGTATTGATTGATGGTACTGTTTCACATACCATAGATATTGTGGATATCGAATCAATAATGTGGACACGTGTTAGAGAACACGGATGGTTGGATTGACCTACTCCGAGACACCGCTTTGAGATTGTTATCTTAATAGTGCCATCGATTGTTGTCTCGAATGGTACACCTATATGGTCCTTAGACTGAGATCATCATAGAGTCCCGGCATGCGTAGTTGTATACTTTGGGGTTATCAAACGCTACTCCGTGGCGGGTAGTTATAAAGGTAACTTACGGGTATGCCGCTAAACATGGCGTGGGGTGTGATAGATCAAGATGGAATTTGCCCTCCTCGATAACGGAGAGATACCTCTGGGCCCTCGGTGTGGATGGATAAGGAAAGTCTTGCGGCGTGCCAAGGTGACTAATCGTTAGTCACATCTTATATCCATTACGGAACAGTGAATGGGTCGAGCTATCACAAGGGTGGTACGCATCTTGCCTTGAGCTTGACCGGTGTCGCGTGGCAAAGGGATCGGTATGTCTGGCGTGTATCAAGGTTCACCGATGAGATCATTCGTGCATTCGGGGTCAATATGTGTTGCTAGATACCGCTATTGATCGTGGATCGAAAGCGGGTTTCGGGTCATGGCCGATTTGGCGCATGAACCTAATGGGTCACACACTTAACGGTTTGAAACATGCTTAACGGATTCACTTCTGTTAATGGGTTTCGGCGCGTGGATATGGATCCGCGTAGGAGATAGAGTCCTAACGGGCCTCCTTCTAGTGTAGAAGCCCGTTAGCACATCTATATAAGTTGGAGGCCAGGGGCGGCGCGGAGGATTAGTTAGATGCAGTCCACCAAAACCCTAGCCACCGCGCCCCTCCCGCTCCCGAGGAAACCCTAGCCGCGCGACGTGGTGCTAGCACGCCGGCGCGCGATGTTCCACCCCTGGATGTGTGGATACCTTAGAGGCGCTGCCTCTTTCGCGGACGTGCTTGCTGATCGGCGACCTCTCCCCAGCACCGGCGACCACTCGGCGAACAGGCGACCCTCGGCGAGCCGGGCGACCTCACCCCAAGCACGGCGACCACTCGGCGAACACGGCGACCTCGGCGAGCCGGGCGACCACTCGGCGAACAGGCGATCCTCGGCGAGCCGGCGACCTCACCCCAAGCAGGCGACCCTCGGCGAGCACCGCGACCTCTCGGCGGTCGGCGTCTTGATCAGGCGTGTTCGACAACTTCCCACTCGTCGTGAGTCTTCTTCCGCCGTGATCCAGCGCCGAGGGTAACGATCCATGGTCCCCTACTTACATGTTGATCCTGGGTGTGCGCGAAAATTTTGATTTTTAGCTAGCGTAGCCTGCGCGTTTCCCATCACCTGTCACCTATTTGGTAGATGTCTGGTGTCGTGGGTATCAAAGAAACAGAACTCCGTGGCGCTATCTACTGCTGAGGCTGAGTATATAGCGGCGGGGAGTAGTCAGGCTTATAAATTCTATTCCTGACACAATCCTTACTTGACTTTGGCGTAAAACTTGACCACGTGCCTCTTCTGTGTGATAATGAGAGTGCTGTGAAGATAGCTAGCAACCCGGTTCAACACTCGCGCACCAAACACATTGACGTCCGACATCATTTCTTTCGGGATCATGTGATGAAGGGCGACATCGTGATTGGATCTGTGCGTCGGAGGACCAAATTTTGCGATATCTTCACCAAGCCACTAGATGAGACACGCTTTTGTAAGTTAAGAAATGAACGAACATATTAGATAGGTCAAATGTAAATGCGAGTTGGTCGGGAACATTGTGTGTGAACTCGCACAATCATATGAACTTGAGACAATCTTGGAGCTTTGCAAATTCTACTTGATTCATACTTTGTTCAATGCATCTCCATTTGCACTTGATAGCTAAATCTCAAATTGACTGTCATCGTGCTCAATAGATGCTCTAATTAACACATGGTAATAATTCTTCACATGGAGTGAGTGTTAGATGTGTTAAAGCCATGGGTATCTTTTATAGCTCATCTCTATGAGAATGACCTAGTGCTTCTAGTTCTAATCTTGCTATTCATTGTGTATCTTGTTTAATACCTTGACTAGATATGAACACCTTTGTTATGAAAATGTTGAGCAATCTAAAAATGTGCAAAAAAAAAGGCAAAAGTAAGGCCAAAAGGCCATCCTTGTTCTCACCAATGTCTTCCCAGCTGAGACAGCTTGCCATTGCACTAGGCATGAACTTAGGGGGAGCTTTGGATGATCAAGACACTGAATCCTTGATGTAATGTCAAGCGATGTCGCCTACGGTTTTGAGACATGGAACTTAAAAGAATTTTTTTTTTAGATTCAACTCTTTGACTTGGTGTAGCACTTGTGCATATTTGAACATGCTTGTACTAAGTGCTAGTTTGCATCAAGAGACCTCTCCTAGTGCATGAGCTTACTAGATACTCATTGGCTTTGATTCCTCTACATCCGGCTCTAGATCTTAATTCTACTTACACATCACTCAAACATGAGCCTCTATTGTGTATTGTGATATTTGATCTAGAAATAGTCTTGAATTTGCAATGTGGTGGATAACTTTGCATGATTAGAACTTGTATAATCTACAAAGCTCTTGAGTATTGTCTCCTTTTCATGTGCTTGTTGATTGCCCTTTGTGGTTATTGATGACAAAGGGGGAGAAAAATAAATGAGTGGCAAGCAATGGGGAGAAAAGTGAGTAGAACAGTGGAAAATATGACAAAGGGAGAGAAATTATAAATTTTGCAAATCTGTGTGTTGCTCACTTGATAGGCAATGACCTAGGGGGAGCTAGGTGTTAGTCTTGCATTGCATTGCACTTCAATTAATCTTATGCCTAGTTGTTATTTCAAGTGAAGTAATCTCAATTGGTATCACTCTTGATGGAACTAACCCACTGCACGAGACACACATTTGCTTGTTGAGTTAGCTATGCAGGAGACTTACAGGTGTTGTCATCAATTACTAAAAAGGGGGAGATTGTAAGATCAAGTTTTAGTATTGATGACAACAGGGACTTCAAAATTAAGGCAAGACAAGACTAGACAAGACAAGACAAAGACTAGACAAGATAAGAGACAAGACAAGACAAGACTAGACAAGACAAGACAAGACAAGACATGACAAGACAAGAGACATGACAAGACAAGACAAGACAAGAGACAAGACAAGACAAGACAAGACTAGACAAGACATGACAAGACAAGAGACAAGACAAGACAAGACATGACAAGACAAGAGACAAGAGACAAGACAAGACAAGACATGATAAGACAAGAGACATGACAAGACAAGAGACAAGACAAGAGACAAGACAAGATAGACAAGACTGACAAAACACAAGACAAGACAAGACAAGACACAAGACAAGACATAAGACAAGACAAGACAAGACACAAGACAAGACACAAGACAAGATCAAGACAAGACAAGACAAGAACCTAGGTGCACCCTGTCATGACCAGTCATCGGGGACGCGTCCGATCTCGGCCAAGGCCACGATCGAACACATGGTGGGCATCGTTTTTCAGATCCGGAGTTGCATGGTGAGGAGTATCGGACGGCTTCGATAAACCCGCTTGACGCGTCCGATAAGCCTTTCGACCTAAGTCGATTGATCGCTAGCCGTCTGATCTCGTTCCAAGTTAATCTCATCCGTCCATTGGCCCAGCCTGAACCCTATAAATAGGTGGGATTTCGTTTTGGTTCAGCCGAACAAGACTTGTTCGGGACCGAACAAACCTGCCCAGTTGTAAGATCAAGTTTTAGTATTGATGACAACAGGGATTTCAAGATTAAGGCAAGACAAGACTAGACAAGACAAGACAAAGACTAGACAAGACAAGAGACAAGACAAGACAAGACTAGACTAGACTAGACAAGACAAGACAAGACAAGACATGACAAGACAAGACAAAAGACAAGACAAGAGACAAGACAAGACAAGACTAGACAAGACAAGACAAGATAAGACATGACAAGACAAGAGACAAGACAAGACAAGACATGACAAGACATGACAAGAGACAAGACAAGACTAGACATGACAAGACAAGACATGATAAAACAAGAGACAAGACATGACATGACAAGACAAGAGACAAGACAAGACAAGACAAGATAGACAAGACTGACAAGACACAAGACAAGACAAGACAAGACACAAGACAAGACATAAGACAAGACAAGACAAGACACAAGACAAGACACAAGACAAGATCAAGACAAGACAAGACAAGAACCTAGGTGCACCCTGTCATGACCAGGTCATCAGGACGCGTCCGATGCCAGCCAAGGCCACGATCGAACACATGGTGGGCATCGTTTTTCAGATCCGAGTTGCAGGTGAGGAGTATCGGACGGCTTCGATAAACCCGTCGGACGCGTCCGATAAGCCTTTCCAGCCTAAGTCGATTTACTGCTAGCCGTCTGATCTCGTTCCAAGTTAATCTCATCCGTCCATTGGCCCAGCCTAAACCCTATAAATAGGTGGGATTTCGTGGGAGAGACTTGAGTGAGCTCATTTGTTCATCCCCAAGCTTTGAGAGAGTGAGAGCTCCTCCCTAGTTCATCCTTCATCTCCCTAGATCCAACATAAGAAATTGAGATTGAGAGTGGGAGAAGAAGAGGAACAAAAAGAAGCCATACCTTGCCTCCTCCGATCATCCCCGAAGTTCTTGAGCCTTCCCCATGAGTTCTTGGCCTAGCTCGATGTTGGGAGAGGTGGTGGTCTAGTTGTGCTTCCGATATTGTGCTCTTGGATTTCTTGTCACCGGGATTCAACTCCAGCACATGCTTCATTGACACGTGAACCACAAGCAAACCCACCAACGTGGTGGTCATCGGCTAGGCGTAGCCGGTGCATCGTCTTTTCCAGTGCGTCGGAGATGTGCTAAATCCTCGGTGTGCTCGAGGTCGACTTCGCCTGTGAAGTCGGGTGTTTCGGGGTCCTTCGCGTGTGAAGGCTGCCGATTCTTGTACAAGTTGGAGTTCCCTTCCGATGGGTTCGGGAACGAACTTCTTCTAGTGGATTGAGGATTAGGGACGAAAGGGTCCTGGGCTTTCCTGTGTGGCGAGCTTCCTCAACGAGAGTAGGTGCTTGCACCGAACTCGGTAAAAAGATCGGTTTGCCCTCTTGCCTCCTTTATTATTCGCACTTGTGTTTACTTTCGCTACTAGACTTGTGTAGGGCTCATTCGCTAGTTGGGTGCTTAACTTGACTAATTGACCACGTTCAACAAGCGAATAAAATTAAAATAGTCCGATTTACCCCCCCTCTCGGCCTTAGGTCCCTTCACCAGTGCCGAGCAACTTTGTTGCGTCGAACAGGAAGATGAATCATCTGTCCGAGCAGAGTACCCAGGCTTAAGTGAGATGAATCATCTCTTTGAGGCTGAATGTCATCAAGAAGAGATTGGATTCTTGGTAGTGAGGTGTCTACCACCGCATCCGGTAAGATCAGATCTTCCGGGAGAATGAATATAGCAAGTCACGAGATGGACTCGTGTTGCTGCATCCAGGTATGAAGATACCCAGGAAAGTATGAATGAAAATAGGGAAACCACCTCTCGGGCTAGAGCTTGTCCGAGGAATAAAGATTGCGCTCTCGAGTGAATGTCATACTCAGGAACGAAGGTGATGTGCCCCCAGACGTAGATCGTGTGCCAGGAGCAGACAATGCATACGAGGGGAAAGGTGACCCAGTCCTCGAGCGTAGAGCTCGTCAAAGGAACCAGGTAAAGAGATCCAGTCCCCGAGCATGGAGCTCGTTAAAGGGACCAGAAAGTGCGACCAGGTGAAAACGTACCCGGTCGAAGACCATCCAGTCCCTGAGCGAGAGCTCGTCGCGGGACTAGACGCGCGCTCCGGGCGAAGAGCTGCCCGGAGCAAGGTGATCCAGTCCCTGAGCACGGAGCTCATCGCGGGGACCAGACGCGCGCTCCGGGCGAAGAGCTGCTCGGCGCGAGGTGAATCACAACCCGATGCAGTCAGAGCCGCAAGAGAACGTATGAAATCAACGCTTTACCCATGACGTATTCCTTGCGACAGTGTAAGCGTTGTCTTGGCAAGTGTAGAACCGACGCTTGGAGTGCTCGTTGCGATGAGAATCGGCTTACGATAGACTTGCCCGTTGCGATGAGAATCGGCTTACGGTGGGCAGGACTCCGTTGGTGGCGCACTACTTTGACTTAGTCGAACTGTGAAGGTCAGTGCCGGGCAAAGGTAAGAAATCCACGCGGGTGAAGTGAATCAGTTTCCGGGCATGCGCGGAGCAAACCCGAGTAGAGAGGGACGCAGACATCGGTTTTGGTGGGGAAGCTTGGAACCTCGCCGCGACCATCACCGGCGTCTGATGTTCCCCGTTCCTGTATTTCCTGCAGAAGACAAACAAGAAACAAGCCAGCAAGGGAAAAAAGAGAGGAAGAACAGGCTCTAAGAAGAGCAAAGCGAGTTTTGAAAAACACGTTAAAGACGACCTACCCGCACAAGACATAATTTTTTTCCGGGTACGTCCCCCGATAGCGTTAGTGTCACCTCGGCGAATGTGGAACCGACGCTAGGAGTGTCCGTTGCGATGAGAATCGACTTACGGTGGGCAGGACTTCGTTGGTGGTGCAATGCTCCGGATTACCGTGCCAGAAAGGACGTAGCATGGATAAAAAAGACGTGTGCGGGCAAGTGCAGCCCCGCTGTGGCTAAGACCGCTAACTAGGGAAGGCGATCGGGACCTTAGCCGCAGGCAAGACGTGCGAGGCGAAATCTTATCCGGGCACGGACCCGTGCAGCGTTGGTGTCACCTTGGCGGGTACAGAACCAACGCCAGGAGTGCCCGTTGCGATGAGAATCGGCTTACGGTGGGCATGCCCATTGCGATGAGAATCGGCTTACGGTGGACAGAACTCCCTCGGTGGTGCGCCGTTTGGTTAACGAAGCCGCATGTGTCGTTGCGGATAAAAGACATGCTTTCGACGCGGGAGCGCCACGGAGCGAGAGACCGAGATGATTTGTCCCTTTATTAATCAGGCAGGGGTACGGAAACGACCCTAGGTTCATAAAGAGCTAAATGCAGACCCGAGCAATGAAGTTTTAGAAAACAACGTTAAGGAAAGGAAATGGAAAACTGAAAACGTACCGGGGTTGCCGAAATTCGCGTGCAACAGCGTTGCCCATGAGGACGAGGTTGGCCTGGTTGGTGGATCTGATCACCGTTGCCATAGCTTAAAGTCGTCCCCGACTCTGATCTAGGGGTCCTGGGATCCCTAAAGCATCCGCGTTTTGCCCGACCGGAGTTTGGTTACGTAGGAATTCGTCCCGAGCAGGTAGAATGTCTGCCGGGGGATTTGGCGAAGATACGCGAGACGGGTTGTGTCGTTGTCGCTTGCGCCGATCACGAATCTGTGCAAAGGTTTGACTAATGGGCGTCGATTGCGGCGGCGCTTCTTGTTCACGAACGACCGGTCTGCCCCATCTTCGCCGAAAGCGTAATTGATCTGCTCGATCTCTTCGGCCGCCGTGGCCCGCGCACGAGGCCCTGAGGTCTCTGCACCGGCCATGTTGATGCTGCGACGGCCATGTGTTGGCATACTAGACGGTGTCATCACTGTGTCGCCACAGGAGGAATCAACCGACATGGCCTTGGAATCCGAGAGATCTAAACCAGCGTAAAGATCATCGGTTCCGTAATCATCGTCAATAGCGGGAGCATGATCTAAGACCATTTTCGGAATATAGCCGGAGAGTTCTGTCGACGGTTGAGATATCCATCTCAAGTCAACTAAGGTTCTTAAGAAAGGGAGATAGAAGACCTGCCGAGCAAGGCAAAACAGCAATCAACGAGCAACAGGGAGATAAGGGTTTTTATCCTGGTTCGGGCCTCTCAGAAGAGATAATAGCCCTACGTCCAGCCTTTCTTTATATCAAAGAGGATTACAAGGAGGAACTCGGCGAGATGAACAGGTCTCAGCTAGATTATGTGTGTACAGGAAGTAATACGATCTTGGCTTCAGGTCATGCTGGCTTGGCGTCACGTTCTCTTGGATTGGCCCCTCTCCACGCCGTAGGGGCCTTGTTTATATAGTGTTGAACAACCAACCTACCGGGGGATAATCGGGCCGGGCTAACCACGAGATCGTAACGAACTCGCACCATGCCAAATACGTCCCACGGTAGATAAGGTATACTCCAATTCTTGGGAATCACGACGTCTGCTCTAATCCGGGAAACCAACGTCCGGGTCTTCACGTAGCCGTGCAGAACTCTTGTTCGAGTCGGACTCAAACAGGAATCCTAGGCCGTCATGTACCGTGCCGATCAGAAAGCTGTTCGGCAGGATGCACATGGATCTGATAGAACCTTCCAGGGAGCCGGGCCCTAGGAGGCTGTTCGATTGGGCCGTCAGGGAGTGGGCCATAGCAATGGACCGTGATCCAATCCCCGACAAGTTCTGTCTCAGATCTGGAAAACGATCGAGGATCGATCCGATCTGGCAGGGGATGAAACATCCTGCTCTTCTGAGTCATACCCTTCAGAAAGAATTTCCTAGTCGCTGAGCGAGTTCGACATGCTCGAACAGGCTTGATCTGCTAATCCCCACGGACGACGCCAACTGTCGACGGTTGAGATATCGATCTCAAGTCAACTAAGGTTCTTGAAAAGAGAGATAGAAGACCTTGCCGAGCAAGGCGAACAGCAATCAACGAGCAACAGGGAGACACATGGTTTTTATCCTGGTTCGGGCCTCTCGAAGGAGATAATAGCCCTACGTCCAGCCTTTCTTTATATCAAAGAGGATTACAAGGAGAAACTCGGCGAGATGAACAGGTCTCAGCGAGATTATGTGTGTACAGGAAGTATTATGCGACAATGCGATGTCTCTTGGCTGTGCAATCTCGTCCTCTCTACACGCCGTAGGGGTCCTGTTTATATAGTGTTGAACAACCGATCTACCAAGGGATAATCGAGCCGGGCTAACTACGAGATCGTAACGAACTCGTATACATGCCAAATACATCCCAAGGTAGATAAGGTATACTCTAATTCTTGGGGATCACGACATCTACTCCAATCCGGGAAACCACGTCCGGGTCTTCACGTAGCCGTGCAGAAGTCTTGTTCGAGTTGGACTCAAACAGGAATCCTAGGCCATTACGCACCGTGCCAGCCAGGAAGCTGTTCGGCAAGATGCACATGGGCCTGATAGAACCTTTTAGAGAGCTGGGCCCTAGTAGGCTGTTCGGTTGGACCGTCAGGGAGTGGGCCATGGCAATGGGCCGTGATCCAATCCCCGACACCTTCCCATGCATACACAGTATATACCAACTAACAAAAGTTAGAAAAAATTTGTATATTCGTATGTATCAAATTGGATGTTCAAATTCAAATATTTTGTCAATTTTAAACAATTTTCAATTTTCATAATTTTATTTTAAAAACTCTTTAATATAGCATGAACTTGATTTTGAAACTTTATACACAGGTAGACCAATAAAGTACATACAATTTTTTTTAAAAAATTTTAGAACTTTTGTTAGTTGGTGTACACGGTGTGTAAACGAAAAATGTATTGCATCATGGTTGGGTGAGAGAAAAAACGGTCCAACCAAAAGGTTCTTTTCGCTGGTTACCCAACTAAGGGCATGTTTGGCAACAAAGTTTTTAAAACCATGGTTTTGTAAAACCATGGCTTGTGTTTTGTTATGACCATGAAAAACTTTGGTTTTTCAAAACCATGGATTGCACAAGTGAGAAAACTTTGGTGTGGAGTGGAATCTACAAAACTCCAAAAAAACATGGTTTTGTCAATACCATGGTTTTCGAAACAGAGTTTTTCGGTTGCTTCCAAACACCTCATGGTCTAAAATACCATGGTATTTGAGAAAACCATGGTTTTGCATAGAAATTACAAAATAAGTCCACTTCCAAACAGGGCTTAAAGGGGCAATATTAATAGGTGCTTTTTCTCTCCCAACATACAATGAATGCCCCAACATTGGAGCGGTTGAATGGCTTAGGTATAGAAAATAGCATATATTAATAAGGCGGTTAGGTTAGTTTGGGGATTATATCTAGGTAGGTTAGACTAGTGTAGTGAGGTATTTATTTTGAAGTAAATTGTAAGAGCATCCCCAGCAGAGCCCCGATTTTACTATAGCACGAGACTGGCGGGCTGGAAATTTAAACGAGCAAGGCTGTTGTGCTTGCAGAAATTTCAAATTCGCGATTACTGTAGTGACGCAGGGAGATGATGCAGGAGCTGTTGTGGATGCTCTAAGGTTGGTATTGAAAATTGTCGCATGGGTTAGAATAATCCCAAATCCCCAAAACTATGGATTTAGTTACAAAAAATTATTCAAGTGGTTAGGTGTGGTCCGAAACGCAAAGTGTTTTCCAATATGTTGACATGTACAATCACGACACTTGCCACATGTCCATTATTTGCAAAAAAAAAAAAACTCAAGCTCTCCCTATTGTCTCCCTAGTTCCCTTCCTTCCTCCTCCTCCATATTTCATCATCCTTCTCTCTCCCCCCAACCTGCCACCCTCCCTCTACAATGACCCCTTTCAATAGCCGGCGATAACCTTGATTTTGATGTAAGGAAGTAGGCCCATCACTGAGTTTACTTAGTTTATTGTAGAAACCACACCATTCTCTTCAGAGGCTTGATGTTCAGGACAAAACACAAAGTAGAGGGAGACAATGATTTTACTCTAGTCCAGGCCCTTCTTGGAGGAAGTTAGCCCTACACCCAGCCTTCTTTGACTATATTGATGACAAGTATAAAAGTAGATCACGATCTGAGCTCCAGCCAACACATCGAGATCAAGATCACGCTATGTGGCTAACATAGATGAGAGAGGATCTCGCTAGGTATTAGATGTGTTCTATGGTATTGCGTGTTTTGCCTTTTTACAAGGAGCGATACAGGGGGAGTATTTATAGTGTCTAACATGGTGTCTATCAAACCTAGGTCGGTGGAGTCCTTGTCGAACATGTTCCCAACTCGATCTCCAAGATGACTCGGAACCTTTCATAATAGAGCATTCTTGTCTTGGGCGCCACGTCAAACTCATAGATAACTTTGTACACTGTATGGAAACTTAGAAATTACCTAGATAAAAAATACCATGCAACTAATACACAATATCAGCCTTATCCGGAACACACGAGGCCCGAAAGATACAAATCCTATGCGAGGTAGGGCCCCTGGGCCAAAGCTGGCTAGGGACTCCAAGGCCCACGAGCTAAAGGTAGTTTGGGACAAGCGATTTAAGCCCAATTACCCAATAGATGGGTAACCCTTGGCTCCACCAAGGCCTGGACCTAAAACATCACTTTTGAGCCCACAAGGAAAGCTCGGATGACATTAGTAGGCCATAATCCAATCTCCAACACCTGCACCCCGCACCAAATAACATGTGCGTCCTTGATCCCTCCATGTTGCTTTTTCCTATCATCGTCCCTTGCCATCCCCTGGCGGCTGGCGGTGTTGCGGAGAGATGGAAGGAGGGTGGAGATGACAACTCGACAAGACGAGAGGGAAAGGATGAGGAGTCCCAACCCAAACCTGGTGGTGGTCAACGACATCGTGGAAAAGAGGAGAGGAGGGAGGAGGTAGCCACTCGGCGAGAGGGGAAGTGGAAGGAGGTGGTGACCAAGCCCAAAGGAGCTACAAGTTGAGGGCCCGACCACGACGTGCCAGTAGCAATTGCCCTTACCCGACAACGACAACTTCCTTCCTCCTGGCCACTACTTATCCACTTTACCTTATTCTCCTTCTTCCTCATGGCCACTTCTTCTGCATGGTAACGATACCGTCCCAATGAGAGAGGACACTGTGGCAGCATATTCAGCGATGGTGGTGAATGAGCTTATGCTCAAGCTCCTCGGCAAGGGATGTGGTAGGAAGAATATGCGGTATGTGTAGACGCTCTCGCGTGAGGAGGGCAAGGGACACCAACTAACAAAAGTCATGAAAAATTCTAAAACAAATTGTGGATGTACTTCATAGTTACGCTACCTATGTGTAAAGGTTAAAAATCATGTACTCTATATTAAAAGTTATAAAAACGAGAAAATTCTGACAAACTTGAAAAGTTCAAAATCGATTGAATTTTCTCTTTTGTAATGCTTAATAATGAACTTGAACTTAATTTTGGTAGAGTAAGTTCACGAGTACATCTACACATATTTTTGATTTTTTTCATAACTTTTATTAAATGGTGTACACACAGGATGTGTTGCCATCTATAGATGACACAAAGCTTACTACTATTGGAGATGCTCTAAAGAACAAGGCCTTAGAGCATCACAACAAGGCCCATAAATTTCGATCTCTATATCCTAGCTCCTAAATACTATGCGGAGTATATATTTTCATCCTCTCAAATAGAGCCTCTCTTCTAAAAAAGATAATAGTCCTTAAATGTAGAGACTTGTGTAGGGATGGCAACGGGGAATTCCCCATCGGGGAATGGCTCCCCATCCCCGTCCCCGTCCCCGCCAACGCTCACGGGGGACATTTTCTCCCATCCCGTCCCCTGATGAATAAATCCCGACGGGATCCCGCCCCGCTTAAATTGTATTTAATATGCATGTATTTGCTATTAGTACAAAACATTATCATATATATATGTATTCTCATAGTTAATAAATCATCATATATGCATCAAAATGATCACATATATACTTTAGATGATCACTTGACAAGGTCATTATTCATTTTTGTCATCTATTATATATATAAAAGAGGGGAAAAAGAAGCCACCACGTTTGTCCACATCATCCAAATTATTTCAGCCGTTCGGTCAACGATCAATCAACGGTGGGACCAAATTATAACGGCCAAGATCAATCAAATAAATTCTCGCATAAATCAAGAAAAAAATAAAGATCTATGCCGTTGATTTTGTGGGGCCGGATTATAACGGGTTAGATTAAAAGAAGAATATTAGAAATTCGGATTAAATACTAAAGATGATATAATATGGTTATTATTTTATCCGTTCAATCATCTGTGGAACCAAATTATAACATGATAGATTAATAAAAGAAAAAAAAGATCTATGCGGCTTAGATTAAAAGAAAATATTAGAAATTCATATTAAATACTAAAGTTGATATAATATATTAGAGATAAACTCTAAATCCGATCTGATATGTTAGAGATAGATTATTAGTTAGAGATAAACACTATATACCAAAACAAATCTAGCTGCGCAAACGTGCAGGCCACCTCGCTAGTTATATATATAAAGGAGGAGAAAAAGAAGCCACCACGTTCGTCCACATCATCCAAATTATTTCAACCATTCGATCAACAGTGGGACCAAATTATAACGGCCAAGATCAATCAATGAAATTCTCACATAAATCAAGAAGAAAAAAAAGATCTATGCCGTTGATTTTGTGGGGCCGGATTATAACGGCTTAGATTAAAAGAAGAATATTAGAAATTCGGATTAAATACTAAAGATGATATAATTTGGTTATTTTATCCGTTCAATCAACTGTGGGACCAAATTATAACGGGATAGATTAATCAAAGAAAAAAAAAAGATCTATGCGACTTAGATTAAAAGAAAATATTAGAAATTCATATTAAATACTAAAGTTGATATAATATGTTAGAGATAAACTCTAAATCCGATCTGATATGTTAGAGATAGATTATGAGTTAGAGATAAACACTATATACCAAAACAAATCTAACCGCACAAACGCGCGGGCCACCTCGCTCGTTAACTATTACATGAAAACATCATCACATTAAAGATTAACGGGGCCCCGCGGGGAACAGGGACGGGGATGCTCCCCATCCTCGTCCCCGTTGACCCGACGGGGAAAGAATTTTCCCGTTTGCATCCCTCCGGGAAGAAAGCTCGTCGCCCCGCCCCTATCAGGAAATTCATGAGGAATCGGGGATCGGGGCCTATTGCCATCTCTAGACTTGTGGCTATATATACCTCTACGACCACATGACAGGCTTCAAAATTCAACCACTCAACTCCTCGTGTCTTTTTACATAACTCTTGCGCACTTCCAATTTTTCATGCGAACTTCCTCTCTTTACCTCTCTCCTCCGCCCCCGCCGCTGGCCGCTCGTGCCCGGCCATGCTAGCACCTGCCCATCCGCGCCACTGAACCGTGCCGCTCCGCTTTGCGCCCAGGGAGAGCCAACGCCCACCCACCTGCAGAATGAGCCGAGCCATGTCGCATCGTTGGGGTGGAGTCGCCGCCGGCAGCCAGGTCAAAAGAGAGGAGAAGGAATTGGTTTTGCAAAAAAGTTTTAGAGACATTTTTACAAAAATACATTTGGGTTTGGACATGGATTTCTTTTTTCATGTATGCCATTATGAAGTGACCTGAAATCACAATGGCCATTACAAAATCACTATTATTAAATATTTCATTTTATAGTGCTGTTTAATTTCACGTCGCCATTATGGGCACTGGACAGGGCATATCGGATAAAAATATGCTGGGAAATACGGAAATACGATGGGCCCACATGTTAGCTCTTCTTCCTCCTCTCTTCTCCATGGTTGGCTGGCGATGGTCGGCGGTGAGCTTGGCAGTGGCAAGCGCGACGGCAGCGAGCTCGACGGCAGTGAGCGGCGACAAGCTTGATGGCGGCGAGTTTGTTGGTAGCGGCGAGGGACGGCGAGCTCGTGGCTGCGGCGGCAATGCAAAGGTTGACGATGGCTCGACTTGGAGCTCTGTCAAAGTGGAGCAATAGCGGCGCGGTCCGGAGCTTCGACCTAGATCTCCATCGGTGGCATACAGCAGGCGGTGGGCGGCCGCGCCGGCGACGGGGTCGCGACTAGTCCACAGGCAGGCCATGGGCGTCCTCGGGGGAGTGGACGCCGGCGACCACCGCAGACGGCTAGGAGAACGAGCGGAGGAAGAAGAGGGAGGAGAGGAGAGAGGAGGAAGAAGGGCTGATATGTGGGCCACACCGTATTTCCTTATTTTCTAGCATATTTTTATCTGGTATGCCCCGTCCAGTGCTCATAATAGCATATGTGAAATTAAACAGTACTATAAAAAATGATATCTTTAATTATAGTGATTTTGTAATGGTTATTGTGATTTCGGGTAACTTAGTAATGGCATACATAAAAAAAAAATCCTTTGAACATGGATCATGGTACAAATCAAATGATCCGGAAGATATACGTATGCATAGAGCTGAGAAAAATCCGAATCGTACATTATACTTAGAATCTAACCGCTAAAATGGTCACAATAGGGTTTCTCTCTTTTGATTTCCGGTGGTCGTTTGATTCCGGTGCCTTCAGAGCATATCGGGTAAGTTCTGCAGCGCCTGTATGCGTCGAAAAATCCGCGCCAAGGGCGCGCACCGTCCCAACCACCGCTTTATCCATTCGCCCGCGGCCGCAGCCGCGCCCGCAGCGAGCAGCCGGCGAGATGATGCTGATGAGGCCGCGGTTCTTCTCGCCCTCGCCCTCGCCCTCGCCCTCGCCCTCGCGCTCCTCCTCCTTCCCCCACTCCCCTCCGCCTCCCGAGCTGCTGTCCAGGGGCTTCTCCTCCTCCTCCGCGCACCGCCCGCCCGGCCGCCGTCCCAGGCCCACCAGCCCCAGCAAGCCCCCGCCGCCCCACGACCTCCGCCGCCTCACCGCCCGCGTCGTCGACCTCTCCCGCCGCCGGCAGCTCTCCCAGATCGTGGAGGAGGTGGAGGCCGCCAGGCGGCGCGCGCGCGGCGGCGGCCTCAACACCATCGTCATGAACGCCGTGCTGGAGGCCTGCGTGCGCTGCGGCGACGTCGACCTCGCGCTCCGCCTCTTCGAGGACATGCGCGGGTCCAGGGGGTGCGGCGTCGACGGCGTCTCCTACGGCATCCTACTCAAGGTATACCGCATTCTGCCCTTGATCCGTAGTGGCTTGTGAGAGGTTGGTATGCGACTTGGGTGAGGAAATTCACGAGGTGGCTGTATGTTGCAAGTGTTGGTGGTGGAATTGGGCGAGAAGAATAAACAATGTGAACTCCAGCAGATCTTAATTATCAATTCAATCTTTAACGGTTTGCGTATCCATGCAACTGTTAACAACAGATGTATCAGCAAGGCATATCGCTTCACATCTATAGAAAAATAATAGAAAAACTATTCGATGAATAAAGGTACTTATTCTTGCTCAGAAAGTATCTGTACACCAGTATATTTTCGCCTTCCCTTTATAAAATGCATGTACCTCAAACTGCTCAAGGTACCTCAGTTTTGTTCTCACTCTTAGTGAGCATACTGGTTTGCGTCTGCCTTGTGGGTCCGTTTTGCTTCGTTGCCGTTAGGCCTAACGGCAGGGGTAACGGCAGACTATTTGTCTCGACGGTTTTTTTAATGCCGCCCACATAGTGTGGGTTGGGCGGGGTAGGAAAATTCAAATTTGCATCGGGTGTGATGGGGGGGAGGGGGAGCAGGACCTATGTCGGCGGCATACCATATGCCGCCGACATATCTCTTGCAATGTCGTCGGAGTTTTCTTGCCGCCCACATTGGATTTTTGGCCGCCCACATAAATCACGTTTCCTGTAGTGAATGTGAGGCACATTATATCAAAAACTCAGCTACAGCTATCTAGAAGTAGTGTATATATACCTTTCCCCTATAATTTTCCAGCAAATTATCCATGCTTTAGGCCAAGGGATGTTTCAAGATTTTCCATGATTCTCATTCTATACACTTCATTAAACTTCCATCTCAGCTTGTATGAGCCCCCTCAATGTGTCGGCTCTTGATAACACTCAACAGCTAACTTTACTTAGGGTGTTCCTCCTTTAGAATATATTCTTTAGCCCTTCAAAGGATTAACTTCAGCACCAGTTATTTTACAGTCAAGTGGTTTCTGGCTTTCTGCTCATTGCTTATTTTAATTGGGCATCTGGGAGAATATTGTGGTGCCAGTGTTAATGTGCTACGTTTTATATGCATTGAAGGGTCTGGGGATTGCTAGAAGGATTGATGAAGCATTCGAGATACTAGAATCGATTGAGAAAGATACATCTATTGGCAGCCCCAGGCTATCTCCTCATCTTATTTGTGGTTTCCTAAACGCTCTCATTGAAGCAGGTTTGTACTATATAAGATCAATTATTTTAGAGTAAATTGTGCAGTGCACTAGTTGTACTTATATTGTCTCTCAAAGCACAAAACACTGGTGAAGCATGAAGAGAATAGTAGAATAGGCCAATCTCCTGAATAATTTTGTTTGTGATTAAACAATTAATTCATGGAACTCAACTTATATTAGAACAACAGGCCTGAAATAGTATTTGGTTAATTCATGGGAAAGCACTATTCCTGGTGTCTTAATTGAGTGTAGATTGCACATCGCACCAGCAACGCCGACATAAGTTGCACATATTACCCCTGACCAATCTTTTAACGTAACATTACAAAGAATCACATGTTGCTCTTTGCACCAGCCCATCAGCCCTGTTGGACCCATCATCCTGATTGGTAGGCCTTGCTTGCAGCTACTAGGTAGGTGTCCGGGGTTCTTGGTTCTTACACATGGAAATTGACCAACAAAAGACACTATTTGCATGAACACCTCAAATCACCCATAAATTGCACAATCATACTGTTGAAATTGCTACTGGCGATGCTCAAATTTGAATATTTTAACATCACACCCATAACCCTTCCATTCCAACAACCTCCAGCCCCAATCTTATTAGAAACAACAATCAAAGGTCGTATTCTAGCAAGCAAGTCTGACCAAGTCACAGGGTTAGGCTGATTTAAGTGGAACTACATCGCAAGAAACATGGTGCTATGCGTGAAAGTTTGTTCTTAACAATCATTATACTCAGGATCATTGGCTGCATATGTTTGTTAGAGATATAATAGTATGTGTCTATCTAGAGTTTGTGTCCTCTTAGGGATAGAGTTCAGGCCTACGAATCAATACTTCTCATATTCATAACATCTATGAAAGTCGAGGTGCCTGAAACGCTAGCCATCGCCGACGTCTTCTGGTGCCCTCGCTGCCCCTGGGAGGAGCAATCTCTAATCTCAGGGGTGGCCACCTGTGTCGGCATCAGCAATAACACCACTATCAATGCAGTTCGTCGCTGCTGGGGCCCTCCATGGCCGCAGCTTGTCGTATTTGCCGCTTGTCCTCGTTGAGTTACTGCTAGTTCACCAGCCGCCGTCATGCTGCATCCGCTGTTCTGCATTGTCGACTCACTTTTACATCTCTGCATGGGCCTGGCAAGTTGGCACCCTGGACAAAGCACAATGCTGCCCGGAGCTTCACTTGCTGCCCGTTGAACTCGAAGCATGGCGTCCCAAGCCTCCGCTGCTCATTCGCATCAGGGATTTAGCCAGCGTCCTCTTCTTTAAGCCACTACAGCTTCTGGACTGACTCTGCTTGGCCTCCTGCTAGGCTTTCTGCAGATCTGCTCCCCTGTGGCTGCTCTTAATTGTTGCTGCTAAGCCTTTCGGGGAGCTCTGGGTGCTGTTTCTTTATGACAGTCAGCAGTACCAGGCTAGCAGTAAAAAAAATCCTTTTCCTTGGCCTTCACTCCCACGCAATATCTAGGAGTTTGACTGCCTTTCTTTTCCGCTGCTTCCAGTGGCATATGCAGGTCAAAATTAGAGGGGGAGCTAGCTTAGATAATTAGTTTGCCATGGTAGCATGTAAGAGCACTTAAAAAACGAAATAATAACATAAAGGGTTAAGATTGAAAATAACATGTTGATAATAACAATAATATCTTAGCTGATAACAACCTTACTAAATCAATCTGGATTACTAATCTTAACCCTTGCTGTGGGCAGGTTACATCGTGTGCTTATCGGTTACATTGATGTACATGCTCTTGTTACAAAATAGTTTCGCTTTGCCACAAATATTCTACCCATAGCTCTATTAGTACAGCAAATCTTATCTCACCTATTTTAGCTAGCTGGTTACTGATAAAGTTGATCTTCAATTTACTAGGAGATATGCGGCGTGCCAATGCTCTTGTTGCCCGTTTTCGTCAAGTCCTTTATGAAGGACACTCTGTCTTACTATACAACTTACTGATGAAGGTACATCTTAGTTTCTGTTATAATTTTTCCCCTAACTGTCACTACGGCTGTTTTATTTTTCACCCTCGTCACATTTATTTATTTTTTCTCAATTCCTGACATGAGCATACTCTAGGGATACATAAAAAGCAATTTCCCACTTGGAGCTTTAACTGTTAAAGATGAGATATTGCGCCAAGGGTTGAAGCCTGATAGATTGACCTACAACACCATCATTTTGGCATGTGTGAAATCAGCAGAGATCGATAAGGCCATCCGATTTCTTGAAGATATGAAGGTGTCACACAAGTGTTGGAAAGGCCAGTTTTAGCCACAAAATTGTTTTGCATGTACACATTATTGTTCTGTTTATTGAAAATGAGTTGCTCATATTTCAATGCAGGAGGAAGCTAGAAGGGATAAAAATCCTGAACTTCTGCCGGACGCAGTTACCTACACAACATTACTTAAGGTATTATGCCTGCTAGGTTATAATACCTGTGGCGTAGCAGACTATTTGGTGTCTTGATGACAGATAACAATTATGCCTGCTAGGTTATAATGCCTGTGGCGTAGCAGACTAGTTGGTGTCTTGATGATAGATAATTATGGTTACAATCTACAACTTATTTTGTTGAAAATGATAGAGGTGATATTGGTATGGCTATTATACTACATTTGTACAAAAATATTGCGTGCATTTTTTTTAAAAGATATTGCTATTAGAAAAATGTTGAGGTTCTTAATTTTGAAAAATAGGTTTGACTTTTGGAAAGAAGTTCTATGATCATTGATCTATGATGTCTTTGTGATAGATAATAACTATGGTCTGCAATCTACATTAGGCTTTGTACATTTCAGCTTAGTGTAGCGTAGCGTAGCGTTTTAGTAAAATTTGTCTTTTTTATATAGCCTATTTGGTGTAATAATTTGTAATGATTTTTCTCAGGTTTTTAGTAGTCCTCTTAAAGATTCTAACACTATTTTTAAATTATTTTTTTATAATATTTAAATCTCTCTTTAAAAGCTTTTAAATTTTGCTGAAACGCTACGCTATGCTACGGTAAGCTGAAATGTACAAGGCCTTAAAGTTTGACGCTACAGAAGAATTTTTATTGTCTATGATCTATGATGTATATGTTGCTTGATTTTCTCGGCATATTCACAATAATTTTTTATTTAAGGAATGTTTGTTCATAGCACTCCAATGGATCGCATTTAGCTGGTAACATTAAGTCATAAGACTATCTAAGTTGTATTTGATGCTTCTGTATAACACTCAGAAAGGGTCAATTTTCGTACTAAATCCAAATAACACTCACATCTTACATAGTGAACGGTCGTTAGTCCCATAAAAAGACCAGATGCCATTTCACTCATTTTGGTGTTGGTTCCAATAAGCTGGCTTTATGGTGCAAAAACTTTCAGCACCCCAAACCTATATGATGGCAGGATAGACATTTTGATATTAATTTCCCTCTATATTTTCTGAAAGTGGACAGTTAATTTGGGTTGTCAGAGATGAAAAATGTGATGTCAGTTTCATATGTCAGAAAACCGGCCCTTGCGAGTGTTATAATGCAGTTGGGTACCAATTTGATGTTATCCAGCTAACTATGATCGTATGAGTCTCGATGAGCAAAATTTCCATTTATTAATAGTTTTTAATTGTGAGTTTTATTGAGCATGTTTCAGGGTTTAGGAAATAGCCGAGATCTATATTCAGTTTTGAAGATTGTGGTGGAGATGAAATCATCACTCCTTTCAATCGATAGGACTGCATACACTGCTATGATAGATGCCTTGCTAGCTTGTGGGTCCATTGACGGTAAGCTATATAGCTCTTTTTAGTGGGATATTATGCTTGGTAACACTATAGTGACTTCGCAAGTTGGAAAATAACAATGTCACCTCACTAGCAAGTGGCTTAGGCTCCATTCTCTATCCTCAAATTTTATGCTATTTTCAGTTGACACAACCTTACACTTACCAGTGAAACATGGCAAAAGAACAAATGAAACATGGGAAAAACCTGATGAAACATGATAAAATACCTACGAAACATCATGTTTCGACGTTGCCACAATTTTTTGACCCCATACAAACAAGAAATTTCAAGAAAATAAACCAAAGTGTCATAAGGCAAAACCGAATGTTTTGTACGTACACGCCTCATGTTTCATGGTGAAAATTTGGATGAACCTTCTCCTAGCCATCCTCTTCTCTAGATCTGGCGTGCCCCTACGTCGTGCTCGCCGTATTTAGCCACCAAGCTCACATCTTATTGTAGAGAAGAGACGGGGAATAGAGAGAGAGAGATGGAAAAAAGGTGCACTGGAAAAATAGGAGGGGCAGAGTGGTGGCGCTGATGGCCAGCGAGCAGCACGCACATGCAGCTGCTTGGCACAGAGGTAAAAATGACAAGCGCATATGCAGGGGGAAAAAGGAAGGATTAAGAAAGGTCGGCCCTGCCCATGTAGTTGCTTTTTGGTCACGTGTGGATGCGTCCGGGTGATTGGACGCCCGGCTCATAGTGTTTTCCTTTTTTAGATCAAAGATTGCGAGACAGTGAAAAAATATGGCATTGCGATTCACTTACTCTTGTTGCACACTTATGTCACCTATTGCAACTTGTACATTGTACATACAATAGTGTTGGCCCTAGCCCAGGAGCTCACTATCCTCACTATATCTATTAAACTCTCTTGATTGGAAACAAACACACACACACACACACACACACACACACACACACACACACTCACTATAAACACCGGAGTAAGGGACTGAACACTACGAGCAGAGGTCCTCATGAACAAGGACTACATTGTTTCATTGATCTTTTTGATGATGATACAAGGTTACATGCTGCTGCAATGTATAGACTACCATACCAACCTAGCAAACCGACTCAGCTCAAACCTTAGGCCTTAAGCTAATCACCAGCTAACTACAACCTTCTACTAACTAGCAAAACTGAATTTTGCTTCCTATTGTTGACATCGCAGCCCAAAACAATTCGGTTCATCTGTGAATCAAGATTAAGGTTATGTTCTTTTGAGCTAATCTGAACGGCCGAACGGCTGAAATGACTGAATTTCGAGAGCTTTTTCAGGTAGTCTCGAGATTCGGATCCATTTCGTTTGACTTTCTTTTTAAAGCGTTAGAACTCACCTTCGAAACAGCGAAAAAACGGACTCAAAAAGCTCAAAGCATATGTCTTTTCAAAACATAGATAAGCCGTTAAGTTGAAAAGAACATAGCCTAAATATATACAACAAATAGTACTTCGAAATTATAAGGTGATCGTATGCACGCTAAAATATGTTGCTTCCTGTAATGATTTCTGTTTTAATATCCTTTTGATTTTTCTTTGTTATTGCAGGGGCACTTTGTATTTTTGGTGAGGTAATAAAGCAGGCTGGCAACAACAAGGACTTGAGGCCCAAACCTCATCTTTATCTTTCAATCATGAGAGCTTTTGCTACAATAGGAGACTTTGATATGGTCACAAGATTGAACAAACGAATGTGGCCAGATTCAGTTGGATCTATTAGTCGTTCAGCAAAAGAAGAGGCTGATGAATTATTAATGGAAGCTGCTATAAATAACAATCAGGTAAACATAAAATATAGCACGAAGTTCCACTTTGACTTGACAATGTGATTCTGATTAGTTATTCATGCAATAATTTGGTCACATGGCTGTTTTCTTACTAGGTTTGGTAGAATGACAACATTTTCAGTATTGGTGATTTTGGATGCACACTAGATAACAAAACAATAGCGCCTTTTGTTGGTATGCTTACCATTGGCACATCTGCTAAGGATGCATGGAAGTATTTCTTTAAAAGAATATCTATGGTTGAATGGAGAATTCTTATCCAATCGACCATCTTATTCAATGGCCTTCCATCCAAGCATAGTACTATGTTGTACCAAACCCGTACATTATAATTATTCTGTCTTTAACCCTTAACAAAAGCACATAATTGTATAGCTGTTTTTAGTGTTATGAGGGGTCCATGAGGTTGCGTCATACCGCCAGTATGATTCATTTACATTTTTTTTTCTCAATTCTATGACCTTTTCAAGCTTAGTGTTATGTGCTGTGATTTGTTTCTGCTAAAAAATGGCCATGGGAAACTAGGGTATGCCTTTTCTGAGTAAGGCTTGCTCCTTTGTGTTAAACTGCCACCTATATACCGTCAGAATTAACCCTGTTTCCAGATGCAGCAGCAACATAGCAATGCAACATTCATGGTTTTTTCCCTCTCTCTATATGTCTTTATCTAGTCCTTGAATGTCTTACTTTGCTTGTCTCAATTATAAAATAGTGAAGATTTTCTAATGTTCATGTGCCTACTTATCGCTTTCTTGGCTTATTAACCCTTTACAGATAGATATGGCAAGAGGACTTCTAAGAAGAATAGTTCATAAGAAAGAATATTTTTCGTGGACAAGTAGAGTAGGCCTGGTATGTTTTCTTGTTCTCCTTTGGATACTCTTTCTAAAATATTAGTATTTTTCTTCATTTATTGATTTTTTTATGTTCTGACATAAAATTAATATGCTTTTAGTATGTTTCTTATTTCTACTCGAGTTTGAAAACATGTTTTTCATTCCTTGGCTCTCGCTAGCCGCTACGCAACAGTTTTTACTTTTTAGTGCTCATTTTGTATAATGTCAATTGACTTTGGTCATTGTGATTAATTGCTGTGACTGTAGAGGCTATTTTTCTTTATTTTCACCTTGGTTTGAAAAGTCAAGAGTGCCCAGGCTGCCATTATGCCCTTCCATTCTAAATTTCTAAATGACTTCTGTTGCGAAGTTGCTGTGGATTTGGTTTGAAAAATTAGACTGCCCAGTCTGCCATAATGCCCTTCCATTCTAAATTTCTAAATGTCTCTGTTGTGAAGTTTCTGTGGATTGGAAATTTCAAATTGCATTTTCTTATAATTTTCATTCATTAAGAATAAAAGATTCATAACATTAGAGAGATGAACTTCAAACATCTAATGAGCTTAATCTCTGATGAATTTGAGCTCATTTTTGTGTATTATTGTAGCCAGGCAACAGATGTGACCAAAATTTTGTTGATTTCATGGACAAAAGTTCAGCAGATTGAATCTGCTTTCTATTATCGTGTTACTTGACCACCTCATCTGTCAATATATTCTTCCCTCATAATATTCACGTTTTTTGTGGTGTGAATTTGCATGCTCTAGTTTATTATGTATTCTATATTTGTAATATTATGCCAGCAAAAATGAATTTAACAACCCCAGTACTTGTCTTATGGGCTAGTTTTAGTGTAACTACCTTGTCAATTTCGGAGAGCAAAAATATGACTGGTTTGTACCCACAACATATTAGCGTTAAACTGGGAATTCTACTATGTTAGTACTACACGCCAGGATCATGTAACAAATATTATTTTTTGCCAGTTCTATAAACTTAGTGTCAAAGTGAAAGTGTGATCATTTTTAACTTTGTTTTTCTGTTAATACCAGGTGGCAGTAAAAGTTGAAACTCTATCTGGATTCCCCAACTCTCTTCTTAGACCTCATGTGTTTCCGCAGGTTGTGCGGCTGTTATGTTCATATTATGTATCCTCTCTTCATTTTACTCTCCTTGGCTATATACAAGTTCTGACATTGCAGATTATCTTGGATGATCCTGTTGAGAAGTATATGATTCCGTTTCAAGAAACCCGACCATTACTTGCTGATGTAATCTTGGGGAAGGTTGTGATGCGATTCTTTGAGGACCGTGCAGTTCCTCTTGTGGATGACTGGGGGAGCTGCGTTGGAATTGTTCATAACCATGATTGTACCAAGGTATGCTGTCTTTTCAGTCGGTATCAGCAATTGTTGCATTTATCCTCGAATGAGAGCTACTGGAATGGATGTAGCATCAACCCCCATGTGAGAGTTGCTAGAATGGATGTAGCATCAACCGCCTTACAAAAGCTACAGGCATGGTTGCACAAGTTTTAGTGGCAGGGACCAGTATTTGATAAACCAGTCAGTTCATTTTGTTTTTTTGTGCCAAGTCAGTTTGATTTCCAAAACAATTTTTTTTATTTTGGACATAGGCAGGGTCTCTAAAATGTATATAAAACCCAACAAAATTATAATATTATAAAGAGTAAATTTCACCAGCGGTCCTTGAACTTGTCCTGAGTTCTCATCTAGGTCCCGGTACTCTCAAAATGCACTTCTGGCTCCCTGAACTTACATGGGAGTTTCATATAGGTCCAAAATTGCACTTCTGGCTCCCTGAACTTGCATGGGAGTTTCATATAGGTCCAAAAGCCTCTCCAAAATCATAAATTTATTTTAAAAAGAATAAAAATGTATAAAAAATTATACAAAATTTAGAAAATCATAAAACAAATTCCAGAAAATCATAAAAAATTCTTAAAAAATCATAAAAATTCATAGAATCCAACACTCTAGGCTCCCACATGCCATGGCAAGCTTCTCAAGCCCACACAACCGACACAAATGTCGGCTAGTTGACACAAATTTGTGTTTTACATGTTTTTTCGTTTTTTTAATGAAAATTTCAATTTTTTATGATTGTTTTAGAATATTTAATGATTTTATAAATTTCTATAATTTTTTTTATGTTTTTTTAGAATTTTTTATGATTTTTTTGGAATTTTTTATGATTTTCTAGATTTTTTATAATTATATATATATTTTTATTCTTTTAAAAATAAATTTATGATTTTGGAGAGGCTTTTGGACTTATATGAAACTCCCATGCAAGTTCAAGGAGCCAGAAGTGCATTTTGAGAGTACCGGGACCTAGATGAGAAATCGGGACAAGTTTAAGGACCGCTCGTGAAATTTACTCTATTATAAAAGTACATACCAATAGAAATCTACACATGTGATTTTATGTAGCAAATGAAAATATGTAATAACTATTATTTGTCTTCATCTCAATTCAAATATTTGTGACAAGAGGGAGTGTATAAAAAGGAACCATCAAAAAACTTGTGGCTAAGCATCATTGGCTGGAAATTATCTGATCTGTATAGGCGGCTCTTAAACTTTGTATATCATTGTCCATTAAAACACTGAAACCTTTATTGCCTGCATGTGGCCAATAAGTGACCCGACATACTTTCTGCCATTGTCAAAGCTAGTGCCATGCTGTACTGCTGTAACAAAATCACAGAAGTACTCCCATTTCAATTCGATCATAATTGATATTGCAGCGTTCTTTTGTGATTCCTAACACCTCTAATTTCCTTTCTCAGCTAGATGCGCCTCTTCTTTCAATGGCGAGACCACCACTTTGCGTGCCTACTTCAACGTCTGTTGAGCATGTCATAGACCTCCTTCTAAGAGAGAAGTTCGAAATGGTGGTTGTGGTGAAAAGCGGAAACATGTACGAGGGCAGCTACACGTCCAGCTCAAGGCCTTTGGGAGTTTTCTCCCTCGCGATCCTGTGGAAGTTCACAGCTGATGCGTCGGACATCCACAACGTGGGCATATCTAGGGTCACACTCATGCAGGATGCTGAAGCCTGCAATTGTGGTTGAGTGCTCAGCTAGTTTTGTGCAAATCTCCGGGGCTCGATATCACTGTGCTGAGCGAAAAGTCGCGTGGCAACTGAATGGTTTTCGCGCTGTCCAGTTCAACCGAGGATGGCGAGAAGTCATTGCCATGACAAACCTGCTGGGCTGATCCTGATCCCCTCCGCTGTTATGATGTAATTTGTTGCATACTGAAGCAGGGACCATGGGCCCGAACTCCCATCCAATGCCTGATTGAGGTGCCAAGATGGTCGCCATGGTCCTAGCTTGTGTTGCCCGCATCCTTGTTCAGTCCTTATCTCCAATCTATGGAGAAGACCTAAGCAGGTACCTTTGTCCAGCCTTTGATCCCCCACGGGGACCGGGGAGGCCCAGACAGTTGGGCACTATGATAAGTGCTTCTGCTGCTGCTTGAGACATGAGATACTCTCTTTATTTCCCCCGATGCTGCAACTGAAAGCCCCGACCAGTGTCAACGGATGCCCAGGGCACTTGATTGCGTTGGGGCCGCCCCAACTTTATACCAGTTTCCTGCAAGTGGAGTGTGTTGGTGGAAGCACTCTGAACATGCATGTGGTTGCTCACCTCAATCGGCCCCAGATTATGATAGCAATTGTGTTTTGAGCCAGAACATCATAAAATTATATCGCTGTGTACAGTTTTGCATCAGTTCTTTACCTTTTCGACCCCTGATACATCAGGGTGCGCTTGAGCTCTTCAGGTGGGAACCTTTAGCTTGCTTGATCTATAGCTCGACGAGTACAATGCTGCAGTACGTCTGCGGGCCGTCGAGGTGCTAATTAGCTAGGTTTAGACAGAGGCATCGAACACTGTTATGGGTATGGGAATTTGGAAGTAGCTGCAGGCAACATCTGGCTGTGCGGTATGGCATTATGGTCTGCTTGCCGCATGCACGCAGGGTTCACAAAATCGTCTGGCCCTCTGAGCCGTGTGTAGCGTGGAGCTGGCTAACCGCGGTTAACCGACGGTTTTGCCTGGTTTTGGCTGCGAATGGAAACTGCTGGCTTGCCAAATTTTGATGTGGTTAACCGCGGTTAAATACGGCTAGCTGAGGTTTGTATCAAATGTGCTTGGATAAAATGAAAAATGAGAAATATTATATTAAAATTTTGTTATGACCTATGCTATATTTTATAAAAAACATATTAGAACTATTTAAGCGATATATATGATAGTGATACTAAATGCAAATATGCAATCATACATTCATATTTCATGCTATCATAGTTCATAAACTAATAAAATAACAGGTTCACAAGTTGTCCATTACTCCATTATTCCATTCACAAATTCACAAATCACAAGTCACAAGAGTTCAAAACCGTATGGCAATGAAATTTGATGAATTTCATCGATCGCATTCGCATGATAAGTTGATGATTGATGAGCGCCCTAACAGTCCTGCATCACAATTAACAATGGATAATATGCATTATGTAATGACCAATGAAAATAGGTGAAGAGCAGAAGACATGAAGTATCAAATGGTAAGTCCACACATTACCAGTCATATCAATAGACTTGTAAAAAAACATGCGCCCATTACAATATAGCATGAAGTTCATGATAGCCATGCCTGTTGGTTCAGTACAAGAATCAGACATTATGGATAGACCGAACTCAGTCCAATCACAACTCCATTGCATCATCTCACGCTCTATGTCGAGCTTGTTATCCTCTAAATACCTTCCATTGATATCACGTCCTCTTGGTAAACTCACACCCTCACCTTCATGATAAATTAACAATAGGTTAATTGTTATTCATAAAAATTAGTAACTATTAAGTAGTGATGTATTCATGTTCACTAACCGAGCCTTTGTGTCTCCTTAATAGCTGCAACAAAGTAAGTGCTATCCGCTTTTCTTCCCCGAATGCCGGCTGCATGAAACCACGATGGTCACTTTTTCCAAGCTTTTCCCTTGAGGGTTTTGTTTGCCTTTGTCCAAACACCCTCATCAATCTCTGGTTGCACGTTTTGGCGCGTGTCAGGCTGCGACTTTGAGCTTGATCGGCTCAACATTTCCTTTAACAAATTTTCTTTTACACCTCTAGACACTGCCACCACCATGCTCATAATAATCACCAGCACGTACCTTGAATTCTGCCTCTGCCTGTGATGCTGCCATGGCATGCCGCATCTGCTGTTCTTTGTCAGCACCCCCCGTCATCTCATCCCGCCAGTCCCACTCACCTAAGCTTTCTGTGGCCCTTTGCCTTCTAAAATCCTCTTTCATCTTATCTTTCTTTGCCTTTTTGAACCTATCAGGCTCCCGCTGAAAGTACGCCTTCACATCGGACATGACTACTTTACAAGACGCCACACCTTTTCCACTTCGGCACGCCAAGTGATACTTGAATCTTGCCGCACCACCTCCATTTTTCTCTGTTCTACAATACTTGCACCTAAATTCATTCCCTAACTTATCGCCATGCTCCCAAACACGGTCGTGGTCCCGCTCCGCCATTTCCTAATACCTGCAAAACATGCAAATATAATCATATCCTCAAAATGAATTATAGCATAATAACAAAACTACAAACTACAAGTCACAAGTAAGTGAGTAACTAAGTAACTAACTAACCTAACTAGTAACTACTGAAAACTACTCACCTTATTAACTAACCTTATTAACTAACCTAACTACTGACCTTATATATTAACTAATTAATCTACTAAATACCAACCTAACCAGCTAACCTAACTACCCTAACGGCCTAAGTATCCTAACATGCTAACCTAACCTAACTACCCTAAACAGCAAAGCCCTAAGCCCCTAACTACATGCGGCTAACCACTAATTACGTAGGCCAGGGTATTGGCCACGCACAAGCCACACCCAAAAATCACAACCCAGCTAACCGCACGTACTTCGAGTAAAACCGCCCCAAAAATCCAGCTAGTCGGCGCGGATCTGCGGTTAATCGGCTCCGCCGTGGCTGTGGCACCCCTGGTCACCTCCCTGGCTCACGGCTGCATCTGCTAGAACCGCGATTAACCGGCCAAACCGAGCGGCTAACCGCCGTACTCAAGCGATTCCTCTCATAGGTGTCTCGGCTCTGGCGTTCTCCGCGGCGGTGGGCGACGGATCTAGCCGAGGGAGTGGTGGAGGCTGAGGGGAAGGAGGAGAGAACGAGACCAGAGATGGCTGGGAGAGTGGGGAAAGGGAGGGGCTGTCTGTGGACAGTGGAAGGGTGGCAAGGAAAGTAGGAGACTGGGCACGGGCAGCAGTAGCACCCAACAACAGTGCAACCGTGCAAGCATCTTTCCTCAGAAGACACCATGGCCATTAGACATTAGTTTCAAATTTTCAATACAAACAATCACATGAAATAATGAGATATATTTAGAATTTTCATTTTTTAAAACCAAAATGCTTAGAATAACGAATACTGTTTTTACTAATTCTATAGTAATTTTCACTTCAAATTTCAGTTTGATGAATTTTGCCGAATTTTGACCAATTTATCTAGCCGGTTCAGCAAACTGTCCATTGCCGGAGCTTAGTTAGCCAGCGACTAATCACGGTTAGCCGGCGGTTTTGTAATCCCTCCCGAGAGTGAGGGCGGTGCTGCAAAGTGAGTAGGCATGTACTTCCTCTTGACATAGCAGTAGACTTATATGCTAAGTCTAGCTTTTAAAACTTTATCCATAAAAATTTTTAAAACTATTTAAATCAATCACATAATCGTAGATATATTCGTCTAAAAAAATTTCTTAATATTATAATTTAATTGCATAATTTAAATAAATTATAGTAATATTTAGTAGTCGAAGTTATATTTTAGAGACCACATGATTATCCAAAACATCTAATCCTGTGCTCCCATACAACAGACGGTTCATTCAACGAACCTTTAGCGAAGATCACTGCATGATTGGTCGGTAAGCGAACCGTTGTGATAGATGCATACGATGAATGATGCGTCGGTGATCCTTTGGCAAATTGTACACGGCTATATTTACAGTTGTATGTGAAGTTAGCATTGATGGTTTATTTATAGATCCGCCCGTCTATTGTTTGGTATCACTGACGGCTTGTTGTATATATATAGGGCCGTATATATATGAGATTAGCCTCTGGTGGTAAACAAAAGGATGTCTTATATTTGACAAACATGGCAGTAACAATATGTTTAAGGTGGCTTAGACTTATGCGGCTAGAAAATATATTATCTTTTACTTTAGTTTTTTCTTAATTATGAAACCACATTTAAAAATTATTAAAGTAGGTAAACTTAGAGAAGCAGATTTTAACTCCTAAAGTCAAACTTAGCATTCCCTTTAAAAAACTCAATCAACTTCATTTGACCTTGCCATTCTAAACATGCTCATATTTAAAACTGAAGTATCATTTGTCATCACCAGCAGGACCCTCATCAACATTAGCGTGAGTGCGTGATTAGTTTTATTCTAATCGCTGTATTCTTTTACAACATATCTATCAAGAACACCCTTCTCAGCCCGAGTTTGCGCTTCGAGTCTATCTTTTCCTACACATTTCTTAATCAAAATTGACACTTAATTGGAGCAAATCAGGGACTTAATTACTATTTAAACAAAGGACCTTAGAGCATCCCCAGCGCGGCCGGCGGCAGCCTAATCACATGGTGCATGCACGCCCGCCCGCCCTTGATCATGGGATTTCAAATTTTGTCCCGCCGCCATGGCGTTGATGTGGGCCTGACCGATGGCGGCGTCGTCTGCTGATGCTCTTACTATTTGAACAAAGACATAGAGGGGGAGACGTAGAAAAAAGAAGAGGTGGGATGGGGAAGACAAAGTGCTTGATAGTTTCCTTCTCTTTAGCTTATCTTATGCTATATGTCTATTTATCTTCAAATCAAAACGTTGAACAATATGGCTATTGCAGACCATTCTTTTTTAAAAAATAACTCAAAGGTGCATCCGAAAGCTATAAAAAGTACGCCAAAATAAAGTGGTCCAAACTTTTCGCGAGCTAATTCCGGAAGCTTTAGAAATTTAGATCATAAGCAAATAAGCATACAAGCTAAGTACGTAGCAATAGGCTCATACTTAAGAATATTTTGGGGGCTTCGACCGTCCACTTTGAACCCTTGAAAGTATCACTGATGATTTGGTAGATGAACAGCCTTTTATAGGGTAGAACCGTGGACAGTTGTTATTGCAGCATCATCAAAGACAGAGATGATTTTATCGAGGATCATGTGGATTCTGGTTGGCACATGATAAACTAGGGATGTTTTTTTAATAAAATTGTCAGCGAGGGGTTGGCGCATGATAAATTGGAGACAGTTTCTAACTATGATAAATTAGAGAGAATTTACGATAAAATCATCTATTAGGGGCACAAGGATGACGAGCTTAGTGAGGCAGTTGTGCAAGTGCAATAGTTCGTTGTGTCTACATTTGTCCCTACATGTTGTGGTACAATGAGTCCATGCTCGCAATTGTTGATATATAATCCAAATTCTGAGAGAGGCTAGTCGCCGGAGACTTGGTCCAGGGCATAGCGAAGGCGTTTGTTTAGCGGATTAATTTGTTTGTGACGGACCTTGGTAGTCACCATCTATAAATACTTCTTACATATAAGTTCCATGCAGTAGGTGATGAGGATATCCGAGTAAAATGCACTGGCGGCCCTCGAACTTGGCAGGGGGTGTCATCCCGGTCCCCGAACTCAGAAAACCAGCTATTCGGGTCCTCGAACTTGCAAGACGGGTGTCATCCAGTCCCGAACTCGAAAAACAATTATTGGTCCTCGAACTTGGCATGGGGTGTCATCCAGATCCCTAAACTTGGCAGGGGGAAATCTAAAAAAATAAGAAAAAACATATAAAAACATTATAAATTTATGTTTTTTCTTTTTTTTAGATTTTTAATGATTTTTTCCTTATTTTTTTTTGAGTTTGAGACCTGGATGACACCCCCTGCCAAGTTTAGGGATCTAGATGACACCCCGTGCCAAGTTCAGAGACCCGAATAGCTGGTTTTCTAAGTTCGGGGACCGGGATGACACACCCCGCCAAGTTCGAGGGCTGCCGGTGCATTTTACTGAGGATATCCCATTGTGATCCTTTGCATCTCATAACTCTCCTGAAAAAACTACTGGCCAACCCACCCTTTTTGCAGGGAGTTTTTACGTTGAATCCGTGTCTCTTTCTCCCTATTGTTGTGTGTGTGCCTGTCGATTTGTAACAGAAGAAACCTCCGTGGCACGGCACGTACGCCGGCGAATCGCATGGCTTCATCTCCTGCGTCCCTGCCTGCGCGTCTGCGACGCATGAATGCCCTCATGGCCGGCTAGCTCATCGATCCCCGCGCGCATGGAACGCCGCCGCATGCAGAACTCATGTAGGCGCCCGCGCGCCTCGTTCGGCTCGTCGATCGCCGTACGCGATCGTACGTGCGTAGCTGGCTGCATCTGCATGCACATATATACGTGTGGCCGCCGGGTTCGTGCTCCTCTGCTGCTGCTGCTGCTGTTATGGTCAATGGGCTATCGCATGCCTGCATTTAGCGTGCCCATGGCCATGGCCATGGCCCTGCAGGCTGCAGCTCGCTATCTGCGGCTGCTTTGCTCTGCACCAATCCGCCGCCACTGCTCGGACGCCATGGTCCAGGGAGATTCCTCCGAGCTCGGCAATGGGGGGGTTCACCTGCGCTAGCTGCGCTGTGCCTAATGCCTATGCATGGCCGGTGGTCCTCGCGGGCTCGCCCCTCGATCGCGTCATATCGTACCATCGTACGCACGCAGCATGCATATAACGACGACGACTGAACCAAACTGCACGGACGTAGCTATATTATATCCAGTTTGCCAATCATCGGTCCTCTTAAAGTTTTAAAAGCTTTTAATCGACTTTTTATTTACTCTGCCCCTATTGTCTTCCTCTGCTCCGCTCTGACCGCCATCAATACTATACCATTGGGGTTAGGGTTAAGATTTGAGTTATGATTTCTGTTGCTCTCGAATTTAGAGGGACATTGGGGAGGCACGCCATAGCGTTAGAGTGGGAATCATGGTGGGGTGGCGAGGTGCTGGCGGAGAGGGGCAAAATGTGGAGCGGCGAGGTGTTGTCGGCAGTGCCGCCTGTGGGTTGCAGAGGTGGAGGCGAGGGAGGAAGGGGAGGCTAGGATGCAGGAGAGAGGGGTCATAGTATCGATCAGAGAGAGGGCGAGGAGGAGAAGAGATCTGAGCTGTTGGATTGAGATACAACTGTTTAAAAAATTGACTGCGAGTTAAATAACTCTATTGACCGACGACTAGCCACCCCCATTTTATATAGCCGGCTACTTTTTCCGCATGCCTACATGTTTCGCTCGTCTGATCAAACTGGCCATTGGTATCAGAGACACCTGAGTCTGAACCATCACCGTTTGCTTGCTGCATGCATATGCTTTGCATATTGCACTGGCTAGCCTCGCTAAGCGAGCTCAATTTGAGCTCCATTATTGTTTGCCGATCGTCTAGATTCACTAGAGACGTACGGGTGCATGTGAATGTGTCAATATCGTGCTCATTTGAACCATCATACGATGCGTGATCTTCTCGCCGAAACAGCTAGCTCCCGTTGACGACGTCGTTGGGATGTCCATTTTAGATTCCAGTGATCGTTACGCCTGAGTTGCCCTGTTGACGTTAATGTAGTACAAACTGTTGCGCTGTCACATGTAGTACAGACATAAGCTCATGAGTCCATCAGCAAAAGTAGCAAACCACAAGTTAGCTAAGAGCATGACCAATGGAGACATAACTTAGATCGTCCTATATATGACTGTAGCAAATAAAATAGAAGAGAGAAAAATATGGATTAATAGTGAAAAGAAGGTGTAACTAGTGGACGGATCGATCTACATTAGGTCTTGGTAGGTTGGTGATGTTCTAAGGCTGCTGCAGGCCTTGCCAAAGACGATATTTAATATGCTCAAAATCAGGTACCACCTTCTTGCATGACAACTACTACAATGATCAGAGTTTTACCGATCGACTGGGATCGACGAAGTGGAATTAATGAAGATATGTGTCGATCAACAATTCAGTTATTTAATCAGATTCATAGTAGCACCTTAGCTTAGTGTAAATTTTGATCTAGGTTATTATTGATTTATGGGTAAATTAGATATATGCCACTATAAAGTAGCCAATTTTAAAATATGTCATTATATATAAAGTGAAAAATCATCCCTACATCAAACAAGACTCTCATAGATATGCCATTGTGGTCTGTTTTACCCTTGTCCTTTTTAAAAATTCATTGAATATGCCATATTCACTCCGTTATCCTCCTCTCTCCATGGAGCCTCCTTGTCCATACCAGTGAGATCATCCACACCTCCTCTTGATCTCCCCCTAGTCGACAAAGGCCGATCGAGCCACCTTCGATCCTTCCACCACTTGCTCTATCTTTCTCCCCCTTTGCCAACAACCACTAAACCAAGAAGGCCATGCAAAGCCTCTAGAACATCATGACCGCCACTACTGCCTAAGCCTACCCACCATAGCTGGCTCTAAGCTACACTATTGCCTGATCTCAAGCAGGTCGTGCCGTTGCCCAAGTCTGTTGGAGAAATGAAATGGGTGAGGGAGAGATGGTGATGTAGAATATGAAAGAGGGCATACAATTTGGTTTTACATCGCTTTCAAATATTTAAATGACATATTTGTGAGATTTGAGACTTTGTAGTTGCATCAAAATGATTTTCCATTTTATAGTGACATATGTGTGATGTTCTAGTTTTGTAATTAATGCCATGCTTCTAATTAATTAACCCTTGATTTATGAATCGTGTTTTTTTAAAAGTAATAGGCAAGGTGCCTATTTCATTCAATAGTAAGAAGGGAGGAGAACACAATTTTAGGCATTAAGCCTAGAGTTCTGAACAACAGGAAAAAACAACGCTATGCTCAAATGCTACACACTAAACAACATCAACCAGAATAGCGGCAACTACATCAGCCGCCCATCGACCAACATTCTAGAAAATCCGGTTGTTCCTCTCAATCCAAACATGCCAGCATACGAGGATTATGATGCCGTCTTCCTCCCGCCTAGCCGGAATCCCCCATCAGAGAGTCCCACCAATCTCCCAAAGATGATATGGATGCGGTCGTAATAATTGTAGAGGACAAGTGTGGCTGTATGAGATGGCAAATCTGTCTAACAAAAGGACAGTCCCACAACAAGTGTCGGTGGCACTCTGGGGAAGCATAACGAAGTATGTACACACATTTGGTTACATGGCCATACTCGACGCATCAAGCGGTCCGCTGCCATCAATTTATTTTGTATTGCAACCCAGAAGAAAAAAACGACACTTGGGTTGTACCTTCGCTCTCTAGATTCACCTATAGTCGTGGTCCCAAAAGGAGTCCGCAAATTGAATTGTATAAGCAGACTTCGCATTGTAGATCCTATCACCTGTCAGGTTCCAAAGAACCTTGTCCTGCTCATTTGGTGTCAGCAACACAGATTGCACCGCTGTCCATAAGCGGACGAACTCTACGATCTGCTGCGTGTCGAGATCCTTCTGAGAGGAGTCATCCAAGAGGCTGTCTGGATGGCATCTCGAACATTAATATTCATTCCTTTGGCTAACATGCTACAGAGATGTACAAGGTCCTTAGTGGTTCTCTGTGACATCCTAATAAATATTAGAATGTCCCAAGCTTTCTTTACAAAATAAAAACCAAGTTAAAAGAATTTGTATTGTTTTTCTATATGAAAATCCCTAAATTTTCATACGATTATTTATATATAAGAATTTGTTTTACTAATGATTTTCATTATAATTTACAATTTACAAAATTACAAATTTACATACAAAAAGCTCTTTCCTATTTTCTCTTTTCTCTCCATCTGTTCTCGACCAGAACCCTAATCTCCTAGTCGAGCCAACCGTTGCCTCTCTCTCTCTCTCTCTCTCTCTCTCTCTCTCTCGGTCGATCGAAACCCTAACTCTTTCTCGATCGAAACCCTAACTCGACTTTCGGCCAAAACCCTGAAATCCCTTGGTTGAGCCAGCCGGCCATCCATCCATTCCCTTAACGACCGAAACTTTAACCCGACCTGACCTCCTTTGAAATATCTCCCGACCAAAACCCTAACACCGATTGACATCCGTCGTAACCCTTGCCGGATGAACACTCGTCCCTCTCGCCTGACGCCCTTCGAAACCCTATCTCTTCACCCTCTAGCCACCGCCTTTCCTATCTGGCTAGTACCCCATTTTCTCCCTTTCTCCGAACCCTTTCCCATCTTAGCGAGCCTCTAACTCTGGTTCGACCGATATCGACTCGAGACCGAGCCATGCCCATGACAAACTCTACTCCGATTCAATCCAGATCTCATCCAACCAATTTGGGCCCAAGCCCAATTCCATGTCCACAACCTGGCCCTCATATAAACCCAGCCAAAACCCTAGCTCCTGCTACCCACTGTCGCAGCCGCCCTCACCTCCACGCCGCCCATCTTGTGCCGCCCCCATCCCGCGTCGCCCAGGAAGAACCACCGCCGCCTCGCCACCTCCTGGACCCGAGCCGCCGGGGAGCCATGCTGTCGCTGCCGGAGCCACGAGCCGCGTCGCCACAGCGAAGCTCGACCTCGTGCCGCCGCCCTTGCGCCAGTCGGGCCGGGCCTCCGTCGCCGCCGCTCCCTTGGACCGCCGCCGCC
Organism: Raddia guianensis; assembly: GCA_036346415.1. NCBI lineage: Eukaryota > Viridiplantae > Streptophyta > Magnoliopsida > Poales > Poaceae > Raddia > Raddia guianensis. The sequence goes on along the minus strand of CM070542.1, from coordinate 31,889,410 downwards.
GCCTGCCCATGCCGTCCGCCGCCAATTCTTTGCCGCCGCCGCCCGTGGTGGCGGCGCGCCACGAGCACCGCCCCATCCCTTGCCTCACTGCCGCCACGCGCCGCCGGAGTGTTGCCGCCGCGGCCGCCCATCTCTCACCGCGGCCGAGTGCCCAGCCGCCGCCCTGCTGCAGACCGCGCCGCCCCACCACCGAGCCACGCCCAGGAGAAACCGGCGTCGGCGCTTTTGCCGTGTCCCCTGCAGGCTCGCCGTCGCCTCCCTATCTCTGGAGCGCCGGAGCCGCGCCTGGCCCCGCCCTGCCATTGGTGTGCCGACCCGCGCCGCCGCCCTCTCCACAGCCGTGCCACCGCCGAGTCCCCCTTCCTCTCTCTCTCTCTCCCCACCTCGGTTTGACAGTGTGAGGGGAGATGAAGAACAGGGGGATTTTCCCCTTTTGACCTCTTGGATGGGTAAACACCCCAATTCAGCACTATCCTTCATGAACAGTGACTCTTCATCCTTTTATTTCTTCCAAACCGTAAGTCCGAATTGTTCAAACCAATTTTTGTTAGTCTTAGTTTGATCTATTTGACCTAATAGATTTATTTCATGGTTTTATGAATTATATATGTGTTGCTGTTTATTTATCCATGTCTCGTTTTGCGTGTGGATCGTATCGGTACTTTTACCGGGTTCTCAAGTGCCGCTAAAATTCCCAGAAGGTGATCAAGACCAAGGCTCAGGTCAGGACGTCGCCTCGGTGGAACCGGAGCAGTGAACCCTAATGGATTCACGGAGGGTCGTCAAGACTCGGATTCTAGCCGAGACGTCACCATTGAAGATGGTGGCCTGAGAATGTCGACGATTTCTTGCGAGGCCGATCGCTGCCAGGCAAGCACTTGTTGTTTGCATATTCCTGTCCTATGTTTTACTATCTTCGTCCGTCCAAAAATATGTGCTCTCTTGACTATAATTTAGAGCAACAGTCTTTGGACGGAGGAAGCTTAATCGTATTTACTTTTCGTAATTAACCTTTGCATGCATATCAGGATAGTGTGTGTGCCTTATTCGTGTTAGTCATCTACTAGCATGACTAGACCTCATTTGATAATCCCTTTACTGTTCCATAGCCTATCCTTTGAATAGATGTGTAGGATTGCATTGGGATTCACTATAAAATGTGCCCTTGTGAGGCGTATGCTTCGTGATGGTGTTTTTGGATAAACCCTAAACAACTAAAACTAGTGTAGATTGTTTAGGGGAGACCCGGCAGTGATGGTTCTGGGACTATGGTGGAGATTCGAGGGTCTCCTCTGATAAGGACTCAAGCTTGTGTATTGCTGGACCGAACCTTACCGTACAACCACTTGTGCCTTCGGCCCTGGCTTAGTACACTACGAAACCCACTAACCGCTGGCTCGTAGGCTGTCCGGTTACGTTTCGTCACTATTGCCCTAGGGTGAGGCTCATGACCTTACCTGAGGGGTAGGTGCGTTCCTGAGACCGAATGGCTTAAATGGGGAACGACCCATGGGTGGTGCCTAGACGTAGAAGGCGCCCTACTGTGGCGGGCACCGGCGGGGCCGGGGAAACCTTAAGAGAGGGCTGGTGAAGTGGTGGGCGTAGTAGGCTGGAAAAGTCTTGTACCGTTTCTCCTGGTGGATGAGACGGGGCTTGTGGGGAAATTTGTACACACTCTACAGAGTTAAAACTATCATGATAGCCGTGTCCACGGATATGGACGAGTTTGGAAAGGTTTGCACATGTAGATCCACCTTTTTAATAATTGAACCTGACTAGAGTAGGCTGGGATTGGCCTGATGTGATGATGCACCTTCCTTTGATGTTGGGTTTGGTGTGATGATGCACCTTACCTTGATGTTCGTGATGATACTACAGATTCATGCATTCAACAAAACATCGTTTTTGCTAAAACTTGATTAGTAAATAGGTCTTGGTGTAAAATAGCCAATTCTCTGATCTTTGCCATTGCATACATTTATTAAGGATTGCTTGCTGGGTAGCCGCGTACTCATTATATCTATCGCGGATAAATTTTATTATTCAGGTTGTGAGTCTGATCAGGACCAGGAAGGGTCCGAACTCAGGTGTGCAGGACTAGCTGCGGGTGTCCGGGTCAATTGCTTGGATATCGTCGTTGAAGGCTGTTGCTGCTCTGATGTTCTATTTATTCGTTCTTAATATTTGGTAATATCTTTCTTATTGTAATAGCATATCATGTTACCTTGTAATACTCCATTATTTTGACTAATAATGGAATGCCAGCGATGATAGCTGTTTGATTGTCCATCATGAGGTACTAGTCTGGGCCTAGTATCAGATCATGGTGCCGGATTCCCTGTGGTGACGTAGGGGGTCATGACATTCTCCCATGTACCTAGGGGGAAGACCAAAAGTCAGCTTTAGACCCATCTCCAACTTTGAATTCAGTGGCCGCCCTGAATAGTGTTGTATCTGATGTCGGCATGTCTAATTTCAAACCCCGCCAAGGCTTTGCACCCGTACTCCAATCATACCAAAGCCATCTCAGTCGTAGCGCTCTCCTAAAGCGTTCAATATCAATCACTCCTAGCCCCCCTCCCCATTTCCTTTGGCCTGCATACTTTTACCCAGTTCACCAAACAATGCCCCTCATGACAATCCTGCTCACCTTTCCAGAGAAAGGCACGTATTATCCTACCGATTTTCCGGATTGCCCTCTTTTCCAGGTTGAAGACCATGAGGTGATATACCAACATGGAGGAGAGAACAAAGTTGATGAGTACAATACGACCTGCTTTTGAAAGGAGATTGGCCTTCCACTTCCCCAACCTGTGTCTAACCTTCTCGATTAGCGGGAGCACATCAACTTTCTTGACCTTGGTAGGCCTCAAAGGTAGACCTAGGTAGATGCAGGGGAAGTTTCGCACCTGCGCCGGGATTTCTTGCGGGATCCAAACCTGCATCTGATCCGTGCACCTAATAGGATAGATCTCACTCTTCGACCAGTTGACTGCCATACCTTAAGCACCGTGGAAGATGTGAAGGATCGACCTGAGTACCTACACCTCTTCCCTGACCGGCCTGAGAAGAGCCATGACGTCATCTGCATACAGGGATGCACGTATCCTGGACACATTGTGGGGTACTGCCTCAAGCAGACCACGCTGCTCAGCTAGCTGCACCAGCCTGGTGAGCGGTTCCATAGCAAGGATGAACTGGAGGGGGCATAGAGGATCTCCCTGTCTTAACCCACGTTTGTGTCCAAAAGCCCTACCAGGACAACCATTAATAATCGTGTTTAATTCATCATTCTTAATTTTGAACAAATTGATTAAACACATAAATCAAAAGTGAGATTGGTCAGGATGCAGTTCTCCAGTGAAGAGAGCTTGAAGAGTTTTTTTCGCAAAATAAGGTGAGAGAGGGCTTGAATGAATCTTGATGCACAAATATAGGGTTAATTTGGTAGATACTATCATAGAGCTTTGAAATTTGAGACTCATTATCATTTCTTCCATATTTGTAAATGAGCCACTATGAAATCGAGAAAATTGGATATATGCCACTTTGTGCATGACATGTCCCTTTGGCATATATCTAAGTCACATTTGCATATTATGACAATTTTATCCCCATCTTCTACCTCCCCTCTCCTTCCTCTCTCTTCATCCTCTCACCATCTTGCTTGACGCCGCTGCCACCATGGTTCCGCTAACCTTCTCCTTCCTCTAGTTGTGCCTACACAGAGATCATCCACTACGGGAATCTCCCTCAGTACCGAGGGCTAAAAACCCTCGCGAGAAAGGCAGAAGCCCTCGCGATTTACTATTCACGAGGGCTGGCCCTCGTGAATAGGTGCTCGCGACCGCTCCCCCGCAAATAACAACAAAACACGAGGACACGGCCCCCGGGAATAGTTAATCGCGAGGGTTTTATTGAGCCCTCGCGATTGACTGGCCTGCAGCTTTATTGCGAGGGTCTCCTAGCCCTGGCGAAAAGTGTGTGGGGCCCACGGTCCCTGGCGCGAGCAGGAGCTAGCTCACAGCTATTCGCGAGGGCCACACAGCCCTCGCGAATAGCCTCCCAGCCACATCTAATCACGAGGGCCGTATGGCCCTCGCGAATAGCCACCAACTCACAGTTAATCACGAGGGCTGTGTGGCCCTCGCGAATAGCCTCCCTGCTCACTGTTAATTACGAGGGCTATGTGGCCCTAGCGAATAGATGCTCTTTTGTTTTTTTACGAGGGCCATTTAGCCCTCGCGAATAAGCGTAATCAGCAAAAAAAAGCTTTTATATATGAATTTGAAACAAATTTAAACAGCAGTAAACACAGCATATATATATAGCAAGCAACATCCACATCCTCGACACATCGATATCCACACATTCTCGACATCCACACATCCACATTCACATCGACACATCGACAAAGCATAAAACGTCGACATCCATACATCCACATCCTCGACACATTGACATACACATCCACACATCCACATCCTCGACACATCCACACATCCACATCCTCGACACATCGACATACACATCCACAAAGCACAAAGCATATATCCGCATACACAACATTTCTAGCTACCATTATACATTTCTAGTCTCCATCTATCACGGATTGCTGTCCGGATTAGGGAAGATGGAAGGAGTACCGTCCGGTGGAGGGAAAACCGAAGGAGCACTCTCTGGTGCAGGGAAGAGCGAAGGGCTGCTTAGTAGGCTTAGAAACCCGTCAGCCCCAGCATCCGCCCACTCGCGCCGAGCATCGTGATCGACTCCCTGAATCTGACTTGATGGAGCGGAGCCCTGAAAGCGTTAAGAACTTAAGTTCTATTTCAATTGACACTTTAGCTTAGACTCTGATGAAGTGACGACACTTACCGCATCTTGGGCCTGAACAAAGGGCCGTGGTCCCCCATTAGGTGCGTAACTAGAGCCGCCACCTTGATCAACCTGCCTGCTCGACCCACCCTGCACATTGGTGATCAATATAGTGTTAATGCAAATAAATGAGGATCTGATATAACTGATGCAAGGGGTTAAATGGGAATACCTGCACGAAATTGCCCCCTGAATGAAGCCTCATGAATTCAGCCCACCTTTGTTGCTGTTCTCTTTCCCACCGCTCCTGAGCCGCTCTTTAGTTCATCTCCATGGTTAACCTCAACTCATGGAGCTCTTTCTGTGTCGCTCCTCTCTCCCTTCCCTCTCCTCCGCCATCTCCTCTCCCGCGCCATCTCCTCTCGTGAGCTCTCTTGGCGCTGCCGAGACCTAGCATCGCGCATGAATCCACCAGCACCTGCAATGTAATAGTGTGGTTAGTATGTAGATGTCATGTAACACGGCGACCAAAGGAATGGAACAAATAAAGATCAAAGTCACTGATGTGGTGGAGCCCATCCCGTAGATGACTGCGTGCGACTTATGCCCCATATGCGTGTAGATTACTTCAGCGTCCAGCTCCTTCTCCGCGTACGGGTCACTGTCTAGGCCGTGCGTCTCCTTGTACGCTTGCACGTACCGTTCCTGTATTCAAAATTACTGAAATTAGCAAGTCAAGTAGTGATAAACATTGTAATAATGATATAGATTGCACTTACAATCTTGTCTTGCGCGTGTGGTGCCACGACTGGATTGGGAGCTTCTCGTTGTGCCTTCGGTGTCATTGCCCTTCTGTAGGATTCCAAGGCACCTATGTCTTCCCCACCCTCTCGGATCGCATCACATTGTGGTTGTGGGTCATAGAGAAAAACATAAAAATGAATTAAAGAATTACTCATTACCTCTTTCTTTCGAAAAATGGCGGGACCACCTCCGATGTACTTGACGACTCCTTGCGCCGCCGGTTGAGTCTGGATTGTCGAGACTTGGTCTTGAACTCGACTATTCCAATAATGGCCAAGTCCATCCCAAGCTTAGGACAGTTTGGACCCACTCAGACGACTTCTTAGTCTCGATCGGGGTCAAGTACTTGTCTGAAGCCTCGGTGTCGATGAGTCGCTTGCCATGCTCTCTCTCAGATGTTGATATGTATGTCAAACAACATTACTGACATTGTAAAGAAGAGTTGTGATTCAACTTACTTGTACCAATCCTTGGTCGCGTCGAGACGTGTCCGTCTCAGCTGATCCCAGAAAAGACTCTTGGCCTTGATGTCAATGACATTGTCGAAGTCCGAGTGGGTGAGGGGCTCACGAGGTCGAAAATGTGTCTTAAAACAAATGAAAAATATATTATTAGCGTACGGAATAATGAAAGTATTTCGAAGGATGGAGAGGCTTACCTGAATTCACGGACACACTCGAGGCACCGACACCGACCTTCTTCTTGCACAATCTTGTAGTCATCCCAAGTGATTGCTGGACGGGTCCGGCCGTCCTCTTCCACTATCCCAGGATAGTGCAGTTTGAGCAGCCTTGAAAGTACGGAAGCAGGCTGGGTCTTGAGATGTGTGTCGACTGTAGACATGTTGCTGTACAAGTTCGAGAAGAGTTAGCCGTTCACAAGGATAATAATATATGGAGTTAACATTTTATCGATTAGAACTTACCCGTCCCCTAAGATGTCAATTGCGACACGCATATTTGTATCTTGCGGAGCCCAAGGCATCTTATTGGGCCCTCTTCTCTTCCTTCGGCGCCGAGTGGCGGTCGGCTGGGTAGACCCCTCGCCCTCCTCAAAGCCACCCTGCTCATGACCACTAGAGTCATGACCTACCTCGTGACCCATCGGAAGCCCGACCGCCTCGTCGACTTACCTCCTCACCCGTGTTCTGGTTGATGAACCTTCGGATTGACATCCTGCAGAATGAAATAGATTATCTTCATAATAATAACAAAAACAAATTAAACTTAAAATTAAATAGTGCTATGTAAATAATGTACCATACATCTAGCAGTAGTTCGCATCAACATCGAGTGAGTCGATATCCTCGATAGGATTATTGTTCGCATGTTCATCGCCCTGGATAGGATCCTCGGGTCTTCTTGGCCTTCTTCGTCGCAGTTACAACATCTTCGTTGATGCTAGCAACTAGATTGTCGAGGCCCACTCAAAGATCAATCACAAACGTGTTTTCTAATAATTAATCTTGAATTGGACCATCTCGCAATCTCCCATGTGGTCTAACTTTGTATACAACCCACCAATTCTTTAGATCGGCCTCCTCTTTTTTGAGACTGCCCTTTATTGGATGCTTGCATGGATATGGCAGGTAGTACACTTGTTCAGCTTGGTTAGCTAATATGAAAGGATCGTATCCTTTAAGTCGTGAAGTATGTTTCACTTCTATTAAGCCAAGCTCGGGTCTTGTTCAGAGACCTCTAACAGATCGAACCATTCGCAATGAAAAGAACTACCGAGAGCTTTTTGCTTCCTTCAAATGTCAGTTCGATTATTTGTTGAATTATACCGTAATAATAGAACTTATCTTGCCCTTCTGCTTGGCCCTCGCAGACAACATAGCTATTTACTGTTCGCAGATTAGGTTTTGATTGCTCATGCTCCGCGGAACGAAAGCGGAACCCATTGATATCATTCGTCCCATGCACCGTGACACGTGTTGAACATTCACGCGACATGGTACGTAGATCATTATGTACACTAGGATTTTGCTTGCACTGTGTGGAAATAAAAGAAGTTAGAACTATGAGTCAAGGAACATACATTCGATCTTATTTTATAATTAAGACACTTACATATCTCCAAAACCAAGATAGGAAGTTAGGTCCGCCGTTGCCATCACCTCTTTCCTTCAAAGCCTTAAGCTCGTCCAGTGTAGGACTCCTTCTTCCTTTCCAGTAAATTCACCCATGCATATCGGACAAGCGAGTTTGCCGTGCGTGCTCCAGCCAGAGAACATGCCATATGCAGGAAAGTCATGAATTGACCACGATAAGCGACTCTCATGAGAAAATTGGAGTTTGTAACTTTGTCATAAGTGATAGCTCCTGCTTCCCACAACTCGCTCAACTCATCTACTAATGGCCGTAAAAATAGATCCAAATTTCTCCCGGACTTTTCGGACCGTGCACTATAAGTGAAAGAAACATAAATTCGTCCTTCATGAGTTGAGATGGTTTTAGATTTAGAGGGATACTAAAGACCGCCAACAAGAGTATGATCGAGCATTCATATTGAAAGGAGTGAACCCGTCCGTGGCAATCGCGAGACGACGTTTAAATGGTTCCGCTGCAAAATCGGGATGTTTGCGGTCAAAATGCTTCCAAGCTTCTCCATCGCGGGTGAACTAACACATCAGGTTTCCGTTTGTGCAACTTGTGCCACCTCATGCTATGAGATGTGTCCTCTGTCATGAAACACCGTTGAGAGCGGTCTTTCAACGGAAAGTAACGCAACACTTTCTTCGCCACACTAGAACGAGACTTGTTGCCATTAGAGTCGATGGTCTCGAAGTACCGCGACTTTCCACAATGATCACACCATGCCTTCCTTCGTCCTCTTTGTAATACAACATGCAAAGGTTCTCACAAGAATCTATCTTCTCATATGGCATTCCTAAACCCGACAAGAGCCTTCTACACTCATACCAGTCCGGCATCTTATGTCCTTGAGGCGGGGCATCACACCAACTAGCCAACATCTCATCAAAACATGCGATGGACATGTTGAACTTCGACTTCACAGCCATCATACGTGTCAAATGAGAAAGGACCGTCACCGACGTTGCATCGTGCAAAGGTTGTTTGGCGAGTCTAAAAGCTTAAAGAAATCAGCCATGCCCGCTGCGAATCATGTTCATCACCCACATAATCGTGACCAATATCAACAACCATGTCCTCCATCCGGTCTATTTCATCAAAACCTTCAGGGGTCCAAAGAGCTCAACCAGACACGATTACTCTCCCCATGGTACACCCACCGATGATAACCAACCTTAAACCCATTCTTCACTAAATGCATCTCCATTTAATCACGAAGTTCTCTTCCGACCGCTACCACATTCAGCACAAGGATAGCGGATGGGGCCTTGCGCCCTTGAAAAGCTCGGGACACGAAATGACGAGTCCCTCAAACCATGCATTTGTGGGTCGTCTGCTCGCCACCCACCCATCGTACATCCATCTCCTATCTTCTTCCATTCCTTCACGAAAAAGTAGATATATATACGCATTTTGCGCCATGGGTTTTACACTTGGCTAATTAGGAAGGCTTCTAAACCCACCCACGAATGGCCGTTCGAGTACGATGCGTCGTATCGCCCGTGGATTAGGGATGAAATTTCGGCAGCATAACCCTACTGGTTCCCCATGTGCAAGTACGGTCGGGGTATCTTTTTTAATACACGACACTTATATTATGCACCGGAGAACCATAGGGTTATGCAACAAACCTCGCCCCAAATCCACGGCCGACACGACGCATCGTACTCAAACAAATATTCGGGCCGCCCACCGGGCGCCTAAACGGGTCGCCCATTGGGATGATTCGAACGTGATCACATCTCGTAATGAAACTTAACGAATCACCGTCTCGTTTCATTACGACTTATCGTTCTCGAGCGGGTGACGACTGTTAGGTTACATGCACACTAAACCCGTTAAACCTAATCGCATATAGTTAATATACATAATATAATCGCATATAATCAACTCTAAACCCACGACCCTCGTGCTTAAGCCCATGCACCGCCTCGAATTCAACCATTCAAACAGGAAAAACATGTTCACATGCAGCCCTCGCAACTAACATTTAAACACAAAACGCGCAAGAAACCTTTCCGTGGACGGGTGCAGCGTCGTAGTCTGTGGGCTCCTCCGCACTCGTGGCCGCTGCTGGTCGTGGTGCGGGCCTCCTCCTCACCTCCCGCACAACGACGGCGAGGGCGAGACAGCGACGGGAGGTGGGCGGCAAGGCGGGGCGGCGGCGGGAGATGGGAGCAGACGCCGGGCGGAGGCGAGGCGGACGCGGCGAAGCGGCGGGTGGTGGGCGGGCAGCAGCGCGCGCGGCGGGGCGGGCGGCGCGGCGGCGGGGCGGCGGCGGCGGCGGCGGGCGGGCGCGGCGGAGCGGGCGGCGAAAAGGCTGACGGCAGGCGCGCCGCTGGCGCGGCGGCGCAGCAAGGTATGGCGGCGACGCGGCGGCGGCGGCGGCGGCGGCGGCGACGCGGGCGGCGGCGGCGGGTTAGGGTAGGCGCTCGGGCTTTGGGCAAGTTTTTGCCCAAGTCCGAGTGGATCGTGAGATCTATATCCGGTAAAATCGCGAGGGCCAACAAGCCCTCGTAAACAACAAATCCCCTCTCTTTCGCGAGGGCCAAATGACCCTAGCGATTAGAAAACAGTGTCTGTCGTGTGGGCCCCTAATGCTGCGCACATGCTGTCAATATGCCAACTAATCGCGAGGGCTATCTGGCCCTCTTGACTATTTGGTCAGCGCCATAGTTTTGCGAGGGCCGAATGGCCCTAGCTACTAACTGAAAGTCACTGACGTGTCGGTCCCAGAAGCTGGCCATGCGCCTAGTAATCGCGAGGGCCGGCAAGCCCTCGTGAATAACTACTCACTGCCCACGTTTTGCGAGGGCCATATAGCCCTCGTGAATAACAAACATCGCAACAGGCCCATGTCTCATGCGAGAGAGATAAAGACTAATCACAAGGGCCACGAGCCCTCGCGAGATAGGTTGGTGCGAATTATTACGAGGGTTCAAGATGTGACCTCGTGTCTCAAAGATTTAAATACGAGGGTCAGATTAGCCCTCACAGATAATGAATATATACGAGGGTTTTTCGAGAACCCTCGCAACTAATAAATTTTCTCCTACACTTCTACCCTCAAATTATTTTTAAAAAATACTAAATAATAGTTTAAAATATGTTTGAGTTACTACTATTCTTTAATGTACCATTTTTTGCAATAGAAAAAAATAAAAACTTGAAACGAATTTTTCTGATATTATCTATTTCTTATCTCACACTACGAGCTTACCGATACACTAAACATTCTAGTAGACATTTTGAAAATTCATTTCGCCAAATTATATAATACGTTATTTCTGAATTACACGCATTACTTATTACCCGTTACACACTATTTAACACTTGTCTCCTCCAGGGACCGATGATGACTCCGTCGTTTGTCTCTCGGAGTCGAATTCGAGGGAGAATCCTTCACGGTATACCGGAGTTAACCAAGTTTTTGAGGAAGAACTAGGTAAGACAAGAAAGTGAGGGAGATTTAAGGCTAACTGAGTTTTTTGGTTTTCAATTTGTAGGCCTTTTAGTCACGAGGGCTGGACTAGGACCCTCGCTAGCGCTTCTTGAGCCCTTATTCATGAGGGTCATATTGGAGCCCTCTCGAATTATCTGTTATTCGCGAGGGCCATATTGGAGCCCTCTCGAATTATCCGTTATTCGCTAGGGCCATAATAAGGCCCTCGTGAGTAACCTGAGTCTTCTTCTTTTTGCGAGGGCTTATGTCAGGCCCTTGTAAATATATACTTTTAAACGAGGGCTATATACTGCCCTCGTGATTTGGTTTATTATTACGAGGGTATTGCGATGGCCCTCGTGTTTCATTTTTGGCCCTCGCGAAATTGGGAATTTCCAGTAGTGATCATGTCGTCCACATTGTTGGGAGCTTGATGCCGACACACCCAGATGCATGCTTTCCATCCCTTGCGAGGTCAATAACATGCCTAGGATCCGATCCATGATTCTGTGCTTGGGGGCTCAAGTCCTCCCTCCAACCCGTGAGGTCGTCATCGCTTGCGGTGTCAAAATAGAAGGCGGATTAGCCCGAGGGAGGAAGCCAAAAATAAGGAGCAAATCAGTGTCGTGAGGAGGAAGAAGACAACATGGCACACGGTCGAAGAGAGGAGGAAGGAGGCCTGGCATCACCGTCATAGGGAGGCAATGCAGCATCACCATCATAGGAGGACGACCTTGGCGATCTGGATTTGAGAGGGAGGTCGGTGCGGTCGTAGGGAAGCGGTCTGGTGAGGAAGGAGGAGGGCGGCATGCAGAGGGGAGGACAGCATGCAAGGCGGCCATGGTGATCTGGATTCAAAAGGGAGGAGAGGAAGGAGAAGGTTGGTAAAGTTTTATGTAAACAGATTATGGTGCTAAAAAGTGTCACATGGAATGTGGATGGGAATGCATCTAATTTTCTCGGTTTTATAATGACATCTTTATAAATAGTAAAGGAATGATAGCAGATATCTAATTTGTAAGTTCTATCCGATTAACCCACAAATATATGGTGTAGATAATAGGTGAAAGAGATAACATGTGGAGTAGATATAATAGGGAAGAGAAATTAAAGTGGTTCTTCCTCCAAAATAAAGTGAGAGGATTTGCATGAATCTTGATGCACAAATATATGACGTAGATATATAACAGGTGGAAGACCACGGCTACGTACCGATGGAAACATTTTCCATGTCCAATACAAATATATGTTTTTTTTGAACTCCATCCACCTCCAAAAACCTTGGAGAGAAACACTTACCTTGAGCCTGCACTTTCGTAGAGCTCGTCGGAAAACCACCAAGGAAGCTTATTGCTATCGAAATCTTGACAATTACCGGCACAAAATTCCTACCTACTACTAGACTACAACTACTATTAGAACCACCATTGCCCCTACACATCCTGCTAGTGCTTCTCACCACTGTCGGCAATGTAAGCCCTGGATAAGAAGAAGATCTAGCCGGGAAAAGGTAGAAAGGAGAAGAGAGGGAGGAGACACTACTGCGGATCGGGGCTTCACAAGCGGCCCATCACAAGCGGCTGGCTTTAACCCGCTTGCGACCCGATCGCCACAAGCGGTTCGTGGCCAACGGGTGGGAGGGTGGCGGGAAAGGGCATATGCAAGCGGTTCGTGATACAAACCGCTTGCAGAGATAGGACATCGTAAGCGGTTCGTATCACCAACCGCTTGAAATAATCTGTAAGCGGTTGGTGATACGAACCGCTTACAGTGTGCTATATCTGCAAGCGTGCTTTTTCCTTCCCGCCTAGTGCATTTAACCCCTTCTTCCTCCCCGAGCAGAGCTCGCGCAGTAGCACTGACGGGCCGAGCTGTTCATGCAGGGGAGGTGCTGCCAAAATTTTTAATTGAGGCTAATAGCTCCAAATTAAGGTTTCCAAGGTAAGTAAACATGGTCTCAACATCATTTTCATATGGACATTGCTTATCTTTTTGCATTGGATGTGGAGAAATATTAAATAATCTTGTTTGAATTGAAGGGTGTTTGTTTTGCTATAGCTCTCTCTCTCTTGATAATTTGAGGTAAGATGTAGATCTATTGGGGGTTTTAAGTCTCATATTAGTTTTGTATCCTTTTTTTGATGATGTATAAGATGTTGAAATTAGTTGGTAGGGGTGATTATTTGTTTTAGAGAGCAAGATCTAGCTCTTGGTGCCTTAGCTAGCTCTCCCTTCTAGATCTTTTGAGGCAATGTGGTGATCTATTGGATGATTTTAGTTTCACATTAGTTTAAAATAGTAGGTAGGGTGATTATTTCAATTGCTATAGAGCTAAATAGATGTAGGTTTTTGCTAGGTTGGTAATAATTTTTTGTGTATGAAATGTAATTAAAAATATTTTTGAAAAAAGTTTTTTAATTTGTGAGATTTAGTTGGTTTAGCTATAAAAATCAAGAAAGTTTAGAGGTAATTAAAAATATAACAATTAGTTATTTGAGTTAAATATTTTAATTTGAAAAATATAATAAGTGTTCTTATTAATTTAATTGGTGCGAGATGAACCGCAATGGATGTATGCGGATCGTCGACAAGGGAGTTCATCGATGGCGTGAATGCTTTTCTTGATGTCGATTTGAGACTTGTCTCTAGGAAGCTTCGACGGTGTCCGTGCGTAGATTGCGTGAACGAGAAAGTGCACTCAATGCGAGGACGGATCTGAGGCCACTTGTTGATGAGAGGTTTCATACCGAACTATACATGTTAGACTCACCACATTAAGTAGAGCATACAAGCATAGAAGACAGCGAAGAAGCCGATGAAGACGAAGTGACATATGATGGTATGCCGACGCGACGACATACGAGGACGTAGAGGATACACAAGGTGATCAGTTTGGGTGGATGATGACTGCACGAGATCTTTGCGTGACGCAGAGGGAGATATCACAGAGGACAAACAATATAGGAAGTACGAGGATTGTTGGAGGATCGAGAGAACTCTTTTGTACCCAAATTGTGGTAAGGGCACAAGAAGCTACGCACCACACTGGAACTCATGCAATGGAAGGTCGTGAATGGTGTGTCGATAAGGGTTTCGATGAGTTGTTGTCGCTCATAAAGAAGTTGCTCAAAGATAACACCGCGTAATCCATGTATCAAGCCAAAGCGGTCTCGTGTCCCTTAGGATTGAAAGTACGAAAGATACATGCATGTCGAACGATCGTGTGTCCTATATCGCGTGAATATGCCGACTTGGATGCATGTCCAAAGTGTGCAAGGAACCCGGTATAAGACGAAGCGTGACGATCGGTGAAGTAGATGGGGTGCGTGTGAAGAAGAGGACCGCAAAAGCGTTGTGGTATTTTCCTCGATTCCAAATTTGGAGCGTATGTTTGCAAACAAAGCGCATGCGAAGATGATGCGTTGGCACAAAGAAGAGCGAAGGACGACGGAATGCTTAGGCATCCGGCAGATGGCTCATGATGGAGGATGGTCGATCGGAAGTACAAAGACTTCGCAGACGAGGTCAGAAACATAAGGTTCGGTTTGAGTACCGATGGGATGAATCCTTTCGGAGACATGAGCAGCAGCCATAGCACCTGGCTAGTCACACTATGTGTGTATAATATTCCTCCATGGTTATGCATGAAGAGAAAGTACATAATGATGCCGTTGTTGATCCAAGGCCCCAAGCAACCCGGAAATGATATCGATGTCTACCTCAAACCTTTGGTAGAAGATCTTCAAACGTTATGGAACGGTGTAAAGGTCTGGGACGAATACAAAAGGGAGTATTTCAACCTGCGTGCAATGTTATTTGTAACAATCAACGACTGGCCAACGCTTGGTAACCTGTCTGGCCTAACTGGCAAAGGCTTCAAAGCGTGTGTGCAGTGTTTGGATCAAACCGATGGCACGTACATGAAAGGCTCTCGAAATATGGTGTACATGGGGCATCGCAGGTTTCTTGTTCGGAGCCACGCGTTGCGGAAGAAACGCAGGGAATTTAACGGGGAGGAAGAACATCGTTCCCAGCCGAGGCATCGAAGTGGCAAGCAGGTGTTTGCTATGGTGAAGGATCTGAAGGTAGTTTTTGGAAAGGGTCCGGGAAGCAAATCTGTGCCGAATGATGAGGATGGCCATGCACCCATATGGAAGAAGAAGTCAATATTTTGGGACTTGCCTTACTGGGAAGATTTGGATGTTCGCCACTCACTGGACTTCATGCACATCACCAAGAACGTCTGTGTGAGCTTCCTAGGATATATAGATCTGTACGGGAAATCGAAAGATATAGTGAGTGCTCGGAACGACCTTGAAGTCCTGGGCATCAGGAAGGACCTACACCCTGAAAAAGAGGTACGGAACAAGCGTACCACTCTGACGAAGTTATACTCCAAGCAAAGAAGAGAAAAAAGCGTGATAGAGTGTCTTAGCAAGATGAAGGTCCTTAGGATACTCGTCGAACGTAAAGAGATTCAGTAAATATGAAAGAGAACAAAATTGTACATATAAAATACCATGACTGTCTTGTCTTGATGACACGCTTGCTCGGTGGTTTTAAGAGGTGTAACCGCCCGAGTGGGTAAGGGGACAATCACAAAGGCGTGTTCGTTTTCAACGCTATTTCGTAAGGTCATCGATCCAAAAAAGCTGGGTGAGCTGCAGTCGACGTGGTACAAAGTGTGGTTAGCCTCGAGATGATCTTTCCTCCCGCCTTTTTGATATCATGGTTCATCTCACTGCTCATCTAAGCAAAGAGATAGGTATTCTTGGGCCCGCTTATCTCCACAAACTGTTCCTTTCGAGAGGTACATGAGCGTATTAAAGAAGTATGTATCGTAACCGTTCTCGCCGAAGCATGCATTGCCGAGGGTTGTCACAGAGGAGGTGGTCGAGTTACGTGTGGACTACATTGATGATCTAGACCCCATCGGCGTCCCTATATCACGCCATGAGGACAAAGCTACGAGGTAAAGGACACTTGGAAGAAAAGTACTTGCATGCAACGATCTTGAGACATTTAAGTAAGCACATTTCACGTGTTGAAGCAATCGGCAAGGGTCGCCTGCATGTCCTCCAACACAAGAATGCTCTCGTCTCCGGTTCGAGAGAAGACTGATACGTGGATAACACTGAGACACATGGATTCTTTCGGCGCATGGTTACAAAACCATATCCTCAAGAGCAAGTCCAACAATGAACAGTTGCAACGCCTGGCTCGGGGACCATCCGTTGAAATAGTGAGATGGCAGGGGTACGAGATAAATGGTTACACATTCTACACGAGATCACAAGATAACAATAGCACAAACCAGAACAGCGGTGTTCGTATCGAAACCGCCGATAATAGAGGCAGGGTGGACACATATTATGGATTCATAGAAGAGATATGGGAGCTCGACTATGGGCCTTTGAAGGTCCCATTGTTTAAGTGCCAATGGGTAAAACTAAACGCAGACGGCGTGAATGTCGACAAATACGGCATGACTACCGTCGACCTCCAAGAAGTCGGCTACTTGAGAGAACCATTTGTTCTCGCGAACGAGGTGAGACAGGTCTTCACGTATTGGACATGTCAAGCGCACCAAAGAAGAATCAAATCAAAGACAAGAAGAAGGAATGCCCAAAGCGACACGTGGTTCTCCAAGGCAAACGAAGGATTGTTTGAGTAGAGGACGCATCGACGAGGAAGAGTACGATCGATTCGATGAGATCCCTCCATTTGCGAGAGATGTCGACATAAGCATCCTGGATGACACAGGCATGGATGCTCCGCACATACGCCGCGATCACGATGAAGGAAGAATTGTAAAGACAAAAAATGTAAATGATTAGGATGACCCTTATTATGTGGTCATATTAAATATATTATGTGGTAGATTCAACTATGTTATCATGTAATTGCATTTTTAAGAATTTATAAGGTGGAAGCAATATTTTTGGAAAGAATAATGGCCTAAGTAAATATTAGAAATGAAAGTAATGTAAAAAAAGATTTTTTAGTTTTTTGGAAAAAATAATGGGCTAAGTACATATTCAGAAATGAAAGTAATGCCAAAAAAGATTTTTTAGTATTTTTGTAAAGAATAATGGGTTAATCACATATTTAGAATGAAAGTAATACTAAAAAATAGTTTTAGTATTTTTGTAAAGAATAATGGGTTAATCACATATTTAGAAATGAAAGTAATATAAAAAATAGTTTTTAGTATTTTTGGAACAAAATAATGGGCTCAAGAATATTTATAAAAAATAAAAGGCAAGGGAAAAATAAAAGGCAAGGCATAAGCGGGCTCGAACTCAGCGATCAAAGACGGGAGCTCCGACTTAAACGCCGCGCTAGCCAAGTGAGAGGAATTTTCATTTCAACAGAGAAGGGCGCAATACTTTCTTAAACGTTATCAATAGATGGTACGCCCCAAGCCTCGGCATGTGTTATGGACCCACTTCTACAAGCGGTTTGTTCTATTTAACCGCTTGCAGGACCTCTCAAGCGGTTTTAATCACCAACCGCTTGAAGATGCCCTTTATCGCTCCAGAGAGGCTAAATTCAAATTTTAAATGTCGCTACCGGCTTCTACAAGCGGTTCGTTCTACAAACCGCTTGTAAAAGTGTTCTCTACAGGCGGTTAAAATTACGAACCGCTTGTAGAGCCCTTCCTATATAAGGTAGAGGGTTCGCGGCCGAAATTTTCTAAGTCCTTGCCCCTGTCTCCCTCAACCGTTCTGCCGCAATCTCGCGCGCGCCCACCGCCGCCACCTCGCCGCCGTCTAGTACCGCGACGGCCGTACCTCATTGTTGTCGAGCACCGCGACGGCGCCGCCTCGACACTCCACTCGCCGTTGCCGATCACTGCGCATGACTCGCGACATCGACCATTGCGGCGCAGCGCCGCCTCCGCCACCCTACCGGCGAAAGCACCTTCACGGTGAGCCCTCGCTCCCGTTCGCTGTGGACCTCCTCCCGCCACTTTGAATCTGAAGGGCGAGGTATCGAGCCCCTTCCTTCCCCGCCCCCATTGCTCTATGATGCACTTGTCGTGTTCGACGGAATGCGCCACATGTGTTGATGCTCCTATTGCTCCCTCTGTCATGCTCCTATACGCTAAGTAAGAATTTCGTGGCTTTCCCCTTGTGGTTGGTTGTGCAAGGTACCAATTAGAGATTTTGGGGATCTAATTCTTGAATTAGAGGCTAAATCTCTGGTTTGGAAGTACTGCATCGTGGTCGTGTGCTTTACCCTTATTGCTCTGTGATGATAATCTGTTGAGGCATATATAAATACATTTGTTGATTATATCTTGTGGTAGATTCAATTAATTTCTGACCGTTAGGATTTATATTGTGTTCATCCCAATTCATGCCATGAATCGTTGTTAATTGGTCTTTGGACGCTTGTTATCTTGATCTATTGACAGCATACGGTTGTTTTAGTGTCTGTTCAGATTGCTCGATGATCTGCTTATTTCGGTACCTTTGCTTAGCACTTTGTGCTGTTCGTTGGTTCGTAATAAATATATTTGGGTCCAAATGGCTTGTGGCTTGAATAATTGTAGATCGGCGATTAGATTGGCTAAATTGGGATGTTCTCAACTTAATTCCTTTCCAAAACAAAGGCAAGATCGATTGTCTAAACCTTGATATTAATCTCAGATTGTATTTGCTCGTGAAATCACTAGAACTATAACTAGGAAGGCTGCTTTACAAAGAACCGTTATTGGTTAAATCGAGAGCTCCCTAATAATGTCAATGGTGATTTATTCGCTTGATATGTTGGCTCGCCATGTTACGTCCATTTCTATAGAGTACATGATAAATAATCTATTCCATGGCATTGTTATGTGTTTGCTCATTCTATTTATATTTGGTCAATTTATTATGCTTATATCGTAATATGTTCAACACACTAATCAGTCGTACACACAACACAACCACACCAGTTATTGGATTAGTGGCTGCCATGTTTTTCAAGTAAGTCCGTGATCATAAGTTGAGCTTGCGCGCAACCCTTCCTGACGCTCCCCTATAAAATTCTTTTCCTCTTTGTCCGGTGGACCGATTTACGGGGACTAGCCTTCGAGCTAGAGGCCGTTTGACCTAATTAGGTGTCGAGAAATATTGTATTCAAATATTGTATTTAAATATTGTATTCAGGCCGGCACGACCCAAATTCTTTCATGTCATGTGTCGAGAAATATTGTATTCAAATATTGTACGCTTTTGATGGGTGTCGAGATGGATGACATCTAAGAGATGTATATGTTGTATTCAAATATTGTATTGAAATGTTGTTTTCAAATAAAAAGAGATATATATGTTGTATTAAATGTTCTATTATTTCGCGTGCATGCACAGTGATAGATGGCGCACTCGGACACGATGATCTTGATTTCGCGCGGAAATGATTTTCACTTAACGAAATCGCGATGGGCACTCTCATAAGCTACGATGAGGCTAACCGGTAGATCCAATGGGTGATCAGGCTGCCCCGGCTCAAGCCGGTGACCAGGTTGCCTCGGCTCAAGCCGGTGATCACGCAATCCATGCTCAAGCCGTGATCCAACCGCCAGCTGAAACTAATGTCGACGGTACCGTGAGGTATATATAGCCTGAACACTAAAATGACCGTTTCTTACACGTCTCATAGCAATAAGCCTCTGACACGTGTTCCTGTTTTTTTTTAAGCCGGAAACGTCCAACAGCCAATCCAAACAAATACGAGGGCCTAACAAAAAGCCGTCGACAAAGTACGTGATTACTCAAGTTTGACCCTTTGGGAAGCCCGAAGCCCCTATGTCGGCACTTGCCCCTTCAACAACGCTCATGAGTCATTGTGAGGATCATGTCCCTATTAGCATCAAGACATGGCCCAAGGTTCCTCTGCTACGAAAGAGCTGCTCGAAGGATATAAAAGAAAACTTCACGATTCGACGGCTTACGAAAACAAGTGCAAGAAATTTACTCTGAGCAAGATGGCGTTATGCTTTCAATCGTGGAAGAGCGAGCTCAGTAAGAAGTACGTGGAGACCGGAACAACCCCAGACTTCAATAAGTATCCGGTTAGCGGATCACCGCAAGCATTCGAGGAGTACAAGCCGTCATTTACCAAGGCAAGGCCGCAAGTGAGCGTAACAAGGCCAATGCACGAAGAAAAATACCACCACCATCTCGGTCCGGTGGTTACATCAAGGCTATGCCAAAATGGGAGAAGCGGAAGAAGAGCTTAGAAAAAGGGTATAGTACCGAAGCAAGCAGATCGGGAGCTCCGCCCACGAATCGAGCTTGGGCCACGGAGGGAGGTCAAGGATGATGGCAATTTGGAGATGGCACCACAAGTGCAACCCGTGAAAGAAAGGATTGTGGAAGCCATCGAGAAGCAACGTCAGGTTCCTTGGTGGTAGACAGGAGAATGACGAGCTTACGACGCGACTGGAACGCAGAGCATCCAGAAGGACACGAGGACTTGGCAAGCGGTGTCGTGGATGGTGGCTTCTCAAATGATCAAGCCACATACCGAGCCGGAAAGAAGAAAAGTAAGAGAACACAACAGAGTCAGCAAAATCGAACGGAGCTCAAGGAGCATAAGGAAAACATGGCGTAAATGCTAAAGCGGAAGTGCAAGCCGCAATCGCTAGTCTTCAAAGACCGGTGGGGTTATCGTCATGCCTCCGAAGTAGATGTGGTTAGTCCCCTGCTCCGGTCGGGCGGCGACTACTGCGTCAAACAACGTCCGCCGATGAATTGCAGCCCGTTATCCGTGGGCGACATCATCGTGCCCGTCAATGTGAGCTACGCGTCCAACCGCACAACCTCACCTCAAGGTGGCTTACGCTTTGGCCTACCCGTGGAGTCGGGCGGACATTCCATCAGTAACCCTATACCGCTGGATACTCCAAGGTCACGGTGGGACGAGGTGGTGGCCGGATTTGAGGATATGGAGCTCGATATTGCTGGAGGAGACGATGTGACCAAGCTTGGAGAGGCCGTACATAACATCATTGTCGGGGATTAAATTACGGCCCATTGCCATGGCCCACTCCCTGACGGCCCAGTTGAACAGCCTATCAGGGCCCAGCTCCCAGAAAGGTTCTATCGGGCCCATGTGCGTCCTGCCGAACAGTCTCTTGGTCGGCACGGTGCATAACGGCCTATGATTCATGTTTGAGTCCGACTCGAACAAGAGTTATGCACGGCTGCGTGAAGATCCGGACGTGGTTTCCCGGATTGGATTAGGAGTCGTGATCCCCAAGACTAGGAGTATGCCTTATCTGCCTCGGGATGTATTTGGCACGTTGAGTTTGTTACGATCTCGTAGTTGGCCCGACCCAATATTCCCCCGGTAGGTCGGTTTGCTCCGCACTATATAAACCATGCCCCTACGGCGTTTAGGAGGCATCTGATGACGAGGCCCTTGCATATTGCTTCCTATACACCATAATCTCGCCGAGACTTGTTCGTCTCGTCGAGCCACCTCTTGTAATCTCCTCTGATATATAAGAAAGACTGGACGTAGGGCTATTATCTCTTCCGAGAGGCCTGAACCAGGATAAAAACCCCTGTCTCCTATTCGTGGTTGTTCGTGGTTGTTCGGCGTGTCTCCTATCTCAATCTTCAAAAACCTTAGCGACTTGAGATCGTTATCTCAACCGTCGACAGCTGGCGCCGACCGTGGGGATACGCAGATCGAGCATGTCGAACTCTATCAGCGACCAGGAGATTCTCCCTGAGGACCACGACTCAGAAGGGCAGGATGTCTCTTCCCCTGCCAGATCGGATCGATCCCTTCGATCTTGATCGCCTCCCAGATCTGGTTCCCAGCTCCGTGCCCGACTTCGCGCCGGGCAGCTCTTCGCCCGCGGCGCACGTCTAGTCCCCGCGACGAGCTCCGTGCTCGGGGACTGGATCAAAACTCCTTCCGGATCCAGGGGCTGTTCGCCTGGCGGTGGATGACGGGAGAGAGCCGACCAAAGACTTGGAACATCGACCGGCCGTAAGTTCCTCGTAGGTCTTTCGCTTCCTAGCTTCGCTTTTCTCAAATTTCGCGCTTTAGTTCGTCCAAGTCTCTCGGGCCGCCATGTAAAGTTCAACCCATTGAGCGGTGAATGCTCGCGGCCCCGCGGTCCTCCTCACCACTTGTCTTCTCGGACTACTCTTTCTCTCTCTGGTAACACTTGATGGTCGCCCGGTCTTGCGAACTCTTGGCTCGCAATCTTAAGGGTTTTCCTACCAGATCTGGTTTCAACAAGTTCCTAAACTCAGAGTTGCGTAACACGGCTCCCAGCCTTACGGCTAAGCCTTCTCTCGTAAGCCCTCCGTGGCAGAGGCACTTACCGCTCACGGCACGACCACTTGGCAAAGCTCGCTCGTAAGCCCTCCGCGCGGAGGCACTTTCCATGTTCGGTTACCTTAGGAATCGCCTAACTTACGTTAACGAGTTCTCGAACGAGTCGATCAGATACGGTGTCGCTTAACTCTCTACGACGTGCTTGAAGTCGCAAGTTCAGTTCTTCATGCATCGTCTGCATCGGGCTAGGGCGTCGCTCTTTCTCTTGTGCACTGCTCGAGTTCGCAAACTCAGTCCTCGAGCGGCCGCACAACGGGCCTGGAGTTAGGCTAAGCGTTCTACCGCTTTTTTTAAAACTTTCTAGCGCTGTTTGCCCCGCTCTTGGTTTCTGTTCGTCCTTGTCTTTTCTGCTCTTTTTGCGGTGAAAAGCTGCTCGGTCGACTCTCGCTCGATTCGAGGCCTGGGCGGTCTTGAGTCGCTCGGCCAGCTCCTCGAGGATCGCTCTCCTCGGTCGATTGGGACTTGAGCTGAATTTCGCAACCCGATGACGTTTTCAGTTTTCAGTTCCTTTCCTTAGCGTTGGTTTTCCAAAACCTCGTTGGTCTTCGCTCTGAGCGCGCCCCGCGTCTGAGCATATCTTTTTATCTGGCGGCGACCTATATGACGACCTATAAGCGATTCTCATCGCAACGGGCACTCGGCGCTGGTTCCGCTTTTCGCCGAGGCGACACTAACGCTTATACGGGTCCAAGCCCGGATAAGATTTCGCCTCGACGCTTTTTGCTCGCGCTAAGGTCCCAATCGCCTTTCACGGTTAGCGGTCTTAGCCACGCGGGCTGCACTTGCTCGACACGTTTTTTTATCCGTATTTCACGCCCTTCCCTGCACGGTAATCCGGAGCAATGCACCACCAACGAGTCTCGCCCATCGAAGTCGATTCTCATCATAGCGGGCACTCTGGCGTCGGTTCCGTGATTCGCCGAGGTGACACTAACGCTATCAAGGGACGTGCCGAAAAAATTATGCCTTGTACGGGTAGGTCGCCTCTTTGCGTGTTTTCTAAAACTCGCTTTGCTCTTCTTAGAGCCCGTTTGCTGCTCTTTTTCCCCATCTTGGCTCGTTTTTGTTTGTCTTTCGCAGAAATTCAGAACGGGAACGCCGACCGGTGATGGTCGCGCGAGGTTCCGACTTCCCCACCAAAACCGATGTTCAGATCCCTCTCTTCCGGGTTTGTTCGCAGATGCCGGGGATCGATTCACTTCACTGCGTAGATATTTCGCTTCGCCAAGATCGATCTTCACGATTCGGTTAAGTCAAGGTAGTGCGCCACCAACGGAGTCCCGCCCACCGTAGTCGATTCTCATCGCTACGGCAAGCACATCGTAAGTCGATTCTCATCATAGCGGGCACCCAAGCGCCGGTTCTACACTTGCCAAGACAACGCTTATCAGCGCCGCAAGGAATACGCCCCGGTAAAGCGTTGATTTCACACGTTTCTTGCGGCTCGACCGCATCGGGTTGTGATTCACTTCGCCAGTAGCTCTTCGCCCGAGCGCCAGATTCGTCCCCGCGACGAGCTCCGTGCTCGGGCCGGATCACCTCGCGACCGGCTCTTTCGCCCGAGCGCTGGCTCCTACCGGCACGTCTTCGCTGGTTGCACTTTCTGGTTCCTTTAACGAGCTCCGTGCTCGGGGACTAGATCTTCTTACTTGGTTTCTTTGGCGAGCTCTACGCTCGGGGACTAGGTCATCTTTCCCACTCGTATGCATTGCCTGCTCCTAGCACACGATCTACGTCTGGAGGCACATCACCTTCGCTCCAGAGCACGACGTTTGCTCGTGAGCGCAATTTTTATTTCCTCGGGCAAGCTCTAGCCCGAGAGGTGGTTCCCCTATCTTTTCCGAGGCATCCGAAAGTTCGATGCAAGAAGACGAGTCCGCCTCGCGACTTGTTATGTTCATTCTCCCTAAGATCCGATCTTACCGGATGCGTGGTACGCTCTTCACTACTAAGAATCTAATCCTCCTTGATGACGCTCAACCTCAAGGAGATGATTCACCTCACTTCTTCCGATTTTCAGATCAAGGGTCGGGTACTCGCCGGACAGATGTCGTTTCTGCTCGACGCAATGAGTTGCTCGGATCGGGCGAGTTTGTTCGGTCCCGAACAAGTCTTGTTCGTTGAACCATAACTGCATTGATGCTTTGCTGTATGTCTTTGCGGCGGAAAAATACCCTCTTTGTGACTTAGAGTCTCAAGAGGAAGACCCCACTCTAGTGAGTCCTTCCACTTGAGTCTCGGGGGCTAGCTGTCGGGGATTAAATTACGGCCCATTGCCATGGCCCACTCCCTGACGGCCAAGTTGAACAGCCTATCAGGGCCCAGCTCCCTGGAAGGTTCTATTGGGCCCATGTGCGTCCTGCCGAACAGTCTCTTGGTCGGCACGGTGCATAACGGCCTATGATTCATGTTTGAGTCCGACTAACAAGAGTTCTCAGACGGCGTGAAGATCCTGACGTGGTTTCCCGGATTGGATTAGGAGTCGTGATCCCCAAGACTAGGAGTATGCCTTATCTGCCTCGGGATGTATTTGGCACGTTGAGTTTGTTACGATCTCGTAGTTGGCCCGACCCAATATTCCCCCGGTAGGTCGGTTTGCTCCGCACTATATAAACCATGCCCTACGGCGCTTAGGAGGCATCTGATGACGAGGCCCTTGCATATTGCTTCCTATACACTATAATCTCGCCGAGACTTGTTCGTCTCGTCGAGCCACCTCTTGTAATCTCCTCTGATATATAAGAAAGACTGGACGAGGGCTATTATCTCCCGAGAGGCCCGAACCAGATAAAACCCCATCTCCTGCTCAGTAGTTGTTCGTGGTTGTTCGGCGTATCTCCTATCTCAATCTTCAAGAACCTTAGCGACTTAAGATCGTTATCTCAACCGTCGACAATCATCCTCTGGCGGAAGAAGTACATCGTGTTTCCTGATGGTGCGGAGGTGACATCTATACCGAGACAGAACACTCCACCGAGACGGAGCTCACCTCCTCCACCAAGACAGCCACGCCACCACGCAGCGCCTCGCCGTGAGACAAAGCACTCCACCACTGCTAGCGCTATGCGCAGAAGCCCAACATCGCCTTGACCCCTCAAAGCAAAAGGAAGCAAAGGCCCGAGAGAAACAACGGAGCCGACATCTCCCCCAAGAAGAAGCTTGCTAGCAAAGGAGCATTCTGCGGCTAGAACGACAACAAGCAAGAGGGCGCGCCAGTTTCCCATTCAGACAGAGAATGAAGGAACCTGAAAAAACACCTTATGAGATGACGTCTGAGGAGCTAAAGAGCGAGTCAAAGAAAGCTGTGGACGCATGAATAGAGGGGTATAAAGCTAAAACAAATCCACCGCCAAAGGAACGAATTGATTCAAAGATCGCGGACTTCTTCGCGACAACTAGTCAGCACCGACCGCCTCTGCATCGACTACCAAAGAACTATCGAAAGCACGCCTTCAAGAGTAAACAACCTCCCGCACATACATGAGCAAGGAAGAACAGGAGGAGGCAAAACGTCTACAGATGGAGTATGACTTCATGAGGGAAGCTGGCCTTGATAACATAGATGCCGCCCGTGGAATAACTAATGATCTTCCAACGGCACAAGTTAGGTGGCCATTTAAGCTGGGCCACCGTTGCTAGACCCTAAGGACATACGGAAACTACCGGTCAAGATGCGACGCTACCATGAATGGTACTAACACAAGTCCGCCAGGATATGCTCATTGTTGCGCCTCGCTTCAAGAAGAACATTTGTTTCGAGAGAATGATCAATTGATAAATCTTGATTTTGAAGATCGGTACAATGTGTACCAGAAGACGCCATCAACGTGTCCTTCATGACCGCCGGTGCTCGTGAGTGTCGACTCCACAAGATGTATATATATATCTATACATGCCGCTGTCGAGAACCCTAATTAATTAACTCAATTAACCCATTTTCTCAGAGAATGGAGATACAAAGACTTAGAAAGCGAAGTTTAACTCGATTGGCTTCCTTGACCCTTGGTTGGTCAACGAGGAAGTCGGGCAATACCGAAAACCAAAGGAAATCCACGACTACGTTGTACATGCACTAGTACAACAACACTACAAGCAATACATACTTCGCCATTCAACTTTAAATACGTACGATGTTCTCACTAACATCTCGTTCTTATATTGCTTAAGGCACCGATGGCACACTATATATTGTTTAATTACATGTCATAACATTTGTAATATATAAATAGGTTCCACTGGATCCTTATAATCATAAGGCTTGAGAAAAGCATGATCATCGCCCAAGACTCACGGAGAAAACCGCAAAAGGAATACCAAAGGATAATTGACCTCCTTAATAAAGCGTTCTCGAGCTTTCAAGAGATTCGAAAGGACGCTTTTAAGAAGGAATTTGATATCAAGCTGCTTAATCGGGTACACTAAAACGACGTAATTGCCCTTTGTCAATTAATATTTTTTGTTATTACTAATCTGTAATTGCCCCGCATCGACCATAGGTAAAACAACAATCTGCGGAAAACAACCTATGTGGCTACTATGTGTTCCACTATATCCAAATGATGTGCCACGGCGAGCTTGAGCCTCAAACTCCTGAAGAGGTTCGTATATATATATGCACGCAACCATGCATCTAGCAACAACTTAATAACGTTTTATGTGCTCCATTAATTTACATTATGGGTGCACGATTTATTTATTTTTCACTTTAATTGAATTGGCGGCCCGACATGGATAAACATCTTCAAGTGTTACCACATCATCGGGTGCTCGATTACGAGAACAACTGTTCGCTTCATTCTCGATGAGGTCATCAACCCCGTATGCAGTTCCATTATCGAGATCCATATTCGAACACGAACGAACTAGGGACGACTTCTACGTCGTCAAAGAGCGTCAAGAAGAGTACCGCAAGAAAAAATGAACTGTTTTGTCCATTTTGCACAATGTATATTAATTATAAACTTTGTAAATTTGGCCGGTGCATATAAAGTGTACATTATTACATGTATTATCTAATATATTTAAGCTTGTTTGATCGCTAATTATATGCTCATCCTATATGTATTTAAATTTAAACGACAAATAAAAAAATCTCCTGCCGAAATATATATTTAAATATCTATTTGCGCCACCCCAGAAATGAAATAACCAGTGGCTATTAAATCGCACGCTACATAGCGGTTATGAACCGCTATGAGATGCTCTCTCAAGCGGTTCGTGGCTCCAATCGCTGCAGAGAGCCCCACGTGGCTTCCACGCCTGCCGCGCCATCGCCCGCGAACCGCTTGCAGAGGGCTTCACTAAGCGGCTCTGGAGCGCGCCAGATGCCGTCGGGCATCGATCATGATTGCGCAAGCGGTTCTAAAACCGCTTGCACAGGCCTTACGAGCCGCTTGGCCTACCCCGACCCGCAGTAGTGAGAGACAGAGATATTGATCTTGTGAAGACAGAAGATATTGGATTTTTATTTTAGTTTTTATATAGTGGAAATAAATGTAAGAGGTTAAGCATGTAAAATTTGTTCCCGGTTGGTTTTGAAACCCCAAGGCGCGCGGGCGACCCAGTGGGAGGCTAGGGTTTCCCCCTAGCCGCCGCCGACCCTTGCCGCCTCCCTAGGTCACCACCCTCCCTCTCGGCCTTGCTCTCGCGCTCCCTCTCGGCACCTTCCATGGCCTAGCCGCCTCCTCCCCCGTTGGCGCCACCTCCACCTCCACCGGCGTGGAGTAGCAAGGCGGGACTCCTCCTCTTCCTCACTCCGTCTTTTGCGGCGGTGGTGGTGAGTTCTCGTGCTTGGCAGGTCGCACTTTGGGCGCGACCTGTTTAAGATGTTCTGGCGGCGACGACGGCGCTGCCCGGTCGGCGGCGGCAATGATAATAGCAATGGGTCCGAGGTTGGTGTGGGGCGACGTGGCGGCGGGCTTGGCTGGCTGGTGCACTTCGTGGTGCGCCCGCCTGCCCCAGCTTCTCGTGGGTGGCGGCGTCGGGGCCGCCTTTGCCTCCTCGTGGCCAGCCCCGCCTAGAGTTGCCGCGCTGTGTGGCGTCCCACCTGGCCAGGTTGGCCAGCACCCAGTAGCCGGCGCCTTCTTCCCTCGCTGTTCGTCGACGGCCGGTGGCACCCAATGCTTTTCCCTATCAGATCCGATGGCTCCCGATGTTTCACTACGCCCTCCCTCTCCAAATCTGGCCATGTTTTGTCCACTCGTCGCGTGTCGTCCCTCACAAGACGCGCGGCTTCCGTTCTTCTTCTCCACCTTCGCGTGCAGTGATGGAGCTTGCCGCCAGCTTTCCCTCTTTCCTCTTCCTTCTTCCCCTCCCTTTGGGCCCGTCTTGGTAGAGATCGCCTGGGGGGACCGCTCCGTGAGAGGCCAGTTCCGTAGGCGTGAGGCCTAGATCTGGCGAGGGTTGTCCGCAGCGGCCGGAGTGGTGGTACTCCTGGGTTGTGGGTCCGGTGGCCTCGTAGCTCGGCGGAGCTCGGCACCGGCGTCTTCTTCTCTTCCTTACCCTCCCCCTGACCCCGTCTCGGTGGGCACCAACCACTTGGTGGGTCCGCTTCGGTAGTTGGCTAGAGTGGACGGAGCATGTGAGCTCTAGAGGCGTGTGTCCGGCGGCTCCTCGGCTCTTCCTGTGGTGGCGTGGTGGGCCGTTGCTTGTCCTTCGGCGTAGCGGCGAGCGCTATCTCTAGCCTGGTCCCGTTCTCGCCTCCTTGCCCTCCCCTCCCTATGAGGTGCTTGGTGGCGTAGGTTGGCGTTTTCCTGGTTAGTGGAGGAGTTCTGCTTGCATCGCTAGGGTGGCGTGGCATCTAGTCTCCTTCGCTTCCCGTGCGCTGATCACCAGGCGTGGTGGCTCCTTTCTGGCAGCATTGGCTGGCGACCTTTCTCTGGCGGCGTCCCCGTTCTCTACCTCTTGACCTGGTCAGTCCCCGTCGTCTTGACCCTCCCTTTCTCCGAGGTGTCGGGTGGCTTGGACGGAGTCTTCCACATCAGGTGGCGGCGTTCGTGCATGCTCTCCGGCTCTGCGTTTCAGCCGGCGGTTCAGTTCTTTTGGTGCTGTCGAACTTCGGCGGCCTCTGCCTTCTACGCTAGTAGGGTAGGTATTGGGCGAGAGCCCTGCCCTTTTGGGCTAGTGTTGGCGTCACCTTTGGTGTCGCTCCCTCGTTGGAGACATCACCTTTCGGACCTTTTTCTACTCTGGGTGAAAACCCTAGCGGTATTGCGATGACGGCGGGTTCTCCCCGTCGATACCTTGTTGGAGGCGTCGTGGGTGCTGTCTTGCGCTATGGGCTTCCGCTGGGTCTGCTGCTACAGAGTCGTTCGTCGATATGTGGGTGTTGATGGTGTTTCCCCTTTCTCCCTCTCGTGTACCTCTCTCCTGTTCGGCCTTGGTGGCAGCGGTGGGACTGCGTTCCTTCTTTCTCCTCTGTAGGTGGTGTCCCTGGCGGTGGCCGGAGATGTGTCTGGTTTTGGCCAGGGTTACAGCGTAGCGCTGTAGTTGTATCCCATGCTTGCATGGGTTTTTATTTTGTTTCCTCCGGCTGATCAATGAAATAGGATGGCAGTTCTTTTGCTCCTTTTTCAAAAAAAAAAAATACTATCAGTGACACGACGACATTTACGCTCTTGATACCACAAAGTAGCTACGTATAAAACCTCGTTAACTATACAATCCAAATTAATCAAAATAGTTCTGCAGACAATCTACGTACGCTGGTATATATGTCAGCAAGCATCCCCTGGCTATGTGTACAGCATATTTGCATTAGTTACATCTGTGATGACGACCAGTGTTTAAGAGTCATGATAACGAACTCCGTCTGAGCGTATAATTTCATCATCCCCATCAATGCAGGCATCGAACTCCGCGCGCAGTGACACTACTTTTAATTGTTTTCATGTAGTAGTGATCGATGCACTAATTATCAATTAGTAACAACTAACAAGGTAGGAGTAGTTCATATGCCTTGCCGGCGGCAGACATACTATGAACAGGTCCGTACCGTGCGAAAACTACCTGTTCCTAGCTACCGGCAGAAGAGTAATATCCCCAACTAATTGATGGATGATCTCTCTCTCGCGTGTGTTGTACGTACTCATCATGCACTGAATTGGCTAAAACCAACTTGAGTTTTTGATTTGTTTCACTCAAATATTCATGTATTTTCTTTTTTTTCCTATTTTTTTAAAAATCTTTTATGACTCTTCCATATTTTTTTGGGTCAAATTTATTGGTTTGACAGCAAAATCGATTGGCTAACCACTAGAACTATTTAGGTAACTGTCAAAAACTTCACACAAGTTGCTCGATGCTTTGGTTTTAAAATTATAAATCATATGTTTTTAATGTTTTTTCATAGTTTTTTTTTTCAAGCAACCTCGAAGAGATGTAAGAGTTCTGCCAATTTATTTAAAAAAAAGAAGAGAAGCAATACAACGGTCCGACGCAAAGCCCCAAGGCCCACAGCAGCTCGAACGCCACCACCTCTCATGCCACCTCGGCCTAAGCCGACCTTCTCACTCAAAGGCGACAACATAAAAAACGGACCAAATCCCCTTAAAAACAGCAATGCCCTGAGGCCACCAGAAATGACAACATGGCTTACACGGGGATACACTAGCAACTAACCAACCAAACATTAGAGATGACGCCTACAACAAGGGAGTGGCGCAGACACAACACCATCGCAATAGAGTTTAACACGGTGATGCTTCAGATGTAAGGTGGATACCAAGGCGATACCTCCATGAAGGGCAGTGACGCTGAAAGTGTCACCAATGCTAGCCCAAGTGGGAAGCCTAGGAGCCGCACTAGAGGAGGTGCAACTAGAGGAAGGAGAAGGTTGGGGGAGCTATAGTGAGTTCGGCAACAACAAGGAGTTCGTGGCAATCCTATTCATGGTGGCAACGGCATTAGACGAGACGGTGAGAGGATGAAAAGGAAGGAGATAAGAGGTAGAATATGAGGGTAAAATTGTCATAACATGCAAATATGACTTAGATATATGACAAAGGGACATGTGACGTGAAAAATGACATATATCCAATTTTCTTGGTTTTGTAATTGCATATTTACAAATACGAAAGGAATGATGATGGGTCTCGAATTGTGAAGTTCTACAATAGTATCTACTGTATTAGCCCTATATTTGTGCATCAAGATCCATTCATCATTCCTTTCGTATAGGAGGCCCAAGCTAGGTGTCAGGAGAGAGCACGTCCATGAACCCAAGCCACCACAGCCTCAACAACGAGGGAACGCCAGGGATGGCGGGGGCGGGGGGACTAGCGATAGGGAAATTCCATCACCAAGCAAACATGAGGGTGGAGCCGGTGAGGACTCATTGGAGCCACCCTCCTTCATGCTGGCCCCAACAACACCACCAGGACACCGACCATAGAGGACCTCAGCGATAACACCTAGTGCAACCACTGAATATAATCCACACCCCAAATCCCACAAAGCGGATGAGCCACCATGCCAAGGAACCGCCTCCCATGAGCAAGTTGGAACAGCCTCAGCCATTGTGATGAACACGTCCTAGACCACCACCTCTTTAGTTAGAGGGAAATGGGAGAGGCAAGGGGACGGCCAGATTGTATGCCACCTCTTCGGTAGGGTAGGGAAGGGCCAGAAAAGGCAACGGCAGGGAGTAGAGGGGCGCTCCCCAAGTAGACTGCCACTCTTGGCCCAGACAGAGGAAGGTACTGAGAGGAGGGGGGGCACATGCATGGCCTGAGCCATTGCTCTTTGGGAGAAGGGAGAAGCAGGGGGCAGAGTGGAGCGACAACCACCGGGAAGACAATAGTGACCGAGCCTGGAGGTGACACAAAGATCCAGAGGAAGGCCACAAGGGCTGGCAGGGGCAAGGCCTCCCTGTCAGTGGTGCACATCTACGATGAAGGCCACGAGGGCACGCCAAAGCCAAAGACCCATGGTTGATTCGACCACCCAACGTAATTTGGACCACGTGTCCCGACATGGGATCTGCACGACTAGCCATCGGATCCGATGAGACCACTGTTGGTGCAACCAGCCTCCATTCACGACCATAGACAGTGGGAGGAAATAGGGAGGGGAGGAGAGGAGGGAAGGGGGCCCACCGTCGTCCTAGCCAAGAAAGAAGCTGGACGTGACGGCGGCAAGGAGGATGGACTAGTGGTGGGTGTTGCTGGCTGCAGTGGTGGGATCTCCCCTGAGTCGCCTCTCACGAGAGAGAGGGACTCAAGGGTACTGGTTTTCTTAAACCTTAGCAAGTTTTTAGCCTATTTTTTATTTAAAATCCACTCACTGACCCTTTCAGATGAAAGGATGAAGAAAGCCCAAAAAAGATGCTACACAAGCCGAAATTGTTTTTATACTTTGATAGATCTATCCTATTAACAAACTTTCGTGAGAATAACCCTTTCCTGGAATAATTATGCATATAATTATATCCATGCACATGTGCTTTGCTATGAACAAATTTTACAATACCCTTTTTCTGTCATATTTGATTTGTTTTGTTCATGTTGTTAGCCGCTTTCATCATTTCACTTTAGTCTACACGCAGGGGCGGACGCAGAACAAAATAGTAGGGAGGTCTAACAGAGTTATCTTCTACCTCTAGACCCTCCTTCTTCTCTTTCATACCCTAAAAATGTTAGGGGGGGTTCCACTGCCACAACAAGGGTAGGAGGGGCTGGAGCCCCTCCAGATCCGGTGCTAGGTCCGCCCCTGTCTACACGGTGCTTGCTTATAGTAAACTCCTTTCTGTGTGATGGACTCCCGCACTCTCTAATTTGGTATATCTTATACTAATCGAAAGTTTTCTACTCCCTTCGGTTAAAGTTTTGAAACCGAAGGTATTATTTTTTAAAAATATTTAGATTGGCTATGTAAAATAGTAAAATAGCATATTTAGATTTATTTTGCAAAAGTACTTTAATAATATTAAATTTTACTGGGTTTACTCATACCTCAGGTTAAAGTTATGATTTGAAGAAAGTCAAAAGCATCAAGTATTTGTAACCAGATAGAGTAATTAATACAATGCACCGGAAAGGTAGGCAGGACTAAAATGATAAAAAAGTACTCTTATTATATTTGAATTGTTAAGGATAAAGATTAAAACTTGAAGTTTTGATCATCAAAAGACGGTTATGTTAGCCCATAACGTTTCCAACCGACACAATACACACTTTCGACCTATATGTATAATGGACGTACATGGCAATATGCTGCCTGTTTCTAGGTTGGTGTGCAGTTTGCCATTAATTTCACCAACGTCCTTCTGTGCTGATAAGAAAGTGTTTGGCATGTTCTTAATTTTCACTCGGATATTGGGCGTAACAATTTAAATTAGTTAAGTTGCTGATAAGTTTCGACCTGTTTTTGGTCTTTAACCTATCAAACCATGATTTTGGATGGTTTTTGCACTACGAAAAAATGCCACAGTGTCAAGTGCCATAATTACTCTCGACCGTCAACAGAAAACTGTCGGTATAAATACACTTACTCTGGACGGCTCCCGTAAGACCATCGATAATACCTTCCTAATTAACCAAGTTACTCTCGACAACTACAAATTACGCCGCTGAGAGCTCAAAGCCATCTGAGCGACGACGTGAACGTATCTCGACGGCCCACCGTTAGCCGACAAGAATATTTATAATTAAATTTATTTACCTACCAGCAAATTAGAGTATAATATACGTTAAATTATATAAAAAAGAAAATCCATTAATTGCATTTGTTTTTTGATATGCAAATTTGAAATTTGAGTTTGATCCATTCTTGTGAAATTTTTATGAATTAGTGGGTATATTAACCATTGAAATCATACGATATTGTACAATAACCTGGAACATCCGAAAAACACTCGGTTACGTAGGGTTCGTGAAATTAGATGCTCGTAAATTTATAATGTTTTAACCGGTGATGTTATTTGATGCATACAAGACAATGAAATACATATTAACAGAAAAATTCATGTTTTTGTATTTATTAAAATTTAAAAATGTTGTGTTGGCAATCGATGGGCTGCAGAGAAAAAACACTCGAGATATGCATTTTTCTCGACGGCCTCAAGAGAAACCGTCGAGAAAGCCCATCTTTCTTGAGGGTTGTCACCTGAAGCCCTTGGATTTAACTACTCTAGATGGCCCAATTGAATCAGGCCGTCAAGAGAAATAGGTGCATATCTTGACGGCTCCATTGAGGTCGTCGAGACATAAGCAGCGGTAAGTCAATTGAACTCAAATCATGTTGTACTACTTTATTTCGACCCATAGCATTAACTAATAAGCTTATGTTTGCTTCAATGGTTCGGGTTCTGGCACCCAGCAGCAGCTCATGCGCAAGAGGGAGGCGAGACATCGGCCAGCTAGAAGGCCAGCTTCGTCAACAACCTCTTTGATGACGCTCCACCGATGTTTACCCAGCCGTCCCTACCCCCTTCAGGAGAGCCTCCGTATAGTGAGCATTAGGTCACTAGCTTGTAGTGTCGTTGCAAAACTTACATCCGTATGTACGTTTGTGGACAACAAAGACTTGCAATGTTATATATGCATCTATTTGGTTATTATCAAAGTGTGTGTTGTTGATTTTGATTATATATGTGTGCAAACGTGGTATGTGTCGGGGATAAAATCACGGCCCATTGCCATGGCCCACTCCCTGACGGCCCAACCGAAGCGACCTCATCGGGGCCCGGCTCCTAGAAGGTTCTATCGAGCCCATGTGCATCCCGCCAAAGACTTCTGACCGCACGGTGCGTAATGGCCTAGGATTCATGTTTGAGTCCAACTCGAATAGAGTTCTGCACGGCTACGTGAAGACCCGGACGTTGGTTTCCCGGATTGGAACGAACGTCGTGATCCCCAAGACATAGAGTTTACCTTATCTACCTCGGGATATATTTGGCATGTATCGTGTTAGTTAAGGATTTGTGGTCAGCCCGGCCCGATTATCCCTTGGTAGGTCGGTTTGCTCAGCACTATATAAACAAGGCCCCTACGGCGTGTAGAGGCCACGAGTTTACGGCCAAGAGACTTCGCATTGTTGCGTACTGCTTCCTGTACACTCATAATCTCGCCGAGACCTGCTCGTCTCGTCGAGCTTCCTCTTGTAATCATCTCTGATATATAAGAAAGGCTAGACGTAGGGTTGTTATCTCCCCGAGAGGCTGAACCAGATAAAGCCCTGTCTCCCCGTTGCTCGTTGGTTCTTTGTTTGTTCATTCGTGTGTCTCCTATCTCCCCTTTCTCAAGAACCTCAGTTGACTTGAGATCGATATCTCAACCGTCGACAGTTGGCGCCGTCCGTGGGGATAGCAGATCAAGCCTGTTCGAGCATGTCGAATTCGTTCAATGACGTAAAAATCTTCACGAAGATGCGTTCGGAAGGGCGGGATGTCGATTCCCCTGTCAGATCGGATCGATTTGTTCGATCTCGATCACCTTCTAGATCTGAGACAGAACTCTCCGACTAGGTACCGAAGATGGTCTTAGATCAAGCACCCGTCATTGACCATGATTACGGAACCGACGATCTTTACGCTGGTTTAGATCTTTCGGATTCCAAGGCTATGTCGGTCGATTCCTCCTGTGGCGACACAGTGATGACGCCGTCTAGCACGCCAACGCACGGTCGTCGACGCAGCGTCAACATGGCCGGCTCAGGAACCTCAGAGGATCCTGCACGGGCCGCGGCGGCCGAAGAGATCGAGCGGATCAATTCTGCTCGGCAACAAGATGGGGCTACGCCAGCTGCTCGCGAGTAAGAAGTTGTTCTCCGTAGTCTAGACGCCTCAATCGATCAAACCTTGGAGCAGATTTGCGATCAGCGCAAGCGTCAGCGACGCGACCCGCCTCGCGTACCTACACCAGATCCCCCGGCAAAAGCTCCACTTGCTAGGGATGAATCCCGGCGCAACCGGACTCCGGTCCGGCAAGATGCGGATGCCTCAGGGATCCCAGGACCCCTTGAGCAGAGTCGGGAACGATTTCAAACCCTGGCAACGGTGGTCAGATCCACCAACCAGGCCAACCTCGCCCTCATGGATGACGCTGTTCTGTTGCTTCTCACCTAGAGCGGCTGGCTGAAGGCCTTAAGTCCATAGATGAAGTTAACACTTATTCCGGGCAACGCAGTCAACCTGCCTTGATCACCGATAACGGTTCCCAGTTCAGAAGCGAGCTATTCCAGGAATACTACGAACAGCTGGGCACTAAGGTCTGCTTCGCCTCTGTGGCACACCCACAGAGCAATGGAGTAGTCGAGCGAGCTAACGGACAAATAGTCCAGGGTATCAAACGGCACGTGTTCGCGGCACTCCGCGAGCACAACAAAGCCTGGGTTGACGAAGTTCCTTCTGTCCTCTAGGCCGTTCGCACCACAGCTAGCCGGGCAAGCGGGGAAACTCCTTTCCAATTGGTCTACGGTGCGGAAGCCATCTTGCCCGCCGAAATAGTACTCGCCTCGCCTCGCTCGAGCTCGGTCAACTTGGTTGACTCAGAGCAAGAGCGCTTGCTCGAACTCGATCTCCTCGAAGGCACACGCGACCGGGCACAAGTCGGAATGGCGCGCTACCAGCAAGCTCTTCGCCGGCACGCTGCCAAATCAGTTCGATCAAGGGCTTTGAAGGCGGGCGACCTCGTTCTGCGCCGTGTCCAGAACCTGTCCAATGCCAATAAGTTAACTCCCCGTTGGGAGGGCCCGTTCACGGTCGTTTCTCTTTACCGTCAGGGGACTGCTTTGGCAATAGAGGACGGGAGAGAGCTGACCAGCACTTGGAACATCGACTAGCTTCGTAAGTTCTTTGTGTAGGTCTTTCGTGTGTTTGCTTAGCTCCGCGCTTTTTGTCAAACCTCGCGCCTTAGTTCGTCCAAGTCTCTCGGGCTGCCATGTAAAATTCAATCCAATAAGCGGTGAATGTTCGCGGCCCCCTGCGGCCCTTCTCACCACTTGTCTTCTTAGACTACTTTCTCTCTGGTAACACTTGATGGCTGCCCGGTCTTGCGAACTCTTGGCTCCGCGATCTTCAGGGTTTCCTTACCCGTATCTAGTTTCAACAAGTTTCTAAACTCGGAGTTGCGTAACACGGCCTCTAGCCTTACGACTTAGTCTGCTCTCGTAAGCCCTCCGCGGCAGAGGTATTTACCGCTCACGGCACAACCACTTGGCAAAGTTTACTCTCGTAAGCCCTCCGCGGCAGAGGCACTTTCCTTGTTCGGTTACCTTCGGAATTGCGTAACTTACGTTAACGAGCAGTTCATAGAACGAGTCGATCAGGATACGGGTGTCGCCTTATCTCTCTACGCACGTGCTTGAATTCGCAAACTTAGGTCTTCATGCATCGTCCGTACCGGGGGCTAGGGTGTCGCTCTTTTGCTTGTGCACCTGTTCGAGTAAAAACTCAGGTTCTCGAGCAGATGCACAACGGGGCTGAGAGTTAGGCTAAGCGTTCTACCGTTTTTTCTAAAACTTTCTAGCGCTGTTCCGCCTTGCTCTCGGTTTCCTGCTCGTTCTTGTCTTTTGCTGCTCTTTTTTGCAGGGAAAAGCTCGGAGACGTTCCGCTTCCTCCTTGCTGATTGTCTTGTGCTAGGCCTGCTCCTCGGCCTCCGCACAAAGGGCCTCGACCTCTTCGGTCTTGGCACGCAGCTGCTCGGTCAGACTCTCGCTCTGATTCAAGCGCTGCTCGGCGGTCTTAAGCTGCTCGGCCAGCTCCTCGACCCTTCCTTCCACGACGCTAGTCCTTGCGGCCAGCGCGCGAAGCTCCTCGGCTTCTTCCCGAAGAGCCTCGGAGGATTGCCTCTCCTCGGTCAGTTGGGACTTGAGCTGAATTTCGGCAACCCCGGTACGTTTCCAGTTTTCCTTTTCCTTTCCTTAGCGTTGGTTTTCTAAAACCTCATTGCCGGTCATTCGCTCCCATAGCTCTCCCCGCGTGCGAGCATGTCTTTTTATCTGGCAACGACCTATACAGCTCCGGTTAACCTAAGCGGTGCATCACCGAGGGAGTTCTGCCCACCGTAAGCCGATTCTCATCGCAACGGGCACTCCTGGCGCTGGTTCCGCACCTGCTAAGGCGACACCAACGCTACACGGGTCCATGCCCGGATAAGATTTCGCCTCGCACGTCTTGTCTGCGGCTAAGGTCCCGATCGTCTTCCCTGGTTAGCGGTCTTAGCCACAGTGGGGCTGCACTTGTCCGCACATGTCTTTTTTATCCATGCTACGTTCTTCCTGGCACGGTAATCTGGAGCAATGCACCACCTACCGAGTCCTGCCCATCGTAAGCCGATTCTCATCGTAACGGACACTCCTAGCGTCGGTTCCGCATTCGCCGAGGTGACACTAACGCTATCGGGGGACGTACCCAGGAAAAATTATGTCCTGTGCGGGCATGTCGTTTTTAGCGTGTTTTCCAAAACTTGCTTCGCTCTTCTTAGAGCCTGTTCTTGCTCTCTTTTTCCCCTTGCTGGCTCGTTTCTTGTTTGTCTTCTGCAGGAAATACAGGAACGGTGAACGACAGACTCCGGTGATGGTCGCGGCGAGGTTCCAGGCTTCCCCACCAAAACCGATGTCTGCATCCCTCTCTTCCCGGGCACGCTCCGCGCATGCCCGGGGACTGATTCACTTCACCCGCGTATGATTTCTTGCCTTTTCCGACCGACCTTCCGATTCGGCTAAGTCAATGATGCGCCACCAACGGAGTCCTCGCCACCGTAGTCGATTCTCATCGCAACGGGCATGCCCACCGTAAGCCGATTCTCATCGCAACGGGCACTCCAAGCGTCGGTTCTGCACTTGCCAAGACAACGCTAACACTATCGCAAGGAATACGTCATGGGTAAAATGTTGATTTCACGCGTTCTCTTGCGGCTCTGACTGCATCGGGTTGTGATTCACCTCGCACCGGGCAGCTCTTCGCCTGGAGTGCGCATCTGGTCCCCGCGACGAGCTCCGTGCTCGGGGGCTGGATCACCTCGCACCGGGTAGCTCTTCGCCCGGAGCGCGGGCTCCTACCGGGTACGTCTTCCCCTGGTCGCACTTTCTGGTTCCTTTAACGAGCTCCGTGCTCGGGGACTGGATCTCTTTACCTGGTTCCTTTGACGAGCTCTACGCTCGGGGACTGGGTCACCTTACCCCTCGTATGCATCGTCTGCTCCTAGCACACGATCTACGTCTGGGGGCACATCACCTACGCTCCTGAGCACGACATTCGCTCGAGAGCGCGATCTCTATTTCCTCGGGTAGGTTCTATCCCGAGAGATGATTCCCCTATTTTCGTTCATACTTTCCTTGGTATCTTCATACCTGGATGCAGCAACACAAGTCCATCTCGTGACTTGCTATGTTCATTCTTCCGAAAGATCTAATCTTACCGGATGCGGTGGTACGCTCTTCACTACTAAGAATCCAATCCCTCCTTGATGACATTCAGCCTCAAGGAGATGATTCATCTCATTTAAGGCTGGGTACTCTGCTCGGACAGATGTCGTTCCCTGTTCGACGCAACAGAGTTGCTCGACACCGGTCGGGTTTGTTCGGTCCAGAAACAAGTCTTGTTCGGTTGAACCATAACCTGTTTGGTCGCCTGTTGCACGTCTTTGTAGCAAGAAAAATACCCTCTTCGTGACTTAGAGTCTCAAGAGGAAGATCCCACTCTAGTGAGTCCTTCCACTTGAGTCTCGTGGGCCTGTCGGGGATAAAATCACGGCCCATTGCCATGGCCCACTCCCTGACGGCCCAACCGAACAGCCTACTGGGGCCCAGCTCCCTAGAAGGTTCTATCAGGCCCATGTGCATCCTGCCGAACAGCTTTCTGGCTGGCATGGTGCGTAATGGCCTAGGATTCGTGTTTGAGTCCGACTCAAACAGAGTTCTGCACGGCTACGTGAAGACCCGGACGTTGGTTTTCCGGATTGGAACGGACGTCGTGATCCCCAAGACTTAGAGTTTACCTTATCTACCTCGGGATATATTTGGCATTCGTGGTCAGCCCGGCCCGATTATCCCTTGGTAGGTCGGTTTGCTCAGCACTATATAAACAAGGCCCCTACGGCGTGTAGAGGTCACGAGTTTACGGCCAAGAGACTTCGCATTGTTGCGTACTGCTTCCTGTACACCCATAATCTCGCCGAGACCTGCTCGTCTCGTCGAGCTTCCTCTTGTAATCATCTCTGATATATAAGAAAGGCTGGACGTAGGGTTGTTATCTCCTCGGAGAGGCTTGAACCAGGATAAAAGCCCCTGTCTCCTTGTTGCTCGTTGGTTGCTGTTTGTTCTGTTCGGTGTGTCTCCTATCTCCCCTTCCTCAAGAACCTCAGTTGACTTGAGATCGATATCTCAACCGTCGACAGTATGTGGTCGCATATGTGCGACAATTGGGTACTGATGAGGACATCACTACGTCGGATGCACACATGGGATCAATGACCAAAGTCCTTTCAAGTGACCCGTGACCTTTGATCATCATGCAAGGACCAAACACACGAGCCCATGCGCAACAAGTCAATTATCAGGTAAACCCGTTTTTTGGGTTAAATAATTATACTTTGGAGAATAGACTGCTACCTAATAACAATATTATGCATAGAAAGTTGAACAAGCACCAGATACAAGGCACCAACGCACCAAATCAAGGCAATAAAGTATGGTGGGAATGCAAAGGGATTTCACTCGGCCATCAATGACCAGTCTGAATTCGAAAAGGTCTAGAGAATGCAAACAAACTCCGATTGGAACGTGTGAGCACTCATTGGAAAGATAACTTCACCATCTTTCCAACGGATTTGGCCTCATCTTCAAATTCCAAGTGACCTAGCCGCAGCAGTCAAAAACATCTCGTGGACAGAACCAGTCTTTTGCTCTTCTTAGGTGCTGCGTCACCATTAATTTGGGCCGAGTCCCCATGTATTCCTGCTGCGTGAGAGCACCTCCTAGAGTCATCTCCTTGCTCTATATATAGGACAAGCCTCTCCCTTTTCTCCTTAGATTTTGTTCATTTGTTGTTGTCTTCCAGATTGGAGAAACAATCTCGAAATCCCTTGTGTCGGTTGACCAATCGATTCCGAGCTTTAGAACCTCAGTTCGAGTATGTGCTTTATCCTTGTTCTTGCGAGTTCTTCGATTGCTTGCAAGGATAGACCTTCGTGGTCAGGTCATCCGGGCTTTGGCACGGTTGATAACAATCAGGAGTATGGTTTAGCGATTGCGGGCGCTTATCCTTGCGTGGTTTGTAGCCGGATCGTCAAAGTCATCCTCCGCCCAAATCGAAGTATCCTCTCACCGGAAGATCGGGACCTGTGAGCGCATCAGGTACTATATGAATATATTATGGGCATTTTGGGTTTGCAGGTGCAGTTGCTAGGTAGAAGCTGTTGCAATTTTCTGGATTCTTTTGCAAAAATTAAAACAATTATTTTACTATGCTGTCATACTCTTGACGGCCACGCCTACCTCATCGAGAAACAACAACCCAAAACAGAACATCTGTTGACGACCACCACTAAGCCGTTGAGCGAAGCTTCCTCGAAGAGTGTCTCTAATTTCGACGGCCAACATAAGCCCGTCGAGAGAGGTGACCAGGGATATGCGCGGATGGTGACGTTGGGTGGGGCCCACTGCTCTGTAGTCTCGACTGTCTAGTGGTGGCCATCGAGAGTATGTCGTCTAGACAAAAATGGCTTCTGGAGCACTTCGCTCGACGGCTACAACCTTGGCCATCGAAACAGCTTATCTCAACGGCCAAACCGTAGAGAACTAGTACCTCTCTCGACGGAGCATACTCGACAGCTAGCCGTCGAGACAACCTTTTCCCGACGGCTACGGAGTGATTGTCGATGGTTCGAGCCGTTGTACGAAGACCATTGTTGTAGTGTGACTGATGTGGCGATCTACGTGGCAATTTTCATCAACATCGCATCATACATGGCAAAATGATGTGGCAATTTACTATGTAAGATTTTAAATCCGATTTTTATTTAGAGAGGAAGGGACAGGGTCAGAAATCCGCCCGTCACACAAAACCACTCATACGGAAGACCATATTTTTCTTCTCATGTTCAAACTACTTGTAGCTAGATTATAATCTCAAAAAATCAAGAGACCTTGATAGGAGGCTTGGACAACCAAAATATTGTGTAAAATGGTTTCAAAACCTTGAGAAGAACCACTTAAACATTAAAAAATGGCAACAAAGTGCTATAGGTTTGGCTTGCACAAAAATAATAAATTTTCAACTGTAACATTACCCAACATTTAATTATATTTTAAATTGAAAAGAACATGCAAAGCAATGAAACCATTAACAAAACTGGTTTTAATCGGTTAAAGGACCAAATTGACACAATTTTGATATTCAAATACCAAATTCACTGTTTTTCCTACATTGTGGACCAGTTTGGCTCAAATGTGATAATTTAGACACCAAATCCATACTTTTCCATTTTTTCTCTGATCTTGCATCGAAGCTTAGGCACTCAAGAAGTGAAAGAAACCGGACGCAACTAATTAGTTTTGCCCTCTATCCTTTATCTTTCGCAGCAACAAATAATCTACAATACAATTAAAACAACATAATATTGTTAGCTCTTCCGGACAAGAACTTTCCACAATATTATTTAAAGAAAAAAAAAAAGATCAACACCCGTTTAGTCTTGTATATTGTATTTTATTTTTTAATTGAATGACAAAATTTCTGTCCTTGTTTTTTATAGAGTAAAATTAAAATGTTTGATTTATATTATAACTAGTACAATTATTTTACAGTAAATACAACTTATTGCCAACCATAAATCTTAGAGTTTTCACATATAACATGAAGGCAACGTATTCAGTGCAAATGTCCATTGAGTGCTAACATGCTAATAACATATCTGGGCCATCAGATCCATCAGGAGAGGCCCTGGAGAGGTGGAATCCACTTTTCTCACTTAAACAACACTTTCACGAACCCCCCCGACTTTCTAAATGGAAAGGGGCTTCCACCTTTTTAGATCTGGGCTACTCTTCGTGGATCTGATGGTGCAGATCTGTTGTTATCATATTAGCACCCAATAAACATTTGCACCGGATATGTTGCCTAACATGAACACAATTAGGGGTGGAAACGAGCCGAGCTTGAGTGAGCTAGCTCAGGCTCGTTC
The DNA here is from genome assembly GCA_036346415.1 of Raddia guianensis. Classification (NCBI taxonomy): domain Eukaryota; kingdom Viridiplantae; phylum Streptophyta; class Magnoliopsida; order Poales; family Poaceae; genus Raddia; species Raddia guianensis. The sequence goes on along the minus strand of CM070542.1, from coordinate 31,845,785 downwards.
GTGGCTCGCGAAGCATCCGAGCTCGTGAAGAAGCTCGGCTCGTGTTCATTTAACCTAACGAGCTGAAAACTCAACTCGGCTCGAGCTCGTGAAAAGCTCGAGTCAGCTCGTGAGCGCTCGCGAGCTTTTTCATGACATACAAAATACAACTATGCAATCACCTATGACAATATGACAAACAAGTATACAAAAATACAACTATACAGTCACATGACAAAGCAAAAATAGGACAATAAACACCTTTAAACTGAAAGTCTGAAACATTTTGTCATAATCCACATAATGGCATGATCATCATACTAATATTAGTATATTACTAACATTAACATTCAAGCTCGCGAGCCACTCACGAACGAGCTCACCTCAGGCTCGGCTCGGCTCGCAAGTTGCCACGAGCTGGAAAGTCTGCTCAGCTCGCGCTTGTTTTGTAGCGAGCCGAGCCTGAGCCGAGCCTAGGACCAAGCCGAGCCCGAGTTGCTCGCGAGCCTCGAGCTAAAGTTTTAGCCCTTAACACAATCTTATTTCGAGAAAAACCTATTTATTGTAGTATATATAGCTTGTCACACACGGTTGTGCAGCAAGTTTCTAGTTAATTAATTAATGATACTAGCGGCTGATTTAGACGAAAATATAGAAATTCAAATGGGGGATTCAAGCTTGTTTTCAAAGAAAAAAAAATTGTAGTATAACCAGTCACACAGTTGTGAAGTAAGTTCCTAGTTAATTAATGAATGAAACCGGTCGTGAAATTAACACTCTCTAGGCACAGCTCAAATAGAATTACAACCAAATTTTAGGGATGTACCTTATCTAAAAACGAAAACAAGAAATTGAGATGTTTGGAATAAACGAATGATTTTTAAGTGCCTTTGAATTAGCTCACAATAAATGTTTTCCTATCTATTTCTATATTAAAACTATTTGTGCCTCAAAGAGAACATCAATCTTATGCTAACCGTCCAGCTTCATTTTGATCATTTTTTAAAATAAAATAGTGGTTTTCCGAGGACATTAATGTAGTTATAAATCGCATCGTATTGTATTTTTATACTTCATATTATTTAATTTTAAAAAACAGAATTTATTATAAACCCTAATGATGTAGCATATTAGTAAGACAATTTGTAGAAATTTCATTTATATGATTTATGGTTTATTATAGGATCTTCTAGAAGTTTAGAGCATCCCCAATAGCCCCCTATCACATCCTATAAAAACTATTCATGTGTGTATGAATAGTGTTTTAGAGGGTGGGATAGAGGAGCTGTTGAGGATACTTTTAAAATCGAAGGTGGTACATTAAATATCACATATTGTTTGTAGATATATGGGTTTGGAAATAATTAATTAGGTACTCCCGTGATTTAGGTAGCTAGGTATTTAAGATGCATGGTTTCGTCCATCTCAAAGTCATGGAAATAAAATACGACATTATGAAATACTTTCACATTTATACAGAACATACTAATTAGCAAAACTAAGCGAAACAGATTTATTGTGAAAATAAATATTAGTTGAATGTTTGGTCTAGATAATTCAGTTTTACATCGTGAACTCTCGCTGGTACAATGTGGTACGTACCTAAGCTCTCTAAGTTTTGCGTGTATCTTGAGTTCCCAATAATCAAGGCAAGAGGGAAAATGTCCGATATGCAAATCTTCCTCTTGACGTAAAGTCGTAAACCATGCACTTCTAACGTCCTGAATGTCATTTGTAATTCCCAAATATTATATATGCTATAGGGAGACAAACCTGTAGTTTTTCGAATTAGCCTTGTAATCTAACGTACATATACTCTTCAGATCGATCAAATGGGCTTGGATTTCATTAGCGAAGAGCTGAAGATCATCCAGCAGCTTTCCAGCTCTCCAAAACAAATGAGTACGTACTTCAGGCTTCATATCATACTGGCCGCTACTATACAAGCTTTCACATCGAGAGGCCCCTTTACTCTTTTCTACAGAAAACTAAAAGCCACTTTTCGTAAATGGGTCGACACATATTAACCTATGCCAGAAACGGCCCTAATTAATTAAGAAAGCTGGTTTAATTGTGCTCTCCCTCTTTATCCATGGCTTTTATATATAGTTTACGCTGATCCAAGAGAGAGATATCTAGAAATCTATATATAGAGAGAGAGGATAGTGGAAATTCTTTGCATGTGTATGTGTGCTTGCGCCCTGCCTGTCCTGATGTATACGTGCATACCAGATAGGGTAGAATCTAGAGAATGAGGACATGCACCGATGTACGGCTTGGCATGCATCTGACCAGATGATCGATCGATAGGACTGCCAATAACTAATAAAACAAAGAGCATTATAGTGTTGAAACTGGCAAATAATACGATGTTTCAGTACTACTATTACACTCTCCTAGATCATTTTCTAATGCGTATACCCACCATTCTTCCTTTCTCTATACTTAAGTCTTAACTGAGGGATATTGTGATGGGAGACCAGTGGGAACATAGGTGCAACCTAAATTGTTACAGCCCCAATGGTTTTCACAAGGTGATAAGGGAGCGGCGACGGACGTACTTGAAGATCGAACCTCTTATATTTTGAACAACTCAATCAGTAATATGACAGTCTATATGTTTAATTAGTTGTACTTGTACAGAAGTGGTATGTTTAGAGAGATTAGTATTTGAAAGATGTTTACATGAGCGTGATTTTGTAGTCAATAACAATATATATACATAGCAAGAGAAGTTATAGTCCATCTGATAGAATTCGACGATATTGACAAGTTATCTACTTTTAATAAAAAATAAACAAAAACATAGGTAATTCTAAAAAAACCCAGACATGTTGGGGAATGGGGAACGAATATTGCGTAGCTGAAAGACTGGAAGACCCGTTATAATTTTTTTTGGGTGCTATCTCAAGCGGCTGATGAACAGTATCACTGAACACTGACATGACCAACCATGCTTGGCTAGAGGAGCAGAAAGAAGACATGTATTTGTTTGCGAAACGACATATATCTCACATGGAATATGCACAATTTTGAATCACTTGAGGAAGACCCCCAAAAGACTCTTAAATTAAAGATAAACCAACAGAAGAAATCTAGCTGAGAAGAAAGCAAAACAACAGAAGCACACACCAAATCTTTATGCTCTTTGGACAATTCACCAATTAACTGCCTGTCTTGCCAAGAGATTCCATCAGACAAAATCAATTAATTAGAAAAGATGCATAACCAAATCCTTTCACATATATTATATATGTGTGTGCCCAATTGATTTAAGACAAAACCAATTAAACAGTTGACATGTACTCATGCATCGATGGAAGTAGATACTGACGACATACCGCAACGGCGGATGATGATGGATTAAAGGGCATAGATCGGTCATAGCCTGAGAGACAAGTCCAGCTCGTCGGCGCGCTCGACCCCGCCGTACTCCGGCGAGCAATTGTTGCGCGCCAGGCCGGCCGCCGGACGAGGTACTTGCTGCGCGTCAGTCCTCGCCTTCTCGGCCTCCGCCGCAGCAAAGCCGGCGCCGCCGTCGCCGGGCTTCCTGGCCAGCGCCGCCGCGATCTCCCGCCGGCGCTTGGCCAGGCTGCGCTCGTACTTGTGCGCGTTCTGGTGGCCACCGAGCGCCTGCGAGCTGTAGAACTTGCGGTCGCAGTACATGCAGAGGAAGAAGCCGGGGGGCTCCGGAACGGCGGAGGAGTGGAGGAGGGTGAGCTCAAGGTTCAGCTCCGCCTGCTCCATATTCAGCTCAATTACAGCACAGTACCCTATGTGACTCTCTGTGTGTGAGAGAGAGAGAGAGAAAGAGGAGAGAGGGGGCGCCTGATTTGTGACAGAAAGTGTTGTGCTAAGCAAGGACTAAATACAGCACCTAACGGGTTACATGCACTGTTCCGCAGTACTGTATCAGGTTACTGGAACCAGTGGACGGACGCCGCGCACGTTTTCGCTTTCTAGGATCTGTGGCAAAGAAAGATCCCCGGAATAGCTTGAATTAAGTAATTCCAGAAAACAATTAGATTTCTCATTCCTCCAAATTAACGTTGTGTCGATAATGGTTTCGGCAGTTCAGTTCTAATTTCCTTTTTTTGATATGACAAAATTGGCTATAACACTTTAGATTGGGAAGTGCTACGGATCGGGCGTCCGATCCGTAGCAAAAAATCGGACCATTTTTAATGTGAGATTTTTGAAAAACAAATATGACACGGATGTGATTTGTGTTGAAACAAAAATGATTTGTTAGGTGAAACATGTCGAAACATGAATGAACATGCTGAAACATGGCTAAAAAGAAAACAAAACATTGGAAGAAAACCAACGAAACTTGGCATGTTCTTGCGTGTTTTTACATATTTGTAAGTGTTTTTTTGAAGAACAAATGTGTCTAGATCCAGATCTGAAGAGGGAGAGAAGGGGTAGTGGAAGGAGAGAGAAGGGAACACACCTCGGTTCTCCCCCCATGTGTGACTCCTCCCCTAGCGGCTTCTCGGCAACTCCCCGGTGATGGCGGCTTCCCGGCAACTCCTCGGTGATGGCGGCTCGCGATGACAACGGTGATGGCAGCAGCCGTCACGGCGGCGACGGAGACGGCGAACGCTGTGAGCTCAAGGCGATAGCAGCCACGGCGGCACGGCCGAGCCCACGGTGGTGCGTGCATTGGCGAGGGTACGACAACGGCACGGGATGTGCGTGGCGTTTGGGGGAGAGAGAGCGAGAGCTCGCGTGGGATGGAAATGCCTTTGCCTCGCTCACGTGAAATGGAAAGGCCGGGCCGTCCAATTCAATCGGACGTCCGACCAGAAGCAATTTCGTTTTAAATTTATTGTAAGATGAAGACGTGAGTCTTGAGACCACCTGCCAATAACCCACCGATGTCTTACAACAAATGTCATAAAATTCAAAGCGACCTACGGTAAACTTCCCCACCACCACAAAAGTGGCTATCTATGTCGATTTGTGAAATGATGCTACATTTTAGCACTGATAATATTGGAAATAAACAAAAGAAAACACAGGGCTATGAGCACTTCCAGTACGCCACCCACATTCGTGAAAGTGTCTCCATGCTGCACCATGCCACGATTGTGTCGTGCTTGCTTGCCCCAACGGCTTAGATGAGGGTAAAAGATCGAGTCTTTTTATTCCTGAAATGTAAACCCTAAACATCGGTACCCCTATAAATAAAGGAGCACCCCACTCAGTGGAGAGGGAGCATTATATTCTTAACCCATCATTGCGTCTCCAGTTTCAAATTTCTAATATTCCTTTTTTAGTGATCTTCCTTTTTGGGGAGACACTCAACGTACTGTCTGAGACACATCGACGACAGGTTTTCCTAGGTGAATGCATGGAGGATAGGTTTTTTCTTCCTGTTGGGTATAGAACCCTTGATTATTTCTTGCGAATATAAGTGTGGTTGCTTTAGTTAAAAATATGGAAAATATATATCTCACACCTAGGGTCCCTAATAATTTGTATACACACCACAATCCTACAACACTAGATTATTTCTAACGAATATAAATGTGATTGCTTTGGTTCAAAATATGGAAAAACAATATTCCACACCTAGAAACCGCCTAATAACTCGTACGCACCACAATCCTATCCTACATTCCTTAATGTTAAAAAAAATTATCTTCATATTATACTAATGTAAACTTAATATTGAACCCTAACCCAAACGTGTCTTACATGAGTTGACAAAATAAATTATAAACAAAGTTTGAATGGAAATAAATAATGTCAAACAAAACCTACTCTATTATATCAGTTATAGCAATTGTTGAATCTCATAGCTACTACTTCTATCCTACATTCCTTAATGCTAAAAAAATTATCTTCATATTACTAATGTAAACTTAATGTGGAACCCTAACCCAAACGTGTCTTACATGAGTTGACAAAATAAATTCTAAACAAAGTTTGAATGGAAATAAATAACGTCAAACAAAACCTACTCTATTATATCAGTCATAGCAATTGTTGATTCTCATAGCTACTACTTCTAATGAATGGCATTGCGATAATCGTACTTGTGCCACCTTCATCCTAACATCCAATATTGTAACCAATGTGCATCTTTAGGCAACATGTTCCTCTGAAGATACACCGCATAGAAACACATATATCTTTGCATTAATTCAAAATCAAACCATTTCAACAAAGCAAAAGAGGCCAACGAAAAGCAGCAATGCCAAATAAAATGTTTTTTTCATAGATCTATCTATACTTTTTTTGAAGCAAGGCAGGAGGACTGCCATGTATTCAAAAGCAGGAGAAGATTACATGTTGGGGGGAGATTAGGGCCCCTCCCCCCCGGTGGCCAAAAAACTCTTAACTAATTACAAAAGGCGCGCCCGCAGCCTCCCAAAGGCGCAGGTCGTCCAGAAGCTGGTTATAGAAAACTATGGGTGGCCTTTCAACTTCTCAAAAAATCCGGTTGTTACGCTCCAGCCAGATGTTCCAAAGCAAAGCGGAGGCAACGGAGAGCACACTTCGGGGAGCCGGCCCATCCCGCAGGATGTCGGCGGACCACCAACTGACGAAACTGCTCGCATGAAGCCATCCGGAGGGATCCAGACGCTGAGGCCAAGAAGCAGAGCCTAACTTACCCCAGATCCGCTGAGAAAAGGCACACTGGAGAAAGAGGTGCTCCGGTCTCTAGATTCCTCCAGCAGAGGGGCGTAAGTAGGCTGCTGGGAGGTGGCGACGGCGAGCGCGGCGGCGTGAAGGCGCGGCGGTGTAGCAGAGTCCAGAGGAAAAACCTACACTTTGAAGGCACCCACAGCTTTCAGGACTGCTGCAGGGCCGGTCTTGGGATCCGCCAGGTGAATTGAAGAAGGTAGGCCGACCGAACTGAAAATTGCTGGTTGGCGGTAAAGCGCCAAGGGAAGAGGCCTGGCTCATCTTGGTTAAGTTGCAGGGTAGTCATTCTTGTAAGGAGCAAAGCGAGCTCAGGGAGCAGCTGAGGTGTGAGATTACGCCTGAGATCCGCAATCCAGGTAAAGTTGGAAGTTGCATCACGCACTGATCTGTTCTTCCTGGAGGATGCTTTGTAGAGACCGGGAGCTAGCAACTTGGGGGCGAAACCGGAGAGCCAATGGTCATCCCAAAAGGAGGTGGAGGTCCTGCTTCTAGGATGATGCGGATCCCGCCAAGGAGGCGTTGTCCGGTGCTGGGCCGGTAGCCAGGGCGCCAGTGGGCGCAGATCTGTCGGCTCAACCAAAGCCACCTGAGCCTCAAGGTTCTAGAGAAGCGGTGGAGATCCAACACCCCAAGGCCGCCGAGGGAGGTGGGCGAGCAGACCACACTCCAACTGATCCTGCCCGCCCCGCCTTGGGAGTCCGAGCCCTTCCACAGCCAACCTCTGCGCAGGGCGTCAATCTTCTTGATGACCGAGTTGGGGGGTCGGATGACTGAGAAGACGAAGGTGGGAAGAGCGGTTAGCACTGCTTTAAGCAGAGTTAGGCGGCCGCCTTTGGACATGAACGGTCCCCGCCAGCCGGCCAGCCTGGAAGCCACTTTGTCAATGATGGGCTGGAAATGAACATGGCGAATCTTGCGAATGGAAAGAGTCATCCCTAGGTATTTAATGGGGAAGGTGGTTTGCTCAGCTGGGAGGGACTGCAGGATGGGCGCAAGATTCAGATCTGAACAGCGAATTGGGACAACTTGGCTTTTAGAGAAGTTTGTGCGGAGGCCTGTGATGTCACCAAAAACTCTAAGGATCTCGGCTAGGGTGGCGACGTTGTCCGCTGAGGGGTGCAGGAAAATAGCTGCATCGTCAGCGAATAGGGAGATGTGGGCATCCGGTAACGGTCCGCTGAGCGGTCTGAGGACGTTAGAGGCGATGGCCTTATTGAGTAGAAAGACCAGAGGCTTAATGGTTAGATTGAACAGGAAGGGGGAGAGCGAATCTCCCTGCCTCAGGCCACGACGGTGTTGGATGGTGCCTGTTGGGCAGTTGTTGAGGAGAACCTTGGAAGAGGAAGTTGCGGTGAGAGGGCTATCGGTCAGCGCCATTGGTGTCTGAAACCCCGGCCCTAAGGTTGTCAAGCAGGTAAGCCCAGGAAACGGAGTCGAAGGCTTTTTGGAGGTCCAGCTTGAAAAGAAGGGCTGGGGTATGAGATTTGTGGAGGGCCAAGGCTTTATGCTGGACCAAGAGCAAGTTGTCTTGGATGTGTCTATGTTTTATGAAAGCGCTCTGGTACGGGGAAATCAAGGCATTCATGAATGGAGCGAGGCGGGAGGCAAGGATTTTGGTGAAGAGTTTCCCGACGCTGTGAATAAGGCTTATGGGGCGAAAGTCCGAGGGGGAAGCTGGGGAATCTTTTTTAGGGAGGAGGACAATGTGGGCTCTGTTAAGGTTGGTCATCCCGGTGCCGTCGAGGTTGAAGAGACATTGCAGCGCCTGGAGCAGATCTGCAGAGATGAATGACCAGCAGGCCTTGAAGAAATTCCAAGTAAAACCATCTGGCCCGGGCGCCTTGTCACTGGGAAGAGCGAAGAGGATAGCTTTTAGCTCTTCGAGAGTGAGGGGAGCATCAAGGGCTGAGAGGTCCGTCGTGGGTAAAGCCAGGAACTCCCAGTTGAAAGACCGGTGCGGGGAAGTTTGGGGGGCGACGGAGGATTCACCGAAGATTGCGTTGAAGTGCTGGTGGAGGGCACGAGCCTGGTTGTGGAACTCAGTGTGGAGAGCACTGTCCGTTTGGAGGGAATGGATGTGGTTTCTGCACCGACGGCCATTCGCCCGAAGGTGGAAGTACTTGGTGTTGGCGTCGCCAAGCTTGAGCCAGGTTAGGAGCGATATTTGTTTCCATTTGATTTTCTCGATGGAGCTAAGGCCAAGAATGCGCAGCTTGAGGCGTCTTCGGAGATCAATCTCCTCCGAGGAGAGGGTGCGGGTTTCCATGGCTAGGTCGAAAAGCCTGATTACCTCGGAGGCCACCGACAGTTGAAGCTTTATGTCGCCAACCTGGGAACGGCTCCAGCTGGACAGAGATTTTGCAGTACGAGCTAGCTTGCACTGGAGGCGTAGCATCGGGTGAGACGGAAGGCTGGAAGAGTCCCCCGAGGAGCTCCCGCACCAGGCTTGCTCAGCGGTCTAGAGGAACCCATCGACGGAGAGCCAGAAATTTTCGAAGCGGAAACGGCGATGCGGCCGGGGAAGGCTCTCAGCGGTGAGGAGCAGCGGGCAGTGGTCGGAAGCCGACGAGGAGAGGGGGAGCAGGGAGCAGGATGGAAAGAGGAGTTCCCAGTCTGCAGTAGCGAAGGCCCTGTCGAGGCGCACTAAGGTGGGGTGAGCTTGCTCATTGCTCCAGGTGTACCGCCTCCCCGAGAGGTGGATCTCGCGGAGGAGGCAAGAGTCCAACGTGTTGCGGAAACGAGACATGAGCCCCCTGTTGAGGTTGAGGTTATTTTTGTCAGAGGCTTTGTAGATAAGGTTAAAATCCCCAAGGAGGAGCCAGGGCCACTGAAGTGGGAGGCGATGGTTTGTAGCTCCTGAAGGAAGAGCAATTTGGACGGCTCATCCGTGGGCCCGTAAACGTTGGAGATGGTCCAGCTACGCTGGCCATTAGCAGGGGTGACTTTGGCGGAGATGGAGTGGGGCAAGATCAGCGGGTCGGATAGGGAGACAAGCGAGTCGTCCCAGAAAAGAAGCAAACCCCCTCTGGTGCCTGCAGCGGGCGAGGACAGGACTCCGCGGAGGCGATGCCCGCAAGTATCCATAAGGATTTGGTGGGAAGGAGCGGCCAGCTTTGATTCTTGGACGGCAAGGATGGTGGGGTGGTGCATTCTGACTAAAGAGGTGACGACGTCTCGCTTACTGCCGGAGTTGAGACCCCGAACATTCCAGCACAAGAACTTCATTGGAAAAACTGAGCACACACACTAAGGGGACGACGGTGAGCCGTGGTCGTCAAGCCGGGGAAGGACACCCCTCAGTAGCAGCAGAACCGACCGTCGCGAGGTCGATGCGCGGGCGTCCGAGGCCGCAGAGGTCAGCGACGGTGGAGAGGGCGGGCGGGGGGATCGGCCCAGCACCGAAGAGCTTCTCAAGCTGGGAGGCCAGGTCCCCCAACCCTGGTGAGGTAGAGGTACCTAGGCGTCGGGCAAGCACGCCCTGCGCCTTGCGGATGGTAGGAACGGAGGATGAGCCAGCTGGTGGCAGGGAGACGCGAGCAGAGGCAAGTCTGGAACTGCGACGAATCTGGGGGACCGACTTGGTGCGATTGCGCACGGGCTGAGGCGGAGGTAGGAGTCGTGGCACGGGAACAGAGGTTGCCTCAGCAAGGAAAGCGGAGACCGGGGAGTGGTGCGGTGGGGATAACAAAGCTGCCTCTAAGGTCATGGGGTCAAAGGAAGCAGGGGACGGGACGGGAGGAGGGCTACTCGAGACCCAGAGGGGGGGCTCAGGCCCAACAGGAGCTCCTGAAGAGAGTAAAGGCTGGTCCTCTCCCAGGCCCAAAGGGTGGACAGGGTGAGGCCCGGAGCCATGGGCCTGCTGGGCCGGCAGAGGTGATGAAGCGGGCGTGAGGAGGGGGGTGGCTGGCGCGTGAACGTGGGCTAGCCCAGTGGAGTAGGTGGCCAGCTGGGTCACTGTCGGCCCAGTGGAGGTGCCGGCCCGATGCGGCGCAAGTGTCGGCGGGGGGAGGTGGGCGTCAGCCTCGGCATTATGGGCCGGCCTAGGAGGGGAGCACCCAGCGAGGTGGGTCGGCGGGGGGAGGTGGGCGTCAGCCTCGGCATTGTGGGCCGGCCTAGGAGGGGAGCACCCAGCGAGGTGGGAGGAGGCGAGCTGCAGGGCAGGCGGCAGTGTGGGCTGGGCGTCGGCCACGGCCTTAAGGTCTGGCCCAGGAAGGGAGCGCACGGTGCGGGAGGTGGCGGAGAGGGACGTCTCGGTGGGGTGGTTGCTGAGGTGCCCGTGGCGCTGGTCGGCAACCCGTTGGGCGCGATAACGAAGATCGGGCGTCGTGGAGCACAATGAGCACGAGGAGCAAGCGGCGCCGGACAGAAACAGCGGTGGAATCACGGGCAAGGCACGTGGGTGGCAGGGGGGTCACGGGCTTGTCGGCCATGACAGTGGGATCGCCGGTGGAGCGGAGCGACGGCGAAGGCGGCGTCACCGTTGCAGCGGGGAGAAGAGGGTTGCCCGCGACAGGGGAAGGGGGAGCAAGCAGCGGTGGCCTGGAGGAGGAGCCAGCGGAGGCTGAGCGGACCGGGCGCGAACGCCGAAGCCGCCAGCGCGCGGCGCGCTGGCGAGGAGCTTTTGCTACGACCGCGCGTCGGAGCGGAGGAGCGAGAGGAGGAGCGCGCAGGCACGGGCTCTTTACCATGGCACTTGCGCGGCAGAGGGGCAAGGCCAGCGTCCGGGGCGCCGCCGTCCCCTTTGTCGTCAGAATCATCAAGGCGGCGTGCTGGGCGGAAGAGGCCACGACACGCGGCGGGGATGATGAAGGGCGGTGGCGCAGGTACAGAGTCCGGCATGCCCAACTGCCACGGCTGCGGTGGAAGAGTGACGGGCCGGCCGCCGCTGACACGAGAGGAGGCCGCGGTGAAATCCTCAATTTCACCGAGATGAATGAGGAGATGGTGAGTGGAGACACGGGGGGGGGCGGGCTCTGCGCCGCGAGACGCGCCGTCATGGGATCCTCCACGATTGGGCTCGAGGTAGGGGGAGGACTCGTCGAAAAGATCGATGTCGGCTTCGAGGGGAATGATCGCCGGGTCGGACGTCCACAACCACGCACGGAATATGGCCGTATCCTGGCGGAAGCGCGTCTCGGGTTCGACAACATCAAGACGGCCGGAGCCGGAGAAGAGGAGGTCTAGGACGTGGGCGGACCAAGCCGGGAGTGGCAAGCCTTCGACGCAGACCTGGACGCGGTAACGCGCCGCGGCCGGCGCGCCGCCGGCATGGAGGTCTTGGGGGAAAGCTTCTAGACGGAAGTCCCTGCCGTGGGAGTGGAAGGACCTCCGCGCTGCGTGCCGCGCTTGCTCGGGGCGAGTGAAGCGGGCGAGGAGACGAAGGTGGGACAAGTGCGTGACGGCGATGTCACAGAGAGGGACGCCGGTGTGCGCGCTGATGAGGGAGGCGACGAAGGAGGAATCCGGGTGAGGCCCGCCGGCGACGGAGACGAAGACGGCGCGGCTGTGGAGCATAGCCGCGTCGGCCCTCATGGCGTCGGAGATGCCCACGGCGACCCGCACTGAGGGCGGGCGATGCGCGGCGAAGACGAGCGTGGCGGCGGAGGTGGTGGATTGGCGGCGACGCCCGCCGGGCATGGGCGACGTGGCCGGACTTGCGGCAAAGGAGGCGCGAACGGGTCTCGCAGTACCGCTCGGTGGTCGACGGCTAGGCAGCGGGCGCAGCGCCCCTTCTTCACGCGCCGCGCGGCAAAGCCAGCGGCCGGGACACGAGCTGAAGGGGTAAAGCCGCAGGGCCGCCGCCGCTGCCTAGGGAGGACGCGATGCCACTGGCCGGCAACTTCACGCGCGGCAACGGGAGCTGGGGGAGCTCTGTGCTTGAGAGCTGGTGACGGCAGGGCACGCGAGGTACCGGAAGGGGAAGGGGATGGGCGCCAAGAGCTGCGGCGGGTAGTAATGGCGGCCGGTGCCATTACGACCTCTGCAAACGAAGGCCGGGGGCGGTTGGCAGGTGGGGGAGAAGTAATGGAGGCGGGGCGAGGCGGCGCCACCTGCCAGCAGGACTGGGCGGACGGCTGAAGGGCGGGCGGCGGAGATGCTGTGGCAGGGACGGAGGCGGAGGAAACCGGGCGGCGGAGGTGGGCGCCATGGCCAGAGCGGCCGGCGGCGGTGGGGAGAGAACAAGCCCAGGCGCTCTCCATCCCGTCCTCCAACTGTGCTACTTCCTTGCGGTTTTTCTGAAACCGATCGAGGCCATCAGTTTTGCGGATGATTCAAACCTGGCATGGAATGTCTCACCCTGGTTCTGTATCTATCTATACTTGATAGTCAGTTAACCTTCGTATGTCTGATGTTGCGAGAAGCACCGAATCCTAGAACTATATAAACACCACATCACATGGCTCTAAAACAACAATGAAAAAAGTGTTGAATGATCTCATTCTTGCTATAAAGGTAGCATTTCCGACCACCTCTCTAAGAGTATTTTGCTAAATTGTCATTAATAAGAATAATGTGCTCCCCAAGATGCCAAGGAATTATTTTTGTCTTACGTGTTTTAGTTTCCACGGTTGGTTAGTGTTATAAGGGATCAACTATAACAATCATTTCTGACACATTAATTGTACCTGAAAATTAAACATCCTTTCTTAACCCTTTCTTTAATGCTTCCACATAACTTATCCCTGCATTGATCAAGATGCATGTACCGTACTCATGGTATTCAACAAAGGTGTGCATATCAATAAGATTTTGAACGACCAAGCCTCTTTGAAAAGAAAAACCAAAGGGATTCAATGAAAACATGTGCTACCATGATTTAACAATTATAGGTGATAGCAAAAAAGCGACCCCAGTCAGTTATGTGCAACAACTGACTAGCCGTCGGCACTTTTACATCGGCCGTAGCCGTCGTAACATGTGGAAGAAGATCGATGCATGGGTTTGGCCAGCCATGTGGGCCGTTGGCCGTGCACGTTACAGTCGTATGTTTCATCCGCCTCACGCGTGCTGAAAAACGTATATGCTATAGTATATGCGAAAATCACTCTGAGGCGCTACTCAGAGAGGCCGTGACTACATGAGGCTTATATATTGGGGACCCAAAGTAGTCATCGACATAAAGCCCCGTGTATGTATCATATGTGGAGCTGACGGTTGACCACGCCATCTTTTGGAGCGGTTAAGGAAGCAATCGGGCGCTTGCTCATGCTTCCCGCTACAGTTACACCCCTTCGGCACCGTACGTACCCTGTGTGGGCGTGCATGCAACAATAATATAAGAAAAACAATGATGCCACCTAATTATTGAGATGCACTGCCGTCTGCCCAGGGATGGGAAGTGAGCTTGACAAATACTTGGAAGAAGATGCAGTCTCTATAGCAATGGATTTTAACATCTTGGAATATTGGAAGATGTTTTCTGCCAAGTATCCAGTACTCTCTTGTATGGCCCGTGATTTGCTAGCAGCCCCTGCATCTACGGTAGCATCAGAGAGTGCCTTTTCTACCGGTGAGAGGGTTATAAGTGACTATCGCAGTAGACTAACCGCTGAAACGATTGAAGCATTGATATGTCTTCAGGACTGGATTAGAGCTGATGGTAAATCTCCAAAAATTGTTGTTTATATTATACTAGATTATTTGACAATTTTTAGTACCGCGTAATCCTTTTCTATCAACATATCAACCGCTTTCCATTTTTTCAGATACTACTGTTAACACGATGACTAGTGATGATGGAGATGACGATGATCTCTAAAACTCTAGGTAATCTAAATTGTTCAACCTCTGAGGTGTGATATGAAATTATTCATACCATAGATGAAAATGTGTTGCTTGTATAGTGTCTTCAGACTTGAACCAATATTATTAACCAATTATGATGAGTTTCTTTTTTCAATCTGACTCTTTTTAACTTCTGTTGCATATTTCAGATTTATATGCACTGAGGTGATGATCTTAGATTCGGCATGGTCTCATATTCAATGAGGTGGTAATATGGGATTTAGAAAGATCTCATATGCAATGAGGGCTCAAATACCTTATAGGGCAGCAGTTTAGTTCAACACTTAAACTTCTTAGAATAATCCTATTCTTTGTTAAGCGATAACATACGTGAAAGTATACAATACTTTTCCCTTATGGTTCTTTTGCTGTTTGAATTTCTCTCTCTTTACTCTGTATTAGTTCTTTTGCTATTTGAATTTGTTAGCTCGTGCCATGCTGAAATGCAGCCAAAAAAAAAGCAGGTTGTGTTCGCTTTAATCCGACGATATGCTGAAATGTTGGCATGTGACATGCTGAAATGCAGGACGATATGTTAGTTCTTTTACAACCGCTTAAAATTTGATATTTTAGTCCTTTGCAGGCGCTCACGCTGTCTGTATGAATACATCTTTATTGCGGTCATATCGCGTGGGTACCGCATGTCCCGCATGTCATTAGCGGTAATTTAATTGCACTGGTAGCAACTGCTCTGAAATTTGCGGTCCGTGTGAGTGGGTGCGGGCTGGCCGCAGCCTGCCCCACTTGCATCCCTACGTCTGCCTACCTGGCTATATATCAGTGCTTCTTTTTCTTGTGTTGCCGCCTTGGTCGAGGGCCCGATCGAGGCTTGTTGACCTGATATGAACATGTAGGTCTTACCTTCTTGCGGATCGGGCCGTCTGATTAACTACGTACGGCCCTATACTTAGGATCTTCGTGAGCAACGACTTTGCACGAGTAATAAAGTTCCTACGCTTGTACAAACAACTGTGTGCAATGCATCCATTAATACGAAATAAGTTTGCTGCAGATCAACTTCTTGAAACACCCGCATTATAATTAATTACATCCCTGTTTTCTTATTCCTCTCGCTGGTGTCTATATATGGCTCCAATTAACAGCCAAGCCATGCCTCGGCCGCCAAACCTTGCCCAAATGCCCAGCATGGCAGCACCATGATCGGCCTGACCATGGGTGTGGCGTGCGGCAAGTGCAATGTAGCCGCGGGAGCTGTGCTTGAGTCGGAGAGTGAGAGAGAAAAAAAAGTATATGGAGTAGCCGAGCTGAATAAATAAATAGACTGAGCTGAAGTTAATTAGTTGTGTTTGGAGGCTGAATGGATAAGCAAACTGAATGGAAAAGTTTGTGCCATTTTGAACATGCTGGAGCATGAAAGACAGGAAGTGGAGGGGAAAAGAGACTTACAATTTATTTTTACAAACCAACTATACACACATCTTGAAGTAAGTTTGATGGGCTGTTTTATAATCCTCCATACCTACTAATACCTCTTGAACCTTTAATCATGACCATTTATTGTGCTTGATTCCATGGCTGTCATCAAATAGTACCTCCTAATACCTTTTGGTACCTTTTAAAGGAACTTATAATGCATACAAGCAGCCTAGCCATGCACTACCAGGGAAAGGAGCTGTACAAAACCGCTTGTAAGAAACCGCATCCTCATGATTCACATCTCACCCAGCTAGCCAACCCACCCACGCGTGATATCTGATGAGATAGGGGAGCTTTTCTTTTATATATCTATTCGAAAAAGGACCCCTAGAAGCGGTTGGGGCTATTAAACCGCTTATAAAGGCAGCATCCTAAGCGGTTTGTGTGCCCAACCGCTTATAGAGTTTCACAAGCGGTTGGGGACATGAACCACTTAAGATTCTTGGTCTTTAGAAGGGGTTCGTGCCCCCAATTGCTTATAGAGGTCCACTCCTGGTTTGGGGCTGGTTTGGGGCCATTAAACCGCTTGTAAAAGTCCGCTCCTTTTTTTCCAACTGCTTAGGAAAGTCAGTTCCCTAGTAGTGATGCCACCCCACGGCTTCAAGTCAGCTGTCGGGCCTTTCGTCTCGGTTCGTTTGAAACTTATAATAGACACACAAGCAGCCTAACCATGGCGCCCCATGGCTTCATGTTGGCTGTTGGGCCTTCAGTCCCAACTCGGAACGGGTTTTAGTCTCGGTTCCTCAATCGGGAAAGCCCCTAGGGGCTGATATATGCCTATTGAGTTTCAGACCCAACTCGGAACGGGCTTTAGTCCTAGTTCCTCAATCGGGACAGCCCCTAGGTACTGATGCATTGGGCTTCAGTCTCGGTTTCGGGAAACGGGACTAACAAGGTTTTGAAATATTATGGAAATATTAGGAGAATCAAGGCTTGAACCTAGGACCTCTTGATTTCTCGTGACTCACACCTCACTTTTCTAACTAACTCACCACCCACGCACTCTAATATAACTAGGATAGACATGCCTTTTAGCCTTTTAAAAAACGAGTCATCAGTACCGGTTCGTGACATCAACCGGCGCTAATAAACATGCACACCAATCGGGACCAATACTCATGCGCTACAAACGGTCCTACACACCCTACAAGGGAGAATATCAGTCCCGGTTGGTAACACCAACTGGGACTGAAAGGTTCCCCGTGGCTTAGCAGCCGTTCAACTAGGACTAATGTAATACTCAGTCTCGGGCCGTGGCTAACGAGACGTACTGATGTAATAGAATATCCGTTGTCAAGTAGTGTCTCTGGCTCTCATGTGTGCCCTTCGCGGCCGTCTGCGCTCGTGTCCTTGCACGCTGGCATCGCTAGCCTTAGGGCCCGGCGTCCTGCGCCACTACCAGACCCCGGGTAGGGGTGAAAACGGATCGGGTACGGTCGGGTAGAAGGTAATATCGTATCCTACCCTAATATATTTTTTCGGATATCGGATCGGATACGGTTGGCTTAAAATCGGGTCGGATACGGTCACAGTCACGGATATTTGCGGTCGGATAGAAAACGGGTATCGGATATTATACAAACGGATCAAAATCGGTTACCGGATATAGTCGGATCATATATAAATTATGTAGGATTCAATATGCAATAAAATAAAATAACACATAGTTAAATTAGTTGGATTATCATTGTTAGTCTAAATTATCGGAGTTATATTAAAAAAAATCCCAAGCTCATAAATGTTTCGCGGTCTTGTAACGACGTTTCACCATATTTGTAATTTTTTAAAATATCTTTCAAATTTGTTACAATGAAACTTAAATCAACTTTAATCTCAAATAAACAATGCCTTTATCGTTCGTTCCCCATATTTTGCTGGTAAGTTCATAGCAAAAACATAACCATCCCCATGCCTCTGCAGCAAGCACCTCGTTCCATCCCCATGCCTCTGCAGCGCAGCCCGGCCGCGCCAATCGCGCTGCCGCCGCTTCCATCATGCAAGATTTGGCGAGGCGTGGCGGGTCGGCTCCACCACAAGATCGGCGCGCGCTGCCGTCCGATCCCCTTGTCGCTGCCGCGCGCCGCCGCCGCCGCCCTCTGCCGCGTCCCCCGCCTGCTTCCACGCTCGCCGCCCTCCACCGCTGCCGCCCCCGCCGCTTCCACCGCAACGCCGGCTCCTACCGCTTCCACCGTGATCGCCGGATCTCGCCTACCGAGTGTTGCCGCCGTGGCCGGGAGGTCCGCCACTTCCGGATCCGCCGCCCCCGGATCCGGGTGGCCTGGAGGATTTCTCGGCGGCGGCCGGCGGGAGTTCTTTGGCGCGGATGTCGCTCGGCGCAGGGAGGCTCCAACACGGGTACCCAAATTTTTGTACCTAACGGATACACGAAACAGACCCGTATTTCTCGGGTAGCTCGTGTCTCATATCCGACCCGTACCCGGAAGAAAAGATTCGGGTAGTACCCGAATCCGAACCCGTATCCGACGGGTATCAAAATTTCCTACCGTTTTGTTACCGTTTTTGTTCCGGGTCGGGTACCCGGCGGGTTGTACCCCAACCGTTTTCACCCCTAACCCCGGGCTCCGGTTCGTCTTGGCGTTGATGTGAGATTGTAAGACTAGAGACGAGGACAGGAAGAGATGTTTTCCAACTTTAACCCCGTAGATGTGCAGTTAGTTTTGATCGGTCCCGACTTGGCACCTCGTACCTTACTGCACCTGTCGAAGAATATAAAAATCCTCAAGTTTGATATCTCACATAGCACAATTAATGCCATTCTTGTTCACGGGTGGATGGATTTTGGCACACACATGACACTTGTCGATATGTATATATATGGCGCACAAGACAAGCGATTGATAGAGAGCGCTAGATAGCATGCTAGGAGCTGCCATCTGCTGGTCCAGGGCTCCAGGCCGGTCGGAGGGAGATCGAGAGAACCACTATCGAATTAGCCGCATAGCTAGGATGCATGCACCGTATCCATGGCTGATGGATCGGCGTCAGAGCTTGCATGCTAGCTACTGGCCGGAAGTAACAGTACAGGAGGCATCAGTTAATCGATCGCTTGCATGCACTGATGCAGCCTGTATATCGTTCGATCGATCGGCTGGGTGACACGCATGCAAGTGAGGCTGTCGGGACCAGGGCCCTTCTGCAGTGTGGTAGCGTTGTTCCATGCATGTGTATGCAGATGCCTACCTGGCTAGCTGGTGTGCATGTCAGCCGTTTCAATGCTCTCCAAGATCCACTCCCTCGCTGCTGATTGGCCAAATTTATTCACACGGGACAGAGGGCGCGCTTGCGCCTCGCAATTTCATTTTCCTTAATTTTAACCATCTCCGATAGATCCCCTTTTATACCCCTTCATGTACCTAACATGATGCAGGAATTTTTTCCATTATGAAAAAAAATTACCCAAATGAGGAATTTGTATGGGAGAATAGCAAATGGTCGCTCCAAGTCGCCCATTTTCGATCGCTTGAGGTGAGGACCGAGAGCTTACAACCCGTAGAAATCTTTGGGTCAATTGCAGAGGAAAAGGGACAATAATTAAGCAAGATATATATAGCAAAAAAATACGAAACTTGGTTGGTGGCTACGTTTCGACATGACGAGAACAAGATCAACGGTTCGAATTGGTCATTAGACATCTCGGATTTCAAAAACCCGTCGAAGTTCACGGAGGAATCCGTGCACTTGAGTTCATGCTAGCAAATCTCTCTCTCTCTCTCTCTCTCTCTCTATATATATATATATATATATATATATATATATATATGTGTGTGTGTGTGTGTGTGTGTGTGTGTGTGTTGCCGGTAGTGAGTGATTGAAGGAACAAATATTCGATGTATGTATTGCAATGGGTACAGAGGCACAATTAATACATATAGCCCAAAGGGCCTTCCATATAGGAGTATCAGGTATCAAATTATAAAAACATTATTGAGAAAATTAGGAAGAGCACCATATCAACATGAGATCACATGTGCGGTGATACCACGCATGCATGGTACATCTATGCTCTAGCAGTGAAAACCAAGGAAAAATGTATATACACAGCATTTTTAGAAAACCATAATTTTCCTTCGATATAAAGTAGTTTTGTCAGTAACAGATTGCTTGTGGAGGGGAGGATTGGCTTACTTTCTCCTACCACAATCAGATCAATCATCGTTCGAAGCTACGTACTAGCTGGATCATATATAATTCGAGGCGACCATGCATTCTCCCTCTCCATAGTGTGTAGATCAGTGCAGAAGCAGAGCCCCAAAAGGGCATCACAGAATCAAACCAAAAACAGTTCATAATATAATCCTCTCATTAAAGCGAACATACAATGTACGTAGGATGAAACGGAACATGCAGAGATCAGACAGTAGTTGGACAGTTTAATGCCCCATGCCGGTGGCCCCGTTGGTCTATCATTTCACGTAAAATTAGCTGCCGGCCACAGCCGTTCCTTGCATGCATGTACGGATGCCATTCTTGGGCAGCGCACAACAATTATCTACCACAACACTGGCTAGCTGCGGTATCTCCAACAGCTGGCTTCTCTGAATTTCTCCTTAAAACATTACTCAGTGCCCCTATATCTATCCCTCTAAAATTACTCCACACTTTAAACTACACTCGAAAACACTTTAAACTATATCCAGCGCTACGGTGTTTTTGAGGACTTGCTGGGGGTGCTCACTCTTCATCTGATCCCTCACTGCATTGGCATTGCATGTTGAAACCCGGCCGGCGCGGTGATCCTTGAGCATGCAGCAGCAGCAGCTAGCTAATCTGATATTGAAACGACTTTGAATGCTTACGGTGGAGCAGGGCGAGGTTTTGGCTATTGCGACCTGAAACTAATGGCAGCAGACTCCTCAAACTGCTGTCCATGTATGCACAGTCACTGCCCCTTTATGTAGTCTATATGACCTTTCTTAATTTTTTTTTGTAACGTGCCCATGTTGTGCTTGACAAAACAACCAACCGTGTGATGTGCATACACTTGCGCATATATGCTTTGCTTGAACGAAATAATGTTTATTCTATCATTTTGCCAACGAAAGTAGTGGTTTTCGATGATTTTTTAAAATCATAAATCGGTGGAAAGCGATAAAAATTTGGAGGTACAACTAATTAAACTAGGTCAATTTGTTGGACGAAAATATATCTTTTTGCTTGAAAGACAACTGAAGATAGATCAATATGTTTGAAAATTGAGACCAATTCAAAACCTATCATTTTCCATTGAAATTAAATGGATTATTTCTTCGACGGTCTAGACAAGCAGAGAAAACCGGCTCCCTCGCCTTGCCTCTTGCATGTCTCTTCAGCCCTATCCATCCCCAATCCTCCCTGCTCCCATTCTACCTCCGCCCTCAGCTACATTACGCACGTTTGTGTCAACCCAAGCTACAACACTGATTAGCTCATGATCCTTATATCCAATGCAACAAGCGAGGTGGCCCGCGCGTTTGCGCGGCTAGATTTGTTTTGGTATATAGATAAAAATCTATCTCTAACATACCAGATCGGATTTAGAGTTTATCTCTAATATATTATATCAACTTTAGTATTTAATATGAATTTCTAATATTCTTCTTTTAATCTAAGCCGTTATAATCTGGCCCCACAAAATCAATGGCATAGATCTTTTATTTTTTTTCTTGATTTATGTGAGAATTTCTTTGATTGATCTTGGCCGTTATAATTTGGTCCCACCGTTGATCGAACGGTTGAAATAATTTAGATGATGTGGACGAACGTGGTGGCTTCTTTTTCCCCTCCTTTATATATATAATAATAGATAGATAGATAGATAGATAGATAGATAGATAGATAGATGGGCGCAACGTTATCGTTTGTTGATATGCAGCAGAGCCCCCTTGCCTAGAGGATTAGGACATCGAGTAAGGCGAGAGCCCCCGCGTCGTCCTCCAGGGCGGCTCGGCGGCGACCAACCGCCTCCGGAGCTCCCCTTGCCGGAGTCCCATGGCCGCCGCCGCCGATGGTCGCTCAAGGTGGCGGCGGCCCTCCCCCCCTCCCTCCCTCCTCCCTTCCTCCTGTTCATCTTTGCGACGGCTTGCGGCCGCTGCCGGCGAGGGCAGGGTGGCCTTGATTGCGGATCTCGTGGAGTGGTGGCGGATCCGTATCTTGGGGTCGCGCGCCTCGACAGCAGCGGTGCCGCCAGAGGTCTCTTCGCGCGGGTCATTGATTGGCCGAGGTGGTGGGGCGGCGGGCGTGGCCGACGGAGCTGGCTCGTGGCTTCGGCCGGGCTCGGCAGGCGGGCGAGGCGCGGCCAGAGCGCGCGACGGCGCGAGACGGCGGCCGCGAGGCGTTCGTCGGCCGGCGGCGTCTTTGCCTCGTCGGCGTCTCTCCTCGCCGCCGAGGTCCGCCAGGTCGTGTTTCGCCTCTTCATCGATGGCGGCGGGCTACGCGCTGGTTCTCGCCGCCGGGTTCCGGACGGCGTCGGATGCGGCGTCGCTACTCTGATGGCGACAAGCTAAGCGCAGTGGCGGTCTGGGGCCGTCTGCCGCCGCCACCAGATCTGGCGGTGTTCTTCGGATCTCGTAGCGGCCGCTGGGGCTCGGGCGGCGACGCTTCGTCGGCAGATGGGTCGCTGCTTTCGCCGTCACGGTCTTCCTCCGTGTCTCCGCCCCATCCTTCCTCCGCTGGTTCTCCTCGGCGATGACCTTCACGCCTCGCCGCTCCCTTCTCCGGCGAAGTTGCTGGGCTCGGGCCGTGTGCCCTCTCCTCCTCCTCCGAGGTGAGGCGGTCCGGTTAAGTGCCCTTTCTCTCGCCGCCGCTTCTTCCGCCCTCCCTTGCCGGCAGATGGCGTCGGCTCGGCCCCCAACCTCTCCTCTCTCTCTGGAGAGGTGCGGTCGGATCGGTCTCCTCGCGGCAATCGATGGGTGTCCGGCTTTATGCTGGGAGGCGGCTCCCTGGCGTTGGTGGCTCGGCCGGTTTGCGGGCTAGGGGCGTGGGCCCTTCAGCTGTGTTGGTGTTGTCGTAGGAGCTCGGCGTTTGGCTTCCTTGGTCGGGCGTTCGTGGAGGGGGGTGGCTTCGGTGGCGTGGCTGTGGTGGCATGGCGCGGTGGCTGTGCTCATCGGTTCTAGCTTCGTCCTCCACCAATGCTTCAGGGCAGTTGCGACGGGTGAAAACCCTGCCTAAGTTTTCGCTTGGGCCGGCGATGGCGACGTCTCGGCGCCGTTTTCCTTCTTGAAGGCATCGTCGTGGTGCTCGTTCTGCCCCTGAAGTTCCCGAGCGAAAGCTCCTCTGCGACGGCGTCGTGTTTGCGTCGCTCCCTTGTTGAAGGCGTCGCCCCTGGTCTTGGTGGTTGGCTGCTAGTGTTTTCTCCGCCGCGTTTGTGTCTCCGGCGGCCTCAGACCTTGTCATTGTAGTCGACGCCCTCAGGCGTGGTGGTTGCCTGGCCATAGCTTTGGCCGGGCTTTCTTCCCTCCCCTCTTTCTCTCTTGTAAATTGTTTTTTCTCCCCTACTTAATGAAATGGCAGAGCTCCTGCCCGTTATCTCAAAAAAAAAAGATATGCAGCAGAGCGCACTGGTCGGAGACAAGGCCGGCCTTTCCAAATATCCAATCCCAAATGACTTTTGGAGCTAGGAAACGACATGAGCTGATGACCCTCGCCCAATCTTCTCGTCCACTTTGATCTCTTTTTTAGCATACATTATCTTATCATATTTATTTTTTTTATAAAAATCATGTTAAACGCTTCATACAAACTAATACTATTTTAGCATTTTATATACATTTTCCTGTTTTTAGTTCGAATAAAACATTTTAAATTTGGAGCAGTTTATTATCTTTAGTGTGATTTGGAGCAGTAATTTCACTTGGATGCCTTGTGCTATCTGAGCAATTAAAAACGCTTCAAGATTTCCTAAGGTTATTTGCGAAAGGGCCACTCCTGTATCTCTTTATTCTTTCCTCTTTGTTCTCCTTTCTCTCTCCCTCCCTCCCCCAATTAGAGCATATGGCCTTGAGGACTTCTGACCGCACAACTCTTTCCCTTTCCCCGCTACGCTCTGAGCTATGGGAATAGCCTTGCACCACACTTGACCATGCTACTATTTAGGCATCGTTCGTTTCGGCCGCGCGTTGCGTTGCGTCCACACGCGCGTTTTCCCACCAGCCGCGCGTTTAAACGATGCGGATGCAACGCAACGCAACGGCGGTCGACGCTGAAACGAACGACGCCTTAGTAGTAGAAACCCTGATGTTTTTATGTGCCGATAATGAAAAACTCAGTATAAATTTTTTAATTTTTTTACTCGCTCGCAAGGCTACTGTCAATGTTTCCATTCACCTGACTACCAGGAACGGAAAACCATTCGCTGGAGACAGAAAACTCCACGACAACTCTTGTGTTAGTGTTTATGATGATTTTTCCATCACCGGTGGACGAATACCCATCATACGTGTCTGATGAATAAAAACCTAGCGATTTTTGTTACTGCCTTTAGGCCACGGTGGCTAGCGCAATAAGAAACTGAAAAACCTCTCATGTTACCGTTTATGTTGTGACATTTTCAATTTATCCTTTTTTATTTTCTTATTTGTTTATAAACTTATCTCGAAGAGCTTATTACCAAGGCTGTTTTAAAAGTTTGGTGCACCTTTTGATTTCTTTCAACGAGCTCCGAAACATGGTTTCGAGATTAAAAAATATATATCTCAAAAGTCAAAACATTTGACTTTTTATCAAAAAAAGAACTAGGTAAGAAATGTAAAAAAAACGAAGGGCAACCTCAAGCGGCCAACTACTAAGAAAAATGAACTCTTTTGGAAGAGAAAATGAAACCATAGCATGTGTTTATGCATGACATATGATTGTTGGGCTTCCAGCTTGGTCCATCCCATTTGTCGTGTCCCGGAGGAGTGCAGCTGCACACAACAGGGAAGCCCTAGCTTCGAAAGGCCATGCATGCATGCTGATTGCTGGGCTCGCTCCCTTTCGGCCAGCTCGCGGTGTCGCTTTGCTGGAGGAACGGTGGGCCCGGGTCCCCGATCGACACGTCGCTTTCGGTATGTGTTGTCGAATCTACACGCCGCTAGGTGGCTGCGGAAATCATATTGCGGCTGTGGCCCTTGCCCTGCCGCCAGAAAGCGAGTAGTACTAGTAACTTAATTTTAGGCACCGTGCACGAGGTGAACGGAATTTAAGGGCTATACAGACATTTCTGGATACATAATCTTTTTTTTTAAAATGACTATGCTAGCCCTTCATTTATAAGATGTTCTAAATGACCATGCTAGCCCTTGTTTATAAATGAACGGGAAATAATTATGCAATAAATAAGGGTAGAAAAATTTAATAAATTTACATGTATGTTTTAGATTAATAAACAAGATTATTTGAACAAAATTTCTTATGTTAAAAAAAGGATGAAATAACTAGTATGGTTTGAAGCCGTAAGGGAAGACCTGATGGTGCACTATTTAAAGACGATCTTCGTATTTATGGTATTTAAGGTAGCTGTGGTGATAATTGATAAGTCACTCCTCCAAGCCATCATAAACGGGAAAAAAGATTTGATAAAAAAACATTTTTTATGTCTAATTTATGAATTTTGTTAAATATTAAAAGCAGCTGTATAATGGTTTGCAGCAGGGCAAGGTATAGAAAGACGTGGGGCGAAAGAGGAGCCAAGGATATGGATCAAGCACATAAATCAAGACCCGATAGGAATTTGAAATGATTTTATATACTGTTCTTTTTTTGCAAAGCACTGATTGGAGAGGCAGCAATCATAAAACCCACACTTGTTGGCAGAAAAACCGTTGTTTTTTTACCAAACATGTAAACTAACTGATTATGAGTATTTTTGGGAGCTACCAACAAGGAAGATATTAAACTGATGGGTCCTACCGCCCTATCTTCACGAGAATTCCATGCATAATAACAAGGTTTTTTTTTTCGGAAAGGGGAAAAGAATTTGAGGTAACTTTTCTTGAGAACATATTCGGTCACGTGGTTTTGACAAGTCCAAGTTTTATCCTCTTGTCAGCAAATCCACAACATATATATGCATGCCTGATGGCTATGCATGGTGGTCATTGAAGATCTTATTTTTGTTTTCGACTGCTCACATATACGTTTGATTTACACGGGAAAAACCTTTTATTCTCAAAGATTTTATATAACTCTGACTCTCTGACCTTTTTTTTATATCACTTTTAAGGTGGGGGTAGGTCACCATGATAGCTCCATCTGTAATGCATGTAGACAATTTGGGTTGAATGGAACGGAACAAAGTAAAGTTGCCAGAAATATGGCTGAGGGAAAGAATTTGTAAACAATTAAAGTATTAACGACTGGCCTGCCAATGCATGCCAACATGTGTTGTGTGTACTTGTATAAAAGCATCTCCAATTATTTAACTAGCTACTATTTAGAATATAACTTATACGCTTTAATGGATTGGCTGGATACGCTATCCGAAGTTTGTATGGGTCCACATGCCATAGAGGTTTATTTATTGCATGCGTGTTAGGAGACATGACTAATTAGTAGTTGACTTTTATCTCTCATTACTTTTCTATCACACATAAGTAAAAAAGCTGATGTAATCAAAGCTTGTAGCTAGCTGATTTGGCATCATTGGAGGAGAAAATTGTCTATCTGCCACTACACAGAAGTGATCTCGCCTATTTGCCACCCTGCACAATGACGTCGTAAAGATACTACCCCATAGAAGTGATCTCGCCTATTTGCCACCCTGCACAGTGACGTCGTAAAGATACTACCCCATTGATCAAACCATTGTTTATATGCCATTTTGTCCCTTTTTAATCATTTTTTGGCATTTTCTCTATTTAACCACCATGTTAAAAGACATTTTTTGCCCACTTCTTCCTCCATGACTTCATCTTCCTCCACCTGTATCCTTCCTCCTCTCATCTCTTCCACTAATCCGTCGCCTTCTCCCAGGCCGTCGCCGCCACCATCTCTCTCTCTCTTTCTCACTCACTACCCCAGTCCTGAGCATCCCTCACAGGTATAAACCGTGAGGGAAATGGGAAAACTTGTCAGGGAAATGTGGTCTCATGGCCAATCGTCAGCTAAAGTCCGGCAGGTCTAGGTGGTCAGGTAAATGCATTTTTCCTGATGGCCAACATGTGAGGAAAATTATTTAACCTCACGGGCAATGCGGGGCTGTGAGTATAAAATTTTAACCTTACAGTTGCCCTAGGGCCATGAGAGATGCTTCGTTTTCTAGTAGTGTCTCTCCCATCTCTTCTTCACTCGCCGGCTTCTCCCAGCGCCGCCACCGCCCCATCTCCTATCACTCCCATCTCTTCCCCGCCATCGCTTGAATTGGGCTCTCCATCGCCGACCTTCTTTTCCACACTCTCCCTTGCCAAGCCCCGCTGTTTCCTCGATGCCTCCGCAATCCTCGCCTCCCTCCACTTGGGCCCTGCCTGCCCACCACTGCCATTCGTCCGCCTACTCTATGTCCTCCTCCTGCTCTTCCTTCTCAATCAACCCTCCTGCTCGACCACCTCACCGCCGACCACCTCGCCCCCTTGAGTTCGACGAAACCATTTCCCTCCTTGCTGACCTTGCCACTCACGAGCCCGACAACCTGGTCCTTCTCTCCTATGCTCATCGTAGCCATGCTCCTTGATCCTATACTGCTCAGGCTTGTTGGCTCGTCATCACTGGAGTGCTAGCTGCCCCACCGAAGCTTGTCATCACCGAAGTCGGCATGGAAGGAGGAGATGGGGAAAAGGAGACAGGAGCAAATGTGTCAATTCATACAAAAGTAGTGAAATCAGCTAAAAAACATGAAAAACAACGGTGGTTTCATTGATGTGGTGACATCTTAATGATGTCACTGTGTGTGTGTGTGTGTGTGTGGGGGGGGGGGGGGTTAACAAATAGTCAAGACCACCTTTGTGCGATGGTAAATAGGCAATTTCCTCCCATGCATGGTAGTAACATGTACAATGGTCCATGTCAGCTGTCTACAAGGTTTGCTATGTAGGACATGTGAGGATGTGGAGGAGAGAGTATGCACAGATATTTTGGTTGTCTCCAATATAAGAGTCGACTCCATATGAGAATAAAAATCTTTGTTTGTGTGGAAGATATTTATAAAAGCGATTGTATAAGTAGTCTCTAATGTGCTATCTATGTGTGACATGGCAATAATTAGAGATAGTTGTTGTCTCAACCGTTTAACATATACTAAACGCCGTACATAGAAGACACAACTGTAGATGTCAATGTATAGCAAGTACGATAAATCTACTATTATTTGTTTGTCTATCGATCTGTCTATCTATTTAACCATGTGAGCGACCTAAAGAAGAACTTGACGCTAGAGTCGCAACACGTCATAGCAAGCACCCATTACTATGGAACGGGCCTTCTATCCCGGCACATCAGTCCCGGTTAACTACAAACCCGGACTGATAGTGGCATCAGTCCTGGTTCATGGCCACTAGGCCAAAAGCACGATTTTTTGTCCACATTAGTCCTGGTTTCTGTCACGAACCGGGATAGAAGAGTGCTTTAGTAGACGGGTACATGCCAGCTGGCATGGGCACAAATTAGTCCCGGTTCGTAATACGAACCGGGACTGAAGGTAAGCTTTAGTCCTGGTTCGTGCCTCGTTCCAGCATAGTTTAAAAGAAATGCATATCCTAGTCTAGTAAATATGTATGGCTGGGTGGGTTGATTAGAAGGGTGA
Organism: Raddia guianensis; assembly: GCA_036346415.1. Classification (NCBI taxonomy): domain Eukaryota; kingdom Viridiplantae; phylum Streptophyta; class Magnoliopsida; order Poales; family Poaceae; genus Raddia; species Raddia guianensis. Next base: position 31,817,215 of record CM070542.1, on the reverse strand, counting down.
GTGCGGAGTCCCGTGGTGGCAGGAGGTTCGAGTCTTGAGTTCGCCATTTTTTTAGATATTTTGCAGGTTCCAGGTTCGAGTCTTAAGTTCACCATTTTTTTAGATATTTTCTACACCGTGGTAACGTTTAAATCAATATTATATGGACACAAAGAATCCTTGCGATTGAACTCAAATTATATTGGATTTTACATCTACAAAAGTCTTTTTTTAAAGAAAATTTAGCAAAGTAAATGTGCGGGAAACCTTAAGAAATTTCCTAATAGTTGCTATTTATATGTGGTGTAATTTATTTTCTAGCTTATGGTTTACTAATTAAACGAGTAGGTACCCTGTGCATTATATAGGGAATTATGTTTGAAAGGATGGTAATTAAAGTTCAGAAGGGTCACTTTTATCTCTTAAAATTGCAGCGGTACGCTATTACAAAGAGATTTAAGCAGAAAAATGGATGGTAAGCTACTAGTAGTATATATAACCACGATTCTCCCAGAGGATGTAATTCGCTCTCACACTATCATGTGTTATTGAATCAAACGAGGGCAAATATTGGACTCACTGCATGGTACAAAGCTGAGGGAAAAACAACAGTGAAGCTGGCTGCTAATCTTCCTCGTATTTACGTATACGTACGTATCTCTCACTACCTCTGGTTTTGTTTATAATATTCCATTCACATTTATGTTTTCCTCTGGTATTTTAGAAAATATTACAGTCATTTGATATAAAAATAATGTTAGGATAATAGAGTAAAATAACTTGCAGAAATTTTTAGACCCTATGTGCATGATCTCGCCTGAAAGTTATGGTTCCTTAAACACATATTTGTCGGGGATAAAATCACGGCCCATTGCCATGGCCCACTCCCTGACGGCCCAGTCGAACAGCCTACCAGGGCCCAGCTCCCTGGAAGGTCCTCTAAGGCCCATGTGCATCGTGCCGAACAGCCTCCTGGTCGGTACGATTGCGTGGTGCCCAAGGCTTCGTGTTTGAGTCCGACTCGAACAGAGTTCTGCACGGCTACGTGAAGATCCGGACGTCTGTTTCCCGGATTGGAGCAGACGACGTGATCCCCAAGACTAGGAGTATGCCTTATCCGCCTCGGGATATATTTGGCACGTCGAGTTCGTTACGTACTCGTGGTCAGCCCGGCCCGATAGTCCCTCGGTAGGTCGGTTTGCTCTGTACTATATAAACTAAGCCCCTACGGAGTTTAGGGGGTATCGAGTTTACGTATTAGCATCTCATAGACACCTGATTATAGCACATTGCTTCCTGTACACCATAATCTCGCCGAGACTTGTTCGTCTCGTCGAGCCACCTCTTGTATTCACCTTTGATATATAAGAAAGGCTGGACGTAGGGCTATTATCTCTCTTGAGAGGCTTGAATCAGGATAAAAACCCCTGTCTCCCTGTTCGTTGTTGTTCGTTCTTTTCGGCGTGTCTCCTATCTCACTCTTGAAGAACCTTAGTTGACTTGGGTCAATATCCCAATCGTCGATAGTTGGCGCCGTCCATGGGGACACCGCAGATCGAACATGTCGAACTCCATCAGCGATACGGAGATTCTTCCAGAGGACTACGACTCGGAAGGACAGGATGTCTCTTCCCCTGCCAGCTCGAATCGATCTTATCGACCTAGATCGATGTCTCAGATTCGAGAGCGAGCCTTCGGATACGCTCGAGGTGGTCTCGGTTGACTCCGTCATCGACGACGACACGGAACCGCGATCTTTCTGTTGGTTTAGATCTATCGGATTCCAAGGCAATGTCGGTTGATTCCTCTGTGGCGACACGTTGATGACACCGCCTAGCGCACAAACGTCACGCCACCGTGGCGTCAACATGGCTGGTGCAGAACCTCGGGGATCCCGCACGGACACGGCGGTCAAGAGATCGAGCGGATCAATCTCGCCGGCACCGGATGGAGCTACACAATCGCTCGAAAGAAGATATTGTTCGCCGCACTTTCGACGAATCCATCAACCAAACCTTGGCGCATATCCGCGATCAGCGCAAGCGTCAGCGACGCGATCCGCCTCGCGCGCCTACGCCAAGACCCCCGGCAGAAGTTCAGCCTACCCGGGCGAAATCCCCGTGCGCCTAGACTCCAATCGGGCAAGACGCGTATGCCTCAGGGATCCCAGGACCGAGCAGAGCCGGGAACGGCTCCAGGCCCTAGCGACCGTAATCAGATCTGCTCACCAAGACAATCTCGTCCTTGTGGGCGATACAGTGGCTACTCACCTTGAGAAACTGGCCGAGGGCCTTAAATCTATAGGTGAAGCTTCATCCGGGCAGCGCGGTGAGCCTGTCCGGGTGGATTCGGACAGCGAGCGATCCGATCGATCGCGTGACCGCCGTCACCGTCGGAGGATCACTGTCCACGAGCAAGCTGCCCGTAGTCGCCGCCGCTCGCCAAGTCCCCGTAGTCATCACGACTACAGGGGCAAGCGTGCGCGCGACGATCATGGACGATCTCCTCGCGAGGAGCGCGTTGTCGCAACCACGAGGAAGGAGCGCGGAGGCTTATCACGGAGAGAATTCCTCCAGGCAGAAACTTTCCGCTCAGCTAGAGTTCCCCCGACCAACAGGACCAACGTCTTTTCAAGGCTAGGTTCTGCTGGGGAAGGTGGCCGGTCTTACGCCTTGGGCTGCAGGACTTTCTCTGGCGAGCTTCGCTCTGTTCGGTGGCCCTCAAAGTTCAAGCCCGGACACATGGAGAGGTACAATGGGACCCAAAACCCAGAGGAGTTCCTTTTCATCTATGCTACGGCCATCATGGCAACCGGAAGTGACGAGCTTGTCATGGCTAACTACCTCCCGATTGTCCTCGAGGGTGCTGCTCGGACGTGGCTGTTCAATCAGCAAGAAGGTTCCATCTCTTCTTGGAACCAGCTTTGTGACGCTCTGATTGTCAATTTCCAGAGCTGTTACGTTCATCTAGACAAGGAGGATGATCTACACCAGATGATCCAGATGAACGGGAAGACCCTACGCAACTTTGTGAAGCGTTTCATCAAGATTCGCAACACGATCCCGAACATCTCGGACGAATCTGTTGTCCGCGCCTTTAAAAACGGAGTCCACGACGAGCGGCTCACCTAGGATCTCGAGATCAATGAGACCTGAACCGCCAACGACCTGTTCAGGGCGGCTGATTGCTATGCCAATGCAGCAGAACGCGTTCAGTATAAGAAGGCGTTCGACAAGGGCGAGCTGCCCGCCCAGCCTGGTGTGGAGGAGAAGAAGAAGAGCAGCAACAATCCTGGTGACAAGAAGTCCCAGAAGAAAAAGAAGGGTGATGCGAGCAACACTGTCGTCGGTATAGATCGCACACCTCCTCCCAAAGATGGACAGAAAAAGCCCAACAATAACTATAAGGGCAAGAAGCCCGCCCAGGGAGGCAACCAAGGCAAGAAAGGTCCAAGTGACCGATATTGCAAGTTCCACCAGTACTACGGGCACGATACACGCCATTGTAGGACCCGGGCTGCAAAGCTCGAGGATTTCTACAACGGCAAGGGCCCAATGCCCACCCTGCCCGAAAAAGGTGAAGCCGGTAAGGCCGAGTGCCAAAGCGATGACGGTGATCGTGATGACGATGAGTATCAAGAGCCCGTGAACCATATCGCCGTCATCTTCGGCGGCTCCTCGGCTTATACCTCTCGACGCAGCCTCAAGGAAGCTGTCCGGGAGGTCCACAACGTTGAAAAGGGCAAGTCTCAGCCCGAATCAATGAAGTGGACCGAGATTTCCATCTCCTTCTCTCAGGAGGATTGCCCCACTGAGATGACCAAGCCTCAGAGGCTCCCACTGGTGGTCGCCCCGACCATTAGCAACGCTAGAGTTGGCCGCGTCTTGATCGACGGCGGGAGCGCTTTGGACTTGCTTTCTGCTAAGGTCTTGGACGAGATGCAAATCCCTCGCTCCAAGCTTAAGAGGTCGTGATGCCTTTCTACGGCATTGTCCCGGGAAAAGCTGTTCGGCCGTTGGGGCAGATTGTTCTGCCTGTTATCTTCGGCAGCCCAAGCAACTTCCGGACAGAATTGATCACGTTTGACGTGGTTGATTTTCCATCTGCGTACAACGCAATCTTGGGCCGTCCATTACTTGGCAAGTTCATGGCCGTGTCCTACCACGCTTACCATTGCGTGAAGATACCGGGTCCCAACAGTGTGATCGCGGTCAAGGGCAACTACAAAGCTGCTCTGGATTGCGACGAGCAGTCCCTTGCCCTGGTCGACCAGCTCCAGCCACGCGGTCCCGATGTTCCGCAGACCAAGTCTGCACGCCCTAGGGTTTTTCTTCAGTCAGGAGGAGAGACCAAGGAGGTTCCGCTGTCTTTGGATGATTCCTCCAAGACAGTTCATCTAGGGGCCAATCTGGGCCCAAATAGGAAATCGAGCTCATTGCCTTCCTCCGAACTAATGCAGACGTGTTTGCCTGGGAACCGTCTGACATGCCCGGAGTCCCAAGGGAGGTTATCGAGCACAAACTGGCCGTCCATTTGGACAAAAGCCCGTTTCTCCAAAAACTTCGCCGCCGGACTTCAGCGGGGATCATCAAGGATCGACTTGGCAAAGCTCGCTCATTGCCGGTTTCATCCGCGAGGTTGATCACCGAGTGGCCGCCAACCTGTCATTGTAAAGAAGAAAGGCGGCAAGTGGAGGATGTGTCGATCACCTGATTTGAACGCCGCTTGTCCTAAGGACAACTTCCTGCCGCCCAAGATAGACCAGCTTGATCGACGCGATGCGGATGCCCACTCTTGAGTTTTTTGATGCTTACTCCGGTTATCACCAAATAAGCATCTCCCAAGATGAAGAGAAAGCGCCTTCATCACCCCTTCGCACTTTTCGCTATAATCGACCATGTCTTTCGGTCCGCACAATGTTGGTGTTAACGCCCGGTAGCTTAATGGAGAAGACTTTCCCAGAACAGCGCGAAAAAAACTTAGAGGTCTATGTCGATGACATAATTGTAAAGAGCAAGTATGCTCCAGATCATGTAAAAGACCTGGCCGAGACTTTCCAAAATCTCAACAGGCATCGAATAAAGTTAAATTCAGAGAAGTGTACCTTTGGTGTTCGATCTGGAATGTTGCTCGGTTATGTAATTGGTTCGCAAGGCATATCTGCCAACCCCGAAAAAATCGAGACCATTGAAAACATGCAGACTCCAACTGCCGTCAAGGAAGTTCAGAGCCTCACTGGACGGATGGTTGCCTTGAGCAGGTTTATCTCCCGTCAGGGCGAACGCGGGCTGCCCTTCATTAAAGCCCTACGCAAGCACAACGGTTTCGAGTGGACAGAAGAAGCTGATCGATCTTTCCGAGATCTAAAGCAATACCTGTCCAACCCACCTGTCTTGACTACCCCGCGCCACGGCGAGCAGTTCTTGCTGTACCTTGGCTGCATGCCACAAGCGGTGAACGCGGTCTTGACAGTGGAAAGGGAAGGCATATAGCGGCCAATCTATTACGTGAGCGAGGTGCTTCACGGATCTAAGGAGCGTTACCCCGAGGTCCAGAAGTTGCTCTACGCCTTGCTCATGTCCTCCAGGAAACTTCGCCATTATTTACAGGCGCATCAAATACTGGTCCCGACTAAGTTCCCTCTTGGAGAAATCTTAAGGAACAAGGAAGCTGGAGGACGTATAGCTAAATAGGCAATGGAATTGGCAGAATTCGACATTCATTTCTTCGCCCGAATCGCTATTAAATCCTGTGTCCTGCCGACTTTATCGCTGAATGGACTTGCCCGCCCAAGTCCCAGAAAGCTCCCGAGCAACCTGACGAACCCTCTTGGACCATGTTTTTTGATGGCTCGCGCACTGGAAACTCGGGGGTTGGTTTTGTTATCATCTCCCCACAAGGAGAGCAACTCCAGTATTCTATTCAATTACACTTTGCGGCGACAAACAACGCCGCAGAGTACGAGGTCCTCCTCGTGGGACTAAGAGCGTGCAAGTCGCTCGGTGTCCAACGACTGACTGTGAAGGAAGATTCACAGCTGGTCATCAATCAGGTCAACAAAGAGTATCAGTGCTGCGATGACTCAATGGCGCGATACCTGATTGAAGTGAGGAAGTTGGAGCGGCACTTTCGATTTTTCGAGGTGCTCTTCGTACCCAGAAAGAACAACTTTCTGGCCGACCAACTGTCCAAGTATGGATCCTCACGCGAACCTGCTTCGGCAGGGGTGCTCGTCGAGCACCTTTACAAGCCCTCAATCACGTCTCCGGACGAGGCGACAGAGACAGGTGGTGCTGTCTCCGTCATCGAGCAGGCTGCGGGTTGGACAACGCCATTTGTCCGGTACCTTGCAGATGGGACCGCTCAAGACGGCGAAGCGTTCCGGCTTATAAGGCGTGCTACTCCATACAAGCTTATGGACGATATCCTTTACCGTCGAGGTGCTCTGGGAGTCCTCTCCAAGTGCATCTCGCAGCAGGAGGGTGTGTTCCTTCTTAGGGACATACACGAGGGTGCCTGTGGCAAACACGTCTCCTTCAGAACTCTGGTCGGCAAAGCGTTTCGCATGGGCTATTACTGGCCTGCAGCGTTACAAGATGCTCGGGACATAGTGACTAAGTGCAAAGTTTGCCAATTTCACGCCCGGAAGGCACATAAGCCCGCCCAAGAGCTCCAAACGATCCCCCATCATGGCCTTTTTCCACATGGGGTCTGGATCTGCTCGGCCCATTCCCTAAGGGGTACAAGGGCTATACACACTTGCTCGTCGCTATCGACACTTTTACAAAGTGGATTGAGGCAGAGCCTGTGTCGTCTCTTCACGTCAAAACGGCTATACGCTTTTTCAAAAGCAACGTGGTCACGCGCATTGGGATTCCCCACAAGCTGATCATGGATAACGGTACCTAGTTTGAGCGAGCTATTCGTGAATATCGCGAGCACCGGGCACCAAGGTTCATTTACGCCTCGTGGCACATCCACAGAGCAATGGAGCAGTCGAGCGAGCTAACGGACAGATCGTTCAGGGCATCAAACGGCGCGTGTTCGCGGCACTCCACGAGCACAACAAGGCCTGGGTTGACGAAGTTTCATCCGTCCTCTGGGCAGTTCGCACTACGGCCAGCCGGGCAACCGGGGAAACTCCTTTCCAATTGGTTTACGGTGCAGAAGCCATCTTGCCCGCCGAAATAGTACTCGGCTCGCCTCGCACGAGCTCGGTCAACCTTGTTGACTCCGAGCAAGAGCGCCTACTCGATCTCGACCTCCTCGAAGGCACACGCGACTGTGCACAAGTCGAATGGCGATTACCAAGAGCTCTTCACGGCGCGCCAAATCGGTTCGACCATGGCTTTGCGGCGGGCGACCTCGCTCTGCGCCAGATTCGTAACCTCCGTCCAATACCGACAAGCTAACTCCCGTTGGGAGGGCCTGCTCACGGTTGTTTCTATCGCCGCCCGGGTCGTTTCACCGCCATGGAGGACGGGGAGAGTGGCCAAAGACTTGAATATCGACCCGGCCGTAAGTTCTTTGTGTAGGTATTTCTGTGTTTGCTTAGCTTCGCGCTTTTTGTCAAACTTCGCGACTTTGTTCGTCCAAATCTGTCGGGCTCCATGTAAAGTTCAATCCATTTACAGTGAAATTTTCACGGTCTTCTGCGGCCTTTTCACATCTCTGTCTTCTCAAGACTACCCACTCTCTGGTAACACTTGATGGCTGCCCGGCCTTGCGAACACTTGGCTCCGCAATCCTAAGGGTTTCTTCCCTGCCCGTATCTAGTTTCAACAAGTCTCTAAACTCAAAGTTGCGTAAAACGACATCCAGCCACGCGGCTAAGCCTGCTCTCATAATCCCTCCGAGGCAGAGGCACTTACCGCTCACGGCACAACCACTTAGCAAAATCCGCTCTCGTAAGCCCTCCGCGGCAGAGGCAATTTTCTTGTTCGGTTACCCTCGGAATCGCCTAACTTACGTCAATGAGCAGTTCCTGGAACGAGTCGATCAGGATACGGGTGTCGCTCTATCTCTCTACGCACGAGCTCGAATTCGCAAACTTAGGTCTTCGAGCGTCCGTACCGGGAGCTAGGGTGTTACTCTTTCTCTTGTGCACCTGTTCGAGTTCGCAAACTAAGGTTTTCGAGCAGTTGCACAATGGGGGCTGGGAGTTAGGCTAAGCGTTCTACCGATTTTCCTTAAAACTTTTTAGCCCTGTTGTGCCTTTGCTCTTAGTTTTCTGTTCGTTCTTGTCTTTTTGCCGCTCTTTTTTGCTGGGAAAAGGTGAGTCTTGTTGTGCAAAAGTTAAATCTTTATTACGTAGTCAAACTGTTTACAGGTACAAGGAGTACAACCCTTCTTCTAGCTACTTTGAAGCGAGCTGCTCCTTCAGCGCCTCATTCTCCATCTTCAGGCTGAGGACTTCTCCTCGCGCCTTGAAGCCTTCTCTTGCCTCAGCTCGGAGACGATATGTTTCCTCCTTACTGAGACGGGCTTGCTCCGCTGCCTCTACGCGAATCGCCTCGACCTCTTCGGTCTTGGCGCGCAGCTCCTCGGCCAGAGCCTCGCTCTGACTGGCTTGCTACTCGACGGTCTTGAGCTGCTCTTCCAACTCTTTGACCTTGTCCTCCGCGGTGCTTGCCTCGCGGCTTTGCTGCAAGAACTCCTTGGCCTCCTCCTGCAGCCCATGTGGTGGAGATCTTCTCCGAGCGCCACGGATGCAGCCTCTCTTCGCAAATTGGTCTGAGCTTCTTCACCTTCTTCACCCGGCGTTGGCTTTTGGATGGTGCTGGGGCCTGCTCCTGGACGGCCGCCATGACGGCACTGCGCTCGATGGTGATGCCGTCCACTAGCTCTTCCATAGTGCCCTTCATGAACCGAAAGAGGGAAGACCAAGTTAGCCTTGAGCGGTTGCTGCTCGAACAGACAAGGTATGGTTTCGAAGCTTACCTCTCCAAGCCGGCGCTTCAAGCTTTGGCGCAGGCGACCCTCGAGGCCGTGGGTCACGAGGCCTCTCCTGTTCGGGATCAGACTTGGGCGGCTCTTCCTCCGCTTCGCCCTTTCTTTGCGGGAGCGCGCCCGCCTAGGCGCAAGGGCGACCACCCCTTCCTCCAGCTCCCCCGTTTTGTTCGCCCTCAGGCAAGACAATAGGCGCCGGAGCTTCCACGGGCAAGGCGACCTGCTCACCCGGCCCGTGGCCTTCGACTTCTTCTCTAGGAGCGGGCGCTTCGCCCTGCTAGCCAGTGTCTTCTTGCTTCCCGGCGGCAGGAACTTCTTCCTGTTCGCTGGAAGCCACCGTCGCCACAGGGACGATTTGCCCCTGCGACGAAGTGCCCTGCAGGACCGCCTTCTTGGTCCCACCTTCGGCAGCCGGCAGAGCCAGGACTTTGGCTCTGCGGTCCGTGGCCCCGTGCTCCTCTTCTTTGGTCTCCAGCCAGCTGATCGCCCGCCTTAAGGAGTCGATCCGATCAGTGGAGCCAGACGGGAGCGCTGACCACGCTGTCAGCTTGTCCTTCAAAGGCGAGCGGCCTCACCGTCTGCATGAAGCATCGCAGCAGTGCTTTCGGGCAGCAAGGACCGCTCAACGCCTGCACCGTAGTCCGGGTTGACTTCTTCCTTGGCAGCTGATGAAATAAGCCGAAGAGTTTGTTCATGCGCGGTTCGGTGCAATGTACAAGGAACAGCTTGTTCGATACATACCTGCCGTAGGGAACGAAACCTTCTTCTTTGCCCCTCTCCGTAGCTTGCGCTTCTTGCTCGAGGGCTCCTCGCTTTCGCCTTGGCCTCCGTGGGCTTGCGGCGAAGGCTCAGCCTCGCTGAGCTGAAGGCTTGGCGCAACGCAAGAAGTTTCTCCTGCGTGCTACCTCCTCCTCGAGCCTCCTCGCTCGGCAATCTGCTGCAATTGTTCCAGATGGGCGGTACCGAGCTTGTGAACCGCTTCACCAGAGGGTCAAGTTCCGTACTCTTCGCCGCTCTGCTTTCGGCGAGGAGGAGGGCTTTGCGTTCTCCCCTCGGCTGGCAGGCCCCGCTTTTTGCTTGCTCGGGCGCTTCTTCGCCGCAGGGGCTTCGGGGTTGGTTGGCGGCACGCGGGCGGCGAAGTCAAGTCAGCGGCGCCGCTGCCACCTTCAGCTTCTCGGCCACTTTAGCCTTGCCCTTCTTCGCTTCCCTCGTGTCGGAGAGCTCCTCTCACGATCCCTCCTAGGATCAATTGGTCCTCCCGCTTGTTCGGGAAGCGAAAGTCAAGACTTACAATAGTACAAGTCCAGCTACGCAGTTGGGGTAAGAGACTTACCTCGTCGTGTGGATTTAGCACGTTATGCTGGCAGTGAAGGCCACCTTACGGTGACTTCCCGTCCTTCTTCGCCGCCTTCAAGATGGCGTCAACTCGCTTCGGTCACCCATGCGTCGGTTGGCATCACTGTCCGAGCAGAAGTAGTTAGTTCCTGTTCGGATGAATCATCAAAAGAGGTCGAGTCTTAAAGGCACTTATCCGTGCTCTCCCTGGTGATGCCTTCCCATCCTCTATTTTGTAGAAGGGATAGGGTCTTCTCCGTGATGATGATTCTCGCTCACTCGTAGTCGCGGATGATCTCCCTGCCCGTGAGCCCAAGGCCCACGAGGGAGGCAATCTTCCTCGTCAGATGCCAATCCTCGGCAGACATCTCCGGCCGAGGCATTGGCGTTCCCTTCACGGGCGCCTTCCGGTGAAGACGAGCTTGTTGTCGGTGCTTCTCTTCTTGTCAGAGAACCACCTCGTCCACCATGCGCCCATCGAGTCGAAAGGCGGTGGGCGAGGGTATGGGCGTCGTCGGCAAAGGTTCGAGCTTGAGGTAGTAGCGCCGAAGCGGCGGAGCTGCTCCTCGTCATTGTGTAGTAGTGCAGGAACAGCCCCATCGGCGGATCGATGCCCAGATAGCCCTCGCATAGGTGTGCGAAGACGGCCATCTAGAGGATGCTGTTCGGATTGAGGTTCGCCACCTCCAATCCACTGATGTTCAAGAAGGCCTCTACGAAGTCGCTCTCGGGAGACCTCAACCCGAACAGGCGAATCGCTTGAAGTTGACGAACTCTCCCTCAAGCGGCTCCGGAGTTTCCTCCTCCCCGGACAGCCTCCAGCTACCGGCGTTGATGTGGCACTCTTCCTCCCAAACTCTCAAGTCCTCCTCGGTCATGCTAGTGCTTACGAACTTAGCCATAGCAGTTCCCTGTGGACGAAAGGTGTTTGGTGTGGATTTTGGCTCTTTGGTGCCTTGGCTTGGTTGGAACTAGGGCTTAGGAAGAGAAGGCGTGAGAGTAGAGTGGGTCGTCAGCGCGGCGGTTTGGTGCTTTTATAGGCTCAAATGAGCAGCCTTGCAACGGTTTTTTTGCCGCAAAACGGCTAGTTTTTACCGCAACGGCCGAGTAAAAACGGTCGGCTGTTTTCACTGCGCAGCGCAAGTTACCGTTGAGATCTGCCAACGGCTATTTTTCCAAAGATCCGCTACGAGAGCCGGGTGCTCGCTTTCGGATGGATGCGTTTTCGCTCGACGCAATGAGTTGCTAAGACCGATCGGGTTTGTTCGGTCCGGACAAGTTGTGTTGGTTGAACCATAACCGATTCGATCGATTGTTGCAAGTCTCAGAGAAAGATAATTTCCCTCTTCGTGACTTTGAGTCTCAAGAGGACGACCCCACTCTAGTGTGTCCTTCCACTTGAGTCTTGGGGCTAGCCGAGGATAAAATCACGCCCATTGCCATGGCCCACTCCTTGACGGCCCAATAAGCGACCTACTGGGCCCGGCTCCTAGAAGGTCCTCTAAGGCCCATGTGCATCGTGTCAACAGCCTCCTCGGTCGATACGATTATGCGCCTAAGGCTTCGTGTTTGAGTCCGACTCAACAGCGAGTTCGCGACGGCCACGTGAAGACCCGAACGTTGGTTTCCGGATTGGAGCAGACGTCGTGATCCACAAAATTAGGAGTATGCCTTATCCGCCGGGATATATTTGGCACGCCGAGTTCGATTACGCACTCGTGGTCGGCCCGCCCGATAGTCCCCAGAGGTCGGTTTGCTCAGACTATATAAACTAAGCCCTACGGCGTTTAGGGGACATCGAGTTTACGTATTAGCATCTCGTAGACACCTGATTATAGCACATTGCTTCCTGTACACCATAATCTCGCCGAGACTTGTTCGTCTCGTCGAGCCACCTCTTGTATTCACCTTTGATATATAAGAAAGGCTGGACGTAGGGTTATTATCTCTCTTGAGAGGCCTGAACCAGGATAAAAACCCCTGTCGCCCTGTTCGTTGTTGTTCGTTATGTTCGGCGTGTCTCCTCTCTCACTCTTGAAGAACCTTAGTTGACTTGGGTCAATATCCCAATCGTCGACAATATTGATGTAGTTTTTCCCTACCGAGCAGCCTCATAATTGTGGTTGCAACTTATTTGTTAATTTAATAGATCGGGAGACAAATACTTAAAAAAACACTTATTACTTGGACGGTAATTAATATTACAAAAGTGACTAACCTAGCCCTCATTCACTCTCACACTCTCACTATCTAACACTCTTCTACCTTCCCTCATTTACCATGCTCCTTAATTTCTAGGCTAAGATCATGAGACTTCTTTCTTCTACACACTTTTACAACCTCTTTGTAGAATTTCTTAATTATATAGCAAGGTTCTCCACATTTCTAATTTTTCATATCTACTTTCATGACTACTTTTTAATACTCTGGAAACTTCGAAATGTTTCATGACAACTCTTCAATATTCTAGATAGTTCTAAAAACATCCAATGTAATTCTCAATTAATCTCAACTAGAATGGTTATAGAAGTTGAACTTGCTTTTTCCAACATTATTACTACATCCAGGAAAACATATTTTCTGAAAGAAGTAATCAAAGAAAGAAGGGTCAAGATATTACGTACGTGGTTTTTTTACTGGAATTCGAAGAATTAAGCAACGTGGTCGAATGCCCTTGGGGACTTGTCATATTTAATTAGAATCTTTCTGTGGTCTGCTCTGTTTACAATTTTTTGTACTCTTTTCTCTTTACCACGCGATAGGCCTTAGACTGGTGTCGCCACCTCTCCCAGGACCGGAATGATTATTGCTGCTCCTATTTTAGACATGTCCTAAATCAATATTTTAAAACTTTAACTATAATTTTTTTTGTTATTTTGATTTGTCATATATGTAGATTCCCCTTGAAAACATTTGATATCATATTTTTTGTATATTATATAAATAAATTGCATGAGTAAATAGTGGTCAAAGTTGTATTTTAAAGACCATGCGAATATCCAAAACGACATGTTCTTAAGAATTGGATGGAGTAATATATAATAAGGGTATATTAAAATCTATTAATTGTGATATAACATATGATATTATATGCAAGTTCGTATATACTATAGACCTCGCCAAACCAGGTGCTTAACACATGCAGTCACTTCATCCCCAACACATCCTCATATCTCTCTTCCTGGCATATGGCCCTGCATCTCATCGACTGGATATGCACGTGTTTCAGGTCCAGATAATTAGGTTTCAATAAATTGTTGGTTGAAATGATGGATTTCTAAAATGATTAAGGTTCTACAACTCTGATATCCAAAGAGTAAGTGAACTATATATACAAACCTATATGTCTTTAAATGTTACTTCATTTCGTATTCCTATAACAAAAAGTAGTACAATCTTATGTAGAATACAGGAGGGAAATCTCAGCCAGCGCTACCGTTTAATGAAAATCTTGGTGAATCCATTAGTGATATATCCAACCACTTTGCGATGGGGCATATATTTTAGTTTCGAATTTATTTTAAATGTAATTTTATAAATGTTTTATTTTCTATATCAAGTGTATTCAAGCTCTGGACCATCTGTACACTCTTTCATATATTTGTTTACAAAAAAGTTCAGCTGATTCACGTGGGAGTACATTCCAATGTAGTAGTCGTCTTAAATATTGAAAATTTTTACGGTTACTGGACTGCCATTTTTTTTTATCGTATATATGCACTTGACTACATCAACTTATCAAGTTTAACCTTAATTTTCTTCTGTGCACATAACTACCTCCAATCCCCGAAAACATGATGTTTTAGACATATCCTAACTCAAGATTTTAAAACTTTTTCTATGAAAATGTTTTTAACTATTTGGATTGGCACAGGAAATTCATACAAATATTCATCTCAACAAAAATTTCTATAATATTAATTTTTTTGCATATATTATAAATAGCTTGTAATAGTAATTAGCATTCAAATAATGTGTATTTCAAAGACCATATCAATACCCAATAGACACCGTACCATTGTCAGTATAAAAAAAGTCCCTTTCGACTTGTCATGGTCTTATTATCACTTCTAACATTTAGAAATTATTTAAGAAATTTTATGAAACTTATTTTCTTAAAATTCTACATTTTTTTCTATGTGCTTTATTCCAATATTAGGAATTAATATCTAAAGTTCAGAAAATTCTAATTATATCCAAAAGAGGGAAGTAACTTCTATCCAATTACAAAGAGAAAAGGGCCAGCCATTACCAGTAGACTAGCTAGCTACTCGCTTGACCACAAGTCCACAACAGGGCACTAGTTCTCTCCGGGGGAGCATTCTAGTTCCCAATAGACACCGTAACATTGTCGCCTCAAAATCAATACTAGTACCATTAATTAATCTAAAATTTAATAATATAGCATTTATCTTCAACCACGAAAGATAGTGAAGCTTCGAGATGGACACCCTACGAACACAAAGAAATCCTTGGCAATTAACAGATATATTCTGATTCTTTTAATTGCTTTTTTCAGAGTACACACGCGCGTGCCCCATAATTAAACACTAGCACAACAACCACTTGTTGCTACCGCCCATGTCACCTCAAATTACTACAGTTATTCGGTTGATATCACTACTCCAAAAACGACAGGTGAAGGTAATAGGTCACGTGCGTTTATGCACGGCTGCAGTGCAAGCAGTGGCAGCGACAAGATGAGCCTCTTGCTATAGTGGAAAGGCCTACTGGACCACACAGACACCTACGCCCCAGACCATCCACAGATTTGCTTTGCAAGAGGAAATTATTGATGAGGCTTAGCTATCTCGTAGGCTATAATGCTATGACTGCAGCAGCTTCAGTGTGTGTCAATCTCTAGCTAGATACATGATCATGTGTGTAGAAGTGTGCAATAACCTGAAGCAATTCGATCTTTACGTACATATCCTGTCTCCTTTTCAGGCTTTATAAGTATTAGTCCTGTCGCAGTAAAGATCAGTTTAAGGAAAGGAATTAAGCAAGAACATATCAAAGAGGATGATGACGAGGAGGAGGAGGAAGAAGAAGAAGAAGAAGAAAGGTGGGAAGGGGAGGGCCGGCGCCGATTTGCAAGATCGAACTTGGTTTCACTCGATGCATATATAGCCGAATTAACCAACAGAGAAGACTAATGAGAAATTGAGAACAAAGATGACAAATATGAACTCGGGAAGGAGTTGATTGATTGATCATATGTTTGCAGTGACAAGAAGTCAAGAACCTCCGTCGATCCAGTTCGCGAGCAATCAAATCATAGCTTGAGGGACAGGTCGATCTCTTCGGTGAGGTCCCGGCGAGCCTCCGGCGACGCCCTCCGCTGCGAGGAGCTCCCGGCGGCATTGCTCGGCTCCTTGGCCCGCCTGTCCTCCTCGTCGGCCCCCTGGCCGGCTTGCCGGCGAGCGGCGGCGGCGGCGGCGAGCTGCTCGCGCGTGCGCTTGGCGACGCTGCGCTCGAACTTGTGGGCATTCTGGTGGCCGCCCAGCGCCTGCGAGGAGTAGAACTTCTTGTCGCAGTAGGTGCAGGGGAAGTAGCCCAGCGGCTCGGGCGCCGAGGATGGCTGCAGGGAGAGGTTCAGGTCGAGATCGCCGCCGCCGCCGCCGCCGCCCTCCCCGCCGTTGGGCTCCATGGCCGCCGGCCGCCCCGCAGACGTCGTCCTGCAGGCTGCAGTCTGCAGGTGCAGATGCTTCAAAAGGTGGTGCTCGCTGCAGTGCAGCTGCTGCTGCTGTCTGGGAGAATTAACGACGTACGCCGCTGCACCAATCCCAAATGATTAAGTACAACCCCCAACCCCGAGTCCCCAACCCTAGAGAGAGCGAAACAAGTGAGAGATGTATTATTGCATTGTACGCTCGCCTCAACTCACATACAGTAACGCACCCCGTAGAGAGAGAGGGAGAGATGAAAAGGACAAAAGATTTCATCGGTGTCGAGGAGCTGGAGCTGGGGTAGGGTCACACTGCAGCAGCTAGGTTGCTTGCTGCTTTGCTACCCACTACCTCGGAACGAAAGGCTGTATGGACCCTAGCAACGAGAAAGAAACAACTGTTCAGCGACAGCCCTGACCGTGACCGTATGCTCTCGTGCATGGGCTTATACACGCGCGAACAATTGAAAATATACTCTTCCATACAATATAATTGGGCGCATACATGTCCTACAATTATTGTAACATGAACCATATCTAAAATATGAGGCAAATCTAGGGATTTTTATTTCGGCCGGAAATTCGTGAAATTTCGGTACACAACGAAATTTCAAATCACCTCTCGAAATTTTTGAATTCAAATAACTTTATAAAACTTGAGACCAACATATTAAAAAAGCCACAATATCCTTCTTTTCAGAACCTATGATAGCTTAGTGAGTAGTCTAAATATGTGGTGCATAGTTTAAGTTCTTGATTTGCTATTTTTCATAACTTTTTGTTCAAAATTCGAAATATAAATCCTTGGGCAAATCTGGCCCAAATACCAGTTGGCCAGTGACAACCGAGTTAATATGATTTTTTTCCCTTCTTGGGAGCTTGCAGTAGGTAGTTTAATTTTAATCCTTCTGAGGCGAGTGTATATGCTCTAATTATCTGCATGTTGGTTGTTCCAATATACTCCCTCCGTTATTTTTTGTTTGACGCCTTTGCCTTTTAAACACATCTTTACCATTCGTCTTATTTAAAAAATTATGTAAATATCATTTATTTTGTTTATAATTTTTTATCAATAATAATACATTAAGCATGACTTGTTTTTTTTTTATACGTTTGCACTAAAGTTTTGAATAAAATGAATGGTCAAAGGCGTGCCCAAAAGTTAATGGCGTCAAACATAAAAAAGGAGGGAGTATCTGTGAGTAAGTTATCAAGGCACACAGCAAGTTAAAAACGAGTGACTTCTAATTAAGTGTTTTTTAATATTTTAATGAAAATGGAGTTGGGCAAAGATTTAAAAAAAGATTTACGTATTTTTAGAATTATAATATATTTTTAGGGAAACGCTACTGCTGGTGATCCGTAAGCAGCCCATCCCGAGGTGGGCCTTAGACCGATTCCGTACCAGCCCACCGCACGTACAAAGGGCCCAAAAGGCCGCCCTTGGCCGTACTAAAGGAAACGTCTAGCCCGCCAGGGTCATTCCCGGGCTTGACCAAGTCAACCGCGCCTCCCTGGGTCCCAACCGGGAGCGTGGCGCGTCTCCCGCGGGTAGTCCGCCTATCTGTGGACAGGTGACGACAATTGTCATGTCCCACCACACTTTCCCCGGCCTTGACGGGGAAAAAACTGTGTCCCCCGGGGATCCGCAGCCCGAGGAGAAGCACGCAGGCAGCTCGCCTTGTCGTTTACCCTCATGGGCAGGCGACAGCGGTTGTTACGCTACACGATGGCCCCAACGGGTGGCGCGAGGCTGGTTCGGTCCAGTCAATGCTATATTGGGGATAAATGGAAAGTGCTTTCTCCTTGAAGCAGGCTTTTCCTCCGTATAGGTACTCCCAGACGAACACATGTCCAGTACTAACCCGACCAACTTCTCCTTGCAGGCCACAGACAGGACGGAGCCCCGGAATGAGATAAGGGCACCGCCACTAATGCAAAGGTAGGCGCGAGGCCTGCCGTATCAGCTCCGAGCGACCCGCCGCTCCTATAAAAGGAGATGCCTGCTCAACGTAGCGGGGATCCGATCGGGCCATCAATCTCTCCAGCACACCCAGAATCCGAAGCTTCCTTAGCAGTAGTCGTAGTCCTTAGTCACCTGAGTGTCCGAAACTCCCTTGTAAGCTCGGGATCGGTGCCCTCAAGCCCGGTCTCGGTACTTTTGTTCTGTTTCCCACCACATAATCAACAAAGGCTGAAGTAGAGCTATTACCCGGCAGTGGGAGTTCGAACCAGGGTAAATCGCTTCTGTCTTCACGGTTTGTATTGTCTTCCCTTTCTCTCCCCCTCTCTTTCTCACCGTACGACGGACCTGTACCCGGATCGCCAAGTCGCACCAGGCGCTGTCCGGGAAGACCGCCCGGCCTGAGCCCCAGCGAGCTCGGCCACCGCCCCGGGCTGTTGAGAAAGGTTGTCGTTGGGCCTCACTCCAACTACAAATTCGTTTGCCGGTCTGTGGACCCGCTGCCCTCCGGACACCGACAGCTACAATCTGAGAGTCCGGCGCCTCCAAACTCCCGGATATTTGTCAGGCGCGAACGCAGTGAGGCCAGATCAGGTCTTTGGTGGGCCCCAAAGAATTTTATTCTTTTGTGACCATAATTTTTGACTGGATGCTCCAATCCACAAACCGTTTGCACCAACGTGTTCCTCGTATTTTTACGAACAAAACAAGATATATGCTGCCATATAACTCTTCAAACTAGCCTGGTGAAACTTGGGTTTCGCCTACGGAAACTTGGATTTCATATTCGTTAAACTTGCCGAACTGCCAAGTTTCATCAGGTTTAATGCAAGTTTCATCAAGTTTCACAGGTTTGATATAAGTTTGTTCAAGTTTCATCAGGTCAATTCAAGTTTCAACAGGTTTCATCCAAGTTTCATCAGGTTACATCGAAGTTTCATCCAAGTTTCAGCAGATTTCATCAGCACACGGCCAAGTTTCATCAGTATAGATGTAAGTTTCATAAGTGCCTTCTTCTAGTTTCACATCAAAAAATTGAAAAAGTAAAAAAAATTTAAAAATTTAAAAAGTATTTAAAATGGGTTGCTCTCGATTTTAGAAGAATTATGAAATTTATTCCACGCATTTTGAACACTGTTTGAATTTTGTATAAAAATAAGAAGTTTAATTGGAAATTGAATCAAACGCACTTCTAGCAACGACTAACAACGAAGTTGAACGCGCAGCATGATGGCAGCGTTGGATCCGCATGTGCCGATTGATCCAACGGATCAGTTGGTCGATCTGGCCTTGAGCTTCGGACGTCCGACGCCTGGCGCTCGCCATATTTTTATAATTATAGTTTAATTGCTTTGATCTGCTGTTTATTCTAGTTTTCTCTATCTTTTTGTAGATGACGTATTTCCGGTACTGGAGACTATAGCAGGGAATATCGGTAGGAAATCTACAAGCTCCGACTTCTTTGAAGGCAAGCATAGATACATATTCTTCTCCTAGTTTTACAATTGAATTTTTTTATTTTCTGTTTAAATTGATTGCATGCAAATAAGCGAGTGTGTGAGTTCCTAGACATATTAATATTCTATTAATATGTCCTAGCCGCCTTTGTGAACCCATTATTATTCCCTAGCCTATCCTTGACTAGAAGTGTAGGATTGCATTGGGATACACTTTAAATTGTGCCTTTATGTAGTAAAAGCTTCATGTTGTGGATGTGGTATGGAAGAGATAGTCTTCTTTTCTAAGGACTTGTGACATGCTAGACCAAACTAAACTATATAGCCAGTTGTAGCCTTTGGCCTGGCTTAGCACCCTATAGAACCCTCTAACCACTTGCCAGCAGATTGTCCGGTTACGGTTCAATACTTTCACCCTAGGGAAAGGTTTGCTACCTTAGTTGAAGGGCAGGTTCGTCTCTAAAACCGAATGGCTTAAATGGGGAATGACCTCGGTTGGTGCCCAGAAGTAGTAGACGCCCTACCACGGCGGGTACCGGTGGTGTCGGGGAAACATAAAAAGAGGGCAGATGAAGTGGCAGGCGTAGTTGGTTGGAACAATCTTGTATCGAATCTCCTTCGGGATGAGACGGGGTTTGTGGGGGAACATGTACACACTCGGCAGAGTTAAACTCTATCATGATAGCCACGTCCATGGTTATGAACGGAGCAAGAGGTTTTCGCATGTAGTCCTATCTTTTTAATAATTGAACTTGACTAGTGTAGGCTGGGATTGGCCTGGTGTGATGATGCACCTTCCTTTGATATCGGGATAACCTAATCAATTCATGCATTCAATAAATTAAAACATGTTAACTAAAATTTAACTAGTAAATATGTTTGGTGTAAAATAACCTTTTTCCCTATTCTTTGCCATTGCATACATTGTTAAGGATTGCTTACTGTGCAGCCACATACTCATTATAGCTATCGTGGATAATTTTATTATTTAGCCTGCGAGTCTGATCAGAACCAGGAGGGTCCGAACTCAAGTGTGTAGGACTAGCTACGGGTGTCCGGGTCAATCCTTGGATATCGTCGTTGTTGTCTTCTACTACTCTGATGATTTTTATTCGTTCTTAATATTTGGTAATGCTAAGCATGATTACCTGCTTCATTGTAAAAAACAGATTATGCTACCTTTAAATTTTCTTTGAATTTAGCAATTATATATTGTGTTGCTACGATATTCTCCTAATTGTTCATCATGAGAAACTAGTCTAGGCCTGGTATCGTCTCATGGTGTTGGATTCCCCGTGGAGACACCAGGGTCACGAGAAATCAAAGTAGTGGTAGATGGCTTGAGATGGATCCAAAACGTCCAAGGAAGAAAAACCAAGATGCACAGGGAAAGACATGGTCTCCTTACCGGAATGCCTACACACATGCATCAATCACATGTATACATCAGAGCTAGGGCTAGTCAAGCAAATCTAGCTCCTTGGCATAGAATTAACAATGGAACAAATGCAAGCATGGTGTGGCAATACATCATCTAGAGCATGAGCATGAGCATGATGAAAATGGCAGTACAATATAAGATCATGCGCGTACGCCAAGGAAAGCACGAAATCCACGGATACCTAGACGACGGTGCAAGAATATTCAAAAGGCCAAGCAAGGAGCATGACAAGCAAAATCATGGCAATCACAAGCAAGCGGGATAATATGATTGTCTAGAGACATATGAATTCAAGAAGCTTTTCTAAACAAGGCAACGTGCATGTAAATTAATGAAAGTATTCCACGGTCAACCACAAAGATCATACTACCTCCGGTCACAAAAAGAAGTCGCCGTTGATTTTTAGACACGTCTTTAATCATTCGTCCTATTCAAAAATTTAGTTCAAATATATAAAAATATAAGCCATACTTAAAATACATTTAATAATAAACCAAATCATAACAAAATAAATAATATTTATATAACTTTTTTTAATAAGACGAATGGTCAAAGGCGTGTCCAAAAGTCAACGACGACTTTTTTTTGTGCTAGATAGATGAGCAAGATATGATGAAGACAAAATGATGATCATGCATATGTCAAATCAAATAGCAATATCAAGCTCTATATATCCTTGCTCTCAAGTTCAACACTCTCATGCAAAATGCTATTTTCCAATGAGAAAACAAAAAAAATGAAAATATTCAGAGTTGAGGACGTCACAGATGAAGAAGAGTATAATTAATTTGACGAGATGCCTACTTTTACGGTGGATGTCGACATAACGTGGAAGCTCCCTACATACGTTGTGATCATAAGAAAGGAACATTTGTATTTTAAAATGAGCTATAAGTTTTTAAAAGTATTTTTAAATGAGTTATAAGTAATTTTAAGTATTTTCAAATGAGTTATAAGTATTCTAAAGTATATATAAAGTATTTATAAGTATCTAAAAGTATTTTCCAATGAGTTATAAATATTTAAAAGCATTCAAAAGTATTTTGATAGTTATAAATAGTTATAACTATTTAGAGGTGTTTATAAGTATTTAAAAATATTTTTAATTAAGTTATAAGTATTTAAAAGTATTTAACAATCACATATGCATTCGATGTACTTGGCAATATCTTGCCAGCACATAGCCCTTGCTTAACTTGGCACTCTTGTGTTGCTTGGTTGCACAGAGTCCTTCGGGGAGGTTCTAAAGCCAAGTAATTAAATTCACAATGGTCTTGACACTTGCTATTCCAAAGGGAAAAAAATTAAGTAACAACTATCAGTGGATTTAAGGAGTCATTTGTTGGAGAGCGGATATTCTTAGAACACCATGTAAAACATCATTGTATCATTGTCATTTCCTTATTATTCTTTGCATTGTGCAATTTACATTGCTAAGTTTTGCCGACAGCTGGTCTGACGTTACATATATAGATACTCATTTGAAAATACTTTTAAATACTAATAGGTCATATTTATCTAATTTTTTTATTTATTGTATTATGAGAAACTTTTGGTCACTTAACATAAGTCGATCAGAGAGTAGTGCTGAAGCACGATATAGTAGAGTGCAGAAGCAGAGCGAGGCATGTAGAGCATGACCGATCGACCAGGTAAGGCTGAAAACGGAGTTAGTGCGAGTCCGGCAAATAAAATATAATGAGATAGAAAATAATATGATATGTACATTCGTAGCAAAGCACATCCGGAAGGCTAATAATGTATAGATTAGCTGTATGTATTAATGGATTATTTGTGTAACATCCAATTTTGGGCTAGATTATACCAAGGTTTAAACAAAATTTTATGATTCAAATTGGAATTTTGGCTTCTCTCTCTCACCCGCGCTCTGTCCCTCTCTTTCCGTCTATGCTGTTTGCTGGCCGCCACACCGCTCTCCCCTTTCTTTCCCGTGCCTTTCCCCGCTAGGACTACCACCACGAACCTTCGGACAGTCGTCTTGCACCAAGTGGATCGTCATCACCATAGCACACACGTGCACATCTGCCCACACCACCCTCATCACGCACAACGCTAGGGTCAAAACCCTAGCCTACCCTCGTTCAACCCTGTTCCCCGCCATGGTCATCGTCATCGTGTCTCTCGGCATGCTATGGTTGCATCCCATCGCCTGCGTCCACGCCGTGCTGCCTCGTGAACACCTTACGCTCCCCTCTGCCTTTTCATGCCATGCCAAAGCCACCCTCGATCGCCACTCCAATTTCCCCCAAAAATTTCCCTCCAGCCGCCTCGCGTTCCACGCCGAAATTCACCCGTCCTGGTGAGTACTGATGCAATCCTAGCGCCCCTAGAAACCTCCCACCCTCACTAACCATGAACGCACACTCGTTTATGCAGAGTGTCGCCGGGGTTTGTCGGTCTCAATGTCTACCCATCTCCTCTCGCCTCTCTCGCACCTCGACCGTTCGGTAAGCACCACCAAGCCCTAAAGAAACTCTCGCGAGCATTTGTTTGGCACGAGCATGTCACTAGCTAGCTCCATCGGGATTGCCGGTGCTCGGCTTCGCTATCGCTTTCCATGGTACCACGTCCATCCGTCTCCGGACGTGGCGAGGGCACCGTTAGCATCACAGTACCTCATAGATCCCTGTGGACACACGCCGTTGGCTTGGGGTTGACCAGTGGTGCCGTCATGTCTCAGGCCGTAGCGAGTGGCCACGCCACTAGACTGGAGGTTGATGGTAGGTTTGGTGATGCCGAGGAGGACTACCCACCGGTGCAATGCAAGTTAACATTCCATAGTTCATGTCTATACCTAGATTTTTAAAATTGTATTCTTTGATATGAAAATGCGTGCTATATGAACTGCCTAGTTATTATCCATGTTATAAACATGCATGTTTCCTTGTTATTCGATTTCCATACATTATTTGTCTTGATTATTCTATCCCTTGAATACCCTATGTCTAGCCCGATAACAAATTTTAACTCTTTGACTATTGGGTAAAACTTGCTTAGACATGCTTAGGTCCAAATTAATATTTATGAATCGAGCCTCGAAACGGCAAACCGATATTCACCAAACATTCATTCATTTATTTAACGTATTGACATATGACAGCTAGGGATGATAGTTAAATCTGGGATAATGGTTCATGATTGACATGGTTGTGATGATATGTTGTCTAGGGTGGTTTGCTGGTAAAAAATGGTTATAGTCAAATGTGTTGGTGAAGCTGAGTTGTAGTGATGTAAGGGTTGGATAAGGAGACTCAAAGGGAAATGATGCGGACAATGTCTAGCATGATCGCTCTTCGAAGTCAATTATAAGAGAAATATGAACTTGCACAAGATTGCCCAGTGCTGGGCATAGCTAGAGCTAGCCCGGGAGAAACGTGCAGTCACACATGTAGCAAAACTTGTAGCAGATGGACGCTGCCATCAAAGGATGGTTCCGATACAACGGATGGCCATTGCATGATAGTACAAGTTTGGTGCGTCATAGACATGTGCTCTACGAAGACACCTTGAGCCCATTCTTGAAGAAGGACCGACTTGGGCCATTAGTGAGATGATTTGACAACACATGCATTCCTAGGAGTTGTATGACTATGTCGGGCCGGCAACCATACTAGGTCAAGACCTGGGGTCTATGACATGTGTGGCCCACAAGACCAATTCCAGAAAGGACGACGGGTACTGTTGGAAGGAAGTTAGTTAGGACAAGGTGTACTTTGAGATGGAATTGGTGGTATTGGTAGGTTTGAGGAGTTCAGTTGGAAAGGTTGGCTAAGTGTCTTGCTTGTTAAAAGGTTAGTTACGATTGAGTGGGTCTGCATGCATTATCTTGAAAGTTGGCTTTATGCAAATAAAGGAACTCATTTCTTTTCCTTGAAGGTTGTATCACTAAGTGCATTAGGAGAGATGTTAACTGATCAATGTTTGAATGACACTGACCAGGCATATTCCTACGCTTTATACGAATGGTCAACAAGTGAACCCATATAATTGTCATGAAGACGATGACCATGTATACGACGGCCAAGACGATAGATAGGGTCAATCTAGCCACTTACAGAAATGTATAGCTATTGGAGAATTCTTTTAGACATATTTTTGTTCCGCCGACCTACAAATTCTGATGATTATTTTGTAGTAAGGCGGAGTTATGATTCACCGTGCTGTTACTAAGCTTGTTGGCGTAAAACTATGTCATGTAATATTTGGGGCAACCATTTTATATATGTGTAATGATATCTGGCTATGTGTTACAAGCACTAGCGTTTGATTGTGCATGAAACAGCGACTCTCTGATAAATATAAAATTGAACACCGACGGTCTCATAGCTAACTTTTCTACCTATATAATTCGTACTATTTAAATAGCACGATTATACAAATTTTAGAATTTCCTCTAAGAGAGTAGTAAAATGAAAAACAGATCAACTCCTGCGTAATTATCTGGGGATAAATCGACCGAGCAAAGCGAAAATTAACTTTCAAATGCCACTGTCGCCATGGCCATATCGTCCATCGATGGCCTCGATCGCAGCGCATCCGGACTCCAGAGCTCGAGCTAGCTACTTAGCTAGCGTACGCGCCCGTTGCTCTGCTCCACCGAACGTCAGCCACTGAAGTTAAAAGACCCCGAAAACTTTATTATTTTTGTTTCACAATATAAAAATATTTATAAACATCAACAAAAATCGGAAATATTCTCTAATCAATGTCAGGCGTCACACGTATTTTATTTCAATTGATATGACCAATATTCATTTTTATAAACGTTTTTTAAAGAAAAATATAGATGTATAAATGTTGTATATCAATTTAAAAAAATATGTGGGTATGGACATGTATTAGAGAGTGTTTCTGATGTTTATTGTTTTTTAAAATATTTTTACATGACCAAACAAAATAACAAAGATCCAACGGCCGCGCTGGGAGGGGCCCCGCGTCCGAAAATCTCGCGCAAGCAAGACTGTTCTGGTAAAGCAAACACCTACCTCATATAGCAAAAAAAGGTTCCGACAGTGCTGCGGCCTGACGCCATGGTCCGTGCAAAAACAGCGGCCAGCATCTTCGCTACAAGCCAAGGCGCGCTCGATCGACACCATGTGCGCCTTTCTCGTAGCGGCATTGCTCCCGTCTGCTACATAATTAGCAGGATCTTTAGAGCCTTTTTTCCTTACTAATTTAATTGCCCTTTCTGTTCGCAGCCATACAGGCACTTTTTCATGCTCCTCCCTCCGTTTCAAATTATAGCTTACTGTTGACTTTTGCATATTCTATTTGACCATTCGTCTTATTAAAAAAATATATGAAAATATTATTTATTTTGTTGTGATTTGTTTTATCACTAAACATATTTTAAGCATGAGTTATATTTTTTTCATGCTTGTGTTAATTTTTTGAATAAGATGAATGGTCAAAGTCGTGTCTAAAAATCAACGGTGAACTACAATTTAGAATGAATGGAGTACATTCCTACGCGATCACGGCAGGAAAAGAAACAAGAAAATAGTAGCATCGAGATGCGAGCAACGACGCCAACCCCTTTCCAGCTAGCCGCAATCGACCGTACAACGAAAGGAGCCGTATGCAAAAAATTAAATATGGAACGCCAGATATGATTTTTTTTTTCTAAAAGGTACAATAAAGTTATTTTAACCCCCTTTATAATCCACCACCAATATCTTTTACCCTCAATGGATATGTTCAATACACGTTTATATATCAGATATACAAGTTTAAAATCATGACGGATAACATAGAACTAGTGTGGCCCTTCTAGTGCCTCCCTTGGGTGACTCATGGAAAACTTGTCCGCACCACCAGAACCCACCCTTGCCAGCGTCCTCCCCCGTTGCCATCATTGCGGGTGCGAGGGTGATGTGGGCCCTTTCCCCTACCCTCCCTATTATCTCTCAGCCCCTCTGCCGTCCACGTGTCTTCCCTTTATAGCGTTCAGGACTTCCATGGCCGGGTTATCGAATCCACCTCCCCTGAGGCTAGATCCAACAAGGCTTGGCTCGGATCCAGGCCCTCTCAAGCACGACATGGTGGGGATGATCGACGACAGGACGTGACCTGCAAGATTGGCGGTGGTTTAGTTGCCACTGCATTTGTGCAGGGTGGTTGGCGGCGTTGTGGCTTGGAAGCTGCTCCGGCTGTAGGAGGGCTCGAATTCGATGGCGGAGGTCGGATTAGGCCTTCGACATGATGGCCAGAGCAGGTTGTTGCAGGGTGTGTGGTTGAAGGCGGTGAAGGTGGCCTGGTCACACGACGGCGAGGCCTTCAATGCGACTCTGCTCTAGTTGCAGTGAAGGGTGGGGCCGGTGCTTCTCGTTGGTTCCCACCCTAGAATCTACCCTTTGGCGGCAACGAATCCTCCGTTTATTGCCGTGCCCAACGAGGTCCACTGCTTCGCCGCATTGCACATCTCCCACCTTCCCGTGAGGCTCCATGGTGTTGGATGGTTCTATCGACGATCAGAAACAAGCTTTCCGAGTCGAGCTTTCTTATGATTTGTGGGACCAAAGAGCTCCCTTTCTGTCACGATCACAACTTTCAAGATATCAAAGAGGTCTTGGCGTAATATGCAAAAAAGAAGACACATGGAATTTTTTATTTCGGTTCGCACTTCGAGCTAGGGACGGCATGACCCCACGCCCAAAGGCTTCGCTTTTGATCGGTATCACATACAATAATTTGCAAGAGAAAAACCTAGGTAGGGTTCTTCTTGACGCAAGGGCGATGTGGGTGTGTTTCTGTATATATCCTTCCCTTCACGTAGGATGGGGTATTTATACTAGCGTCAGGGATACATATACGGAAAGATAAACTTATATTGTAACTAATTGCTAGAATTAGCTATATGACATGTCTGTGCAACTTGGAACCCTAATGCATTCCACCATCACAGGGCGTTGTGCTACAAACCTAAAGACTTAGATGCCAGGCCATCTAGAGTCTTGATAAACACGCCACCGGACAATGCCTAGCCCAGCTCATTACCATCGTTCCGGTAATCGCTTTTTTCACCAAGCAAGGGGATACTCGGGGTACGCCAAATGATATTCTTCTGTTCGGCAAGGCAAGACTCAATCCCCACCAGGCTCCCCTCGTTAGTGGTGTGGTGATGTGGGTCGACAATATTAATCTTCACGTCGTTCTCTTATTCTATGGCCTCTCGTCAGTGTTGTTTCAGGGTCGGTGCACTAGGCGAAAGCCCTACCCTTTTGTGGTGGCAATGATGACACCGTTCAGCACCACTCCCCTTCTTGGAGGCATTGTCGACGGTGTCATCCTCTCTCAGGGGCTTTCTCAGGTGAAAACTTAGTCCATGCGGATAGGCGACGACAGTGTGAAGGACACTACCTTGTTGAAGATGTCGCCTCGAGAGTCGTTAGATGGCTATGTGTTAGGTTTTGTTTGTCTTGTCGATGTTTCATTGTCACTTAGGTGCTTGCCTCGATTTGGTTGGCTGAATCACCCTGAAGAGTCATTTGCCAACGTTGCGTTGGATAGCCAATGGTGGCAGGCTGTTGTTTCTGTTGTCTATTGGGGTGGCGTTGTGGTAGCCTTTGAGCCGAGTTAATTGGTAGTGTTGATCTACGGTGTTGTTCGGTGCCCAGTACCATGTTGTTATTTTATTTTTCCTTTTTTTCTATTTGAATGAATTAGCAAAGATATTTTTGTCCTTTGGTTTTAAAAAAAATCATGGCAGTTCTTAGTTTTGAATTTTTAACTATAAATATGTGTTATCGGTCTAAACTTGAAAAACACACTTGAAGGCACCCCTAGCACGCACCCGGTACTTAGCGAAGCAGCAACAAGGGTGCGAGAGCAGCATGGTATCATGTGGAATTTTGATGTCTATACTGAAAAATTTATCCTTCCTCCCACCTACAAGCGTTTGTGGACCCTTTATATAAGCAACTTTCATGCCCAATCTATGAGGGACTAAATCAACCCCGAAAAGAGAATACCCTATGAGAACTATAGTTCTTTAGAGAGTGAATGACCTTGCCACCCTTGCTTTACATAGACAGGGGACAAAGTAAAATACCCCTTCCACCGTGATATTAAAGTGGGGTTAAAAGCAAGAGTTATACTATGCTTGCGCTTACATCCTGCCCCTAGGAAAAGCAGCCTATGATGCTTATTCTGACACTAGGCAGCCCCATCGTATTATGACGCCCAATGATCGAACTGCGGGACCCACACGACAGAGCGCCGTCTCCGGAACCGTGCCGTCAGGGTGTGCAGAGTTGTCGTCGGGTTTGCTGTTGACCGACGACAAAAACGGGTTATGTCGTCGACGTTGTGTCGACGTATCTGTGTCGACGGCCGACCGACGACTAGGACCTGCGTTGGTGATTTTTGTGGCTGTGTCGACGGTTTTGACCACCGACACATAGTGCAATTTCTGTAGTGAGTTTCTTTTCAATCCTTGGAGAACCCAACACAGGCTACAACTCTAGCTTAGCATCTTCACCAGAAACTCTGAATACACATTTTATAACACTATTTACTGCACACTTCATCTATCTCTCTAAAATTTCTTTATATTGAAAGGTTCACTTCAACACACACTCTATCTCCGCATATTTTTGACGCTCTATCTTCGCATATTTTTTTTTACGGCTTTCCCTGCGGATACTTACCTCGTCTCTCCGTTCTTCGGCGAAGCAGCTGCTCCGGGTCGTTGTTGCATCGCATCACGTGCTATGTGGTTATCATTGCTTCGCATTACTTGTTTTGAGGTCGTCGTTGCCCCGTCTTCGCTTGCTTGGGTCTAGCTAAGCAACTAACTTGGCAGCCTTTACTTTGCTCTCCATGTTGCGGAATAGGTGTATTTCCTACAATAATATTTTATAGTATTCAGATCAGTAGAGACAAAATATGTGTAAAATTATCTTAAAAGATACTTCATAATATTGTAAATCTAGTGGATTTTATAAATAAATTGTATTACAAATTAGCGGTGAAATGTGTATTTTTGCTCGTTCTTTCTGACTTATCTTTTTTGACTCTCGATAATGGAGTCTTTGTTTGACTTGTTTTTTAGATCTTTCGGATATCTAGGATATGCCGGTACAAATTGGATACAGGCAGATATTGCTCGTCTCATATTCTATCCCATATATTCTCCGGATAATCAGCTTTTCAGTATACCTAGATATCATTTTTTTTTTTGGATCAAATCGAGTTCTAAATGAATTCAGTATTGGATCATGTGAAATTTTTTTCGTCCCTTTTGCGTCCCTATTCGTTGCTGCATCCATCGATCCGCTGGACCATCTGCTGATTGATCCTCGGTCGAGCTGGTCCCATGCCATGCATGAGTCTAGATCATGAACAGCCTTAGTACTGAGTCGCGAAGTGTATGATTCGGAGCTCAGTTGAATGTGTGGTTTCCTTTCCACGAGACGTACTCGAGTCTGCAAGCAGTGTAGGCATCAGAGGTGAACATTTAAAAGGATCTTATCCGGCCAAGCGATTGTTTTCATCGAACCCTACCGGGTAAGCACGCATGTTTGTTTGGTATTACCTACTAAGTGCATCCTCAACGGTCTATCTATCCCACCCCTAAAACACTATTTATTGAATAGTATTTTAGGGGTGGTATAGAGGAGTTGTTGTGTGTGCTCTAAAAGCTTTTCTTTTCCTTTTTTTTTTCTTGGCCAACAAAACGCCCGGGAGGGAAAGTGTACTAAACGCTTGGGAGAGCAAGTGTGCTTTAGTTTTGATTGATACTATGTGAGGTGTTCCAACTCCTCACATGCAATGCAGTAGAGGAAACATTAGGAGGAGGTCTTACAACCCCTGCACGCCAGCATGAGGACCACGGAGGAGGATCGTCGGCGGGAGTAGGTGGCTCAGAGGCTTTCTACACTAGGATTCTAACACAAGAGTGACTTGTCGTGGTATGTAATATATGTTTAGCGCAATATTTCAATCTAAACGTGTAAATTGAGTGACTTTAGTTTTTTCCAATTTTGTAAGTGAGACAGAGCAGTTTCAATGGAAAGGCAGCCTCTCCTGTGGGGGTCGGGATTATATGGCCGTGTGGTGCCTTCACTCCTGAGTCGGTAATTGTCTTCTCAACTCTCAGATACAGTTATTTATTCAAAAGCAAGATTTACCCAAAAAAAATATGTGTTCATAATCTACATTTGTACTTGAATTCTGGCTTGCAGGCTCCAACGATAGCTTAGGTGGAGGACGACCAGCACAGCGAGGAGGGTTCATGGAGCTAGCCACTTGGACAGGACTACATGTCCCAGTTTTTAGAGGACACCGCACCAAGTGGGCCTCGAGTTGATGGACTTCTCTCTTTTCTAGGCAGATATCCATGTGGATGAAATGTTGTGATGAATGGATCATGTGTAAGTTGATGGTTATGTGGTTGTCTACGTTGATGTTTGAGTTCTATGTGAATGTTATGCGCATGTTTTTCATGGGCAATCATGATGGGGTGGGAAAATATTATTGAATTTTAGGTTTGCAGGTTGCAGCAGTTTCTGCTGCAAAAATATGTTTTTTGCCATTTCCCTAGCTAACTTTTTCTTAAAAATAATTTATCTCGACGGCTGTGGACAAGGTCATCGAGGGAGACCCTCCACAGGCACCTCCAGGTGGCAAGTAATTTCAATGGCCAGGGGAAAGGACGTCGAGAGAGCTAGCAGTAGAGCGACAACCTGGCTATGGGTCCCGGTAAAGAATTCTCGATGGATGAGTATATATAGGCCGTCAAGACTATGAGCACCAACCGTTAACTAGCCTCACTGCCGATGACATTAGTACTCTCAAAAGTTTATTACAAGGTCATCAAGATTCAAGAGTAACATGTCGAGAAAGCCTACCTCTCTCGACCCTATTGAGTCATCAATCGAGGCCCGATCATCGAGAGTAGCTTGTCTCAACGGTTTTGGAGGTTCTTTCGATGGTTCGGGCTCCTCCACTTCATGTGGGACCACCCCTCAATTTGTCCTATCGCTTGGCTCTAAAAATCTGAATGGTTAATTAGCATATCTGCTAATATATTTAGAAGTATAGGCCCTTTCCAAGTTTGAAAGTATGGACCGATGCCATTGTTGGCCTTGATTCCCATGTTTCCACCCGAGACAAAGGTCTGCACCCAATTGCACAACTTGGGTGAGAAGCTTTCATCCTTAAAGCTTGAAGCAGGAAAGGCTATTTAACCTTATCATAGGTCTTTTCAAAATTATCCCATTTAGGTTCTTTCAATGCATCTCATATATTGTTTCATGCAAAGATTACAACCCCTTCCATTATGTTTCGACCTGACACGGACGTTGTTTGAGACGGTCTAACTATTTTTTCTGCCATCCTATTAATCCTATTGGTGCCAACTTTAGTGAAAATCTTAAAGTTAACAATGAGAACTCAAATCGTATGTATTGTTGTATTTTTTTGGCATCCCATAATTTTGGGAGAAGCATAACAAGCCCAAAATTAAGCCGATGCAGGGGTAAACCTTCCCTATGAAAATAACCGAAGAGCGCTAACAAATCCAATTTTATTACCTCCCAAAAAATTGGTAAAATTCAGTAGGGAATCCATCGGTCCAGTCACTCTGTTATGCTACATCTGAAAAATAGCTTCTCTTGCTTCTTGTTCCAAGAATGGTGTAGTAAGAAGCTCATTTTTCAAATCACTCAGTTGGGGAATGTTATCTCGGATGGGCTCTACCATGATGATAGAGTTATCCTTCTGTGGTCCAAATAAACCCTTATAGTATCTCGTAATATAATTTTTTAATTCTAAATCACCAAACATGATACCCAACTCTTGGTCCAATTGCAAAATGTGATGCTTCCGATGTGTTACCCTGGCCACAAGACGAGAATATTTCGTATTGTTATCTTCCTCTAGCTAATGTTTCGTTTTCGATGGTTGATACCATTTGAGCTCTTCTTCCCTTAACAAATTAGCCATTCTAGATATTAAAAAAAAAACAGCCCAATATATACTGAACGTACGCCATTCACGTGGAACATTCACACACACGTACCTAAACAAAATTGTTACCGAGGCCATGTACGGAAAAAACGAGCATCACGAGTGTAGCGTTGCACCCGACCATATGTAACCAAATTGTTACCGAGAGCATGTAGCTGCCTCCACGATCGATGTAGCGTTGCCCCTGAAAACGCTAGGTGTGCGGAGATCAATGGACACGGCCCGGAAGCAGGCATCTTTATGTCACTTGGCTTTTCAGCCTTCGCTGTAGAAGCAGCAGTGCCGGCTGAGCTGACGCGCATATCCGTGTGTGTGTATATGCTTGTGTCGATCTCGCAGGTATCTCCTTTTTAACGAAAGAAATTGAAACGCAAACGTCAGGCCGTTCTCTATGGTGGATTTTTTTTTTCGTGACACTTTTTAATTTTTTTTTTGTTATTTGTCGTCTTGATCTACTGTCAGTGACTGAACATATCATACGTACACGTAGCTGAAGAACACTACTATAATTGAGTGTCATAAAAAGAAACTTCTCGTTCTCTACCCGCCCGCCCTTTGCAGCGGCCATGACCGGCGAGAAGATATTTCTGCGGACGACACTCGCTGAAAATTCGTATTTTATACCGATTTGAATGGTTTTGGAGATGCAATACCAAAGAAAGCTAAGACATGTGATTTGAGTGTCATTTGTTTATTCTTTTGGGTTGATCATTGTAATTTACTCATTTGCTTATATTTGGTTTCGAAACCACAAACACTACCGCATTTTCAGTTTTTTTCTCTCAAAGATGCATCGCAAAGTTCTAATATTCTAACCACCACAAAAAGGTAGGGCTTTCACTTGGTGCACCGACCCAGAAACCACACCGACGGGATGCCATAGAATAAGAGAACGACGTGAAGATTGATATTGCCGACCCATGTCACCACCACACCACCAACGAGGGGAACCTGATAGGATTGAGTCTTGCATCCCCAGACAAAAGAATATCATTTGGCATACCCCGAGTATCCCCTTGCTTGGTGAAAAAGGCGGTTACCCAGAATGATGGTAATGAGCCGGGCTAGGCATGTTTATCAAGACTCTAGGTGGTTTGGCGTTTAAGTCTTCATGTCTGTAGCACCCCGCCCTGTGACGGTGGAATGCGTCTGTCGTGACCCAGTACTTTTACAGAGAATCCAACACCACGAGGCGATACTAGGACCAGGCTGGTATCTCGTGATGAACAACATGGTGGAAATCATCACAGTGCATAATAACTAAAGTAAATTAAGGTAAAATGTAGCATCATTTATTACCAAAAGAACAATCATTCCAGTTTTAATAGTCCACATTGATTAAATAACAACGAAATGGAAAACATCAGAGTAGCGGAAAGGTAACTGCGATAAGATCCAAAGATGTCGACCCGAACACCTCAGCTAGTCTTGATCACCCCGGTTAGGGCCCTCCTGATCCTAACCAAAATCTAAATACAAATATGTCCGCGATAGATATAATGAGTACGCGGCTACCCACCAAGCAATTCTTAATTGTGTATGAGAGGGCAAAGATAGGGAGTAGGCTATTTTACACAAAACCTAATTATAATCAAATTTTAGTTAACCAATTTTATTTTGTGAATGCATGATCAATAAGTGATACCAAGAATCATCAAGGGAAGGTGCGTCTCACACCAGGGCAGACCCAGTCTACACTAGTAAAGTTTATTTATTGAAAAGGTGGGACTACATGTGAAAACCTCTCGCCCCGTCCATTACCGTGGACACGACTATCATTATAGTTTTAACTTTGTGTCGGGGATAAAATCATGGCCCATTGCCATGACCCATTCCCTAACGGCCCAATCGAACAGCCTGCTAGGGCTCAGCTCCCTAGAAGGTTCAATCAGACCCATGCGCATCCTGCCGAACAGCTTCCTGGCTGGCACGGTGCGTAATGGCCTAAGATTCGTGTTTGAGTCCGACTCGAACAAGAGTTCTGCACGGCTACGTGAAGACCCGGACGTGGTTTCCCGGATTGGAGCAGAAGTCGTGATCCCCAAGAATTGGAGTATACCTTATCTATCTCGGGATGTATTTGGCACGTCGAGTTCGTTACGATCTCGCAGTTAGCCCAGCCCGATTATCCCTCGGTAGGTCAGTTACTCAGCACTATATAAACAAGGTCTCTACGGCGTGTAGAGGGCACCTGATCTTAGGCACGAGTTTACGGCCAAGAGATTTCGCATTGTCGCATAATACTTCCTGTACACACATAATCTCGCCGAGATCTGTTCATCTCGTCGAGCATCCTCTTGTAATCATCTCTGATATATAAGAAAGGCACTACTAGAAATATGCTTATCCATGACGAAATCATCGTGACATTTGAAATTGTTGTCATGAAAAGCTGATATTCTGTGACGTCCGCCATCGGTCGTCATATTTTGTACGAGGCGACCCTAGCCCCAATAAAATTATGAATGAAACATGAAATTTTGTCATAAAACAATATAATAAATCGTCATAGATAGCAGAAATCTTTTTGACTGTAGGGTGACTTGAGGTAACCCTATCTGTCACGATATGCTTTTCGTCATAAACGGTCGCGTGTCCAACGTGGTGATATCTTGCACATTTGTCGGATAAACATGTTCTATGTTTCCATATGGCTCGCTTAGGATCTTAAAGCACCCTAGCGCATGTATGACATATTCGGGGGACATATTATAAATAACTTGTCAAGGAATGCTAGAGCTTGGGATTAAAATGAGTTTTTCAACACCTTTTTGGATTAAAATGGAATCTAGGGACCGAATTGCAAAAGTGCTAATCCCTAAATTCCCCACTTCTCTTCCTCAACCCACATCTTCTTTCCAGTTACTTCCACGCACAGAGAGTGAGAGGTAGACGGAGGAGGCCGGTCGGGGGCGGCGGTACGCCAGCCAGGGGGCGGCGCAGGCGGCATCTCGTGGCGGCCCAGTGACGGTCGGAGAGGCGGCGACCCGTGGGGCGCGGCGTCGCGGCGCAGCGGCGGTATGCGGGGCGACCCTTGGGGCGCGCCGGGCAAGGGCAGCGCCGGTCTGAGGCGACTCGCCGGCGTCGAGCGCTGGGTCTGAGGGCGCGTCGGTCGTGGGATCTCGTCGGAGCGTGGCGGGCGCCTGCCAGAGGCGAGGCACAGGTGGCCCATGGTGATGGCGGCGCGACGCCGTGACTGGGCGGCCGGATCTGGGAGAAGGGCGCTAGGTAGGGGCGGCGTCAGCCATGGGGGCCGTATCACTGCAGGATCCTAGGCACCATGTGCCGACCGGCCCGTGCCCCTGGGGATGTCTCCTTCACTGCTGTTGATTGTTGCTGGTGTACAGCTTGATCTTGGCCAGCAGCGAACTGCTCTCTGCCTTACCTCCCTACAGCAGCAGCAATACAGGTTTCTACTTTCGTTTTTTTTGTTAAAACTTGTGTTTCCCTACTAAATGGAAATAGTTGTGTTGTCATGCCTTGGGTGACGGAAGAACTAATAAAAGGAGGTTACAGTGCCTGATAACTTAGCTGCAGATTGATGCAATTTGGACTAATGATATATGTGTCTTTCCAGGTTTTATTTGTATTGATTAGAAAAATACTTGCAGCTACAGAGAAGAGCTGAAAAGCAAGTAAAGATTACTGAAAAAATCTAGATTCAAAATTTGGTATATCCTTTACATCTGAACAATATATATAGGCTACAATGTC
This sequence comes from Raddia guianensis, assembly GCA_036346415.1. Taxonomy (NCBI): domain Eukaryota; kingdom Viridiplantae; phylum Streptophyta; class Magnoliopsida; order Poales; family Poaceae; genus Raddia; species Raddia guianensis. Next base: position 31,780,718 of record CM070542.1, on the reverse strand, counting down.
ATTATGACTTTACTGTACATCTCAATTATCTTTAGGACAGGTTCAACACTCTTCCATTGAGTTTAACTAAGAATGTTGTGTTGCGACTTATCATTTCAGCACAATCAAGTTCAACTTGCTTTGACGGATTGTCTTGTCCGAAATAAGTGTTCCAACAATTAATATAAACCTTGAAACACTGCTCTAATTATCTAAAGTCTATAATTTTTCACTGTTGTATCAATTAATCTGAACCTCTACTCATCTTGTACAACAGCTAGAAGAAAAGGAGCTAAATGCATTCAGAAAGATTGGCAAGGAGGATATGAACAAATTTTCAACCAGTTCATGATACACTACAAATTAGTTCTGAAGGTCAGTGAGTTGAGCCATATGAAATCAAAACGTGTTGTTTTCTATGTTCCAATCGTTAGTAGCTGATTATCTATCAGGTTTAAGAATATCTCAAGGTGAACAACACAAACAGGCACCAAAAAAGGTTAGCAACTTATTTGTATCAGGCCTGGTTATCCTTCACCAAAAACAGTTTCAATAAGATGCCATCAGCTAGCATGTGACCAGTATAAAGTTAGATTATTTCCAAGAAGACGCAGTGCAGTGTTGCATTATCTTTGTCATTAGCTGAGGAAACAATGAGTCAAGTTTATTCAACCTTTGACATGAATGTCTTAGTTACCTCTAGCTTGGATACGTGAATTGACCTAGAGTGCTAACAATATATTAACCTGGTTTGCTATCTAGTGTTTATTGCCTCATCTTTACTATGTTTTGCTTCATATATATAATGATAAATTAGGTCCTGTATTTTAGGCTAACGCTGCAAAAAATTAGTTAACTTTAAGCTAATGAGGAAGAAATATTTTGATGGTATTGCAGCAAATGACATACCATTGAGCATCAACAACAAGAACTTGATTCTTTGAAGGATAAAAGCAAAAGTGTCAGAGAAAGCAATGCAAGAGTTAAGGAAGATACAAGAGGAAAATGATGATCTTCTTCGCGTCTCCTGGTCATTGCAGTCAATCTCAACAAAGGACTTAATGAATGCCAAGTGGTTTAAAGCCTAAACATGACAAACTTATTTTGCTCTTATCCGCACAAGCTAGAGGTGGTTCAATTACTTCGCTGGAACTATCGGTGGAATTATATGTAAACTAGTTAATATTTTGTTGAATATTTGTGACTTAGTCAAATTGTTGTTATGTATTGCTCCAACTTATTTGTAATGTGTTTGTGATGTTCTATTTAATATATATGTGTGAATTGGTTCTTAAAAATGATGACGTGGCATATATGACACATCACCTGACACCCTAGATGATGTGCCACTGGAGTGTTCAATGACGAAAATTCAAGTCGACGTGGCATCCTTTTATGACGATTTTTTTCTGTGATACAAAATTAAGGCAAAGCTCTCCTTCTGGCAAAGCCAACAATGTTTTTGTGACGATTTAGGGTTTTTCCATGACATTTTAGTCGCTTTATATGACGATTTTTTTCGTCACAAAAGGAATCTCTATAATGACGCATGGAGAATTCGTCATAGAAAAATTTATTTTCTATGACGAAAATTAACATTTTGTCAACAAAAACTTTCTGTGACGCACATACCATGACAAACATGTTTTCGTCATAAGATCGTCATAAAAGATCTATGATGACAATTTTCTCACTTATGATGACGAATGTATAATGTCATCAATAATCACTTTTCTAGTAGTGAGGCTAGACGTAGGGTTGTTATCTCTCCTGAGAGGCTCCAACCAGGATAAAAACCCCTGTCTCCCTGTTACTCATTGGTTGCTGTTCGCTCTGTTCGGCGTGTCTCTTATCTCCTCTTTTTCAAGAACCTTAGTTGACTTGAGATCGATATCTCAACCGTCGACAGTTGGCGCCGACCGTGGGGAATTAGTAGATCGAGCATGTTGAACTCCATCAGCGACCATGGATCTCTTTCTGAGGACTATGACTCAGAAGGACAGGACGTCTCATCCCCTGTCAGATCGGATCGATCTGTTCGATCTCGATCGCTTTCCATATCTGGGACGGAAGTCTCTGGATACGTTCCAGAGACGGACTTAGATCAAGCTCCCGTCATCGACGATGAATATGGAACCGATGATCTTTACGATGGTTTAGATCTTTCGGATTCTAAGGCTATGTCGGTCGATTCCTCCTGTGGCGACATAGTGATGACACCGTCTAGCGCACCAACGCACGTACCACCGCGGAGATCAACATGGCGGTGCGCAGAACCTCGAGAGGATCCCGCACGGTCGCGCGGTCGAAGAGATCGAGCGGATCAATTCGCTCGGCTTCAAGATGGATCTCGCACTACCGTGCCGCGAGCAAGATGTTGTTCGCCGCAGTCTGGATGAATCTATCAACCAAACTCTGACGCAGATTCGTGATCAGCGCAAGCGTCAGCGACGCGACCCGCCTCGCGTACCTACACCAGATCCGCCGGCAAAAGCTCTACTTATCCGGGATGAATCCCCGCGTAACCGGACTCCGGTCGGGCAAGACGCGGATGCCTCAGGGATTCAGGACCCCTTGAGCAGAGCCGCGAACGGCTTCAGGCCCTGGCGACGGTGATCAGATCCGCCAACCAGGACAACCTCGCCCTTATGGGCGATGCTGTTGCCTCCCACCTTGAGTGACTGGCCGAAAGCCTTAAGTCCATAGGTGAGGCCAACACCTCCGGCAACAAGACAAATTTATCCGGTGGATTCGGCAATGAAGCGCTCGATCGATCGCGTGACCCTCGTCACAGACGAAGGACGACTAGCAACGAGCTAGATACCCATGGTCACCGACGCTCGCCAAGTCCCCGTGCTCATCGTGACCACAGGGGCAAGAGTGCACGCGACGATCGTGGACGATCCCCTCGTGAGGAGCGAATCGTACCGACCACGAGGAAGGAGCGCGGAGGATTATCCCGGAGAGAATTTCTCCAAGCAGAATCTTTCCATTCAGCAAGAGTTCCTCCGCGCAACAGGACCAACGTCTTCTCGAGACTAGGTTCTGCGGGAGAAGGTGGTCGGTCGTACGCCTTGGGCTGTAAGGCTTTTTCTAACGAGCTCCGCGCTGTCAGGTGGCCCTCCAAGTTCAAGCCCGGTCACATGGAGAGGTACAATGGGACTCAAAACCCAGAAGAATTCATTTCCATCTATGCTACGGCCATCATGGCAGCCGGAGGTGACGAGCTAGTCATGGCAAATTACCTCCCGACTATCCTTGAGGGTGCTGCTCGGACGTGGCTGTTCAACCAGCAGGAAGGTTCCATCCGCTCGTGGGACCAACTTTGTGACGCTCTGATCGCTAATTTTCGTGAGTCATTACGCGCGCCCGGGCAAGGAGGATGATCGCACTGATGATCCTGATGAACGAGGAGACCCTCCGCAACTTCGTGAAGCGTTTCATCAAGATCCGCAACACGATCCCGAACATCTCGGACAAATCTGTTGTCCTCGCCTGTAAAAACAGAGTCCGCGACGAGCGGCTCACCCAGGATCTCGAGATCAATGAGACCTGGACCGCCAACAACATGTTCAAGGCGGCTGATCGCTATGCCAATGCGGCAGAACGTGTTCAGTATAAGAAGACGTTCGACAAGAGCGAGCTGCCCGCCCAGCCTGATGTGGATGAGAAGAAGAAGAGCAGCATCAATCCTCGTGACAAAAAGTCCCAGAAGAAAAAGAGCAAGGGTGATGCGAACAACACCGTCACCGGTATAGATCACACACCTCCTCCCAAAGACGGGCAGAAGAAGCCCAATAATAACTACAAGGGCAAGAAGCCCACCCAGGGAGGCAATCAAGGCAAGAAAGGTTCCAGTGACCGATATTGCAAGTTCCACCAGAACTACGGGCATGACACACGCCATTGCAGAACCTGGGCTGTAAAGATCGAGGATTTCTACAACGGCAAGGGCTCAATGCCCACCCTGTCCGAAAAAGGTGATGCCGGCAAGGCCAAGCGCCAAACCGACGAAGGTGATCAGGACGATGATGATGAATATCAGGAGCCCGTAAACCATATCGCCGTCATCTTCGGCGGCTCCTCGGCTTACCCCTCTCGGCGCAGCCTCAAGGAAGCCGCCGAGGTCCTAACGCCGAGAAGGGCAAACCTCATTCAAATCAATGAAGTGGACCGAGGTCGCCATCTCTTCTTCTAAGGAGGATTGCCCTCATCGATGACTAAGCCTCGGTGGCTCCCATCGGTGGTCGCTCCAACCATCAGCAACGCTAGAGTTGGCCGAGTTTTGATCGACGGCGGGAGTGCGCTAGACTGGATTTCTACCAAAGTTTTGGACGAGATGCAGATTCCTCGCTCCAAGCTTAAAGAGGCCGCGATGCCTTTTTACGGGATCGTCCCGGGGAAGCTGTTAATCCGTTGGGGCAGATTATTCTGCCCGTCACCTTCGGCAGCCCAAGCAACTTCCGGACAGAGTTGATTACGTTCGACGTGGTCGACTTCCCATCTGCCTACAACGCGATCTTGGGCCGGCCATCTCTTGGCAAGTTCATGGCCGTGTCCCACCATGCATACCATTACGTGAAGATACCGGGCTCTAACGGTATGATCACGATCAATGGCAACTACAAAGCTGCTCTGGATTGCGATGAATAGTCCCTCGTCCTAGTCGACCAGCTTTCACCGCGTGGTCCCGAAGTTCCGCAGACCAAGTTTACACGTCCTAAGGTTTCTGTCCAGCCAGGGGGAGAGACCAAGGAAGTTCAGCTATCTCTTCACGACTCTTTCAAGACAGTTCATCTGGGGGCCAATCTGGATCCCAAATAGGAAAACGACCTCATTGCCTTCCTCCGATCTAATGCAGACGTGTTTGCCTGGGAGCCGTCTGACATGCCCGGAGTCCCAAGGAGGTTATCGAGCACAAACCGGCGGTCGGCCGACAAAAGGCCTGTTTCGCGGAAGCTTCGACTTTTAGGACTTCAGCGGGGATCATCAAGGATCGACTTGGCAAGTCGCTCATGGTGGTTTCATCCGCGAGGTTGATCACACCGAGTGGCCGCCAACCCCGTCATTGTAAAGAAGAAAGGCGGCAAGTGGAGGATGTGTGTCGATCACACGATTTGAACGCCGCTTGTCCTAAGGACAATTTCCGCCATTCAGATAGACCAAAGAAGTCGACGCGATCGCGGATGCCTTGATTTTTGAGTTTTTTGATGCTTACTCGGCTATCACCAAATAAGCATCTCCCGAGGATGAAGAGAAGATCGCCTTCATCATCCCTTCGCACTTTCGCTATCGACCTTGTTTTTTGGTCTCACAAGAATGTTAGTGCTGACGTTCGGTAATTGATGGAAAAGACTTTCCCGAGCAGTAGCGGAAGGAACTCGGAGGTCTATGTAAATCGACATAGTTGTAAAGAGCAAGTATGCTCCAGATCATGTAAAAGACTGGCCGACTTTTCGTAATCTTGCGTGCATCGAATAAAATTAAATCCAGAGAAGTGTACCTTTGGTATTCGATCTCGAATGTTGCTCGGTTACGTCATTGGTTCATAAGGAATCTCTGCTAACCCTGAAAAAATCGAGGCCATTGAAAACATGCAGGTTCCGACTACCGTAAAGGAAGTTCAGAGCCTCACAGGCGTATGGTCGCTCTAAGGTGTTTATTTCCCATCAAACATAACGCTGGTCGCCCTTCTTTAAGGCCCTGCGCAAGCACAATGGCTTCGAGTGGACAGAGGAGGTTGATCGATCTTTCCAAGATCTTAAGCAATACATGTCCAACCCACTCGTCTTGACTACCCCGCGACATGGCGAACAGCTTTTGTTGTATCTTGGCTGCATGCCACAAGCGGTGAGCGCCGTCTTGACAATGGAAAGGGAAGGCATCCAGCGACCAATTTACTACGTGAGCGAGGTACTTCACGGATCAAAGGAGCGTTACCCTGAGGTCCAGAAGGTGCTCTATGCCTTGCTCATGTCCTTCAGGAAGCTTCGGCATTACTTCTAGGCGTATTAAATACTGGTCCCTACCAAGTCCCCTCTGGGAGAAATCCTACGGAACAAGGAAGCCGGCGGACGTATAGCTAAGTGGGCAATGGAACTAATAGAGTTTGAAATTATGTTTGCTGCCCGAACTGCTATTAAATCTCAGGTCCTGGCTGACTTTGTCGCTGAATGGACTTGCCCGCCCAAATCCCAGGAAGCTCTCGAGTAACCTGAAGAACCCCCTTGGACCATGTTCTTTGATGGCTCGCACACTGGAAACTCGGGGGCTGGTTTTGTTCTCATCTCCCCTCAAGGAGGGCAACTCTAGTATTCTATCCAACTACACTTTGCGGCGACTAACAACGCCGCGAAGTATGAGGCCCTCCTCGCGGGACTAAGAGCGTGCAAGTCGCTCGGCGTCTAACGACTAACTGTGAAGGGAGATTCACAGCTGGTCATCAATCAGGTAAACACGGAGTATCAGTGCTGCGATGACTCAATGGCGCGATACCTGGTTGAAGTGAGGAAGTTGGAGCGGCACTTTCGATTTTTCGAGGTGCTCTTCGTGCCGTGAAGGACAACTTCGCCGACCACCGTCCAAGTAAGGATCTCACGCTAACTCGCTTGGCAGGGTGCTCGTCGAGCTCCTTTACAAGCCCTCTATCACGTCTCCGGACGAGGCAACCGAGACAGGTGGTGCTGTCTCCGTCATCGAGCAGACTACGGACTGGACAACGCCATTTGTCCGGCACCTCGCAGATGGGACCCTGCCCGACAACGAAGCCGAGCGTTCCCGGCTTATAAGGCGTGCTAGTCCATACAAGCTTGTGGACGGCATCCTTTAATGTCAAGGTGCGCTAGGAGTCCTCTCCAAGTGCATCTCTCAGCAGGAGGGTGTGTTCCTTCTTAGGGACATACACGAGGGTGCCTGAGGAACAACGCCTCCTTCGGGACTCTGATCGGCAAAGCATTTCGCATAGGTTATTATTGGCCCACAGCGTTACAAAATGATCGGGATGTAGTGACAAAGTGCAAGGTATGCCAATTTCACGCCCGGAAGGCACATAAGCCCGCCCAAGAGCTCCAAACGATCCCCCCATTATGGCCTTTCTCCACATGGAGTATGGATCTGCTCGGCCCGTTTCCTAAGGGGTATAAGAGCTATACACACTTGCTCGTCGCCATTGACACTTTCTTAAAGTGGATTGAGGCAGAGCCTGTGTCATCTCTTCATGCCAAATCGGCTGTGCGCTTTTCAAGAGCAACGTGATCATGTGTTTCGGGGTTTCCCATAAGCTGATCACCGATAACGGTCCCCGATTCGGTTTAGCTATTCCAGAATATGCGAGCACCGGGAACCAAGGTCTGCTTCGCCTCTATGGCGCATCCACAGAGTAATGGAGCAGTCGAGCAAGATAACGGACATATAGTCCAGGGTATTAAACGGCGCGTGTTCGCGGCACTCCGCGAGCACAACAAAGCCTGGGTCGACGAAGTTCCTTCCGCCCTCAGGCGATTCGCACGGCCACCGCAACCTGGGAACTCCTTTCCAATTGGTCTACGGTGCAGAAGCCATCTTGCCCGCCGAAATCGTACTCGGCTCGCCTTGCACGAGCTCGGTCAACTTGGTTGACTCTGAGTAAGAGCGCCTGCTCGAACTCGATCTCCTCGATGGCACACGCGAACGGGCACAAGTTAGAATGGCGCGCTACCAGCAAGATTTTCGCCGGCACGCTGCCAAATCAGTTCGACCAAGGGCTTTGAAGGTGGGCGACCTCGTTCTGTGCCTTGTCCAGAAGCTGTCCAATGCCAACAAGTTAACTCCCCGTTGGGAGGGCCCGTTCAAGGTCATTTCTATCGCCGTCCGGGCCGTTCACCGCAATGGAGGACGGAGAGAGTCGACCAAAGACTTGGAACATCGACCTACCTTAAGTTCTTTGTGTAGGTCTTTTTTTTAGCTTCGCGCTTTTTGTCAAACTTCACGCCTTAGTTCGTCCAAGTCTCTCGGGCTGCCATGTAAAATTCAATCCAATAACAGTGAATTTTCGCGGCCCCCTGCGGCCCTTTTCACTCCTTGTCTTCTCAGACTACCCTTTTTCTCCGGTAACACTTGATGGCTGCCCAGTCTTGCGAACTCTTGGCTCCGCGATATTCAGACTTTCCCTGCCCGTATCTAGTTTCAACGAGTTCCTAAACTCAGAGTTGCGTAACACCGCATCCAGCCTCGCGGCTAAGTCTGCTCTCGTAAGCCCTCCGCGGTAGAGGCACTTACCGCTCACGGCACAACCACTTGGCAAAGCCTGTTCTCGTAAACCCTCCGCGGCAGAGGCACTTTCCTTGTTCGGTTACCTTTGGAATTGCCTAACTTACGTTAACGAGCAGCTCATGGACCGAGTCGATCGGGACGCGGGTGTCGCTCTAACTCTCTACGCACGTGCTTGATTTCGCAAACTCAGGTCTTCAAGCATCGTCTGTACCGGGGGCTAGGGTGTCGCTCTTTTTCTCTTGTGCACCTGTTCGAGTTCGCAAACTCAGGTTTTCGAGCAGATGCACAACGGGGGCTGGGATTTAGGCTAAGCGTTCTACCGGTTTTTCTTAAAACTTCCTAGCGTTGTTTCGCCTTTCTCTTAGTTTCTGTCCGTCCTTGTCTTTTTGCTGCTCTTTTTTGCAGGGAAAAGGTAAGTCTTTATTTACATAACCAAAAGTTTGCAGGTACAAAGTCCCTTTCGGGTTACAGCCCAATTGCTATTTAGAAGCAAGTTGCTCCTTCAGCTCCTCGATCACTTCCTTGAGGCGCAGGACTTCCCCCTGGGCTTTGAACCCTTCTTCCGCCTCACCGAGACGCTCGGCTTTCTCCTTGCTATGCCTAGCTCGCCTCCGCTGTTTTGCATCGAGAGCCTCGACCTCTTGGTCTTGGCCTTGTTGCTTCGGTCCGATCTTCGCTCGACTAGCTTCCTTTCAGCGGTCTTGAGCTGCTCATCCAGCTCCTTGACCCTTCTCTCCGCGGTGCTCGCCCTGGCGGCCAGCCCATGTATCTCCTCGGCCTCCTCCTTGTATCTTCTCCTGGAGAGCCGCGGAAGACTGCCTCTCCTCGGTCAGCTGGGCCTTGAGCTTCTTCACCTTCGCCTTCAGCCTGCTCCGGCTTTTGGCCGGTGCAGAGGGCTCCCCCTCGAGCCTCCTCATCCGGAGCTGCTCCTGGAAGACCGCCAGAACTGCGCTGCATTAGACGGTGACACCTTCCTCGAGGTCCTCCATTGTGCCCATCAAGACCTGAAAGAGAGAAGACCAAGTCAGTCGCTTTGGGTTGCTATAGCTCGAGCGGACAAGGTTTGGTTTTGAAGTTTACCTCTCCGAGCCGACGCTCCAGACCCTGGCGTAGGCGATCTTCAAGGCCGTGGGTCACGAAGCCTCGGCTGTTCGGGATGAGACCAACACGACGATCTCTCCGCTTCATCCTTTCCATGCGGGTGTGCACCCGCCTTGGGGCAGTAGCGACAGGCGAGGGAATGTCGCCCCCGTGCTCCTGCCCTTCTTCTTGCTCTTCTGCCCGTTCTTCTTCGGGCTAGACCGGCGCCTCTCTGACAGGAGATGACGGCGGGGTAACGGACAGGGTGACTTGAGCCCCCTGTCCGAGATCTTCTTCTTTCTCCCCGGTGGCAGGGATTTCTCCCCTTTCATTGAGATTGCCGCCGCCACAGGACGATCTCCCTCGCGACGAAGACGGGCAGGCCGTCTGCTTGGTCCCGCCTTAGGCGGCAGAGCTAAGACCTTGGCTCCGCCTCCGTGGCACCGTGCCTCGCTTGGGCCTCCAAATTTTGCCGTGCGTTTTGGTAGCGTCAACTGGTCGGTGGAGCCGGCGGCATAAGCAGCCCACGCCGCCAAATTTTGTCCTTCAGGCGAAAGCAACCTCGTTGCTCATGAAGCACCGTGTAGGTTCTCGAGCAGCAGAGACTGCTCGATCGCCGTCTCCACGTCGTCAGTGGCGGTCTCCTCCTGGGAAGCTGATGAAAAGCAAAGGATCTAGTTCATGCGCGGTTTGGTACAATGTAAAGGGAACGGCTATGCTACTACGTACCTGCCGCAGGGAACGTGACCTTCTTCTTCTCTCCTTTATGGAGCTTGCGCCTCTTACTCGAGGGCTCCTTGGCTTCCTCGCCTTGACCTCCGAAAGCTTGCGGCGACAAGCTTAGCTCCTTACTGAGCTGGGCACTCTTTTGGCGCAACGCAAGAAGCTTCTCCTTGCGCGCTACCTCCTCCTCGAGCCTCTTCTGCTCGGCGATCTGTTGCAGCCGTTCCAGCCAAAGGGACAGGTTCCGTACCTCTTCGTCGCTTTGCTCGGCGAGGAGGGATGGACTCGGACGTTCTCCCCTCGGCTGGCCGCGCTCGCGCTTAAGTTGCCCGAGGCGCTTCTTCGCCACAGGGGGCTTCTGGGATGGTTGGCGGCCGCTGCGGTGCGGCGAGCTCCGCGTCGGCGCCGCGGCCACCTTGGGCTTCTCGGCCATCTTGGCCTTGCCCTTCCTCGCTCCCTCGGTCTCGGAGAGCTCCTCCACGATCCCTCCGAGGATCAGCTGGTCCTCCTGCTTGTTTGGGAAGCGAATGTAAGCATTTTACAACGGTGCAAGTCTAGCGACGCAAACGGGGATCTAAGTGTCTTACCTCGGGTGTGCGGACGAGCACGTTGCGCGCACACGTGTAGGCCACCTCGCCGGTGACCTCGCCGTCCTTCCTAGCAGCCTTTAGCATGGAGTCGACATGCTCGGTCACCCATGCGTCGATCGGTTGCACTGCCCGAACAGAAGATATCTTCAGTTCCTGTTCGGATGAAATCACCTAGTGAAGGTTGAGTCTTAAAGGCACTTACCCGTGCTCTCCCTGATGATGTCTTCCTATCCATCTATCTTGTAGAAGGGATAGGATCTTCTCCGCAGCGGACAGATCCTGTTCGCTATAAAGTCACGGATGATCTCCCTGCCCGCGAGCCCGAGGCCCACGAGGGAAGCGATCTTCCGCGTTAGGTACCAATCCTCGTTGGATTGTTCCAGCCGAGGCATTGGAGTCCCCTTCGCCGGCGCCTTCCCGGTGAAGACGAGCTTGCTGTTGCCGCTCCTTCTGGTGTAGAACCACCTCATCCACCACGGCCCCATTGAGTCGAGCAGTGGTGGACGAGGGTATGGCGCGTCGTCGGCGGTGGCCCGGAGCTTGAGGTAGTAGCACCCAGTTTGAAGGCGGCGGAGCCGCTCCTCGTCATCAGATAATAGTGGAGGAATGTTTCACCGATGGATCAACTCCCAGTAGCCTCGACGGTGTGCGAAGACAGCCATCCTGGAGGATCGAGTTCAGTTCAGTTTGCGACCTCCAACCCGCCGATGTTCAAGAAGGCCTCCACGGTCGCTGGGGACCTCAACTCAACAGGCGAATTGCTCGAAGTTGACGAACTCGTCCTCGAGCGGTTCCGGTGTTTCCTCCTCCCCGGGCAGCCTCCAGCTGCCGGTGTCGATGTGGCCTTCCTCCTCCCAGATCTTCAAGTCCTCCTCGGTTATGCTAGTGCCCGAGAACTTGGCCATAGCAATCCCTAGGGCTGGACGAACATATTCGGCAGTGGAGTGTGGCTGTTTGATGCTGAGCGTGGTTAGAATTAGGGTTTGGGAAGGAAAGACGTGAGAGCGGAAGTGGCTTGGGTGCTTTTATAATCCCAGATGAGCAGCTCTGCAACGGATTTTCGTCACAAACGGCTAGTTTTTTACTGCAACGGCTAAGTAAAATGGTCGTCTGTTTTCGCTGCGCAGCGTAAGTTACCATTGAAATCTGCCAACGGCTATTTTTTCCAAAGGTCCGTGACCGAGGACCGGGTGCTCGCTTTCGGATGATGTTTCTGCTCGACGCAACAGAGTTGTTGCTCATCGATCGGGTTTGTTTGATCCCGGACAAGTCCTGTTCGGGAGAACAATAACCTGCTCGGTGGTTTGTTGCACGCCTTTGTAGCAGCATATTTCCCTCTTCGTGACTTGGAGTCTCAAGAGGAAGACCCCACTCTAGTGAGTCCTTCCACTTGAGTCTCGGGGGCTAGCTGTCGGGGATAAAATCACGGCCCATTGCCATGGCCCATTCCCTGACGGCCCAATCGAACAGCCTGCTAGGGCCCAGCTCCCTAGAAGGTTCAATCAGGCCCATGCGTATCCTACCGAACAGCTTCTTGGCTGGCACGGTGCGTAATGGCTTAGGATTCGTGTCTGAGTCCGACTCGAACAAGAGTTCTGCACGGCTACGTGAAGACCCGGACGTGGTTTCCCGGATTGGAGCAGAATTAGTGATCCCCAAGAATTGGAGTATACCTTATCTACCGCCAAATAAAGAAAATAATCAGCGTACGCGCGCTGGGCTTGAAAATAATATGTGTCGGCGGCATATTATAGATTGCCGACACAGGTTCTATTGTGCAGATTAGGATGCTCCTAGGACATCAGTGTCGGCGGCTCTCCGCAAGGCCGCGGACACAGGTTATGTTCTGACGTGTGGGACTGGAAATGCGACGGGCATGCTTGGCACTAGTGGCCAAGGGGCGGGGGGAGGGTTCAATGTTGACGGCCTAGCTTGATACGGCCAACACAGAGTCATCTGTGTCGGCGGTTTTATGTAAACCGGGGACACATATTATGTGGCTGACATATGGCCCCTGTATCAGTGTCGGCGGCATCATGCTAGGCCGCCGACACTGAGCCCTCCCCCCCAAGGGTGGCCACCGTCTTTCCGGTCAGCCCACGGCCCACAGGCAATATGCTCTTTGCAATTTGAGCTTTATAGGGTGTGCACTAGACATATAGACTAGTTGCACGTGGTAGTCTCGACCTCGGTTTGAACTCTAGTGCAAGTTCCGTTGAAAACGTAACGTCGTATTCTCTTCGGGCCGCAATGACGTTAGTTTTCAAAGGAACTTGGACTAGAGTTGCGAGCAAGGTCGATACTCCCGGGTGGAATGAGTCCATATGTCTAGTGCATGCCCTATAAGCTGACATTGCACAAAGAATATTGATGGTGGGCCGTGGGTGGACCAAAAAGGCGGCGGCCATGAGGGTGGGAGGTTTCAATGTCGGCTGCCTCAATTGATACTGCCGACACAGAAAAATCTATGTCGGCAGTATAGTCTATCCCACCGACATAGTTTATGTGGCTGACGTGTGGCCCCGGCCGAATAGGGGTGATAGCGCCATCAGTGTCGGCGGTATCATTCTTGGTCGCCGACACTGAACCCTCCTCCCCCCCCCCCCAAGGCCACCGTCTTTCCGGTCCGCCCACGGCCCACCGGCAATATGCTCTTTGCAATTTGAGCTTTATGGGGTGTGCACTAGACATATGGACTCATTGCATGTGTTAGTATCGACCTCGGTTGCAACTCTAGTGCAAGTTCCATTGAAAACGTAACGACGTATTCTCTTCGGGCCGCAACGACGTTAGTTTTCAAAGGAACTTGGACTAGAGTTGCAAGCAAGGTCGATACTCCTGGGTGGAATGAGTACATATGTCTAGTGCATGTCCTATATGTTGACATGGCACAAAGGATATTGATGGTGGGCCGTGGGTGTACCAAAAAGGCAGCAGCTATGAGGGTGGGATGTTTCAATGTCGGCGGTCTCGGTTGATACTGCCGACACAGAGAAATCTATGTCGGCGGTATAGTCTATCCCGCCGCCACAGGTTATGTGGCTGACGCGCCTCCGCAGAACCAACCGGTGTGAATGACGTGCGGGCCTGATGAATATGGTGTTGACAGCACCGTCAGTATCGGCGGTTTATTGGCATGCCGCCGACACAGAGGACTCTATGTTGTCTGTTTATTTTAGGCCGCCGATACAGATTGTTTCACTGACATGTGGCCCGTGCGGTTTCTTTCTGCTGTTGACGCATAGTATGTCGTCGGTCTTATGGTCTATGTGGCGGGGTGTGGGCACGACCGCACTCTAATTTTTTAAAAGGGGCCCATGTGCTAAGTTCTCGGACCGCCACCACCGCCGACCCTCTTCCGCCTTGCCTGCCTCCGCCATTGCCCACCTCCGCCCAGCGCGCAAGGCTCCCCTCTCACCGCGCCGTGCCCCTCCTCTCCTCCCCCTTGACCAAGGCATCGCCGCGCGCGCCGCTGCCGCCATCGCTGCCCGTCCCTCGCCACCACGCTGTCGCCACCATACCGCCACTGCGCTGCGCCTCGCCTCCTCACGTCCACGCCGCCGCCGCCAGCCACACAAGGCCACCACCGCGCCCCCCATCTCAGCGTCGCGCCCCTCCCTCCTCCCCGCGTCCCTCCTCCTCCACCGCCACCGCCGGCCTCCTCCTCTCTAGCGCCCGTGCCCCTCCTCTCCTCCCCCCCACGCCAAGATCCCTCCTCGCCTTGTGCCACCGCCGTGCCCCATCCCCTCCTCCACCGCATTGCTGCCTCCCCTTCCCCTTCTCCTCTGCCGTGCCCCCAAGCCGCCACCCTCTCCGCCACCTCCGAGCCGGCGTCGACTTCCCTCCGCCACCGAGCCGGGGAATAGGCTTCATTCGGACTGGCCCCTGCCACCGAGCCGACGCTGCTACTGCTCTAGTGTCGGCGTCGCCCCTGCCCTCGAGCCGGCGTCGCCCTGCCACCTAGGTGGAGCAGCCGCTTCTTCCGTTGCGCCGTCGTCGTCACCGGAGGTAATTCTCTTAAACTAGATACCCTTTTTTGTATGTGGTAGCAGTGTCGTAGGTGGTTTGTGAGCCAACGACATTAGCAGTGATGATTAATTAGTTCCACGACGTAATTTGTATTTCAAAACGTGAACGAAGCTAGAGTCAAAACCCGTTCGGAGGCGCGACACATTTTCGTAAGGAACTCGAACGGTGATTCGTTGTGTTCCATTACGAAAGATGTCATGCTTCTGAGCTGTCCACATTTTGGACAGCCCATGGATGTTCGTTTGGATACGGCGGTCGTGGCCATGGAGGTGTACGGGTCGGAATACGAATGACATATTCTTGTCGTTCTCCTAGTGCATAATATGCACCGTACCTGTCGTTGCACTAGGGGGACTGCGGGGTTATGCTACCAGAATTCCGACCCGCACACCCCCATGGCCATGACCGCTGTATCCAAACGAACATCCGTGGGTGGGTTAGCCCTCCTATGTAGTTAGAGATGTAACGTGTAAAACTAAACTGGGCTTTTGGTCTAATCTCACTAGGAAGATACATTGTGCAAAAAGTTTCTATTCATATTATAATCTGGGATATTGAGGATGGAAGATCGACGGTGGATGTACGATGGATGGAGGAAGTCTGGGCAGCACACGACCGAGTGGTTCGACAAAACCGAAGCTTTCGGGGAATATGCTTTCCGTAGGTTCTCCAACAATAAGATAGCGGTCGTGCCATGTCCCTGCGCGACATGCTCGAACAGAGAGAAGAGAACCAAGAGGGATCTTAGCGAGCACCTCTGTAAGCAAGGCTTCAAGTCAAACTACTTTGTCCGGGTTTATCATGGCGAGAAGAAGTGTCCGGCGCCGCTATATAGCCCTTTGGATTTTGAGGAGGGCTACGACGAAGTCGAAGTCGACAGAATGAAGGAGCTCACGGATGATGTGGTTCGGGCGGACTATCTCTCTCCCGAGGAAGAGTCCGAGCCACTTGCCTAGCAATTCGAGAATCTTCTCGATTCTGCCAAGTTGCCGCTGCATGAGCATAACGATGTCATCGTGTTGTCGGCAGTGTCGCGTTTAGTGACGGTGAAAACCAAATACAACCTGTTGGACAATTGTTTCAACGACCTTTGCAAACTCTTGGACGACCTCGTTCCGAGTGGACACAGGATGACTCCAAATCTGTACGAGTCAAAAAAGCTTCTGAGCGTGTTAGGCATGACGTGCGAGAGGATATACTGGAAGGACGATGCATGGCTGACTCGTTGCAAGCTTTGTGATGAGAGTCGGTACATGGTAGTTAAAGGACAAGACGGTGCATTGAGACAGACGACAGTGGCTCAGAAAACATTCCGTTACTTTTCGATTACTCAACGCTTACAACATCTGTACATGTCCAAGTCCACGGCGAGACATATGAGGTGGCACAAAGAAGGCAAACATAGAAAAAAGGGCGTGATGATTCATCCATCAGATGCAGAAGGTTGGAGGCACTTTGACCAGCAACATCCTGAATTCGCTGCCGAGCCTAGAAATGTACGCATCGGGCTCTCCACCGACGGATTCACACCATTCAATGTGACGGCGCACCCATACTCGTGCTTGCCGGTTTTTGCTATCCCGTACAACCTGCTGTCTTAACTTGGCATGAAAGAAGAGTACATGTTCCTTTCTGTCATCATATCCGGCCCTAAGTCTCCTGGAAAAATTTAGACCTATTTATGCAACCACTCGTGGAAGAGTTAAACGATCTGTGGAGCAAAGGATCCTTGACACATGATAGTTATCAGGGTTAAAACTTTAGGATACGAGCCTTATACCTGTGGTCCATACACAATTTTTCAGCGTATGGAATGTTCTCGGGGTGGAGCACTCATGGAAAGTTGTCGTGTCCTATATGCCTATGTAACACTGATGCATTCACTCTCAAAAACGGTGGCAAGGCTTGTTGGTTCGATTGTCACCGTTGTTTCCGAGGGATGAACCATCCGTTTAGGAACCAGAGGAATGCTTTCAGTAAAGGCAAGGTTGTGACGAAGCAGGGGCCACCACAACGGTTCGCTGTGCAGGATATCATTTGTTGGCACGATAATTTGACGGAGAAGGGGTATGAGGAGTACTATGGTAAGGAACATCATTGGACACATAAGTGTAGCATCTACAATCTTCCTTACGCCACAGACCTAAAGCAGCCTCACAACATCGACCTAATGCACCAGAAGAAAAATGTATGTGAAGCGATCATGAACACAAACTGGGACATCTCACAGAAGACTAAAAATAACAATAATGCTCGAAAGGACTGCGAATTGATTTGTGCCCGACCAGAGATGAATCTTGACGAGAATGGGATGAAACTTAGAAAAGAGTACTGCCTTACGTGTGGAGAAATAAGACAGATTCTTACTTGGATGAAGGAGAAGGTGAAATTCCCGGATGGTTATGCGATGAGCCTTCGTCATGCTGTTAGTAGAGAGCAATGCAAGTTAAATGGAATGAAAACCCATGACTACAAAGTTTTCATGGAACGTCCCTATCCAACCGTGTGGCGTGGATATGTTAACGACTCTATTTGAAGGACATTGTTAGAGCTTAACTTTTTCTATCGAGAGATTTGTGCAAAATAGATTTCCGCATCGAGGATGGAGAAACTAGAGAAGGAGATTGTGGTGCTTGTGATAAAGCTTGAAAAGATTTATGTTACTGGATTTTTCAACTGCATGCAACTCTACTAGTGCATCTGCCATATGAAGCAAAAGTTGGGGGGCCGGCACAGTTTAGATGGATGCATCCAGTTGAACGCATGATGAAAAGTATTAGAGCGAAGGTGAAGAACAAAGCACGATTAGAGGAAGCATAGCCGAAGCTTGGCTAACGCAAGAGATTGCCTACATCACGGACAAATACTTCGTGCAAAGAAACAAGGTTCATGTGTCACAATCGAGATATAAGAAGGCACATCGTAGAAATAGTTCTGTCCTTGAGGTGTTCCATGACCAAGTTGGATGTAATGTTGGTAAAAGCACAACACGTGACTTAGATGAAGCGAAAAAAATAACGATTCAGTTGTACGTCTACGACAACTTGGATGAAATGAAGATGTACATCGAGTAAGTAAAATATAAAAATGCCTCGATTCATTTCTAAATACATAGTAATGCTGTAAATAATTGTTTGAAACATCAAATCTTGTAGTCAATTTGTTCAAGAAAAATGGGGAAGGCCAGGTACTCGCTCGGATGCACAACTTAACAATCTAAAACGACGAGGGCGAGGACAAAACCATCCAAACTTTTTAACCTGATTCCATTACCACGTAAGTTCCTTGCTCTTATAAATAAATTACATTACCACATAAGTTCCCTATATGCCTATGTTGATGTGCATGTTTCTACAGTGTTAAAGACATTCTAGCGTGCATAATGACCTCCGACAAATGTCACGTGGATGCAGCCGTAGAATCAAGGTCCATGGATGCTACGATTGCCATGGATATCGATTTCGATCTGACGCGGCTGAGTCTACTCGCCCCAATGCAACTACCGTGAATAGCAGAGTTGTGAGTTATGTCGCAAACCCGCTTGTTGATCAAGACATAGAGTATTATGCGGTCATTGAGAAGATTGTAGAAATATCTTAGGAAGGCAATAAAGAACTCTCTCTCGTGTTATTTCGGTGCAGATGGTTCGATCCACAAAGTGCGGTCCGGCGCACTCCCGAATTAGGACTAGTTAAAATCAACCATAAGAAGCTATATCAAAAACTCGACGTGTTCATTCTCCTCGAACAAGTCGAGTTGGTGTGCTATCTGCCATACGCCCACCCGAATTACAAAAATTGGTGGATCGTTCATTAATGTCATCCGACAGGTGGATTGCCCGACCTCACAGAACAAGATTACGAGCCTCGCCAGGTCAAGCCTCCATTCCAAGAACAAGATTTAACAGGAGAGCTTCACGTCGACATTGGTATTGTGCCAGAGGAAGAGCAAGAGGAAGATGAAAATGGAGAGGACCGCATCGAGGAAGGCGAAGAGGAATTTGAACGTAGTGAGAAAGAAGACGAGCAAGAGTAGGATGATGAAGAGGAGGATGAGGTCGAAGAGGAGGAAGTCGAAGATTTCTAAGTCATCTAATTTTGTAATATTTTATCATTTTAATATTTTGCGTTATTTACCTTCATTTAATTCATATCAATCATATTTTGACGTTTGCTTTTATTTGTGCAGGATGACAGGATCTTTGAAGAAGTTGGCGCAGAAGACTCGACGAAAACTCTTTGGAAAGAGGGGCAGCAGGAACGAGGTGGATGAGGACGCCGATCCCCAGTTGGGGGAGGATGAGGAGCTGGCGGTCTCCGACCCCTAGTTAGGGGAGGACGAGGAGCTGGGGGGTGACCACGGCCAGTTGGGGAGGACGAGGATCTGGGGGCCGCCGCTGTGGACCACGACGTGCAAGTAGCTGTGGAGAACAGAGAGGTGGTTGGGGGCCGACCTAGTAGGAGGGGGAGGGAGATTGTGTAGGAGGGGGGGACCTACACCCCACTGCTGGTGTGTAGGAGGGATATGAGGAGGAGTTTGAGGTAGAGGTGAGTGACGAGGATTATAAGGGAGGGGATGAGGTTGTCGAGGATGTGGACTGGAGGAGATTTATGTACTCCCGGTCCCGGGTAGAGATGGAGGGGGACGTGGAGTGGGAGCCAGGGCACTCGTCCTCCGGAGCCGAGTCCGCGAGCTCCAAGATTAAACGTGGTGGAAGGAACAAGTTGCGCGCCGACCCTCCAGATCCATCCGAGAGGATAGTGATACGGGTTGCGCCCGGGGAGAAGTATGTTCTAATCTCCTGTTTTCAATTGGTTATTATTTCTTTATAGTAACAAACTTGATAAAACTGGTTAACAATTGTTCTGAACTATACGTGCAGTGGCATGGCCTGCATCAACAAGGTCAGGGGCCAACAGGAGCCGAGAAACTTGCTGGGGGTGCTCCTGAGGCACTTCTACCCCGGGCGAGTGGGAAGGCGAGGTAAGCGATGCCCTACCGTGAACTGGAGCGACTACTCGCTCGTCGGTGACGAGGAGGGAGGAACTATCGCTGATGCCGTCATCGAAGAGTTCTGGGTAACTCTGCAAATTTTATTTCCACTTCATTTCTTCTTTTCTAAATGCATGTATTATTTAATAATATTCATATCTGCTGTTTTAGGCAAGGTATCGGCTTCCACATGGCGCGACGCACGAGGACTACGAGGCTTGCCGCCGCACGCTCGACCTCATGGCGACTAAGAAGGTGAGGGACGCCAACAGGCTATCCCGTGTGGATGCGGTGATCAAACACTTTGGCGGGGGGATGTCGAGGACAGAGGCAGCTCAGCACTACCTGACGGCAGACGAGTACATGGACTACCGTCCAGACTAGTTTGACAACTTCAAAAACACTTAGAGGGACCTGTGCCGCATGTGGGCAAGTGAGGAGTGGATCGAGAAGTCCAAACGTAACAGGGCAAATAGGGACGCCAACCCCGAAATGTGCACCACCTACATTGGAGGCTATGGCATGGGTCACATTGCGCGGGGTATCGTAATTACACTAAACTTTTCTATTTACAATAAACTTCATTTCAAAATTTAACTTAATCACTTTTGATTTCACGAAGGAGACGGAGTCCGGACTTGAGCCCACCCCTCTCACCTTAATGAGGATTGCTCACACGCATCCTCCCTTGCCAGATGGCACACAGCCACCGATGCCACCAACTGCCCAGGGTGTTCTTGTAGGTGATCGACTCTTTTCATTCTCTACAATTATGCTTTTTTTGACCGATTTCGAACTAATCCGCTTCATATCTTATTTGTGCGCAGGATACATACACCGCTGCCATGAAAAACAAGTAGGTGCCGACTGTGACCATGAGGACATGCCGGCCGACCCTGTCGTCATCTACGACGAGTTTGGTGGGAGGGGTTACGGCAGGTACGGCGCGATGGACTCTTTGGTGCCACCACATTCTTATAGGGCCGAGGTCAGGGCACGTCGTCAGCAGGCCTCCTCTTCCGCCCGTGCCCAGGTTGAAGCTCAAACCAACCTTATAGCAGAGCTTCAACAACAGAACGCCTTAATGAGGGCGCAGCAAGAGGTGAACGATAGGCGGGTACGTGCCGTGGAGGAACAGAATGCCTTCATTATGCAGTTCATGCAACAGGTAACTAGCATCGTATATATGTTATCCTTTCTGATTCATACGCTAATTAACATCTCGTATCCGCAGGCGTATCCACAGGTGTTCCGGCAGGGGGGCGGGGAGCTCCGGTGTGCCACAGATGCCAGCTGTGCCGTCGTTCGTCTTCACGCAGACGCCGGGTGCCCGATGACGCAGCATGGCAATCTGCCGCCTTCGGACAGTTCGGCTCTGCACCAGATTCTCCAGGGGTAAGCCATCGAAACCTTAGTTTTCCTGTTTCAACTCAAATGCATGAACCTAATATGTGTCCTTTTCATATATAGGTCTCGGCCTCGGCCACGCCAGCCTTTGCGGCAACTCTACAGCAGGGAGGGGACTCCGCAAGTGCAAGCGGCCTTAGGACGTCCAGAGAGCAGTTCGTCGATGAGGTGCTCGGCGATCGTGATATTAGGCATTAGAAACCCCCCCGGTAGTTGCTTCCTTTCTTTCTATGTTCGGCGATCGTGATAGTATAGTTTTATTGCCATTTATGTTTTGTTTTGTGTTCGATGTAACTAAACTGTATAAATGCTTCAAATTTTGCAAAATATCGGTTTAATGTGGCCGAAACCATTTGTATGTCGTTTTGCAATGATTTGGATGTATGTGTGGTTCAAATTGTGGTGGCGGGCATATAAATATGTGTGGTTTTGGTTGGGGGAATTGGGGATTATATATGTACCGTAATTAGGGATTTTTTGCAGGTTGAAATTCAGATTTTCAAAAATTTTCAGCAATTTCCAGTTGCTGGAAATAATATCGCTGTCGACGGCACAGTTTTGGCCGCCTACATAGACCACATCTTTATAGGCGGCCTTAAAGAATGCCGCCGACATAGGTTTTGGTTTCGTGGGCGGTTTGAGAACATGACACTGACAATGCTTCACTCTCGGGCACAATCTAGGTACACGTTCTGCATCTTTGTCAGTGGCCGAACTATATGCCGCCGACATTTCTCTTCCATGTGTCGCTCCTTCCTTTGTTATGTGGGGCCCACATTGCCAGAGCATGGTCTACATCGCTGTGTCGTGAGGTGTACCTATGTCGACGGCTGGGTGAGCCGTCCACATTAATTGACCTAACCCAGGCGGCTCCCCCTGATGCAGAGAATTGTCGTCGGGGCTGACGACAGAAAGTCCTATGTCATCGGAGCTATGTCGGCGGAGCAATGTCGGTGGCCGGCCGCCGACAGAGACTTGTGTCGGCGGTATTTAGACCTGTGTCGGCGGCTTTGATCGCCGACAAAGAGGTAGATTCCTGTAGTGATGCATGGCAAAGTTCTAATATTCTAGCAAGCCGAATGAAGTGTGCTGGACTTTCTAAACCGTTTCGAAAAATTCTCGAAGTTGGGCTTATCAAAAAATCAGCTGGTCAACAAATTAGATGGGTCAAAAACAACAATCTTCTTGAGGACGAATCATAAATAGTACATTTTTGTAGGGGAGCTACCCCCCCCCCCCTCGCGCCACGTGGCAACAACGAAGCAGCGAACGCGCGACACGTGGGTCGCCTCCCAGCGCGCACCGCTCGCGCCTGTCCGTTTGGTCGCTGGCCGTCAGCCTGAGCATGTCCACGTCACTCGGATCGATGTGGACCGTCCGATCCTCATCGGGCGGCTCCAGCCAGGCGGTCGTTCCCGTGGCCCTCCTTAGCCCACGTCGCCCCTCTGTGCCCTCTTCCCCGATCCCTCTCCGCTCTCGCGTCCTCTGCTTCCAGGCTCCCGACGCCGCTGCCTTCGGCGCCATCTCCTCTGCGCAGTCGCCGGCGTCGCCTTCTCCCCGATGGAAGCGGATAGCCGTCGCGACGCCATCGCCTCCGCTCCTTCTGGAGCCGCTGCCCCCAAGCCTGGCCACCTTCCCCTTCTACGTCGAAGACGACGTGCCCCTGCTCTTCTCGGCAGTGGCCGCCTCTAAGGATGTCGGATCCGCCGTCCCCTCCACGAATCGGCGCCGCTGCTGCTGCTTCCCGTCGATCCTCCCACCGCCTCCTCCTCCCGGCGGGGATCCGGCCGCCGCGCCGTTCCTCCCACCGCCATCTCCGTCCCACCCCGCCGCCGTCGCCGCCGCCTCCTGCCTCGGATCCGGCCGTTGTGGCCGCTCCCTCGCTGTGCCGACTCCTCCCTGGCCCGGATCTGGCCGCGGCGACCGCCACCTCGCTGCTCGGCTCGATCGGCACGGCTACATCAGCTCCACGCTGCATCGACACGGCTACATCGGCTCCACGCTGCTCTTCTGCTCTTTGCCTCTCTCCTCCCGCTCTCGCCTGCTATGCCGCCGCCTCCTTTCCTTCCTTTTCCTCCCGGTGGCGCCGCCGCCTCGACGCCGACATCCCGCACCCTCCTCCCGCCCGCCGTCGCCTTTGCGCGAACCACGGCACTATCAGGTATCCTCTCTTCTACATGATAATGAGGTAAATCGTGAGTGCACACATGCGTTTTCAAACTCGCTCATTGTGATGATGCATAATCCGAGGACTGCTGCTTCCCTCTCCTTGATTTGTTTGATTTACACGTTGTGTACTAGCTCCGTTATAAATAAAGGTTACTCCCTTCTTTCCTCTTCTATTTCCGTCATATTTCATTGATTCCGCTGTACTGCTGCAAATTAGTGAGGGTCTCATTGATAGGTTGAGGTTGATTGCTCCGCTTGCTACACGGATATGATCATTCCGGTGAAATGAAAAGGGTCTTGGTTATGGCAGACATTGAAGCTCTGTCAAGTTCCTGAATTTTTAAGGGATTCAATCAGATTTTACGATCAGTCTCATCTGTATTTTTTTAAGTATCCAGAAAGCAAAACAATTACATGCCTCTATATGTGTACTATAACAAACTATATTGTGTTTTGTTTGAAAGGAACAAAAAAACAGATTGTAGATTATGGAACAGGTGAAACATGTTTACTATTCTGACAGTTTAGTCAACCGGCTAAAAGTTAGGCTTTTAGGAAGTTGCCATTTTTGTTGTATGCCATGCTTCTTGCTTGCCCTGTTTTTAGCTGCTCATTAACATGCAATCCATTTTTTTTTGCATAACTCATGGCTGTGATTTCCTGTCAAAAGAATTGGGTTGCGTCATGATTTATATTATTTTGCTTTCTCCAATAGATCAGTGGGTTTTTGCTATCCAGTTCCATATAGGTAGTTCATATAGACATGCATGCTACCAAGGGAGGTTAGCACATTGCTTACTGCATAGAATTCAGACACTTATAATTGTTTTTAAAAAATTTCGGCTGCATCTGTAATTAGTGGGCTAATAAAGAGCCTTGGTAGGAACATCTGGTATTGTGTTGCAGACACAGAGCTGCTGAAGAAAGCAACATCTGCATATGCACCTGCTCAAGCTAGGGAAAAAAATAGCAGGTCATGTTATCCTATGAAATATATTTTTGCAGGTATCAAGAAAATTTTTCTTCCATGGTAGGGATACATGATGTCCTCTTAACACCTTTTTTTTGCATAGTGCTAACTTTTTGCTATGCCTCACAGAACTAAATTATGAGATTCAAATCATAGAGGATTTGCTACATGTTGCTGTTTGGAAATACAGTTCTCTGTAGCTTATAACTTTTAATTATTCTCTAAAATAATATTATAGACTTATACCTTTTTTAGAGGCCATATGGAATCTTCCTTGACTTATCACAAATCATTTTTCCCCCTTATGCCGGTGCTTACAGGTCATCTATAAAAAAACCAATGACTGAACAGATACAAAATTTTGTTCCTGTTGTTCAGGGGAAAGCGTACATGCTATTCATTGGTACAGAATAAAAGGGACTGTACAAAAAGGATTGTTAATACAAAAAAATGATGATTAGTTCCTTCAAACATAGGCAAAAAAAACTTTGAGCCCTACAGCGACATGATGCGAAAGCACCAACAGTTGGTTGTATCAGCTCTATGAGGTTAACTTGCATCTTCGTTGTCCAGGACGCACTACACTATCTGATACAATACCTACCTGGCAGCTTAGAGATTTATGAGGCTTTTTTTTGTTGTTGTGATGTGTTATAAGCTACGATGATGTTTCCCGCCAGCTTTGATGGATAGATGCATTTGTCATCAAGGTACGTGTTTTTGGGCAGGAGGGAAATGCTTAAGGGATGGGTCTGTGTACAGAGTCACTGTTTGCAATATAATATATGCCACGTTGATATATGTATCTCATTGCAAAAAGGTGTAATAGGGAACACTGGTAAACTTTCTGGGTCAGCATTGATCTTTATGTGCGTTGCATATTTGCTCTGGTAAACTTGCTAGGCAGAGACACACCACTTGAGAAGGTAGGGGAGCATATAAACGGAAGATTGGTACAGAATAAAAGGGACTGTACAAAAAGGATTGTTAATACAAAAAAATGATGATTAGTTCCTTCAAACATAGGCAAAAAAAACTTTGAGCCCTACAGCGACATGATGCGAAAGCACCAACAGTTGGTTGTATCAGCTCTATGAGGTTAACTTGCATCTTCGTTGTCCAGGACGCGCTACACTATCTGATACAATACCTACCTGGCAGCTTTGAGATTTATGAGGCTTTTTTTTTTGTTGTGATGTGTTATAAGCTACGATGATGTTTCCCGCCAGCTTTGATGGATAGATGCATTTGTCATCAAGGTACGCGTTTTTGGGCAGGAGGGAAATGCTTAAGGGATGGGTCTGTGTACAGAGTCACTGTTTGCAATCTAATATATGCCATGTTGATATATGTATCTCATTGCAAAAAGTTGTAATTGCATCGATATGTTTAAGATGCTTCTCTCATCCAAATTAGCAATCTAATATATGCCGTGTTGATATATGTATCTCATTGCAAAAAGGTGTAATTGCATCGATATGTTTAAGATGCTTCTCTTATCCAAATTATATTTTGCAGTAAACGTTTTGAGATGTGTCACATGTGCCGTACAAATTATATTGTATGTCTGTTTTGTTTAGTTGCCACGGCGTATAGAAATGCAATACCAGGTGATGGCTAGCGTAACCGATCTCCGAACCGGCGGGCCCATGGCCCGCCTACTCAACTAGTGAGATACATTTTGGCAAAGCGACAACACCAGTTGGTGCATGCAAAGATTCGCATAATTTCGTGAAACAGACTTGTCCATTGCTCTGTTCTAATAATTATATTATATATGTTAGCATAACAAAACTTTTTTGCGAAGGACCTAGTCCATATACATGTCCACATGTCGAACTTTCACAATCATTGTTTAATTCCTAGCTACTCTAGTGATAATATCTCCCGTAGTTAAAATGGGTCCCTATATACTCCTGTTTGCTTTCGCATCGCCTATAATCACTACTAGAGGAGTGGACTTTATTACCACCACATATTTCTACCGATTATCCATGAATCGTTAGTAAAAAGACTTCACTGTCGGTCTAGGCCACAAATCATTAGTGATACGATTTGAGCCACAAACCAGTAGTAATATCGAGTCATCACTAATTGCTTGAGACACAAACCGGTAGTGATGCCAGGGGGCACTGTCACTACCGGTTTGAGTCACGCACCGGTAGTGATGTCTTGTAAAAAGCAAAAGTAAAAAGGAGTGTGTATCCTTTCTATATCACTATGTAATGGTGGGTGGGTTGGATAGAAGAATGGGGCTAGAGTTATCGGTTCCTAGGTTCGAGTCTTGATTCTTCTAATATACCATCATATTTTTAAATATTGGTAGTACTATCACTATATATCGAGTTCGGAACGACAGTGATGGCCGATTCTCCAGTAGTGAGTAGTTCAAAATCTGGCCGATTCTTCAGTAGTGAGTAGTTCAAAATCTACATTACTAGTATACACGACAGTAGTGATACCTTGAGGTGGCTAATCCCATCCAAAACTAATATTGTAGCCGGTTTGGAACCGATAGTACTGTGGGCCCACATGGCATAGACGTGCCTCCTCTGCCATGTGGGACCACCTTGGGATGTCGCCGTTAAGGCCGTCAAGCTAGCGTTACCGGGAAGGACCTCTGTCGACGGTACTGGTTTGGCCGCCGACATATATGAAGTGGCGGGAAGGGGAAATTTTCAAATTTTCCGTTTGGGCAGGGTGGTGGGGTCGCTATGTCGGCGGCCGTGAAGATGCCGCTGAGATAGAGTAAGGGGAAAACCTCACGTTTTGTCGCGGGCGTGGCTTCTAATGTCTATGTCGGCGGCCTATTTCATGCCGTCGAGATAGATTATGGATTTCTCGGCGGCTTTTGCGGCCGCCGACATTACTTTTTTGGCCGTCCACATAAACTGCGATTCCTGTAGTGAGTAATGGCTGAATCTCCGGTAGTGAGTAGTTCAAAATCAATGTTATGCTCACTAGGTTCAATTCACCCTTGGATTCGTGATTTAGGCCCTGTTCTTTCAGCTTAACGGATTAACAGCTTAACTATTTATCTACGTTTTGAAAGGACATGTTTTGAGTTTTTTAGTCTGTTTTTCGCTGTTTTGAAGATAGGTCCTCACGCTTAATTTAAAAGTAAGTCAAACAATGTTCAGATCAGATTAAAAAAACATAACCTTATTTTAGTTGATTCAACTGTCAACCAATTGTATGCTCGCTTCGTTAGTAACTAGCGTTACAAAAGTTATGTGCGTGTAAACGACTAAACGTGTCCTAATATGCAGACGTGTGTATGCGTGCGTCTGATTTCCTTGTGAGTTGTGATTGAAGGGAAATATTTGCTCCCCCTCAAGAAAAAAAAAAGAAATTAAATGTTCGGTGTGCTTTGTTTTTTCTTGAGGTGCACTTGATCTCTCCTGTGGCCTAAAAGTATCACTATATGAGGCAACGTCCGATCCGACAAGATTATAAGACATACTGAGGATGTCACATCAATCTCATCCAATCATGAATCCACGAAGATTACCTTCAAGAGTAGCTGGGACACACATGTACAATACAAGAACACTGCCAATGATGTAGTGTAGTACAAGAACACATCCAATGTAATGATGGTAGTCGTTGGAATCTCCGATGGTTACATGCTAAGTAACTATTGATAAAAGAGATGTCTATTTTACAGTATAAACAAGGAAAAGAAACAAGAATAAATTCTCTGTAGCAAAAGATAAAGAAATGACTGAGAGCTAGATTGCGGATCGAGGTTGGAAAATTTTGTTCATTTCATTTAACCTATTGCCGAGAGTTTTAAAGGCACTGAAAACATATTCTATGCACATGGGGCACTTATGCATATGCGCAAACATTAAAAATTTTTTAAAAAACAAAGACACAAATTAAGTGTTTGGCTTTTCAATTCAATGGCAAATAGATAAAAAAAAAAAAAGTTTCTAGAGAAGTCATACGTCCTTCTCAAGACTATAGTTTTTAGGATGTACCGCACCGTCGGCTAGCGTGCCGTGCTTGCCAGAATAAGCTGCTTGCAGGTCTATGACAGCGTCACGTGATCAAGTTAAACTAATGGGACACCGAGCTGTTTCCTGTTCGGATTAATTTGGCATAATCGGGCCAAAACGAGGATACAAACAGCAAGCTCTTGCAAATTGTACATGTTGTACTTATCAGTAACTATAGAAGATTTGAACGGCACAGACAAACACGACGTTTGGTAACATAATTCGGTCTAATTGTCTATGTTTGCGAGGCATGCCTATGGGTTCTTCTCCCCATCAATAATTCTATAACATACTAGTTATTGGAATCTCGACCACATGTCGGTCAAGACCCCTTGCGAGTCTATGCTACAATTATCTTTTTCATTGTCTATTACACTAGGGCTAGCCCCCTTTATATAGTGTAGGCCAGGCAACGAGTCTGACTTCAACTCTAACCTACCATGCCTATTACAAGTCAGAGTACTACTCATATACATATTCGATACAAATCCTAACAAACTAAACCTTAACGAACATGCCTTTGTCAACTTAAAGTCATCCCAGTGTCTTGTGCGAACCCATATGTACATGAACTCTTGGTTGCTGCCTTTTGCAGCTTACCTAGAGCCACCCAATGAATTTGACATGGTCTCAAACTCACTGTCTTTAGAACAAACACAGCTAACCATGCAATCTTGAGTTTCATGACTCCACTTGCAACAATACCGTCACAGACGCTTTTCAAGTCACCTTTAACCATTGCCATGTTAACATTTATTGTTCCTTCCTTGTCGACCCAAACCAACTCCATTTCTATTTTACCGCCGATCAGTCCGTCACCTAGACAGATTATTGCTAAGTCCTCTGTTAGCCAGTCTGACCTCCCCGGTTAAACTATGTTTAGACGCCTAAGCACACCTTCTTCAGAATCCGAATCACATGCCATATGTTTTAAACCTTTTCAAAATCTCGCATCCCATGTCTTATCATGAACATGTGCTCAAATCAA
This sequence comes from Raddia guianensis, assembly GCA_036346415.1. NCBI lineage: Eukaryota > Viridiplantae > Streptophyta > Magnoliopsida > Poales > Poaceae > Raddia > Raddia guianensis. Next base: position 31,751,540 of record CM070542.1, on the reverse strand, counting down.
CTTAACCAGAATACAGATTTGAGTTTCTTTCTGAAACCCTCTTCAGCACTTCTGGATTTTCAAAGGCTTCTGTTGATCTGAAACAAATTGGGCATGAACGTGATAGACTCCAAGTGGATATTCAAGCCGAAGAGAAAGGCAGATGGCACGGTTTTGCGTTGCAAGGCCTCTAGCTAAGGGATTCAAGCAACAATACAGTATATATTACAGGTATACATTTAGCCCTTGGTGAATTAAGCCAGTGACTATACGGTTAATTCTTGCCCTAGCTATAACCAAAGGATTGAATTTAAGGCCGTTGGATGTACATAACTAACAGGGTAAGCGGGCCCATGGCCAGCTGGTTCGGAGATCGGTCCATCACCCGGTAATGCATTTCTATATGTCATGGCAACTAAACAAAACAGGCATACAAAGTAATTTGTAAGGCACATGTGACACAACTCAAAACCTTTATTGTAAGATATAATTTGGATGAGAGAAGTATCTTAAACATGTCGAATGGGAGGACCTAGCACCGGGTCTGAGGGGGGCTCCAGCCCCTCCTACCCTTGTTGTGGCAATGGAGCCCCCCTTAGATCCACCAACCATTTTTAGGGCATGAAAGAGAAGTAGATGGGTCTGGAGGTAGAACATAACCCTGTTAGACCCCCCTACTATTTTGTTCTGCGTCGGCCCCAGACAATGCAATTACACCCTTTTGCAATGAGATACATATATCGACGTGGCATATATTAGATTGCAAACCGTGACTCTGAACACAAATCCATCCCTTAAACATTTTCCCCTGCCCAAAAACGCTTAGCCTAATAAGAAATGTATCTACCCATCAAAGATGGCGGGGAACATCATAGTAGCCGATAACACATCACAGCAAAAAAAAAGGCTCATAAATCTCTAAGCTGCCAGGTAGCTACTGTATCAGATAATGTAGTACATTCTGAACAACCAAGATGCGAGTTAACCTCGTAAAGTTGATATAACCAATTGTTGGCGCCCTCGCATCACCTCGTTGTAGAGCTCTAAGCTTTTGCTACTTCGCCTTCTCCACTAATGGCTTTAGTTGCTTCCTCTCCTCTGCCAGAAAGGAAAAAATATAAGTCATACTCTAAATACATTTAATGATAAAACAAATCACAATAAAATAAATGGTATGTACATAGTTTTTTTAATAGGACAAACATTTAAAAACGGATATAGTACATGCTTATCGTTGAATAGTTAAACTCAGTTAAATTATAAAACAAAACTGGCACGGTAATGCTAGCTTTTAATCCATTGTTTGTAACCTAAATTAGAGATAATATAATTGTTAATTGCATTAAACACTCATTGTAATTAACTAATACGTAGTAATATTCGAACATGTATTAACTAATAGAGTAACTCTTTAAGGTTAATAAATTAAATCCCTGATATATAGTTCCACATATATTATCGGTGTACATGTTTTAGAACAATTTATACCTAGCTTGGAACATATGCAACTGTCCACCGGACGTGGCCATCACCGATCTGGGAGAGCTAGCAAGTACAATGTTGTATGAAGTATATGGGATAAAAATATAGTATCCACATATAGTACAGTTGGGCTAAAGAATAAAGCATGGAAGAAAAACCAGATAGCAGAGTAACTAATTATTTCCTCTATTTTCCCATATCCGATTTTTTAACCCTGCCTTCTTTGGTTTGCGGTTTTGTTCGATTCGATTTGGTTAGATTAAAAGTTAAGAACCATAAAATAAAAAGTATGAAAAAATTTAAAAAATTGTATACAAAATATTTTTAAGATCATTCAGTAAAATCCTACAAAACCTTTTGGGGTAGAGGGGCAGCGCGTGGCGCCTTTGTGGGAACGGCATGTGTTCAGGCCGGCGTGAGGAAGCAGCACGCGGCTCGCCCAGAGCAGCGACGCGCGTCCAGCTGTGTCAGCAAAGGCTAGGTGGCGCGATCTGGGCCGTCCGGCCAAGAAGACACGTTGCCTGCATGGGCAACTATAGGGGCTGCTACGGCGAATAAGTGATGGGAAAATATGTAAGATGAACATTTGAAACCTCAATAAACACTTTCATAGTGATCAGCAAATCAACTTTCATTTCTAAAACCAAAGACTAAAGATAAACATATTTAGTTAATTTTATGCACGTAGAACATACCTAGGCAACCTCAAGAAATCCTTTGCAGTGTCTTCAAAATTAACCTGCAAAACAGGATTTTCTTTGCCATGTAGAGTTTACAAATGTGTCATGTGTATATTAGATGGAAAGGAGAAAAGGTATAGCCCCGTGAGTGCCCAGATCAATCTGTTGGCTCCTAAACTTTCCTAGTGTCACCCCACAAATATTTAACTTATCTTGAGGGTCGACGATCCCATGCACTAGCCCCTGGATCGGTACACTAGTGCGGAAGATCACATAGTTGATACAAGCATACATCGATTTAATAGAATCTCTGAATATTACATAACTTGTTACGCCCATAGGCAGTTTCAGTAAGGCAGACAATTCACGCCTTCAATTACAAAACAACAACAGAGTTTGCAGCCATCTCCAAAATATGTACCCAAAAGAATCCCTATCGGCTAAGTGTCCAACCACGACCGGAGCGACCCCTATGACTCTTCAGGTCCACCGAAGTCTTGTACATCGTCTTCATGGCACTCGTACGGATCTTCCTCGATTCCCTCGTCTATAGAATGAAGGTAGGTGAGGCCAGCATCATCCAAACGCTGGCTAGTTAACACTTTCCTTAATACACAGTGTTTATAAGGCTTTATTTGGAGGAGAGGTTTATTTTATTTGCGTAAAGCCAGAGTTGAAAGATGTTGAAAACATCCTAGCTAGCATCAACTAGAATTTGCTTTGTGTATAGAAATGTAAGGATTTCCATCTTAATAATGCACCCAAACCCAACTGATCAACCTACCATACCAACCAACCCACATTCGACCAACTCTCGACCAAATACACAAACCAGCTTAACTGATCATCCCGAATTTCTTCCGGTTGCCCCCAACATTTCCTAGTTCCACCATCATTCCAAGATTTGGCAATCCTGTTGTAGACCACACTTGCCATGGTATGCTCGCCTCGGCCTAGGGGGTTGCCAGCCCTCACTAGCTGACCGTCACCCTTGGGAAGTGTGGTCTTTATCACCCTCGGTGATGACCCATGCCGGTCCCTCACTACAAGAAATGATTTTTATGTCGGCGGCCTAATTTAGCAATGTCGGTGGCCTCTCAGCCGACGACAAGCTTTTTCGGCGGCCAACATCAGGGCCGACGACATACACAACATCAGGCCATCTGTGTCGGCGGCCAAAGGGAGGCCGACGACACTGACTGCCCTGCCGAGAGCGCGGTTTCGCATTTTTGAATTTCCCTTCCCGCCAAATGAGTTTTGTCCGCGGCCAAATTAGCTGTATCGACGGCTCTACCCTGACGACAGTCTGTGTCGTCGGCGTAAACAAGGCCGACGACAAAGATTGGTTGGCGAGGGAGGCGGCCTGCATCGTGTAGGGGGCTGTGTCGGCGGCATTATCTCGGCCGACGTCATAGGTAGGCAGCAAGCCAAGGCCAGGCCGACGTCACTGATAGCGATGCGGTGTCGGCGGCTGATTTCTAGCGGACGTCAAATAGGAGGGGTTGGGGGCCAGGGGGCAGGGAGGGGGGAAGGGAGTAATGACGTCGGGATATTTGTTGCCGCCGACAAAAGTGAGCAGTGTCGTCCAAGCAGTGTCGGCGGACTTTTGTCTTCGGCCAGCCGTCGACACTGATTTCGTTTCCTGTAGTGCCTATCGAGAATGGTCCCAAAGGGCCTCCGCAGAGCGCACACAGCTGGCGATCCAAGACTCGTACTCCACGTGATGGCCACGCATTGTGTTGGAACCATTCCTCATATGGCAGCGATCTTCCCGCTACGTGTGTTACTCTGTGCTCCTCCTGGGTAAGCCCTGACTAAACCCAGCACCAGGCACCCTGTGCCTCAATCATCCATCAGGATGTCCTCTAGGGGCAACCCTCCAATCAATCTCTACTTCCACGGTCATCGACCGTACCACCCTTGGACTATCCCATCCAACCGACCAAACCAGACCGACCTCCCACATAAGCTTACCCTCAAACACAATCAGCCCAATATGCAACTAAATGCCCTAACTGTCATATGTCATATCATATTTGAATAAGAAGAATAAATGACCGGTGAATATCGGTTCACCGTTCCGTGGCAATTAGCCAGAAGATTTGTTTAAGCATAAGCCATTCTAAGAAAGTTTTACCCATTAGGTAGGGTTAAAGTAATTACCAGATTAATCATAGGCTAACAAGGGTAATGACAATCAAGACAGTTATTAAGGCTAAACAGATCAAGGGCAGGTATGTATAAGTATTACATGATTAAATATTAGGCAGAATACTAAGCATGCATTTAAATAATAAACAAAATAGTTAACAGAAAACTGGGTAATGAACATGGTATTAGCGATGTTAATCCGCACTAGGGAAAGTCGCAATCTCTCCCTAATATGGACAAACATCTAAAGAGTAAGTGTTAACTCGCCTTGCTCAGGTAGGTGTTCCTTCTCGGTGTCCCCAAACATTCCTTTGGGATCGCCTATGTCTAATCATACAATCAAACCAATAATTACCACTAATGCAAATAGAATTCATGATGCATGCTCGACTGAGGCTTAAACCTAGACATTAACGCACAAGATCGATTAGTGAATGAAATTCTCGTATGATATGCCATGCATGCTCTAATGCCTTATTAGGTAATACTATCTTTATAAATTAATCTAGTCATCCCCAAAATACGATATCGTACGATACGATCAACTTTGAGTGATTAGGGTTTATGAAACGACAAACGATGACGGTACGTAATAATATGACACATGAACAAGGTAAGGTTTATCGGGATTGACAATTAATAGGTCCTCCCAATTAAACGAGATAATCCTAAGTTATATCTCTCATTAACACATTTTCTAAAGTTATTTTCTTAATTGATTCAGTAGGGAAATGAGCTATTTATTTGTTAGGTTTAGCAATTAAATAACCTTACGAATACATTTAAACAATAAAGACAATTTTAAAATGTTATAAATTTATTAAGACATTTACCTATCCAAGTTATTTTCTTAATGAATTTTTAGGGTCAAATTCATCATTTATTTTAAACATAATTACCCTAGAATTACTCTAACTATCTCTATATAGAAAAATCTACTATTTCAACTAACAGTCTCAATTTCCCCTACATAGTGGTCATTGTCATATTTTTATAAAATCAGAAATGGAATTTTTTTTAGAATTTTTGGGGGTCTTTAGCTATTATAAATAAATCCCTAGCTATTTCTGTAATTAAACAAATGATTAAATCACTGGCAAAAGGGTAAAACCCCTTGGGCCGAACCAACCAACGGACCGGCCCAATAGCAAATTCGGCCCGCGGCCTACGCATGCGAGAGCCGACGCCAGCGAAGTTGGAAACGTCGAAGACGTATTTCCTCATGGCGCAAACGTACGGGGTTAGCCTCACACCCGGAGACGCTTCCACTTAACCTAGCCAGTCGGACCAGGTCCCACCTGGCAGTTGTGTAACGCCACGGCTTAAGCCAGCGTGCGCGGACGGTTACCCTGGGCAGGTGGGGTCCGCGTGGCAGCAACACAACGATCCCATTCAGCACGAATCTTGATGCACAACGGACGATGCTCCTTCATCGTCTTCCTCCGGCTCGGCGGCGACGGCAAACAACGCGGCGGCGCTACGGTCATCGATCGGCTGAGAGCGTGCTAGGGTTGGCTCCTACAACTTCTAAGGAGCCTAGCGAGGCTCGCGTCGGGTCGGTCGGTAATTTGGCGGGGCAAGCAAGCGGCGGAGCCGAAGGCTTGCCGGCGGCGCAAGTGTGCGCTATAGATCTACAGGCTGATAGCTTAGACGGAGAGCATGAGGGGATGAAGTGGATGCTTACTAAGCTCAAGGATGGGCGTGCGGTTGGGCGGAGGCGGCTGACGGCGAGGCTCCCGGCAGCGACGAAAACAGGGGTGGCGTCGGTACGGTGGCTCCAGGCTCCTCAGCTGAAATCAAGAGAGGGGAAAGCTTAGGAGTGGTTCTGAGAAGCTCCGAGCGAGGGGAATTGCAAAATGGCTCACGAGTTCGCCGGGGGTTGCTTTGGCGCCGGTGAGAAGCACATTTGGGGGAGGATCGGAAAGGCGAGGCCCGCGGGGCGGTCAGGGGTTTTATAGGCTCGAGGCGATGCCTCTAGCCCGAAGGCGCGCTCAGCAAAGAAAAGGGGCGAGCAGTGCGGCGACGGGATGGTTTCGGCGCGGCGAGGCGCGACGTGACCGGCACGGCGTAGCCTGAGCATGGCGTCCAGCGGCGGGGTGATGATAGTACGGGCTGCGTAGCAGGGAGGACGCGACGCGCGAGCGGAGATTCAGAGCTGGCACAGAGTAGAACTAGTGGCGGGCAGGGCCACCGGTAGGGAGAAGATAGAGGGAAGAGAGAGAGAGAGAGAGAGAGAGAGAGAGAGAGAGAGCGGGTGGGGCCCACGTGTTGGCTCGGGTTCAAATTCAAACGATTTTAAAAAAATTCAAGCCAAATTTGCTTTAATCCCAAAATTGGATGTTACACCTGGATTAAACTCTGGATAGGATTCGTTTAATTTACAGGTGGGTGGTTGGAATATTCTACTTTCAATTTGAAAAATGTCATTTTAGCTCCATTCACACAGATCAATAAAGAAGTTAATACCGATTTATGACATAGTTTACCACTCGTGATCGTATACCCATGTATATGTAACAGCAACAATGGAAAATATTGCCTCGAACACCCAGAAACTACTTGTGCGTGCAAACCAAAACTAACTCCCTAAAATCCTGTGTCCCTGTCTATTTTTTACCAGACGGAGTTTACTTTGATGCACTGTATTAAGGTCAGGAGCATGCATCCAGTTACGAAATTCATATTAGCTACACCCATCTGACACGTACAGATGGTCTACTCACTATGTCCAACATTTGAGCTTTCAATTTAAAGAAGACTAGATAGGTTTTCCTCTCTCAATACTTGTCACAGAGACTGATTCTCAATGGGAAATTGAACCATGTCTCTGATATGAATTAATACGGTCGCCGGCGAACCTCGGCGTCCGCGCCACCGGCGAAAAACCGGCACCCAACCCGAGCTCGCCACATCGCCCTCGGCGCTGTCGCACTTTCAGCGCCTTGGCACACGCGCCGCTCAATCGCCATGACGTGACGCCGTGTCCCGGCGGGGCCTAGTTGCAGCGTCCGACAGACCAGGCTGGCGACGCCGCCAATCGCACCCGACCGCGTCGCCGCCTCGCATAATCGCGAGCAACGCGTGTCCGTGGGACCCGCCGCTGTTGCCACCTCCGACCGCACCTTCGCCGCGCCAAGATGGCGTCGCGACGCGTGTCCGCGTGGGACACGCCGCTAACGACAGCGCCGCCTTTTTTCCCGCTGCCGTTTTCGCCTGATCGGCCGACAGCGGGCTCGCAAGCCGTGGGCCTCGCGCGACACGTGGCAGCGCGTGCCACGTGCACGCGAGGAAATTGCGCCGCAGCCGCTGACCCGTGGGCCTGCCACCTGCCGCGACGGCCCGATAGCCACTTGGCGTGACACGCGTCAAGCCACGTGTCATGCCATGTCAGCCGCCGCGTGTCATGCCACGTCAGCACCAACACCGCCCCCAATGTCTACACGCCACGCCACGTCACTGCCATGGGCCCCGCTTGTCAGCCACTGGGAGACGCTAACAGTGGGCCCCACCTATCAATCGCACCGCCCCGCACCGCGCGGGACCGGGCCGTCTTGGGCTGTGCTGGGCTGGGTGCGCGAGCGAGAGAGGTAGGTGGGCCGGATTCGTTCGGTTCGGCCCATTTAGGGTTAAATTGAGTTTTTCCTGGAATTTCCTATTTAATCCGAAACTTCCCCGAATTGTTTAGAGAGCTCCGTAACTCCAAATTAGATGATTTTGGAGCCTAAAAATTACATTCTAACCCTAGAATTTTCCTGTGTATTAATTAATTATTTTATCTGCATTGATTTTGCTGTTGTGTTACTTGTTTGATTTCCGTTTAGATGGTGGTTGTGACTGTTGTGCCGAGTGTTGCTCGGAGCCAGTGTGGGATCTGCAGAGCGCAGATTTCTTCGAAGGCAAGCATAGTTACATATTCTCTCCTAGTTTTACAAGATAATTCATTGTTGCTTACTATTAAAACTGTTTGCATGCATGAAAATTATGTGTGAGTACCAAGTCATATTAATGTTTGATTAATGTGCTCTAGCTGCCCTTGTTCATTTCCATTACCCTATCCTTGACTAGTTGTGTAGGTTGCATTGGGAATGCACTATAAATGTGCCTCGTGAGGCATATGCTTCATATTGGTGTTTTTGGATAAAATCAAAACAACTAAAACTAGTGTAGATTATTTAGGGGAGACCCGGGAATGTGGTGGAGATTTGAGGGTCTACTCTAATAAGAACTCAAGCTTGTGTATTGCTAGATCAAACCCTACCGTACAGCCACTTGTGCATTCGGCCCTGGCTTAGTACCCTACAAAACCCAATAACCGCTTTCTCGTAGGCTGTCCTGTTACGTTTTGTCACCGTTGCCCTAGGGAGAGGCTTGCAATGTCCTCTGAGGGTTAGGTGCGTCCCTAAGACCGAATGGATTAAATGGGGAACGTCTCGGGCCGGTACCGATATGTGGAAGGACCCCCTTTGCGGAGTGTACCGAGCGGGCCGGGAAACCTAAAGAGAGGGCAGGTGAAGTGGTGGGCGTAGTAGGCTGAAAAAGTCTTGTACCGTTTCTCCTAGTGGATGAGACAGGGCTTGTGGAGAAACTTATACACACTCTGCAGAGTTAAAACTATCATGATAGCCGTGTCCACAGTCATGGACGGGGTGAGAGGTTTGCACATGTAGATTCACCCCCTTTTTAATAATAAACTTGACTGGTTTAGGTTGGGATTAGTCTGGTGCGAGATGCACCTGTTATTGGAAGTTGAGAAATTTTATCGATGATCATGCATTCATTTAACTAAAAATGTACTCAATTAAAATATGACTAGAGATAGGTTTTGGGTAAAATAACCTAATCCCCATCTTTGCTCCTACACTCATATTTAAGGATTGCTTGCTGGGTAGCCGCGTACTCTGTAAATTTCTCACAGACATATTTATACATATTTCGGTCAGGACCAGGAAGGCCCTGACGGGAGTGCGCAAGACTAGTAAAGGTGTCCGGGTCGATGCCTTGGGATTTATCACAGTTATTTAATTTGGCTACTCTGATGTTCTTTATACTTGTTATTTAATTTCTCATGGACTATTCAAACTGGTATGCCAGTTCCTTTTGTAATAAAATACTATTGTTTACTTGTATTTCACTCTAATTAAATGTGCTGCGATGATTACACCGTATTGTCCATCATGAGATGCTAAACTAGGATTAGTATCGCCTCGTGGTGCTGGATTCCCATTACAAGTACTGGGGTCACGACAACACGTCACTATTTTGTGCATAATTGAGATGGCACGATAATATATATATGTTTTAGTCTATGTGGATGATATATATAATAGTAAAGGTGTCCGGGTCGATGCCTTGGGATTTATCACAGTTATTTAATTTGGCTACTCTGATGTTCTTTATACTTGTTATTTAATTTCTCATGGACTATTCAAACTGGTATGCCGGTTCCTTTTGTAATAAAATGCTATTGTTTACTTGTATTTCACTCTAATTAAATGTGCTGCGATGATTACACTGTATTGTCCATCATGAGATGCTAAACTAGGATTAGTATCGCCTCGTGGTGCTGGATTCCCATTACAAGTACTAGGGTCACGACAACACGTCACTGTTTTGTGCATAATTGAGATGGCACGATAATATATATATGTTTTAGTCTATGTGGATGATATATATAATAGCCATCAGTTCCTCGATTGGTGTGGTTCAACAACTGGTGCAAAGGTTGAAGACATATTGTCCAATGAAGGTCTTGGGAGACCTCAAGTATTTTGTAGGTATACAAGTTCAGAAGAAAATGGTGCTCTGATCTTGAGCCAATCTCAATATATCTCAGATGTCCTTGATCGAATAGGGATGTGAAGTTGTATACCGGTTGCAATGCTACTTTCCGTCCTAGAGAAGTTGTCTCGGTAAGGAGGGTAAAGCAGTGACGACTGATGATGCTACGTACTAAATATAATAGAAGGCAGAAGCATTGTTGGAGCGCTCCAGTATGTAACAATCACATTATCGGACATCGTGTTTGCAGTGAACAAAGTGTGTTAGTACTTGCATTCACCAAATGACATACACTGGGAAGCTGCCAAAGCGAAAACTTCAGTATCTCAAGCACACTAGCTATGGAAGTGTGACTTCACATTAGCAAGTCTAGCTTAGAATTGATTAGTGATTTCTCAGTTGCAGATCTTGCTTGTTTTCATGACAATCACAACCTCTTCAACGTTGTGATTGACTGGGAGTGTTATAGATAAGGATGATTAGTTGCAATACGTTTTGGATTGTTATTTTGTGCGCTGTACTATCCTTATTTGTAGCCGGTTGTTGTGTGTCGCTGTTGTATCTGCGGTGTACCATAGCCGACACATTGTCGCGAGCATATATACACAACGCGAATCGCTGAAATTCTCGATGGCTAAAGCTGTCGAGAAAGATACCAAAACCGTCGAGACAAAGTAATCTCGACGGCCAGCCGTCGAGAAAGCACGGTCGAGAGAGATAACCTTCTCGACGGCTCGGCCGTCATGATTAGTCTGTATCGACGGCAGTACGAAAGCCGTCGAGATACATACACCGGGCAGGCACGAGGTGATCGTGGAGCCTTTCTCGACGGCATCAAGCCGTCGAGATTACTCTTAAGCAGGCCGTAGGCCGGCCCAGCCCACTAGTTTGTCACGACGGCCAACTTGTTGTTGAGATAGCCTCTCCGCAGGAAAGGACGGCGCTGGCAGGTAGGGCCAGGAATGTTATTCACGACGGCTGAAGGCCGTCGAGATAGATTCTCCTCCGGTCCGGCAGCGCTTGATCTGGTAGGTGGGCCATGAAATTTGTCTCGACGGCCAGGATGTAGCCGTCGAGACTATTAAAAAAACAGCAAAATTTTTTAAAAAAATTTGTAAAAATCACAATAATTTTGTAACCGCTACTGCACCCAGCAACAGCAGCAGCTGCAACCTGCAAACACAAAATAGTCCCCGCATTCAAATTTTCCACAGTTTCACAAATACACATATACCACAAACATCGCATCACATACATCGTATCACATAGATCACAAACATCAAATCCACAATCAGAAACATCTAATAAACATTCACAAACATCGTAATGACAGTATCAACATGATGAACACAATAAAACAAACATCGATTATGGCTGTCGTGGTGGCGTCAAGAGTCGCTCCGCGAGGTTGGCGGCCATGTTCCTCGAGCCGTCGTGCGCCTACATTAGCGTCGTCCTGAGGAGGTGGCACAAAGGACGGAGGCGTAGACATCGCAGAACCCGAACCCTTCGAGATTTTTCAATTAATAAGTTGACATATATGTACTATGCGATAGTGTATTGATTTTGCATATAAGACTTACCGCTGGATCACGGAACCATGGACGCTCGACGTTCGGGTAGTTGGGCGTGGGGACGTAGGCCGGCTGGGTCCCGTAGGTCCCCGGTGGTGCCGTCTGTACAAGGTAGCCGCCCTGCCCAACATAGGAGCTTGGAGGGGCTGGGTGGCTACCGTACACGGCCGGGCCACCTATGTAGGGACCTGCAGTCCCAACCTGGCTCGAGGAGCTGCCCGCAAGCCCCGCGTGACCACTTGGACCGGTCTACACATATATTTGATTTCGTTAGTACAAATGATAAGATATGCATCTATAAAAAAGAATTGAAGTGCGAATGTGTTACCCCAACGACGAACGCCTCGAGCTGTCGAAGCCTTCTGTCGTAGTCCTCCTGTGCGGCTCTCAGACTCTCCTGCATCGCCCTTAACATTTCTCTATCATGAGCCCGCTCCTCCTCGTGCCTCTTCTGCTGCTGCTCCCTCTCCCTCTGCAGGTGCTCCTTGAACTGGCGACGAGTCTCACCGCTGCTCAGCTAGCCAGTACATCGGGCATATACTCTGAAGACCTGCAACATGCATAATATAGCAGTCAGTTTTGCAATCATAATATACGAGTGTACGAAAGAGATCTTACCGTATGTGGTTGCCACCGATCGCCAGGCGCCCGTGAGCCTTGCCCCCCATGTGCTTATGAATCACATAAGGATCGAGGGGAGCCTCCTCTGGATTACTCTCCTCCCCGTGCTCCTCTCTATAAGCGTCCTTATAACGCTCCTACATGTCGTTGTGATTGTCAAAATCAATCAAATAACCAAACGGAGATAGTTGTATTGACTAATGCTGTCGACACTTACCAAACGGAGATAAGCATGGGGATCCAAGGTCGGTTGTCCACCAGGCGGCGCCTTTTTCGTGTGGGCCTGCTTCTACACATCCATCGGGATGGGCCTAACCCCCGTCTTCGCTAACTGAATTGTAATATGACCGACATGTGTTAGTTCGAAAATCTAAAGTGAAGACAAGTAAAAACTTTTTATTATCAGTTTCTTCCCAAACTGTGCGATCGACCACCTCCTAGTGTTTGATTTATAGTCCTTCACGCCTCTGCTCTTCTTTGCCTTCTCGGACTTCTCCTTCCACTCGGGGCTATCCCACTTCCTACCTATAGCCTCCCAGCGCCTCCCCGACACCACTCAGGCGGACTGGTTGTCTTGATTAGCGATCAAGTACAAGCGACGAAAGCAACAGGCGGTGAGGTTTTGCTGCTCCTGTCTCCTACAAAAACAGGAAAATGTGGAAATTAGAAACGAACACATAAAACTTAAATGTATTGTGAGGTTAGGCTACTCACCTATGATACTCCTGAACGGCCGAGACACGGGCATTGGACATCATGTCCTATACCCTCTGCTTCGCCATCCTCTCGATGACAGCAGCGAAGTCAGTCTGCTGAAGTCACACAATATATCTGGACTCTCCACAATGATCACACACATTTTTGGCAGCCTCATTTTTATAATACAACATGCAATGTTCGGACAGTAATCTATTTTCTCGTAAGGCATTCCCAAACCAGCAAGCAGTTTTCTACAATCGTACCAACTTAGGGGCATTTTGTGTCCTTCTGAAAGAGCATCGCTTAAACATCCTAACAACTCATCAAAACAATTGATAGAAAAGTTATACTTGCATTTCAGAGCCATCATCCGTGTTACCATAGAGAGCAGGGTCACGGTGGTTTGATCATGTAAAGGCTGTTTGGAAGACTCTAACAGGGTTAAGAATTCGGTCATAGTGGTACTTGCCTGCTCATCATCAAAATCATAGCCAAAGTCATCCATCATATCTTGCATTCTGTCAACTTCATCAAATCCTTCGTCGGGAGGAGTAGGGACAGCATGAGCACAACCACTCTCAACGTGATAAACCCAACGATGATAACCGGCCTTAAACCCATTTTTATGTAAATGCATTCCCATGTCATACCGTGTTCTCTTTCTACAGTTTCCACACTCCGTACAAGGGCAATGAACGTACGCCGTGTCAGGGTTTGGGGTTTGAAAGCATTATCTACAAATGCATTGGCCTTCTCATACCATTCATCTGAATGTTGTCTGTTCGATCTCCATCCATCGTACATCCACCTCCTCTCTTCATCCATCTGTCTTGACAAGGGAAGCTACACGTTAGGGTTTCGAATAGGCTTAGGAAGGCTTTAAACCCACCCACGAATAACCGCTTAGGCGTGTAATATGGCATCGATAGAGAGCGAGACAAAATTTGGAAGATAACCCTATAGTTCTCGTAGTACAACGATGGCTAAAAGCTCAAATCCGCTTAATAGCACTTATGTTATGCACTAGGAGAACTATATGGTTATGCAAATTAAATTTTGTCTCGTCCCTATCGATGCCACACGGACACGCCTAAGCTGCTACTCAGAAGTCAGTCCATCGACGCCACACATTGGTCGTCCACCGAACAATTCGGGGTCATTTTACACAAAGCGTAATAGAAATGAACGAATCACCGTCCAATTTCTTTACGCGTTGTGTTTTACCCGAACAGGTGACGTACGACTAGGTTACTAATTGGTTCGATGTAATATAAATTAAATACAATAAATTAGGCAAAACATATGGCAAAGCAAAAATGCCTAAAGGATCATATGGCAAAGCATTACAATTGCATTACCTATTTTCGCAATTTTATAAATTTTTTAATTTTTTTAATTATCACTACTTGCAAAACTAATTAACTCAATATTATATTAAAATCTATATATAAATTGCACCTAAAATTAAATGGTAAAGCAAAACAATTGCATTATCTGTTTTTTATTTTCTAAATTTTATTAATTTTTAAATTATTACTAATTACAAGACTAATTAAATTTTTGATGGTTTAAAGCCGTCGAGACTACACAACAATAATTTTTAAAAAAGGCGCGAAGAAACAACACGCACTAATCGATGATTAAGGCGGGCGGCAACTAGGGCTAGACGCGACGACAATGGCGGCTGGCGACGCAGGAAGACGGCGGCTCGGGCGGCATGATGGCTGGGAAGCGACAGCACTCACGGCGCTGGCGGCGCAGGACGCAAGGGCGGGCAGGCAATGGCGGCGATAACGCTGGCGCTGGCGGCGACGGCGCTTGAGTGCGAAGCGCGAGTGGCGTAGGGCACCGCGCGCGGCGGCGAACGGCGGAGGGCAGTGGCGGCGCGAGACGCGTGGGATCGAGGCGAAATTGCCTAAGTCCCAGCGCCAGTTTCATTATATACAGTACTCTCGACGGTCAACAGCCGTCGAGACAGATATCGGCCGTCGAGATAGATATCGACCAGCCAACTAACGAACCAAAACATGACACGTGTCGAGCTACATTCTCTCGACGGCCCTCAGCCGTCGAGAGAAACAGGCCTGCAAGCACGCCCGTTGGGTCATCACTATCTCGACGGCTTATAGCCGTCGAGATAGATCTCACGGTCAACGCCCAGTCAATAGTATGCCACGTGTCCAATTGTGACAGGTCGCATTATATATCGACGGCCTTTAGCCGTCAAGAACAACAAAATGCGAACCGTCGCAAAATCCTCCCGGGACCCTGGGAACTTGTCTCGACGGTTTCTGGCCGTCGATAATAATCAAAGGGTGACGTGGTCCGTTTGTTCGGTCTTTCGCGACGGCCGGTAGTCGTCGAGATAGACCTCATTCTGTCGGCTCGTGGCTTGACACTATGTCGACGGTTTATTATCTTCAGCCGTCAAGAAACGTCTATTTCGACAGTTTGCGTTGACTGCCGTCATCAAATGTCCTCTTTCGCGACGGCTTTTTCTTATGCCGCCGAGAATGATATGTATCTCGACGGCCAGTGCAGCACTTCCTCTTCGGTGGTCAACATAGCTTAGTTAATTTTTTTAAAAAAATTAACAAATTCTTTGGTGCTTCCTAATGGCTAATATTGTTTACGACATGAAAATTTACCATCAAGAAAATTCGTATGCTCAAATTATGTTTGGAAACGGAGTTGCCTATGTAAGGGGTTATATCGGGCAGAGTATTAGTTAGCGTTCTATATAGTTTTATGAAATACGGGTCACAGGGATATCATAATTTTCAAATAGTGCACCATTGAGTCGGAAAACCATTGTACATAGATCATTGCATTGGAATGTAACAAAATTTTCCATTTTTAAAAAATTTAAATACAATTTTTTAGTTTTAAATAAATATACATATATTTTACCTAACATTAATTATAAATACCTAACATTAATTATAAATAAAAATTATTTTAAAAATTAGTATGCAAAAAAATAACATCTTGTGCCATTATATATTTTTCCCAAAATTTGGGACTGCATCATATTTTATTTTTTATTTAAGTTCATTTTTAATTAAATTGCTAAATAAACAACTCTACAAATTATGAAAAATATTTACAAAATGAAAAAATTCAATGGGCCAGCCCACCAGTGGAGCATGAACTATTCTCGACGGCCAAACACTGGCCGTCTAGATTGATTCATTCTGATGGGCCGGCCCATAATCTATTCACGACGGCTGACTCTCAGCCGTCGAGATAGAGTCTTCCCGCCTTCGTGAAAAAACGAAAAAAAAGAGCGCGCGGGCCTCTACGACCTTATCTCGACGGCTTTTGTGTGGCCGTCGAGAGTACTTACACTTTGTCGACCGCATATATTCGGCCGTCGAGGTTAACTAGTCTGTGTAGACGGCGGATCTTTGGCCGTCGAGAATGATTTTGGCCGTCGAGATTTCGCGCGATTCCTGTAGTGATATATGAAGAATTGGCCAGCTCTGTTGGGTATGGCACTAACCAAAACTTAGCTCCTGATAATTTCTCACCGAAAGTTAGTTGAGGGATCAGCTAATTTTCTAAAGAACTTACGCCATACTAAGCTGTGGATACATACATTCTTAAATATACAAAACCGAGTTTCAGCCTCCCCTTCATACCACGTGTCGCACGCCATTGTGCCACGTCGCCCCGTTCGTTCGCAGCCGTCCAATCGCGCGTGCTAGCCAAATCCGGCCGTCCATTATTTTTTTAGTATAAAAGAATTTTTTGCGCACAACTCTCAGCAGCGTGTGAGCTTTGGTGGGTTGGTTAGCTGGTGCGTTTCTCACCCAGGCAGCCGCGGTTCGAGTCCGCGTGCAGCCCTTTTTTCGATCGCATTTTTCCGCGCGGTTTTCCTGCCCACGTGTGCCCCCGCTTTTCTAGGCACGCTTGGCGCACCTGCTTGCCTAGTCTATCCATATGAAGCCCTTACCTTCGTGCCTCATGGTTGTGCCACATGGCGCATTCCACGCTGCGCCATGTCACCCCTCAGAAAAATTCCAAAAAAACTTTAAAAATATAAAAAAAACCAAAATGCAATAAAAAATCATGTTGAAGGTCCGTAAATGAATTTAAACATTAGAAATGTTAACTTGTGCAAAATGAATTAAGAAATAATAGAAAAAAAAATTAAAAAATTATAACTATTATTTGAAAGCATGAAAGATCATAATTTGATGTAGATGTCCATAAAAAACTAGTCATTTTCAAAAAAGTTAGGATCCACAAATAGTTGAATTACTTTCTCTATTGCGCGAAATCCAAAAAATTACAAATATATTACAAAATATATTTTTGTTTTGCGAAACAAATGTCACACGTTATGGGCGCGTAAACCTCGCTAGTTTCCTGCAAAGCGAAAACTCCCTGGTTAATTAGGTGCCGGCCACTGTCGCTGGCGACGATCGATTGATTGGCTTCGCTCGCAACCACCCACAAGTGTGTGCTGCTCCCCGGAAGCTTTGGCACTTGCAGCAAGCGAGTAAATTAACCGCTTTTGGTAAAAACAAACAGTGCCTTATATAGCCAGGAGGACAAGGACGTACTAACCCTGCCATATATGGCCCGTCCGGCCAGACCGGCCTCCAGCGCCTTCAATTCGCTGACGGCATGTGCACATTTGCCGTGCTGTCACGGGATTAATTGTGGTTGCCATCCACATCCACATATATACATATACGCGTCCTTTGGGCGCCACAGCGACGTACGCGATCCGGGCCAAGGGAAATAGGAGCATCCAGACGCTGTGCAGCCACATCGATCCATCCGCCGCTTTCAGGTTGGCCACCGTACGCACATCACGGCGAGCATCTGCAAAGTTAAGGTCACACGATGATCGACAGCATATATTGTGTCCTATGTATAGGGGTTTTTTTTATATATAATCAGATACAGTTGCCAACAAACGGATCATTAAGAGCCATCCGATCCATTGTTAGGATTTTTGTGTGACACTGTATCTGTATGTAGTCTACTTGTATATTTTGGACCATCCATTTTTAAGTTAATATATACGGAAATGCTTCCCAACGAGTGTTCGTCGGACGCTCGCTGCGCGGCCCGGCAACATATGGTCCTGCAACAGCATAGCGCGCTTTGGCCCAGCCATCAACGCCCCGCAGCAAGCTAACTCTGTATTTCGACCCCGTGCGAACTGATGCACTGCTTGTCGCTGTTAGCAAAAAATGAGCGGTTCATTTTTTTTCTATTTAATTTCTTATTTTTGTCTCTTTCATCTGGAGTCCAAAATGCATAGAACAAATTTCATAATTAATCTAAGATCCTAATAAACTCATTTTAAAATACTTTTCTATATTTTTAATTTTTAATTTTTTTATTAGCCAAATTGTTTCAGCAGTCTATACAGATTGTTTCCAATATGCTAAACTAATTATTTCAGCAAGCTAGGCATATATTGTTCCAATAGAAAAAAAAACTAATTGTTGCACTTGGCTAGACATATCGTTCTAGCAGGCTAAACTAATTGTTTTAACATGCCAAAAATATTGTTCCAATAGTTGTACAAATTGTTTCAACAGACTAGATAGATTGTTCCAACAGGGTAAACTAATTGTTTCAACATGCCAAACATATTGTTCCAATAGGCTGTACAAATTATTTCATCCGGCTAGAGTAGACAAATTGTTTCAATAGCCTAAACAAGTTGTTTCAACAGGCTATATATACCAATAGGCTAAACCAATTGTTTCAGCATGCTATATATTGTTCCAATATGCTAAACTAATTGTTTCAGTAGTGTGTGTATATATATATATAGGAAAAATACTCTATACTCCTAAGAGTAGCTACTCCCTGTCTTATCTGCCATATCCGCCGCGCTCTCCCTGCCTAGCTGGTCAAACAAAATTTCAATTTTTCGATCAAAGCAACTGCACTCCCTTTTTTTTTGCAACAACCCGCCATATACTTTGTTTAGTAGTTAATTGACCCACGTTGCCACGTAATTAACTCACAAATCAATTGTTTCAGAATGCTAGACATGTTGTTTGCAATGGGCTAAATTAATTGTTTTTGTGGGCTAGATATATTGTTCCAGTAGGCTAAACTAATTGTTTCGATAGGGAAAAGCACTTGTTATACATCTACTATGCAAAACTAATTGTTTCAATAGACTAGTCATATTGTTTCAACAGGCTAAACTAATTATTCCACTTTGATAAACAAATTGTTTCAGTAAATTTTATATAGCAACATTGGTCTTGTTTTGTTTGTAAAAATGTAAGAAACACATTGGGCAAACGGTTTACGGATTGGAGCACCCAGTCAAAATCTATTAGCGTTAAAAGAAAAATAAGAAATAGAATCTTTTCACTGACATAAGCGCTGATGTCAGCGCATGCAGATTCAGCGCACCCAGCTAATGTGCGCGAGCGACGCATGCAAATTACGTGCACTCGTGGGTTGCCTGCGAAAATTTTGGGCTAGGCTATGCGCGGGGACGATGTCCGGTCGATCGGGCGTCCGTCCCTGGTCACACCCTAATATATATAACAGTCAGTGATCTTTTTACGTATATCTTTGAAGGGGTAGAAGTAATATATCTAGACTATACATAATTCCATGGTAGAGGTAGTTGCTTGCCCTTCGACTCTAAGGATAAGGCCACGCTCGTTAGATTAGCCATGTTTACTGAGTATATAGACAAATGTATATATAGGTGCGGTTTCGTAATCACGAAATAGTACGCACATATGACAACAATTTTTTCACTACTACATATTTCTACGTGTGTCCTCTTTGCCGTTGGATATTTCTCGAGATGGTCATCTGGCTAGCCCAACTTTCTTTGAAAACCCCAATAAACATTGAAAAAAATAATCCAATCATCTTCTTCTTACTCTCTCTTCCTCCCTTTCACACTGCCGAGCCAGCCATGGTGCAACCGCTTCAACCCGGCACGCGACCATGCCGATGTCCAGGGAAAACGGCGCGCCGCTCATCTTTGCCACGCCGAGCCGTTGTGGAGCCGCACCATAGGGGAGTTGCCACCACACCAGCTCCTCCGTGCTCTAGCAAAGTCGTGCCATGGGGTGGTGGTGGTCGCCGGCGTCGTCGGAGCCATCGCACCACTCCGCATCACTGCGCCCACACCATTGTTGGGCCGCTATGCACCGTCTCAAGCGGCACCGCACCGACGCCATGGCTCAGTTGGCTCCTCTGTGTGCCAGGGAGGTCGCACGCTGGAGAGGGAGTCGGGCCATGGCTAGCTCGCTAAAGTGGGCCAGGGTGGGAGGACGAGAGAGAAAGAAGAAGAGATACGATTCTTTTTGGAATGGAAGTTGAAAGACTTTTAAAAAAAAACCTTTGAGAGATAATAAACATACATAAACAGATAAACTTGTAGTGGTGGAAATAAACGAATGCATATAGCAATTATGCATGCATGGCGCCCTTGAATATGTATGTGTTTCTGGATCCATTGATATGCGTTCGTCCATCGTCTATTGATTGATCCTCAATCGAGCTGGTCCCATGCCATGCATGAGTCTAGATCATAGGAAGTGCCTGTCCTAGTCGCCAAACAGTGCAATGTCTTGTGTATGATCAGAAGATCAAACAAGTGTGTGGTTTTGTTGGCAACACGTACGCCCATATCTTTGAAGTCACGTATACTTGGATCAAAATATATTAGGTATTATCTACTAAACCTACGGTGTGTACTAAATAATCTAATTTACGATGTGCGGGGGGTTTTGTTTTACCTTGAATCCGTTTGGTTGATTTACTAAGCCAGACAACAAATACCCCATTTTGCCACCCCTTTAGGTCTGCTTGGCTGTTAAGAATTCTTTTTTTTTTTTTGGGCACAAGGTACAACCCGTTTGAGATGTGTAATTTCGTACACTTGTAAAGGGTAAACAGTTACAGTTAGGTTGGTCAATGTTATTTGGGAATGAATTTCATGTCACAGTAATTTTACAAGGCTACCGATAGAATGGCGTATGTTTCAAGTTATAGCTGCTCCATCTAAAAAAATGGAGCAAATTTCAACCCTGATAATAGTAAAAAAAAGTAGCAAAACGGTGGGGCTGCTCATCCATTTATAAGTGTTAAGGCCTTTTTGTTTCAGCTTAAAGTTGAGTTGAGTTTCACTGTAGCAAATTTTTGACTGCTCGAAAGATGTTTTAAAAAATTAAAAAAATTATGAAAATTTATTTTACAAACTCTAAGAATTATGTAGAACCCCACAAAAATGACTAAAAATATTACAGCATTTGGCTTATACAAAAATAACAAATTTTCATTTAATTTAATCTAAAATAAACAAAACCTAAATAACATCGATACATAGCAAAAAAAAGTGCAACGCCGGTACATAATTTCTTTACTTTTGCTTTTTTAATTTAAAATAATCAAAACAGGTCCTTACATGTAACAATAGTATGCTGTTAGTGGTGATACAAAATTTCAAACGAAAAACATAGTACATCATTCGAAACATTCTCTTTTATGGTTAATGCAACAGTCGGACAGCTTGGATCCTCGTGGGTCGTCTTCTTTTGTGATCCTATACAAAACAACTAACGTGTCACAAATTCCCATTTGCAAACTGAATGTTACGTGAACGTTACATAAGCAAAGCAGGCCCTTAATATTTTTAAGAACAGATAGCAAACTTGGCAATATTCTTTTCGGCCGAAACTCGTTGATAATTGTAATGTGAAAAGGTTGTGGCCTAACAGAGACTTTGGAGAGTCCAAAATATTATTATAAAAAAAATTAAGAAGAACCATTTAAGACCTAAAAAATAGCTATAAAGTAGACCTGTTCAAATCTTCGGGCCGGGCTCGAAAAGCCCGGTCCCGAAAAGCCAGTTCGAGTCTGCCCGCCGGGCGTCGGGCTCGAATCGAACTGAGCTCTACCTGAAGTTCGGGCCGGCCGGGCGGCGTCGGGTTCAAAATCGGCCCGAGTTTCGCCCGAGTCCGTGTTCCCGGCCACGACAAAGAGAAAAATTCGGGCCGGCCGAATGAATGAGTCGAGTCGCCCGATGCACTGGTCGGGCCGGGCTTTTTCGGGCCGGGTATCCCATGAGCTGGTCTACTATAAAGTATTACACCGTTTGGCTTTTGTAAAAATAAAATTTGTTATTGTTAACATTTAATTTTAATATAAGTTGTACAGAGCAAGGCCAAATGTGCCATAATTGGCTTCCGACTATACGACTCTTGTCCAAAGATTTTTATTTCCAAACATTTGGCATTAATTCGCTCTTACACTAATTTCCTACTACTAATTTCTAAAAACATGACGTTTTATACATTGACATGGTATTCAGGTTTATTTATAAAGTTAATAAATAATTTTTATATTATGGAAGTGTTGTTGAGATGAGTCTAAGGCTTTGATTGTTTGAGATGAAAGTTGCCGGAAACTTGAATCTGAAAAAATTGTGACCCCTCGAAAAACATCTTAGAGAGTTCTAAAAATTACCACAAAATTATTATACAAATCGTAAGTAGAACTATTTAAAATCACATAGAAATAACTACAAAGTATCACATCATTTGGCTTATACAAAAATAACATATTTAAATTTAATCTAATTTAAAATGACTATAAAGTATCACATCATTTGGTTTATAAAGAATAACAAATTTAAATTTAATCTAATTTAATTTAAGCTGAAACAAACAAGGCCTAAATGTATGCATGGTTTTTATGTACCTAATTCAAATAGTTTAAAATATTTTAAAAAATCTAAAAATTTGACTTATACTTAAAAAAACAAAATTATTTAATTTTTCGGAAGGAGTACAACTAGTGTATATATATACCGATCATGCATACCTCCACCATAGATCCCGCCATTTGGCTTTGATCATACAAATTTACCGATCCTCGGTAAATGTGGCAGATATATACGACAAGGGGACATTAGTGTCTGATAAGTGGTACCGAGCGTACGATTCACTCATTAAAACGCACCTAAACAAAATTGTCACCGAGAACATGTACGGAAAAGAGCATCACGATCGAGAATATCGATCACACGATCGATCTAGCGTTGGGGCAAACGCTAGGTGTGTGGAATTCAATGTACACGGCTAGAGCGCAGCCAAAGCAGATGTGTGGCAGCATGTACACTGCCACTGGCAGCTGAGTGCTGACACATGTGTGTGTACATAATTACGCCGATATATCTAGCAGCAGGGCAGCAGCTTATTGTCCCAATATATACACATTTGTATATATGACAGCTTACCTATTTGTTTTTATTTGTATATACATATCAACATTACGTGGCTGTCACATCAGCGAAACTATACCACATGACGAAACCACTGTAAAAAACCGCTCCATTGACCGGTCAAATGATTGATCAAGCCTGATTTTAATATTTAAGGGATGTCAAAAGATGGTGTTGAATTTATGGATCAATTTGGTTCGACAAGGATAGTTTAGGGATCAAATCGACACTTTTTCTCTTTTGTTGGGGGCTTGAGGCTCCCTCAATATAATTTCTGTAATTCCATCAGTGGACAACTAAGCAGCTTGAACGCCTTAAACTCAGATAGGCCAAGCCAAGTACTATATCTTAATTCAAGGCGTGTCCTGAAACCTGTTTCTTTTTTAAGCGCTCGTACTGCAAGCTATAATTTGGACCGAAATTTTGTGAAGTCCTAGCTTGAAGATAGCAGCATTCTCTAAACCACCAAAAGTTTTCACTTTTTTATGACTATATATGTGGCATTGGCTTCACATCAGACGACTGAGAGTTATTTATCTCTTAGTCAATTTTTCAGACCGTTAATCAAACGTCTCTATAATACATATAAAAGATCTAACGGTAGAATCTAGCTACGTGAAAATAGACTGAGACTTATTTAAAAATTAGTCGTCTGAGAAGCAGCAAAACCGTATATATATATATTCATGATGTGCTGTGAAGGTTGAGAGCAATGAACAGTTTTTTTTCCTTGTAAACACACACCTTTCGCCCATAATAGACCCTATCGTCAATTAGTTATATGACATAGTTAGATAAAATTTTCAAATGTTCATCTAATTTCTATAATATTAATAAAAATAAATATTTTTCTAAAATAAACCGAAAGTGTCAAGGGATCAAATTAACAGGCCGGCTATTTCACGGACGTTAGGATTTGGCAAAATCTGGACCATATATGACGGGTGGATTTAACAAAGAGTTACAGGGATGCTGACAAACGACAACCGCTTGCTCGAAGATTCGAAAATTTTCATGAAACAACCTAGTCCTTTGCTCTATATTATATTATATATGTCAACGTTACGAACTTTTGGGGATCGTCACTTGGGATCAACCTAGACCGCTGCTCTATATTATATTATATATTCCCTGTATGTACACGTCAACATATCGAACTTTTCTGAAATCGTCGCTTGCGAGCTCCAGTGATAATCGCCCACCGTAATTAAGTTGGTTGGCCCCATAAGTCAACATCACATCACAAATAATCACAGTAGTATACATCATATAACAGATATCAATTTGGTGATGGAACAAGGTTTCTATTTTTTTTTTCAACAAGGAGGCGAACCCCGATTTCCATTCATTCAAACAGAAACAATTTACATGAAATTTATCACTTTTTTCTCCCTCACCATTCTTACAAAGGGCCCCTCCTTTTTCTCCTACTCTACCTCACATCTTCTCCCTCACCATTCTTCTTACAAAGGGCCTCTCCTTTTTCTCCTACTCTATCTCACATCTAATCATGTGCGTGCAACAGCTTCCCAAAGCTTCCTTCCTCTTGGGTGTGGCTTCCTCCTGCTACTTCTTTTTTTTTTTTTGCTCCCGGCTTGGCTTCCTTGCTTTCTTCTTTTCTTTTTTGCTCCAGCCCTGTGCACGTGTACAGTAGCTCCCCAAAGCTTTTGTGCTTGCAACAGCTCTTGCAGAGTCTCTTGTTTTGTTGGCGTGACGTGCAGTAGCTTCATCTCCCCAAAGCTTCCCTGCTTTTCCTTTTGTTTTTCCTGAAAATGTGAGACATGCGGGATTGGGGAATCGAACCCGCACGGGTTAGAGGGCCACCGCCACTCCTAACCACTGGGACACAACCTAGTCCTCAACAAGGTTTCTACTCATGCAAAAAAAAAAAGTATCCCAGGATGTGCTTTGCTTCTCTTGAGATGCATAAAGCCACAAACTTGCATGGAAATTTTTATCGGCTATCGTGACCATCGTTCTTTAATAGTACAACGTTCATGGTTGATATTAAGTTTTCAGAACGACCTATTTTGGTGAAGAAGGGACAAAAGTCTAAAGAGAAATATACATATGTATGGGCCGTTCCTAAGATGTATGGGCCGAGAGACAAACAGGTGCGATCCACCGGTTGGTACGGTGTACTCTTAAAAATCAGGTTTAATTATGGAAACTGTTTTAATTGATTAGAAAATGATTTAAAACTTAGAAAATTCATATGTTTTGATCCCACAGCACGAAAATTCCAATTCAAAAAATGAGATCTATCCAATCATGAATTTTATTTAACTTTCCTAGCATTTTCTATGTTCTTTTATTTATTTGTTGTCCTTGCTAATGATTTTCGCAAACAATCATTTTGCTTTGGATAATGTAGAGGATTTTGTTGCAGGACTAGAAGAAAAGTGGCAGCGAGGCAAGTCACATATAGTCGTTTGATCATGTTGAACCCAAATTAAAATAAAATGAGTTTGTTTATTAAATTGCATTGTTTTATTTAATATTTTATGTGGGGGACTAGCTCTACCTACTTGATGTGTATTTGTTCCATTGAATACATGTTGTATCATCCTAGTATTCATTTGTAACCTAGAATATTATCATTTTAGTTGAATAATGACGATACCACTTGGGTTGGTAGTCATTACCAAATTTTTTAGTCATGCACGTTACTCGGATCAATAATTAATCTTGACTAATAATAGATATGGAAATAAGAGTAAAATCATATATTGTTTTTACATGAGAAAAGCATGTTTTGCTTCATCTGTGTGGACACTCTAGCTAACTAGTTATATCAACTGCGTGGTTAAGAGTTTGCTGCTCTTATGTGAATTTTCAACATGTGCTGCCAATTTGATTAAGAATCGTGGAGTTGTTTTGACTGCGTATGCACTGAAGTGGGGGTGGAGCATGTGTGGCAAGGCTATGAGACAAATTTGGAAGGAAGTATTGCCTTAGGCACCACTAAGAACTTAATCTTGTAAAGTATTTCCAAGCAAAATATTGTACAAACCATAAGCTCGACTTTCGTTAAGTCTAGCACTTAAGTTACTAGGCATGGTCTTGTGGCACCTCAGAAAATTAGGTAAGGAACTGTTTTATTTGGGTTTTTTTGGGGAAATGATGTGCTGCTTTATATGCGTAATCATTTATCATTGTTGTTGTATTTATACAAAATTTCTCTATGGGGTACACTAGTCATCGAGAGGACCACTTGCTCATGGTTAGTCTCATAATTGTTATGTTACAAATGTCTCCTTCTTGGATACAAGTAGAAATGTGTGTATCTTATGGACAAACATGTGCAACCTTTGCATAGAGTTAAAAACTATTCAAATAGCTATGTTCACAGTCATAAACAAATGTTTGGTTATACTGAACAAGGTACAATATTTTTATTGCAAAAAGTGGTTGATTTATGATATAGTTGTTGGGTGCATATTATTAGCTTGTGTGCTGATACTTATTGTTGAAATTGCAATTTTTTAAATTGTTTATTACTTGCTTACAAATCTACTTATTGTCTATGTCTTTGTCAAAATGCTAGTTATGCAAAATAGCCATTATCTTATCCATTGTACTAAACCAAACATATATCGGTAGTAAATGCGTCTTGTCGTTGTATGTGAATTGCTGAGTTTTTCAATGAACTCATACTTGCAAGTTTTTATTTGTGGGCTGTCGACTAAAACCCGACGTTTAGTAGTTTGTGACTTATAATGGGACATATTCATATTTCTTATTATTAGCTATGCTACAATAAAATACTCTGATCAACTTTACTATGATTCGTATTTGACCCTACATGGTATAACCGGTTGAATATTTCTTTTGTATAGTTTACTATTAAATAAATATATTTTATTCGGAGCATTGTAATAATTATCATTGAAGTCACTTGTGCACGCTAGCTATAATTGATAATGAACCAGTGTTGCACGAGGGACACCAAATTGTGTCATTTGGGGTCCTGGCATGTACCAACCAAGAGGAGATTCCTAAGCTTTCCACTGCTAAGGACAACAACCTTTTATCATGACTGCCAAAGCCTGATATTATTATTCCATGTCTTACGTTTGGTCGAAATACATGGTAGATCAGTGTATAAAAACCAGCCTTTTATTAAAAAAATTGCTTGAATTTCTATTTAATTCTCCCTCCCCTCTGTCATGCTTGATTATGCTTTGTTTGTGTTGATACGTACGTGATTGTACGACGTTGCAAAGATGCCAAAAGTCAAATAATAGCTATGAAAATTCTGGCATATATGTACGTGTGCCTTGTGCTTTTGCTGCGAACCTTTGTTGTTGGAGCAGCAGTGCCTGGCAAACTGCCAGCTGACACATGCATGTCGATGGGTGTTGTGCCTGATTGCATCGATCGGGCAATCGAGGTTCGTCCCAGCACCTTCCACACAAAGATAATCCAGCTGCTAAGCATAGATTGTTCTTTTGTAGGCTCTTCTTTCAGCTCGTGCATGCTCTGAGCAGACTAGTATGGGCCGGGCCAGCTGTTTCGTGCTTCGATTAGGCTGAATCTGGCCCAAAGGAGGAATTGAATAGATATGATGGATCTTACGGTCTGCTCTTTACCTAGTAGAACTGTACAGGTGGATACCACAAAATGTTAGGATCCACCGAGATTCCTGAAATATCCTAGTTTGATCGCTCCATCTACATCTATATTATATTATATATGTCAACATAGCAAGCTTTTATGATTGTCGCATGCAACATTGCCATTATAAAGGCTATTCTGTACTCAGTCTCTCCCACAAAGTAGGTTGGTCCCATATGTTTGGCCGCTTGTCTAATATCACGTATAATCCAGATCTGCAATTCTATATCACCGAGCTATTAATGCATAACCATGTATATGGTACAAAATTACACCTTATGATAGAAAACCACATGGAGATTGCTTGGCTAAGGAGAGGTCCAATCCATCCCACGCCCTCCCTGCCCATCAAACATCAATCCTAGTTCACATCTCGCTCTCTATTTGTCTATCTAACCTGAGTCACTCTCCTATTTTTCTTTCCCTCACCTACACACATTAAAGAGGACAGGATGGAGATGCACTCCACTAAATTCGTTGCCAGGGTTCTAGTCCCACAACCTGTTGGCTTTTGCTGATGTTAGCTATGGCGAACGCGCGGCGCGGCCCAGACGACTGGGTTTGAGCAAAACCGTAGCTATATATATGCCATTATACATCTAGAGCCTTTATGGTGTAGTGGTGAGCACTCTATTAGTATTCTGAGAGACCTAGATCTGAAACCCAGCATCGGCACACATTTTCCTTTTTTTTGTCAAACATTTTTCTTTTTTGTCAAAGCCGAGCTCGCGAGGATAAAGGAACCCAGCATCGGCACACATTTTCCTTTTTCTGTCAAAACCAAGCTCGCGGAGGAAAAGGGAAAAAGGGGGCGCTCGCAAGGAAAAACGGGGGGAGCTGGGAATCAAACCAGGCACAGGGAGGACCTAAAGGCGTGCTATGCCAACCAATTGGGCCAAATGACCGCTTCGTCAAGTGGCTATAGGAGAAAAAAAATTTATATAAAGATTTAAAAAAGATGGCCGGATATCCTTTTAACGGACAACCGGCATTATCCTGCCAGCATGGATGCACGAGGAGGCAAACGAACACGTGTCGGATGGAGAGTTTGTTCTGCAAAAAAATAGATATGTATGGATGCCTCAACCTCATTGTGGAGCACGTCATTATGCGCCAACCCGACACTCTAACCTAAGGATTAGGGATGTGATCGGATCTTATAAGGTCGGATATCGTTCTATCCATATCCGTATTCGTACTTTTTACCGGATATAGATTCGAATACCAATGTGTCGAATATGGATACAAATTCGAATAATACTGGATAACATCGGTTACGAATACGGACCGAATATAGATCGGTTTAGACAAGGATACGGAATTTGTTAGTCGGATAGTAAAAATTCAATTTCAAAACTGTGTCCCAAATTTTAACAAAAAAGGTCAAAATTTAAATTTAAAAGTGGGAATTTATAACATTAGAAAAAAACTTTAGAAACTTTGTATATGAATGTTATTAAATTAGTCTAGATTTAAATTTTTTAAAAAAAAGTTAGGAAATTATCAATAAAAAATTTTAGAAATACATTAATTTTTTCAAAAATACATTCGGATAATATCCATATTTTATATTTGGACATTATTCGAACAAAACTCGGATATCCCTTATCCAGCGAATAATCGGTGCTCCATATTCGTATCCATATCCATGTCAAATTATCCATATCAATATCCTTATCCGTAAAACTATCCAAATCACTATCCGATCAATTCGGTCGGTCAGTCGGTCGGATAATATTCGTGCCATTTCCATCCCTACTAAGGATGCCACACCACTCACTCCTTATACTCCCGCCATGTTGTGTGGTCCTTGGTCCCTAGGACTATGTCCCGTCCCTTCCTCAAGCTCGCCAAGCTCCGCCCGGAACACCGTGCTACCCAGCCCTTCATCAACTTAATCAAGTTCTACACCACCCGTCGTGTAGCATCGTCCAATCCGCCATACAAGAATCTATGATGTGGAATTTTTTGCAATGAATTAGTATATTTGTTTGTTGCAACAACACATGTATTATGTTTGTTGTGACAAATTATTTTGTTGGAAGTCTTTTATACAAATATATCACCGCATTGTCTTGGTGGTTGCAAGCCTCCAAATCAGTTATTTTGTAGCAAGAGTTTATTATTATTTATTGTTGTATATTTTCTTAGAATATGTTGCAAGGAAGCATCCAATGGAAAACGAATCCATCGGATGTCGAATCCATAGTTACTATCATACCTTGGTTGTAAAGTCTAGGATGCAACAAATGACTAAAAGGGAGGAAGCAAATCAATTCTAAATTAACATTGCATCACTTTCGCAATTTCACTTATCATCAGTTGTTTATAGCTTAGGGTTATTTATAAAAGCCAAAAGTTTTGTCTTCAAATCAATTTGCAGTTAACTTTACATCACTGACGGCGTGTTCTCCGCTCAACCACTGCGGATCACACCCCTGGTCAGATTTTTAGACTGCTAGCCAACTCGATCAAGCTCGGTTCGATTTGAGCGTCGGGCACAACGAGGAGCGACTCGCAGATTTACCCAGGTTCGGACCCCTTCGCGGGTAATAGTCCTACTCCTGCTGAGCCTTAGCTCTTTTCTGATTGTGGTTGAATGGGAATGAGTTTACAGAGTGTTTCGAATGCGCGAACGCTAGTGCTCGTCTCCCTCGTCCCCTCTCTCTCCTCCCCTTTTATACAAGCTTTGGGCTGGCGGAGAGAGCCGAGGGGTAGGCGATCTAAGACTTCAAGATAATCGACACGACTCGACAGAAGAGACGAAAACGTGCGCGCCCATCTTTGCTGGCCCGCCGCCTCGCGTCTTTGCGCAAGTGGCCTCTGACCCGCACAGTCACACCGGTGAGTGTACGGGTGGGGCCCTGCCTGCTCCTCCTGACGCGGGCGGCCTCCTCAAGCAAACCTTCCCTCTGCCGGTCAAATCTTACCGCGTCATAGTAGTGATACCGCCGGACGCAAAGGTCATCAGAAGCGGTAATCATTTCTTCATCTGTCTATCCGCGCGTGATATCTCATTAAATGCGCTTCGTCCTTCGCAGCAGGGGGGCCTTCGTCCCGAAGACACCTTCTGCAACGCTCCCTGCCGCGCGGGCCCCACCTGGTGCGTGGGACCCTTGCCTCGCCTTCAGAGGGGGCTCGCCACGCACCCGCTCGGGCGTGGGGCCCTCGCCTCGTCTTGAGAGGGGCTCGCCCACGCACCCGCTCGGGCGTGGGGCCCTCGCTTTGCCTTCAGCCCTCTTGGCCTCTGAGGGGCTCGCCACGCCATTGGGCCTTGCTTCGCCCGCTGGCGCGTGGGACCCTCTTGGCCTCCTGAGGGGCTCGTCCGCTACGGGGCCTTGTTTCGCCCGCCTGACGCGTGGGGCCCGCTTGATCTTCTCAGAACTCTTTGTACCTCGGTATTTATTACACCGACAGTAGCCCCCGGGACCACCATGATACGCAAACCGTCGCGCCGATGTTTGGTTATCTTTTGCGTGGCGGGAGATGAATCGTGGGGGGCCTTACCCCCGCAACGGCCGTACGCCTGATTCTCCACCCGCGCACGATCTTCCTTGGGGAACTGTTGCTTTGCTGGAAACCGGCCGAGGCAATGATGGCGCCCTTGGCAGGCGGAATCAAACCGTCGTACTCGCGCCCACGCCTATAAATACTTCTCTTGGCTGCGGGTAATCCTTCCGCGCTAAGTCCTCAAACCGCTATTCTCCTTCCTCTCGCAGACAACCTTCCGGCAATCGCCACCAAGTTTTTTCGCCACGCCACCGCCAAATTTCCCATGGCTCCCTAAGCGCGAAGCAAAGGCCGTCATGGGACACCGCACCACCTTCGAGCTGTTTCGCCGCTTCCATCGCCGATGAGGATCGGTGGCGCGGCTTCAAGTCTTCGTGCCGCCGACCGCCGCCCGGTTCCGCCGCCGCACCATTATGCCGAAGTCTCGCGCCGGGAGATCGTGACCTTCTCTGGCGATCTTTGGCGGGCCTTGTCCCGCCGTACTCAATTCTTTCGGGGTGCTCGCCTTCTACGGATCCAGCGGCGACCTTCCCCCAACTTGATCATGGCCTCGTCATCTTCGCCCGCCTCTGCGAGATGTTCGTGGGGACGATGCCAAGCCTCCCGCTCTGGCGCCGGCTTCTTCGTCTTTGACGCGAGGCAGCGCCGTCGCGGAGCCTTCGAGGCTGCTACTTCACGCCCATGAAACCGCCGCCTTCATCCCTCGCGCGCCCAAGTCCAAGCTGGAAGGATCGGCACCGACAATGGTCAGACGTGGAGGACTCGTGGCTGCGATAATCTCTCTCTCCTCGAGGGCTCCGGAGCCCACCGCTAACCGGGGCTTCGCCGACGATTCAGCGAGTGGGGCGATCTTGGCGCGCGATCGCCGATCTTCGCCGCCGCTGGCTCACCGGAACCCTCGTCGCGGCGGATTTTTTCTTGGCGCCGACTACGCCGCTCCGCGATGAGGACTCGCCCGCTTTGGGCGTACTACGGCGATAACGATGGAGTCGCGTCGCCCTCGGTGGTGAGCGCTTTAGTCTCTTGGGCATTTTGTCTTTCTTGGAATCTTTTTACTTGCCGATCTTATGGCTTCCTTTCTTGCTCGCCACCGCAGAAACGTCTTCGGACGACGTGTTCGGATCGGTGGCGGGGGCTATCGCCCCACCGATCGGCGACGCCGTTGCTGCGAGCATCCTCCCTCGCGATCGGGATCCTTCGAGCGCAACCAACACTTGCGCGCCGCTTCTATGGAGGTCTCGGGTCCTGCGGTCCAAGTGGCACGGGCCACTACAGATTCGCGATCCGCTCCGGCGATCGCCCAAGCTTCGCGGCCGCCGCTTTTCTCTGCCGTGGCGGCCGATTTCGATCGCGCCTCCGAAGCGCCGCCTCATCCTTGCCGTGGACGATGACGACGAGGAGGAGAGACGAGTCCAAAGAGGGCTCGCCCTCCGATCTGAAGCTTCGCCGCCACCGCGGCCCCCTCGGTGGGGCCTGCCGCTACCGCCTGTTGCCCGCCACCGGGAGAAGCGGCGACTCCCTGAAGCGGCGCCGCCGCACCAGTTTCTTCCGCCCGTCCACGCCGACGCCTCTGGCTGGCGCTTGCTTGCAGCGTCGGCCTCTTTGCCGCGCTGGTGCTTCTGCCGGCAGCACCTTTCGCGCCGGCGCGGTGGCTCGCTTCGACGGTGGTGACTGCGGCCGTGCCGCCACCGCCGCCGCAAACAAGCGACTTGGAGCTCCCCCCTTCGGCTTTCGCCTTCAGGGCGCACCGCTTCAGGTTGGCTTTCCCTGTGCTTACGCACATTTCTCACTAGGGTTAGCATGCTACACGCTTTTTGCATACCTGAATCCTGCTTGTCCTTCTTGGAACAGGGCGGATTTGGGGCATCGAGCTCCGCCCACGCGACTTCGCCAGCCCCAGCTGCTGTCGCTTCCTTCGACGGAGGTCGCTCCGGCGGCGGAGAGTTCGCCGGCGCCATGGCCGGAGAACCCTCTCGCCACCGCGTCGCCGGCGCCGCCGCCATCTCGGCCGTGACCGCCGACGAGGCGCTCGCCGGCGCCAGACCCTCTCCGCACTGGCGACGCGGAGGAAGCCCTTGCCTTGGCGGAGCGATCGGCTGGCGGCGGCGGGCCTTGGCCAAGAGACGCCCGCAAGGAGGCGATGACCAGCGAGGTCTGCGGCGGCCAAGCCGCCGCCTGGCTCGCCACCAAGCAGATCAAGACCTCCGCTGAACACTTCGCGCCGCCCGAACCCTTGCCGACATGCTTCGACCGCCACCGCGGCTTCCGGACGCCTGCATTCACTGGTGTTACCTTGTATCCCCATTGGAGGAGCAATTGCGCAAGATCTCGGGCGCCGTGGGACGAGCCGCCGAAGCCTCGCGCGGTCTTCCGGTGGCGTTGCGGACGCTGGCGATCAAGACGGTCGCCAAGCGCGCTCGGCAGCAGCGGTTCATCTTGGGTAAGCCGTCTTGCTCGAGACGCCGATTTGATCTCGACGCCGCCACCGGGGAGTCTTCGCGCCAGCTGGACCGATTTGAGCAGGCGCGGGTTGACACCGCCGCCGGCCACGTATCCATGATGGGCGGCGCCGCTCCAGCGGAAGACGAAGACGAGGAGGAGTAGCGAGACTCCTCCATCTTTTTTGCATTGTAAATGTTGCCTATCAGTGCAAACAAACTTTTGCTCTTCTGCTGTGAGTCTCACTTGAGCTTCGCATAATTTTAACTTACGGAATTGAACTGGGGCACCTGGCCGCCAAAGGCTTTAGACTGAACGTTCTGCCGCAAGTGAGCGCTGTTTCCTTAGGCATCTGGTTACTTCAACCCTTATGGCCTCTCGCAACCCGACTTAAACATTACGTGGCGAGCGCTTAGCTTCCGGAAGTGGTCTAGTCGCCGGTGCCGCTGTTGGCGCATTGCCTAGACCGAGCCGACACACCGGGCTAGAACCCGCCTTCCGTCCGCTTTGCCTCGCACCAGCGTAAGTTATAAGCGTTTGCCTTTGCAACTAAGGGGCCATCAGCCATAAGTACTTTCGCTACCAGCTTTCGGCAGAATGCTTTCTAACAGACCTTTTCCAGGCTAAGCCACTGATCGCCAAAAAGCTTTAGACAGAGCTTTCTGTTGAAAGTGAGCGCTTTTTCCTCAGGCATCTGGTTACTTCAACCCTTATGGCCTCTTTGCGAACCGACCCTAGACATCGCGTGGCGAGAACTTAGCTTCCGGAAGTGGTCTAGTCGCCGGTGCCGCTGTTGGCGCATTGCCTAGACCGAGCCGACACACCAGGCTAGAACCCCTTCCATCCAACCGCCTCGCCCAACCGCAAGTCGAGGCGTTCATCCTCAGAACTAAGGGGCCATCTGGCTTGAGTACTTTTTCGCTACCAGCTTTCAACTGAATGCTTTCTAACAGACTTGAGGCGAAAAAAGAAACAGATGCCCAAAGGAGACAGAACTTATCTCTTATTGAAGATGGCTTTATGCGGTCAGCCCCGAGGCGAGCGGTGAAGGAAGAAGACCTCGCCGCTCGGCTCCAAAGGAAGGCCAGAAAAAAGCTCTTGGATTGCTACCTACGGGTAGAACTTCCTCAGCTGCTCGACGTTCCAAGTGTTCGCCAATTCGCGACCATCCTCGAATGCGAGCCTGACCGAGCTCAAGGGAGATCGAGACCACCTTGAAGGGGCCTCCCATGTGGGAGACAGATTTGTGGCGCCCGCTGTGCTTGATTTTATGCAGAACGAGGTCGCCGACCGCCGTTGTTCTCACACACCCGCCTTGCTTGATAACGACGCGGCCTTTCTTTGGTACTTGGCGGCCCGGATCGCCGCCTGTCTCGGATCTCTCCGGGAGATTCACTTCGTCCTGACGCCGGTCAGGGTCTTGTTCTTCGCTGAACGCCGTCACCCTTGGGAGCCGGCGAGCTCGATGGGAGCACCGCCTCGAGCCATACACCAGAAGAAGGGGGTCTCGCCGGTGACTCTGTTAGGAGTTGTCCGCAGCGCCCACAACACCGTGGGGACTTCTTCAGCCCAGCGCTTGCCGCGCTTCTCCAGGCGATCGAACGCCCTTGTCTTGAGCCCTTTGAGTACTTCCGCGTTCGCCCGCTCCACTTGCCCATTGCTCTTCGGATGCGCAACAGAGGCGAAGCACAGCTTGGTACCTAACTCTTCGCACCAGTCTTGAAAATCAGCGCTTTTGAACTGAGCGCCGTTGTCAGTGATGATTCTGCTGGCGACACCGAACCGGACGAAGATGCTCTTCATAAACTTGATAGCCGCTGCGGATGTGATCGCCGGGACCGGCGAGGCTTCAACCCACTTAGTGAACTTGTCGATGGCGACGAACAGATGAGTATAACCTCCGGTTGCCGCGAAACGGGCCTGAATGTTATTCTGCATCGCGAACGCCAAGAGAGCGGAATAGTTTGCGGCGCTGGGCGGTCGGTGGATTTGCTTAGCATGAAATTGGCATGCGTGATCTCCTCACCGGCTCGAAGGCATTACGAGGGCGGTAGGCCAATAAAGCCGTGGCGAAAGCTTTCCCAACCAACGCCCGGCCTCAATGGCTCCCTGACGTGCCTCCATGGATCTCGAGAGAATTTCACTCCCGCTTCCCGAGTGGCGCGACTTCAAGAGAACTCCGTTTGCGCCTCGGGCGATACAGTCCCCACCTACGGGTATGGCGCTTGGCCTTGCGCTGCGCTATCTTCTCGACTAACGCGTCATCGTCGGGATCACTCCTTCCCGCATGTAGGCTAGGATCGGATCCATCCATCGACCTTCCGGACGAGTGTGACGACGTTTCAGACATTGTCGCCGGCAGTACTCGCTTGGCTTTGGCTTTCGCCTCAACCTCCTCGGCCAGCTTCTTCCGCCTCCTCCCTCCAACCGGGAGCTGCAGCGGATTGGTGACGTCTCCTCGAAGTGGGAGCTGCACAGGAAAGCGCCGCCCCGCCAGAATTGGGGTTGCAACGGATGGTCACAGTAAGTCTTTCTTCAAAGACCCGGCCGGAACAGTGCCCTTGATGAGGCAATGCGGGACGATTCATCCGCCATGTAGTTGTCGCGGCGAGGATGTGTACAAAGCCCGACCCTCGGTGCCGCTCCAACCGGCGACTTCGCCCGGTAGGCCGCCATGACGGGATCTCGGAGCAGAGAAATCCTTCCTCGCTGGTTGATGACCGGAGAGAGTCGCCTTTATTTGTAGCCGGATGCCAAGGGTCGGCCACCCCGAGCCGGCGGCGATCCTTCATATTCCGCGACGTTGTTGGTGGCGCGGAAGTCCAAAGACCACCAGTGCCGGACAACATCGTCGCTGGAGACACCAGACGACGCCACTTCAAACCCCTCCGGCCGGAATGAGCCGTCAAGAAGAGAGTCCACGGCGAGGGTGCTGGGGTGCCTTCAGCTTCCGTGTCCGCCGAAGTCCATTCGCTGACGAACTCCGCCAGAGCTTGCCCTTTGATGGCCGCGGGGAGCGAACTTGAGATCGAATTCGCCGGCTCCATGGCCCACTTGGCGACGTCGACCCGTCGCCTCGCGGTTGAAGAGAATCTCCGCAAGGGATACTTGGTCAACACCGTGACTTTCGCTCGAAGTAGTGGCGCGACTTCGGACGCCACAAGACTGGCGTAGAGCATCTTCCGGTGCTGCGAATACCTTGTTTGGCGTCGTGGAGGACCTTGTCGACGTAGTAAATGGGCGCTGAACGCCTTCTCTTTCCGCCACCAAGACTGTTGACCGCTGAGGGGTTTGCTGCGACGTAGAGGATCAGCGGCTCGCTGGTCTGGGCGACTCAGACGGCGGGAGGTGAGATACTTCTTGACCCGTCGAACGCCTCGTGCCTCCGCCGTCCACTCGAACTGGTTGGTCTTCTTTAGGAGCTTGAGCGTTGGGAGACTTTTATCCCCAAAGTAGCTATAAAGCGGCGGGGAGGTCAAGCGACCCACCAAGCACCGCATCCGCCAAGTCGCGTCGGGGCTTCATGTTCTCGATCGCTGCGATCTTGTCGTGGTTCGCCTCAATCCCCCTCTAGAGACGAGGAATCGGCGGTTTTGTCCGACGGAACGGCGAACACACATTTTTCTCGGTTAAGCTTGATGCGAGACTTCATCGGGTTGGTGAAGGTTTCTTCGTGTCGCCAATCAACTCTTACGCCTTCTTGACTTCACCACTGTGTCATCGACATACACCTCGTGTTTCGCCCTATTTGGGGGCGGTGAGCTATATGCATGGCCCTATGATAGGTTGGGCCCGCATTCTTCAGTCCGAACGCCATCCTTGTGTAGCAGTAGACGCCCATGGGTGTCACGAAGGCGGTCTTGTCTTCATCTTCTTCGCCATGCTAACGGTGGTACCCGAGCGCATCCGTAAAGCTGTTGCTTGCACCCCGCAATCGAGTCGGCGATGAGATCGATCTTGGGGCGGTGGTACGGATCCTTCGCACGCCTTGTTGAGGTCGGTGAAGTCCACGACATCCTCCGGCGCCCGTTGGATTTCTTGATGAGGACGGGGTTCACGAGCCACAGGATGGGCGACATGCATGGACGACCCGCCTTAAGAGCTTGTCCACCTCTGGCGGATAACTCTCGACGCTCCACCGACCGCTTCCGGCCTTCAGATGATCGGTCGCGCCGGGAACGTCGCCAATTTGTGCTCAATCACCTCCCGAACGGTCTTCGCTGGGTCGACTTCGCTTCCAGGAGACCGCTTTAACCTCCGCGGACGAACCGTGAGGCACGGTTTCACGGACGAGCTCGAGTCAAAACCTCGGCCTTCTGGGCACCGATCGCCCCCGCCAAAGCGAGAGCGTCCTTGTCGCAGCGGAGCGCCTCCGGGCGGTCCACTTTCAAGACGATGGGGCCAGCTGGCCCCGGAATCTTCACCACCATGTAGGCATAGTGGCAAGCCGCCATGAACTTGGTCAGCGCCGGCCGACCCAGTATGGCGTTGTAGGGGAGGTCGAAGTCCGCCACCTCGAACTCGAGCATCTCGGTGCGGAAGTTGTCGGAGCCTCCGAAGGTTACCGAGACTGATGCGCCCCAGAGGGACGGACTCAGCCCCCGGCGCAATGCCGAAGAATGGGAGCGTTGGACGAAGCTCCCGCTGCTGGATCTGGAGTGCCGCGGCGACCCGGGCGGACAGGAGGTTGAGGGAACTCCCTCCGTCTACCAGCACCCGCCCTAGCTTCACATTCCGGACCGTGGGCGCAACCACGATCGGGAGATGTCCAGGGCGGTGATCGGCCGGGTGATCGGCTTCGACCGAACGCGATCGGTCGCTCCGACCACGCCGGTGCCTTGTTGACCCAAAGCGAACGGCGGCGCACACTTCCTCATCGCATGCTTAAAGCTAGCGTGGGGCGGATATGTGGCGAACCGCCGTGGATGGCGGCAACCGGCGCTCCGCTGCTGAAAACCAAGCGGCCGTCTCCTTGCCCTTGCCGCGCCGGACGCTCGCCGCTGCTGCTTTGCTGGTCGTGGACTCGTTTGTCCACCATCTTGCTAACGACATGGCAATCGCCAAGTCGTGGGAGTTATTGCGGTGAATGGGACAAGAAGGCCTTCCGTCCCCACTCACGGGCGATGGTTCGCCCTTCGTCGCGCCGCTGGGGCGTCGCGACCCACGGCGATCGCCGTAACCGCCGCCTCGGCAAGAGCCTTTACGGGACCGTGACTGCGCCGGCGCGCGACCTCCTCCTCTTTTACGCCCGCGCGCCCATTGCGCGGCTAGCGCGTCGTCGTCGTCGTCGCTCGGCGGCCATGACCTGCCGGTCTCGGCCGCCTTTTGCGCTTATTCTTGTCCTTGCCGCGGGGTTCCTCGAGGTCCCGCCTCGCCACCAGCAGTTGTCCCGCCAGCAATGGGCAGATCTGACCTCCTTTGAAGGGCGACTTGTGCAAGCGGTGAAGAACTCCTCCGTCGTTTTGATCTTGCGGGTGGCCATCTTCTCTTTGACCTTGGGGTCTCGGGCGCCTCTCCTGAATGCCGTGACCACGGCGTCGATGGAGATATCAGGGATGGTGTTGCGGACCTGACTGAAGCGCCGAATATAATCGCGCAGCGACTCTCCTTTCTTCTGCTCCACGTTGTGGAGGTCGTCTTCTACCCCGGGCTGCTCGAAGGTGCCCTGGAAGTTGGTGACGAAGAGCTCCGAGAGCTCCTTCCATGACCCCACGGACTCCGGGGGCAGGTTCATAAGCCACGAGAGGGCTCCGCCGGTGAGGACCGCGGGGAAGTAGTTCGCCAGAACCTTCCCCGACCCTCCAGTCGGCTACATCACCGTCGTGTAGATCTGCAAAAACTCATCAGGGTTGGTGGAGCCGTCATACTTCTCGATGGGGGCCGGACGAAACAGTTCCGACCACTGGACGCGGCGCAGCTCCTTAGAAAAGGCGCGGCACCCGACGTCGGGAGCCTCCTCCTGGACGCGGTCCTCGCCCGCCCTTCTATCGCCTAGGCGGCGCCAAGAACCGCCACCCTCATTGGCCGGGCAGCTCTGCGGGAGCCCTCTCGCTGGTCCAGCAGGCGGCGGCGGCGACATGTGATCGCAAGGCTTCGGTCGCTGCCCCTGCGGAGCTTGTCACGCAGTCTTCTCCATGCGATAAGTGGCGGTTCTCCAGATGGGACGGAGATCGCGGCCACAGACGCCCTGCCGGCCGAGCCCGTGAGGGTCGCGCTCTTGTCGTCTTAGCCCCCCCCCTCACCAGAGATCTCCGAGAGGTGCGAGCAACAAAGAACGGAGGACGCGAAACACGGTTCCCCGCCTCAAACTTGCACCACCGCCTTGGCGGCGGCGACGAAGCGGGCCAAGGTTGGCCAACCACGGCGCCGCCGGAGTCGAGTCACCGGAACCGTGGGTTCTCCAACAAGGCCCCGCCGCATGGAGGTTCTGTCCGGAGTGCACTCCTCCAAGGCCAGCGCCGCTTAGCTTGGCCGAGGCGGTTGCTTCCGCCAGGTCCCGACCCTAAGGCGGCGGCCACCGCCGGGTGATCCACCGCCATCGCCGCGGCGTCTCGTGGCAGCGGCTCTAGCGGCGCTTCTCGCTCCATCGCGATCGCTGCCCGCCATCGCCGCTGAAGAAGGGTCAAGAGCTTGAACCGATGCTAGCGCTCCCCTACTGCGCGCGCCATCGACGGCGTGTTCTCCGCTCAACCATCTGCGGATCACACCCGGTCGATTTTTAGGCGCTAGCCAACTCGATCAAGCTCGGTTCGATTTGGCGTCGGGCACAACGAGGAGCGACTCGCAGATTTACCGAGTTCAGACCCCTAGCGGGTAATAGTCCTACTCCGCCGAGCCTTAGCTCTTTTCGATTGTGGTTGAATGGGAATGAGTTTACTGAGTGTTTGAATCTTGAACGCTAGTTCTCGTCTCCTCGTCCCCTCTCTCTCCTCCTTTTATACAAGCTTTGGGTTTGGCGGAGAGCCGGGGTAGGCGTCTGATACCCTCGATAATCGACACGACTCGGCAGAAGAGGCAGCGTGCAGCGCCCATGCTTGCTGGGCGCCGCCCTCGCGTCTTTGCGCAAGTGGCCTCGACCCGCCGATCCTGCCGGTGAGTCTGCGGGTGGGGCCTACGCCGCTCCTCCCCGACGCAGGCGGCCTCCTCAAGCAAACCTTCTCTCTGCCGGTCAAATCTTACTGCGCCATCGACGGCCGCCGGAGACGCAAAGGTCATCATGGCGGTAATCATTTCTTCATCTGTCTATCCGCGTGATGTCTCATTAAATGCGCTGTTCTTCAGAAGAGGGAGCCTTCGTCCGAAGACTCATACCGCAACGCCCCCGCGGGCCCCACTGGCGAGTGGGACCCTCGCGCGCCAGAGGGGCTTCGCCACGCACCCGCTGGCGCGTGGGGCCCTCGCCTCGTCTTGAGAGGGGCTCGCCCACGCACCCGCTGGCGTGGGGCCTCGCCTCGTCTTGAGAGGGTCTCGCCAAGACACCCGCTGGCGCGTGGGGCCTCGCCTTGCCTTCAGAGGGCTCGCCTGCTAGGGCCTTGCTCGCCCACCGACGCGTGGGGCCCTCTTGGCCTCTGAGGGGCTCGCCACATATTTGGGCCTTGCTCGCCACTGACGCGTGGGGCCTCTTGGCCTCTGAGGGCTCGCATGCCTGTTGGGCCTTGCTTGCCCACCGACGGCGTAGGGGCAGCTTGATCTTGAAAGAGGATCCTAAGGCCTAGAGGGGGTGAATAGGCAATTTTAATTTCTTTTCTTAAATTATTCTTGATTAAGCAACAAGTTAAGAATGACCCAATCCTAATTGCAAGTCAAGTAAGCGGAAGCTATAAATAAATCACAAGGCAACTATGACATGGCATTCAAATGAACACAAGAAATGCGAGATAGTAAATCACGGAAATTAAATGAGAGAGTGACACGGTGTTTGTTTGACCGAAGTTCGAGCCGAACTCCTACTCTCCGTTGAGGCTACCCCTTGCGCTGACAAGGACCGGCTCGCTCTCGAGCCTACCGCCTCACTCACTCCGGTAGTCGTTCCGCCACTCCGTGAGGTGGACTCAAATCACCGTACACCGACTCGAGAGTAGCCACACGCCAAGGCCTACTCCCAAGCCCTCGCCTCCACGAAGGATATTTTCAGAAGTAACAAGCCCGAAACGCCCCGATCATGCCGGATCGAAGGACTTCCATGAAGCTCGGTATTGGGGTTTGATGGATTGTGGAGTTCGATGATTTGTGGGTGGAGGAATGGCTCTAGATCACCTAATTGATGAGCTATGAATGTGGTAGGTGAAGTGGAGCAGCAAACCTCAAAGTAGCCAGCCACTAGGTAGGTATTTATAGCCCCAAGAGCAAAACTAGCCGTTGCCCCTCGGAAGAGGACAAAAAGACTAGCCGTTACACTCTACCGGACGCCGTCCGACGGGCTCCGGACGCCGTCCGACAGAGCGTACTGCTCAGCAAAAAGAGCTGATCGGACGCCGTCCGGTAACTACCGGACGCCGTCCGACAGCGAGTGCGTTGGAAAAAGGCTAACCGGACGGCCCCAGACGCCGTCCAGACCAGAAAAACCTCGGTTTTAACTCGACGGACGCCGTCCGTGAACTACGGACGCCGTCCGACGAAGTAACGATAAAGGACGGGACGCCTCGAGCGCCGTCCGATGGCGAAAGCCCCGAAATTGAACTTTATCGGACGCCGTCCGGTAACTACAGACGCCGTCCGGCGTGAATCTTGTTTTGGTGTTTGGTGGTCGGACGCCGTCGGCTTTTCCAGACGCCGTCCGAGCAGAGAGGAATTTTTCGAGCTAAAATTTGTGGGGAATTTAGGTGGGTTTTCTCTCTAGAAATCTCACAAGGATATATATGGGTATTTTTAGAAGTGGTGGACTACGAAACCGAAGTTTTGAGAATTCATAAAGATCCGGCATAGTCCGAGATATTCGAACCCCTTTTGAAATCCGACGAAAAACAAGAAATAAACCTAACTACTCCTAATTTATACGTGACCTCTTCTCTCGCCCGGTCACGCATTTGAAATCTTGGAGCAGCTCAGAAAATTGTCGACACTTCAAATTAGGGTTTATAAAAATCACCGAGTCTTCGCCAGGGTTCCGAGAAGTCCAAAAACCCCCTAGCCCTTTATATTGATTAATTTTATCATCAATGCCACTAATAAAAATTAGGGCTCAACGATGCTCACAATCTCCCCCTTTGTGGCACTTGATGACAACCCAAAAGAGAATAAAATTTTGAGTGCAAAAAGGGTTAGTACAATACAAATATGCGAGCAATTTTAAAAATTAAGAAACCACAACTCAACCACAAAGGTGTGCAAATAAAGGAAGCTCCCCCTAAATTCATGCATAAAATAAATTCAGGAGCCAACAAGGTTCAAATGTCATAACACCAACCAAGGTATCAACCACAAATTTCAACGAGTATCGAGGCATCAAATAATATTACAGGTAAACGCAACATCGATCTCACTACCCACTACTAACCCTCTACTACTCTCTAACTTCTCCCCCTTTGTCACCAAGTGACACAAACGGAAAAAGGTCCTATTCTTGCTGATCTTGATCCATGTAAATGCGCCTCCGTTATGTCCGCCACTTTGAAGAAGAACCCAGATCCTCGGACGCTTGTACAAAGGCATATGTGCTGCAGAGGGTACCGACCGAGGAGAAGATTGATCATCAAAGAGCTGGGTCGGAGGAGGATTTTGCAAAGAAAAGTTGAGATGGCGAGCGATTTCTCCACCAGTAAAATGAATCTTACCAGGAGGAGGATATGGTGTGGTGGAGGCACAAAAGAAGGTCAGAGCCGTGCGGAAGGAGGGTACACCCAAGAATGAACCGGTGGTGGGTAGGCAGGTGGGCGAGGGAACTCCTGACGCTGCTCATAAGCTTGATAACTGTTGTGGGCATGAGAATACCAAGCATATGGATTTGCCCCTTCTGGCACTGGCATAAACATCGCCCCCATGTACTGAACAGCTGACTTGAATTCTGCGAACTCATCTGCCAAGTATGTCTGCTGCCCTGCCAAGTCTGTCATCTCCCTGCGGGTGGCTGCTAATTCTTCTTTCACTTCAGTGTGAAAATTTCTCATATCTGTGCGCAGCCCCCTCATCTCACCTATCAAAGCATCAAACCACGGAGGAGGGACTGCTGAAGAGGAGCTCGCACCAGGTGCTGGCACAAATGGTTGCATTGGGGCAGTAGGAGCATAGACAGGAGCTGGTGGAGCAGCATCATCACCAGGTCTAGCTAACTTGGGCTTGCTCCCAAGAGAATTCAAGAAGTTCTTCATCGATGCTTTTTGATTACATTGTTCCAACTCCTTACTTCATCATTTGATACTCGCTCTCGTCTCCGGAGAGCAATAGACCAATATAGGGGCTAGAGGTAGTGCCCTATTAACTTCTCGAAGATGGCGTCATCAAATTCTCCCAAGAGGGTAGCTCAATATTGATGGTCTTGCCTCGGAAGAAATAACATGAACCCGGTGCAAATGGGAAGAATTACATCGCGATTGC
Source organism: Raddia guianensis (assembly GCA_036346415.1). Classification (NCBI taxonomy): domain Eukaryota; kingdom Viridiplantae; phylum Streptophyta; class Magnoliopsida; order Poales; family Poaceae; genus Raddia; species Raddia guianensis. Next base: position 31,707,246 of record CM070542.1, on the reverse strand, counting down.
CACCTCGAACAAACATTGTACTTCGAGTATAAGATTAATAAGGCGGGGCTCACATGCATGGCGATTTGCCTTATCAATACTAATTTCTTCATCATCAAGATCTAGGTACATAAATCTGACTTCAGCCAAAGGAGGATATTTGCCCCTCCAGAAACCATCTTCATAGCACACCTCATTCAAATCAGTGCCAGAATCAGGAGTGCCCAAAGCAAGATTCATACGTGCCCTTTGTGATCCCCCGAACACGTCCATCAACCGAATGATAATAGCTTGACTCGACCCATCTTCGCAACTAGAAGAGTGGCAAAGAACTCACAGTTCCTCTCTTTGCTCCAGGTCAACTTCTTGTTTGAAATCAATTCAGCCAAACCAGGAGTGGAGCTGAATATAGTGTGTACCTCTGGTCCTGCCACTGCGGATATCTCTGTCCAGTCTACACAGTGAGGATCCCTAGGGCCAGTCGCGGGAGCAGAGAAGCACATGTACAATTGTTTCTGAAACTTGGTATAGAACCTGAAATCCCTGGTCTCCTCTCGCCGCTGAGGGTACCATCTGGCATAAGTAACAGACCTCTTCTTCCTCAAAGTTTCCATAGATAGCTTTAGAACCATATCATCCACGGGGTCGTCCTCAGCGACCACGGTCTCAGTGACATCCTCATCAATAGGGTCCTCAGCGAATGTCTCATCATCAAGATCCTCGGTGGTGGCAAAGGAAGAACCCGCCATCCGAGTCCAATGGACTCCACGATCAAAGTTCTTCTTTGAATGTCCGCTCTAGTCACTTTGCTTGGGCGAGGAGGGCGGCTCGCTAGCCGTCTCATCAACATAATCCGGATCGCCCTTCTATCGCATTGTCGCCGAACCGAGGTCCTGCCCGAGCCTTCCCAAATTTCTTCAAAGATTTCGACATCTCGAATTAAATCCTCTGACAATGTGATCACTGACCTGAACAACCTTATTGCCAACTGCCACGACCAACTATCCACTGACACGGTGCCAACCCACCATGGTTCAACCCTGAACACGAACGCGGGAAAAACCTATTCAAAACCTAGAACTCGGTAAATAACGAAATTTGACGGGAAGAAAGACGGAAGCCATTACCGAGCCCTAGAAGTGAAGGAGGAAGACGCGCGGCGCGAGGAGATCGCCCCAAGGCCCTTCCCTGTAGGAGAAAGGAGGGAACTCGACGGAGAAGAGGTGTCTGAACGGGCCGTCGGTTCAATCCACGGAGGATCGAAGAGGACGACGAGGGGATGCCGCCGGTGGTGGTGGAGATCGCCGGAGATCGCCGGAGGGACTTCCCCGGTGAGGAGAAGCAGCAGGGGCGGCGCCGGTTTGGGAGGAGAGAGGAGATCAAATGAGGAAAGAGGGAGGCGGAGAGGTAAGTAATAAGCAGTTCCGAGCGATTAGGGCCTGTCGGACGGCGTCCGACGGTGATCGGACGGCGTCCGACAGCAAGGGTGCAGCGCACAGTGGACCTCGTCGGACGGGTCATGGGAGGCGAGACGGCGTCCGGCAAAGAAGCTGCGGCTCGATCGACTTTTATCGGACGGCGTCCGGTGGTTACGGACGGCGTCAAGCAATCTGACTTCAGCCGACACAATACTACTGCTCGGACGGCGTCAAGAGACCTTCCGGACGGCGTCCGATAAAGGTGAAATTGCAGCAGACTTGCTCTTCCGACTAGAGGGCCCACCAAAGCGAGAATTTATATATATAAAAATAATGTTTTGAAGTGATGATCTCCATTTTGCTCAAAACTCAAGGAAGATTCAAATGTGAGCAATTTGAAGTGATTTTCTAAAATTTTAATTTTGAAGGGATAAGAATATAATATGACAAATGAAATCAAGCCAAATTCAAAACCCAAATTTTGATCTTAGAGATCAACAAAATGTGTGAACCCAAATTTTGCCTTGATTTCTCATATAGGCATGAAAATCGAGCATAGGGGTTCACTTTAGAGTTTAGGCACATGTTTTTGAATTTTGGTTTCTTTTCAAATATTTTCAACAATTTTGATGCCATATAATTTTCAAGAGAACAAATATGCGTAAGGAGCAAATTTTTCAGAGGGGTAAGATTTTCAAAACTAGAAGTTTGAAATGGTAAGAAGATAAGGATAGTCTATTAAGCTCAAATTTGTTTTGGCTTGAAACATAGGACAAGAATGTGCTCACCCAAAATCAAATTTATCTTTTCACCACTAGAGAGAGTTTTGAGATCATGAGTTGAAACTAAACTCCCCCTAAATGTGACAAGGGTCATAAGCAAATGAAAAATCAAATAAGACCCAAAAATCACGAAAACCAATCAACACGCATTTGATCTATCTAGTATGTTGAGTTCATTCCTTAATTTGCAAAACCGTGCCTCATCTAAGGGTTTGGTGAAAATATCCGCCAATTGGTCTTCCGTTCGCACGTGGGCAAGCACAACGTCACCTTTTGCAACGTGGTCACGAATGAAGTGATGTCGGATGTCGATGTGCTTTGTACGGGAATGTTGGACCGGATTGTTGGCTATTTTCACCGCACTTTCATTATCGCATAGAAGTGGCACTTTTTCAAATTTTAGCCCAAAGTCACTGAGCATTCGAGTCATGTACAGGAGTTGAGCACAACAACTCCCCGCTACATATTCCGCTTCATGTAGATAGCGCCACGGAGTTTTGCTTCCTCAAGTCCATGACACGAGTGGCGCCCTAACAAGTGACAACCCCGAGGTGCTTTTGCGATCAATTTTGCAACCGGCGTAATCCGAGTCGGAGTAGCCAAGAAGCTCAACACGCGCTCCCTTGGGGTACCAAAGACCTAGGCTAGTAGTGATTTTTAGATATCTCAAAATGCGTTTTACGGCAACAAGATGCACTTCCTTAGGGGATGCTTGAAAGCGAGCACACATGCACACACTAAACATAATATCGGGTCGAGAAGCGGTAAGATAGAGAAGCGAACCGATCATGGAGCGAAAAAGCTTTTGATCCACGGGCTTTCCATCTTCATTTAAGTCAAGATGCCCATTTGTGGCCATTGGTGTTTTGATCGATTTGCAATCGTCCATTGAAAAACGCTTGAGAAGGTCCTTTGTGTATTTTTCTTGACAAATGAAGGTCCCTTCCCGAAGTTGCTTAATTTGAAATCCAAGGAAGAAAGTGAGCTCTCCAATCATCGACATTTCAAATTCCTTGGACATCATCTCGCCAAAGTCCTTGCATTGAGATTTGTTAGTGCATCCAAAAATAATATCATCCACATATATTTGACAAATAAATAAGTCATTTTCAATTGGCTTTAGAAACAATGTGGAATCAATCGCACCGGTTTTAAATCCCTTTTCTAAGAGGAAGTCCCTAAGACGCTCATACCATGCTCTTGGAGCTTGCTTGAGACCGTATAGCGCCTTAGTGAGCTTATAGACATGGTTTGGATGTTTGAGATTTTCAAAACCGGGCGGTTGCTCGACATAGACAAGTTCATCAATAAAACCATTTAGAAAAGCACTCTTAACATCCATTTGAAAGAGAGTTATGTTATAAAGAGAAGCGAATGCCAAGAGTAACCGAATAGCTTCAAGTCGAGCAACGGGGCGTAGGTTTCTCCATAGTCAAGTCCTTCGATTTGTGTGAAACCTTGCGCCACCAATCTTGCTTTGTTTCGCACCACTTCACCGTTCTCATCTTGCTTGTTGCGGAAGACCCATTTGGTTCCAATAACATTGTGATCCTTTGGTCTTTCCACAAGCTCCCAAACTTTATTGCGGGTGAAGTTGTTCAATTCTTCATGCATGGCGTTCACCCAATCCGCATCCGTCAATGCCTCATCAATGGTCCTAGGCTCAACAATAGACACAAAGGCGTGATGCTCACAATAATTAGCGGTATGAGAACGGGTTCTACGCCTTGATTGAGATTGCCAATGACTTGATCTAGGGGATGATCCTTGAAGAGAGTGCGGTGTTGTTGGACGGGTACTTGTAGATCAACGTCTCCCCCTTGAGCTTGATCAACTTCAAAGTTCGCATCTCCGTCCACCGCTTGATCTTGAGTTGTTGGAGAGGTGTCTTGATCTTGATCATCGATGGAGGTGGTGGGGGTGATTACTTCATCTTTTGGTGCCTCCGATGAGGGTCGAATTTCCCCCAACTCCATAGCATCATGCGGTGGCTCATCACCTACATTTCTCATCAAATCTTGCTCATTTTGCGAGCCATTAGTTTCATCAAACTTGACATCATAGGCTTCTTCAACTATCCCGGTAGAATTGTTAAAAACTCGAAAAGCTTTTGACCGAGAGGAGTACCCTAACATAATACCAACGTCACACCTCTTTTGAAACTTACCCAAATGAGTCCTTTTCTTATAGATGTATACCTTGCAACCGAAGACTCGAAAATACGAGATGTTGGACCTTCGTCCCACTAGTAATTCATATGAGGTCTTGTGAAGGAGTCGGTGGAGGTAGAGGCGGTTGATGGCATGGCACGCCGTGTTGATGGCTTCCGCCCAAAAAGCATGCGGCGTGTTGTACTCGTCAAGCATTGATCTTGCCATCTCTATCAAAGTACGGTTCTTCCTCTCCACCACTCCATTTTGTTGGGGAGTGTATGCCGCCGAGAATTCGTGCTTTACACCTAACTCATCACAAAATTCTTCAACATTTGTATTAGCAAACTCGGTGCCATTATCACTCCTCACCTTTTTAATAAAAGAGTCAAATTCCTTTTGAGCTTTCAAGGCAAATCTTTTAAACACATCACCGGCAAGAGATTTATTTGCAAGGAAAAACACCCAAGTGAAGCGAGAGAAATCATCGACAATCACATGACAATAAGAATTACCGCCTATGCTCGCATAGGTGGTTGGGCCAAATAAGTCCATATGCAAAAGTTCAAGTGGTCGGGATGTAGACATAAAAGTCTTAGTCGAATGAGAATTAGCCACTTGCTTGCCGGCTTGGCATGAGCTACATAAACGATTCTTCTCGAATTTGACATCCTTTACTCCAACAACCAAGTTATCTTTAAAAACCTTTTTCAAAGTGCCCATACCAACATGTCCAAGACGTCTATGCCACAACCAACCAAGAGTGGTTTGAGAGATAAGACAAGTCTTGATTTGAGAAGTTTCACGGTTTGAAAAATCAACCAAATATAAGTTTTGAAACCGGGTGCCTTCGAATGCAACACTTTGATCCTTAGAGGAAACAACACGAACTCCGTTGATTGAAAAGAAGCAATCAAAACCCAAATCGCACACTTGAGCAACGGAGAGGAGATTAAAGTTGCAAGCTTCCACCAAGAGCACATTAGAGATGGATAGGTCATTGGATATTGCAATTTTACCTATACCCTTTACCTTTCGCTTGGAGTTATCCCCAAATGTGATCTTGTGTTCGGGGTCCTTCTCCTCTTCAAGTGAGGTGAACATACTTGAGCTACCGGTCATATGTTGAGTGCAACCGCTATCAAATATCCAATGTCGGCCACCGCTCTTATAGTTCACCCACGCACACAAATTCAAGCTTGTTTTAGGTACCCAAGACTTCTTCTTGGGTCCTTTTGAGTTAGTCATCAAGCATTTGGGCACCCAAATAGCCTTCACATCTTTCTTTTCATTGGGTGCACCAACATATTTAGCATAAGTAGAGCCATTCTTTCTCATAAGCATGTAACTAGCATTAAGTACTTGAGTTTTAGACATGAATTGAGATGATTTTGCAAGAGGACAAGCAATGGCTTTTTGTTTATCATTTTGCAAATATGACAACGGGTCCCTCCCTTGACAAAAGTTAGCTTGGCTTACCCCAACCGCCCTTTGGCAAATCCCAGGATGAAATCCCAAACCATGCTTACCCAAGGTGTACCTTTGCTCTCAAGTACCTTGTCAAGAGAGTTGTTCCCCACAAGCAATTTAGCCAAACTAGAGTCTAGTTGCTCAATTCTATCTTTTAGAAGCAAATTTTCCTTAGCTAGCTCATTAGCACATTTAGCAATACCACAAGTACCAATAGAACAAACATTCTCAATTGAAGGAGTAGCACTAGTGGATGAAGATGAGCTAGCATTGAGTGTGTGAGTGGGTGACATGGTAAAGGATGTGTCATGCGATAAACTAAGTGAACCATCTATAGTGTCAATCAAGTCACACGTCACACCAACATTGCATTTTTCAATTGAGCAATCAAGCGAAGTTTCAACATCAACATTAGAGCTAGCAAGTTTATTTTCTAGAATTTCAACTTGCAAATTTAGAGCTTCATAGTCATCTTCTAGAGTTTCATGCTTTTCTAACAAGTTCTCAAATTCATTTGCAAGCTCTTTATGCACCTTCACTAGCTTCTTTCTTTTAGACTTTTCTTTCTCTAGAGCATTATTCAAATCATCAATCAAAAGTTTAAGCTCACTTTTAGAGAGGTGCTCATGTGTTACCTTCTCCTCTAATGCCATAAGACACATGGGAGGTGAGGGGTTGTCGATGGCGACTCCGGATATCTTCGTGTTTTCATTATCGGAGGAGTCCGCCCAAGAATCTTCATCATCGGTGATCCATTCCCCAATCACCTCTTCTTGTATATTTGCGGTGAGGCAAAGCTTTTGCTTGGGAAGAGCCGGAGGAGCGTTTTCCTTGATCGCAAGTCCGGCTAGCCCGTGAGCTCTAGTATCTTCTTCTTCGGAGGAGGATTGAGAGGACGATGAGCTTGAGCTATCTTCCTTCTTAGTCTTTTGTCCGGCAAGAGCTTTCTTCTTATCCTTTGATTTGTGATCACTCTTGCGGTAGTGACGATATTTCTTCTTGTCATCTTCCTCATCTTCCTCTTGATTCCTTGCCTTGTGCTTGTTCTTTTACTTCTTGGGCAATCCCGCCAAGTGACCCTTCTCTCCACATTCATAGCAACGCATCTCGGAGATAGGTCTTCGCCTTGAAGAGGATGATCCGCCTCGGAAGCTCATCTTCTTGATCAACTTTCTTGACCGCTTGACAAGGAGGGCCAATTCTTCAATCTCCGGAATTGCATCATCGGAGTCATCATCTTCTTCTTCAACTTCAATCTTCTTCTTCCCACTTTTGGCTTTGGCGGGAAGAGCAATGGACTTCTTATTGAGCGGGGACTCTTCACTTTCAAGAAGTCGCATCTCATATGAGTTGAGTTGCCCGAGAAGCTTTGTCGGTGTCATTTTCTTGAGCTTTGATTTGGATGCTCGAATCAAGGTCACAAGTGGATTAAAACTAAATGGCACAACATCAAGCATCTTCCGACAAATGTCAATGTCTTCCAAGACCTTCTTCTCCTAACATCCGGCAATTTCATTGACGATGGGGTTCAACCTAAGAAACATTTCATTAACACTTTCATTAGGAAGCATCTTGAATTGGTCAAATCTTTTTCTAGCACGAGATAGCTTCTCCTCAAGCATCTCGGCACTACCAACATGAATTTCTCTAAGATGCTTCCAAATGTCATAAGCTTTAGAGATTGCCAATGCTATCAAAGACTTCGGAAGACACACTAGAGAGTAAAGCATTTCTAGCAATGGCATTAAAACGTTTGTACTTAGCATGAACTTCATCAAGAGCAATTGTTCCGGCCGGAGGGTCCGGATAGCCGGTCTCACAAGCGACCCACACATCATAGCTAAGTGCCTCTAAGTAACATTGCATCCTAATTCTCCAATAGTTGTAGTTTGTTCCATCAAAAATAGGAGCTTTTCCAATTTCTATCCTAGGCCCCTCTTGAGCCATCTCCTAGCGGTTAAGCTAATACCGGAGAACCTAGATGCTCTGATACCACTTGAAAGAGGATCCTAAGGCCTAGAGGGGGGGTGAATAGGCAATTTTAATTTCTTTTCTTAAATTATTCTTGATTAAGCAACAAGTTAAGAATGACCCAATCCTAGTTGCAAGTCAAGTAAGCGGAAGCTATAAATAAATCACAAGGCAACTATGACATGGCATTCAAATGAACACAAGAAATGCGAGATAGTAAATGCGGAAATTAAATGAGAGAGTGACACGATGTTTGTTTGACGAAGTTCGAGCCGCAACTCCTACTCTCCGCTGAGGCTACCCTTGCGACAAGGACCGGCTCGCTCTCGAGCCTACCGCCTCACTCACTCCCGGTAGTCGTTCCGCCACTGGCGAGGTGGACTCACACCCGACACCGACTCGAGAGTAGCCACACGCCAAGGCCTACTCCCAAGCCCTCGCCTCCACGAAGGATATTTTCGAAGTAACAAGCCCAAACGCCTGATCATGCCGGATCGAAGGACTTCCATGAAGCTCGGTATTGGGGTTTGATGGATTGTGGAGTTCGATGATTTGTGGGTGGAGGAATGGCTCTAGATCACCTAATTGATGAGCTATGAATGTGGTAGGTGAAGTGGAGCAGCAAACCTCAAAGTAGCCAGCCACTAGGTAGGTATTTATAGCCCCAAGAGCAAAACTAGCCGTTGCCCCTCGGAAGAGGACAAAAGACTAGCCGTTACACTCTACGGACGCCGTCCGACGGCTCGGACGCCGTCCGACAGAGCGTACTGCTCAGCAAAAAGAGCTGATCGGACGCCGTCCGGTAACTACCGGACGCCGTCCGACAGCGAGTGCGTTGGAAAAAGGCTAACCGGACGGCCCCCCAGACGCCGTCCGACCAGGAAAGGGCCTCGGTTTTTAACCTGACCGGACGCCGTCCGGTAACTACCGGACGCCGTCCGACAGTGACGATGCAAAGGACCGGACGCCCCTCAGACGCCGTCCGACAGCGAAAGCCCGAATTGAACTTTATCGGACGCCGTCCGTAACTACGGGCGCCGTCCGGCGTGGAGTCTTGTTTTGGTGTTTGGCTGGTCGGACGCCGTCTGGCTTTTCCAGACGCCGTCCGACAGAGAGGAATTTTTCGAGCTAAAATTTGTGGGGGAATTTAGGTGGGTTTCTCTCTCTCTAGAAATCTCACAAGGATATATATGGGTATTTTTAGAAGTGGTGGACTACGGAAACCGAGTTTTCGAGAATTCACAAAGATCCGGCATAGTCCGAGATATTCGAACCCCTTTTGAAATCCGACGAAAAACAAGAAATAAACCTAACTACTCCTAATTTATACGTGACCTCTTCTCTCGCCCGGTCACGCATTTGAAATCTTGGAGCAGCTCAGAAAATTGTCGACACTTCAAATTAGGGTTTATAAAAATCACCGAGTCTTCGCCAGGGTTCCGAGAAGTCCAAAAACCCCTTAGCCCTTTATATTGATTAATTTTATCATCAATGCCACTAATAAAAATTAGGGCTCAACGATGCTCACAGATCTTCTCAGGACTCTTTGTACCCCGGTATTTATTACACCGACAATCACTTTCACAGTTTCACCTATCATCGGTCGCCATGGCTTAGAATTATTTATAAAAGCCAAGCTGTCGGGGATTAAATTACGGCCCATTGCCATGGCCTACTCCCTGACGGCCCAATCGAACATCCTACCAGGGCCCAGCTCCCCGGAAGGTTCTATCAGGCCCATGTGCATCCTGCCGAACAGCTTCTTGGCTGGCGCGGTGCGTAATGGCCTAGGATTCCTGTTTGAGTTCTACTCGAACAAGAGTTCTGCACGGCTACGTGAAGACCCGGACGTTGGTTTCCCGGATTGGATTAGGAGTCGTGATCCACAAGACTTGGAGTATACCTTATCTATCTCGGGATGTATTTGGCATGTATGAGTTCGTTACGATCTCGTAGTTAGCCCGGCCCGATTATCCCTTGGTAGGTCGGTTCATCAACACTATATAAACAAGCCCCTACGGCGTATAGAGGGGACGACTTAGACGCATCTGGCATCTAAGATTACTTTGTCGCATACTCTTCGCTTGTACACCATAATCTCGCCGAGACCTGTTCGTCTCGTCGAGCCACCTCTTTTATTCATCTCTGATATATAAGAAAGGCTGGACGTAGGGCTATTATCTCTCCCGAGAGGCCTGAACCAGGATAAAAACCCTTGTCTCCTGTTCGTTGCTGTTCGCATTGTTTGGCGTGTCTCCTATCTCAATCTTCAAGAACCTTAGCGACTTGAGATCGATATCTCAACCGTCGACACAAGCGCTTTGACTTCTAAACCTTCTATTGAATCTTGAAGTCATTTTACTTAAACAATTAAACTTGAAGTGCATATTTTTAGTAAATGAACCCATTTAATAGATAAACCTAGCCAAGAACAATTAATGCCTACTTCATAAACAGGTGGATATGCTACATTAAGAAACTTATGATAAGAATTTAAAAGTTTGGAATTTTCCAAAATTTGGGTTGTTACAGGGAGACCCGACGACGTCTGTGTTTTCGCCTTGTTGTGTGATCCTTTGACATAACAAGTATCATCGGTGGTCCTTGCTTCCACCGGCCTAGGTTTCGATGGGTTCCAGCCTCACTCACCATATTGCATGGGGTGTGTATCCCCTGCAACAATGAGGGGCATGCTAACCACGACGTGGCATTTGAAAAGTACAAGAAGTGCACAAATATCACTATTTGTGTGCTCCTTGATGGTGTTCATTCCATTCAAACTTGTTTGGTAGTTATGTGATAGGGTTGTACACATCTTTCAAAACAGCAGTATCTAAAAAGAAAAGGATAAGTGATAGTAATTTTTTTTAAAAAAAATATGGCATTTGCTAAAAAGTGTTGTCGTTATGGCGACAGCTAACAATAAGTTTTCTGATGCTTGATGGTGTTCATTTCTTTTGAACTTGTGTTAACGTTACTGTGTAGGGCTGTGATGTAGCATTATTTCTATTAAAAATAAAAGATGGGTGGTAGATAATTTTAGAAAAAATACCAAAAAACCAAAATATTAAAAAGACCTACTGTCTTGTGCTCCCCATGTTGAGCGAAAGCTAGGTGCGGTAGGCGACGGCGGCGGTTTCTCACCGTCGTTACCTCGTTGGAGGCGTTGTTTTTTCCGTCTCGGCACTGTTGGGTCGGTCGGTCATGCCTTTTCCCGTAGTTGATCGTTGTCACATTGTGGTTTGCTTCGATGGCTTTACTGTGGTGTGTCTCGGTGGTGGTGTTCGCTGTGGCGCTTCTCGCCAATTCATCCAGGGCAGAGGGCCCTGGATTAGGGCAGAGGGCCCCCTCTTGTAATTATGACCGTCTTTTTCTCTTTCTATTAATGGATCGGCGGAACTCCCGCCCCTTTTCCCTAAAAAAAAAGACCTACTATGGTAACTCACTACAGCACCACAGGATGGGCAGCCCACGACATTTGCTTTTATCCGTGTGACACGGTCGAAAAGACCCCGAAGTACAGCCCTATACGCAGATATTAGCAACACTTCCAAGGGACCGAGCGATTCCAGCCCGTTTCTGGAATGAAGTACGAAAGGCCCAGCAGAAGTGGTGCTCTGTGTGCTGCTTTCCTCTATAGACTTACGGCCTAGCTGCGGTGGCAGCAGTTAAGGGGAAGCCCACACTAGCATTCCTTAGTGAACTAAACCCAAGTTGCTGAATACATTAGGAAAAAGTCCACTTTGCCCCCTTCAACTATTGCAAAGTTCGGTTTTGCCCCCTCAACTTTAAAACCGGGCATCCAACCTCTCAACTATTAATTCCGGTCAAAATACCCCCTTTAATACAGGCAACAACAAGAAAAGCAAAGGCCCATTGGCCCACACGCGTGAATAGGAAATCATGAGGCGAGACGCGACGTGCAAGACTAGGGCCTTGTTTGTTTCAAATTAATGTTTAGTTAAGTTTTACTGTAGCAAATTTGTAACCCCTCGAAAGACATTTAAAAAATCAAAAAACTATGAAAAAAATTATTTTACGGACTCTAAAAGAACTATTTGAAACCCCACAAAAATGACTACAAAATATTACATCATTTGGCTTATAAAAAAATGACAGATTTTCATTTAATTAAATATAGGCCTAGTTCTTTTTAGCTTAACGGCTTAACATCTTAACGACTTATCTACGTTTTAAAAAGACATATGTTTTGAGTTTTTGAGTCCATTTTTCTGCTGTTTTGAAGGTGGGTCCTAACACTTTAAAAATCAAGTCAAATGAAATGGATCCGAATCTCGAAACTATCTCAAGAAGCTCTCGAAGTTCAGTCATTTCAGTTGTTCAGATCAGCTCAAAAGAGCAGGGCCTTAAGCTGAAACAAACAAGCCCTAGAAGGCACCGTCTCCCACATACCCACAGGCCACAGCCGTAGCTCCTGTGTGACTACGGAAGTAATGGTTGGCTTTCTTTTTCGACCTCTGTCCTCCAGAGCAAAGCGTGTTAACGCACACAGTTTATGCTTAGTTGATCAAATCTAAAAAAAAGAGAAAAAAAAGTGAAGAAACGGAATTTATAAGAAATTATAAGAGAGAAAGAACAAAGGAATAATATTTGAAAATTTTAATTTTTCGGAATTTTAGAAATCTTTTAACTTTTTATGTTTTCTTTTAGCTTTTTTATCAAATGTCAAAGATAGGATTTTGAGCCCCTAGTTGTCAGGGTTAGCTCACCTAGCCAGCCAAGCAGCGCACCCACCTCATTGAGAACCTTGCAGACAGAATTGTTTTATATGATGTTTGAATGGACAGTTGGATTTTGGGTGATGCGGCCGTCCGGACGGAATGAACGGGCAGGAATTCTTGGGTGACATGATCACCCGGAGGAGGACAACCGGCCACGGACTTTGTAGGTATAGTATATTAGGTGGCCATCGGGCGCATGACGTCAACATAAAACTTTGAAAAAATAACTATGAAATTTTGGAAAATAACTACGAAACCTTGACAAATATACATATGAAACATGAGCAAAATATAATGAACATTGCAAGAAAATTGTTAAAATCCGAAAACAATACTGATAAAACAAATAAAAAAGATCGATGGAACTTCCGTAAGTGCTCCTTTGCCCAAATCGACGCTATTATCGCTTCACGCATCGTTGTTGTCCGTGCGTGGTCATGCATCGTAGATTTGAGTGTAGATGCCGCCCGTAACGCGCCGCCATGGTCTCCCGCGATGCGCTTCCCTGGCCATGCATGATGCGCCGCTTCGGCCTCCCGCAACGCGTCGCCATGGACCATGGAGGAGGAGTGGAGAGGTGTTGATGGAGGAGAGGGGAGGAAAGCAAGGTCCGAAAGCAATGGCGCCAAAGGGGAAGGGAAACAGGGGGAAGAGAGAAAGGAAGAGAAACAAGAGAAGAGAGAAGAGAGGAAATGGAGTGTAGCTAACAAATGGGCCCCATGCCATGTCATGCGCCGAAGCCACATCACATGTTGACAAAACCATCTCAAAGACCGCCTCCAGGGTTATCTGCACTATTTTCATAGTTTTGTGGCATAGAATAGTTGGTTTTATAGTATAGGGTGTAAAATTGTTTTTTTTTCTTTCTTACTAAACCCAATCTGCAATAGTAGGGTTGGAATTGATATATAAGAGAGAAATATAGAGAAAATAGGAGAATAAGGGAGAACAACTGAATATTGAGGTGATAGTCCATAGTGAGCATCTGTAACAGGCACTCTATAATACTGTAGCTCTGGATAGAGTGTCTAATGTCAGAAAGGAATCTTTTAGAGTGCAGTGTAAAGTCTGAAGAAAATTTAGAGGGGAGGATAGAGGGAGTAGCTAATAGTGAAATAGAGGGTGGGGATAGAGTAGCAGATGTGGATGCTCAGAATGCCCTAAGTTATCTAGTATATCTTGGTACCTCTCCAACACCTTTGCTTGATTATGTGTAAGTAGGGTTGAACCAAATGCTCAGGCTCAACAACCAACTCAAAATCGGATCAAGCTCGAACTCAATCTCGGTTATCTATCAAGGTGATTCTAAGTTACTTGATTTCAGCTTTAATTCTCGAATACACTACACCAAGGGACCAAGCTACCTAACTCACCACTCCACTAGACCTCGTGGTTTACCAGACCACATATCGGATGACGGCCCATAGCCCACCAGGCAACAGTCCAGCTGTTTACCATGCAACAAACAATTAGAACGCTGTTGCTATTTCGCAGGCGCCTGAAATTTGTGATTTCGTGCAGGCGCTAAAAGTTTCAGTTAGTTTGTACTATTTTTCCACAATTCCATTCACTGGAAGAAACGTTGTGAGAAAGTGGAACTTTTAGGGCGAGGGTTATTTGCACGTTCTACCGCGTGTGGCGTCGTCGGCGTTCGTCGTCCTCCGTGCAAATTGCGAAATCGTTCGGGTGCTAAAAGTTCCAGTAAATTTATACTGTTTTTTCACCATTTTATTCACAGGAAGAAAAGTTTTGAGATGGTGGAAAAAATTCTGCATATAGAAAAAGGGGACCGTTTGTGTGAAAAAGTTGTTGTTGTATGGTGCGTCTGCAAAAAATGTTAAAATGCAGGTGCCTGCATAATAGCATATCCCCAATTAGAACACCTCTACCCCCATCAATTGTCCCACGCCGCTCCTAGGCACCACGCTTCTCTCGGTCTTTCCAGGCCAACCCGCCCCATCGCCTCTCTCCGTCTCTCGATCTCTGACTCCCCCTACGTCACCTGGCCTGCCCTATCCTCTTCCCAGGGAATCTTGCACTGCACGGGGGGCGGCGGCGGTGCCTAGTGGGAATGTGGCGGTGGAGGCGACACCGGGTGTGTCACGCAGCGTCGGCTGCAATGGATGTGCGATGCGGCGGCGGGTGCATGAGACGGCATCGATGGCAATGACATCTTCATTGCAGCTGATTTGGTGCTTTTTCGCGGTGAAGGGTGGTATTTGGTGTTTCCCATGAAACCTGCCGATCTCAAGTTCAAGCTCAACGACCAGCTCTGAAATCGAACTAAGCACGAGTGTGGACTGTGGACACATTCAGCTCGCTCAACATCGGCTAGAATCCACCACTACGTATACCTCCTTGTTTTACCCTGGACGCTTCAAGCTAGAACACACGTTCACACGGTACGTGCTACAGGCTGGCTACATCACACGGAATCCTCGTCCGAGTTCTGATTTTGCTGTCCATGTTCCTCGTACAATTACGGCAAGAAACACCTGGGCTGCTTTCCCTCTGTTCTGTTTCTCTCCGCTACTCCCTCCGTCCCAATATAAGTGTCCTTCTGAGCCTTTGAGCTTGTCCCAATATAAGTGTCCTTCTACCTCTAGATTCCTCTTCCACCACAATAAATATCCCTAGATTCCTCTTTCACCACTATAGAATACTCCTTTATTCCCCTCCCACACTATAAAGTAGCCTAGATTCCCTACTATATTTCTCTTTATTCCCTACTATACACTTCTCCTTAGTTTTTTCAAAACAACCTTAATGTACACTTAATATGGGACGGAGGGTGTACGCTTTAACTGCACTGTCAGATCACGTCACATGATTGACACAGATTGTAGACGGCCTGATTTGAGGGCTTCCTTGCTGCCCCAGATCCTTGGTCGGATTGGCAGTAAACTCCGGGGCTGCAGATTCCAGGTGCAGCCACCGTTGACTGAATTCATGGCGAGACACTGATGGACACGGCTGGGCAAGCATCGATCCATCACCCTTTTGAGTTCTTCAATTCTTGCCTGCAAGAAACCAGCCCTGATCCATGGTACGTAACGTCCAGAGCATCGCCATCGATCCATCACGATTCACGCCCTGCCCTGCACTCCGGCAAACCTGGAGCGATTTCTTCGAGGAGACGGCATCTCCGTTCGCGACTGCAGCACCGAAGATCAGACGCGAATGCCTCAAGGATGCAGCCGGAAGACGGGATGCAGAAAAAGAAGGAGAAGAACAAGCTCAAGAAGAAGAAGAAGAGATCGCATTGCTAGCTTTCAACAGCACGCGAGCTTGTCATCTGCGAGCTGCGCGTGGACCGATCAGCTCAGCTGCAGGGGATCAGAGATTCTCCGCGATGATGTCCTCCTCCACCTCCGTATTTCGCCGGCAGTATCCAAAGAACCACATGCCGATACGATCGAGATCAAGCTGGGGCCAAAAGAGAGAGGAGTTCTACACAGAAGAATGTCACGGAAGGAACATGCATAGATTCTGATTCTGATCTTGATTACTGATCTGAACGCACCGCCCCACCCCACCCCCACACTGGTCGTCGCCTCGCAGGCTCGTGGCTCATGATTTGACCCCGGTCGTCGCCGCCATCAGCTCTCCGAGGGTCTATTTGATATTTTGATTAGCGTTCCATTCGGATCTGGTTTTGTAGAATTTCTCGCTCCCCGTTTTAGACGTGTCTTTAACCATTCGTCTTGAGGTATATAAATAAACTATGTAAATAACATTTGTTTTGTTATGATTTATTTTATCTATAAAGATACATTAAGCAGGACCTTTTTTTCATGTTTACCCCTTACATTTTTTTAATAAGACGAATGGTTAAAAGCGTGTTTAAAATTTAAAAGCGTCGAAAAAATGAAGAGAGTATTTTTTTAACGGATCAAACGTTTTTAAGACTTATTAAAGTTTTCTTAACATTTTAAGATATACTTTTTAACAACTTTTAAGTCTTTTTAGATTTTTTTCAAAGACGCCCAACTTTTTTAAAATTATAATAAAAAATGCTCCGTTTTTCAGCTTAATAACTTATCTACGTTTTGAAAAGACATATACTTTGAGTTTTGTGTCTGTTTTTTCTTGTTTTGAAGGTGAGTTCAAATGTTTTAAAAAAACTAAGTCAAATGAAATGGATCCGAATTTCAAGGCTACCTTAAGGAGCTCTTAAAACTATGTCATTTCAATTATTTGGCCGTTCAAATCAGCCAAAAAAAAAATTTGAACCTAAATCATAACCACGAAACATATGTTCTTTCGGTTTGGCTTAAACCAGCGATTGGGCTCATGCCACATGCCATGGCATGCAAGGGTCTGGGCCTTGTGTGTGGCGTGCTTGATCGCTGGTGGAGTGCCTCCCATGTTCTTTTCGCGTTACATATCGTTGCGTATTACTATAGCAAATTTTGTTATTTTTATATAGTTTATATGTTGTGATAATTTGTAATGATTTTTTCATGAGTTTTAGTGGTCCTTCCAAAAATCGTAAAACTAATCTATAGACTTCTTTTCAAAGACCCTCAAATTTGCTACAGTAATATACCAACGAACAGTAATATGCCAATGAACCATACGCCGAAAAGACATCACACTAGAAATCCGAGAAGCCTTAACAACTTTTAAGTCTTTTTAGATTTTTTTTCAAAGACACCTGTTTTTCAGCTTAATAGCTTATCTACGTTTTGAAAAGACATATGCTTTGAGTTTTGAGTCTGTTTTTTCTTGTTTTGAAGGTGGGCTCTAATGTTTTTAAAAACAAGTCAAATGAAATGGATCCGAATTTCAAGACTACCTTAAGGAGATCTTAAATTATGTCATTTCAACTATTCGGTCGTTCAAATCAACCAATGAAATTGAACCTAAATCATAACCACGAAACATATGTTCTTTTCGCGTTACATACAGTTGCGTATTATTGAGCAAATTTTTTTATATATATAGTTTACATGTTGTGATAATTTGTAATTATTTTTTCGTGACTTTTAGTGCTACTTGCAAAGATCGTAAAACTAATCTTTAGGCTCATTTTTAAAGACTCTTAAATACGCCGAAAAAACATCACACTAGAAATCCAAGAAGCCGCAGCCCGTACAAGCACAACTGCACAAGTACACCGGACACTACACGGCCGCAGAAGCAGCGGCAAAGCACGCCCAAGACAATGCGAAGACACTCGCAAGTCGCAAGTCGGAAGAAAGTCGCGGTCTCGCTCTCGCCGCACTGCAGCAAAGAGTCTGATCGTCTGTGAGCGGAGGCGGTCAACGCCGTCGGATCAGAGCCTCCGTCGACGCCCATGTTGGCCGTTGGATCTCGATCCAACGGCGGTGATAGATTTGAGCAAACATTTGTTTTTGTTTCACCAAGTAAAAAATTCAAAAAATCAAAAAAATCATAAACATTCTCTAATCAATGTCGGTACCACATATATTTTATTCAGATCAGCATGACCAATATTCATTTTTATAAACGTTTTTTAAAGAATAAACTAAATTTATAAATGTTTTATACCAATATAAAAATATATGTGGTACCTGACATTGATTAGAGCATATTTATGATGTTTTTTGATTTTTTTGATTTTTTTTACTTGGCGAAACAAAAAAACAAATGTTTGCTCAAGATCTAACGCTGGCCGTTGGATCGAGATCCAACGGCCAGCGCGGGCGTCGGACGGCAGGCTCGGTCCAACGGGCGTTGGACCGCCTCCGCGTCCGTCGTCTGCTCCGTCTCATGTGGCTGCGGTGCAATGAATGCGGAGCTGCAGCACATGGTGAAATCGGAGCGATAATCTTGGTCCGATCGAGGCGTGGCGTCGTCGAGCTGGAAGCCTGGAGCCGGGTCGATCGCCTCGGAGGATAAGACGGGGCAATGGGGATCCAAGAAACAGAGGAACGTGTGCTGAACATGTCTGAAAGGTGCCGTTTTTTCTTTACACCGGATGAACAGTGTCACGGAAGCAGGCTAAACTTGCTGCAACGGCAGCATTCAGCAACCAGAGCAAAACAGTAGCTTTCACACAAAAGATATTTTTTTTTTTCTTGTTATCGTAGAGAAACTAACTAGTAACTACTGGGTGAAGAAAAGACAGCTACTACAGACATCAAAAAGGCCAGAAGAGAGAGCAAAAAATCCCCTTTTTTCTCCTTCAGAAAGGGTCTCTCTTGCATTTCATAATTGCATTCAGCCGTGTGTGTGTGTGACCAGTTGGGCTGGAGAAATTTGAACCTTGGCCACGTTGGAGTTTTCCCTCTCTTCCTTGTCCCTCTCATCAGCTAGGCTAGTCGGCTCAGCTTGCTTGATTGCTTGCTCACTCACAGCTGTTTCTTGGCGTCGGCGTCGTCTTGTCCGCCCTTGCAGCTGTCGATGGCGGCCGGCTCCTTCCCTTCCTTGGGGCTCTCCAGCGCCCTCTTCTCCTCCTCTTCCTCCTCGTTCTCACCGGCGGCGTCCTTCCTCGCCGCTGCCGCCGCCGCCGCGCCGCTCCCCCGCAGCCGCTTCTCGGCGCGGGCCTTGAGGACCTCGAGCAGCTCCTCCATGGCCGCCTTCTCCCCGCTCCGGCGGTTCTTGATCAGGACCTCGCTGACGTCCGCCGGCGTGATCCCCGCCGCGTCGATCCACTCCATGAGACCACGCATGACGGCGGCGGTGGCGCCGTCGCCGTCGTCCGGGTCTCCGTGGACGCCGAGGTAGTTCTTGAGGAGGATCTTGAGCGCCGGGAAGGAGCAGTAGCTCATGAAGATGTGCATGTCCATCCGGCCGGAGCGGAGCAGCGCCGGGTCGAGCTTCTCGACGTGGTTGGTGGTGAAGACGAAAATGCGCTCCGACCCGCAGCAAGACCACAGCCCGTCGGTGAAGTTGAGCAGGCCGGATAGCGTGATCGACCGCCCCGCCGCCGCCGTGTCCTGGTCGATCGCGCCGTCGATGCCCTGCCGCGGAGGCTTCGGCGCCGGCGCCGCTGCCGCCGCCGCCGCGCGGTTGGTGAGGTCGACGGAGCAGTCGATGTCCTCGATGACGATGATGGACTTTGAGGTGGTCTTCATGAGCAGCTTCCGGAGCTCGGCGTTGCTGCCGACCTCCGTGAGCTCGAGGTCGTAGACGTCGTAGCCGAGGAAGTTGGCCATGGCGGCGATCATGCTGGATTTGCCGGTGCCAGGGGGGCCGTAGAGGAGGTAGCCGCGCTTCCAGGCGCGGCCTGTGCGCTCGTAGAAGGCGCTGCCGCCGGCGAAGTCGCGGAGGTCGGCCATGATGGCGGCCTTGCGGTCGGGGTCCATGGCGAGCGTGTCGAAGGTGCTGGGGTGCTTGAAGGGGACGGAATCCCAGGGCATGCCGCGCGCGTCCATGGCGCCGCCGCGCGCGTTCGTGTAGAGCAGCCGGTCCTGGCTGCGCCGCCGGATGTCCGCCGCCGTGGCGACGATGTGGTCGAGGTACGCCGGGAGGAGCTTGTCCCGGTCGCCGCGGCGGATGCGGAGCGTGAACCGGCGCTTCTCCTCGGGGAGCGGCCGCCACGAGAAGCCTCCCGGCTGGCGCGGCGCCACCACGTGCTCCCACGTGACGGCGGCGCCGCCGAAGGAGTCGACGACGCGGTCGGTGGCGGCGAGCCCGAAGGTGAAGGACGAGGCGTTGTGCGGGCGCGAGAGGCTGAGCCGCGCCCCCGCCGCCGGCGCCGCCGTGCTGCTCAGGTACAGCTGCACGGCGTCGTAGATCTCGTTGCTGCTCATCCCGTCCGTCTCCGTCACGTCGAAGTAGCAGTAGGGGGAGAAGGCCCTCGTCGCCCGCGCCACCAGCCGCGCCACCGCCGCCCGCAGCTCCGCCGGGAACACCGTGTGCAGCACCCCCTGCAGGAACGCCACCGCCCCCATCACCGACGCCATCGCCGTCAAATACTCCCTCATGATCGCCGCCGGCCGCCTCCCTGATCCCCCTCCTCCTCACCAAGAAACGCACACAAGAAACACGACGACACCAACGCTGCCGTTGCAGATGTAGGGGGAGGCGGCCAATTTATAGCACGGGAGGCCTCAGAATAAAAGATTTCAAGGTCGCCATCAATGGCGGGAGAAGAGTGAAGAGAGAGAGAGGTGGGGGGGAATCGATCGGCGACGGTCGCACGTACCGAGAGAGATCTTGGGCAGGGGTAGCTTGGACTGGGAATGAGATATGCTCGTATGTATGTATGCACCTGCACAGTGTCATGATGCAGCACACACAGCCTGAATGCCTCGATTGATTGGATGCTGCTGCCATGGCAGAACTGATGGTACTAGCGCTACTGCCCCTCGCCTTGGGTCCGTCCTCTGCTAGAAGGCTGTCACACACCATGTCCACGAGTTTGAACCTTTTTTGGGCTTCGAGGAATTGGGATCAATTCATTCATGGCAAGGATTTTAAGCAACAACTGTCAATGAAGTGGAGTTGGAAAACTTTGCCGAGTAGCTATCATGGATGCAAGTCCTTCCTTTTCTAGCTATTTATAATACTCCGTATTTGCATAATACAGTATATGTTTACACACACGTTTCACAAAGTCAAATGCTTTTGCTTACTAAACGACTCTTTAGTCTCGACTAAAAACAAATCTAACCAAGAGCCAAATCACTCTAATCCATGAGAACATGATTTTCCCTTGATAGCTCCATCTCTCGTTACAAAAAAATATGTGGTTTTGCTGTCGATACAGTCTTCAAAATATCTTTGACAATTAAGCACTAGCAACTTAGTTGTAAAAACCATTTAATTTTTCCTCGTAAAAAAAGGAATTATTGAATCCCCTTTCCAGATAAATATGTGTATGTTTTTTATGTGCCCAATCTACATATCTAAATTGAGATATCCATAGCTAAAATTTCAAATTTTAGGTTTCATGTATTTCAAACATTTGAAAGTTATACTCAAGAAGAGGGAAACATAACCAACATGTCTTTCTTATCAAATGTAGCTTTAAACATGTTCTATGTTTCTTGTTATAAATAGTGTACACTAAATTTGGATGCATTTATAGATTGGTATGCTCAAAATAATTTTTTGGGAATCCATAAAATCTATGGGAATTAATGTAAGGCCCTATACAATGAATAGTGTTTTACATGGTGGTTTAGAGGGGTTGTTGGGGATGTTGCAACGTGGAGTACATTACCATGTGATAAATAGTTTTCTTTCCACAACTTGTCCAGTGATACCATTTTAACGTCAACCATTAATATTCTCATGGATATTTAGGTCCCCGTATTGTCATAGCATAAAGGGGATAGGCTTAAAATAAAAATATTAGATTTACATAAATAATATAAAATTGTTTGCAATTTTATATTTTGGAGATGATAATGTCTAGAATGGCATGCACTTGTTTGTGTTTGGAAGAGGTATAATATACCAAAGCAAAGATATATATAATTGGCAGCAGAACTTTTTGTCGAGGTTTGGCTATCATTATCATTATTATTTACATAAAGGCTCTTCTGACAATTATCCGCATACCGCCCCTGGATGTGTTTCTTAGGGAAAAAATTGTGTGCTATCTAGAGGTCGTGCTGCAAGGATACGAGCTATGTGAAGAGTCAAGTCGTAAATATTTGCTAACAGCATGCTTGCTCATGGTAGGGTCAAGCGGCCAGCGGGCCCGGTCTTACCCTATCTATAGGAACCGACATCTGTAGGCCATGCTCTCAATATGGAAGACGACAAACCTTCTAGAAGACTTGGGGCGTACCCACCGGCAAGGAGTCCAAATATATCTGTATTTGTATATAGATAGAACCTCATATATATCTATAATTACCCTGTTTGATAAGGAGTGTTACGCATATGAGATAGGAGGTAACTAATATAAATATACCCACCATAGAATCAGGGGAGATCATCCAATCTTCGAGATATTGAGGCAATTGCGCTTGGCATCCCAAAATCTCCAGCACATTGTAATCGTATTCTCTGTGAAATCCATCTGCTGGGGTAGGGCTATTATCTCCAAGTTGAGGGGTCTGAAGCAAGGTAAAAAAAACTCCCTTGTGTCTCTTTGCTTTTCCACATTGTAAAAGTTTAATCAATGACAAAAGGAGGTTCTTTGATCTCTCAAATCAAAATAAACTTGACAGAGAACTCGTTTGATCGACACTTTTATTTGGACATAGCAACTATTCTTTGTATGTAAAAGGCCCTTTGTCATGAGCAATTGGAAATACTTAGAAGGGCTGATAAAATTTTGTGATACTACTCGTCCATTTTAAAATGTACAACGTTATAACCATCACCACTATCTTCAAAATACAATTTTGATCGCCAGTTATTTTAAATTTATTTATGAAATCTGCTAAGTTTATAATATGTTAGAAGTACTCTTTACGATGGATCGATCTACACATGTACTCCGTGGTTTTAGCATCCAATTTAAAACATTTAAAAGGGTATTCATAGCCGCCGAACTTTTTAACTTGCATGTATCTAAAACAGCAGAGTGATTAACACCATTTGACAGTGTGCCACGGGGCATAAAAGAAAACATCTTTGCTAAAAATCAGGCGACTAAGACTTGTTTATCTCTCGAACAATTTTCTCACATATCTAGATACTTGTTGGATCTTTTATATGTCCTATGGAGGTGTTTGATCAACAGCTCAAAAAATTGACCAAGAGCTAAATAAGTCTCCATCACCTGATGACAAATCAGTCCCGATTTCCCGAAAGAAAAATCGGCCTAAAGTTTTTCGTTCGGCATGCGTGGATTAATTCCGTAGGACCCTTTTGTGTGTGTGAACCATTGTATTCCAAATGCGGCTATAGTAGTGATCCATACGGCTATAGTTTTCCCCTACGGTATAAATGTAAGTCAACATCCCAATCAGCGATGCAAGTTAATCTACCCCATTAATTTTCAGACGGGCTTCGTCAGCACAACGAAAATTCAAGGAAAGTAACTACATATGGGAAGGCGACTTCTGCACCACTGGCCGTTCTAATCTCTCCTGTTCTTTTATTTGCGTTGATTTCGTAAAAAGGTCTTCCAGAATCGAACAAGAGAGAAAAATATCCAAAAAAAAAAGTGTAGTTGGGCAGTTGAAGGCAGCGAGTGGCGATTGGCTTTTTATGTCTAACAAATCCAAAAATATCATACGGATGAGCGATCGATCGATCAAGAAAATACCAAAGCAAACGGTGCATGTCGTCGTCTCATTTTGGAGTTTTGGGGCTCGACGACAAGGGATGAGTTGGACAGGGATGAAGACGAGTCATCGAGGACGGCGATCGTCGACGTACGTACGCTAGCTAGCTAGCTAGCAGCTGGCTGTTTTTAATGATATGGAGGTAGCATGGATCATGTAGACAGTTCGGCGCATCTCTTTTCAAAGAACTGGCGCGGTGGCCCTTGCATTTGGTGCATATATACTTTCGTATTTTGTTTAATTTTTATGAAGTTTCTTGTACAGTTTTCTTATGTTTGTATTTTAGGGCTAACTAGTATTATATAGGTGTGTGCCACAATCCATAAAAGTAGTTACCTATCCCATTGTTTTCATACTCTACTATGTACGGCGCAACAAAGCCAACATGAGTGCTTTGATGCATTCCACATGACAAAAATTTAATGTTTTAGACTTGTATTAAGTCAAAGTTTTAAATTTTTATCTATGAAACATTTTTTCAACTATTTGAAATGGGTACATGAAAATCATACATACAATTTCCCGCAAAACATTATATTTGCATAATATTATTTTTTTATGGATTTTATAAGTAAATTGCATTGACAGTAAATGATATAGGTTGTATTTTGAAGACTGTGATAATGTCCAAAACATTGATAGTACATGATAAAGGTTGTATTTTGAAGACCGTGATAATGTCCAAAACATTAAGTTTTTAAGGTATGAAAAGAGTATCTTATTAAAAGATTAGTCTTCGCGTACGAAGAATATAACTGAATTGCTATGCACGCAATATATGACGCAAGCCACTAACTCTGAGAAATACCACAAAAAACTTTACAAATATTACGTCCAAATTCATCTGTAATTAGGGATGAGCATGGGCCGGGCCGACCCATCGACCCACCGACCCAGTTTAAAGAAAATAAGAAAATGGGCCAGTGGACCAGACTAGAATAATTTGAGGCAAAAAGGGGTCGGATCCCCTGTACCCATTGGATCTCCTGGGCCGACCCACACCTCGCAGACTCGCACACTCCTGCCACCTCGCATCCCTCTGTCGCGGCGGGCGGCGGCGCCTCCACGCTTGTCGCCGCCATGCCAGGCCGGCCGCTGCGCCTCCCCGCTGGTCGCCACCTCACCAGGCCGCCCCACGCGCCTCCCCGCCGACCGCCGCATCGCCAGGCCGGCTGCCGCGAGTCCACGCCGGGCGCCGCATCGCCAGGTCGGGCGCCGCCTCGCCAGGCAGCTCTCCTCCTCCTCCTCGCGCGCACGCCGCGTAGCCGCTGAGGAGAGCCCGAGGGAAGGAGGCACAGCACTCGAGGGAAGGAGAGCTCCTGTCCCTATTTCTTTTAGCTCGATTTGGTTCTGGTCCTTTCGATTTGGTTCTGTGCTGTGATTCGGTGGATATGCGTGTGGTTCAAGAGAAATTTCGGTGGTTGAGCCCATGATTTTTCTTTCATGGCTTCCTTCGGAAGTTCTTGTTACTCATTACGTATCTTCTGCTCCCGATGTGCCTGAAGAAATAGCTTCTGCAACTTCAGTAAGAGCAGCTCCACAAGCCTCTGCGGATGCATGCCTTGGTGAACTGTCAATGTCTCCCTCAAATGTTTCATATGTTTTACTACTTCTAGAGCACTTCCAATCTCATCTGCCCATGTTAAAGACCTCCTGTTCTTGGATCCAGCAGCTCTCAATGAAGATTTTAGTGCAGGTCTAACCATTTCATCACTTATCTCATCTTTTCCAATGTTCACTGCTTTACTGAATTCTTCGTGTAGCTGGTCAGTGAAAGATTGCATGAAATCTCCTGAAGCATGTTGAGATATTTCTTTCATTAAGCATTGGGCTGCTTGTTGCAGCAGTAATTTAAATGTATAAATGGGCCGACCCTTGTGACCCATTGGATCAAGAGGGTCACAAGCATGACCCTTTGGGCCGACTCTATTGACCTCTTTTTCAGCGGTGGGTCATATGGGTTGGACCCAATGGGTAATGGGCCGGCCCATGCTCATCCTATCTGTAATGGTCGTACGGGGCGCGTATCCTTTGCCATACCGTCTCTGTCTTTGCTTCACCGACATGTAGATACAAATCAACCGTAGCCTATATGTCAGTGTGACAATGACAAAGGATAGTATGGTAGAGAATTTAAGTCTGACCGTATGAATATCCATAATTGGCGCAGAGATAAAAAAGGATTTCATTATCTAAAAGAATTTAAATATTACGTTTGATCCTATTGATCTTGCCACCCTCCACCTTTTAACGCTTGACGTGTTCGAATTCACACTTCTCAGGCGCTAGCAACGGTAGACGAGATGGATCGGACTGTTGGGAAACCACCTATAGGGGAAAAGCCCGGCCGGCTAGGCCAGCAGCTTTCCCTGGTGGGTCCCATATATGGACCTGGCCTAAACCCTAAGCACTACTATATAAGAAGAGGTGGAAGACCCATCAGACAATGATCTAAGAAATAATAAAAGAAGGTTTCCACCCTATATCTCGTGTCCCCCGTGTTCTTATCTTTCTCTCGTGATTGATTGTCACGTTTATACCTCGGACTACACCCAGAGCGAGGTTTCTCAACACGATATCAAGACGCTTCGCCCCGACGTGCCGATCAATCCGCGAGGAAGAACGATCTGCAACCACTTCTACCACGAAGGTATATTTTGGGCACCGGTTACCCCCGTAGATCGTGATCTGTGCATGAATTTGATTGCAGATCGAGAAGAATTGTGGGGATTTTCCTAGTAGATTGAAAATCTTACAAGAACTTTTTAGTAGATTCGTTTTGAGAAATTTGTAAAGCAATCTTGAAAATTGAAGATTGCCTCGTTCGTCATACACGCCTACGTAGCACAGACCACGCTGTGCCATCGCCAGATGGCCGCTGGCAAAGACTGCTTCAGACTTGCGCCGCTTGCCCTTTAAGCGCACGCCGATCGCCTCGCCGCACATGACGCGTCGCGCCATACCCGCTACCGCCCCGCCGCGCCGCCGAAGCGCCGCGCCGCAGACCACCATCAGGCCTTGCCCTGCTGCAGGCCCGCGAAGCCGTGCGCCCGCCGACTTTAGCCGCAAACTCTGCCGACGCGTCCGTCGGCCTTGAGCGCGCTACCATGTCGCCATGTCGTGTGCCGCTACCATCGCGCGCCACGCCTTGTAGCCGTCCGACGCTGTCGCGTACGCGCTACGCCGCCGCCCGCCACCGCCCCATCGCCACCTCGCCCGCCGTGTTGCCGCAAAGGCTCACGCCGCCACGCCAGTAGCCGCCACGCGCCCCGCCGACGCCGCCATCACGGGCACGACGCCACCGCACCGCCACGCCCGGCGCCGCTGCCGCTGCCGCCGTTGCCATGTGGCGCTAGGGTTGAAACCCTAACCGCCCAGGATTGGGCCACCAGCCCAAATGGCTTGGCTGGCCCGAGCCGCGCCGAGCCGGCTGCCGCTGCGCTTAACCCAATGACTGCTGACCACCCTCCCGAACCGCCCGAGCCCTTGACTGTTCATGGTTTGGAAGGCCCAAGATAAATAAATTGGGTAAGTTTGGCATATTGGTCCGAAAAATTGAAAATTGGCTCTGAAAAATTCTGAAAATTGCCAAAAATCCCCTGATTCTTGAAGAATCACCCGTTGGAATTTTAAAAATTATCTGTTTTCAAACCCGTAAAAGACTACGTGCAACCTTGCTAGCAGCAGGTCGTACGCTGGACCGAAAGGTCCAGATTAAGCGGAAATTTTAAAAAGAAATTGCAAAAGGCCACAAAATTTGTGAATTTGCCCTGAAGCTGCCGAAATTGCAGAAAACCCCTTTGATTCTTGCAGAATCAACCGAGATTTGAATTTGGCATGTTTTGCAACTCGGGGATTTAAATTTCGCCCCCTTTTCCCGGAAGAAATAAAATTGCATTAAAATCCCTTAGAAGCTTGGAAATTACTAGAAGTTTTTCCGATGTCTTCCGAGATTGTAAATGTATTGGAAATTTAATCTTCGGCCTTTTAGCATCCCGGGAACCTGAAGTAAGTACCCGGCTTTGAATTTGAAGCATTATTTAGTTCTGTAATTATTTATGTGCAATCCTTGTGTGCATTTGCCATTATAATTATCAGTAATTATTTATGCCTAAGAATTGGTAATAGCATGCTAGAATATATATATTACTGGAATACATGAGAATTAATTATGTCACGCACCACATTTAATTAGATTACATGAAGTAATCTTATGAATTAATCCCGAAGTATACATGTCGAGTATAATAAAATATGAATTTGAGGTATTGGCATTGCATAGCCAGAGCAACCTCGCTTGGGCATTGGACTATAGAATTGCACCCAGTAGCATGAAGCTCTGGGCCGCCATCGGGCTAGAACCCTGAAAGGATTAGAAACCGATGTGCGGAACAACCCTGCATTGCATTTTCTTATGCACCCCTCTATGAACATATAGTATTGGTGTATGCATGAGCAACATACCGCACGTAAGAAGCGGTTTTGAACGCTCTAGTATACTATCCTTTCTATTATATAAGAATGGGGCATGCATGAGACTGCAAATTATAAATAAATTGGTCAAATCCTCTTTTGTGACAAAGAAGATCACATTCGAGGGTAATCCCCACTCTCACCTAAGTATAACTCCAAGTGCTTACAACTTTTGTTGTTTAGTCACGGAGAAACTACAAGGGGGAGAAAGCCCCAAATTTTAAAGAAGGGCATGAATGGGAGAATATGAATATTTGGCCTATAAAGAGAAAGTCCATTGCTTAAGAAAGATAACATAAGGAGAAGTCGCATTTTATTTCCACCATTAAAAGAGCAGAACCCTCAAGACATAATGTCGGAAATTATGTGACATTTGGAAGATTGGTCTATAATTTGCCATGATTATGCATTCAATTATGGCTTATCGATCAAAGAAGAAGAAAAAGCAATGGCAGAGGCTTGACTTGCCATTGTTGATGGAAACTCTTACAGAGACCTCCCAAATCTTCCCCTTGTCCTAATTGCAATCGCACATGAAGTGTATGGAGAAAACGAAGATCTCGACAGATATCATTGAAACTCGAATAACCGTCTCGGCCCTATCGCGCCGCTGCTCGGTTACATCTGTGTGGTTGACTATGGAGTCTGCCCTTTAGCGATAGAAGCATCTGGGCGTAGCCCCTATTGTCAACTATGCTCCCGTACCATTGCATCGCTCATGGCCCGAGTCAATCATTGCCATGTAGGCGGCCCTAGCACGGCCTGTGCCACACACTAATTGGGTCATTCTGATCTCGGTCTGCTGCTGGCGCATTTGGTGCAGACTTGACAGGCCATATGTTGTGCCAGTCGTAGACTCGCCATGCCATCTTGGCCTGCAGGTTTCGGGAGCACACCCACACGTAGTGGGTGCACATTTTGAATCGCATTTTATGAATTGCACTCTAAATTGTGGTTGCTAGCAGACATAAGAATTTTAGCATGAATTGAAAGTTCCTGAAGAGCATATTTGAATTGAAGCTTTGGAAGAGAGCACATTAATTCTCATGACGGGTATTGCATTTGCCCTTATTCCAGTATATATAAAGTTGCAATCAATTTATGAATTTTTTGAATCATGAATCTTGCCACTACCTGATTGCAACCTATAATCTATATAGTGCCCTTGGAGGTTATTAACATTATTGTAGAACAACAAATAGCATTTTAAGAGAGCTCATATACCCGTATTTATCCTTAAGAATAATGTTAGTATTAATTTGAAAAATTGCTAGTAGCGATCTGTGCATAGCTTGTTCACAAAGAGTCACGGGTATATTATTGGGTATTACATCAGCACTTAAGAAGCGTTGTTTACCCCGAGTATTTTAGAGCCTCTTAAATTTAAAGGCATCCGTGCATGTTTCATGAAGAAACAAATGAAGAGAATAGTACTGAATGCTCATGCATTATGAAGAATGCTGGATGTAAGAAAATCATTACTAGAAGTAATACCTCCAATATGAATTAGGGCTACACTATAATAGATTTAATGCACTTGTAGTGCATGCCAGCTTAGAAGACTGGATTTAGAAACTCTTAACTCTTATCTTTTCAGTAGTGTATTATGGGTTCCCCAGTTTGCAATGATAAGGGATTGCACAAACAACTCACATCGGGCTATAATATTATCGTGAAGATTTTTCGAATCTTGAAGATTTTGTGTGCCTGAATGTGCCACCGGAAATTATTAAACTTTGAATTATGAAGAAAGCCAAAGTCCCTGAATCTCTGGATTGCATCTAGTAGGACATTTGCATTTCAATTCAGCCCTTAACAGGGCAGTTTTGGTACTTTATAGTGCTCAACACAGTCTCCTATATGTGATCGAGTTTACTCTCACACAAGGAATGAAGCATTTGAAGAGAAGATCTTGTAGATCACTGGAATTAAAGAATTTTCTCTATACCATCATATGAAGTCCGCCACAATGGACACTGCTAGTGACTTTATTTTAAAGTCATTTGATGATGATATTTGAAGCAGAGCATTTTGCATTGGCATAGCATGCCACCTCTTGCAGAGTGACTAGTAGTCATACGAATTGAAAAAAATTGAATAATTAGCCCGGTTAATGAGCAGAGTTGTAATTTTTGAAGAATGTGTAGAAACATAAAGTTTTACACAGTGCATCCCTAATCACTATTCAAAAGAACATGAAGTTCTACAACATCCAACTAGTGCATGCAAAGGGTCACAATGAAATTTCCCACTGTGAATTATATGTACCATACCACTGTTGATGAGGAATATTTTCCCGTCATTAGGGGGAGATTTAGAACTCCTGAATGAGAATGCCGAGAAAATAAGCATATTGAATTCTCATGCATGACCTTTGCACTAGTAGAGAAATAGAAGTCTTGAAGAATATTGAAATATATATGAAACTGCCACTGAATGACTATTTTTGTGATATGAAGGGAATGATTAAGTTGCATTACTAGAAGTAATCATGAGAGAGGCTGCAAGATGCAGAGAATTGAAGGTACCCTCAACCTGCTCAAAGGCCTCAGAATGAGCAGAGTCAGTTCCTCCGACCCAAAGTACCTGGGGACGCCTGGGGAAAAAGGGAAAGAGGGCTTATCATGACCAAATCACTAAAAATGCCCCAAGTAGTGAAGGGGAGCCAGTTGAGACCTGGCAGCTGGAGAGAAGCCTGCTAGCGAGGCACTCCCAGTCTTGAATATTCCATGGCAGGAATAAAGAATGAATGTATCGACCAAAGTGTATGTGCACACACCGGCGATAAAAACTAAAGGAACTTGCTCCCGTGATGGGAAATAGTGGTGCAGAGCAAGTAGAAGTGCACGAAGCACACCATGGCTAAATGGCCATATGAATTGTATTATTAAGGGAACTTATGAAAAGAGCAACAGCCAAAGTTGACATATATATGCCATATAAAAGAAGTCAATTACCGCGGTATACTAGCATTTTCTCTAGAAGAGAAATGAGAATAATGAATTAAAATGGTACATAACAAGGCTGATAGCTCCACGCTTCATGAAGAAGCTTATTCTCTGGTCATGGTATTCCTCTAGATATATCTCATTATTGGCAGTACTCAATTTGAAGTTGAGAGTGAATTTTGAATTGAAGGATGTTGTTACTGAATATAGGTATAAGAGACTTGGATTCGGATTAATGTATGAAGATACTTGAAGCATCACCTTCCGTAACCAAGATAGAGCAAATAGAAACATATAGTGTGAAACTCTGAAAGTTACTATATAAATTGAAGAAGAGAATTAGAATAAGTATACTCATACTTGAAGTATGGTAAACTAAGCACTGCTTAGACTTGCAGCTCGAGCATTTCCCTTATGGGATCCTAATGCATCAGGAGACCTATACTCAGAAGGTTTTAGAAAGGTTTAGCTTTAGCAGAGCCTATTCCTGTAGAACCCCTATGATAGGGAGATCTTTACAGAAAGAAAAAGACCCCTTTCGACCCAGGGAAGAGGGGGAGGAAATCCTCGGACATGAAGTCACGTACCTGAGTGCAATAGGAACACTTCTGTATCTTACTAACAGTACACGGCCTGATGTAGCATCTGTCGTGAACACGTTGGTTCGATACAGTGCAGCGCCCACGAAGAGGCATTGGAATGGAATAAAGGTTATCTTTCGATACCTCTGTGGAAGCATTGATCTTGGCCTGTTCTACAGGAAGAACCAAGATATGAATATTGTTGGTTATGCCGATGCTTGGTACTTTTCGGACCCGCATTCTGGTAAATCACAAACTGGGTATGTTTTCCTATGTGGTGGCACTGTAATGTCATAAAAGTCGTCCAAGCAGACGCTAGTGGCTACGTCCACAAACCACTCGAAAATTATTGCATTACATGAAGTATCTCGTGAATGTGCATGATTAAGAAGAATGGTGAAACACATCCTGTAGTCATGTGGATTATCTATTGAGCAAACCTCTACAATTATCTATGAAGATAATGCCGCTTGTGTTGCACAAATGCATATGGGTTATGTGAAAAGTAATCTCACTAAGTATATTGACCCCAAGTTCTTTTATGCGCATGAACTGCATAAGTTGAACGAAATAAGTATCCAGCACACCAAATCCAGTGAGAATTTAGCTGACCTGTTCACTAAGTCATTACCTACCGCTTCCTTTGAAAGGTGTGTTAGGGGCATTGGAATGATCAGGCTCAAAGAAGTGCAGGATTCAGGGGGAGATAATTCACACGCCCTGAATTAAAATTTTGACATGAAGCCGGAGTACCCAACTCGATCTAGAAGATTGAATGCAATGTTGGGTGGTTTGTACTCTTTTTTCCTTGGTGAGTTTTTCCTGAAGTTTTCTCACATAAGGTTTTTAATGAGGCAAATCGTGCGCACATTAAGCGTATGCTATGTACTCTTTCTCCAATCCTTTTTTTCCACTGGGTTTTTTTATGGAGTTTTGATGAGGCATATGCATCTCGCTGGCAAGGTCCAAGGGGAAGTGTTGGGAAACCACCTATAGGGGAAAAGCCCGGCCGGCTAGGCCAGCAGCTTCCTCTGGTGAGTCCCACATATGGACCTGGTCTAAACCCTAAGCACTACTATATAAGAAGAGGTGGAAGACCGTTGTAGAAACAGATCGAGAAATAATAAAGAGGTTTCCACCCTATATCTCTGTGTCCCCTGTGTTCTTATCTTTCTCTGTGATTGATTGTCCACGTTTATACCTCGGACTACATCCAGTAGCGAGGTTTCTCAACACGGACGACTGGCGAAAGCTCGTGGACAGCGACATCGTCAATTTTGACGGCTTGACGTGTTTTGCAAGCACCTCGCTTCGGAGCGATGTGCAACTTGCTCTTTCGCTGCGAGCTCCATGCCATCATCTTCTAGCTCCAAAGCATCAACATCGTTCCACCCCACCGTTTGGTTTGCTAGAAACTAATTACCTTTCTAAAAACAAGCATTCTCGCTTCTCAAACTCATTTCTCTGTAAGCAGCTTCTCAGAAAGTTCTAAAAAAAAATCGAACAAAGTGAACAAGTATCAAAATTTATCTCAAATTTCATCTTTACGATAAACAAGTGCATACAACTAGCATAAGCTTCAGTTCAAAAGTAATCTGCCTTCTGTACTGTTCCTGTGCACTGTGTCCTTCATTTTTATTTTTTTTTTCATCCTGCTATATATGATTGAATAGAAGGCAACTTTCCGGTCTTCTATTTTTTTCAAAAATAAAAGGAAAAGCAGGTTAGTGTAGCGAGCCACTTTTTTTTTTGCAAGAAAATTACACATTTAGGCTTACGCAAGGTGACGTCACGTACCAAAAAAAAAGTATATCGTACATGCTATCGACTTGTGAACACCTACCCCTGTAAACTCGACGAAGAACATCAGGGTGGAGCTAGAACCACGCGGGGGCAGGGACTGAGTGAAGTCGTGTCTATTGATTGCGCATGCTTTACCAAATGCTTCACTGTGAGGCAGTGGCGGAGCCAGCCCAACTGAGGAGACTGGACCCAGGGTGGCTGGGCCTTGGCTCCGCCCAGTTGGGCTCGGACCACTTGCCACAAATATGCTGAAAAATGAGCTGGGCTGGAAGGAATATATGCCTTGCTATTGGGCCGGAGCCCGGGCCTAGACCCAGGGTGGTCGGGCCCTGCCTCCACCACTGCTGTGAGGCAAACAAAGGATGATCCAATGCTGAGCAAATCAATGTGTTGCACCAGTAGCGGCCCTGCTCATAGTTGCCCTTGCAAGTGCTTCACTGAAAGCTTCCCCTGCAAGCAGGAGTGGGTCCAGGTGGGATCAAAGATGTGCAGTTGTACACTCAGAGTTTTTTTTTTTAAAAAAATGCATCTAAGAAGAAAGGACGAGTTGTTACTCTAGCAGCGGATATGGCTAAAAGGAACGCGGCTTCCCTGCTCCCGTGCTTGCTCCCTTCCCTGCTTCCGAGACGTGGCAGCTTCGCATTGGGGGAGCAAGGTAAAAAAGCAAGGGAGTGGGCCCGGAGAGCAGCACCCATGTGAGGAGGGAGCAGGGAAGGGAGCAGGGCACGGGAGCAGGGAAGCCAAATTCGGCTAAAAGATCGAGCAGATACGTTCTAAACCGATTCTATAACAACTTATTCTTTCATTTCCGACTCACTTCATTCCCTAAAGACGGATTAAAACTAAAGCTACTCTCAGGAGGCAATGAAAGAGATTAAGGCCTAGTTCTTTTCAGCTTAACGACTTAACAGCTTAACGACTTATCTACGTTTTGAAAACACATATGCTTTGAGTTTTTTTAAGTCATTTTTTCGTTGTTTTGAAGGTGGGTCCTAACGCTTTAAAAAGCAAATCAAACGAAATATATCCGAATCTCGAAACTACCTTGAGGAGCTCACAAATTTTAGTCATTTCAGCCGTTCAGCCGATCAGCCGTTCAGATCAGCTCAAAAGAACAGGGCCTAAATCAACCAAGCAAAGAACCGATACCACTACCACAGTCTTCACCAAGACAGCAGGAAGGAAGAGAGTCGAGACAGAAAGCCAAGACAGCCGGCTAGACCTCTTCCACTCTCCTACGGGATAGACTTGAAATCAAGGGTAGAATCCTTTTTTCTCCCCCATTCCCCTAGCGCAAGTGCCCACTACCCCCATCAGCCCAGTCCCGCCATGTGAGTGAGGCTGTGAGTACATGACCCATCCCGGCCTCCTAAACATCCCCTCCATTCTTTGGGCCCTAGCTGGTTGGATCGATCTCTTTGCATCCATTTAAATCTCTCACAAAGTCCCAAACTATCGACTACCCGATAGCGTACGTCAACCATGAACAACATATGCCAAGTGAGTGGCTGCGGTGCAGCATATGCTCGGCTCGTCGATGACAGCTCTGATCTCAATGACCTTAGATGCGCGGAGTGAGAGATGAGAAAGAGAGGAGGGGGGGGAAGAAGGGACGTGGAAGTACGTGAATGGCTGATGATGTGCGAAAAGGCATTTTTTGTGACCATGTACGCAATATGATATGGTAGTCTGGTTATCAAAACTGTCATATATATATACAAACCACTTCGGAGTGAAACCAAAAAGCAACTTCATATATACAATATTACGCAGTTTCATGTATTACAATATTATTTAACTCTAGAAGACTAGAAGTGACAGCCTTGAGCATAGGGACCAAAAACAAATCAAGCTAGCCGGCCGGCCTTGCAGAACGGTGATCGAGCTGTGACAGTGAGCTCAGCTCAGCCTCGGAGCCGACACGACACCTAAAGAGGCACCGTACAGGCCAGCTTGGCTCACACTCATCCGCAGCTGGTACGGCTCCCGGCCGGCCCGGCCCACACCGCACTGGGCGCACGTTTCGCAAGTACAAACCAGTAGCCTTCACATGCATGCAGCATCACGAGATGGAGTAGGGCACTGCATCTGCATGCAACCCGCCCATCAACATGGTCCCCCGTTCTGCTACATCGATCCCTCCCGGTCTCCTCCTGTGCACTGTGCACGGCGCGTCGACTAATCTATCATCTATGGTGTGAAATAGAGGAGGAAATGCATGGTTTCTCCGGCCTCCATCTGGTCATGGGGATTGTGCTATGATATACTAGCATGCATGCAGTGCACGTATATGCATGCAGGCTCGCCAGTTGCCACCTAGAAGTTCTGTGTTACACGGGGACCTTCTTTAATCATAGTTGTCGTTTTATCGGTACGAAGGATTAATAGTGGTTAAAAATAACTTGTATTTTAATTTCCTCTCATATCCTAAAAGGCAGCAGAGTGGCTGTCATCTTGCTACAACGTAATAAAGTTGTGTGTCTTGATATAAACGTTGAATTCAGGTGCATTTTTAGATTCAATTAGCCGGCTAACAGTAAACGCGAGTACAACTAGACATATCTGTAGTGGCACCACACATATCACTAACATATATGCTCATACACAAAATCCACAAAAAAGCACAAATATTCTATGGAACAACCCGCCACACTAAGAAAATGACTCCACACGGGTTGGAAAGCACGTACATATCTATCTCAGACTCATAACCGAGGCTAGATGGTGATGAGCTCGTTGTTGCGATGACGTAGCCGACGCAGATCACAACGTAAAGAAAGTAGTCGACGTCGTGAAAGCAGACAAAGTAAGCGGAAACACCCGGCACTTTTGAAAAAACCATATTCGTCATCCCCCAGGGAAGGATCTCAATGACGGAGTGTTTCGGAGACATGCTCTCCCCCTCTCCGGTGCACACTAGCTAGTGCAGAGGGATGGAGTGAGCTATATGTGGCAACGTGGTGAATAGGAAGAGGCAAAATCTCTTTTCTCGTGTGTGCAATTTCTTCTATCCACTCTAGTTTGTCTCTTTCAAAAGATGCAAGTCGGTTTTTGTAGGCACATAGAAAAGGGCTATCCAAAAGTAGGATACCATCAAATTGACGAGTGAAACTTGACACGGAAGTTAAACAAGACACACAAGTTGGACAAGACATGTAAGACAAGAAGCATGCCGGATTTGGTATTTGATCTCAACCTTGTTTAACTTGGTACTCTTCCACCTTACCTAACTTTGTACTTGACCTCGAAATTAGCTAATAAAATAATTGTAAAAGAAAGTAACACATGCCCAAGAATTGAGTATTCACACAAGTGTTGGATCTATAGAAATTAATAATACATGAGTTAAAACTATGGCGTGGACTTGGGGACGGACGTCCGACGCACGCGTGTGCGTCGGACGGTTCCCGCGGCCCAAATGGCCCATGTACGACACGTCCCAGCCTAGCACACCGCCCATGTGCACGTGATGCACCCCCATCCAATCCTCCCCTATTGAAGCAATCCTTGCCCTCCCTGGCTACGAATCGCTGATTTGTTCCCTCTCCCCCTGGAATCGATCCCCCGTTGTCTCCCCTTGGCGCGACTTGAATCAACATCGACCACTGAAACAAACGGAAACAAAATACAGAAACAACGAAAATCAAGCAGTGAAATAACAAAAAAGACCATTGAAACAAATGAAAAAACATCCAATGAAACAACGAAAACCGACCGTTGAAACAATAAGAAGCGACCACTGAAAACAACGAACAATAACTACTAAAACAATGAAGAGCAAGCATTGAAACAATAAGAAGCGACCACTGAAACAACGAACAACATGTACTGAAACAATAAAAATTGCCTATTGAAACAATAAGAAATGCCTAATGAAACAATGAAAAATGACTATTGAAACAATGAACTTGGCACACTAAAACAATGAATTAGACCTCCCGAGACAATGAAAATTGCCTAATGAAACAATAAGAACAACAGCTACTGACAATAAGAAGCGACCACTGAAACAACGAACAATATCCACTGAAAACAATAAAAATTGACTATTGAAACAATGAGAAATGACTAATGAAACTATAGAAAATGACTATCGAAACAATAAACTTGGCACACTGAAACAATGAACCTGGCCTATTGAAACAATGAGAAATGCCTACTGAAACAATGAAAAATGACTATCGAAACAATGAAAAATGACTATCGAAACAATGAAATTGGCACACTGAACAATGAAATGCCAACTGAAACAATGAGAAATGACTAATGAAAAATCACCCTTGCGTGATGGAACAATTCTTGTAGCCTAGTGAAACAATGTCAAAATATTACTAGAACAATGACGCAACAACTGCCCTTTCCTGTTGAAACAATTCCCAAACCTCACTAGAACACCGAACAAAAGGGCGCTGCAACAACTACCCATGCCTATTGAAACAATTCCAAAAACAAACACCAACAAAATGCAACAAATTATTGCCAGGAACAAAAAGGGAACCACATCAATCCCCTTGCTACTGTACATCTTTCTCATGAGCCACCATTTGTACACCTTTCTTCATGAACCATCATTTCCATTATAGATCTGAGAGAGAGAAGAGGTATAGAGATTGGAGAGAGAGAGAGAGAGATGAGGAGAAGAAGGAGCAGCTCCATCATCAAATTCTCCACAACAAGAGAGAGAGAGGAGCTCCAACATGAACTCCTCCATTTTTTCTTAGAGAGAGAGTGAGAGAGAGAGGGAGGGAGAGAGAGAGAGGATAAGGAGTTGTGTGGCTGAGAATAATTGTGAGTACGTGCTGGAGAGAGATAACGAGAAAGAGAGGGTGGAAGAAGCACAATATGATGTCTGAAGAAGCACGTTTTTGCTAGCTGCGTGCTAGGCAGCGCTTCTGTATTTCTGGGCAGCGTCTTTGGGCATGAGCGTCCGACAAGATGTCGGACGTCAAGTGGGAAGCATTACCGTAAAACTATACTCCCTCCTTTCCAGTATGTAAGGCATAATATGTTTTCACTTTTTTTCCAATATATAAAGTAGCAATTTGCATTGACCGTTCGAAGTTCGAAATACCCTTCATTGTGTAGGAAACTAATTAATTCTAGAATCGCATTCTTTCCTTGCGCTGATATTTCCTTCCCCTGCATGAGCGCTGATAAAAAATCATTTCATTAATTAGGGGCAATTAATTAGGGGCAAATCAGGAATCATAAGTGCTATACATGGTCTCCTTGGTATTCACAAAAATCAAATTATGCCTTACATACTGGAAAGGAGGGAGTATATTCTAACAATAAATGCCAAAAGTTTTTCTTCCATTATCATAAAAAACGTTACACACAAACATTTTAATGTATTATCATAAAATGAAATTTATTGCTAGAGCTCTTTTCTTGTATATTATAGGTAAGTACTCCCTCCGTTCCAAAATATAAGACGTATTTTGACTATAAATAAATCAAATAATATGCATCGTTAGTATACCAAAGTTGTACCAAATTGTTCATATTTTAAAGTGCTTTTTTATACAATATTATATTGTAACAATTCATAATATATTATAAATGAATATAACAGTCAAACTCTATCTTTAAAGACTTTTGTATAGTCAAAATACGCCTTATATTATAAAAAGGAGGGAGTAGTATTTTGTGGTAGTATGTTTAAATTAAAGTGTTTGATTGTCACATGCTACATATGCTATTCGAGCATAGTATATTTAAATCAATGTAAGTGATATGAACAGTTGAATCAACGGACTATAAAACACACGGATTTGTTTGGTGCCTGCAGCATTTCGAACACATCCTTACAGCACGATAGTGATTCTACAACTTCAGAAGATCTACGCCCTGATTAGTTTGGCACTTTAGTAGGAGTACAGAACAGAGTATCCCCAAATCCCTGGAATCTGCATTCACGAGATGCTAATTAGACATGAATCCAGCTTATTGTTCGGCCTAAAGCACTTAACCCAAGATCAATATGATTTGCTCATACACTAGCTTTGCCCCCATCGGTTATTAGCGAAGATGGTTAGTTAAGCTAATGAGCTAGTGCGGCGAGGTCAACCATTTGGATATCGTACTAAACACGAACTACTATACTCCTAGTTTATCGCTGCAGGGATCGAACCGAATACACAGACACTATACTCGACAGGGGGGGGAAAAAAGGTGCAGTTAAGATGGAAGTATATACTACTACGAACGATGCACCTCGTAGGCCCCAAAGATAAATTAGTGCTGGGCTGCTGGCTGCATGCTAGTCTGCTACTCTGATGTCTAGTAGTATCAGGCGATTGGTAGATTTGACCAAGGTGAAGAATGTGAGAGCATTACATATACAATGGTTGAGACAACAGTCATCTCTAACCATTGTCATGTCACTTATATAGATAACTTAGAGACAACTCATACAATGCATGGTAGAGATGGCTTAGAGACAACTGCATATTTTTTATCACACTTAATCACACATAAGATTTCTTAATTCGCGTGTAGAGCCATCTCTTGCATTGGAGGCGGCTCAACTCTCTATGCGCATCCTCTCTCCTCCACATCATTAATATCTTTCCTACATGACAAACCTTATAGATGGCTTAGAGACAGCTGATGTGCACCATTGTACATGCTCTTAATAAATATATATATATATATATATATATATATATATATATATATATATATATACATCATATCATATTTTCTCTATTTTAAAAATAACGATCGCTCCGAAAAAATTATAAAAAAATAGGAAAAGTAGATGGTTGAGATTTCTTGGACGGATTTACCCTTCAATTGATGATATTTATTGTCCTTTATGTTTCACATTAGCTCTTGGTACATGTACTCCATCACTACCGTGTCTCCCTGGAAAAATCAAGTGAGAAGCTCCCTGTTCTTGAAATGGAGTATAAGAGTCTGTTTGGTTCACTGTTAACTTTGGCTAACCTAACCATAGCCAAGTATAACAAGCCACCCATTTTGTGGTCAAGAAATTCTCCACCACACTTTGGCTTCCTTAACAGAATCTATACACATTCCTGAGTCACCTACATGTGAGATCTACATAGAAAAAGAGAAATCTTGTCACAAGTGTGGCGATGAACCAAACGGATACCTAAATTGCCTAACACGAGGTGTGACAAGGTCTGGTAAGATTAGTCACCAACCAAACAGGCTCTAAGTACGCTACTAAAGAGTATGCAGCACATATCGCATAGGACTCACTGATGATATGGACTTGTCGTCGGTGCAACTGACATCCTCGCTGTTGTTGGTTCCATTGTTGTCCTCACTACCACCGGTGTTGTTGTCGCCTTTTCTTCGTTGCAATAGACATCATCAACATTTGCATGGGGTAGCGTTGAGGTTACAAAAGATTATGTTGGCAACTCACTTGAACCCGGTATTGTGGAGGACTCAATCGAACCTGACATGGTTCAAGAACCGGTTGAAGTTGAAGCATCCAATCCAAGGTGCTTGCCGGATGGTTTTGATGAGCTACCGATTTGGATGCAAAAAAACTGCTAAGGCCATGTATAATTAAGATAATCTTTCCCAAATTCTTCAAAAGCATGCATGTAAATCTGAAACTAGCAGCGAAAGCAGCGCAACGAAATGGGCTAAAAAAGAGAAAAGAAGCGGTCGTAGGATTTGAACCATGGACCTCACAAGCCACGAGCAGACATGGAAAAAGAACCACTCCTTATACACGTCTTGGACCGAAATTTTTGGTTTACCGAAATTTAAATCCTTCGTTGAAGAAAAATTCAAGCCTGAGCAGCGGCCCGCATAGGCCTAATAAGTGGTGGGTCCACCCTTAATTGGAATTATAGCTGATTTAGCATCATTGGAATTGCCTTTAGATCTATGATACGTCCAACCTTATGCTAAAGCTGGCATCATGTATACATCAAACAATAGCCTATAATACAAAAAATGTGGGTACCATAACAAAATCATGGCAACTATTGAGTTTGGCCCGGCACACGGACACAGCGACAGCAGAAGATGCAGAGAGAGAGAGCGAGCGAGCACCCCATGATTGTCCTCGAGCTTAGCAGCGTGGGCGCACGTCTACTGTAGCAAGATGCCAGGCGTCGGCAATGGCAGGCCGTCAAAGATCTCATGAGCAACCTGCCGGCGATCCATCAACTCCCCTAGATCTCCTGGCCCATCGTCCACGCGCGGTTCGATCGGATCCGTCAGACGCGCGCGCGCACACACACACCAGAAGCCCACCAAAGAGAAGGCGAGCGATCTACTGGTAGTTCACGCCCGCCAAAGATCGACGAACATGCTACGAACCAAGGCTCGCATCGCTGCAGCCGCAGCAGGAAGACGACGGAATCTCTCAGAGCTCAGAGCAGCGCGCACTGTGGCAGCAGCAGCTGGTGGTGGTACTGGCTACGGCTATAGCTAGGGCAGAGCGTCGAGACATAGGATCCCTTTACGCATTGATGGTGGCGAGGCGAGGCCCGGGCCCTCCTCCTGCGCCGGTGAGGTCGGAGAAGAGAAGCCGTCACGCCCGACGTCGCGTCGGCCGGTGTCGACGCCGGTCAAGTCCGGCACACTCCGGCATGGCCGCAGTGGCGGCGCAGGAGGCTTCATCTCAGCTCGCTCATCATCACGCGGGTGGTGGCGCCGTGGCGGTCGTGGTGGTGCTCTGCTCTGCTCTGCTCGCTCGCTGCGTAAATTCCAAAGGCGCGGCATCTCACGCAATGATTGGCGCGCCCCCCTCCGTGCTCCGTGCTCCGTTCTCCGTGCTCTGTGGCTCTGGCCCTAGCTGCCCGGCTCGGCTCGGCTCTGCCCTCTGCTCTCGTTTTGTTCGCATCTGCCGCGTCCGGGCATGAGTGCGGCGCTGAGTGGGAGAATCGATGGCCTCTGCTCCGGCGCCGGCGAGCTAGATCGTGCGTGCGCGATGAAGGCTGCACGGGCACGGCTGGTCGATCCCACTCCGGCGAATAATTTCCTTGATGATTGCGGCAGCGGCCGGGGTTGTGTGCCTGCGCTGCGTGGCCTTCGCGGCGGCAATGATTCGCCTGCCGATTGCGGCAGAGCAGAGCAGAGCACTAGCGCCAGGGGGAAAGGGCGGTGAAAGCTGCCGAGCGCCATGGCTTTTGAGCTCCTCGCCGCTCGCGCGGTGCATCGCCTCGCCAAAAGCTGTGAGATGCAGGTGCAGCCCGGCATGTATCAATTAATCAATGTATGTAG
Source organism: Raddia guianensis (assembly GCA_036346415.1). NCBI lineage: Eukaryota > Viridiplantae > Streptophyta > Magnoliopsida > Poales > Poaceae > Raddia > Raddia guianensis. The sequence goes on along the minus strand of CM070542.1, from coordinate 31,664,554 downwards.
CTGCATGATCCAGAGAGCAATCGATCGATCGGTTGGACTGAGATTGATGCCACTTTGCCACTCCTGTACGCCGGTGCATCATCAGCTAATTATCACCTAATCCATCCCGAAGAACAACTAAGGACGCGAACAACCCGCGCTAATCATGCTGAACCAAAGTGCTTTTCTTTGTCTTGTTTTTGTTCGTTCACCTATCCTTGTAACCTGTATCTGCTCCTGGCACTGCTTCGAAAAAAAAAAAAAACTCCCCCAACAAGCTGGAAACAAATTACTAAAATATTTTAAAAACGAATGCATGGGGGCTGAAAAAGGATTTTTAAAAAACTTCACAAGCAATTGAATTAAAACAAATTAAAACAAATGAAGTATTTGAAGTAAAACTATGAAGTATTAAAACATTTGGAAGAATCCACTAAAACATTGAAAGTAGATTACTAAAATATTTGAATAAAAACATTAAAACATGACTTATGTAGCGATGAAACATTGTAGGTTGCTGGAACATTTATTTTAAAACATTGAAACATTTAAGTGTACTTATTGTCTGGTAAAACATTTGAATTAGAGCATTAAAACATTTGAATTAAAACACTTAAATATTGAAAAGTAAGCACCGGAACATTCGAGAACATGTTCGCAAAGAACAAAAAGATGTTTCACGAAAACAAACATAATCTTTGAAAAGAGCAAATAGAATGTTTCATAGTGAAACATAAGCTAAAATGTTCCATAAGACCAAACAAGATGTTTCAGAAAGACAAATAAAATATTTATAAGAGTAAATAGGTTGTTCTAGCAGTCAAACATAACTAAAAAACTAATCAAAAGAGTAAACGAGATGTTTTATAAAAGGCGAGCGCCAGGCATCGAACGTCCGACGCATGGCGCTCGGTCCGGACCAAGCTGAGGCGTTGGATCACCGCTACCGTGCCAATCCTACGCACTGCGTGCTCCCGCGTCCCTGCGTTCCCAGGAAAGGCAGTTGTTAGTTGTCCTTGATTAAATTTCCAATTAAACTTCTGATTTTTGTATAAAATTCAAACAATGTTCAAAATGCGTGAAATAAATTTTATAAATCTTCTAAAATCGAGAGTAACCCATTTTAAATACTTTTTGAATTTTTTCACTTTTTCAATTTTTTTGATGTGAACTAGGAGAAGGCACTTATGAAACTTACATCTATACTAGTGAAACTTGGTCATATGCTGATGAAACTTGGCCATGTGCTAATGAAACCTGATGAAACTTAGATGAAACTTCGATGTAACCTGATGAAACTTGGATGAAACCTGTTGAAACTTGAATTGACCTGATGAAACTTGAAGAAACTTGTATAAGACCTGTTGAAACTTGATGAAACTTGCATTAAACCTGATGAAACTTGACAGTTCGGCAAGTTTAACGAATATGAAAGCCAAGTTTCAGTAGGTGAAACCCAAGTTTCACCAGGTAAGTTTGAAGAGTTATATGGCAACATATCTTGTTTTGTTCGAAAAAATACGAGGAACACGTTGGCGCAAACGATTTGTGGATTGGAGCACCCAGTCAAAACTTATGGTCGCCAAAATAAAAAAATGCCCGTGGGCCCCACTCTGCATGCAAGACAAGTGTTCCCGCGCTACGTGAGCTGTTGCTGGAGTCCGGAGGCGCCGGACTCCCACACTGTAGCGTTTCCCTTTATAAAAGCAAACAAAATATTTCACAAGACAAACGCAATGTTTCATGAAAGCAAATAAGATGTTTCAACATTGAAACATTAGAGAGAGAGAGGGGGGGGGGGGAGAGAGAGAGGATGTTTTAGAAGGGCAAGCGTGATATTTTGCAAAAGCAGAATAATATGTCTCCATACCCACATTATGATTTTCAGGCCAAATTTGGAAATTCACATTCTTCTCCAAATCCGGCCACCTTCTTTCCAAAATCCGGCGAGGCCCCGTTACCATGGACACCCAACTCGTCAGAGGACTCCATATAGCCGAGCTAGCCCTCGGGTAGAAGAAAAAAGTGGAGAATCTATAGAGAGGATATGTGGGGAAGAGGGAGACAGTAAGAAAGTAAAGAGGAGATAGATGCATAGAGAGAGAGAGATGGCCAACTGGCATTGAAAGTCACTAATCCATTGGGCTTATATCCATATATGATAAAAAGTCCACTAATGAGTACTATGCATGGCAACCTCGATATACATTCCATGCATATACAGATATACATGTGGTCACGATGGAAGATTTCTAATTCATGGGATTTTTTTCCAATAGGTACAATAATGTAAGTTGATATGTTTGGTTATTTTTGTTCAAATGGTACAAAAATTAGATAATCCCACGATACAAAATTTAGGGTTAATATCATACGTGCCATTATAACTCGCCCCAAAACCGCGATTGCCATTTTTCGATGCCCTCGACCAGCAATGCCATTTCAGCGAGTTTTTCCTCTCAAACGTGCCATTATGGAGCTTTACAAGATAGTAACTATCACAAATACATATAGAAATACCTTTATACGGCGGGTCTCACATGTCATACGCTTTATCCCTTACTTCTTCCTCAATCCTCCTCTCTCTCTCTCCCTAGGAGGGAATTCTGCTCCCCGCTTGTTGCCTGCGCCTGCGCCACGGCGAAGCCGCTCCCCTGTGTGGCTCCCCTCACCGCTCGGCCCTCGCCTGCCTCCTCCTCCCACAAGCTTGCGACGGCAGGGCAGAGCTTGCCACGACGGCGCCGGTGAGCTGCTCCCGAGTGGCTCGGCCCTGCGCCGCCGCCGCCGCCTCCTTGTAGGAAACCTAGGCCGAGAGGGGGGGTGAATCGGACTCCTAATTCAAATTTTAACTTTGTTTTCGTGATTGATTAGTCCGGTTTTTACCCAAGCTACCGATGAAATCCTAAAATCTAGATATGGAAGCGACGGCACAATTAATCATCAGGAAGGTGGCTCGATGGCTCACACAAGCAATGCACAATTAAGATAATGCAAGAGACGAGGAGACGCAAACCGAGTTGTTTACCGAAGTTCAGTGCTCAACACATGAACACCTACGTCTCTGTTGAGGAAACTTCTCACACAGAGAAGTCGGGACTCTCTCGTCCCTAGCCCTCGATCCACTCGTGGTGGCTCTTCACCAACACATGGTAGGCGAGCCTCAAATCTTCACACAAGACGAGTTCTTCCACACGCGGAAGCTCCTCGCACCCGCGGCGCCGACACACGGCACCGACCCCCGACACACGGAGGATTTTGCACACAACCTTCAAGGATGAAGGCCACGCACCTCCGACACACGGAAGTGACCCCGACACACGGAGGATTTTGGTTGACGTAGTCGTACGGTTGATGAAGCTCGTGGTGTGGCGGCGATCTCTCCGGCGTCGAAGTCCCAAGAGCACAAGATCAGAGACCGTCTCTCACCACTATCCCTTCTCTCCCACCATGGAAACTAGGGCAAGAACACCATGGGAGAAGGGGCAAACCTTGGTGGGGATGGATGAGAGGAGGTAGGGGGCACCTTCTTCTTCCTCTTCCTCTCTTCTCCTCCCTCTCAATCTCTCAAGCACATGGAACCCTAGATGGAGGTGGGTGCCATGGGAGGAGCTCTCTTGGGTGGAAAGGGCAAGGGGTGGCTGCTAATGAGGCTCTCTCACCTTTCTCCCGTGCTCCAAGCCCCTATTTATAGGCTCAAGGCGAAGTCCTAAAAACGGACGGCTCAGATTTAATCCCGAGTTTCGGATCAAACTATCGGACGCCGTCCGGTGATTATCGGACGCCGTCCGATAGACGAGTCTAGTGAAATTTCACCTTTACCGGACGCGTCCGACAACTCGTCGGACGCCGTTCGATGGAGTGCGTTGTGCTCTCCTCCCTGTGCCCACCACGTGTTTGGTCGCGGGTTCAGCCGACATCGGACGCTGTCCGACAGTAAGCTCCAGGCTGTGGACTTGCCATTTTGGCTAAGTCTCGGCTGGTCAGACGCCGTCCGATGGTCTCCGGACGCCGTCCGGCAGAGGCGATGTTGGTTGGGACTTAGCCAAATTTCGTGCTCACTCCTTGGGAATCGGCACTGTCGGACCCCGTCCGAAGAGGGTCGGACGCCGTCCGACTGGGGTGGTGTTTTCGGGACTTAGTCTTGTCGGTGTAATAAATACCGGGGTACAAAGAGCCTTAGGGCCCCACGCCAGGCCAGTGCGCGTGGGCGAGCCCCTCCGACGGTGAGGCGAGGCCCCTAGCAAGGCCAGCGGAGTGCGCGTGGCGAGCCCCCTCGAAGACCAGCGAGGCCCTGCGCGCAAGGCGGGGCCAGCAAGGGAGGAGCATTGCGAATGAGTCTTCGGACGAAGGCTCCCCACTTCTGAAGGACAAGCGCATTTAATGAGACACCACGCGGATAGACAGAGGAAGAAATGATTACGCTCTGATGACCCTTGCAGTCCGGCGGCCGCCACTGTGGCCTGAAGAATTGACCGCAGAGAGAAGGTTTGCTTGAGGAGGCCGCCCGTGTCAGGAGGAGCAGGCAGGGCCCCACCCGCAGACTCACCGGTGTGACTATGCGGGTCAGAGGCCACTTGCGAAGCACGCGAGGGCGGCGCTGCGCGGCGTGGGCAGCGGCATGTTTTCGTCTCTTCTGTCGTGTCTTGTCGAGTATCTTGAAACCAGATCGCCTACTCCTCGGCTCTCCGCCAAAACCCAAAGCTTGTATAAAAGGAGGGAGGAGGAGAGGCAAGCGAACACTGAGCGATCCTGAAGTGTTCGTGCATTCGAGGCACTCTGTAAACACATTCCCATTCAACCACAATCAGAAAAGAGCTAAGGCTCAGCAGGAGTAGGACTATTACCCGCGAGGGGTCCGAACCTGGGTAAATCTGAAGTCGCTCCTTGTTGTGCCCGACGCCAAATCGGATCGAGCTTGATCGAGTTGGCTAGCAGACCAGAAATCGACCAGGTGTGATCCGCAGTGGTTGAGCGGAGAACACGCCGTCGATGCGCGCTGTAGGGGAGGCGCTAGCATCGGTTCAAGCTCTTGACCTTTCTTGAGGCGATGGCGAGCGGCGATCCGCGATGGAGCAGAAGCGGCCGCAGAGCCGCAGCAATGAGTCGGCCGCGGCGATGGCGATGGATCACCCGGCGGTGGCCGCCGCCTAAGGTTGGAGCCTGGCGAAAGCAGCCGCCTCGGCCAAGCTAGGCGGTGCACAGCCTTGGAGGAGTGCACTCCGGCACGAGAACCTCCACGCGGCGTGGCCTTGCTGAAAACCCACCGGTTCCGTAACTCCGGACTTTGGCGGCCGTGGTTGGCCAACAGCCCGCTACGTCGCCGACGCCGCCATGGGCGGTGGTGCAAGTCTCGGCGGGGAACCGGCGTTTCCGCGTCCTCCGTTCTTTGTTGCCCTCGCGCTCTCTCGCGAGATCTCTGGTGAGGCGGGGCCAAGACGACAAGAACCGAGCGATTTCACGGGGCTCGGCCGGGCGGCGGTGCAGTGGCGCGATCTCGGTCCCATCGGAGGACCGCCACTTGCTGCATGGAGAAGACTCGTGACAAGCTCCGCAGGGTCGCAGCCGAAGGCGCGATCACATGTATCGCCGCCCGTCTGTGGGACCAAGAAGAGGGTTCCCACAGAGCTGCCCCGGCCAGTGAGGGTGGCGCTTCTTCGGCGCCGCCTAGGCGACGGGGGCGGCGGGGCGAGGACCGCGTCCAGGAGCAGGAGGCTCCCGACGTTGGGTGCCGCGCCTTTTCTAAGGAGCTGCGCCGCGTCCAGTGGCCGGAACGGTTTCGTCCGGCCCCCATCGAAAAGTACGACGGCTCCACCAACCCTGATGAGTTTTTGCAGATCTATACGACGGTAATGCAGCCGACTGGAGGGTCGGGGAAGGTTCTGGCGAACTACTTCCCCGCGGTCCTCACCGGCGGAGCCCGCTCGTGGCTCATGAACCTGCCCCCGGAGTCCGTGGGGTCATGGAAGGAGCTCTCGGAGCTCTTCGTCACCAACTTCCAGGGCACCTTCGAGCACCCCGGTAGAAGGCGACCTCCACAACGTGGAAGCAGAAGAAAAAGGAGAGTCGCTGGCGACTATATTCGGCGCGCCGGTCAGTCCGCAACACTATCCCCGACATCTCCATCGATGCAGCGGGTCACGGCATTCGGGAGAGGCGCCGAGACCCCAAGGTCAAAGAGAAGATGGCCACCCGCAAGATCAAAACGACGGAGGAGTTCTTCACCTTGGCGACAAGCGCGCCTTCAGCGGAGGCTCAGATCCGCCCGGCCAGACGGGCGGGCTACCAAGGGCGGCGAGGCCGGAACCTCGAGGAACCCCGCGGCAAGGACAAGAAGAAGCGCAAAGCGGCGAGACCGGCAGGTCATGGCCGCCCAGCGACGACGACGACGACGACGACGCGACCAGCCAGCGCAATGCTGCGGGCGGCGTAAAAGAGGAGGAGGTCGCGACGCCGTGGCGGTACGGATCCCCGCAGGGCGGCCGAGGCGGCGGTTATGGCGATCGCCGTGGCCGCGACGCCCCAGCGGCCTCGACGAAGGGCGAAATCATCGCCCGTGAGTGGGGACGGAAGGCCCCATCGTCCCATTCACCGCAACAACTCCCACGACTTGGCGATTGCCATGTCGTCAAGAAGATGGTGGACAAGCGAGTCCACGAGCAGCGCAGCAGCAGCGTCCGGCGATGGCAAGGGCAAGGAGACGGCCGCTTGGTTTTCAAAGAAGCGAGCGCGAGGTTGCCGTCATCCACGGAGGTTCGCCACCTATCCGCCCCACGCTAGCTTTAAGCGTGCGATGAGGGTGTGCGCCACCGTGCGGCTTTGGGTCGATGAGGCGGTGGCGTGGTCGGAGCAACCGATCGCGCTCATCAAAGCCGATCACCCAACCAAGATCGCTGCCCTGGCATCTCCCGATCGTGGTTGCACCCACGGTCCGGAATGTAAAGCTAGGGCGGGTCTTTGGTAGACGGAGGAGTTCCTCAACCTCTGTCGCCTTGGTCGCGCAGGCGCTCCAGATCAAAGCCAGGAGCTTCGCCTAACGCTCCCATTCTTGACATCGCGCGGGCCGAGTCCGTCGGCCGGGCGACGGCGATCTCCGGTAACCTTCGGAGGCTCCAACAACTTCCGCACCGAGATGCTCGAGTTCGATGTGGCGGACTTCGACCTCCCCTACAACGCCATACTAGGTCGGCCGGCGCCGACCGGTGTTCATGGCGGTGTGCCACTATGCGTACATGGTGGTGAAGATCCCGGCCAGCCGCCCCATCGTTTGAAAGTGGACCGCCGGAGGCGCTCCGCTGCGACAAGGACGCCCTCTATGTTGGCGGGCGACGGTGCCTGAAGGCCGAGGCTTCGACTTTGGGAGCTCCTCCGACGAAGACCCGTGCCTCCCGGTTCGTCGCGGAGGTTAAAGCGGTCTCCCGAAGCGAAGTCGACCCGCGAAGACCGTTCGGTGGGCGCCTCTCGGCGCCAAATAGGAAGGCGCTGTCTCCTTCCTCCGATCCAACGCCGACGTGTTTGCGTGGCAACCGTCCGACATGGTGGGGTCCCCGGAGGTGATTGAGCACAAATTGGCGACGTTTCGCCGCGACCGGTCATGCGAAGGTCCGGAAGCGATCGGTGGAGCGCCAGAAGTTATCCGCCAGAGGTGGACGAGTCTTAAGGGCGGGGTCGTCCGCGATGTCGCCCATCCGGTGGCTCGCGAACCCGTCCTCGCTAAGAAATCTAACAGGCGTTGGAGGATGTGCGTGGACTTCACCGACCTCAACAAGGCGTGCGAAGGATCCATACCGCTGCCCGCGATCGATCTCATCGTCGACTCAAGCTGGGTGCGGCGGTATGCTTTACGGATGCGTACTCTGGGTACCACCAGATTAGCATGGCGAAGAAGATGAAGACAAGACCGCTTAAATCACGCCCATGGGCGATATTGCTATCAAGGATGGCGTTCGGATCGAAGAATGCGGGCCCAACCTATCGGCCGGGCCATGCATATCGCCACCGCTCCCAAATAGGGCGGAACACGGAAGTGTATGTCGATGACCAGTGGTGAAGTCCAAGAGGCGGAGGAGTTAATCGGCGACCAGTAAGAAACCTTCGCCAACCCGAGGAAGTCTCGCATCAAGCTTAATCCGAGAGAATGCGTGTTCGCCGTTCCGTCGACAAGCCTGGGATTCCTCCTCTCGGGGGATTGAGGCGAACCCCGACAAGATCGCGTGATCGAGAACATGAAGCCCCGACGCGACTTGGCGGATCACGGTGCTTGGTGGGTCGCTTGACCTCCCTGGGCGCTTTATAGCTCGCTGGGGATAAAAGTCTCCATTGCTCAAGCTTCTAAAGAAGACCAACCAGTTCGAGTGGACGGCGGAGGCGCAGGAGGCGTTCGACGGTTCAAGAAGTATCTTACCTCCCGCCCGTCTTGGTCGCCTGCAGACCAGGCGAGCCGTTGATCCTCTACGTCGCGGCAAACCCCAGCGGTCGGTAGCGGTGCTAGTGGCGGAAAGAAGGCGTTCAGCGCCCCATTTACTACGTCAGCAAGGTCCTCCACGACGCCGAAACAAGGTATTCACAGCACCAGAAGATGCTCTACGCCGTGCTGACGGCATCCCGAAAGCTACGCCACTACTTCCAGGGGCGAGAAGTCACAGTGTTGACCAAGTATCCCTTGCGGGAGATCCTCTTCAACCGCGAGGCGACGGGTCGCATCGCCAAATGGGCCATGGAGCTGGCGGAATTCGATCTCAAATTCGCTCCCCGAGTGGCCATCAAAGGGCAAGCTCTGGCGGAGTTCATTAGCGAGTGGACTCCGGCGGACACTGAAGCTGAAGGTACCCCAGCCTCCTCGCCGTGGACTCTCTTCTTCGACGGCTCATTCAAATTTGGAGGAAATTTGAAATTTGGCGTCGTCTGGTGTCTCCAACCGGCGATGTCGTCCAAGCACTGGTGGTCTGGACTTCAGCGCCACCAACAACGTCATGAGTATGAAGGATCGCCGCGGGCTCGGGGTGGCCGACCCTTGGCATCCGCGACTACAAGTAAAAGCGATTCTCTCTGGTCATCAACCAGCGAGAAAGGATTTCTCTGCTCGGATCCCGTCATGGCGGCCTACCTAATGGAGGCGCGCGGTTGGAGCGGCACTTTGAGGGTTTGGGCCGTGCACATCCTCGCCGCGACAACTACATGGCGGATGAATCCCAGCATTGCCTCGTCAAGGGCACTGTTCGGTGGGGTCTTTGAAGAAAGACTTACGCAGCCGTCCGCCGCAGCCCAATTCTGGCGGGACGACGCTTTCGACGCAGCTCCCACCTCGAGGAGAGGCGTCATCGATCTGCCGCAGCTCCGGTAGAGGGAGGAGGCGGAAGAACCGCCGAGGCGGTTGAGGCGGAAACGCCAAAGCCGCGGAGAATCGTCGGCGACAATGTCTGTAACGTCGTCACACTCGTCCGGGAAGGTCGGTGGATGGATCCGATCCTAGCCTACTGCGGGTGGAGTGATCCCCACGGCGACGTGCGTGGCCGAGAAGATAGCGCGCAAGGCCAGCGCTACACCGGTAGGTGGGGACACAGTCGCTGTGGCGTAAACGGAGTTCTCTTGAAGTCGTCACTCGGAAGCGGGAGTGAAATTCTCTCGAGATCCATGGAGGCATGTGAGGGAGCCAGGCGTTGGTTGGGAAAGCCGCCACGGTTTCTATTGGCCCACCGCCTCCGGGATGCCTTCGTGGTGAGGAGATGCGGCGTGCCAATTTCATGCTAAGCAGATCCACCGACCGGCCCAGGCGCTGCAAACCATTCCGCTCTCCTGGGCGTTCGCGGTCTAGGGGCTGGACATTCTAGGCCCGTTCGCGGGCGACCGGAGGATATACTCATCTGTTCGTCGCCATCGACAAGTTCACTAAGTGGGTTGAAGCCTCGCCGGTCCCGGCGATCACATCCGCAGCGGCTATCAAGTTTATGAGGAGCATCTTCGTCCGGTTCGGTCGCCAATGTAATCATCATCGACAACGGCGCTCGGTTCAAAAGCGCTGATTTCCAAGATGGTGCGAAGAGTTGGGTACCAAGCGTGCTTTGCCTCCGTTCGCATCCGAAGAGCAATGGGCAAGTGGAGCGGCGAACGCGAAGTACTCAAAGGGCTCAAGACAAGGCGTTCGACCGCCGAGAAGCGCGGCAGCGCTGGGCGGAAGAAGTTCCCATCAGACAGGGCGCCGCGACAACTCCCAACAGAGCCACCGCGAGACCCCTTCTTCTGGTGTATGGCTCGGCGCGTGCTCCCATCGAGCTCGCCTTGGCTCCCCAAGAGTGGCGGCGTTCAGCGAAGACCAAGACCACGACCGGCGTCCAGATGAAGTGAATCTCTGGAGGAGATCCGAGACAGGAGGCGATCCGGCCGCCAAATATCAAGAAATTGCCGCGCCGTTATCAAGCAAAGGGGTGTGTGTGAGAACACTTGGCGTTGGGCGACCTCGCTCTGCGCAAAATCCAAGTGCGGTGGGCGCAACAAAGCTATCTCCCCGTGGGAGGGCCCCTTCAAGGTGGTCTCAGTCTCCCGCCCAGGCTCAGTCAGGCTCGCATTCGAGGACGGTCGCGAATTGGCGAACACTTGGAACGTCGAGCAGCTGAGGAAGTTCTACCCGTAGGTAGCAGTTCGAAGCTTTTTTGGCCTTCCTTTTGAGCCGAGCGAGTCTTCTTCCTTCACCGCCGCCTCGGGGTGCGTTGTACAAAGCCGTCTTCAATAAGAGATAAGTTCTGTCTCCTTGTGGGCATCTGTTTCTTTTTTCGCCTCAAGTCTGTTAGAAAGCATTCCGTTGAAAGCCGGCAGCGAAAAAGTACTCAAGGCAGATGGCCCCTTAGTTGCAAGGACGAGCGCCTCGACTTCATGGTTAGGCAGGCGAAGCGGACGGAAGCGGGTTCTAGCTGGTGTGTCGGCTCGGTCTAGGCAATGCGCCAACAATGCACAAGCGACTAGACCACTTAGGAAGCTAAGTTCTCGCCACGCGATGTCTAGGGTCGGTTCAAAAGAGGCCATAAGGGTTGAAGTAACCAGATGCCCGAGAAAAAGCGCCACTTTCAGCGAAAGCTCTGTCTAAAGCTTTTTGGCGATCGGTGGCTTAGCCTTAGAAAGGTCATTAGAAAACATTCGCCGAAAGTCGGTAGCGAAAGTACTTAGGGGATGGCCCTTAATTGCAAAGGCAAACGCTTATAACTTACGGCGCGAGGCGGCGACGGAGCGGGCTCTAGCCCGGTGTGTCGGCTCGGTGCAGGCAATGCGCCAATGGCGGCACCAATGACTAGACCACTTCGGAAGCTAAGCGCCGCCACGTAATGTTTAAGTCGGGTTGCGAGAGGCCATAAGGGTTGAAGTAACCAGATGCCTAAGAAGCAGCTCACTTGCGCGAACGCTCATCTAAAACCTTTGGCGGCAGGTGCCCCAATTCAATTCCGCAAGTTAAAGTTGTGCGAAGTTCAAGTGAGACTCACAACAAGAGAGCAAAAGTTTGTTTGCATTGATAGGCAACAATTACAAGGCAAAAGGCGCGGAGTCTCGCTTCTCCTCGGCCTTCGTCTTTCAGCGGAGCGGGCGGCCCCCATCATGGACACGCTGTCGTGGCGGCGGTGTCGCTACCGCTCAAACCGGTCCACCGGGCGCGAAGCTCCTTGGCGGCGCCGAGATCAAACGCGGCGTCTCGAGCAAGACAGCTTGCTCAAGATGAACTGGCTGCTTCGAAGCGCCTTGGCGACCGTCTTCGATCGCCCGCGTCCAGCAGCGCCGCCGGAAGGACGTCGCGAGGCTTCGGCGGCTCGTCCACGGCGCCAGCAGATCGGCTTGACCGTCTCCTCCAATGGGATGCTGAAACACCGAGGATGATGAGCGCCCCGAAAACCGTGGTAGGCGGTGCGCAGCATGTCGGCGAGGTCCGGAGGGGCTCGAAGTGCTCCAGGCGGAGGTCTTCGATCTGCTATGGCCGAGGCGGCGGCGGCTTGGCTGCCGCAGCCTCACGGTCATCGCCTTCAAGGCGGTTTCTTGGCCAAGGGCCCGCCGCAGTTCGCCGGCAGATCGCTCCGCCAAGGCAAGGGCTTCCTCCCGCATCGCCCAGGTGCGGGAGAGGGTGCGAAGCGCCTCAAAGGAACGTCCTACGTCGGCGGTCACGGCCGAGATGGCGGCAGCGCCAATGGCGAGGTGGCGAAGGTTCTCCGACGCCCGCCGCCGGACTCTCCGCCGCCGCGGAAGCAGCCTCCGTCGAAGGAGCGGCGGGCACGCTGGGGGCTGGCGAGTCGCGTGGAGCGGAGCTCGATGCCCCAGCGTCCGCCCTGTTCCAAGAGGGACAAACAGGGTTCAGGTATGCGAAAACCGCGTAGCGTGCTAACCCTAGTGCGAAGTGTGCGTAAGCGCAGGGAAAGCCAACCTGAAGCGGTGCGCCAACGCGAATCTGGTGAAGGGAGCTCAAGTCGCTTGTTTGTGGCGGCGGCGGCTTGATCGCAGCCACCACCGCCGAGCCAGACGCCGCTGGCTGGCGCGAAAGTGTGCGGCAGGAGCGCCAACAGAACAGCGCCAGCCAGGAGCGCGTCGGCGAGGAGCGGAAGAAACCGGCGCAGCGGCGCCAGTTCGATGAGTCGCCGCGCTCTGCCCGGCGATGGAGCGGGGCGGTAGTAATTGAGCCCATTGGTTGGAGCGGCGGTGGCGGCGAAGTTCGGGCTTGAAGGCGCGCTCTCTTGGGCTCGCCCTCCTCTCGTCGCCGTCGCCGACGGCAAGGATGAGGCTGCGCTTCCGAGAGCTTGGCGGAGTCGGCAAGCAGCAGGAGCAAAGAGCCGTCATGAAGCTTGGGCGGTCGCCGAGGCGGCTCGCGGATCTGCAGTGGTCCCCGGCCACTTGGACCGCAGACCGAGACCTCCATGGGGGGGCAGCGCTGCAGTAAGGTTGCGCCCCGTGGATCCGATCGCAGGGGGCGGATCCCGTCGGCGAAGCGATGCGTCGCTGTCGGCGTGGTCGATCGCCACCGGCCCCGAGCGAACGCCGCCGCAAGACGCTCCCATCGTTGAACACCCAAAGAAGAAGCGGTGAGTGGTTGTTAGCCAAAAATGGAAAGAAAGAAGGTCACGATCTCCCCGTGCGAGGACTCGGCGCGATGGTGCCAGGGCGGAACGGGCGGCGGATCGGTGGCACGAAGACTCGAAGCCGCGCCACCTGGTCCTCATCGACGGTGGAAGCAGGCAGAGCAGCTCCCGAAGATGGTGCGGCATCCCTGCGGCGGCCTTTGCTGTGCTTGGGAGCCATGGAAAATTTGGCGGTGGCGCCGGCAAAAGGCTGGGTAGCAGTTGGCGAGGAGGCTGTGGTAGCAATGAAGAAGGCAAAGGGATGTTTTGAAGACTTAGCGCGGAAGGATTGGCCGCTGACCGAGAGAAGTATTTATAGGCGTGGCGAAGCATGGCGAGCGGTTTGGATTCCGCCCAGCCTTGCGCCATTATTGCCCCGCGTTTTGGTTTCCAGCGAAAAGCGGCGTGGTTCCCAAGGAAGATCGTGTGCGGTGGAGAATCAGCGACACGCTGCCGGGTGGGGGCCCCCACGATTCGTCTCCGCCGCACAAGAAATGGAAAAGTATCGCTGTGACGGTTCACAGATCATGGTGGACCCGGGGCCACTTGTCGGTGTAATAAATACGGGGTACAAAGAGCCTTAGGAAGGCCTAGAAGGCCCCACGCGTCGGTAGGCGAGCAAGGCCAGTGGCATGGGCGAGCCCCTCAGAGGCCGAGAGCGCCCACGCGGCCAAAGGGCGAGCAAGGCCCCAACAATGGGCGAGCCCCTCAGAGGCCGGGAGGCCCCACGCGTCACAAGCGGGCGAGCGAGGCCCTGTGGCGTGGGTGAGCCCCTCAGAGGTCGGGAGGGCCCCACGTCAAAGGGCGAGCGAGGCCCAGGCATGCTGGCGAGCCCCTTAGGAAGGCCGAGAGGCCCCACGTCAAAGCGGGCGAGCGAGGCCCCAGCCAGGTGGACGAGCCCCTTAGGAATGCCGAGAGGGCCCCACGCGTCAAAGGGCGAGCGAGGCCCAGTGGCGGTGGTCGAGCCCCTTAGGAAGGCCGAGAGGCCCCACGCGCCGTCGGGCGAGCGAGGCCCTAGCGCTGGGCGAGCCCCTCAGAGGCCGGGAGGGCCCCACGCGCAAAGTGGGCGAAGCGAGGCCCCAGCCATGCTGGCGAGCCCTCAGAGGTCGGGAGGGCCCCACGCCAAAGCGGGTGCGCATGCAGCCCTCCGACGGTGAGGCGAGGGCCCCAAGGCCAAAGCGGTGCGTGGGCGAGCCCCCTCAAGACCAGCGAGGGCCCAGCGCCCGGGGGGGGCCAGGCATGGGGAGCTGTGCGAAGAGTCTTGGGACGAAGGCTCCCCCGCCTTGAAGGACGAAGCGCATTTAATGAGACACCACGCGGATAGACAGAGGAAGAAATGATTACGCTTCTGATGACCCTTGCAGTCCGAGCGGCCACACTTTGGCGCAGAAGAATTGACCAGCAGAGAGAAGGTTTGCTTGAGGAGGCCGCCCGTGTCAGGAGGAGCAGGCAGGGCCCCACCCGCAGACTCACCGGTGTGACTATCGGGTCGAGGCCACTTGCAAGCACGCTGAGGCGGAGGCTGGGCGGGCGTGGGCGGTGGCATGTTTTCGCCTCTCTTGTGTGGTCTTGTCAGCAGATCGAGAGCATCAGACGCCTACTCCTCGGCTCTCTCCGCCAAACCCAAAGCTTGTATAAAAGGAGGGAGGGAGGAGAGGCGACGAAACACAGCGAACTGAAGTGTTCGTGCATTCGAGGCACTCTGTAAACACATTCCCATTCAACCACAATCGAGAAAAAGAGCTAAGGCTCAGCAGGAGTAGGACTATTACCCGCGAGGGGTCCGAACTCAGGTAAATCATGAAGTCGCTCCTTGTTGTGCCCGACGCCAAATCGGATCGAGCTTGATCGAGTTGGCTAGCGACTAGAAATCGACCAGGTGTGATCCTTGATGGTTGAGCGGAGAACACGCAGTCAAGTCTCTCGGGCTCACTTGCTCACCGGACGCCGTCCGATGGATATCGGACGCCGTCCGACAAAGGTTTAATTTGCACACCCCTTCGGACTTAGCCTCTCTCGTCCCCTCTCGTCACCACGCCTCGTGTCTTGGGACATTTTGTTGATTTGTGGACACGGTGACAACTCAGGTAGGGTCAAGCGAAAACTTTAGACCATTTGGCGGAAGTTTCAGGCCTCGTGTATTCGGAGACTTAGCGGCTCTGAAACCCCGGACAGTGGACTCGAACCTTCTCGACCCTGGGACAGGTGTACTCGCTCTCGATGGTTCGCTCAAGACTAACACCTGGCACTCTTGGAACCCCCATGAAACCCACGGCTGATGTTTCTGGACCTGTGCTCAGTGGGACCCTGCAACCAGAGAGATGTAGTCGAGCCAAAAACGCACACAAGGAAATGAGAAGAACTATAAAACAAAAGTCCTTATCCTTGGCGTTCCAGCTGTACGGCCTAGTTGCCATCAATTACCAAAATCATTCAGCCCATGGGAGGCTCGATCTTACACTCCTCCTCCACAAGCTTGCCCGCGAGGTGCTCCCTCCGCCGCCACGGAAGCTAGGGAGGGGAGCGTCCGGGAAGGAGACGGCCGACGACGAGCTGGCGGCGGCGCACGGCGAAGGTGAGCGGCGGCGCTCATGGTGGCGGTGGACGGAAGCCAAATTGGTCGGTGAGACGCACGGGGAAGGTGAGGGAGACCTCAAGTTAGCTCTAGGATGCGGCCTAATGGATCAATTCGATTCATGCAAGCTCAATTTGGGATTTCGAACATGGCGGCCGGAATTGGGGAAACAAAGGAGGTGGCGGCCAATCGAGCTCGCCGGCGGCGCGGAGGAGGCGGCGGTGGCAGCGCGGAGGTGTTCCACAGCGGCGGAGGGAGCACCTCGCCGGCGAGCTTGTGGAGGAGGAGGCGGCGCCGAGCGAGAGGGGGGACTTCGTCAGCGAGGCTCGGCGATGTGGTGGTCTTGTGAGGGTGGTGGCGGTGCTCCCAAGGCGGCGATGTGCACGGGGTGGGGCGGTGGCCGTGGAGGGAGAGAGAGTGAGGAGGAAGAAGAAGCAAGAGAGGATGACAGGTGGGTCCGACCCTGTCGGACCGTATTTCTATATTTGGACCCGTATTTCATCAGCCCAGGCTCGGTATCCTCCCATAATGGCACATTTGGCACGGATGAGCTGTTAAAATGGCATCTCTGCTTGAGGCAATCGAAAAATGGCATCCGTGGTTTCGGGTTGTTCAATAATGGCACCAGTGAAATTAACCCTAAAATTTAATACTTCCATTATAGTTTTAAAAATCACACCATAAGGATTTCCACATGGTCTTACTACAAAAAATGTAATTTTTAAAAAATATCATTAAAATTAACATTAAAGTTTATACAAGTAAGATTCAATTAATGTAAAAGCAGTGAAAAAAATACTTACAAAAATTTGATTGAATATACATAAAAAAAAATTAATAAAAAAATTCTGAAGAAATTTATTTAGCTTGACGAAAAAAACAAATGATCGCAGTGATCACCTGATGAATACTAATGCAAAGGTAGTGGACTACATCATCATCTACACATATAAATTCAAATTGATTCATATTTTACTTTGCTTTGATTTCCAAATTCTAATAGATTAGAATAAAGCAAACACATAAAAAAAATTTAAAAAGTAGGACCTCTTGTCTTTTGTGTAGAAAAATGTCCGTACAGTGGTCTTAACCCTTTAAGTTTAGAATGGTGTACTGCAGGCGTGCCCAAATGATACAGATCATGACGGAGAGCACATTACTAATCTACCGTGATGCTTCAATTTCACAATTCTTATGATAAACACTGTAGTTTCAGCCTGATGGCCTGCCATGTGTTTCTTTCTCTTTGGCAACGTATCCATTGTACGTAGGGTTTTTTTATGTACACACCGTGCACACCAACTAATAAAAATCATTTTTTTAAAAAAATATTATAAATATACTCATGAACTTACTCTACGTAAGTTTAAATTCATTCTATAGTAGAAGTTACAAAAAGAGAAAATTCTATCGGTTTGAAAAAATTTTAAATTTTCATTTTGTTATAAGTCTTGATATAGAATGAAGTAGAGTATATCTATAATTTTTTTAGAAATTTTCATTAACTTTGATAGTTGATGTACACAAAAACCTATGTACATATGAAATGTTGTATTTTCTTTTTATGCTTTTGGTTTTACTACTACCAGAGGGTGCTTGTCAATTTGTTGCATGCCCACCAACATTGGACCTTTGCAATATTCATCTAGGAAAAAGTGTATCTTACAACTTGAACTTTGAGAGGACCACAAAAAAATGCCGAAGCATGCGTGTTATATTGCTGCAAGTTAGAGTAACTAAACTAAATAAATATGTTATCTGAGCTAAAGTAAATTAAATGTTAAGCTAGATCTATTTGCTTTTTAAAACTGATTCGCTTCATTCATTCTATTTTCAATAGCTTTTAGAGGTTGCTTCATGATAAAAAAAAATAGACTAAGAAAGCCAAATTGATATTTTAACCAAATAAGTTTAAACTACTCTGATCATGTTATAAAAAATTGAATATTTAGTGTCCTTAAACTATTAATGCTAGATAAATTACCCATTTTCCTAAACAAAAAACGTTTTTGACGACGGGGCAAGCAAAAAAATTGAAACTATTCCTTCCGGCCATGCTTGAGATTACAGTAGTAATTTATCGTCAAAGTTTTATCTTGAAGATTGTACAAGGTTAAAATTATTAAATATGTGTGATCAGGGAGAGAGATTTAAAATATCAAATATAGTAAACATGGTCCAAAAATCATACTATTCGGAGTATGTTTGCCAGTTTTGAAATTTTCAGAGCATTTTCAGCTTTTTTCAATATTTGCATTATGGTTTTTTGATTTTTTTTTTTTTTTTTGGCATGGCACGCCAGCAAAAACTGCTTTTGATTGAGCCGAAGGGTTTATTTGTCCGGTTTTGTCCAGATATCCCGGTTTGAATTTATGAATTTTTTTGGCACCTTCTCAGAAATTTGGGATTATAAAATGAACTTTTTTCATTCATTTAATTGATTAATTTAAGAGAGCACGGCCCGTTTGCAATCCTTTTTCCCCCACATTTCTGGCCACGACCCACGAGGCCCTGCTCGGCCTGCTGTGGTCTAAACTTGCAACCAAGAACTGAGCCTAACTACGAAGACTGAAATGGGCTAAACAATTTACAACGGCCCAGAATGGGTCAGATACCTACGAAATTCTACTAGCAAACATCAATGGGAACAGCGCTGCGGATAGGGATGGCAAAAATACCCATAGATCCGGATACCCGTGGGTACCCGACCCGATTGGTCCGGGTCTGAGTCTAATCCTGGACCCATGGGTATGAGATGCCGGGTCCGGGTCTTAAATTAGACCCGTGGGTATCCAGACCCGGACCCGGACCCAAAAGAATATATTGACATGTGGTCCTATGTTGTCATTGCCTCTCAATCTCTCATCTCCCCTCATCTAACCCTAACTCCTCTCCCAACTCCTCAGCCGCCCCCCCTACTCAGCCTCCCCTCAAACAGTCCAGCCCCTCTCCTTCCTCCCTCCTTCCTCTCTCTCTGGCGGTCAAGGCTTGGCAAGGCCACTGCCACAGCTCGGCAGGCTGAGGCGGCAGCGCTTCAGCGTCAGGCATGAGATGGCGCATGGACGCGGGAGCACTGGCTGGGCGGCCGACACGGCAGCGCGGCGACGACGGCACGGCGCTGGCGTGAGGGGCCAACAGATGCAAGAGCCAATGAAAAAGCCATGGCATGGGCGCATGGGAGGCGGCCGAGGAGGGTGGAGACGACATGGGCGGCTTGCGAGGAGGCGACTAGCGGCGGCGTGAAGGAGATGGCTGCGGCGGCGGCGTCGTCCTCTCTCCTTCTCTCCCGTTCTCATGTTGGACCCGACGGGTACCCGTTCGGGTCCGGGTACCCGCTGGGTCCGGGTCCGGGTATAGGTTTAGACCCGAGAGTGACTTTGGGTCCGGGTCCGGGTCCACTGTTCGGGTCTCAGGTCCGGGTCCACGACAGCTAGACCGGGAGGTACCCGACCTGATTGCCATCCCTAGCTGTGGAGTTGTTCTATTTTCTAAAGCATCATTTTCATCGCATAAAACACTTCCACATTAGCAAATAACCCTAACAAAACAGGTTATTACATGACCCTCTTTAGAATTACACGAAAACCTTGGAAGTTTTTGGATCTTTCCGCGTTGGCGCTGGAGACAACAAGTGACGGCAACAATAATAGATCGGTGACCCTCTCCTTTGATCGACTCCACTCAAGCTGATGGTGAAAGTGACCAAAATCAAGCAATTTTATGAAGATTCGAAGAGGATGAAGCACCAAATCCGCTGTCACCAAACACCAGCATTACCAACAGCAACACAAGCGCCGTCTCTCTTTCTCCTAATAGTGCTTTCGCCCTCTTTCTTGGATTGAGAGATCCCAAAAGAACAAGAACGCTGAGGTTTTGTAGTACTCTTACTACCAGCAAGAAGATGCATATGTCATGGACGAATGGCCTGCTACCGTCGGATCACCGAAGCTGAAGCAGCTCGCCGCTAGAAAGCACCACCCGGCCTCCTTATCCTCCGCTAGAAAGCTTCACCCCTCCTTATCCTCTTTGTATATGGCCCCTATAGTAGACCTACACCTACTCCTGTACAGCCTGGGGCCCAAATCCTGGTCTCCCCCTACCTCGACGGCGGGGGCGAGGGAGACAACAGGATTTGTCTTCCCCTTTGGTAGAAGTTTTGTGTCGGGTTGTGGTGCAATTTTTTTCTCCACGACGACACTGAATGCTTTTGTACATTTGCATATGCAATCGATGGAGATCGATTGGAGAAAAAAGGTGGAGGAGTCATATTGGTTATTCATGTATCATCTCTAACAAGAAAAAATCATGTCTTTTCAAATGTACATAAAATTCATAGCATGATATTACTTACTGTACTATGCCATTCATGCTATAAATACTTCATCCGCGAGAAAAGTGCAAGATCTTAATACAACTTCTAGTAGATATTGGTGCTATAGGTGGAGTCACTACTAGAGAAATGATCTAATTTACCGGCACATTAGTAACAATTGGATTGAAACCAATACTGATAGTGCAGCAGTACCGGTTCGTAGCAACAATAGCAATTCTAGACTTCTAGTACTGGTTGAAGGCAACATTAAACATACCTTTCGCAGACGGGTACACGCCAGCTGGCACGGGGACTCATCAGTACCGATTTGTATTACAAACCAATACTAAACTCGTTTCAGCAAACTTCAAAAGTAATGCATATCCTATTGTAATCAATACGTGTGGGTGGGAGGGTGGAGAGTCATGTGGTCCCAGGTTCGATTCTTGGGTTGGAGTGAGTAGGGGTGAAAACGGGTCGGATAATGTCCGAACCAGACCGATCGGATCCGGATTCGGATATCTTGGGATCGGATATTTTTCGGATATTTTCGGATACGGATCGGAACTCGGATATTTTTTGTCGAATACGGATTCAGATACGGGATGACCATATCCGTCGGACTCGGATTTGGACTCGGATATCCGAGAATCAAGTTAATCGGATATCCGAGCCCATCCAACTAGCACCAGCCCACCAGCCCAAGTCCCCAAGCCCAAAGTGGAGTCTCCTTTTTTGTTTTCGTATTTAATATTATCAGAAAATGGTTAAATTTGTAGAAAATAGTATATGGCTCAGAAAAATGTGAAATAAATTTTTAAAAAACCAGAAAAATGAGTAGAGTCCAAATATGGAATAATACTTTACATATGATAGGATAAAGTTTCCTAAAAAAAATAGAAGAAGCTTTTCCTTAAAAAGAACAAAATAGGAATGGGGTTTTAAATATTCTCAAAAACAAAGAAATTCTTTGAAAATTTAAAATATAACTTTTTCGAGAGACATGAACTATCTCAATGTTCATTGGTATTTGGTAATGCTAATGATTATGAGTTAATGGGCTTATGTGTGTTGTATCACTTGTATGCTTATGCATGAATGCATGATTACATGAATAACATAATGTCAAGGTTAATTGGTGATAACTGATATACTGATGTGATATGGCCTATTTGTTGATTGCTTTAATTGAACTCGGACGTATAGTTTGAGGGGTTATATGTTTCGACAAATTATCCATGATCGTATTCGATTCGACCCGAATCCGCTCCGTATTCGTGTCCGGCATTTCCCGTATCCGTATCCGTAACCGTGCTATCCGCATCCGTATCCGGTTCCGAGAAAAACTATAGGATAAGGATATGGTTTAGCCGTTATCCGATCCGATCCGACCCGTTTTCACCCCTAGGAGCGAGTAGTCATGTAGTGGCACGAGGTCCCAGGTTCGAGTCTTGGGTCTGACATATTTTTTAAATATTTCGGTTGCTATAGTCCTGGTTAGGGCAATCGGAACTAAAGCTCACAGGCCCCACATGCCTTCAGTCTTGAATTACATGTCCCGGTTGGGAGAACCAGGATTGAAGGCCATTTCGGTACGTAGTAGCGAGTTGTTTCTAACTATGCTTATTAATGAATTAATGGATATTTTTTATTAATAAAACATCATTGGAAAACGGTGGAAGCCACCTACCTACTTCAATATACATAACATAAACATGACATCCTTTGATCAGAAGATTCTCAACTCAGCCACGTCGTTGTACGTACCAATCAGACACCGATTTAAAATAATATCACAAAAGAATGTGAATTGCGTACGCGCTATCGTGCACGATTAAATAACATGATCTCAATAATTTTCCTTGGAAAAAAATGAAGCGAACAAAAAGTATGAACAGTTCGATGGGTCACGGAAGATGGTACAAGTTGGACGGCTTGATCCCGGCGGTGACGTTGAAGTAGCGGAAGGCGGCGGCCCACCGGCGGTTGTCCTTGAGCATGTGCACGGCGACGGTGTCCGGCCGGAAGTTGTCCATGTACCAGTTGAGGTCGTACATCCGCGGCTTGAGGTCGAAGCGGTTCTTGCCCCGGCCGCCGATGTTGAGCCACTTGCCGACGAGGAGGTCCTCGGGGCCGTGCGTGTCGTTGTGCCGGAGGATGTCGCCGTTGGTGGACACCCAGGCGGCGACGTCCCAGGACACGACGTACCCCATCCCGTGCATGAACGGCATCGGGTCGTCGCCGACGGGGAAGCCGTAGCCGAGGTACACGTCGGCGCGGGGCTTGGCACGGAGCTCGTCGGCAAGCGCCGCCACGCGGAGGTACGTGTCGTCGTCGGTCTTCATCACGTAGTCGTAGGGGGAGGCCGCGAAGAGGCGCGGCACGGCGGCGAGGTACGCGTGCGTCTTGCCGTCGTTCATGTTCTCGGCGCAGTCGAGCACAAGGATGTCGCCGTGGTGCCTGATCTCCAGCGCCACCAGCGCCGCCTCCACCGGGTCGGTCACGTTGCAGAAGACGAAGCGCACGTCCACCCGCGCGCGCTCCGCCGCCGGCTGCAGCGCGTACGCGAGCCGCACGATGTCCCGCCGCTCGCGCCGGCTCGGCATGGTCAGGACGCCGACGAGCAGGCTGAGCTCCGGCTCCGGAGCCGCCGCCGCCGGCGATGGCAGCGGCGGCGAGACTAGCTTCTTCTCGGCGGCGGCTGCTCCCGGCGCGGCGACGGAGCAGAGCACGCCGAGGCCGTCGGAGCGGAGGTGGGAGGAGTCGCCGCCGAGGCTGGGGACGACGAGAACGACGGCGAGGAGGCCGAGGGGGACGAGGAGGAGGTACGGGGTGCAGAGCGTGGAGGTGGCGGGGAAGAAAGAGTGCGCCGACGCCGACGCCGACATCGATGTGGACGACGAAGCAGTCTTCATGGCTGGCTGCCGCGCTCCCCCCAAAACAGAGACGAGGAAACGAAGCACGAACCTGTCGCAAAAACCGGCCACCGTGCGAGCCCGTGCGCCTTATAAACACCGAGCGAGCGAGCATGCGTTTCCGATGCGGGGTTGAACCGTTCGTGGTGCATGACGCGCGCGGGAGAGGACGGGGAGTTCAATTCGCGCGAAGCCGAGATTGCGTCGTGCGCTGCAATGGTCGCAGCGACTGGATCGCGCGAGCAGCGCAGTTTATTGGCTCGAGACAGGTCGTTCATGCACAGCGACACGAGGTGTTTCAACGTCCAAGGGCATGTGAGGTGGAGCATGGAACACCGGCAAGCTTGTTAATTACTAATTAATTGGTGTGTGGTTAGGGCGAGAAGGTCTGCCACGTATATCATATAGTAAAGGTGTAGTGGTACATATATGCTTAAAAGAAATAAAAAAGATTTTTTTTGGTGTTAATAAAAGGGTACGAGTGCTTAACTAAGAAGTCATGCTTAGAGCAACGAAACATCTAACACCTATAAAAGATTCCATGTATTGCATGTAAGGGAGGTTTTTTACCTAGGTGATCCGTCACGTTGCAATGATCTCTAAGGCTCTCTTCAACAGGAACCCCTAAATTTGATCCCCTATAACCATATATATAGTCTCCCTTTAAAAAAATCTCTCCCTATATTTCTCCCATCTTCAACAGCGTTCCCTATATGGAGAATTGTATAGGGGATGGAAAGAGAAACCCTACATATAAGGGAATGGAGAGAAAACTCTTAGGGAACGGAATAGAGAATACTGTTGGAGCACATAGAGGAAGAATCCGTCCCCTATTTTAGGATAGAGGGTGCTTTAGGGGAGTCTGTTGGAGACAGCCTAAGAAGTGTGTGTACCGTGCGTGCCCATAGTACGTTCGTGGTTTTCTATATATGCATCCATCGAACGCTGTGACAGAAGGTTATTGACAATTTAGCCTGGTTCAAATATAGTCGAATTTTCATGTTGCTTTATTGGATGGAATTCCTATCCTGTTTTGCTTGCTAGCAGGCAACTGCGCCTCGTCGCGTGCTCGTGGGCGTATGGCTGCAGATGCGCGAGGCATGTGCACGGGCAGTCGCCTGCCATGCAACCACTCCCATTCTTATCGATGTGATATGATATGGACAATTTTGGAGTTCCATCATAAGTGGTTTCTAAATTAATGGAAGTATAACTCATGTCCTCCACATTGATTAGAAACGCACAATCAATATATCCCTACCTTTTGAATATATCAATGAAGGGGATCTAAAATGTCTTTCGTATATCCTGAATTCCTGATATAGTAAGAACCCTACCATTGAAAAAGATCCTAAAGACGTACCTACAATGTAATAAGCTTGTACATAACTAGAAAAGAAAGCATTGCCACATTAAAATATTATTAAACACTAAGAACATATGTACATAAAACAAAATCTCCCCACCAATACAATTATACAAGTAAGCTTATACGAGTGCTTAGATGTGAAACTGCCTTGTTAACACGTTTATGAAAGCAATAATATTATTAAGTTAAGAACTTGTCCTCTCTTATAAGAACTCTTCTTGCCACATGCATGTACACTATCTAATCAATCGTGCCAAAAAGTTTTATTATAAAATAAGTAAAAAGTCTAAGTATATGCATTGTATATGTCTTAATTCTTGGGGGCATGAAAATATTTAGCCGGACCCAATCCTAAACTCAGTGCAATCCATAAGATTTACTCCTATGCCCAATATCCACCTCAGTCCACAACGGCACCCTATCTACCCTACCCCACCCGACCAGCCCTAGACATGCGTCTACCCTTCCTCTTGCTTTATTATTTATTTATTTATTTATTTTCAATCCCTATTCTTCTATCTATATCCTCTAGATATAGTGCATCAATATAGAACTTTTTCTAGGTCTTCTCTCTCTCCTTTTATAATTTTTTCGTAGTTTTTTAAATTTCATAATTTTTAAAATTTTCTTTAAAATGATGGAAGAAAATTTTAACTTATGCTCCAGCTAGTAATGTACACGATCATTACAAACACTTATTAAAATCTTAAAACCAAAATGAAATAGCAAACAATTGTCACACTAAGATAAGCAACAAGAAAAAAAGAATAAGCTTCTGCCTCACAACATCCACACGACCCAAACATCTTTAGTGTTGTCATTCTTAGCATCCTTACATAAAAGATGATCATTTACCTTCGATTTCGTAAGATCGGTCAATTCCAAAACTGTCACAACATCCAAAATGATTAAGTAAGAAATTGGCCAACATCAAAACTAGTCTTAAATAGCGATGCTGATCAATCCAAACCTAGTGCAGTAACTCAAACTTTATCGCAAAGACATCCATTAAATAAACGAACCTAGATGCAACTTAGTAGGAAAAATCATGCCCCTCAACAAGTCCGTAGCGCGGTAACAACGTTCACGAGCATCACTGTTCACGAGCATCACTGTCCTTAAATCTCGGAATTGATACTTCAACACATTTTGCTGCTCACTGTCGTTGTACGGCTCTTCACCATATGTCACTGTCTTAAATTTTCTAGCTCTTGTGTCGATTGTTTTTTTTGTCCATCTAGCTGAAAGTTCATTTTCTAGTTCTAATTGCACACCTAGATCGGAGATGAAACAAGCATGGAAAATCTACCTCGGAGGATACAACACGTTGGTCACTTGCTGACGTCGGAAAGATGGGAAGCAAAAAAAGGAAGAGAACTGGCCCTCGCTCGAGGAGCAATCAATCAAGCTCTGGAACATCCATGGGGATCGTCCAGTCGTCAGCAAGAAAGAAACATCCAAAAGCAATTCGCCTCTGAGCGAGTCCACTCGTTAACCATCAGCACATGCGTACATGACGGGTTGAACAGCTCCGTCCGTCCGCTCGTGTGCGGCACGATCATCGTTGGATAATCTCATGATCCAACAGCGAAAGAATTGATAAAGAAAAGAAGAAGAAGAAGTATTGGGCGTTTGATCGGTCACGGCAGGTGGTACACGACGGATGGTTTGATCCCGGCGGTGACGTTGAAGTAGCCGAAGGCGGCGGCCCACCGGCGGTTGTCCTTGAGGATGTGCACGGCGACGGTGTCCGGCCGGAAGTTGTCCATGTCCCAGTTGAGGTCGTACATCCGCGGCTTGAGGTCGTACCGGTTCTTGCCCCGGCCGCCGAGGTTGAGCCACTTGCCCACCATCATGTCCTCGGCGCCGTGCGTGTCGTTGTGCCGGAGGATGTCGTCGTTGGTGGACACCCAGGCGGCCACGTCCCAGGACACGACGTACCCCATCCCGTGCATGAACGCCATGGGGTCGTCGCCCATGGGGTAGCCGTAGCCGAGGTACACGTCGGCGCGGGGCTTGGCACGGAGCTCGTCGGCGAGCGCTGCCACGCGGAGGTACGTGTCGTCGTCGGTCTTCATCACGTAGTCGTAGGGCGAGACCGCGAAGAGGCGAGGCACGCCGGCGAGGTACGCGTACGTCTTGCCGTCGTTCATGTTCTCGGCGCAGTCGAGGACGAGGATGTCGCCGTGCCGCCTGATCTCCAGCGCCACCAGCGCGGCCTCCACCGGGTCGGTCACGTTGCAGAAGACGAAGCGCACGTCCACCCGCGCGCGCTCCGCCGCCGGCTGCAGCGCGTAGGCGAGCCGCACGATGTCGCGCCGCTCGCGCCGGCTCGGCATGGTCAGGATGCCGACAAGCAGGCTGAGCTCGGGCTCCGGAGCTGCCGCCGCCGCCGGCGCGATTGTGTAGCCGCCGGCGCCGGCGTCGCGGCGGGCGCACAGGGCGGCGAGCCCCTCGGAGCCAGCGCGCGAAGGGGCGAGAGACGGGAGCACGAAGACGACGAGGAGGACGGCGAGAGGCGCGAGGAGGAGGTAGGAGGTGGGCGACGGCGCCTTCATGGCCATGGCCGGCTTTGGGTTGGTGAAACGGAAGCGTACGCACTAACGCACGTACGTATACGTGCAACGGTGCAAGCGCGCAACGAGCTGCATATCCAACTACTTAAGCTCAAGACTGCTCGAAAGATTCCGCGACGCTACTTGATCTGGTAAAGAAATCATCCAACTGCTGATGGCGTGTATTATGTAGAGTGCAGGGAATTTGCTTTCACAGACGTGAGAGCCGCATTCCAGCAGCCAGAAATTAACATTCAAGTTCACGAATGGACCATACACATGTTATATCGAATCATGGAGATTTCAACAACCATGGATGTAGCTCTAAAATTAAAAAGAATCAAGGATGCCAGAAAGAACGAATCAATAAACGTAATGTGCTCGTAGTATATAGTACATTCAATTCGGATCTACATACTAATCTCCATTCTCCAAGCACCTGCAGAATGTGCCCCCAAAAAACAAGCTATTTCGACAGTTCCTTGTGCAGTTGTGCGTTAGGCTGTCACTGTCCAGCGCGAGCAATCAAGCAATTGGCATTCGGAAGTCCGTGTACATACTGTCGACTGATGCCAACATAAGTTCTAGCATACAGTAGTTCTTCCATAAGCCCGGACATTTTGCAAGAGACTCCAATGTGATCTATCAAATTCATGCATAAGGTGCCTCCCCTTATTTCCTCTCTCACCTCTCATTTCCTCTACTCTGGTGGCTCCACTATTTGCAAGTTGCAACCACCGTTGCCCCTCGCCCTCGCCTTTCTCTATGGGTCCGCTATATCGAGCCACGTCGCACCACCAAACCACCACCCATACAACGAGGATGTGAGGGCAAAAGATTGACGAAGGGTGGTTGCCGTCAGGCAGAAGAGCTGCCGGAGTGGAAGGGTTTCTCGTTGGGCCATCTATTGAGCCGCGTCTAGTCACCAAGCCGCTCCATCAAGAAGCGGCTTGCACAACATGAGGAGAGGAGACTGGTGCCCGGTGGAGGATGGTCACCAGCCTGGATGGCACTGTTTGGCAGTCGCAGGCGTAGGATCCATCGGAGTGGGGCGAGGAGAGGGGGAATAGAGAGGAATTGAGGGGGAAGGACTTTGTAAAAAAATATGGCAGTTAGGGGTTTAATTGCAAAATGTATAGGTTGTATGAGGAGTGACTGCACTCGATCTCTGGGCACAATTGAAATTGGGTCGTACGCGGGAGATGTTTTTCTTTTTCTGATACGCTTGGAAGTTGGGTCGAATGGTCACTTGAATATGCAGAGATGGACTAATAATTCTGGGGCTTGGCGTGCCATGCTTGTCCATGCTTCCCAGCCCTGAAAGGACACACCTCACCGATCAATCGTGCCAAGTCGTCGCGCTGTTCTGACACGTGCTAGCCCAAGAACTGCTTAATTCGCACACCTATAACTAGCATGCAAGTTTAGCGTTCGCCAACTATAAGCAAGTGGCAGAGATTCCAAAAATCGTCTGGCTGGCTTGTTAATGTTAATGTTTGATCTAAACGGATTAAACAATTAGCCGATCGGTTTTCTAGAAATATGATTTGCTTTCTTGGTTACTTGTCGTTATCGTACGTGGTTAATAAGTAAATTGATGTGTAACAATCTTTTAAGGAGTCAAAACAAACAGTGCTTTGAAACCCATCGTACCAAACCTTGGGTTTTCGGGGCATTGGATTCTCACCAATGTTTTTGTTACTCAAGCCGACATTCTCGCTTCTGCTTCGTCGATTCTCGCTTTCGCATTTGCTTCCCTCTAAGGCGAAACGCTCCCCTACCGATGCATTTTGACATCCCACGCCTTTGGCGATCGCTTAGCCCGTTCATCTTCAGCGTAAGGGCGCTCGATCGATGAGCTATTACGCACTCTTTAAAGGGCGGCCGCTTCTAGGCAAACTTCTGGCTGTCTTTGCACCCCACCTTCTTTATCACTAAGTGGTCATTTTGGGGCTTAATGGTGATCCGGTTGTTTCCTCTCGACGATGAAGCTTATCCCACATCGTCTCACCGCCGACCTCGACCCTATTATTTTTGGTCATATCTAGTATTGAGTTTGCCTTGATTTGGTACGCTTTCATGCGCTCACCGCTCAAACAAAGTGCTTTCCACTAGATGTCCAAATAACTAGTGCGCCTCAACGCATTTCGGGAGAACCGGCTAGCTCTAGGTTCGAGTGGCATTTCACCTCTAACCACAACTCATCCGGTGATTCTTCAACATCATCGGTTCGGACCTCTGCTTAGTTTCATCCAAGCTTTATCCCGGTCATGGATAGATCACCTAGGTTCGGGTCCATAGCGGTGACAATTGCCCTATGAAGACTCGCTTCGCTCTGACTCGGTGGGTTCCGTTCCTTAACCAAGCCATCGCCTATGAGTCGCCGGCTCATTCTTCAACAAGCACGCGATCGAGATCACTTCCTCCCATCGCTTGGGAGCTCAAAGACGTTTCACATTCTATTTCACTATCCACTGGGGTTCTTTTCACCTTTCCTCACGGTACTACTTCGCTATCGGTCACCTAGGAGTATTTAGCCTTGCAAGGTGGTCCTTGCTGAATCACACAGGATTCCACATGCCCCATGCTACTCGGGTCAGAGTGTAAGCTAGTGATGCTTTCATCTATTGGACTTTAGCCATCTAGGGTGTGGCACTCAACCGCTTCGCCTAGCAGCACAACGCTTGTATTGCTCTCCTACAACCCCGTTTTCACGGTTTAGGCTGCTCCCATTTCGCTCGCCGCTACTACGGGAATCACTTTTTCTTTCTTTTCCTCTGGCTACTAAGATGTTTCAGTTTGCCAGGTTGTCTCTTGCCTGCTCATGGATTCAACGGCTGTTCAAAAGGTTGACCTATTTGGGAATCTCCGGATCTATGTTTATTTTCAACTCCCCGAAGCATTTCATCGCTTGCTACGCCCTTTCTCATCTCTAGGTGCCTAGGTATCCACTGCAAGCCTTTCCTCTTTTGAACATCACCATTAACGTTAAGGCTATGCCATCCTAAGGTGCTACTAAATGGAAGGATCTTATCAACGTCCATGAATGCGAAATCATAGATCGAACCGTCGAATTGGCAAAATTCGGCGCTATCATAGTATCCGCTAAGTTCACAGGCTGGAGATAAGCGGACTCGAACCGCTGACATCCGCCACAAGGTAAACCACCGTCTCTCAGGCCTCCCCGACGGGTTCACCCATAGAGGCCACCGATAGCAATAACTCCCCCCGAACACAGCTTACAACTTTCATCGTACTGTGCTCTCCAAAGAGCAACTCTTTTCAAAATGTCAAAACAAAAGGCGCTGAGTTGGAATCCCATTCTAAGGATTCTTATGGTTCCGGGGAATCCAGCTATAGGAGAACCAAGAGCGGGGAGCTCCCCCCAGCATACCCCTCCACTGTTCATCAAGCTGGGGATCCAGCCTTCACCCTCAGTTGACTCTTTAGCTGATCAGCTCCGTTCGCTGTTCTCCACCTCCCAACTTGACGCTTCAGCCGTCGCGGCTCTCTCTGACCTCTGCGGCCTCTCTAGGCCATCGCTCCAGCTCTCCGAGCTCGGGTCCGACAGGGTGGAGGGGGATGTCGCTGTCTAGCCCCCTCTCCAACCTGAGCTGCCTGTAGCTTATGTGTGTCGCCTTCCCCAGGATGTTTACCCCTTGTGCTACATTACCCCACCTACGGGTGGGGCCTCACTCTGTCTTACTTTAGGTTAGTCAACCACCTGCGTGTAGTGCTGTTGTCCTTAGTCAACCACCTGCGTGTGGTCCTGTTGTCCTTAGTCAACCACCTTCGTGTGGTCCCCTAGCGTTCGTATCGTCACTGCCTGCGTGCAGAGTGTGTCTTCTTCAATCGCCTGTGTGCGGTGTGTCTGGGCCCAACCTTCCCCTGCATGGGCTTAGATCGCCCTTGTACCCCTTGCCATCTGCGCGTGGCAATCGTCCATGTTTCTCTTCCTCGAAGGGCCCGCCTCTTTGGATTAAGAGACCTCGTTTTAGTGTGCTTCTCAGTTATCCACCATGAGAATCCTTAGCTGGAATGTTCGGGGCCTCAACTCCACGGCCAAATGTGACGTCGTCACCGCCCTCGTTCGCTCCCACAACCCCACGATCCTCGCGGTGCAAGAATCCAAGCTCTCCAGCCAGTCTCATCAACTTCTCTTGGAGGTCTACAGGCACAGGCTTCGAGGGTCGTTGCAACTTCCCGCCTCTGGCACAAGGGGGACTCTCCCTCTTTTGGGGCGACTCGCAAGTACAGCTCTCCACCCCCGTAATACAGCAACACTCCATCTCGGCCCGGGTATCCTCCTCTGACGGCCTAACCCAGTGGACAATCACCAACGTCTATGGGCCAACTACGGACCCTTCCTCCAAGAGCTACATTCCATGTTCTCCCACTTTGGGGGTCCTTGGCTCGTCCTGGGTGACTTCAACCTGATTTACAAGGCTTTAGACAAGAACAACTTGAACCTCAACCGGCGACTCGTGTCTCTTCTGAGCAACGCTGGATGCCTGCTGCCTCCGAGAGGTGCATCTCTCGGGTCGTCGTTTTACCTGGAGTAGCGAACAAGCCAACCCCACTCTAGTGCGGCATGAGCGGGCCTTCGCCAATGCCGACTGGGAGCTCCTTTTCCCTTCGTGCTCCCTTCTGCCGCTCTCATCCGCTACCTCCAATTGTTGCTCGCTTCTCTTCACAATCAAGAAGCCCCCTCGTCCGTCTAGGCATTTCCGCTTCGAAAATTTCTAGATCAAAATGGATGGCTTTCTAGAGATCGCCAAGCAAGCGTGGGAGACGCCAGCCGTGAGCTCGCCCACCCACCCTCTTCTACGCTTCAAGCTCAAGCTTGCCCGAACAGCAAAGACGCTTCGCACATGGAGTCAATCCATTGTCGGCGATACCAAACTTCAACTTTCTGTCGCCTTCAAGGTGATCCGCCTTTTGGATGTGGCCATGGAGGTCCGGGACCTCTCCCCTGCTGAGGTCCACCTTCGTCGCCAACTCAAGCTAAGAATCCTCGGCCTCAGTACCATAGAAAAAATCAAATGGCGGTAACGATCTCGCCTAAATTGGCTCAACCTTGACGACGCAAACACCAAGTACTTCCACCTCAGAGCTAATGGTAGACGCCGAAGAAGTTTTATCCACTCCTACAGACCCCCTCCGGCCTTCACACGAAGCTTCAAAACTAAGGCAATGCTCTTCACAACCACTTCAACGAC
The DNA here is from genome assembly GCA_036346415.1 of Raddia guianensis. Lineage (NCBI taxonomy): Eukaryota > Viridiplantae > Streptophyta > Magnoliopsida > Poales > Poaceae > Raddia > Raddia guianensis. Next base: position 31,632,548 of record CM070542.1, on the reverse strand, counting down.
ATCTTTGCGGACAATGTCGCTTCGAACCACTCACAAGCTTTCAACTGGGACTTCTTGGGACTTTCGAATTTTGACCTTTCTGGTTTGGAGGTTCCCTTCTCTATGGATGAGCTGAAACAGGTCCTCTTCTCCCTGACAAACGATAAGGCCCTCGGTCCGGATGGTTTCACCTGGAACTTCTTCAAAGCATGCTGGGACTTCATCTCTAACGACCACTTCGCAGCCCTGTAGTGCCTCTTCCACCTGGACAGTGCCGTGTTGGCTTCGGTCAACAACGCTCACATCATCCTACCCGCAAAGAAGGACTGCTCGCTCACGCCATCAGACTACCGCCCAATTAGCCTAATTCATAGCATCGGGAAGCTCTTCACCAAGATACTCTCCTCTCGCCTAGCCCTGTTTATGAGTGACCTAATATCCTCTTGCCAAAGCGCTTTTATCCGATAAAGGCACATACAGGACAACTTCCTTCTCGTCCAAAGTAAAGTGAGGGACCTCCACAGATCCCTAACCCCGGCACTCTTTTTCAAGCTTGACCTAGCTAAAGCCTTCGACTCAGTATCCAGGACCTACCTGCTCGGTAACCTACGCGCCCGTGGATTTGGTGAAAGGTGGCGTGAGTGGATTTCTCTATTCCTTGCATCCTCATCTTCCAGGGTGATATCAACGGCCACCACACTAAGGTCATCCATCATCATAAGGGCCTTCGGCAAGGGGACTCGTTGTCACCTTTCCTCTTCAACTTTGCCATCGAGCCGCAAGTCGCTCTTCTCCATCATGCCACCGAATCCGGTGCGCTCTCTCCTATGGGGGCCCACACTCAAACACCACAACGTCGCTCTTTGCTGACGATGCGGCTATCTTCACCAACCCTACCAAAGAGGACGTCTCCTCCCTCGCAGACATCCTCCGCGCCTTCGATGATATCACAGTGCTCCGCACAAACTTATCCAAAAGTCAGTTGGTGCCAATTCGCTGCGATGGGCTAGACCTTGACTACATCCTTCGCGACTTTCGAGCTGAAAGGGCTAGCTTCCCCATCAAATATCTTTGGATCCCACTATCCGTCAGACGGTTGCGCCACGCCCACTTTCAACCTTTCTTAGACAAAATGTCTACCCACCTGGCTGGATGGCGGGGCCAGTTGATGTCAAAAGGGGAGGCTCACCCTTCTAAAGGCAGTGCTTTTCGCTATCCCAACCTACGTTCTCTTAGTTATCCAACCACCGGTCTCTGTTTTCAAGAAGATCGAGTCAATGCGGCGGGCCTGGCTTTGGAAAGGCACCGACTATGCCTGGGGTGGTGGACATGTCAACTGGGCCTCGGTCTGCTCTCCATCATCTCTCGGGGGCCTTGGAGTCCTAGACCTCTCCCATTTTGCCAGAGCTCTCAGGCTTCGGTGGTTGTGGCTTGGTAGGCGCACCATGCACCCCATCTGGGTTGGACACCCCTTCCTCGCTTCGGAATCGGACCAAGCTCTACTCAGGGTGGTAACCCTCGCCACACTGGGCAACAGCTCTTCTATCTCATTCTGGGAAGTCCACTGGCTCCATCAAACTACCCCAAGGCACTTGGCACCATCGTTGTTCAAGGCCTCTGCTAGAAAGGGCAGAACAGTCCGCGACGCACTTTCAAACAGCACCTGGATCTCTGATCTTGAAAGGAACCTCACTATCCAGATGATTCCAGAGTTGATCTCCCTACTTAGCCAGTTAGCGTCTATCCAGCTCAACCCCGAGGTGCCAAATCAGTTTCTATGGTGATTCTCAAATAACGGAACCTTATCCGTCAAGTCCACCTACTTGCTGCGATTTGAGGGCTGAATCACCAGGCCAGCCCTGCAGGAGGTTTGGAAGCCATGGGCCCCTTCAAAATGCAAGTTCTTCCTTTGGCAGTTGTACACTGTAGAGTCATGACCGCAGATGCCCTACTACACCGCAGCCTCCCCAAGGACTACTTTTGCCCCCTCTGCAGGCACAACCTAGAAACCCCAGAACACTTGTTACTTCAGTGTGAATTCAGCTCTTTCCTCTGGTCCCAGCTCGCCGTCAGGCTAAACCTACAGCACCTTAGCCCTGCCACATGGTCGAATCGCAGCTTGGTAGCTGATTGGTGGCTACACGACATTTTTCATGGCACCGCGCAGTGCGGAGTTCGCTCCGTAGTCTTCACAATGGTGTGGTATCTTTGGTTTGAGAGGAACAACTGTATTTTCCGTCAGGTCGACGAAAAAAACCCATGCCTTCTTTCTTTTTTTGATCGAGTAGCTGTGGCTTTGGGAGGCCGCAGATGCTCGTTTTGTAATTAGTTAATTTTGTCCCATTCGGCTCACGGCGGAAGGGGCCAATGTCTCCCCCCGTCTCTTTCTTCTCCTATTTTTGACCAATGCATGACAGTTTTCCTGCTCGTTTGCTCAAAAAAAAATTACATCTACGTGTGCTTCCCGCCTAAGTAATCCGGAGGAACAAGCCCACAAGGGGAAAAAAAGAGCTTACGTAGCAAACTAAACACTAGTCAGTTACGCACTACTTTGGATTCCAACAAGAACTTACGCCGAAAATCTAGATGGCTCAGTTTCAGGCGATTTTCTACGCGCTAAGCTGCCGTTGAACTCGGTGAACGCTTCGAGCCCTCGACGAGACGACGAGCTAAACATAAACCGGGTCATCTACTCATCAGTCAGCTTGATCGCGGCGCGGCATATTCCTCTGGTCACAGGTCAGAAAAGCTCCGGTGCGTGAGGTCATGCCGTCATGGGACATCAACATTACGGCCGCCAGAAGTCGACTAAGGCCCTCTTTGATAGCTTGTTTAGTTTTAGTTGGTAAAATTTGACTATCTTTGAAAGTGGTATGAAAAGGCTAAATAAATTATTAAAAAAGTATTTTTTAGATCTTTGAGAAAAACCCTATAAAGTTATAAAAAAAAATATTTTCAAAAAATAAAGTGAATGGTGTATATAAAATTAACAAAAGTTACAATCCCAACCAAAACTAAACTAAAACAAGGTATCAAAGTGGCCCTAAATTAAACTCCGGCGAGCATAGCTTGATCGGCGAGATGAACTGATGATGCGTAGTTGCGTGCCGTACGACAGTCGCATTGCACGGACGGATTGATGGATCAGTCGTCGTCTGCAAGACTGCAACGCGGCTGTTAGGACGTCAAATCAGTTGGCCTCCACATCATCGACTTGGCAGCAATGGCGACTCGTCGACGGGGCCAAGGCAGCCAGGATGAACCGGCGCAAGTCATGGCGTTTGGTTGTGGTATCACCGAGCCTGATTCGAGGCACACGATGTTTGGTTGCCTCTGTTTCTCCTCGTTCTAAGGTGCCGTCGGGCAACTGCACCATCCCGAGCACCGGCAAGCCTTCACAAGTTTTAGCGCATTGCCAGTAACATCCTATTTAAATTATAAAACTAACTAGCACGATGACACACGCGGCTAATTTTTTAAGTCACCATATTAGACATGCATGATCTTGGTTTACGTTGGATTTTATAAAAATATGATAAATTATTATCGAAAAATTAGCCAGTATTTAGCTTGCTCAAGAGTGACGACCCCAAGCAACGATGGGCTGCATCTTGGCCACCGTATGGTTTTGCTGTGATGCAGTAAGATCCAGCACGCCACCCCATCGCCTCGCCATCGCCCTTCCATGCTCCCTATGTCGACTCAAGCTCTAGAGAGCCACTATAGACCTTCGTGTGCCTTGTTGCGGCATAGCGGAAACGCTTTGTCTCACTGAAGCAAGACCCTCTGGTTGTAGGCTTCAATGCCACCGCCCCACCGTTGCAATGTTGTGCGCAAAATCAAACTTCATGCATACTCGGCTCTTGCACCCACAAGCCCGGCTGGATCAGTCACTACGGCCGAGCTACGTATGTAGTGAGTTTTGGCTGGAAAAGTGGATTTTACACCTCTTGGGTCTGGTTGCAATAGTTAATGCAAACAACTAAACGTTAGAGGAGATGAATGGACGAACATGTAACTGTAGGGAAATCAAACTACAATGTATCTGCTAGTATCTTTCTAGGATCAGCAAGTGTAATCTTCACGTTGTCGGCCTACTCTGATCTGAATTATTGATGTGCACAAGGGATCAATCTTCATGCTGCAGCTGCACTGATTCTGTCGTCTATCGGCATATGCAAGACATTTTTTTTTCCTCAATACTCTAATAGTTTGTGACTCTGTCAAACTTAAGAAAATGTGAAGAGATTGAAAGAACCGACATGTAGGCCACTACTCGTGAATCGTGATGAAAAACTGTGCTGACCTGGCCTGACCAGAGGAGCCAACCCAATTCAATTGGGCCGATCAGTAAGGCCGGAAGGCCCACTAGGCCTGCTCGAGCCCAGCAGCTATTTGCAAGCGAAAGCAACGATGGGCCTTACGAGTCAGCTCTCATTGATTCAATTTGAAGGAATATACGGCTGTCACCTCTCGTTTGCTTCGCATCGAGCCATGCAAAGTTGCAACTTTACGTACTTCGGAGTATTATCGAAAACAAGTACTCCGTATAGTATAATCACAGTAAAGAATCGATCTCACCAACCTTCGAGGCGTTGATCTCCCGCGTCGACCCAAGGAAAAATTTGGACAACCACAGCAAGCTCACACAGGATGAAATGATGAATGGACGATCGATCAGCTCATGCCTCATGGCCATCGTCGTCAGTAGATGCGGTAGAACTTGGAGGGCTTGAGGGCGGCGGTGAAGTTGAAGTAGTTGAGCGTGGTCATCCACCTCCAGCTATCCTTGAGGCGGTGGACGGCGATGGTGTCCGGCACGAGCTCGTGGGCGCAGGGGTCGCGCCCGGGGAAGTCGTACATCGCCGGCTTGACGTCGACCCGGTTCCTGGCCCTGCCGGCGCGGCTGAACCAGGAGTAGAGCGTCCGGTCCTCGGGCCCGTCGGTGCGGCCGCGGATCTCCTCCGCCGCCGCCACGATCCACTCCACGAGGTCCCACGACACGGCGTACCCCATCCCGGACATGTAGACGTTGTGCTCCCGGACGTAGTCGCAGGGCACCATGCACCCGTAGTAGAGGTCCTCCCGCGGCACGCGGGCCAGCGACGCCGCCAGCGCCGGCAGCCGGAGGAAGGTGTCGTCGTCGGCCTTCATCACGAAGTCGTAGGCGGCGCCGGGGCCGTAAAGCGCCGGCAGGGCGGAGAAGAAGGCGTGCGTCTTGCCGTTGTCCATGTTCTCGTCGCAGCCGTCCAGCTCCACCACGTCGCCGTAGCGCATCGCCTCCAGCGCCACCAGCACACGTTGCTCGTCGGAGGCCACCCGGCAGAAGACGAACCGGACGTCCACGACCGCCGTCAGGCCCGGCTGCTGGAGCGAGTAGATGGTGCGTAGCAGGTGCCGCCGCTCGTACCGGCCCGGGAGCGTCAGCACGCCGATGAGGAGGCGGAAGTCCGGCGCCGCCCGCACGGCGTCCATGGCGTCCGCGGCGGCGGAGGGGCGGCAGGCGGCGCCGGCCAGCGACGACTGGATGGCGAACTCGTTGGGGTAGACGACGAGGAGCACGCCGGCGAGGAGCGCGAGGGGGAGCAGGAGGAGGAGGAGCGTCGTCGCGGCCGGGACGGGTGGCGCCGAGGTGGGGAGCTTGCTGTGGCGGTGCTGGCTCATGGCGCTTGGCGCGTGTGCGTGCAGTGGGGCGCGTATTTCTCTGGGATTCGCATGCGCTTGGCACGGTGCAATTTGCTACGCTATATGCAGCGAGAGGTGCATTGGAATGCGTGGGGCTTCTGTCTTTGCGTGAGGTGTGGAGATATGTGTGGGCGTATGACCTTGGGATTTGCTTCCTGCGGGCTCAAAGTCCTGGGGCCTCCTGGCTTTGGCTTGCCGGGAACCACGGGCTTTCCATGTTCGATCGGGTTTGTTTATTTTTACAATATTTGTCTCCCTGACGAGCCACGACTGATGCCTGTGAAGTGTGAGCTACACAACCCTAACCTGCTCAATCAGGAAAAAAATTATATGGCACCTAGTGCCATATAAGCTACCATGGCACCCACTTTTCTCTCTATCTCTCTCCTCCTCTCCCTCTCTAACTCATTTCTCCTCCCTCTCTATCTCTCTCTAGGTGCAACGGTGGAACCGGGTCCCACCAAATTTCCTTCCACTCAATCATCTCTCTCTTTCTCTTCCTCCATTTTTGAGCCGGAGCAGCCGTAGCCCATACCGTTCCATCCCAACTAGGTGTCATCTATTCTTTCCTTAGAACATCGTCAGCCGGATCTTCATATTTCATTCTCTATATTCTTTCTCTAAATCACTATCCGTTTCTTATGCTTTCATCCTCTTCAGCATAGTGTCTATCCTTAAAAAGATATAGAAATCGTATAGAGAGTCTCTAAATATAGACTCTGAAGGGAGTCTCTAAATTTAGAGACTGAGGTAGAGACTCTGCTAGATCGCTATAGAAATTGAAGACTGTCCGTAATAGTATTTTAGAGAAACTACTGGTGATGCTCTAAGCCACCAACTAGTCACGACTCGTGTCTGTGAAAGGTAAGCTAGCTAACCATGACCCTACACAATCTTCTCTTGTCTTTATCTCCTTTTTTGCATTCCTCCCTTTGCGAGCATACACTGTTCCATCCCCCGCTAGGCATCGCCCATTTCTCCTTGAGCCACCGCAACGGACCTAGGCTTGGTCGCCATTGTTGTCCCAAACCACCGTTGGGTCCGTCTCCTAGAGTTTTTCTTTTCCCTTTTTGTATTTTTAATATTAATCTCATTGTATTTACATGGTCGAAAAATACTTCTAAATTTGGTCCTTTTAGAAAAGTTTTTTGAGTAAATAGCATCACAGATACATAAGTTAGCTGGAGTTCTCGCTTAAATACATCAACTATGAAACTAGGCATTACTGAGTGTATATGTTGGCTCCTCGTACCATTGCAGGTTCAAACCGCTTATGTCAGGTGGTTTCAATGTCCGCAGGCCACCAGTTCAGAGCACACATGGTCCAATATTTGCATTCAGACCCCTGTAATCAATAGAAAATTGCGCTTGCAGTAGAACATTTGTATAAAAGTACTTGTACATTTAACAATTGGTAAAATAAGGCCAATATATGTAGTAGATCTTCCATCATCCATCGTAAATGGCTCCGCCAGGGGATGTCCCCCTTCCTATTCAACCTGGCAATTGAACCCTTGCAACGCTTTCTGCACATCACCACCTAGGAGGGGGTCCTTTCACCACTTTAGTCATCCCGATCAACCTACATATCTCTCTCTACACAAACGATATTGTAATCTTTAAGGCTCCGATCAAGGAAGATATCTTGGCGCTGGCCCAGATCCTACAGGGGTTCCATACAATCTCTGGGCTCCGCACCAACTTCAAAAAGAATCAGGTCATGGCCATTAAATGCGAGGGGCTTGACCTTGACGACATTCTCGCCAACCTACCCACGCGACGAACGTTCTTCCCCATCACATACCTTGGCCTCCCACTCGTCATCAAGAAGATAAAGCACGTCCACTTCCAACTAACCGACAAGATCACAGGCCGTCAGCCGGTTGGCGGGGGCAAATGATGTCAAAAGTGGGTAGAGTCACCCTGCTCAAGTCGGTTCTCTCGGCCCTACCGTCCTACACCATATCAGTGATCTCCTCGCCTACCTTGGTACTTCAGGAGATCGACAAACTATGTCGCACTTGGCTTTGACACGGAAATGGTAATGTTTGCGGCGGGTGGGTGTCGTGTCAATTGGAAACTCGTCTGCTCCTCGCTACCCATGGGGGCTCGGGGGGCTCGACCTGAAGAATTGCGCCCGCCCCCTCCAATTGTGTTGGCTTTGGCTCACCAAATCCGGCTCCCACAAGTCGTGCCTCTTCTCGCTAGACAGGGAGGACCCTACCGACACGACACTCTTTGGAGCAGGCATTGAGCTGGTTCTTGGGAATGGCGCCACCTTTCTCTTCTGAACCGACGCTTGGCTCTTTGGGCAACCTCCAAAAGAAGTGGCCCAAGGACTTTTTGTAGCCTCCGCACAAAAAAACCGCATAGTAGCCGAGGCCATACACAATAAAACTGGATGTTCAACTTACGGCGGAATTTCACCCTCAACCTCGCTGTGGAGTTGGTCGCCCTCTGGAAAAAGGCTAGCCATGTTGCGCTCCATCTGATATATCGGGACCGCATTTCTCCGCAGACAGAAACTTCTCTGTCCGCTCAGCGTACCGCATGCAATTCGCAGGAAGGACATCTCCGACGGTGCTAGCGCTAATGCAGTGGGTGCTCTACTGCTCTCCAAGTGAAAATTCTTTGCTTGAACGCTATTTGTAAGAAGGATCATGACTATTGACGCCCTCCTGCGTCGGAGGCTACCGAATAACTACTTTAGCACCCTTTGTCTCAGATGCCTAGAGACCCCGGAACATCTCTTCCTTGAGTGCCCCTTCTGCTCACACATTTGGGACCTCCTGGATTCTAAGCTCAACGCCCCATGCCTACTCCCCTCGGCGTGGACCCACAGTCCCACACTGATGATCTCAGCGCCTGGTGGGCCGGCAACATCTTGCAACCCGACCTTGCCTCGGGTCTAGGATCCGTCGTGCTAGCAACCTTATGGCACCTCTGCATCGAAAGGAACAATCACATTTTCAACTTAAATTAGCTACCACCGATGACCTTTTTTTATTTGCTCTTGGAGGTCCTGCGCCTTTGGGGCGGCAGGTGTCTATTTTGTAATAAGTTAGCTCACTTGTTCGCGTCTTGGAGGAATGCGTCTAAGGCCCCGTTTGTTTGAGTTACAACTTCTTTAAAAACTACTTCCGAAAAAAGTCATAAAAAACTTATTTTTCAGATCACATTACAATTTAGGCTTTTGGGGGCTTTTGGTTTTTTGGAAGAGGGCTCCAAAAGTTGGTTGTTTATTTGAGCTTATCTCTTTTGAGGCTAGGAGCTCAAACAAACAGGGCCTAAACCTCCTCTCAAATTTTTACCGTGTAACTTTTATACTGAATTAATGCAAGACAGTTCGTCTGCTTTTTCCTTAAAAAAATAGAGATCCTGATCGAAAATAGTTTTCCCAAACAAGGTCTTACCAGTACCAATAATTTACCATCGCATTGGCCATTGTGGTGCACTACTCACTCATGCAACAGCTTTTTTTCTTTGCCGAACGAGCCATAGAATCATCCTCTGTCACCGTCACGGTCTCCGGTGGTATCCACTCGTTTCCTTTGCTCTACAAGACCCTCGGATGCTCCGGATCCCTGTGAGCTAGTTCCAAATTTGCAGCCATCCTAGACAAATAAACTATACTCGCTACCTGCAAGTTGTTGAGTTGATCAAGAGTGATATTTCCAACAGAATTGTGGTCCTCCGCAAGACAGTCCTTTGCAATGGCTGATTTGGTTTAGCACAGTCCGCAGTTTTTTCAGGAATTCCTCACAATGGGATCCCGCCCTAGACGGGAACACCCCCCCCCCCCCAGCGACACGTGTCCACTTCGCCCGCGCCCAGCTCCGCTTCGCCCTCCTGCACGTTGTGCAGAGGAGGAGGAGGAAGGAGGAGGAGGCCTACCTCGACGCCGTCGACCTCGCTGTCGCCGCCGTCGCCCTCGCCGTCGCCGCCGTCGAGCTCGCCGCCACCGGTTAGGGTTGGGTTAGGAACATGTGGGTTTCTCCGTGTAGAGGAGGTCGGCGGAGGCGGCAGACAAGCGGTGGGTGGGGCTTGTTTGGGCGGCAGAACGGAGGCGGCGGTGGCACCGCCGAGGGAGAGGGGCGGCGGGTGGACGGCGGTGAGGGGATCACGCCTGCCCCCGTCAGTTAGGGTGGGTGGTGGCACGGGCAAGGCAGAGGCGGAGAGGAGGCGGCAGGGCAGGCACCGCCGGGCAAGTGGTGGTGGGCGAGGAGGAGGTGGAGGAGGCGCGGAGGCGGACGCGGGCCGAGGGAGCGAGGGGGGGGGGGCGAGGCGGACGCGGGCGGGCGGAGGAGTGGAGGCCGAGCGAGTGGGGACACGTGGCGGGGAGGGGGGGGTGATGGGATCCCGTCCCCTAGTAGCCCCCAGTTTTTTTTCTCACTTTTTTCTTTTGTGTGCCCTTGCTGTTTTATGTTTTCTTTTTTTCTTTATATTCTCGCTCCTCATTTCTATTGAATAGACAGAGCTCCTGCTACTCGTTTAAAAAAAAAGGAGAAATTCTTCAAACAATTTACCCCATGTTTTAGAACAATTTACCTTATGTCGCCCATCATGTAATACAGATGTTTATCCTAACTGGTTTTTCACAAGCAATGCAACACCCGTGATTTTTCCAAAAACAGCAAGGATGCAAGACATGGCGCAAATGTGCAATCACAAGCATGTGCAGGCTACCATGCTCCCAATCCCTTCGCAAAATAGCACACCGGCGCACGGCCATTCCATTTTTCCTAAAACTAGCAGCGCACGGACCAAACGGCACAGCGGACAGCGTAGTTGGTTCACAGAGCGTAGCCTGCCTGGCCCAAAATCTCTCCGTGTCGACCACCCAGAGCTAGAGCTAGCCATATGGGCCGAATCAACTGTGCGTCGGGCTGGCCCGATTCGGTTCGTATATAAAACGAACCGTGCCGGCCCGGTTCGCTCCCCCGAACCGTGCCAGGGTCTAGCATGCGGCCCGTTGGGTCGGCACAGTTCGGTTCGCATAATAACGGCCCGGTTTGTTACTATACGAACCGAACCGGCCCGGTTCGGACCGTTAGGCCCGTTCTACTATAGCTACGAAATTTGAATTTCAACGCTCGCCCGCCAGTTCCGTCCCGCTCGCTTCGGCAACCAACGCTTACGCTCGCGCGCCACGCGGCCCGCACGCTGTGGTACGCCACAGACACATTGACAAATTTACGAGCCCTGGCGCGGCGCGGCAAGACGGCAGATCGCCAGAAGTTAGCGCCATTGCGGTATGTTACATGGCTACGCTGGGGCTCATTGTCCCCACGTCTTACGGCTTGCCACCCGCCGATAGCTGGCTTGGCCACATGGCGGCTAGCTCGGCCCCGTGCCATTTGTTATAACCTGGGTGATTTATGGTAGGGTTTCATCCCAAACCTAGGGGTATTAAGAAAATCAAATATGCGCTGTTTATATATACGGCACCTCTGCGAGAGATGAATCAATAAAGATCACCGCGCTTTTGGCTTTGTCTCTCAGATCCGTGTCTCCGTCTATTGTGATTGTGTTTGTGTGTATGCGATGACCGATTTACAACATGTTATCAGCACGAGTTGCTCTCAGGTTTGTGATCGACGGTACGTCGCTACCCGCAAATCAGATCTATTATTCGATCTACTGTTTTTTGTTTTCAATCCAGTAGATCGGTTTTGTGTCTTGTGCCCCGAAGGACATGGCACTGCAAGACGGCTGCTCCACATCGCCGTACCGCCCTGCAGGCCAAGTCCGTCGTGTGGCCGCACCCTGCCGCGCCCGGCCGCGCGCTCGCGCTGGCACCATGCCCGCGGCCACGCCGTCGAGCCCGCCGCGCGTTGCCGACCGCGCCGCCGCCATGGCCGTGCCGCGCCCCTGTCGCGCCGCGCCGCTACGCCCGAAGCGCCGCCACCATGGCCAGGCCGTGCCGTGGCCGTGCCGCGCCCCCGTCGCGCCGCGCGGTTGCGCCCGACGCGCTGCGCCTTGACGCCGCCCCGTGCCGCTGCGCCCTCGGCCTCCCGCGAGCTGCGCCGCCCCGTAGGCCGCGCTAGCCACGCCCGTGCACCGCGCTGTCCCAAAGATTGCGCCCCGCACCGCTGCGCCGCTCGCCCCACCTCGGCCACGGCCCTCGCGCCCGCCGACCCTGTCGCGCCGCCTTGCGCTCGCCGTGCCGCACGCCCTCCGCGAGCTGCGCCCGTCGGGCCCGCAGCGCTGGCCGCGCCCCCACGTCCTCGCCCGCTGGCTGTGCCCTGCGCCCGCAGCGCGCCGCGCGTACCGCACCAGCCGCGCCGCCGTGCTCGCCGGCCCTGCCACACCGTTGCGCCTGCACCGCGCCGCGCCGCGCCACGCTCGCCGCGCACCGGCCGTGCTACGCCGCCCCATCGGCTGCACCCGCTGCGCCGCCGTGCTTGCGGCCCCGCCGCGCCGTGCCAGCGCGCCAGCCGCCCTTCGGCCGCGCCCCACACCGCCGCCGCCACGACCAGGGCTAGGGGAACCCTAGCGCCTGTAGTTGGGTTGGGAGGCCGGGCTGAGTAGGCCAATTGGGCCGGTTGGGCCCAATTCGGTCCAGGGGATATGGGGCGGTGGGGAAGAAAATCTAAAGGGCTTTTGGGCCGACCCATTTAATGTGTCTTTTTGAGACTAAAAATCAATGTAATAGGGCTTTTATTATCGGTTTTCACTGATTCAATTATTAAATCCTGCAGATTTAATTCTTTTCGAATAAAGTTTATTCACTGCCCTAATTAAATATTAATTCACTTTATTTGTTGTATCTTGTTTAAAAGCCCGTAGTCTTTTAATTATGCAAATTAATAGTGAATTATTCGCCTTTTTTTTTTTGCAATTTGTCCTGTTTAGACCTGTTGTCTTATTTAATATTGCAAATTGGTGAATTTTTACTCGCGTCATGTGCACCGGTCACGCTCGCCAGACGCTGTGGCGTTCTCGATGGTTCTCGCTATTGCCCCACGCTTCTAAGATCACAGACGCTGCGCCTGGCTGCCTGCGTTACCATTACGCTGCGCTCCATCATGCGGCCACCCATTGTCTTGCGCCGTGTAGTGGGCCGCAGACCTCGAAGGTTGTCCGCAGCCGCCACGTCGCAGTCGCCGCCTTTTCGGCGACCGGCCCCGCGCCGCCGCTTGGGTCTTTGCGCTTGTGCGCCCGCTGACACGCTGCATGGCCGCGAACTTCTGCGCCGGTCGTGTTCTGCCATGCTGCCCGCTGAGCGATGTTGCCTTCCGACGCATTGTCTTGTCGCTACTGCGATCGCGGTGACTCAGAAAAGTCGCCACTCTATTGTCGTTTTGGTCTCGAACCATGGTCGCGCCAAGGCTCGATCGCCGTCGTCCTCTGCGCTACTGCGTCGCCACGATAGTCGCGCCAGAAGCGTGGGCGTGCTGCTTGCTGCCCGACAGGCCGCGCGCCCGCCGTTACCTGCGTCGTGATGCTCGCTTTGGTGTTGTCGTCCGTGAGACACGGCCACGCTTCATCGTCGGGTTCACTCTGCCGCCCGTGGCGTCATTGTCCTCATCAAGATTATCTTGATGGACACGGTGATCCATCCCGAGATGATACCTAGAAAGTGTGTTTCAGTCTCCGAAGGACACAATATTTGCACGAGTGGTTCTCGTTGCATATTCCCCTTATACTACTTACAATTCCAGATAACCACCGAAATCCTCTCTTTCAGATTTGGATTCTAGTATTTGAGCTTCCATATTATGCAAAATCTTAGACCTAGCCCACCTTTGGAAGCTGCATATTAATGAGTTTATTTTCTAGCAAAGAGTTATTATTGTTTTTGTGCACTGTTATAATTATAATATGGCCAGTAGACCAGAAATAATTAGTAGAAATTCATGAAAATGCTAGAAACTTTGTGGGCACCATTGTGTTCTTTATGGCTTATTTTTCCTGGCACTGTATGTTTTGAGTATAATTTATTAACCTGCAGTCCCTAAATTATTAGAAACTCCGAACATTGCTTGGAAATTCATGGGAAAATTAAATGACTCGCGTAGAATTTTGGTTTGCTCACGATGAGTAGTTTACATCTTTTGCTTGATTGTTTCGCATTAGATGCTTATTTCCCTTATGCCATAATATTGGTCTGAGTTGTTCTATTTCTAGCTTCTCTCCTGTAGTAGAGTTAATTATCTGAGTAAATGCTAAATAGAACATGATGCCTGAAGCATATGCCTTACCTGTCGTAAGCAATCTTGCGTGGAATAAAATCAGATTAATGTATGCCAAAATTAGATATATAGTTAAACTTGCCTTGGTGAAGAGTGTTTCTACTCAACACCGTCTCAAGTGCATAGAGGTCCTGAAGACATGAATTGTGAAAATATGTCCTGCAGACATGAATAGTTGGCATATGTCCCGAAGACAAATGTTTTTCATTATTTGCACTAGAGAAAATTTTCTGTCTATATGTCTATCCCCAAAGAATTAACTTTGCCTGGACCAGCAGTCTACATTCTCCTTCGGTGTGGTGTTACCAACCGGTTGTTTAAGGTGCCTAAAGTGTAACCTGAAGTTACAAAATATATGTTGGTTTCACGACAACAAAATTGATACTCCTGTTGCAGTATTATTATAAGGTGATTTAAGCACATGCCTGTTGCACATGCTATCACTCGTATGTTTTTGGTTGACGTGAAAAGGGGGAGAGAATTGGGTCTTGTGGATGTAAAGGCAAGATTATGCACCAGAAGTGCAGATTAGATTATGCACTAGAAGTGCGAACGGATTGATTGATGATTGTATATTGTGATAAATTTGGGACATATTTGGCTCCGACGGACGTGAGCGATCCGACGTGAGCATGCAAATTATGACCAGCAGTCATATTAGTTTTGCAATTGCGTTATGACTAGAAGTCACATTGGTCTGCCTGAAGCAAAATAATCCCAAATATCGTCACTAGCGCCTGAAGTTGCTACAACATGCCTGAAGCCATGTGTTTTTAAAATATAATTACACCTCCGTAATGTGATCGTCATATGAAGTTGACTGTTATTTGGCATACATATAGTATTTATTATGTTCCTGTAGAACAGTAAAGTTTTCATGCAAATTATTGATATAGTCGCATTTATATTAAACTTGAAGTTTAATTAGATATATGGTATGAGTAATTGGGCAATAGTAAAGAAGCTAGACTTTGCAACCCACAATTTGTTGGGATGATCAGTGACCCCGCACGGGTGCGCCGCCCCAGAAGGGCGTGCGGCAACGTAGCACGGGCATGCCACTTAGCGCGGGCAGATGAAAGCCCAGAGCAAGCGCATGGCAAATAAAATATAAGTCTAAACTCACTGCATATATTGTTAACCCCCAATGGTAACGCGTGGAATCAAAATATTTCCCAAATATTGTCACCACCAAGCATACTCTTGTGAGCTCCCACCTGTAGTTGGGAATTTGGACCTGTTGTTTCATTAATCCTGTGCTCATAAAAGGGGATTGTGTAAGTATGCTGTAGTAAAAATCGGATCTCGGCATTAGGGGGAGAGAAATGCCCATATTTCGAGTTAAATGCCTACGAGATCTTGATTAAAAGATTCACGCACTAGTTAATACTCCTGTACGCCAGTAGCGAGGAGTGCTCCTATACGCTAGAAGCGAGGAGACTGCCAGATATTCAAAGGAGTTGGAAATCATTTACCTGTAGTAAATGAGTGGCTAAGAGTGGTATACCCCGGGCTGAATAGTATATCCATCTTTGCGAAAATTGACTTGTTGGGTCTTGGTCTAAAGTCTGCGGGGACGCCTGCGGGTCTTAGATCCAATGACACTCGTCAAACAATTGCTCATCGCTCCTGAAATTCTCCTAAAGAGAAATTACCATGATGGTACTGAGCCTCCTGGAGAGGATCATCCTGAAGATGAATACCCAGCAAGTTAATGCGCGCATGTTATAGTGCTGGGAAAGCGGGACGACCAAGAATTATCGTTTTGGGAAATAGCGAAATTCTGGTTAATATTTGAAAGTGCTCATTTATGAGACATGGAGCGAAAATTGTCGACACATATTATTCCTCTTAAGTTGCTATGATAAGGATCCTGAACTAAGTCCATGGCATGGCGCTTTATGCGCAGATCGGGTTATATGACAAGCAAGCGAGGATGAACCATGAGGTTAATCGAAGTTTGAGAGCCAGTAGCTCTAACTTTGGGTCATTATAAATAATGAGGTGGTGGAAACCCTGATTCAAAGGTCCCTGATGTGACCCGTACTCTCCTATGTGTGTTGAAAAGTTCCGCTAAATAGTAACTCTGGCAGATGATATAAATAAATATGTAGTTTATGGATTATGAAAATCCTTATTGAGATCCTAGTAGGACTCATTATTCTTTGTGATATAAGATGACAAAATTGCGACGTTAATAAGTCTCATACCTGATAATCTCTTCCAGAAGTAAGATTCTTTCCTGAAGAAAAATGAGTTTCCTGAAGAAACATAAACACTTCCTTGAAGGAAGATTAATTACCAGTCGATATTTGATTTACACCAATGGTCCTCCATAGCGGACGATGACCCAATTGATACCCGATACTGGAAGTTCGCCACATGAGCACTAGTGATGTGCATCTCCTGCCAGTTGTTGGGAGAGTGGTGGTGTTCTTTATTACCCTGAAGGTATAATGTAAATTGGTGATAAAGGCAAATTGATTGATCCCCTAAATGCCAAGGTAAGACTGGTTATAGTGGTACAATCATATTTGTAAGACCTGCTGAATAGGCTAATTGATTGTGTTGAGTCACTTAAGAATAATTACGATATTTAGACCCAGTTGGTCTGATAGGTTGTATCTAGAAGATATACAATGTTGCAATCAATTTTACCCACATGTTAGTGTGATCCCCTGAAGTGGAACATACTTGTTTAAACCTAAGACAGTATGAGGTTTTACGACCAGAAGTTCCTTGCCTCCGTAAGCACTTAGTGCGGCAGCAACCAGAAGTTTGGACCGGCACTAAATTGTCTTTAGGGACCTGCTTGATATGCAGGGCCTCGGGTTGCCTGTTGACCGAGGACCATATTGGGTTATACGGATGCGGGATTCATGTGTAATCCGCATATCGCTAAATCTCAGATTGAGCTTTGAGATTAAGTGTTTTATATGAAGCCTCACGTATATGTTTGGCTGGAAAGGATGGTGACCACATCCAGAAGTTATATGGCACGAATACCATCCATACGCCATGTTTATCCATTAGGATAATGTTGCTTATATTGCAGAAGTGGATAGTGGTACTTGATGATTAAGCTATACTGTTTCCAAATTATTTTATTCATACTTTCTAGAAGCATAGTGTGATTGATGTCCGGAAGACATCGAGCGTCGGAAGGCATCTGGGATGTCGTCTTGAGGGGGAGCATAAGCTAAATATTGATTTGGTTCATATGAAACCCTGGAGGTTTCACTTTGTCTAACCCAGTTGGTTGACATGATGATCAATTAAAGTGTTTTACCACACCACAAAATAGATCCAGAAGATTTAAAACGCAAAGGTCCAGTAGACCGTATTGATCCTAAAGATTAGACCCTGAAGGTTATATATTGTACTCTTTTTTCCTTATATGAGTTTTTCCCATCGGGTTTTCTCATAACAAGGTTTTTAACGAGGTAATATTGCAATACAGCATGCGTATGCATTGTACTCTTTTCTCCAATCCTTTTTTCCCACTGGGTTTTTGGATGGAGTTTTTGATGAGGCATTGTCATATCGCGGTTTAGCCCAAGGGGGAGTGTTATAACCCTAGGTGATTTATGGGCCAGAAGCCCATCCCAAACCCTAGGGGTATTATGGGCAAAACCAAATATAGGCTAGGCTATATATATGAGACCCCTTGTACACAAGAGAGATGAATCAATAAAGATCACTGTGCCTGGCTTTTGTCTCTCTAGATATGTGCCTCCTGTCTATTGTGATTGTGTTTGTGTGTATGCGATGACCGATTTACAACACCATTTTCCCGCCCAGCTGGCCGCGTGGAAATTCCGGTGCTCGACGCGTGGCAGCGAACCGGGCGGGCCGAACCGTTCGGTTCGCTTTTTTATACCGCTGTGTATATAGCCGTTTGAACCTTTAAAATTTCATAAAAAATAGCAAACAATTCCAAAAAATCTCAATTTTTTTTCTATAAATAGGTAGCCACCCTCTCTTCTGCCAGCCACCCTTCCCACCCATTCTTTCTTGAGTCTGTGTGTGCATTGCGTTTTTGCAATTTGTGAGCTAGAAAAGCATTGCTAATTGCAAATTTCAGCAAAGTTCGAATATTTCAGAAAAATATTTCTGACTTTCATACTTGTTGGTGTGATCCTGTGAGGTTGATATATATCCATATATTTGTTTGCTCTATATTTGATTTGTCCTTTCTTCTTCTAATTTAAGTGTTGTTTTGTTATTTCATGTGTAGATAGCTTCTCGAAATGGCTGATGGTCGTTCTCCATACGACGAATTTCCACTTAGCCAGTTCGGGTTAACACCGGACGACTACGAGCCAATCGGTCAAAGTCTCCTGGAACCGGCTCAAGAAACGGAAACTACCGGAACCGAGGATCATCCCTATGATTCCGGACATCTGGGCAGGGCTAGAGAAGATTATTTAAGTGTTGTTGCTCATTATGTTAACAAAAACTGGCAAATAGAAAAAAAGTAATTGCTCTTCGACTTATTGATGTTAATCACACCGGCGAAAATATTGCTGATTGCATTATGAATGTTGTTCAAGAATTTGAAATTACCGATAAAATTTTTGCTATTACCTTGAATAATGCATCTGCTAATACTAGTGCCATGAATATTTTGAAACCTGTTTTATCTACGTACACTGAATATTTTTTTAATGCATCAACGATGTGCATGTCATATTATTAATTTAATTGTTAAATGTGGTTTAAAAAGATTGCAACCTTATCTCCAAGTTATTCGGGATGCCATCTCATTTTTAAATAGTTCTAATACAAAAATTGCTGCATGGAAAAACTATTGTCGTGCGTCATCTATTCAGCATAGGAAATTTGGACTAGATATGCCTATTAGGTGGAATTCCACCTATCTTATATTGCAGCATATATTACCATTTAGACAGGTTTTTGAAGTTTTATTAACACTCAGTATCTGTCGGTGTCTGGAAAACGCGCCTACTGGAGGCAGCGGGTCCATGGACCGGCTGACGAATTTGTAGTTGGAGTGAGGCCCAACGACAACCCTTCCCAAAGAACTCGGGGGCGGCCGAGCTCGTGGGCTCTGTTGCGGTCTTCCCGGATTGTGCACAGTGCGACACAGGATCCGTGCATGATCTATCGTGACGGTGAGATTGAAAGGGTGTGTCTACGGTTGATATATCGATCTCAAGTCGCTAAGGTTCTTAAGATTGAGATAGAGACACGCCGAACAACCACTTAACAAAGAACGAGCAGAGACGGGGTTTTATCCTGGTTCAGCCTCTCGGAGAGATAATAGCCCCACGCCCAAATTTTCTTATATATCGAGATGAATACAAGAGATGGCTCGACGAGACTAACAAGTCTCGGCGAGATTATGGTGTACCAAATAAGATCGTGTGTCTAGCAGATACCAAAAGCCGATCAAATCCCCTACACGCCGTAGGGCCTTGTTTATATAGTGCGAGTAAACCGACCTACCGAGGGAATATCGGGCCGGCCAACTACGTAGATCGTGAATCTAACTCATACATGCTAAATATGACCTACGGAGATAAGGTAAGCTCTAATCTTGGGGATCACGACTCCTAATCCAATCCAGGAAACCAACGTCAGGGTCTTCACATAGCAGCAGAACTCGTTCGAGTCGGACTCAAACAGAATCTTAGGCTATTACGCACCGTGCCGCCCATGAAGCTGTTCGGCAGATGCACATGGGCCTCGATGAACCTTCCAAGGAGCCGGGCCCCGTAGGTTGTTCGATTGGGCCGTCAGTGAGTGGGCCATGGCAATGGGCCGTGATCTAATCCCCGACAGCTAGCCCCGAGACTCAAGTGGAAGGACTCACTAGAGTGGGATCGTCCTCTTGAGACTCAAAGTCACGAAGAGGGTATTTTTTCTCGCTACAAAGGCATGTAACAAAGCGATCAACAAAGTTATGGTTCAACCAACAAGACTTGTTCGGGACCGAATAAACTCGACGATGCCGAGCAACTCGCTAGCGTCGAACAGGAACGACATCCGTCGCGAGCAGAAAGACCACCTTCAAGGCCTTACATCGAAAAATAGCCGCTATGCACTCCAACCAGAATCTTCCTATCGCCAAGAAGGAAAACAAAGCACCGCTTTACCTAGCCGCTGTGGTAAAAACTAGCCGTTCTAGGACAAAACCGTTGCAGAGCTGCTTATACGGGACTATAAAGCACCCAAGCCGCTCATGCCACCACTTCGCTCTCACGCCTTTCCTCTCTAAGCCCTAGCTCTAACCACGCCAAAGATCAAGTACCCAAACTCCATCACCGACCTCTTTCGTCCATACAGGAATCGCCATGGCCAAATTCACGAGCACTAGCTTGACCGAGGAGGACCTTAGGATCTGGGAGGAGGAGGGCCACATCGACACCGTAGTAGTGGAGGTCGCCCGGAGAGAGGATACCCGAGCCGCCGAGGAGAGTTCGTTACCAATGCTTTGCACTGCTGGGTTGAGGTCTCTCGAGAGCGACTTCGCCGAGGCCTTCTTGAACATCGCGGATTGAGGTGGCAAACCTCAATCCAAACTCCATCCTCCAGATGGTCGCTTCGCACACCTGCGCGAGGGCTATCTCGGCATCGATCCACCGTGGGCTGTTCCTCCACTACTACACAAAGTGACGAGGAGCGCCTCCGCCGCCAGCAGCTGGGTGCTACTACCTCAAGCTCCGGCCACCGCCGACGACGCTACAGACTCGCCCACCACCGCTTGACTCGATGGGCGTGGTGGGTGAGGTGGTTCTACAAAGAAGCTTGAGCGGCGACAAGAAACTCGTCTTCACCGGAAAGGCGCCAAGAAGGAATCCCCAATGCCTCGGCGGAGATGTCCGCCGAGGATTGGTACCGACAAGAAAATTGCCTCTCGTGAGCCTGCTCACGGGTGGAGATTATTCGACTTCACAACGAATGTGATCTGTCCATTGCGGAGGAGGTCCTATCCCTTCTACAAGATAGAGGATGGAAAGACATTACAAGGAGAGCACGGTAAGTGCCTTTAAGACTCAACCTCTTCATCGATTATTTCCTCCAACAGAATTAACGATCCCATCTCGTCCCGGCAGAGAAACCAACCAAGCATGGGTAATCGAAGGGTCGACGCCATGTCAAGGCGGCGAAGAAGGACGGGAGGTCATCGGCGAGGTGGCGACACTGTCGCAAGAACGTGCTCGTCCGCATGCACGCAGGTGATTACTTACTCCCGACCTGTGTTGCTAGACTCGCAACGTTGTTTAGTGCTAATGCTCACTAAAACGCAGCAGGAGGACCAACCGATCCTTGGAGGGATCGAGAGGAACTCTCGGGTCCGAGAAGGAGAAGGTGAAGAAGGGCAAAGCCAAGGCGGCCGCAAAGTTTAAGGTGGCGGCCGAGCCGACGCGAGCTCGCCATGACATGGGGCCGCCACCGTCGAAGAGACCAAGCTGGGCGACGGAGCGCATCGAGCAGTCACTGCCAGCGCTAGCGCTGTCGGCCAATGAAGAGACTAAGTTCTTCCCTCCTCGCCGAGCAAAGCGGCGAAGAGGTAAAGAACATGACCCTCGGCTTAGGCGTTACTCGCAGCTCACCAAGCCATTTGGCGCGGCTCCAACAGTCGCCGAAAGCGCGAGGAGGTTGAAGAGGAAGTCGCGCGCAAGGAAAAACTTCTTGCGCTGCGAGAGGAGCGCCACTTACTGTGGAGTTGAGCTCGTCGCCACGAACACCCAAGGGCCGAGGCGAGAAGCCGCCAAGGAGCCCCCGAGGAAGAGGCGGAAGGTTCCGCGAAGAAGATCAGACCAGCCTTCCACGCGGTATGTAGGAATCGATCTTTAGACCTTCCAACCTTCGACCGTTAGTCTTAACGATGATCCTTTTTTTTCATCACCGCCCAAGGAGAGATCGCCACGGATGATGTCGAGGAGGCGCCGAGCGGTCGCCGCCGCCGAGCATCCAGACACGCTTTATGGGCGATGAGGCTAGCGTGCCTCAAGGACAAGCCGGCGGCGTGGAGCTTCGCCGCCGGGCTCCAATGAGCGATCGACGACTCAAAGGCGCGGTGGGGCTACTGGAGGCAAAAGTAGCGGCAAGCGGCGCCACGGACTTCGGTGCCAAGGCGATGGTTCGAAGCTGCCAGCAGACCGAGCAGCCGGTCCTGCCAGCACTTCGTCATAGGGCAGCTCACCCGAGGCGACGGATTCTCCGGAAAGGTGGTGAAACCCCACCGCCAGGAATATGAAGAGCCCCGAGCGTGTCGCGCAAGTCGCCCCGCCTGCGGAACAACGGCGCCACCCGGTGGTGTGGCTCGGCCTCGCTCAAGACGTCGGGCGGAAGAGGAAAAGGAAGAGGAGAAGGAGCGGAGACGAAAGCGCCGCCTGTCGCTCCCGCACCCGGAAAGCAGATGCGCCCCGCAACAAGAAGGAGCGAACAAGGCGGCGATGGCAAGAACGCGCCTGCCTCATCCCACACGAAGGGGCTTCGTGGACGCATGGTCTCGAGGACCGCTGCGTCATGGATCAAGCAACGACTTGGGAAGGTAGGCACCAAGACCAAATCTTGCTCACTTAGCTACGCCATCGCAAAGTAGTTAACTTGTTCTTCCTCTCGTGTCTTCGTGGACACCATGGAGGAGCTCGAGGACGGCGCCACCATCGAGCGGAGCGCCAGATCAAGGCCGCTCCGGGAGCACCTCAGACGAGGGAGTCCGGCAGGCCTCTCGCACCACTCCCAAAGTCGAAGCCTACCAAGGCGAAGGTAAAGAGGCTCAAAGTCCAATTGGTCAAGAGAGGCGTTCTGCGAGTCTCTCCTAGGAGAGGCCGAGGAGCCACAAGAAGCCATTAAGGCGAAGCACTGCGGAGGAGAAGCCGTGCCGCTCAAGTGGCTCAAGAGCAGCCACGACGCTTCCCAAAGGCGGGATCACTGCCACGGAAGTCAAGAGACTCAAGGCCTAGCTCGCCAAGGAAGAGCAGACTCCGCAGTCTCCAAGCAAAATCTCGACCCGTGGGCTTCACAGAAGAGATCGAGGAGATGCTTGTGGGATGACGGTGAGGGCGATCACCCTTGAGAGAAGAAGGTCAAGGAGCCGGACGAGCAGCTCAAGACGGCCGAGCAATGAGTCGGCCAGAGCGAGGCTCGAACGATCACGCAAGGCCAAGACCGAGGAGGTCGAGGCCATCCGGCAGAGGCTGCGCAAGCCAAGCGGAGCAAGGAGGAGATCGAACGCCTCGAGTGAAGCCCGGAAGGAATCAAGGCTCAGTATAAGTCGTGCGCGCCAAGTTAGAAGTTGAGGAGTCAAGGAGCAGCTTGCTCCTAAGTAGCACCGTGGTCAGAATCTAAAGGGCCTTGTACCAAACTTTTGAGTAATGTAATAAAGCATTTACCTTTATTCCTGCAAAAAGAGCAAAGAAAAGACAAGAACGAATGAAACTAAGAGAAAAGCGAGCAGCGCTAGGAAGTTTAAGAAAACCGGTAGAGCGCTCGCCTAACTCCCAGCCCTCTGCAGTATCTCGCCGGAACACGAGTTTATAACCCGAACAGTGCACAAGAGAAAGAGCGACACCCTAGCCCCTTGCACGGACGATGCTCGAGAACCTAAGCTCGCGAACTCGAGCACGCGTGCGTAGGGAGAAAGAGCGACACCCGCATCTTTGCTCGATTCGTTCCGTAGTCCGCCGCTGACGTAAGTTAGGCGCCCGAGAGTAACCGAACAAGGAAAGTGCCTCTGCCGCGTGGGGCTTACGAGAGCAGGCTTTACCAAGTGGTCGCGCCAAGCAGTAAGTGCCTCTGCCGCGGAGGGCTTACGAGAGCAGACTTAGCCGCAAGGTGGAAAGGCCGTGTTACGCAACCCTGAGTTTAGGAACTTATTGAAACCAGATACGGATAGGGAACAATCCTTAAGATTGCGGAGCTAAGAGTTCGCAAGGCCGGGCAACCATCAAGTGTTACCGAGAGAAAGAGGTAGTCTTCAAAAGACAAGAAGTGAAAAAGGCGCAGAGGTCGCGAGAATTCACTTAACTATTGGATTGAACTTACATGGTGCCCGGCTGACTTGGACGAACTAAGGCGCTAAGTTTACAAAAAGCGCAGGCTAAGAAAATGTAAAAGACCTACACAAAGAACTTACGGTCGGGTCGATGTTCCAAGTCTTGGTCGGCTCTCTCCAATCCTCCATAGCCAGCGTAGCGGCCCGGGCGAGCAGAAGAAACGATCAGAACGGGCCCTCCCAACGAGGAGTTAACTTGTTGGCATTGGACAAGTTCTCGACACGGTGCGTAACGAGGTCGCCCGCCTTCAAAGCCCTTGGTCGAACCGACTTGGCGCTGCGTTTGCCGAAGATCTTGCCGGTAGCGCCATTCGACTTGTGCCCGGTCGCGTGTGCCTTCGAGGAGATCGAGATCGAGGAGGCGCTTGCTCGCCGTCAACTAAGTTGACCGAGCTCAGGCGAGGCGTAACCGAGTACGATTGGTGCGCGTGATGGCTTCGCACCATAGACCAATTGAAAGGAGTTTCCCGGCCGCCCGGCCGTCAGAAAGCGAATCGCCCGGAGAGACGGAAGGAACCGTCAACCCAGTTTTGCCTTCTTGTGCCGAGAGCAAGCAAATACCCGCCGCTTAATACCCGGACTATCCGTCTGCTAGCTCGCCGATCGCTTCCATTGCTCGTGGATGTGCCACGAGGTAAACAGACCTTAGTACCCAAATTGCTCGCAGATTCTCGAATAGCTCGCCGAACCGGGTACCGATTATCCGTGATCGCCTTATGGAAATCCTAAAGCGCGCAAGAAACCACGTTGCTTTTGAAAAAGCGAGCAACCGCTTTGGCGTGAAGAGGCGACACGTGCTCGCCTCAATCCACTTTGTAAAAGTGTCTATGGCGACGAGCGGTGTGTATAGCCCTTGTACCCTTTAGGAATGGGCCGAAGCAGATCCGCACCCCATGTGGAAAAAGGCGGGATGGGGATTGTTTGGAGCTCTGGGCGGCTTGTGTGTCTTTCGGCGTGAAATTGGCAAGCCTTGCACTTAGTCACGATGTCCCGGCATCTTGTAACGATGGGCCAATAATAGCCCATGCTAAACGCTTTGTCGACCATAGTTACGAAGAGGCGTGGTTGCCACAGCACCCTCGTGTATGTCCCTAAGAAGGAACACACCCTCCTGCTGCGAGATGCACTTGGAGAGAACTCCCGAGCACCTTGACGGTAAAGGGTGCCATCCATAAGCTTGTATGGAGCGGCACGCCTTTGTAAGCCGGGAACTTCGCTTCGTCGTCGAGCGCAGGTTCCATCTGCAAGGTCCGGACAAATGGCGTTGTCCAATCCGCAAAGATGCTCGATAACGGAGACAAAGACCACCGTCTCTGTTGCCTCGTCCCGAGACGTGATTGAGGGCTTGTAAAGGTGCTCGACGAGCACCGCCGGAGCGAGTTCGCGTGAGGATCCAAACTTGATAGCTGGTCGCCCGAAGTTGTCCTTCCTTGGCACGAAGAGCACTTCAAGAATCGAAAATGCCGCCCAACTTCCTCACTTCAAACAGTATCGCGCCATTGAGTCATCGCAGACCGATACTCCTTGTTAACTGGTTGATGACCACCGTGAATCTCCTTCACAGCTAGCCGCTGGACACCAAGCGACTTGCACGCTCTTAGTCCCGCGAGGAGGGCCTCAGACTCTGCGGCGTTGTTAGTCGCCGCAAAGTGTAGTTGGATAGAATATCGAGTTGCTCTCCTTGAGGAGATGAGAACAAAACCAGCCCCGAAGTTTCAAAGGCGCGAGCCATCGAAAGACATGGTCCAAGAGGGTTCATCAGGTTGCTCGGGAGCTCCCTGAGATTTGGGCGGGCAAGTCCATTCAGCGACAAAGTCAGCTAGGACCTGTGACTTAATAGCAGTTCGGGTAGCAAATAACAGATCAAACTCTGCTAGTTCCATTGCCCACTTAGCTATACGTCCGCTAGATTCCTTGTTCCGTAGGATTTCTCCCAGAGGGAACGTGGTCGGGACCAGTATTTGATGCGCCGAAGTAGTGGCGAAGCTCGAGGACATGAGCAAGGCATAGAGGAGCTTCGACCTCGTGGTAACGCTCCTTTGATCCGTGAAGTACCTCGCCACGTAATAGATTGGTCGCCAGATGCCTTCCCTTTCGACCGTCAAGATCGCGGCCACCGCTTGTGGCGTGCAACCTAGGTACGATGGGAGCCGCCGCCATGCCGCTGGGTAGTCAAGACGGAGGATTGGACAGTATCGCTTGATCTGGAAGGATCTATCGGCTTCTTCCGCCCACTGAAACCATTGTGCTTTGCGCAGGCCTTAAAGAAGGGCAAAGACGCGTTCGCTTTGACGGAAATAAACTCGCTTAGGGCAGCCATCCGCCCGATGAGGCTCAGACTTCCTTTATGGTAGTTGGAGTCACGATATTTTCAATGGCCTCGATTTTTCGTGGTTGGCGTAAATACCTTGCAGCCAATGACATAACCGAGTAACATTCCGGATCGAACACCAAAGGTACACTTCTCTGGATTTAATTTTATTCGATGCTGGTGAGATTATGAAAAGTCTCGCTGTGTCTTTTACATGATCTGGAGCATACTTGCTTTTTACAACTATGTCGCCGACATAGACCTCCGATTTTTTCCACGCTGCTCGGGAAGGTCTTCTCCATTGCTATTTGAACGTGGCACCAAAGATTGGCGCAGACCGAAAGACATGGTCATTATAGCGTAAAGTGTCGAAAGGGGTGATGAAGGCGATCTTCTCTTCATCCTCGGGAGATGCTTATTTGGTGGTAACCGAGTAAGCATCTAAAAACTCAGAGTGGGCGTCCGCAATCGATCGATCATTTGGTCAATACGAGGCGGAAATTGTCCTTAGGACAAGCGGCGTTCAGATCTGTGTGATCGACACATCCTCCACTTGCCGCCTTTCTTCTTTACAATGACAGGTTGGCTAACCACTCGGTGTGATCAACCTCATGGATGAACCCAACAATGACGGCTTGCAAGTCGATCTTTGATGATCCTCGCTTGAATTCAAAAGCGACGAAGCTTCCGCGAAATGTGCTTTTTGTCCGCCGGACAGCCGCTTTATGCTCGACCTCCCTTGGGACTTCGGCATGTCGATGGCTCCTGTGCAAATACATCTGCATTAGCTCGGAGGAAGGCAATGAGCTCGCTTTCTATTTGGGGTCCAGATTGGCCCCAAGTGAACTATCTTGGAAGTATCATCAAGCGACAGTGAACTTCCTTGGTTTCTCCCCCGGGTGAAGGAGACCCTAGGGCGGCAGATTTGGTCTGCGGAACCTCAGATCGCTGGCGCGAAGCCGGGTCGATCAGGCAAGGGGACCGCCGTTGCGATCCGTAGCGACTTTGTAGTTACCCTTGACCGTGATCACACCGTTAGGACCGGTATCTTCACGCAATGGTAAGCGTGGTGGGACCGGCCATAAACTTACCGAGAGATGGCTCGCCCAAGATTGCGTTAGACGCCGATGGGAAGTCGACCACGCCGAAAGTGATCAACTCGTCCAGGAAGTTGCTTGGGTTGCGAAGGTGACAGGCGGGACAACTCGCCCTAACGGCTTGCGACTTCTCCGGAACAATTCGTAGAAGGGCATTGCGACTTCCTTGACTTGGAACGAGGAATTTGCATCTCGCCCAAGACTTTAGCGTAAAGCAAGTCCAAAGCGCTCCGCCGTCCACTAAGACTCGACCAACTCTCGCGTTGTCGATGGTCGGGCGACCACCGATGGGAGCCGCCGAGGCTTGGTCATCCCGATGGGGCAATCCTCCCGAGAGAAGGAGATGGGGACCTCGGTCCACTTCATCGATTCAGCCGAGGTTTTGCCTTTTCGACGTTATGGACCTCCCCGGCAGCTTCCTTGAGGCTGCGCCGAGAGGTATAAGCCGAGGCCGCGAAAATGACGGCGATATGGTTCACAGGCTCTTGATATTCATCATCATCTTCCGATCACCATCGTCGGTTTGGCTATTTAGCCTTAAGCATCACCTTGTTCGGACAGGTGGGCATTGGGCCTTGCCGTTGTAGAAATCTTGAGCTTTGCGTACCAAGTTCTCTGATGGCGTATGTCGTGCCCGTAGTCTTTGGTGGAACTTGCAAAATCGGTCGCTCGGACCTTTCTTGCCTTGTCCGCCCCCGAAAGCGTGCTTTTTGCCCTTGTAATTATTGTTGGGCTTCTTACGCCCATCCTTGGGAGGAGGTGCGCGATCCATACCGCGACGGTATTGTTCGCATCACCTTTGTTCTTCTTCTTCTAGGACTTCTTGTCATCGAGGAACATTGTCGCCGCTTTTTTCTTCTCATCCACACCAGTGGTAGGCGGCTCGCCTTGTCGAACGCTTTTTTTCTTGATCGAACTCTGCAGCGTTGGCATATGATCGGTCACCTTGAAAGCAGGTCGTTGGCGGTCCAGTCTCGTTGATCTCGAGATCTGGGTGAGCGCTTCGTCGCGGACTCCGCTTTTGAAGGCGCGGACAACAGATTCATCCGAGATGTTCGGATCGTGTTGCGGATCTTAATGAAACGCTTCACGGTTGCGAGGGTCTCCCGTTCATCCGGATCATCTGGTGCAGATCATCCTCCTTACCAGACGCACGTAATGGCTCCGGAAATTAGCGATCGAGGCGCCACAAAGTCGGGTTCCATGAGTGATGGAACCTCCTGCCGATTGAACGACCACGTCGAAAGCGCACCCTCAAGGACGATCCGGAGGTAATTAGCCATAACGAGCTCGTCACCCCGCCGCCATGATGGCCGTGGCGAGATGGAAAGAAATTCCTCAGGGTTACGAGTCCCATTGTACCTCTCCATGTGACCGGCTTGAACTTTGAGGGCCATCGGACTGCTCAAGCTCGTCGAGAAAGCCCCGCACCCAAAGCATATGACCGCCACCTTCCCGGCAGTAACCTAGTCTTGAGAAGACGTTGGTCCCGCGGCGGAGGAACTCTCGCTGAATGGGATGACTCGGCCTGGAGAAACTCTCTCCGGGACAATCCACCACGCTCCTTCCTCGTGGTTGCGACGACGCGCTCCTCATGAGGGGACCGTCCGTGATCATCGCGCGCGCGCTTGCCCCTGTGGTCGCGATGACTACGAGGACTTGGCGAGCGACGGCGACCACGGGTAGCCTGCCCATGGACAGTGATCCTTCGACGGTGACGAAGGTCACGCGATCGATCAGAGCTGTCCGAACCATTCCGGGCAGTTTGGCTGCGCTGCCTAGAGGAATTGTTGACTTCTCCTAGAAACTTTAGGCCTTCAGCCAGTCGTTCTAGGTTAGAAGCAACGGCATCTCCCATGCGGGCGAGGTCGGCCTGGTTGGTAGATCTAATCACCGAAGCCATGGCATGAAGTCGTTCCGACTCGCTCTAGGGTTCCGGACCCCGAGACATCCGCTTTTGCCCGCCGAGTCCGGTTTGGGGAACCAATCCGGACAGAGAAGCTTCGCCGGAGACTTGGCGAGGGCACGCGAGGTGGGTCGCGACGCGGTCGCTTGCACCGATCGCGAACCGTGCCTGACGCTGGTTGATGGAATCGTCGAGGTTGCGGCGAATGACGCCTTGCTCGCGAAAGCGCCCAGTATGACCTCGTCTTGATGCCGAGCGAGTTAATCTGCCGACCTCGCCCGGTTGCCACGGCCGTCGCAGATCCTCAGAGGTTCTGCGATCGCCATGTAAATGCGCGGGGCCATGCGAAGGTATGCTAGACGGTGTCATCGCTGTGTCTCCACGGGTAGAATCACCGACATAGCCTTGAATCGACAAATCTAAACCGTCATAAAGATCATCGCCTGCATACTGCGTGCCGATGACGGAGTGCGATCCGAGGCTATCTCTCGCCATATAAGCGGACACATCCGCCGGATGCGAAAGTGTTCGAGACCGAACAGATCGATCTGAATCGGCGAGGATGAGACATCCGCCCTTCCGAGTCGTAGCCCTCGTGAAGTATCTCAGATCGCCGACGGAGTTCGACATGCTCGTCTGCGTGTCCCCACGGACGACGCTAAATTGTCGACGGTTGAGATATCGATCTCAACTCGCTAAGGTTCTTTAAGATTGAGATAGGAGACACGCCGAACAACCACTTAACGAGAACGAACAGAGATGCGGGGTTTTTATCTGGTTCAGCCTCTCGGGAGAGATAATAGCCCCACGCCCGGCCTTTCTTATATATCGTAGATGAATACAAGAGATGGCTCGACGAGACTAACAAGTCTCGGCGAGATTATGGGTGTACCGGCGAAGATCGGTGTCTAGCGATACCAAAAGCCGATCAAATCCCTCTACACGCCGTAGGGCCTTGTTTATATAGTGCGAGCAAACCGACCTACCGAGGGAATATCGGGCCAGCCAACTACGAGATCGTAAAACTAACTCATACATGCTAAATATGACCTACGGTAGATAAGGTAAGCTCCTAATCTTGGGGATCACGACTCCTAATCCAATCCGGGAAACCAACGTCCGGGTCTTCACGTAGCCGTGCAGAACTCTATTCGAGTCGGACTCAAACAGGAATCCTAGGCCATTACGCACCGTGCGACCATGAAGTCGTTTGGCAGATGCACATGGGCCTGATAGAACCTTCCAAGGAGCTGGGCCCTGGTAGGCTGTTCGATTGAGCCGTCAGGGAGTGGGCCATGGCAATGGGCCGTGATCTAATCCCCGACAGGGTGAGTGTCGACGGTTGGGATATTGACCCAAGTCAACTAAGGTTCTTAATAAAGGGAGATAGGAGACACGCCAACGTAAGCTAACAGAATCAACGCATTTAACAGGAGACAAGGGTTTTATCCTGGTTCAGGCCTCTCGGGAGAGATAATAGCCCTACGTCCAGCCTTTCTTATATATCAAAGATGAATACAAGAGGATGCTCGACGAGACGAACAAGTCTCGGCAAGATTATGTGTGTACAAGAGAGCAATGCGAGATGACGCGCTAAGTCTCGATCTTCTGGCCCCTCGACACGTTGCAGAGGCTCTGTTTATATAGTACAGAGCAAACCGACCTACCGAGGGAATATCGGGCCGGGCTAACTACGAGATCGTAACGAACTCGACGTGCCAAATATATCCCGAGGCAGATAAGGCATACTCCTAGTCTTGGGGATCACGACGTCTACTTCAATCCGGGAAACCAACGTCCGGGTCTTCACGTAGCCGTGTAGAACTCTTGTTCGAGTTAGACTCAAACACGAAGTCTTGGGCACCACGCAATCGTACCGCTCAGGAGGTTGATCGGCACGATGCACATGGGTCTTATAGAACCTTCCAGGGAGCTGGGCCCTAGCAGGCTGTTCGACTGGGCCGTCAGGGAGTGGGCCATGGCAATGGGCCGTGATTTTATCCCCGACAGTGAGAGAAGAGGCGAAGGCAATACATACCGTGGGAGACAAGTGATTTTACCCTGGTTCGAGCCACTGCCGGGTAATAGCTCCACTCCAGCACTCGTTGATGATTTGGTTGAAAACAGTACCCGGGGCGCCGAGACCGGGCTAGGAGGCGCCGATCCTGAGCTTATAGGGAAGTTTCGGACACTGGAATCTACTCTGCTACGACTACTGCTAAGGAAGCTTTGGATGCTTGTGTTGCTTGCTCTACTCGACCTTCCTCGTCCTCCGTAGACTTGGTCGTTATGCTCGGCAGGCTTCTTCTTTTATAGACGCGGCGGGTTGTTCGGAACTGATACCGCGGGCCCCGCGCCTATCCATGCTTTGTCCATCTTTAGTGGCGGCGCTCTTGTCTCGTTCCAGGCTCCGTCCTATCTGTGGCCTGCAAAGAGAAGCTTGTCTAGTCAGTACTGGACACGTGTTCGTCTCGGTATGCCAATACGGGGAAGCAGCCTGCACAGGGAGAAAGCACTTTCTCTTTAACCCCTATATGGCATTGACTGGTCAGAGCCAGCCTTGCACCACCCGTTGAGGGCGTCGCGTAGTGTGGCAGCTGTTGCCATCTGCCCAAGGGACAAACGACACAGCGAGCTGCCCGCGTGGCTCTCTCTGAGCTACGGATACCCCAGGGAGGTACAGTTCTCTCGGTCAAGGTCGAGGAAAGCGTGGTGGGGAATGACAGCTGTCACCACCTGCCCAGGAGACAAGCGGACTGTCCATGGGGCCCTCTTCTGGGCTAAGGATTGCCCGAGAGGTGCGCAACACTCCTGGTTAGAACCGAGGGAGGCGTGGTTGTCTTGGTCAAGTCCGGGGATGGCCTCGGCGGGCTAGACGTCTCTTTTGATACGGCCGGGGACGGCCTTCTGGGCTCTCTCCACGCGTGGCAGGCCGGTACGGATCCGGCCCAAGGCCCATCTCGGATGGGCTGATTATGAATCACCAACAGTATTCAACTCAAGATGGAACAACACTTTTGACCCCACAGGTTTGGTAAGTATTTACTCATTTACATTCATTTTTTTAGATTTTTTATGAAGTACTGTTAGCGCTTCTACTATGTATGAGCCTACATCTTTTTCTATTATTATGTTCATTTATTACATTGCTAATCAGTTAAAAATGCTTGAAAATGATGCTATTTCATTTGATGAAGTTAGCCATATAAAAGCTAAATATTTAAAATACTGGAGAGATATTACATTCTTATATTCTTGTGCTTTTATCTTAGACCCTAGAGCTAAACTTCCAGGATTAACTAATGCTCTAACACAACTTGGTGCTGCTACTGGAATAGATTATTCAAATTATTTTCAAGAAGTTAGAAGTAAACTTAATGATTTGTATAGAAAATATGAAGAAAAGTATGCAGGAGTTCATCCACCACGATTACCATCAGTTCAACAGACGGAGAGAAAGATGTCCTTTTGGAAGACTATTATGGGTAAGGACACTTCAAGTTCTTCGGACAGTTCAACTCGCCCGACTGCACAAGCATCCCACGGAACTATTGGCGAGCTTGCTTCCTATCTAGCAAAGGACGTCGTCGACTTACAAGAAGAAGAGTATAATATTCTTCTATGGTGGCAGCAGCATAGTGGAACATATCTGATGCTATCCATACTAGCACGGGATATGTTAACTGTTCTGGTCTCCACGGTTTCTTCCGAGTCCGCTTTTAGCCTGGCTGGGAGAATACTGGAGGAGAGACAGACTTCCCTCCACAGTGATATGGTCGAAATACTACCGAGTACAAAGGATTGGGCATTAGCCGAAAGACGACAGCAAAACATCGTTGCTGAGAGACAAAATCAAGAGTTGACGGCTTCATTCGGAGGCTTAGAACTTGATGAAGATTAAAGAAGGCCCCAAATTTTTTTATTCTTGTATAGTAGAGCCTTAGGCTGTACTCTTTTTTCTTTGCCAAGGTTTTCTTCAATTGAGTTTTTACTTGGTAAAGTTTTTAACGAGGCAGCCATGTAAATACATGTTAATAAAAAAGCTCTGCAATGCATTTTTTATATTTCTCCACATATATTTGATTTTTTAAAATTATTTACATGAAGTATGGCTCACATTTCTGAATTTTTTTGATATTTTTCAAAAAATCAGGCCAACCCGCGCCAACCGAACCCGGGCCGGCCCGGTTCGTTCGGTTCTCCCAGCGAACCGAACCTGGGCTGGAGACCCGGCCCGTTGGTTTGTTTGGCCGGGTTTGCATAGTAACCGGGCTAAAAAATAAACCGGGCCAAATGAACCGGGCCGGCCCGGAACCGAACCGTGCCGAACCGGGCCGGCCCGTTGGCCAAGTCTGCCCAGAGCCCAAACGCAGCGCTCGCCGCGCAGTTGAAACGCAAAATTTTTGCCTTCTCCCACTGGAAAACACGGGGGAATTTCCATTTTCCCACCAAAAATCTCCTCGTTTCCGTTTCCCCCGCGCACTCCGCCTCCATCCGCGCTCCCGCCGCTCCAGCTCCACCAATGGCGCTCCTCCCCTCCCGATCCGACGGCCCGCGCCACCCCACCCGCGGATCGCCACGCGATCCGACGCCTCCCGCGCCCCCTCCCTCCCCTATATCTACCCCACCCTCACCCAATTCTCCCATCACCGTGTCCCTGAGCTCGTCGGTGCGTGTGAGGCGGCGGCGCGGTCATGTCGGGGCGCGGGAAGGGAGGGAAGGGGCTGGGCAAGGGCGGCGCGAAGCGGCACCGGAAGGTGCTGCGGGACAACATCCAGGGCATCACGAAGCCGGCGATCCGGCGGCTGGCGCGGCGTGGCGGGGTGAAGCGCATCTCGGGGCTCATCTACGAGGAGACCCGCGGCGTGCTCAAGATCTTCCTCGAGAACGTCATCCGCGACGCCGTCACCTACACCGAGCACGCGCGCCGCAAGACCGTCACCGCCATGGACGTCGTCTACGCGCTCAAGCGCCAGGGCCGCACCCTCTATGGCTTCGGCGGCTAGCTATGATTGTACCAGTGTTCGATCAAGATCTGTGGAATCTGTCTGCATCGTGCTTGTGGTCTTGTTTTAGATGTTTGAGTTTTCGAAGATGATGCTAGCATCTTGGTTGGGTTTGACATTGTGTCACATTTCAAATCTACTTCCTTTTCTTAACTTGTTTTCGTATTTCAATCCAAATCAATTTCTGCGCACATGAAAAAAAGAAAGAACCATGGTGGTTAAGAAGACGCAGGTTAATTGGTTAATCGATTTAAGACAGTGAACTCACGCTGCATGGTATTTACGTGCATCAAAATCTTTTGATGCTATAAACAAAAACTAGTTATCTTTCGGTCTATGGAACCAATTTTTTTCTATTCTCAAATGCTTCGTCGTCCATGTCACGTCCAAGTCACCGATGAGAATGCTTAGGACTTTTTTTTTTTTTAGGAAAAGGCAGGAGAACTGCCTTGAATTAATTCAAAAGGAAAGTTACACGGTCAAAATATAGGGGGAGGTTTAGGCGCATTCCTCCTGGACGCGCGTTACAATTGAGTTAACTTATTATAAAACGGACGTCTGTTGTCATCCAAAGACGCAAGACCTCCAGAAGCAAATCAAAAAAGATCAGCGGTAACTCTCTCGAGTTGAATATGCGATTGTTCCTTTCGAGTCAGAGATGTCATAAAGTTGCTAGCACGACCGATCCTAGACCCGAGGCAAGGTTGGATTGCAGGATGTCCTCGGTCCACCAGGCGTTGAGATCATCAGTGTGGGTCCACGTAGACCGTAGTAGGCATGGGGCGTTAAGCCTGTCAGCCAGGAGATCCCAAATGCGGGAGGAGAAGGGACACTCGAGGAAGAGGTGTTCTGGGGTCTCCAAGCATCTCAGGCAGAGGACGCAAAAGTAGTTATTCGGCAGACCCCTTCGCAGGAGGGAGTTAGCAGTCGAAACCCTCCTTAGGAGCAACGTCTAAGCAAATAACTTGCACTTGAGGGCGCCATCGCTGCGATTAGCGCTAATATTTGTCGAGATGTCCTTCCAATGAATTGCATGCGGTCTGAGCTAACAGAGAAGTTCCGTCTGAGAAACGCCAGATGGCCCGGTCCCGTGGTTCGGACGGAGTGCAAAGACGACCGATCTTTTAACAGAGTGAGACCGGCTCCTAACGAGGTTGGGGCAAAATTTTGCCAGAGGTCCAACAACCGCTTGTTATTGTGAAGGGTCTCGACAAACTGCACGATTTTTTCGTGTGGAGGTAGAATAGTCCGGGGCCACTTCCTTTGGAGATTGACCAAAGAGCCAAGCGTCGGTCCGTAAAAAGAAAGGTAGCTCCATTTCCAAGAATCAACTCGATACCACTCAAGAGTTGCGTCGAGAGGGTCTACCGGTCCAGTGAGACGAAGCACGATCTGGGGAGCCGGTTGGCTAGCCAAAGCCAACGCAGTTGAAGGGCGCGGGCGAAAATCTTCAGGTTGGGCACCCCGAGCCCCCCAAGATTAGCCGGGGAGCAAACGAGTTTCCAATTGACACAACACCCACCCGCCGCAACATTGTCATTCCCGCGCCAAAGCCAGGTGCGACGCAGTTTATCGATTTTCTAAAGGACTGAGGTAGGCGGGGAGATTACTGATAGGGTGTAGGACGGTAGGGCCGAGAGTACTGACTTGAGCAGGGTGAGTCTACCTCCTTTTGACATCATCCGCCTGACCACCCGACTAGGCGGCGGCGATCTTGTCGATTAGAGGTTGGAAGTGGACGTGCTTTAGCTTCTTGATAGCGAGTGGTAGGCCGAGATATTTGATGGGGAATGATGTTAAATCGGCAGGCGGTCGGCGAGAATGTCGTTGAGATCAAGCCCCTCGCACTTGATGGGCACGACCTGACTCTTTTCGAAGTTGGTGCGGAGGCCAGAGATTGCGCCGAATCTCTGCAGAATCAGGGCCAACGCCGAGATCTCTTCCTTGATCGGTGCCACGAAGATTGCAGCATCATCGGCGTAGAGCGAGATACGTAGATTAGCCGGGATGCCTCTAAGCGGTGAAAGGACACCCGCCGATGGCGATGTGTAGAAGGCGCCGCAAGGGTTCAATTGCGAGGTTGAAAAGGAAGGGGGACAACGAGTCTCCCTGGCGGAGCCCTTTACGGTGGATGATGAAAGGACCTGGAGAGCCGTTGAGGAGGATTTGGGAGGAGGAAGACCGAAGAGAGGAGGCGATCCAATTTCTCCACTTATCGCCAAAGCCACGGCTTGAAGGTTGTCTAAAAGATATGGCCAAGAAACTGAGTCAAAGGCTTTTTGGAGGTCTAGCTTCAGCAGGAGGGCTGGCGTGCCAGATCTGTGGAGAAGCTTGGATTTGCTTTGTACAAAGAGAAAATTATCTTGGATGTGGCTTTTTTTATGAAGGCACTCTGACAGGGGGAGATGAGCTCATCTATGAAACCGGCTAGTCGAGTGGAAAGAATTTTGGTGAAAAGCTTCCCAAAGCTATGGATAAGACTGATGGGTCGATAGTCCGAGGCTGAAGCGGGGTCTTTTTTCTTCGGTATGAGGGCAATTGTGGCCGAGTTGAGAATTTGTGGTGTAGTACGACCATGAGTGAAAAGGCACTGCAGGGCCGCAAGAAGATCAAAACGAATGAAATCCCAACAGAGTTTGAAGAAGACCCAGGTGAAACCGTCTGGCCCAGGAGCTTTGTCATTAGGCATTGCCATCAGAGTGTCGTGAAGTTCTTCAAGGGAAAGGGGCGCCTCGAGGGACGAAAGGTCGGATGTTTGGAGGCCGAGATTACTCCAGTTGAAGGTGAAGGAGTCAGGTGTGGTAGCATGCGGTGTCCCGAAGATGGAGCTGAAATGGTGGTGCAGAGAGTCAGCCATCTCGTCGTGGTTGGTAAGGGGCCCACGATCAGTGAGTAGAGTGTGGATGTAGTTTTTGCGGCACCGTGAATTTGCCCGAATGTGAAAATATCTTGTGTTGGCATCCCCGAGCTTGAGCCAGTTAAGCCTTGAGCGTTGTTTCCAACGAATTTTCTCAATAGCGGCTAGACCCAGAACACGAACCTTGAGCGCCCGCCGTAGCGAGATTTCCAAGGGGGAGAGCGGGCGACTCTCCATAGCCATGTCGAGGAGGCGAATTACTTCGGAAGCAATGGCGAGCTGAAGCTTAATGTCGCCGATGTTGTTTCGGTTCCAAGTTTGCAGAGCCGCAGCGGTGCGGCGGAGCTTAATCCGAAGAATCTGGAGGGGGTCGGTGGACGTGGGAGAGATTTCACACCAAGCTTGTTTGGCCATCTCGAGAAAGTCCGGCATTTTAGTCTAGAAGTTCTCGAAACGAAAACGTCTGGGCGGCCGACGAAAGGAGCTTACGGAGAGCAGCAGGGGGCAGTGGTCGGAGGCTGACGAAGAGAGTGCGGTGAGAGAGGATGCCGAGAAGGCCATCTCCCAACTCGGGGTGCAGAACATTCGGTCAAGCCTGACCAACGTTGGATTGACTTGCTCGTTGCTCCATGTGAACCGCTTTCCGGAAAGGTGAAGCTCGCGTAGATGACAGTTGTCTAAGGTGCTTCGGAAGAGATTCATAAGTCGACGATTAAGATTGAGGTTGTTCTTATCGGAAGCCTTGTAGATGAGATTAAAGTCACCCATGATTAACCAAGGTTTCCGGACAGTGACGGCAATGGTTTGGAGCTCGTCGAGGAAGGCTTCTTTCTCAGAGTCAGACTGAGAGGGGCCATAGACGTTGTTGATGACCCAAGACTGGCTCGAGTGGGTGCAGGTGACCTTGGCGGTGATGGAGTTGTGCCGCATCAGGACATTGGTCATTGAGATGGAGCTATCATCCCAAAGCAGAAGAAGGCCTCCGCGGGTGCCGACGGCAGGGAGCTGAATGGCGCCGCGGAGTTTATGAGCACCGATCTCCCCGAGGATCGAGGCCCTAGAGGGAGGGAGCTTGGTTTCTTGAAGGGCTAGAATACATGGGTTGTGAGAGCAGACAAGGTTGGCGACAATGTCACGCTTGGCAGCGGAGTTGAGACCACGGATGTTCCAGGAGACGATCTTCATTGGGAAACTAGGTAGAACAACAAACCGAGGGAGTTGGCGAGGCCTAAGCGGGTATCTCCTCCTCGACAGAGGACATGCCCACAGCAGATAGGTCTAGGGCTGTCCTGTCAAGACCACACAGGTCGAAGACAGCGCTACTGGTTGAGGCATCCATCGGTGAAGAGAAAAGGGCGGTGAGCTGTGAAGCGAGATCATCCATGTCGACCGAGGCCCGCGGGACCAGCCCTAGTTTACGCGCTAGAACGGCCTGTGCTCTGCGGATGGAAGGGACCATAGAAGCACCAGGGCCAATCAGAGGCACGCCAGAGGAGGCAATGCGGGAGCTACGTCGAGTACCGAAGGAGGAGGTAACCCGACCGCGTGGACCGCGGCCACGGCCGCGCCCAGGCCGAGTCTGCGGCAACGGTGTGGATTCGAGGAGGGGCTGCTAGCAGGGCGTGGAAATTCTGGCGAGCAGCGCATGCACCCCGGATTGAGGTGGCGGGGGTGGCAGATCAGCCTCAAGAAGCATCGGATCAACCGAGGAATGAAGGTAGTGGTCATTGGGAGAGATGGCCTGAAAGACTAGGCTATCATCAAAGGAGGGGCGCGGAGGCGGTGTAGAGCTAGTGTGGTGAGGTGAGGCCAAGGGCGAGGGGTGCATGGCAGGGGAAAGCAAGGGCGACGGCGGCATGGAGAGCATTGGCGGGGTGCTGTAAGGCACGCACGGCGAGGCGGAGGAGAGGCGAGCTTTGGTGGTGACCATGCATGGTGGGCTCGGCGAGAGGGAACGCCGTAGCGGTAGAGAGCAAAGGCGAGTGGGTTCCGTGACAACGACAGGCACGGGGGAGCCGGGCGAGGCGACTTCGGGGTGAGGCGCCGCAGCAGCTGCTGGGGAGCCGAGCGCGGCAACAACCTGCCATGAGCGCGGCGAGCGGCTGGGATGGCGGTGTGAGGTGGTCGCGCGGGAGGACTCAGCTGGCCACGAGAGCCGATCACGGGTAGGCGCCTTGCCTGCACGGCGGGAGTGGCATGCCGCGTCATTGTCGGCACCATCCCCGTCGACATCAACGCCCTCGCACCAAAGCGCAGGAGGGCAGGGAGCAGCAGGCAGGGATTTGCAGGGCACCTCTAGTGCAGAGCGACGAGCGAGGGATGCACCCACACCGGATAGGCGCGCACGCACCGGGGCTTTGCTGGCCCTCTGAGGCGGGCGAGGAGGGCCATCGGCAACAACATCAACATCGCCTTCAACCTCTAGGTGCGGTTGAGCAAATGGCACATGGTGGTGGGAGTTGGCTGCAGCAAGCGTCGAGTCCGCGAAACCGGGGCGCCAGAGCTCGAGGCCAACCATGGGACGCCCACCCTCGATGCGGGCAGAGACGGCGGAGAAGTCTTCGACGACTGCGACGTGGATGAGGACACGAAACTCGGAGCAACGAGGTGGGCGTTGGCGGGGCACTACCGGAAGGTGTGAACAGCGCCATCCGCCATCTCTACAGGGCTCCAAGACCGGTGTTGGATCAACGAGCGTGAGCTTAGCCTCCAAGGGGATCGAAGCAGGGTCATGGGTCCAAACCCAAACACAGTACGCCGAGGTATCTGAGCGGTGGCGAGAGGCATCATCAACAACGTCGATGTGTCCGCAACCGGCGAGCAGGTGGTCGACAATCATTGGCTCCCAACAGTGGAAGGGGAGACCCTCCAGGATGAGACGGACACGGAAGCGGAGGACACCGGTGTGGTGAGCAGCATGGATGTTCTCCAGAAACGCGGAAAAGACGAAGTCGCGACCCATGTGGTGGAAGGAGTGGCGGGCGGCGACGAGCCTTGTCTGCTCTGGGAAGGCGAAGCGCACGAGAAAGCGGTGGCCGGAGATGAGGGAAACACGAACATCACCAAAAGGGGACACCAGTGTGGGTGCCAATTGCCATCGCAATCGCAACAGTATCCGGGTTGGGGCCACCGGCGACCAGCAAGGACAGCGCATGGAGATGGAGATCGACAGCGGCCGAGCGGATGGCAGGAGAGACCTCCACACAGGCGCGAACAGAGGAGGGACGGCGAGCTGCAAGGGCGGAGCACTGGAGCGGCACAGTGGGGGGAGGTGGGTGGGGCAGAGGTAGGGGTAGGAGGGGAGGTAGGCTCTGGTCGGAACGACAATGGCGGGAGCGATGACCTGAGCGAAGGCAACGCGAGCACTTAACAGGATCACGACACGCCGCCACCACATGGTCACGCGCGAGGCACCGGAAGCAACGCCCTTGGAACACGATGGCAGAGGCACGGCGCAGCGGGCGTGACGACCGACCGGATTGAAGAGTGGCGCCACGAAGGCGACGGGCGCGCCTCGGAAGCACTAGCTTCCAGTCAGAGGAAGAAGCGGGAGCAGTTGGGCAAACGACGACCGAACGGAGGGTAGGCCTAGCCAGAGCGGCGTCGGGAGTAGGTAGGGAGGCAGCCTCCGGCATGGAGGAGCCAGGGCGGCTTGGAATGGAAGTAAGGGGTGTGCTGGACGAATAGGTAGTAGGGGCGGTAATGGTGACAACAGGGTTGAAGGCAGTGGCAGCAGGATGCTTGGTGAGGAGGGCAAGTCGCGGGGAGACAGCAGATGCAGAGGGGCTCGGCGGTGGCTCATAGCGCAGGAACGAACTGCAAGATCCGGCGGAGAGCGTCTCAGAACTGGCCGCACTTGTTGGGGAGGCGGAGTGCGAAGAGATGGCCGCCATGGCCGAAGCGGCGCGAGGCGGAGGCAGCGGGGAGCACATCTGGATATGACGATGGAGGTGTAACCAGCGGTGCTCAAAGTAAGTGGCGACCGAGACAACCGGAGTGACAGCAAGCGGAAGAGGCGGCGTCGCCGACAGAGACTAGCAAAGAAATGCCGATGTCTCCGGAGGTGCCCGATGCCGGCGGTAGCCCCGATGCCGGCGGTAGCACGGGTGGCAGGAGACAGTGGGCGGACGAAGTTCGCCGGCGAGGCCCGAAGTGAGTAGAGGGCGGCTGCGGAGCCCGACGTGGAGTCGGCGGCGAGGAGGGGCGGCGGCGTCCAGAGGCGCCTGACGGCAGCGGGCGCGACCCGAGGGGCGGCCGTGAGGCGAGGCTGGAGGGAGGCTGCGGCTACGGTGCCACACCCGGCAGCGGCGAGCCCGGCGGCGGCGGCTAGGAGACTCCCGCGAGGTCGCCGGCGAGGTGGAGGCTGGGGAAGTTCATCCCCGATTGGATCTTAGAAGAGGCGAGCGGGATGGGGAGGGGGAGCCCGAGGGGCGGCGGCGGCTAGGAGACCCTAGCCGCCCGACTGTCGCGTGAAGCCGAAACCTTCCTTTTTTGTAGCTCTGAATCTGATGAACAAACCACCAACCACGTGGCCTGCTGTGAGCAGAGGGGAAGCAAGCAATCGGCAGAGGCGGCGCCGGTGGTGGCGGAGGCCGAGGAGGTCTTGGTCTGGCGTCGGTGGTGTGCGGGGAGGCCGAGGAGGCGGCGGCGGGGGTCCGAGGGGCGACGGTAGGCGGCGTCGGAGGTGGAGGTGGAGGGACGGCGGTGGCGGCGGCGACGATCGCCTGAGGCGGCGCCTGTGGTGGCGGAGGCCGAGGGGAGTTCTGGCGTCGGTGGTGGCGGGAGGCCGAGGGGATTCTGGCGTCAGTGGTGGCGGCGGAGGCCGAGGGGTTCTGGCGTCGGTGGTGGTGGCGGCGGAGGCCGAGGGAGTTCTGGCGCCGGTGGTGGCGGGAGGCCGAGGGATTCTGGCGTCGGTGGTGGCGGGGAGGCCGAGGGAGTTGCGGCGTCGGTGGTGGCGGCGGAGGCCGAGGGGAGTTCTGGCGTCGGTGGTGGCGGCGGAGGCCGAGGGAGTTGCGCGTCGGTGGTGGCGGGGAGGCCGAGGAGGCGACGGTGGTGGGGTCGAAGGGGGCGACGGGAGGCGGCGTCGGAGGTGGAGGGGACGGCGGCGGCGGCGGGCGGCGGCGGCTAGGGGAAACCCTAGTCGCCCCGCGGGTCGCACGCGGTGGGCTTTTAGACCTCCACTTTGGCCTTACCGTCGTCGTCTTCCCCGCAGGTCAAACACAGCGACAAGAAACAAAACAAACCACCCAACGTCTCTCTCCGAATGCTCAGGACTGAATGCCATGCCATGCCCCTTCGTCGATGCCATAGGCGGCGACGCTGAGGTGACTTGAAACTTGCAAGGGTAAACACAAATAATCCTCAAGCACGCTCTTAGGTCAGGTGTTCAAGCGCGATCACAAAATTCCCAGTTTTGAAGTTCCGTATCCATAATCTGCTACACTCGAAACGTGATCTTTCGTGGTCGGAAAATTTTCTTCCATGTACAGGTAGAAAACAGATATAGCAGCCAGTATACCAACGCGAATTCAAAACTAGACGCCCCTGCGCGCGCCCTTTTAAGCATCTCTCCCGCCAAAACATGCGCGGCGCATCCTCCGAGCCCTCCATGCTTGAATCTTTATCCCCTTCTTCCCCAGTGAATTCATGTGAAGAAGTCGTACTTGACCGGCGTGCCGGTGGGGTCGATCCAGGGCTGGCCGTGCAGGAAGTTCTCGACGGTGAACCTGGCGGCGTCCTCCCGGCTGATCGTCTTCTTGAAGCCCGGCCAGTCGACGCGCGCCGCCGTGTCGGCGCCGGGCCCAGTGTTGGCGTACTCGCCGTACCAGAGCGTCTTGAGCGCGAAGTCGCCGCTCCACGGCATGTACCCGGCCTTGTCGATGAGCGCCGGTAGCT
Source organism: Raddia guianensis (assembly GCA_036346415.1). Classification (NCBI taxonomy): domain Eukaryota; kingdom Viridiplantae; phylum Streptophyta; class Magnoliopsida; order Poales; family Poaceae; genus Raddia; species Raddia guianensis. The sequence goes on along the minus strand of CM070542.1, from coordinate 31,589,587 downwards.
CGGACTCCATGACGACGGTGCGGGAGAACTCGCGCCACGGGCGGCCGAGGTAGTTGCGGATGGCGGGGTGGCCGGCGGCTGTGAGCGCCGCCTCGGCGGCGAACTCGCACTTCTGGAGCACGAAGCCGGTGGCCTCGCGGCCGTCGGCTCGGCCCTGCGCCGTGACGATGTTCTGCTGGCTGTCAAGAGGGCGGCGGAGGGTGATGATGCAGTTCTGGAACACGGCGGCGGCGTCGCCGAAGATGAAGTCGACGGTGCCGGAGATGACGCAGTTGCGGTAGAACTGCGCCTTGGAGTGCGCGTAGAGCGTGTCCTGGAAGCCGTCCATGCGGCAGTTGAGGAAGATGGACTTGTCCGACTGCACCAACAGCGCCACCGCTTGGTGCTTCTCCGCACCCGCCGTGTTCTGGAACCCCATCCCGATCGCCATGAACCCGTCTCCCTGTGCACCTACACATTACAATCAAAGAAGAACATAACAATCAGCATTTGGCAACTATAGGTAGTTACCTTGCTAAGGCAATTTTGAGATTTGTTCCTATTGCTTTAGGATTAAATCCTCCGACAAGTGTTAATCATCTTCTTTTTCAGGGTTGTCGTGTGATCTTAATGCTCATTTAAACAAGTTAATATGAATTGGTTGCTTCTTTACCGTTGGTTAATTGGCTTTGTCGTAATGATATTATTTTTCACAAGTACAAAATTATTTCTTTCATACATGTAATCTTCAGACAAGTTCGTTGGTTGCGTCACCGAGCCTTACTTTTGCTAAAGGATTATAGGGATGCAATTTCCACATCATATCATTTCTCAAAGATCGTCGTGTTTTTCTACGCCAACCATGGATAAAAATGTCATTATAGAATTGGTGTGGGTTGAGCTATCGTTTCATGTTTGTTGATTTATAATAACCAAATGATATATTTTACATTTATTTAGACCATTTACATTTACGGATGTAGAGGCTGCATCATATTCATTGTCTAAAATAAAAAAAATAAGGATAAAACATGGCCGACGTCCTTACTGAAGGTCGCCGTCTTGAAGGTCGTGAGCCCGTCGACAAAGTTCCTGCTGCCGGTGACGACAGACTTGCGGGCACCGTCGCCGTAGACGGTGACGTTGGCCATCTTCTTGGTGATCGTCACGTATTCCTCGTACACTCCCTCCTTGACGTAGATTACATACCTTCCGTCGTAGGTCTTGGGCATGGCGCTGAGAGCCTCGTTGATGGTCTTGAACTTGCCGCTGCCGTCCTTTGCCACCACCACGTCTGGTGTGAGGTTGTTCTTGAACCCGCCGCCCTTGAGCACCCTCCGATCGCCGTCGGGCACCCACTCGGGGATGCCGTCGTTGTCGTCCTCAGCGAGGAGCCGGCGTTCGGAGGCCTTGAAGGAGGAGAGGAGAGATGAGGCCTTGTCGATGAGCGCGAGGGCGTTGCTGGTGAGCTCCTTCCCGTCTGTGAAGGACGCCTTCACTTTGTCCCGGAAGTCGCCGTCGGGGAAGCCGTCGATGCAGGTCTCCTGGTGCGCAATCACCGCGCTCAGCCAGATGCGCAGTTGGTAGCCTTGCTTGGCGAGGCCGTCCTTGCCGGCGGCGTCCATGCCCTGGAGCGTGCGGTTGAGGTCGTCCATGGCGTCCTCGAAGAGCACCTTGCAGTCGGCGACGGCGGCCTTCACGCGGGCGTCGTTGCTCATGATCAGATCGGCGCGCTCGAAAGCCTGGGACACCGCGTCGCCGATCACCTCCACGGACCTACGGACGATGTCCCTGGGCGATGACGGCGCGCTGCCGTTCGCCGCCTTGCCCAGGCTCCTCTCGCACACGTCCTTGAAGTCCGTCTGCGCGCACATCGCCTTGATGCTCTTCGACACGGCGCGGAGGTCCGACGGCGAGCCGGAGTCGGAGTCAGAGTCGGAGCTTGCGCTTGACCCCCCGCCGGACTTCGCCTTGGACGGCGACGAACCCTTGGAATGCGAGCCGCCGCCGTCGTGGGAGCTCTTTCCGCTGTACATGACGGCTGCGCCACCCATGACGACGAGTATGATGACGATGGACACGGTCCCGCCGGCGATCATGAAGCGCCTGCGCTGCTGCCGCGCCTTCTCGGCCCGGCGACGCTCGGTGAGCGGGCCGAAGTCGTCGAACGCCGACGACATGGTCGGAGCTGCTGCTGATCTTTCTTTTCTTTTTTTCTTTATACTGTAGTATTATTCACGGCTTCTTTCTCTCTCACACTCTCTGCCTGAGATCACCCGAGGCAGAGAGGATGGAGAAGAAAGAGGGCAGGAGGCACTGGAGAGGGAGGGGTTCATTTGGGCACCCTCGACCCCCATCAAAGAAGGGCCGTGAGGCCTTTGTGGAGGCTATGTTTGGGAGCTGGCTAATTGGCTATTCCTTGACCTCAAAATTTGCCATGCAAACAATGCGCGCGCGCACATACATAGTTAGTAATTACCGTGGTTGTTTCCAACTTTTTTTTGTTGAGATCGGCTTGAGATTAGGGCCGGTCCTGGAATTTTGGGGCCCGCGGCGAAAACTTATATGGAGGCCCCATCCACCTCCTCATATATAAATATATGTCTATGTATATATAGTCTTTTAAACACACATCATTGAAGAAATTAATATTGTATGCATAAAAATTACTTGTATAAAACACTTTAAAGTTTATGAAATAACAAATGTAAATTGTATTCATAAACACTTACTTGGCACTTGACATTATCGTAAAAAATTTCTTCTAACATTTTGTGATACAAAGTCATCGATTATTATATTGATATCAATCTCGTCCAATAACTTCTTCTCGATGCATAAAGTCGTCAAATCATTTAACCTTTCCTGTGTCATTGTTGATCTCAAATAGTTCTTCAACAATTTCAATTTTGAAAAGCTTCTTTCCGCCGATGCAACAGTCACAGGCACAGTAAATAAGATTTGATATGCAATGGAGACACTAGGATAACAATCCACATCTCTGACATGCTCGAAAATCTCTATAGCAGACAATACGCCATTTGGCAAAGTGAATTTCAAAATCTTTAATTCAGAAATAAGATCATGTATCTCAACATCAGATGAACCATCATAAGAGAAAGTGTCTCTAAATTTAGTGCAACACTCTTCAAGTTCGCTATCATTTAATGACTTCAGGGTGCTTGAGGTCAATAAAAATCCGAATATATTTTTAAACAGCATGAGTTCTTCAAATCTGGTCTTCAAAGAAGTGAACGCCATATCAACCAAAACCAAAAAATATTTAACTTCAAAAGCTCTCTTGGCTTCTAGGATTTCTTCTTGGGAATTACTTTCATCAAATTGTTTCTTCCTGACGGCACGACGCTTTACTGAAAATGATACATCTACACCCATGTCATTTGCAATACCTTTGACAATGTTCAGACAATCAGAAAACCCATCATTTCTGTACTTCTCAAAGTATTCCGTCATACCTTGTATTAGCTTTAAAGTAGAGTCAATGCACATGGCTGGAGATTGTAGCTTTTTACTTACTTTGTTTACAGCAAATAAAATATCATGCCAGATAACCATACCAAGTAAAAACTCAAAGCTGCCAAGTGCATCAAATAAATTTTTTGCATCACTTTTGTCCTTAGGTTCAATGTCAGAAGCATGACGTAACTCAGACAAAGCTGACTTTATCTCTGTTGCTTGATATCTTATTGCTATAACACTTTTGATTCGACTCTCCCACCGAGTATTGGACATAACACATACGCGAATACGCGATAGATCGCTGACGGCTGATCGGCAGATCGCTGACTCACGCGAGTGGAGGGCTGGAGGGCTGGAGGCCGAGGCGCCGCCGAGCCGCCGCTGAGGCCGAGGGTGTCGCGTCTCGTGACGGCGAGTCAGCGACACGGCGTGAGGAGAGGCGCTGCGTGAGGGACACGCGACTACGCGAGTCACGCGGCGTGATGCGTTGGGCTCGGGCTGGACGTCTCGCCGTCTCGGTGTCTCGCGAGGGACACGCGAGTCACGACTTGGGGTGAGGCCATGAGGAGTACAGGCCGTCACTCGTCAGCCCGTCAGGCCCATACTGCCATACGTATACCTGCATACGGTATACCTGGGGGGCCCACGAACTTTGGGGGCCGGGCGCCGCCTGCCCCCCCCAGGGCCGGCCCTGCTTGAGATCAGGCGTTTTTAGGCCGTAGATCAGAAACATGTATAGGACACAAAGAATTCAATGGATGTATCTAGGTATGTGAGAAAATCGACTAAGACTTCTAAAAATTAGTTGTATGATGATTAGCAAAAGTGTTTTTGTTTTTTGTTTTATTTTTTTAAAGGAGCACTGTGGAGATCCGGCAATTTGATCCCACGGTTATAACACACCTGAGAACCGGTTTATATTGTTTCCTGGAGATTTGAACCCAGGCTGGTAGGTTTCACAGCCAAGCACCTTATCACCTGTCTTAGGAATACTTCTTTGTTTTATTGCAGTTCAAAAACAAACGACGTTCAAAATATTTTTATACATCGGATATGAAAGAATGGCTAACATTTTAGCGATAGACTAAAATGTTGACCAATAATTGTAGCAAACTCAATCTTCAATTTCAAGAAAACGAGCAAGGTAAACGGGCCTGTGGCCCATCGACGCCGAGACTATACCGCAGAAGAGTGGGCTTTACACTAAAGAAGAATGGGCATTATAATATTTTTTTTCCTAGAATAACGGTACAGAAAGAGAAAGGCAAATATGCATCCAATCCGAATATGATTTGTTATACAAAATCCACCGTGTCCATAATATAGATATTAGAGGAGAACAATTGAGAGGAAAATCCAAAAAAATACTAAACCAGTTCAGTAAAAGACATATTATATTTCGTAATATGCATACCGTTAAAAAAATATTTCATGTAACTATATTCCATAAGGCTGTACGTACCGAACTGTCGGTACGAAGAAATAAATCTTGCAAAGTAAAATCACCGCTTTACAGAATATATTTTGTCTGCTGTAACCCTTCTTAATGGTTAATGTAGCTAAAAAGCATCAGTACCTGGAGAAAAGTAAAAGGTATGTCAGCAATTTAAAAAGACATGTGATTTTCATATGTAGAGGCACGAAAAAGGTACCCATAATACGTAGAAAAATGACCGCGCAAACTACAAAATGAAGAAACCATGTTTGACTGATCGTCCACTTGCAAATGAATGACATGACACGCAGTGAGCATCAAGAAACAAAATAATATGGAAATTAACAAACCCTAGTGCTAGATTTCTTGTCAGCTTCTCCACAAGAACAAGGCTAATATCCTATGACAGGTAGTTGATACAATACTCTCGAATTGGCACGAACTATCTTCAATCCAACAAATTGTCATATGCATTGGATTACATATAATTAACATCCAGATCTGCCCTAATTTATAAGCACAAATATAAATAAATTGATACATTGGCAATGTTTCCTATAGAAAATGGGAACGCACATAACTGAAACCATCCTTTATTTAAGGCATGAAACATAGATAAATAGGACAGCCAAGTATAAAAGTGACTAAAAAATCACCTTGTGCTCCAATAAAGAATTGTTCCCAAACATTTGATGGAATGGATCTGCATTTGTACACTGTAAAAAGTTGAGATGAAAAGCCAAAAAAACATTCCTCTTTGTGCTCTAATGAACAATTGTCCCCAACCACTACATAGAATGAACCCTGCATTTGTTGCTTCTAGGAAATAAACAAACAACTCGGAAACAAAACCTTTTTATTTTGGGCAAAACAAATTTGGAACTAATTTGTAAATTGTCGAACCACGTGCTATGCATTATCTATAATCTTTCAACGTCGTTTGACTCGATCTCAAGTAGCGCCAGTTCTGTATGTTGATGAAGCATATGTAAGCTGTGTTGTTAGGCTAAAACCCATGCAACCTAAATGCACCACCTTTTATCAGATCGAACACCTGACCACGAAATCACATAAAAGCAAAGATGCGACTACCAAATTGTTGACACCGATTTTGTCACAAATATCCACATGGCGCTTAAATAATTAAAGTGATGATATTTATGTAATAAAGTATGTTGATGGCTAAAATCCATTAAAAAATATATATTGATATTAGAAGGCATGGATTCATATACATGCAAATACCATGCACAGTTAATTGGCTAGTTAGCCAATTGAGTAGTTAAATGAAATGATGTTTACTCTACTCGAACCTGGTCACGTATAGCTGCCTGCATAGCCAAGTAGTTAGCAAATGGGTTAGGCTGGTCTCTAATCAAATGCGGCCCATGAAACAAGCCTATACGGTCACGTACGTCCATGGCCTTGCATGTACGTACGTCCAACTCCATGCACGGTTTAAACCAGCCAGTTATGAAGCTAATTAAGGCCCAGTAAACTTCATTAGCTAGCCCATATTACATCGTGCTTGCGGTTGTTGTTCCAGATGGATTCGTATGCGCGCATCGCGATTCAAAACTTCAAATGAAGTCCAACGCCGTCGCTTTGGGCGCGGTTGCTAGATGACTCCGCGACGCACTCAGTCGAGGCGAGCAACTGCTATGCGCGCCCCCACGTTCGCACGCAGCGCGTGGCTCGTCCAGAAAACGAACTGCTGCTCGTCGACTCCTATAAATAGAGCGCAGGAGCCATTGCGAAGGAGGGCTTGGAGAGAGAGCAACAGAGGGCAGACGCGAGGGAAGTTAAGAGTACCCACGCTGCCGAACATTGCCCAAAAGCATCTGGTTGCTCGCAGGCCGGTTCGGAGGATCGGGCTGGACGCTGAAGGCTTAGGCTAGACACTATACGCTGGAGACACCGGAGGGCTGCTCTTCTCTCGCTTTAAACGCTTGAGGAAGCTGCTGTGCTGCTCTCTCCCTTCGGCTCTAAACGCCGGAGCCCTAAGGAGCGCTTCTGCTGCTGGAGTGATCGGTGAGACCGACGCTCTTGCCGGCGACGAAATCAGCGCGAGCAGCCGAGAAAGAAGGTAAGAAGGTGAGAACTAGGTAGCATGGCCTTGATCTTTCCTTCATGATGCATCACTTCTCCCTCAAATCATCTCTCCTATGCTTGATCTGCTTGCGCGGTTCAGATCAAGGGCCATGGGATATTTGACTTCATGAGCAAATCATAAAAGGCCAAAAAAGGGTAAATCCCTGTAAAAGCCTTATTGAAATCATGTTGCATATTGCTGCATTTATGTTCTTGAAGCAAAATTGCACCACAAATGCATATATGTACGCACCCGGCTAGCAAAATTAGTCGTAGCTACATCGCATGTATGTAAAGCCTGGCTAAAGAAATTTGCATGATTGTCCCGTTGATATATGCGGTTCCACAAAAGTTTTGTGGTCTAAAGCCTAATTGATGGTTAATGTTCATAAAATGGTTAATCAATGCATTAAAGGATTAGCCTCTGTTCATTAGCATGACACGCATGCATGTAAAAGGCAAAATGTGTCATGCTGCCCAAGTTTTGCTATGCATGTAGCATGAGATAAACTGAACACTATAGAAAATTAGTTAATCTTGATAAGTTCGTACTAAACGCTAGCACGTTTAGCCCATAAATAAAAATACAAGCTTCATGTATTGCTGCATATACGGTTGCATGGCTAGAGTGCATATGCTCAAAATCATGCATCTGTTAGAGTGCTGCATCTCTTGATTCATGAAGATTAGCACGCGATGCATTAGATTGAAAGTTCGTCTACGCACGTACAAAAAGAACTTCCGAGTAGAGCATTCTCCATAATCTGCATGCTAGTTAATGGTCATTTAGTCATGCAATTAGAACTGACCGGTCTCCCTCGGATGATTGAACTGCTTCTTGGTTAAAATACGAAACCATGTTAGCGAGCAATAAGGAATAGTTAGCATTCTAAGTAGGATGCTAATTACATATGCCATCTCAAATTGAAACTCTTCACGCAAGGATATAAGATGCGTAAAGAAACAAGTCCGCCGCATATTTGAGTACGCACACATGTCCGTATAAGCGCAGATCAGCATATATGCTGTGACCCTATGGAAATGCATGATCGCATTGATGATAAATCTTTATGCATGTTAACCAACTTCGTTGCACGTCTGCATGGTCAGCGTGTTAAACAGTATGTTTATACGGCAACATTTTCATCTGCATGAAAGGCTAAAAGTAGCTAGCATGTTAAAACCAAAACCAATCTCCAGTGTGTTCCGAGCTATATCCTGTATAGATACATGCATATATATGTATGGCTAGCCAAAATTACACCGCGTGTTATAAAAGAACACGTTGGTTAAGGCTAAAATCAGTCCATGAATATGGGCTAGGGTCATATAAAAAGATATGTATGCTTCTAATTGATCTTCAAATTAACTGAGATCAGCATCAATAAATTTAGGCCCAACGAAAGAAATTTGCATGAGCTAAAATTTGATACATGGCTCAAGGAAAGTAGCATAGCCTAAAATTTGGTTAATGGTAATGGTCATCAAAACGGCCAAACCATCAAAATTGCGCATATGCAATGATAATGAATTAAATCATTGTTATGCTTAGCGCATTATATCGCTCCAACGACTAACAAAATAATTAGTATACATATGCATAGTCAAATAGTTAACCTCTGCATTAGTTAAAAGTTGGCGCTCACATTCAAAATTAAAAGAAAACACACGTATACACACTACGCGTGCTTAACATTGATCACATGGCAAAATATGTTTGGTATCAAGCCCTGCAAGTCAAACGCACGGCCATTAAAGTCTATCCCTACCAAATAAAATGTGTCGATCAAATCCTAACTCATATGTTAATCAACATGAGGGTTAATTATGGATTAGCAAAACGATCAAATCACCGAGGTCATGCGTAGGCATCAAAAATAAGTGAATCTTATGCTTACGTATGACGACATTCATATGCATATTCGTCTGCACATTAAAAAAGAGAGAAATTCTTAAGAATTGCCTCACATATATAGAGCATATATGTGCATGACAATAAATTCTCATGCATAGTTTCACACATAGAGTGACGTGCATGGTCAAAATAAATTCTCGTGCACAACTCAACATATAGAGTATATTCATGCGTGTGTGGTTAAAGAAAATTCCCATACCAAGCTCTATATAGAGTACACACATTTTTGTGCATGACTAAGATAAATCCTCATGAAGGATAAATAAGATTGCATCCCGACCGAAAAGAAAAGGTCAAATCATATGTCTATGTGCATGTGCGTAGGCTAGCATATACATGCCTAAAATATGCGCGCATAAAAAAATGTTGCTTAACGCAACAATATAAAATTTGCCATTATATTACCATGGGAAAATTGTTATTAGGATGCACACATAAAAGCATTCCAAAATATTTGTCTCATATATTGTGCTAATCAAAGTAGCATAAAATTCAAATTGTGATGCCCCCATAAAAGCATCCCCATGCTGACTAGCCATCCATGACGCTAGTAAAACAAAATTAAATTGAAAAGTCTCCGACGAAACATCCGTCATCGACGCCCTGAAGACACGAAGATTATTTTCTTTTTGTCTTTTGTAATTTTCTTTATGTTGCAATTTGATGTAATATATATATGTTGGAATTCTTAATCAGGGGTTTTCTCTTTTGAGATGTAATTAATAGAATTTGTATGGAAATAAATATGAATTCTGGAAGTTTTGTACTCGCAATCTCTTGAATTTCTATAATCATTTTAAAATAATAAATTTGTATCTAATGACGTGGAGTTGGGATAAATCCTATTAAATATAAAAAACTGCTTTAAAATAAAATAAAGCAAAAGCGCGTTTTCCCCGTCGTTCACAAATAGAACTAAAGAACAATTCAATGAGTTATATCGGTAAACAAAGAACTGATCCTCTATGAAGAAGTGTATATGTAACCTACAATTGCGTGTTGTGTAATGTGTAGAAGGCATATGCGAAAATGAGGATGAGAGGGGAATAGAAGTAACCTGTCTTTAATGCGCGAGCGGCACTGACAAATTCAACCAAAATGACAAACCTTTAGGCTGAGTTGGAACACACCTGGAAATGCTCCATGACAACTCCATTGAAATGATAGGAACACATCACAAAAATTATCTAGTGTATTAGATGACCTCTTAAAAAATGGGAAGGCAATGCAATACTAATGAACTGAAAGATAAGCCAGCACCGCGATATAGCTTTTGGGGGAAAAAACCATACAAAATTGAGAACTAAGATGTAAAAAAAATATAGAATTGGCTTGTAAACAAAACTCTAGAAAGCCTACATCTGCGATCGTCCTATTGCTGAGGGCTACATTTATGATTTCCATTTAAAAATGCAGGAACTTTACATCCACCCTAAACTATGTACTAACTACAGTGAACATCCCAGCAATCTATGAACCAACAAAGCCATCAGTGGGTAATTATGTGGCCTACAAACATGTTCGCAAGCAAAATTCTTTTTGAAACAATGAATAATCGATGAAAACAGTGCAATGCCCTTGTGAGAATCATGACAAATTTTGAGGCGCAAAGCATGCATTTAAATAGCGGGCTATAGCGGCGCTATAGCGGCTGGAAAGGGAGAACGCTAGGCTATGCCCATTTTTGCCGCTATGGCAGCTATGGCTGCTAAAGCGTGATTTAGCTCCGCTAAGCGCAGCTATCCGCTAAGCCCAAATTGTGAAACCCTAATTGAATTTCATGAATCATGTCGTAATGTCAGTATCACAGTATGTCACTTAAGTGGAGCCTTACTACCTAGAAACATATTTGTGATCATGAGTTCATCAAATATCTTGGTTACCATGTTTTTTTTCACCGATTACTCGTATTTAACTATTTTTGCATGGTTTTTTTTTTTATAAAAAAACGCTATCGGCCATACCTCCGCTATAGCTCCGCTATAGCCTTATAGCCTTTCAAAAAAAGTTGCCGCTATTTGCCATAGCCCGCTATTTAAAACCATGGCGCAAAGAGAGCAGCCATGCTACAGCACTGCAATCTGCACAACAAAAAAACACACATGCGCGCACACACATACGTATACATAGACATATACTGCATCCTCCCCCGTGAATGAGCTGACAAAAAATGAATGAGCCGACAAAACTAACCTAAAATACATGAAGAACAATGTTAAATATGACCCTGGACACATTGACACGGTGGAATAAACGGAAACTTCTATAGCAAAGTTGACAGATGCAAACAATGCCATGAATCTTTAGAACTCGAAGAAAGCACGAAGTTACCTTCATGGAGAGCTCATAGTAGCCGCCACAGGGAGAGCATGGAAGAAGGACAAGGCAGAGAAGCATCATTATACCGGTGGGGAAGAGAAGAAGAGGGACAACGCGGGACGACGTGTTGGTCGGGGAGAAGGCACCCTGCTCCTTCCCTTATCAACGGATCCGGTCTCGCAGGGAAATGCTCAAATGACAAAAATGAAGGGACAATACATATGATCAAATATAGCGGTAAAGGAAAAATTTTAGCTTATTCGGCTACTTCTTTAACTCTTTCTTTTTTATATATCTATATTCATCTGATCGCTTCGTCCATTTAAACCATCCTAGATAGTACAACCTGCATAGGACATTGAGGTGCTTCCAAATAAGTATAAAACAATATTCAAAAAACACTTTGTATGATCATTTTGTCCATCTAAACAATCCTATATAATACAATCTGCATAGGACACTGAGGTGCTCCCAAATAATAAAACAATATTTAAAAAATACTAAAGCATCACGCACTAACCATTAAGAATATCGCGATGTTCATTATCATAATAGCGCAAACAGTGCAGGTCATGCACACAAAGCATCAAGCAGTTGTGAACTGTGGTCCACGTTAGAATCAACAGTTTATACCGACAGACCTAGAGCGATTGTTTGCTGGATTTTCAAATCAACACAAGGATAAATTACTTCCGTGTTCATGTCTAACTGTCTTCAATTTGAAACTAACTTATAGGCTACTAAGCTTCAATCCGTGATTCAAATATTCTTGTATTGATGCCATTTATTCCCTTATTTGTGAACACAAAAAGGAAGTGGAATGGCACTGATGTCACTGGAGGAGAGGAGCCGCGAGAAGCCATCGGTATCAGTGGCAGCGGAGGGCGCGGTGAACTTTCGGTGGACGGCGCCAAGCAAGGAGGAGAGAAGCGCAATGGGTCAGAGGGCTGAGGAGCAGGGCACCTGGGGCGACGCCGTCTGAGACGTGCTGAACAGGAGGGCGAACCCGGTCAGGGGTTCATGGGATGGCGCAAGGGTGAGGGCAGGAACAACGGCAATGAGCGGATAAGCGGCGCGGGGGGCACAGCATGTGGGCCGACAGAAAGGACGGTGTGGCGGCGAAATTGTGGATGCGGGGAACTTGCGGCGGCGATGGTCAGGAGGACATGAAGAGGAGCACACCATGGACTCCCTCCCTACCCACCGGGGCGGTGGGGGTGAGATAGAGGAGGAGCAGGGATGCAGTTTGACCGAACGGAGAAGTACGGTATGGAAATCAAGAACTCAATAACAAAACCCCAAAATTTTGTAAATCGAAAACCCTAGAGTTCTAAATCGAGCCAAATCGAAGCGGATCTCGTACCTTGTATTGCTGATGCTCCCCTTTGTAGGCGGTCCGAAAGCTCGCCGTCATCACCGTGTTCATGCCAGTCGTCGTTGGCGGGGAGGAGGGTGGAGGCGGCGGCGAGCAATCTTGGAGGCGCGAATCCGTCGTGAGGAGAAGAAGCGGCGGTCACCATGCAAAAAGGGAGAGGAGCGACGGGTAGCAGCAGGCACTGAACAGTGGCCATGGCGGAGGCGGCAGCGTCATGGCAGGGGTACGGTTCGGCGGCGGCGGTGGTGCGACGGGGGGAGGGGTGGAGGACGGAAGCGACAGCAGGGAGCAAGATCATGGGCAGAGAGATGGCGGAAGGGAGGGCGTTCGAGCCAAAGAGGCAGCCAAACCCTAGCCACGCAGGCCACCGGTGAATCGCACCTATCCGCGGCCAATCGGACGGCTAGGAACAAATGGGGCGACGTGGCTGGACGGCCAGGCAAAAAACATGGGGGAGGCTTGCAAACCTCCACGTGGCAGCAAGGGGGGACCTAAACCCTCTCTTGTACATTTAATAGATTTAACGACAACAAGAAGTTTGAAGATGGTATTTCACACTCACAGCCACCTACCAATAAACATTGTGGCCGTTTTCGTGCAACTTGCCACAAATACTTTTAAAAAAATCACTCTTTGAAAAACACAGACTGGGGTTTGTGAATCAACTGCAAAAATAACTAAAAAGCAGACGATTTGTACCGAGCCTCTTCAGTAGTGACTTTCAAGTGGGCTGATTTGGTAAAAAAAAAAAAAGTTGGAAGAAAAAACAAGGCAAAGAAGCAAAATCAGTAATCACCACCACACTTAAAAAACAGGTTCGAAACTAGTTCAAAATAATAAATAAAAATATCTTAAAGGAAAAATATTTATATTAAATAAAATAGAGTGAATCCTTAAAAACAAAAAACAAAATAAATTAATCGAATGAACCCTTACAATCATGGCAAATTCATGTAGGCGGTATTAAGTTCTTCCACAACTACAATATATGTACTCCCTCCGGTCACAAAAAGAAGTCGCCGTTGACTTTTGTACACGCCTTTAGCCTTTCGACTTATTCAAAAAAGTTATATAAATATTATTTATTTTGTTATTATTTGGTTTATTATTAAATATATTTTAAGTATGACTTATATTTTTATATATTTGAACTAAATTTTTGAATAAGACGAATGGTCAAAGACGTTTCCAAAAATCAACGGTGACTTCTTTTTAGGCTAGCGCCATGCGTCGAACGTCCGTCCGGACGTGCGCGCCGGACCAACGCCGTCCGTTCGATCAACCAGCGCGCGCGCCCGGCGTTGGCTAGATGTGCATGCCCAGCGTTGGCTAGATGTGGACATGCAGTTGATCATTTTTCAATTAAAACTTCTGATTTTTTTTATAAAATTCAAACAATGTTCAAAATGCGTGGAATAAATTTCATAATTCTTCTAAAATCGAGAGCAACCCATTTAAAATTTTTTAAGATTTTTGTTTTTTTCACTTTCTCATTTTTTTTATGTGAACCTAGGAGAAGGCACTTATGAAACTTATACATATACTAGCGAAACTTGGTCTTGTGCTGATTAAATCTGATGAAACTTGTATGAAACTTCGATGTAACCTGATGAAACTTGTTGGTGCAAACGGTTGGTGGATTAGAGTAACCAGTCAAAATTTATGGCCATCAAAAGAAAAAATGCTTGTGGGACCCACCTTGCATGGCTGCATGCCCTCCCACCGCCTCACACGGGTCGGGCCACGTCTGCGTGTCCGGACGAGCCGGACCCGAGTGAAAATAGAGCGGATACAGACGGATAATGGCTTTACCATATCCGTATCCGCTTTCTTTTTATCGGATACGGATACGGATACGGAGATACGGATAGTATTAAAACGGATCGGATATTGAATCGGAAAAGGATATTAATAAAACGGATAGTACCCGGAATCAGATAATAACCGAAAATAAAACGAATATTTTTCGGATAGTATGTATACCGTAATAAACTTTGGATTAGCATAGCAATATTGTCTATAACACAACAACTTAAGATAATAAAAGGGCACACATAGTTTATACATTGACCATACATGACGACGGATGGCACATTGATCACATATGAAAACTTGGCAAGTAGCTGGTGCCTGACGACCGACGGCCTGGTGAGGTGGGACGTGAGGTGTTAGGCTTGCTTAGTCATGGACCTGGTATTGGTTGACAAGCTGTTGGGTCTCAACCTAGTTTTAGGCCATTATCTGGTTAAATATCCGGATTGCAATTTATCCGGATATCCGAATTGCAATTTTATCCGGATATCCGTATCCGCTCCGTTTCCGTCGGATATCACCGATACCATATCCGCTCCGTATCCGCTTATATCTATTCGGATAATTATCCGTATCCGTATCCATCGGATACTAGAATTTCATGCCATTTTTTAAAATATGGATATCGGATACGGATACGGTTCGGATATTATCCGCTCCGTTTTCACCCCTACCAGCCTCAAGAGTTTTTGTTTATTTTTATGACCGGAGGTAGTAAATTTTATGTGGACTAACAGAAAAAAAAAACCATATTTTCTTAGCCCAAACAATGAGAACCCACACCGCATTGCCCGCTTGGGCGGTTGGGCCTCACCACTTGTGTGAAGACGCGGGAATCCCAATCCCACATATTCCACTCTGCAAATTTTAATTTTTAAATTGTAAAGAACAAAAATTCAGTATAAAAAATATTTTCCACATATCAGTAAAATAGAAAAACAAAACAAGACAAAACAAAACAAAATGAAAAAGTCGTCTTTGAGCTCCACACAAAAAGGAGAAAAATTTTCAACATCTCAAAATGACCCAAGATCGACCAGTGAGCAAAAACCACTGGTATGTCTATCTTTGAAGACCGTTTTAGTCCGAAACAATATGTATTTGTGGTTTGTCTGTGTATTTTGTATCATGCTCAGAAATCAGAACGGATCTGAATGACTTGCCTACGGACCTCCATGTTTACGGCCCATGCCCAGCCACACAATAACACAGAAGGCCGACCAAAGAATTAAAAAGCCCAGAACCCCCCGGGGGGACCATGTCTCAGTCTAAGCCAGGCTGCCGGTTACTGGTGAGCACTGACCTTGAATTTTTTTTTTTTTTTTTTGAGAACAAGGCAAACATGCCATTCAATTCCAAAGCTTCAGTCTTACAAAGTGACCCTTACAGATAAAGAAAATTACAACAAACGCACTCAAGGGCCTATTCATATAACAAATAGAGAAGCTTTCCCTTCTCCTTACGCCGGCCACCAAGACGACCACCGACGAACGACAACATAGCACCCGACCTAGCGTGACCGACAAGCACCAGATTCGACGGTTTTGAAGGTCAAAACCAACAATAATCGTCAAAGAACAAGCGACCGTCGCGGGCATGAAACCAAAAGCAAGGCCCAAAGAATTACCACTGTCATCATCAGCAGAGGCACGAACGTCGGAGTCTCCCAAACCAACCTTCCCAATTCACCTAATTCTCCAAAAGCAAAGCCTCCACAAAGAGAAGCTTTGTTCCCATCACGCCATCTCGCTCCAACTTCCTGCTGCAACAAAGAAGGGAACGCGACGACGCAGGGTCTGCAGACGAAACCTCCCGGGCAATAGGACCTCGTCGCCGGCCGTCTCCCCAGAAGCACTTTATTCGAAAGCCTCAAACTACCGATAACACACAAAACTGTACATACCTCGGCCAAGAACAGAGACGCTGTAGCCAGGAAAACCCTCGTCGCCGCCACGGAAGACCGGCAAGCTCCGGGCACCCCAGCGACACCAGCTACCAACGAGCAGGCCGATCCAAAATACTCCTCAAACCTATCCCTAGCCTACTATTAATACTACTCCTAAAGCATCTCCCTGCCCAGATCCACGTTCCCCCTACACCGGCGGTGACCCGGAGGCACATTGACCTTGATTTGAACGTAGACCCCATCATAGGAAGCCTGGCCTTGCCTGACCCGACCAGCACGTCAGGTCGGGCCCAGGCCCAGCAAAAACACAAAATAAGCCGTGGTCGGGCCTTCGGGCTTCGAGCCGGGCTTGGGAATGGAAATGAGGCCCAATGTGCCGAGCTAGGCCGGGCTCGAGCCTGGTCCCACAGGACCGGGCTTTACCAAGCTCGGCCCGGCCTTTGAGCAGGTTTATTTGAAAGTTGTTGTAAACTTTAATCTGAAAAAATTATGACCTCTTGAAAGAGTGTACAAAATTATAATAAAACTATTTTATGAACTCTAAGAAAAACTATTTAAAGTACACAAAAATGATTACAAAGTACTCATTTGTTCTTTTTTATTCGTCGTTGTTGACTTTTATACATGTATATTAACCATTCATATTATTCAAAAAAATTATTTAAGTTATTTTTTTGTAATGCTTTGTTTTTCATTAAAGGTACTTTAAATATGACTTATATTTTTGCATATTTGTACTAAATTTTTTGAATAAGATGAATGGTAAAAGATGTCTCAAAGTTAACAGCAACAAATAAAAAAAAACCAAGGGAGTATCATTTGGCTTATACAAAATAACAAATTGAGAGTATTACATCATTTGGTTTATACAAAATAACAAATTTTTAATTTAATTTGATTAATTTACTTTAATCTGAAACAAACCAGATCATAGTGAACTCGTACCAGTTCTCTGTGGCTTTGAAGCATATGAGCTCGTGGCCGCTATATAGGCAAAGCCAGCTTTCTATGTGGCCTAGCTAGAAGCTATCGCTTCTCTGCGTCGTCCAGTTGTAAGTACAAACAGCGCGGCTGCTTGCTGCCAGTAGTGGTAGCTAGCTAAAACACTAGCAGCAGCGTCACCCCAGCCGAAGCTGGAAAGGGCTGAGAATCGGTTGGTCACTGGAATCGTTCCTTCTGATTTCTTCTTCGTCTCTTTGCGAAATAGCCAAAAGCCACTACGAAAGGTGTAAAGGAAGCGGATGAAAAAGCCAAAAAAAAAAAGAAGATGAAGCGACAGCGTGTTCAGCTGTAGTCTCTCTCTCTCTCTCTTTTGAGAGAAACACTTGTTAGAATTAGCCCTCATGTTATTAACCTTGGCGGTGCCTCCGTTTACAAATCAGCGTAACCTTGATCTTCTTTCGTCTGTCCTACATACATTACTGCTACTTGTGCAAAGCAGCTCATTCTGATCCTTTTTTTTCCTCTTTAGAAAAAGCTTCCCTGTCTTTTATTCTTCTCTTCTATCTTTTCAAGACAGGAATATCGATTCTCTTTTGAAAATAAAACGTGCCAGCTTTGTTATCACGGAATTTCAAGCTTCTAGGTAGAACACTTTTAGAACAACGAACATATTAGTTTCATTTTTTGCCCCCCATTTGGATCGATGGCGTGTTTTGTATGGACAACATTTCATATGTTGGAGCGTGTGTCTGATGGTTGTATGCATCTTGTGTTTAGAGGCTAGGATTTTTATTTCATTGTCTAAAAGAACATTTTTTTGTCAGAGTTGTTTATTGCCTTCTTTTTTTAAAAAATATGCATCTTCTAAATATTTTCACACTGACAATTGTTTGCCTTTTTCATTCTTTTTGAAAAAGACTTTATTTTATATATTTTCAAACATTTATAATGTTTCCCTTTTTCTTGAAGCACACTCCTCTTTTATTATTCTTTTTCAAAACACACACACCTTCAATTCGAGGTCTAGTTACGCCTAGGTCACATCTCGACCCGATCCAGCCCATTCCCATTAGACATTTTGTTTGTCTGCCCTAACCTACACCATCGATGCCCTGACCCATGTCGATCCTAAGAGAGGAGGAAAAGATGTTAAACTAGGTTTGAGAGAGGAGCCAAAGTCATCATTGTTGTGCTGTTGTGCCATGCCTACTTCGCTGCGTGCAATGTTGTCCCCACCGTGTCATGGCGCCCCACCACTCTGCATGTCATCCTCTTAGCACCTCAACCTGCCATCTTGACTGCACCACTGCGTTTTTGCACTGTCCTTACCATGTTGCCATGTTGTTAGGACGAGCAAAACTAGAAGAGGCATTCGCACTGTCGACCGCACCGTTGTGCCATGGATCTTTATGTCGTTGCATCGTTGGAAGGAAGAAGAGACACCACTATACCATCAGGAGGGCACCACTGCATCCGCATGACCGACGGCTTGCCGCATGAGGGAGGGGGTGGGAGAAAACCCTAGGGAGGGGTAGGTGGGAGGAGAAGTCGCGCAAAAGAGGGGGATCAGTCGGGGGGAGGGGGAGGGTGTGAGAGGGGATTAAGGGGTCCAGAAGTAGGTCACATCAACACAATGGGAACATATTGGGTTGGGCCGAGGCAGGGCTGACCTTGACCCGAATCGACTAGAATCGGGGTGCAAATCTAACCTTTAAACGCATCCGTCTGTTTGATAAAAAAAATGTGCATTACGTGGTCGTACTAGGAATGGGGATGAATTTTGTGATTCACAAGAAATACAACAAAGTTAAACGGCTCAATAAAAATAAAAAATATCAAAGACAAATCTTAATTTTAATTGCATACAAGAAAGGATGTGAAGTCGCTGTCCAGTGAGGCCACCAGATTCAATTGATGCACAATCTGTTCCTTTCGCCAATCTTTGGAATCCGACTTCTCTGTCCTGGATATGTTTCCCTTGATCACCACTCCACAGCACACTTGTGCCCTAACCGCTAACAGTCCTCCAGATACTGTTGGGTTTAGTCCCACATCGGTTATAGGTGATGGGGGAGCACAACTTAAAAGGTGGAGGCACCCCTCTTCCTTCAGGCTAGTCTTTTGGGCTGAGTTGGGCCAGGACCTGGGTTGTGCTTCCAGTTGGGCCAATACATGTGGGGACCTGGGCCCGAGACCAGGTGTTGGTCTCGTGGGGAGCCGGATCGCTGGCGGGCCATGAGATGGTAGGATCGCAGCGGGCTCCAACAAGTGGTATCAGAGCCATGGTTGATAACCCAGAACGTCTCCATGAGATCGCACAGTGTAGGACAGATGATCCGATATATGATGGGGGAGATTGTTGGGTTTAGTCCCACATCGGTTATAGGTGATGGGGGAGCACAACTTAAAAGGTGGAGGCACCCCTCTCCCTTCAGGCTAGTCTTTTGGGCTAAGTTGGGCCAGGACCTGGGTTGTGCTTCAAGTTTGGCCAATACATGTGGGGACCTGGGCCCGAGACCAGGTGTTGGTCTCGTGGGGAGCCGGATCGCTGGCGGGCCATAAGATGGCAGGATCACATCGGGCTCCAACAAGATACAAATTCCCCCAAGCTTGGCAAAACTGTGACATTGAAGAATTACTCAAGAGAAAAGAAGGAAAAAAGAACGAGAGAAATACATCTCAGGAATATTGGCACCAGGGATAAAAGAAATGCAGAGAGAAGCCCTAACTGTTGAATAATTCTCCATAGACAAATGAAATATTCACCAAGCTTGGTTCAACTGTGCAAATGAGGAATTTCTCAAGAATATTGGCATCAGTGATGAAAAAAATGGGGAGTGAAAGATACAGATTCCTCCACCATGCTTGCTGGTGGTAGGAAACAAAAATGCATTATGCATGCATGCATGCCACTAAAGGAGAAGGCTCTAGATTATGTACGTATGTGTGATGAAGTTGGCAGGCAGGATCGTCGTGATTCTCCAGTGATGGCGCATTTATCTACTTTCAGGGCTTGTTTGGGAACTCGGATCCCCGCCGGGATCCCGGCCAAATCCCGGGGCCGGAGAGCCACGGGGGAGTTTTCCACGGGGTCAGCTCGAAGTCCATTTGGAAACACATCCACGCGATTTTTTCCCACCCAATTCCTCTTCTTTCCCCGGGGAAACAGTCCACGGCTCGGAACGTCGGGAACTTCTCCCCACGTGGTGGCAGCGTGGCTGGGCTCCAAAGGGCGGTGCTTCGAGGAGGAGGAGGTGGCGCGCCGCCGAGGAGGAGGAGGAGAAGGCGGCGGGGGGGGAGGCGGCCGAGCTCCACATGGCGGCGGCCCGACTCGCTGGGCTCCACATGGCGGCGGCGCGCCGAGCTCCACATGGCGCGCCGAGCTCCACTGGGCGCGCCGGACTCAGATGGATGGCGGCCGGGCTCCACATGGCGGCGGCGCGCCGAGCTACACTGGCGCGCCCGGACTCTAGATGGCGGCGGCGCGGCCAGGCTCCACATGGCGGTGGCGCGGCCGAGCTCCAGAAGGCTGCTTCGAGGAGGAGGAGGAGGAGGAGGAGCCGCGACTGCTCCCTGGATTCGATCGGGAGAAGAGAGAGAGACTGTCTTGTGTGTGTGGATGGGAGAGAGACGGGGATTGGGTGGGAGTGGGATCCAGGGAATGGAAATGACCAAAAAAATCCCGTAAGGGAAAATCTGCCCTGGGATATTTTCCCTTGGCTCCCAAATGAGCCCTCAGGGGGAACTTGCCGGGAAGCAAGCTCTGAATCTCGGTGACGCATTTGAGCGTTGTTGATTTCCCGACAAGTGCACGTAGCAGGGTCTCTAAAAAAAGAGTACTACTCTTTAGAAAGAATTTAGTCTGTATTATTTTAGCGGAGTCTCTATTTCGGTCCTTAAATTTAGATATTCTTTGTTCGAGTTTTAGCTTTGTTTGTTTCAGTTTAAATTAAATTAAATTTTGAAAAGTTTTTTGTATAAGCCAAATGATGTAATATTTTGTAGTTATTTTTGTGAAGTTTTAAATAGTTCTTGTGAGCGCCAGGCGTCGGAGCCAGGCGTCGGACGTCCGATGCCTGGCGCTCCGTCCGGACCTGCCCAGGCCGTCAGAAGGATGGACACCGCGCCGATCCAATCGCTGCAGCATGCGCCAGCGCTCACAAGACGACGTTCGAGCAAATACGACCTAGCTAGTCGTCGATTGATTAAAATTCCAATTAAACTTCTGATTTTTGTACAAAATTCAAACAGCGTTCAAAAATCATGAAATAAATTTCATAATTCTTCTAAAATCGAGAGCAACCCATTTTAAATACTTTTTAATTTTTTTTCACTTTTTCAAATTTTTTTGATGTGAACTAGGAGAAGGCACTTATGAAACTTACATCTATACTGATGAAACTTGGTCGTGTTCTGATGAAACTTGGCCGTGTTCTGATGAAACCTAATGAAACTTCGATAAACTTCAATGTAACCTGATGAAACTTGGATGAAACCTGTTGAAACTTGATGAAACTTGAATTAACCTGATGAAACTTAAAGAAACTTAAAAAAACTTGGATGAAATCTAATGAAACTTGCATTAAACCTGATGAAACTTGACAGTTCAGCGAGTTTTACGAATATGAAAATCCAAGTTTCAGTAGGCGAAACCCAAGTTTTAATAGGCAAACCCCAAGTTTCGTCGGGTATGTTTGAAGATTTATATGGCAACAGACGGTTGGTGCAAACGGTTTTTGGATTAGAGCACCCAGTCAAAAATTATGGTCGCCGAAAAAAGAATACAAAACGGAATCACCGACGTCGACTTGCGCCATCCATTTTTTACCCGCTGCGGTTGATTTCCCACGTGCTCGCATGCTCGCATGCATGGGCCGGCCCGGCTAGAAGACCACTGGCTTGCGCACGTCCGGACGCTCGGACGTTCGTATCAAAGTGTTTCCGATAGTTCTTTCGTAAATTAATTTTTTAATATTTTTTTGACTCTTTAAGAAGTCTTTCAAGGGGTTACAACTTTTCAGATTAAAATTTTCAGCAACTTTCAGCCAAAACAAATATGGCCTTAATATCTACATATTCTCCCTTTCATTTCTAGATCTTTTTGAGATTAAACGATGTTTTAGATATGAGGGATATGTATAGAGATCGGGTCCAAGAAGTGGGACTCAATTCTGGTGTGCAGTTGCTGGTGCAACTTTAGCCGTTTCACTAGGACCATTAGATCTAAAACCGGATGACGAGATTTACGAGGGACCGTAGTATGCATTATGCAGTATTGTAGCTCTTGTTAGAAGCCAACAAGCCCAAATACTAAGAAGTAGATCAAATGACGATAACATCGATTTAGTGTTGGAAACCCTTGCGGAAGAAACATGTGTCAACCTATGAAACTCTATTATATTTACAAAACACAGATAATTATACAAAATGGTGAACCGAGTCCAACATGAAAACGAATCCACAAATAATCCGATGACTAGCCTCCGCTATGCTCTCCTTTGTAAGATTTGGCCTCTTCATATAATTTGGATCGTATACTCTTTTTTTTAGAAACATAGCATATCCATTAGATTATAGGCATCAAACTTACAACCATAACAACACTTATAACATGACTCATTAGCCACCTAGTAGAAGTCATAGAAAAGTATCTTCAACACTCCGCATTGAAACAAGAACTTATAATATGCACCTCAACAGCATTTCGAGAACCACGACGAGCTTCAACTTCCGGAACAGTGATCTGAAACTGCACCAACCTTGAAATAAACTAGAACAAACCCACTAGCCGATAACCAGATTCGGGACCAAGGACATCAACACTACCACGATTACGGGGAAACTAAGGCCCTGTTCTTTTGAGCTGATCTGAACGGCTGAATGACTGAACATCGAGAGCTTCTTGAGGTAGTATTGAGATTCGTATACATTTCGTTTGACTTGCTTTTTAAAGCGTTAGAACCCATCTTCAAAACAGCAAAAAAAAGGGCTAAAAAAACTCAAAGCATATATGTTTTCAAAACGTAGATAAGTCGTTAAGCTATTAAGCCGTTGAACTGTTAAGCCGAAAAAACTGGGCCTAAGAAACCTAGTACAAGCAAGAAACCTGAAACGACAGCTCGGTGTAGACTATTGACGCAGGCCACCGCTGCCACACGCCATTGCCCAAAGTTGCGAGCTGCCATGATCGGCCATAAGTCCATAACAATCACCCACCACCGAGCGCTGCCCTCTACGAACTCTCACCGCTAGATTCCAGAAGCAATCGAGGGCCACCACGAGTAGAACCCGCGGCCTCCGAGAGCACCCCATTGCACCTTTGTCGCGTGCCTCATTGGATCTGAACAGGGGGGAAGGGGAGGGAAAGGGAAAAAGAACAGAGATGGGGAGGAAAGACCTGTGTTAGGATATGCACTGATGCAAGATCACGAACGACACCATGAGAAACGATGTTTGGTAACGCAGTTCGGTTTTCGTCTATATCTACGGGGCTCTGATTATGGCGCTCCTCCCTAATCCATAATACCGCAGCATACCGGCTGCACAAGTCACGGCCACATGTCGGCCGCTGACCTCCTCAGACCTATGCCACTATTATGAAGTCGTTCTCATAGTGACACCGGGGCTGCCTCCCTTTATATAGTGGAGGCCCGGCTAGAGTCCGACTCTAACTCTAAACCAACTATGTTTATTACAACACAAAGTTCATGTAACCTACTCGTACACATATTCGATACAAAACCTAACAAACTTCACCTTAGAGAATATAGTCTTCTCCACCTTGAAGTCGTTTCAGCGTTTTACATAATATGATTAGTTAAGTGTCAAATATTTGTGAAAGAACAGTTTTATCAGAATTTCAATTAGAAAGCAGCGTCGAGCATCCCCAGGCCGTTGGCCTGCCACATATGTAGGCCCCACATACAGCAACGGGCTTTAGGTCTCTTGGGTCACATCTCCCCCTAAAAAGCTAGCTCAATGAGGGGGTACACCCTCACCCTTATAAATCATGCTGAGGCCCTCCCCACTTCTAATGTGGGACTATTTCAACAATCGCCCCCTCACACATTGGGCCGAGAATGTCTGGAACCAGACAGGCCACCTAGCTAGGCTCTGATACCAATTGTTAGGAGCTCGCTGCGATCCTGTCATCTATGGCCCGCCAGCGATCCAGCTCCCCTGAGACCAACACCTGGTCTCGGGCCCAGGTCCCCACATCTATTGGCCCAACTAGAAGCACAATCCAGGTCCTGGTCCAACTCAGCCCAAAAAGACTAGCCTAAAGGGAGAGGGGTGCCTGTACCTTTTTAAATTGTGCTCCATATCACCAATATCCGATGTGGGACTAAACCCAGCAATCTATCTTGTAGGGGCCCGCTGCGTTCCTGCCATCTCATGGCCCACCAGCGATCCGGCCCCCCGAGACCAACACCTGGTCTCGGGCCCAGATCCCCACATCTATTGGCCCAACTAGAAGCACAACCCAGGTCCTAACCCAACTCAACCTAAAAGACTAGCCTGAAGGGAGAGGGATGCCTCCACCTTTTAAGTTGTGCTCCATATCACCAATAACCGATGTGGGACTAAACCCAACAATCTATCTTGTAGGAGCCCACTGCGATCAAGCCATCTCATGGCCGCCAGCGATCCGGCTCCTCCCGAGACCAACACCTGGTCTCGGGCCCAAGCCCCCACATCTATTGGCCCAACTAGAAGCACAACCCAGGTCCTGACCCAACTTAGCCCAAAAGACTAGCCTGAAGGGATAGGGGTGCCTCCACCTTTTAAGTTGTGCTCCATATCACCAATATCCAATGTGGGACTAAACCCAACAATCTCCCCTATCACACATCGGACCATCTGTCCTACACCGTACGATCTCCTGAAGATGTTTTGGGTTACCGACCATGGCTCTGATACCACTTGTTAGGATATGAGTCAATGCAAGATCACAAACGACATCAGGAGACACGATGTTTGATAACGCAGTTCAGCTTTCGTCTACATCTATGGGGCTCTGACTATGGGCGCTGCTCCCCAAACCATAATACCGCAGCATACCGGCTGCACAGATCACAGCCACATGCCGGCCGCTGACCTCCTCTTACCTATGCTACTATTATGAAGCCGTTCACTCGGTTACACTAGGGCTGCCTCCCTTTAAATAGTAGAGACTTGTATAGAGTCCGACTCTAACACTAAACCAACCCTGCCTATTACAACACAGAGTCCATATAACCTACTCGTACACATATTCGACACAATACCCCTACTTGTACACATATTCGACACAATACCTAACAAACTCCACCTTGGAGAATATAGTCTCTCCATCTTGAAATCGTTCCAGCGTCTTGCGTGAACCTTGTACCCGGCCTCTGGTTGATTCCTCATTTAGATATTTGTTTGACTCTCCTTGAATCTGCACCTCTAGATCCAATCTTTGAGTCCTCGAGCAGGCTTTCCAGCCAGCCACCGCTCACCACGTCCGTGCACGGCAAAACATGTCGCACCCTGACTATCCGCATCCACGCCACAGCTTCCACCTCCAGTGTCGTGATGCAGCGCCTCCTATGCAACATCCGGTCGCATCAATGCTCCCGCCGTTCCGATCTATCCGGCATACATCTCCTCCCCAATCCATAATACCGCAGCACACCGGCTGACCAGGTCACGACCACATGTCGGCCGCTGACCTACTCTTGCCTATGCTACTATTATGAAGTCGTTCTCTTGGTTACACCAGGGCTGCCTCCCTTTATATAGTGGAGGTCTGGATAGAGTCCGACTCTAACACTAAACCAACCCTGCCTATTATAACACAGAGTCCATGTAACATACTCATACACATATTCGACACAAAACCTAACAATCTCCACCTTGGAGAATATGATCTCTCCATCTTGAAGTCGTTTCAGCATTTTGCACGAAACCTTGTACCCAGTCTCTGGTTGATTTTTTCTTTGGATATTTGTTTGACTCCCCTTAAATCTGCACCTCTAGATCCAATTTTTGAGTCAGGGCTGCCTCCCTTTATATAGTGGAGGTCTGGATAGAGTCCGACTCTAACACTAAACCAACCCTGCTTATTATAACACAGAGTACATGTAACCTACTCTTACACATATTCGACACAAAACCTAACAAACTCCAACTTGGAGAATATGGTCTTTCCATCTTAAAGTCGTTCCAGCGCTTTTTACGAACCTTGTATCTAGTCTCTGGTTGATTTTTTCCTTTGGATATTTGTTTGACTCCCCTTAAATCTGCACCTCTAGATCCAATCTTTGAGTCAGGGCTGTCTCCCTTTATATAGTGGAGGCCTGGATAGAGTGCGACTGTAATACTAAACCAACCCTGCCTATTATAACACAGAGTTCATGTAACTTACTTGTACACATATTCGACACAAAACCCAACAAACTCCACCTTGGAGAATATGTTCTCTCCATCTTGAAGTCGTTCCAACGTTTTGCACGAACCTTGTAACCGGTCTCTGGTTGATTTTTTTTCCTTTGGATATTTGTTTGAGGATAAAGGGCGGAGGAGAAGTCCTCTCTCTCTCTCTCCCTCTCACCGTCGGCGTGCTTGCCAAAAAGGGGGATGAGGCCATGAGGGGCCAAAGATCTGTAGCAGTGGTTCGTGAAAAGGAGCATTCATGGTTGGTTCTTGCGAGAGCCCTAGCAAATAAAATTATGAGATTATGTGCAGTCTTTTAGTATGCAGTCCTGGGTGCAACTGCGAGCCTGCAAACGATCGGTTTCAAACTAGCTTGTAGTGATGGCAATCGTGCGGATATCTCCAGGTACACCTCTTTCATACCCGAACCCGAAACCCAAAAATATCACCCATACCCGAACCCGAAAACATTCGTGGGTACAAACTCACACTCATACCCGAACCCGACGGGTACCCGATACCCGATGGGTAACCCGTACCCGAAAGGGGGGAGAGAGGGCTGGGTCACGGGAGAGGAAGAGAGTAGGGGAGGGAGGAGAGGGAGAGGGGGCGGCGGCCGGTGCAGAGAAACCGAGGGGAGAGAAGAAGGGGAGGGAAGAGGATGCGGCGGCGCTGGCCTTTTCTCGGAGAGAGAGAGGAGGGGAGAGAGCGGAGAGGGATAGAGAGAGAGAGAGAGAGGAAAGAGGGAAGCTCACCTGGCGGCGGCGGCAGCGGGCTGGAGGGCCTGGCGGCGGCGACGTGGAGGGCGAACCAAAGAGGCGGGCAACGTGGAGGCGGGCGGCGCCGGCAGAGTGGAGGTGGAGGCGAGGGTCGGCGCCGGCGTGGTGGAGGCGAGGGGTGGCGTGCCGGCGCTGGCGTGGTGGAGGCCGAGGGGCGGGGCGGCGCTGGCGTGGTGGAGGACAGGGGGCGGCAGCTGAGAAGTTGCCATGGGGCAACGGCTGAGGGTTGGAGGCCGAGGGCTAGGGTTTTTTTTTTGAGCTGCCATGTATATGTATAAAACAGATGGATCCACGTGTCAGCGAATGCATACCCATGGGTACGAAATTGAACCCGTACCCGAACCCGAATATTTCGGGTAGCCAAACCCGAAAAACCCATGGATATAGGTTGCAAACCATACACATGTCTATCGGGTCGGATACCCATGGGTTTTTCTGCCATCCCTACTGGCTAGATATATCCATTATTAGGGGTAACAGAAAGAAGAAACGACCGGTCAGTTTTGCCACGGAGGACACTGGTACGTACCTGCCATTTGGCATCTGCGGCCATCAAACAAGCGGCCTAACCGCGTGTGCCGCGTGAATGCGATTCGTTCGGCGCAGGCATTGAGCGTTGCGTGTGCCGAGGCCAAAGCGTTGCAACTTGCAACGGATCCGTCAAAAGCGTCGCCACAAATCCCTCAAAAGAGTGTCACCGTACTTGGCTATTGCTAAGCTTGAGCAACGTGTTCTAGGGGTGTTCACTTGCTCTGTAGTAGCATGTACTTTTTCCATCGGTTTTTGGCAAGCATATGCTTGCCATTGCGAAAATAAAAACCTCTCTGATCCATCAGAAAAATATTTTTATTGTCCGATCTTGTCGTCCCCACGGCCGGGCTGGCCCACACTGCACGGCCTTGCCCGACGCTGGCGGGCGGGCGCGCCGACGCCACGGCTGGATGGCGCCCCCCCTCCTCCCGGTTTCTCCTTCCCTTCCTCCTCCTCCTCCTCTCTGGCGGTTGTTCCCGACCAAGACCACGGCCGTGGCAGGCTTCATGAACCCGGCCGGCGGCTGCTGGTGGGCCCCCTCTTCAGATCCGCCACGGAGGTTCTCCCTGGCCCTCTTCGGGCGGGCGCCCTCCTCCCCAGATCCCGCGTCCCTCCCTTTCCTCGGTGGTGGCCATCGGAGGGTCTCCTCGTCCTTCCTCTTCGCCGGCGGCGCTGACCCGGCCCCGACGAGTCGCAGATCCGGCCTATGGAGGGTGCCCTCGACCTCCCTCTACACCGGCGGTGCCGATCCATCTCAGCCAGGCTCTCTTCCTCGCCGCAGCCGACGGGCCGCTGCCCACCTACCCCTCCCGTTCATCTACCTCTCCAGTCTCCATCCTACCCCTCCCCTCGTGCCCGCCTTTGCCGGTGAGGCCGCCGAGGGTCCACGTCGGCGGTGCTAGCTAGATCTGTCGGCAGGAGGCCCGGATCTAGCTTCGCCCCTGCCGTTGGCGTGGTCGAAGCATGTGAGCTCCAGGGGCGTGTCGGCGTCTTCGTAGTCGCCGCTTTGCCGGAAATCAACTCCGGGGTTGTGGCGCCCACTATGCCTTCGGTAGTAGCGTACCCACTGTGCTCCTTTTCTCTGGCGAGGTCCCGCCTACCGTCGTTCTGCCCTCCCCTCCCTATGAGGTGCACGTTCACGGTGGCGGCCTCTTCCTTGCTAGGTCATGGGGCTCGGCTCTCCCTCCACCTGGCGAGGTCCCGCTTTCGTTGTCTTTCCCTCCCCTCTCTACGAGGTGCTAGATGGTGGTGGCGGCGTCTTCCTCAACGGGTGGCGAGGTCGGGTGGCCTACTTCTTCGGTTTTGTGGTGCCCTCGTTGCCCCCGCTCATCGACTTTGGCTGACGTCCTCTCCGAGAGTGTCTGCGGTTGTTCGTTGCTTGGCTTGGTCCCGCCCTCGTGGTCTTGGACCTCGTTCTGCTACGGGGTGCTCGTTGCTGTGGGCGGCGTCTTCCGTGTTAAGTGGCGGAGCTTCGTGTGTGCTCTTCGGCCCTGCGGCTTCAGTCTGCGACTCGGTTGGTAGTCTTCTATGGCAACCGCTTTATGCTTTGGTGGGGGGAGGGGCTTGGGCGAAAGCCCTGTCCATTGCTAGGCGGATGGTGGCGTCACCTTTGGTGACGTTCCCCTCGTTGGAGGCATCATCTTACGCCCTTTCCTCATTTCGGTGAAAACCCGGTGGTCGTGACGATGACGGCGGTCTTACCGTCGTTACCTTGTTGAGGCGTCGTGTTAGTCATCGCCGCACTTCTTGGTTGTCTACTAGGTCTCGCTAATTCGTGTCGCTCTGTCGTTATGTGTGTTGGTGGTGCGCTTCGGCGTGTCCGGTGTTGTTTCCTTCCCTTCCTTCCTTCTAGTTGTGTGTCGCCGCAAGGTCTTGGCCTTGTCAGCGTGTGGGCGCGCCATTTGGTCGGTGTGAAGCACCATGTCTTTGCGTTGTAACTCTCAGAACTTTTGATCGTCGACCGCTTCTTCTTCTTCTATCAATGAATGGATGGCAGCTCTCCTGTCTTTCCCTTCAAAAAAAAAAAGTCTTGTCGTCCCTATACATAAAGAAATTTAATTAAACCGGGTCTGAGATCACTTGTTTGAATGCATGTTATTTAAATTGTATCCAAATTTTGTTAAGGAAAACTCGCCAATAAATTTTAGCTACTACCTCCGCTTGTGTTTATGTGGCAACTTTGACCATGGCACGAAGATGTTGAACAAAATTACCCTTGGTAATGCCTTAAATGGGACCCACAACCAGCATGTCTAAGATTTGCTTAAAATCTGTGTTCCAGATGTTTCTCCACCGATCCACCCCACCTATACTTTAGACATGCTCAAATTTTGACTTTCAGATGCTTTTCCACTCTGTTTATACTACGATGTTATAATGGCATACATGACGAGGAAGGGCAAAATGAAAAAATTTATCTTAGGATTAGTAAAGTGTCAAATATTTGTGAAAGAACAGATTTATCAGAATTGCAATTAGAAAGCAGAGGCAGTAATATTTTTTGTTTGAACTCTCGGTCAATTATTACCAAAAAAATGATTGTGTCGTCCTATCGGTCCTATCACCTCTATCCCTAGTAAAAATAAGACTCCAATTACCAAATTCTTTTTTCAAAGACCCTAATTATCAAATTCTTGCTCCACACACAAAACCAATGGATGGTCAGCAGGTAGCACGTCAGGATTTCCATTGCCCTCAAATCCCTGGAGATTCTTCTTCCCCTCCCATTGGGCTAACACGAGTGATTTGGAGTGTCCATCCACACTGATTCTATTCTATTCTACATTTCTACCATGCAATGCCCGCCCTTGTCTGGACACCAAGTGGCTTTAAATACACATCACTCCTCTCCCCCTCACACACCTCTCACCACTACATAGCACCACACTGCAGAGCTGCAGGCTTGGTGAGCGGTGTGGTTAGTGGTCACCCCCTCCCACCCTCCTCCCCCCCAACCCCCCACCATGCTTCTTCCAAGGAGCCAGAGAAGCATCTTCCATCTAGGGGAGGAGGGTGGTGGTGCTGCTGACCATGGCGGGGGCAGCGCCGCCGTCGACGTTGCACACCACCAGAAGCTCGGGGGACGGAACCACGGGCGGCGGCGAGAACGAGAGCGAGAGCGAGGATGGGACGCCGACGTCGTAGTCGGGCTGCAGATCCTTGTCCGGCAGCACGGCCAGTGCCACCGCCACCCGCGGCCGTGCCACATCGTCCTCAAGCAGATGGTCTCGCCGCCGGCGCCGGCGCCGGCGCGCCGCCGCAGCTGCTTCCTGGGCGCCTGCTCCCTCTGCCGGAGGGACCTCGCCCCTAGCAAGGACGTGTACATGTACAGGTGCGTGGTTGCGTACACGCACAGAGTCGCAGAGACCTGCGCCTGCGTGCCTTGTCGGAGTTCGTGGTTGCACCCGCGTGAGTGAGTGACGTGACGTCTGATCTGTGCAGGGGTGACCAGGGGTTCTGCAGCGAGGAGTGCCGGTGGCAGCAGATGATGGCGGACGAGGCGAGGGAGCGCGAGGCCATGGCCAGGAGGAAGGAGCGGCGAGGCCTGCACCACCACCACCACCACGGGCCACGGCCGCCGGCGGCGATCCGCGGCGCGCCAAGGAGACCACTGGCAGTAGCCTAGCATATTTGCAATTTTGCATACACATCTATCTGCGTGAGTTGGGAGACAGGCGTGCTTGGAGGAGATGGTGTGTGTGCAGAATTCAAATCAATCAAGAGCCTAAGATGAACGACGCCGCCGCCGCTCTTCGTGAGATATGGAGATTAGATTAGAGACATGACATGTCGTCGTAGTACCGAGGCCGGAAGTTATGTTTTCATTATAAAAAAAGTATCCTTTATTGTAGAAAAATTATGAGCAACTACAGAGAAATATAGCCATAGCAATAGAGAGGTGAGGATGAGAGTGCTTTTTTTCCAGGGCTAGCTGGTTGTTGTAGAATTGCAGTCTCGGTTCATGGATTAAGTAACCTGTTCTTGTTGTGTGCACGCCGGCTCGGCTAATCTTAGAAGGAAGAAAGGGGCAAGTTTTATGTAAAAAAATGTGTGCTTGTATATATTGCAGAACATGGTATATATGTGTGTGATTAAGCCTTAACGTCGTGGAATAATCCTGAACACAAGTACTGAGGATGAATCCCGAGTTGCCAAGAATTCGATGCCGATATATAGTGTGAGAATGATGCTCTGGCATCTAGCAACTCGATGAGGGAGGCATAAATGGCACCAGCATGGAATCTTCTATGGAGCTAGAAAACGACTAACGAAATTGGAAGTAGCTACGACAAAGGTATAAAGAGGGAATGGCCAGACTGACAGCGATTGCTAGCGTCCTCGGCGTCATGACGAAGCTTTAGGGCATTCCAAAAACGTAGAAAAATTGTTGCAATGTCGTATTGAATCCAGTAGGGAAAAATACACGCACATTATATGCTAGGTTTTGTGTTGAATAAATATAAAAATAGGTTACATGGACTCTGTATTGTAATATACATGGTTGGTTTAGAGTTGAAGTCAGACTATAACCTGGCCTCCACTGTATAAAGAGGACAACCTTGGTGTAATCGGGTCAACGACTTCATAATAAGAAGATAGGTAAGAGGACACGTAGTAACGGCAAGATGTGTTTGTGACACAATGCGGTAGGTATACTGTGATATTATGGTTTGGGGAGTAGGGTCCATAATCAGAGCTTTGCAGATGTAGGCAGCGATACCGAACTGCGTTAACAAACATCGTGTCTCCTGGTGTCATTCGTGATCTTGCATTGGCGTAAATCATAACAAGTGATATCAGAGCTTTGTTGGCCAGTTTGGCCATGCGGAATATATAAGGGGAGACACAAGGATCATGCATACACAGGCGCCGTGGAAAACGACTCATCGACGCTAGGTGTAGCATGGCGGCGATCGACTATTCGATCGGTGGTGTAGGAAACTTCGGACATGAGGCTCGAACCGTTCGATGGGCTACCGTTGGCAGGGATTATGATCTATCAAGCCCAGGTGATCGAGGGCCAACAAAGTAGCCAGCGAGATCGGTAGGCGACGGCGACGACCTCAACGTTCGCGATCAGACCGACAGGCGCGGAAAGATGTCGGATAGATCGGCGGCGGGAGCAATGATGCGATCGAATATTTGTCGTGACCCCAGTACTTGTAATGGGAATCCAACATCACGAGCCGATACTAATCCCAGTTTAGTATCTCGTGATGGACAACACGGTGGAATCATCACAGTATATTTAATTAAAGTGAAATAAGAGTAAACCATAGTATTTTGTTACAAAAGAGAACTGGCATACCAGTCATTAGTCCAATACAGGCTTTAACATTAACAGAAAACATCAGAGTAGTCCAATTAAATAACTATGATAAATTTCAAGGTGTCGACCCGAACACCTTAGCTAGTCTTGCGCTCCCTCGACAGAGCCTTCTAGGTCCTGACCGTAATCTGAATATAAATATGTCCGCGAGCAATTTAATGAGTACGCGGCTACCCAGCAAGCAGTCCTTAAACATGAACGCAGGGTCAAAGGTAGGGTTAAGGTTGTTTTACCCAAATCCTATTTCTAGTCATATTTTAGTTGAACCAATCAGGTTTTAATATTATTGTGAATGCATGATCACATAACTCCAATCTCAAGTTCAACAAAAGGTGTATCTCACACCAGGCCAATCCCAGCCTAATCTAGTCAGATTTAGTTATTGAAAAAGGGTGATTCTACATGTGCAAACCTCTCGCCCCGTCCATGACCGTGGACACGGCTATCATGATAGTTTTAACTCTGCAGAGTGTGTACAAGTTTCCCCACAAGCCCCGTCTCATCCACTAGAAGAAACGGTACAAGACTGTTCCAGCCTATTACGCCCACCACTTCGCCAGCCCTCTCTTTAGGTTTCCCCGGCCCCGCCGGTGCCCGCCACAGTAGGGCGCCCTACGTCTAGGCACCACCCGTGGGTCGTTCCCCATTTAAGCCATTCGGTCTCAGGAACACACCTACCCCTCAAAGGAGATTGCAAGCCTCCTCCTAGGGCAGCGGTGACGAAACGTAACTGGACAGCCTACGAGTCAGGGGTTAGTGGGTTTCATAGTGTACTAAGTCAGGGCCGAAAGGCACAAGTGGCTGTACGGTAAGGTTTGGTCTAGTAATACACAAGCTTGAGTCCTTATTAGAGGAGACCGTCTCATCCCCACCACAATCCCGGAAACATCACTGCCGGGTCTCCCCTAAATCAACTACAACTTTTAGTTGTTTAGGTTTTTACCACAAATACCAACGTGAAGCAAAAACCTCACCAAAGCTTATTTTTATAGTGAATCCTAAATGCAATCCTACACATCTAGTGAAGGATAGGCTAGGAAAGTACAATGGGTTCACAAAGGTGGCTACAGCATATTAATGGAGGATTAACATGTCTAGGAACTCACGCCTAATTACATGCATGCAAATAGTTTAGAAAGATAAACAACAGTAAATTATATTATAAAAACTAGGATGGAATATGTAATTAAGCTTGCCTTCGAAAAACTCCGAGCTTTGCGAGTCCCACTGCGGTTCCGGGCAACACTCGCAACCACCGTCTAAACATACAACAACAAACAAATAAACAGCAACATCAATACAGAGAAAATAATTATTTAAATATACATAAAAAATCTAGGATTTAAATGTGATTTTTAGGCTCCAAAATCATCCAATTTGGAGTTACGGAGCTCCCTAAACAATTCGGAGAAGTTTCAGGCTAAATAGAAAAATCTAGGAAAATAGAAAACCCAAATAAACCCTAAACGGGCTGAACCGACCGATCGGCCCGATTCGCCAGCATCGGCCCAGCTCACCAAGCTCGGCCAACATCCGGGCGGCGGCGGGTCGACAAAGGGACCGGTGGTCGATGGCGCCCACGATCGACGCGAGGACCCATCGGCGATGGCGATGGCGGCGCTGACGTGGCAACGACGCGGCGGTGACGTGGCGTGACGTGGCGGTGAGGTGGCACGCCACGTGGCTGTCAGGGGCGGTGCGGTGCCGACGTGGCGCGACACGTGGCATGTGACGTGGCATGCCACGTGGCAGTGTGGTGCGGCCTGCGGATGACGTGGCTCGACACGTGTCGAGCCACGTGGCTCTCGGGCTGACGCGGCACGGACGGGCCCACGGGTCAGAGACCGCGGCGGGATCTACGTGTGTGCGCGTGGCACACGGTGCCACGCGTCGTGTGCGGAGTGGCGGCAAATCGGCTGCCTCTGACCAGCGGGGTCCATGGCTTGACCTGGCCCGCACGTCAGCGGCGGTGGCTGGATCTGGCTCGGGTGAACGAAGCGGCGCCAAAGATCGTGGCGGGTCCCACGACATGTGGCGCTACGGATTAGGCGGCGGCGACGAACGGTCCGACGCGCCGACCATGGCGGACCCACGGACGGTGTCGCGGCGTGAGTGGTGGGCGGCGCAGCGCGATCGAGGAACGGCTGCGGTTGGTGGACCCCACCGGACGCGTCCGCGGGCGCGACAGTGGCGTCGTCGGCGCGGTCCCGCCGGATGCGGTTTGCGGACCCGCATGGGACGCGCGTCAAGATGCGGTTGGGGTGGCGCGTGTAGCGCGCGGCGCTTCGGCACGACGACGACGACGGCGCGGGCAGCGGCGGGACGACGTGGCGTGAGCCGGTTGGTTCGGATCTCCCGCCACGGCGCTGAACGGCGAGGATCGCCGCGACCGTGGGAGCAAACAAACTACTGGCGAGATCTAGCGGCAAAAAACAAGACCAAAATGGGCGATCCGCATATGCATTTTGTTCGTCTCGACGAGATCTATCTACTGGTACCATCTATAGTACGATCTACCTACAGGAAAGGGAGATTTACCTCGAAAACGCCTCGGGAGGGAGTGTCTTGAGCCGTAGGGTTTAGGTGTGGGGGTGGGGAGTGGAGTAGTCGGCGAGGAACAGTAGGTTAGGGTCTTACAGGGGTGTAGGGCGCAGGTAGGGGTCGGTTGGGCTTTTAGGGTGGGCTCAAAGTGCTAAATCACCCCTTATGTGCCCTTAATCACATGCACTAATAGCCCATTAGCACATAACTCGAAATTAGATTGATGCTAGCTGCAAAATGAGAAGAATTACCTAGGTTTTCTTTTGGAAAAATATTGGGACACCTAATAATTTTATTAGGATGTCACAATATTGCATGGGAGGCGCTGCATCACGACACTGGAGGCGAAGTTATATCGTGGATGCGGATAGCCATGGGGCGGGATGTTTTGCTGTGCACGGACGACATGGTGCGCGGTGGCGGGCTGGGAAGTCTGCTCGAGGGCTCAAAATTAAGTTGGATCTAGTGGTACAGATCCAATGGGAGTCAAACAATTATCTAAAAGAGGAGCAGAAGATTGTTCTTCAGGACGAGAAGAACTCGGATCTGTCGAACAAAATTGCGGGCTATGTGAGCGCGGTGTTCGAGACTGGACAATCAGGTCGGTTCTGAAGGGAGGCGTTCGTGAAGGCTGTGAGGTGATTTGACCGAAGAGGTCAGACTGGCTGATGGTGAAGTCAACAGGGATCTGTGCCTAGAGGTGAACGAATCAAGCGATCGTGACGGTAATTTGTTCAAGATAAGAACGGATTATGGAGATGAGACCATGTATCTATTCTAGATGGCGGATCGGGACGGTGCAAACTGTGGTCGGCAAGATGATGCTAACAAAAGAAAGAAACTAATGCTATTCTAGACAGTGGCTCGGAAGGCAATGGTGATGATCGAGGAGAGAACGACATCGTGTGTGTGTACATACTAAAAAAAGAGTTGTGAATTCTAAGTGCAGAGAGTATCGTTACAGGTGGAGCTGCTGAGCCAGATATTGCTAAGTCAGCATTTGTTTCAGAAGGTGGTGGGTCCAAGGAGGTGGACTCGTCGGGCGTTTCGACGTGAGCTACGAAGAAAGCAACTAGAGGCTGGGTACAGGATTCGCGCAAGACGCTGGAACAACTTCAAGGTGGAGAAGGCCATATTCTGCAAGGTGAAATTTGTTAGGTTTTGTGTCGAATATGTGTACAAGTAGGTTACATGGACTCTGTCTTGTAATAGGTATAGTTGGTTTAGAGTTGTAGTCGGACTATAGTCAGGCCTCCACTATATAAAAGGGCAACCCTGATGTAACCAGGCCAATGACTTCATAATAGTAGCATAGAAAGAGGAGGTTAGCGGCCGGCATGTCGTAATCAGAACCCCGCAGATGTAGCCAACGATGCCGAACTGCGTTAACAAATTAACATCGTGTCTCCTGGTGTCATTCGTGATCTTGGATTGGCGTAAATCTTAACACATTAGTTGCAAATTAACATGTTTAATTTGATACCGTAGAAAAATATATATGAATTTTTAGATTGAGTACTGATTGAGGAGACATGAAAAATAGAGAGAGAAAAGGAAGTTGTATCGGATATCTCAAAAAGGAATTCCAAGAAAAGGTTTCATATAGATGTTTGGCATTTAATTCGTATAGTTTTTGAAGTTACAACCTCCTCATAATGTTTCGTGTAAGATTGAGAGTTGGCTTTCAAGAATGGGTATGTCTTTTGGATTATATGACTTTGTCGAAATGATATCGCTTTTAACAAAAAAAATAAAATAAAAGAATGTTTTCTTTTCAAAATTATTTAGAGGAAAGCCCGGTCGTAAGAGTGAACATTGCTACAAAAGAAGAATGAAATGGAAAAGATTATCAAGAAATGTCTTTTATCAGAGATTGGAAGGTTACTACTATGATATTTTTTTCTTCAAGCATAGTGGGAGCTTTATTAACAGGATTTTGTTTGCTAATTTTTTTTGCCATCCTTTTACATTCATTTCTTGTTTTGAACACTTCCGTACGAGGTTTGTCAGACTTTGTATTAGTTGTATATATCTATAACGTACAAGCTAGAATCTTTTCCATTACCAAAAAAAATATACAGATGATGCTAGGAGTCCTCTAAATTAGAGGGAAAATTGCAACCATTTGAATTTTATTTTAAAGCAGCATTATGAACCAATCATGCCCATACGATTTTTTTTTTGGGAAGGTTTCCTTCACTTTTTGTTTGAAATTCACTTTGAACCAAAGAGGCCCTTCGGTTAAATTCCAAATGTTTCATAGAACTATAGGTAACCACCGATGTGTTCTTCTTCTCTGTAAGCTTTCATCCAGGTTTTATTGCGTTAATTACACCTTTCTTTTACTAATATATAGCAACCAGGCCTCCTATCAAAAGAAATTAACGTGAACATCGGCGCATAGGGACCTTGTCATTAGCCAGCGACCTCTGCATAAACTTTTGCTTCCTTTTTCACTCTCATCCGGGCCACCCAGACCTCGCAGCTGAATTCCTCTCAGGCCTAACCAAAAAAAAAAAAATTCATATAGAAGCATTTCCACAGTTAATGGAAAGTAAAGGAGGATCGCATCTGCTCCCATAGTGCTGTCTGAATAATTTCTTAGGTTTGTTAATGTTCCTGCGAATATATAGGCATTCTTCCTGTTGGAGACAACACAGTTACACAGCGCTGTGCATGGATGATGCAGGGTTTCATTGTCTCGCATATTTAACCAGTGATGC
This sequence comes from Raddia guianensis, assembly GCA_036346415.1. Taxonomy (NCBI): domain Eukaryota; kingdom Viridiplantae; phylum Streptophyta; class Magnoliopsida; order Poales; family Poaceae; genus Raddia; species Raddia guianensis. Next base: position 31,551,031 of record CM070542.1, on the reverse strand, counting down.
TAGTAACGGCCCACAGCGACACAGCGCCATGCAATTGGGGCAATGGGCCATTGGGCCAACCGGCCAAGGACCCATATGGTCACCGTGGCAGTCCACAACTCCATATGGCCACCGATGCCTCATGGCTGTGTGCCTGATCAATTCCAGTTCCAGATTTCCAGTCGAGCACTCGAACTAGCGCCGCCGCCGCCGCACGGGCATGGTTTGTTTTTGTTTCATGGTTTGTGCTTCGTCCAACCTTGTCTCTTTAAACTAGATTAAAAGAACATATCAAATCAATTCATTCTATATTTTTATTGTCTATTGATTTCTCATGATCTCATCAACCCTAGGTACGCTGTACGCAACTTTATTTCTGTTATCCAAATATTTTTGTTGCTTATCGGATCTTATTTACTGTGTCAGTAACTGTGGCATCAGCTGAAAGAAGCTTTTCAAAGTTGAAATTATTGAAAAACTATTTAAGATCTACAATGTCTCAAGAAAGGTTAAACGGTCTAGCAACTTTATGTATTGAGAAGAAATTATTGGATGACATCAATATAGAGGCCATAATTGATGATTTTGCATCTAGAAACGTTAGAAGATATTTCTAAGATGACCTCCACAATTATTTGAGGTAAAAAATCTTACTTGTACTTGTACTTTTATTTATCAGTATAATTTATACAATACATTGAATGTTGTTTTTTTAGTTGATATATGGTATTATAAAAAAAATTTAATACTAATGTTAGGAGCCTCCATCTATGATTTCGTCCTCGGCACCGGAAAACTCAGGAACGGCCCTGGAGCCACCGATCCTTTGACCCATGGTCCGACCCTGGGCCACAACTTCATTGCTACGTCCGTGAAACCCTTGCTCAGAGCATCCCAAACGGCTCCTCTATACCTCTTTTTAAAACCTATTCATATATCTATAAATAGTATTTTAGAGGGCATATAAATAAGCTATTGAGGATGCTCTTAGCTCGTTTGTGTTTTGATCCATGGTGCACACTTATAGATATTTTTTAACTCTTTATACCGCGTAGCGGTGCTATTTCCTGCGTGTTGGATCTGTCTATTCGACGGATAACCTGCGGCCAGCAAGCAGTTTAGTACCTACTTTTTGACGCACGTCAGTCCTGTCGTACATGACCGCGTTTCCTTCTTCTCCTTTGATGTGCCTCGCCCCTGCGTGTGCACCGGTTATCCTGCCAACTCAACCTGCCCTGGTCCCTGTATTTTTTTTATAGCTCTCTGTGCCGGTGCTTTTTCATGCTCGCGCCCATGCAGGCCTAAGCCGATAATTTTTATTGCTTCTGTATGTTTGTGATTGTGTCCTTCCTCTTTTCGGTTTTTAGCTTTATGGTCCTTTTGTCCTTTCTAATAGCACTAGGCATTCGTTAAAATTACATTTGGCGTGCCATTCTCCATGCTGTCTCCATGGGCCTTGCCTCTGGTCGTTAGTTTCCTTACCTATACTTCGTTCTCGTTGTCTTCCTTCCGTTTTCCCTAGTTTCACTGTTGCATTTTCTCTGTTCGTTCCTTCCCTATGCCTCGCCGTCCTCGCCGGCTACATGGTGAAGTTGCGCTATTTTTTCCCCCTTCTTCCTAAAATGCCTATTTTGCCTTTGCTGCTCCTGCTTAGCTGGCTAACTTACCTACCTGTTGCCTGTTATGTTCGCACTGTTCTGCGTGTTTGATTTGTTGGTTGTTCTCCGCCGGGGTCGGCGCCTGATATTTTCTGTTTTCCTAGATGTTTGTACGCCAACTGTCGACTGTGCTGGTGCTACGGCTAACCGTGCACATCGACGCGTGTATCGCCTGGCTAGAGTTGCTGCTCGAGGTATTCTAAAACCTCCGTTTGGTTTGTTTTGCCTGATCTTTGTGCTTGTATTTTCAACTGATGACTGCGGCTGATGCTTGCGCTGTTCAGCGGATTCGTCCAGTGCCCCTTCTTCGTCTCGTGTTCAGGCCATTGGCGTTCTCCAGTCGTCGGTGTCTGATGGGGCCGTCTGTCCTCCAGTGCAACCCTTGGGAGTGCTTACCAGCTATAAGAACTGATATGAGTACGTGTTCTTTGAAACAGGGAAACGCTAGATAATTCCTCTCTACAGAACAGACAACAAGCCAAGAGGAAGCTCACCTACATCAGTACCTCGAAGGAAAACTAGCAAACAATGCAAAAACAATACAGCCTAGAAAAGCCCCTGTTACTTTGCTTTTCCGTGCATATTTCCAGACTTGGTTAATGATCTGAGTGCTGTCTATTTACTGCTAAATGTAACTGAAACATGCTCATGGCTGATGCTTTTGCTGTAATATATTCCCTCGCTCAAGGCAGAACAACTCACCTAATAACTCTAGCCCTTATTTTAGCTGTAGCTATTTAGTTGTTATGCCGATAAGCTCATTGCTCCTCTTTCGGCAAACATACATTGCTCCTAATAGCTGCACCACTAAAATAGCCCAATGCGCGTCAGCACGCTCCTTGTTTCCAGTATATAATATGCCACCTAGCTACAATCGGCATGAATATGTATCTGTAGCTGTAGCTGATTAATCCTTTGGTCTGTGATTATAAGTGAGTACACATGGTTGCAATTAATCACTCGAGCCAGCATGTGCATAGTGTGGCGAGAATGCCGTTTGATTTCTTTAGACGATTGTGCTGACCAGCGAGCAGTGTGGCCGGCCCTTGTCCCTAATGGGTCAGCAGGGTCAGGCGCTTATGTGGGCGGGCGGGTAGGCCCTTGATAGTTGATTCTCGTCCTTGCTTCATGGATCAGCGGCCCAAGTATAGGGGCCGGTTCTACCCATCTCCTTTTCGCCCCTAGGCCCTAGTTCGAGGCACATCGACAGGAACCGGCCTGAAGGAGACTCGTCCGTGATAGTGAGACCCCCTTCTCTCCCTATCTTTCTCGGCGTTGGTAGCGAGGCAATTAGAGGGGGCACGCCTAGCCATTGCAACCTGGCTCGCCATTTTTAGTGAGCATGGGGTCAGATAATAAGCCCGTTGAACATAGCCTTGCCCCCTTCCCCCCTCCCCCTCTCTCTAATCTCTCCTTTTCAAACCGTATTTGTTGGATTTGGGTTACCCCTCGCCGGATTCAACAATGAAACACCACTTGGGGGAGGGCACGGAGGACAGAGAAGATTGTGTGGGGAGCATGGTCATGGGTTTTCTGAATAAGAGGAAGATGGAGGATTAAAGAGTGAAAGGAGAGGAGGGTAGAATGGTTGTAAATTTGATAGAGCGGTGAAATTGTCTAGTGGTAGCATGTCTACAGTTTTTGCAAGTTATCGGTGGCAATTTTTATACTATATAATATCCTGCTTTCAATGGAAAATTTATGAATTATGAACTTTGTGTTGGCATGTATCTAATTGATTATTTGTTCATTTAATCATCAATTAGAAATCTAACGACCCATATCAAATATCAAATGCTATACTGCCATTACATTGTACTTTCGCTACTATGATTGTGGGCGATATAGTGTCCACCATGATGCTTACCTCTATCTAGCACACATGCAAGGGACGGTCCCCTGTGCGTAGTGGAAGTTCGATGGGCTACTTGTCCAATACCCATCGCTATTTAGCGGTTAAAGCATGAGAGCATCAGCCGTAGGAGATGAGGAAAAAGGACAGAGGGCATGCTGGAGAGAATGAAGAAAACAAATGACTGGTCGAAGAAGGGTTCGAAAGAGGAGGATCTCCGTTCATGATATGGTAGACAGAGGCGGAGCTTAGCTTCATTAAGATCAACATATATCCGGTCCCTATTAAAATTATTTTGCTCGATAATCTACCATTAGATTCCACTGTTTACAAGGATGCAGAGCATAATACGTTTATTTGGCCCCGCTACACTTGGATAATCTAGACTAGCAAATGGTCCCTCTAGTTTTTTCGTTCAAGCTCCTCCACCGGCGGCATCCACCTTTCATCTCAACCGTGGATCTCCGCTCGGACGGCCCGCCGGCGCAGCCACGCGGCTCCGAGCAGGTGCCGGCGGCACGGCGACGCGTGCGCGGGCGCTCCTCCATCACGCGGACGGACGTGGCAGCGCCGGGACGCCCACCGCCTAACGGCCGCGCCTTTAGCTAGCCACGCGCCGGCGCTGGACTCTTCGCCAAGGGAAGCAGCCACTGATCTCCTCGCTCCCAGCCACCTCCTCCTCGTCGTCGTCGTCGTCTTCCCTGCGTTGCTGCTACTTTCTCGCCGGCCGCCGGCCATGTCGTACAACAAGACCCCGTCCATCACCGCCGAGACCATCAATCGCCAAGTACCTCCTATACTTGTGCATATATCAATTCTCCTTTTTGAATTAAGAGTGCAAGCTCGGTTCTGTTTTTAGTTTTTGCATGAATATTTTCGTGCTAGCTTTCTGCGTCACATTGCATGAATGTCTTGACGGCCTGAGTGTCTGACCCACGCTCGTTGTTTCGAAGGTCAAGATTTCCAACTATGCGCCTTGCGGGGAGATTGCTATGCACGCAGCGGTAATGTACAGTTTCTACCTGCAGACATTCTCACGTGTTCATCTAGACACTTCCACGAGGCAACATATCCTCTGTACGCAGGGTTCCATATAAAATTGTGTACATCAACTAACAAAAAGATTATAAAAGATCTAAACAAATTTAAATAAATCTTCTAAAAAACTTGCTCTACCTATCTATAAAGTTTAAAGATCAATTTCATTCTATATCAAGGTCTTAATAGCTTAACGACTTATCTAGGTTTTGAAAAGACAAATACTTTGAGTTTGTTTAGTCCGTTTTTTAGTTGTTTCGGAGGTGGATTGTAACGCTTTAAAAAGCAAGTTAAATGAAATGGATCCGAATTTTGATACTACCTCGAGAAGCTCTCGAAATTCAGTCATTTTAGTCGTTCAGTTGTTTAGCCATTCAGATCAGCTCAAAACAACAGGACCTGAGAGTTATAGAAAAAATAACATTATTTTCTCTTTTATATAACTCTTAATATAGAATGAATTTGATTTTTAAACTTTATATATAGGTAGAGCAACCAATGAAGAACATCTACAATTTTTTTTCAATTTTTTCTATAACTTTTGTTAGTTGGTGTATGCGGGTTTACAAGAGAACCCTTGTATACATAGGATATGTTACCCTTCCACAATATCATTAGTTTTAATGATGTTTTCTTAAAAATTTGCGGTAGGGCACAACTTTTACTATTGCAATTTTATTTAACGGCCATCATTCTAAGACCAAACGTTTGAGAGGCCCTCAGCCCCCGCGTCGCCCTCTGCTGGGCGACACGGGCGGCGCTCCAACTCGCCTCCAAAGCCACCGCCGAAACCCTAGCCTGGCTGGCGGCGGGCGGCGGCTGGCCGCCGCCGGCCTCCCTTGCCTCCTCCTCCTCCTCCCTCCTCCATTCCTCCCTTTTCCTCCTCCAGTTTCTGCCTGCTCGCTCTGGTCTTGGCCGGCGCTGAAGCCGCCTCCGGTGGCGGAGGTCGGATCCGGCGCGAGGCCGGATCCGGTGGCGTGGAGGCCGTCTCTGGCGACTGTGCTCTTCCTCTCCTACCCTATCCCTACCTGTTGTGAGATCTGGCGGGGGCGGCCCGTCCCGGTGGGGCAGCCGCCGGATCCGGCGGGAGCTGCTCGCGTGGCAAGGCCCCTGGCGTTGGGTGTCGAGAGCGCGTCGGGCAACATGCCCAAGGCTCCGGCTCGGCACCTTTGGCTTGGCTTGTGGCGGGCAGCGTGCTTGTCGCCGCCATGCTCGCCGTCGCCGGCAGGCCGCCACCTCAACTTTGCCGACGCCGCCGCCGCTGCGTCGGCGACTCGCCGCAGCCTCGCCAAGTCCGCCATGAGGTCGCCAAGGCCATCGTGGATTTCTGCGCGAGGCGCCGGCGACGACGCGACCGCTCCACGCCGCTCGCCTCCCGTCGCCGGCAAGTCTTTGCCGCGGCGCCGGTGGCCGCCAAGGGAGGTGCGGGTTGTAGGTGGACCCCCTCGCCGTCGGTTGCCGGCAACGGCGGGTGTGCTGCTTCGGCGTTGTTTCTCGTGCGCCTACCATCACGCGTCTTGGAAGAGCTCGGTGCCATCATCCTCTCTTTCCCTCCTCCTAGGCCCGTCTTGGTGTAGACCGCTTGGGAGGGGCCGTTTTGGTTCTTTGGCTGGAGCGGTCGGAGCGGGCGTGCTCTGTGGCGCGGCGTCCGGTGGCCGCTGCCGCAAAGATCGCTTCCTCCTCCTTCTTCCCTTCCCCTGTGCCCTTCCCTGGTGAGGCTAATCGGGGACCGCCTCGAAGGTTGCCCGGTTCTGGCGGTGTTCGGTTGAGGGCTGCAGCAGTGTCTTTGCAGGCGTGTTCGATGGTTGCTCGGCTCTTCCTAGGTGGTGGGGTTGGCCGTCGCCCTGTCTTCGACAACACTGCCGTGCTCGGCCTCCTAGCTTGGTCCCGTCCGCGTCTCCATGCCCCTCCCTTCTCTTGAGGTGCTTGTTGGAGCTGGGCGGTTTCTTCCGACCTAGGTGTCAGTGCTTCGGCTCGTGTGGCTCTGGAGGTGCGGCGTTGGTCGATAGCACTTCCTCGCGTGGGGTCACCTAGAGGGGTGGCCCCTTCTTCAGCAACTTGGTTGGCGTCTTTTCTCCGGCGGCGTCTTCGGTCCTCTGCCGCCTAACTTGGTCCCGCTTTCGCCGCCTTGGATCTCCCCCTTCTTTGAGGTGCTTGGTGGCGCGGGCGTCTTCCTCTTCGGTGGTGGCGATCGTAGCGCTCTTGGTCCGAGGACTTCACCGGCGACTTGGTTCTCCTTTTGCTGTCTCCTGCGGCTTCCGATAGTGCGTTGGCGGGAAGGTGCTTCGCAAAGCCTTACCCGCTCTGGGCGGTGGTGGCGCCACCTTGGTGTCGCCCTTGTTGGAGGCATCAACATGCCCTTCCTCGCTTTTGGGTGAAAGCCCGGCGTTCAGCGTGACGACGGCGGGTCCTTCCGTCGCAACCTTGTTGGAGGCGCCATGTTTGTCGCCTGCACTATTTCGGTTCTTCGCTAGGCCCGCCGCTTTGGAAGTCGCCTGTTGTGTGATTGTTGGTAGTGTGACCGGTGGTGGCCGGTGTTGTATCTTTCCCTTCTTCTATCTCTTCCAAGTGTGTGTCGCCGCAAGCTTCTTGGCCTTGTGGGTGAGTGTGGAGCCTTCGGGCCAGGGTGTGCAGTAGTCTTGCTGCGTTGTAACTTGGTGCGTCGCACCGTTCTTCTTCTTTCATATGAATGGACGGCAGCTCTCCTGCCCTTCCCTTCAAAAAAAAAAAACGTTTGAGACCACAATATGTATATATATAAAATAAATTGGTTTACAATTCCAGTATAAAAGTACTTCAATAGTTCTATGCCTTCCCTTTTTTTCATTCAGCGGTTACAGAGGGAGATCGATGAAAATCCAGGTTCTCTCCCATTTCAACAGGTGTGTTTGAGTTTGTGTTTAAATTGCATATGTGTAATCATGCTCAATATTTGTGGTCCACTATTAGCCTAATCGCTTGCCAACAGATAATATACTGCAATCTTGGGAACCCCCAGGCTCTAGGTCAGCCACCGATTACTTTCTTCCGTGAGGTTACATTCTTACGTCCTCCAGATTTTAAGTTGGGATGACACCATGTGGTTTCATGTCTCGAATTGTTGCCTCCAGGTTCTTTCTTTGTGTGACTATCCAGCCCTCCTGGACAGAGATGAAGTTCATACCTTATTCAGGTTGGACTTAAATAGTTGAAGTCTGTGTAGCTTATACTCTTAAAGTGTCAGCAAACATCATAAACTGATCAGATTGTAAATAGAACAAACAGTGTCGGACTGAGTAAAGGAATGCGTTTGTTATTCACTTCTAGCCGCAAAGATTGTTGTAGCTCTTTGTTCGACGAAAACCTGATCACTACTATTTCAATCTACTATTACAGTGCATGTGCCATTAAGAAGAGCCCGGAGAATTATTAATTCAATTCCTGGCAAAGACACTGGTCCATATACTAGCAGTCACGTATTGTATTGAAATTTGGAACGCATGGTAGTCTACCATGGTGCATGTACCATTGGTAGTGCAGTTTGGATTGCGGAGCATGCATGAACGTACACTCACAGATCAAATGTTAACATGATCAGTATATGGCTATCGGCTAGGGCATTTTCCTTGGTATATATTCTATTATTATCCTACGAGTTTTTTTTCCATGATCAGGGAATCAGAAGTTGCGTGAAGCAGTTGCACAAGGAATCTCTGCAAGAGATGGTTTTCCATCAAATCCACAAGACATTTTTCTGACAGATGGAGCAAGTTCAGCAATAATGATCTGCATTTGAGTGTTTCCATCACATGCACATGATACTCGTCTGACTGGACATACTAAACTGAACTGCTTCTGCGTTTTTTTTTTTCTTTTACAGGTTAATTTGATTATGCAAATACTCATTAGATCCAATGAAGATGGCATTTTATGCCCTTTACCTGAATATCCGTTATACTCAGCTGCTATTACGCTTCATGGCGGAACGGTTTTGAAAGCAGAGGTCATGGCCAATAAACCGGAACCGCGGACTGGTATCATATCATTGGTACCCAGTTTTGGTTCACCCGGTTCTGCCCCCTTTTTTTTTTAAAAAAAAAGAAGTTTTAATAGAACTCAAGTCAAATACATCGAGTTGATACAACAATTTGAGATCTCTTCCAACCTCTGCATAATAAAATGCACATAGTCAAAAAAAACACGAAAGACAAGCACACTAATGACTATCAATCCGAAGACTAGACCGCCACCCATGTGCCTGGGTAAAAAAAGCCTTGGCCACTCGCTCCAAATGACGCCAAGCCGCCCCAACCAAATCATGTGAAGACGGCTTCTGGAGGATAGCCCAAGCTTGCAACAAATGAATAAAACGGTATATAACCTGCATAGGAGAATAGAGATGTTTTTTTGTCAAAAACCATATCATTCCTACATAGCCATAGCGACCAACAAGTAGCAGTCGCCCTTAGTAGGATTAATCTCTTCAAGTCATTCCTAACACCCCGAAGCCAAGCACCAAACATGTGCGAAACACCACGGGGTTTAGGCAGACCCATGGCAGCCAAACAAAAGACCAAGTTGCATTAGCAAGCTGACAATCAAAAAATAAGTGTTGTATTGTCTTATCATGATAACAGAAGCAACACTTTTTGCTACCTTGCCACCTTCGCTTAAGAAGATTGTCTTTGGTAAGAATGACCCTTCTTTTAAGATACCAAAGAAAAATCTTAATCTTTAACGGTATTTTCAATTTCCAAATCCATTTGTTTATGTTAGGGATATCACAATGAATCAATGCAAGGTAGTGTGATTTCACATAGAATTCTCCATTAGCACGTAAGTTCCATCGGAATTCATCTTGTTCTTGTATAAGAGACACATTAGCAATACGAGGTAACAAAGTATTCCAAGCTACTAATTTTGGCCCAACAAGATCTCTTCGCCATATATACTTGCTTTAAATCAATCTTCCATACCGAAATTCCTATTAGTTTTTTTATCACATCTAGTTTTTATCCCGAACTTCGCAGCAAAATAACAATTTTAGGCCCTGTTTGGAAGTGCAGTTATTTTGTAGTTTCTATGCAAAACCATGGTTTTCTCAAAAACCATGGTTTCTGAGACCATGAGGTGTTTGGAAGCAACCCCAAAAACTCTGTTTTGAAAATCATGGTTTTGGCAAAACCATGGTTTTTTTGGAGTTTTGTAGACTCCACTCCACACCAAAGTTTTCTAACTTGTGCTAGCAAACAATGGTTTTCAAAACCATGGTTTTTCATGATCATAGCAAAACACAAACCATGGTTTTACAAAACCATGGTTTTAAAAAACTCCACTTTCAAACAGGGCCTTAATATTTTGGTGGATTCTAAAATAACACTTTTTACTAGTTTTCACACCAAAATTGGAACTGGACCGCCTACACTCTTCTATTGTTGGGAATTTTTTTGTTGTGTACCACAACAATTGTGTGGACAATTGCACTATCATTTACACATCTTGAAAAATACCGCAACTCAAATTAATAGTTTCCTCGTACATTAAATATTAACTTTAGGATATTGATGGATTATTTTATGAATGACAATTGTCCCCGAGCTAGCGATGTAGGGAGGAGAGAAAATTACGAAATAGTAGTTGTCGTTAGGTTAGCTTTACACTGCTAACTCTATGTACCCATTTTGCTGGTTTCCTGAACCCTGGTGCTAGCGATCAGAAAGTCGAGTAGTATTTTCCCAATGCTCCAGAGTTACAAAAATTGTTCATTATGGGCTTGCAGCTAACCAGTTCTAAATGGGTGGATGAAATTATACTAAACAATGATAAATACAAAGATGAGCAAAAAAATTGTTTGTTCTGTTGCGTACAAGAAATAAACAAGTTGCTGGATTGATTTGTAGGTACCGTATAATCTTACTGAAGATAGTGACTGGGTGCTTGAGATTTTTGAAGTAAAGAGGTGTTTGGAGGAGGCTCGTTCAGCCGGTTTAACTATTCGAGCTATGGTGGTCATAAATCCCGGCAATCCTACTGGACAGGTTCAAACAGATCTTCCTGTATCTAATGAAATTATAAAGAACATTAATTTTGTAGTTTTCAAAATATTACTGCGTTCCAACATTGAAATAACAGAACTTTCTTGATCAACGTTTCAAACCTTTGTTGTAGGTATTGTCCATTACCAACCAGGAGGAGATAGTGGAATTTTGTCGGAAAGAAGGTTTGGTTGTGCTTGCAGATGAGGTCTGCCCTTGTTGGATGGCTATTTGTTATTGATTTACATATTATCAAGTCAATTGCATTTACATATTGTCATGTTAATTGTATCAGCCAAACAGAACTCAATGGCTATTTGTTAATGATTTACATTAGTTTGTCACGGATGGTGGCCCATGACCCACTGATAAAAAGTATCGTGGTACTAGCAGCATGACACGTGGGCCCATGACTCTTTAGTGAAGATATTAGAGACTAGATAGTTACTATTAGATATCCCTATAAAAAGGATGTCATGCATCTATTATCAATCAAGAAAAAAATTAGAATTTAACCCATCTATCTATACCTGTTGGGCGTGAGATGTCGTCAGCCTTCTCTCATCTGGTTGTGGTTGGGACAATCGTTCTTCCTTTGATTTGTGGTATCAAAGTTGTCGTCACTTCCCATGGTTTTCACTACCATCTTCAGTGTCTAGGAACCCTTCATGGAGGGGGATTCAAGTGCGAATAGGCATGCAAGAGACTTTGAGCTCATCTGCTCAAACTTTAGGCCATGTTTATTTAAGCTTCTAGCACTTCGAAGCTAGAAGCTAGCCCAAATAAACAGTCAGCTTTTACAACACTTTTTCAAGAAGCCAAAAGCCCCTAAAAGCCCAAATTGTATTGTGATCTGAGAAACAAGTTTTGGGTGGCTTGTCTAGCTTATATGGGTTGTAAAAGCTAGCTTCTCAGGTTAAAAGTCAAAAGCAGGTTTTAGAGAAGCTGTAGCTCAAACAAACAGGACCTTAAATCCCAATGACCCGTCACCAACGACAAGGATGTCGTTATCGTGGAGGGTGGAGGGATAGCAAGGGGACCAGGGGTTTTCATCAGGGAAGGTGCTCGTGGTTTCTCCCTCATTTTGGGTGAGATGAAATAGCGGCACAAGAGGCACTAGGGTCGCAATTAGGCCAAAGATAAGGAGGTCAGATGATCCAATGTGTCACACCTTGTGGTTGGATGGTTCTAAGCCAGGTGTTAGCGATGTGCTGATGCCTGGAGTCTAGAAGGCCTTGGGCCCATTTGGCCCCTGGGTGGTATGTGGCTTTTCTATCTAGAGGATAGCGTCTAGTGGAAACACATATCTATTCTAGTGGACAACGATGGGTAAAAGCTCGTTGCCACGTAAGGAGACACCTTATAGTTCTGTTCTTAGGTGTGGCTCATGTGGTGTCGTAAGCTTAGGATCTACTACGAAGAATGGGTGGATTCATGCACTTGCCTCATCATGGTGACTCTTGGGTCTACAACCAAGTCCTTCTTTGCAGTAGAGGATGAGCTACATGTTGGAGTGAAGTGTTATGGGTGGCGGCCCATAGTTCGTCCATACACAGTAGCGCGGTATTGTAGCAACACAAACAGCAACAGTGTCATGTAGCACATGAGAAGGTATTCTAAGTGAGCACGGTACTAGGGTTTATTTAGATAATTAAGTCATACCAATAAAAGGGATACCATGTATCCATTATCAATAAAAAAGAACTAAGAATTAAGTTTAACCCATCTATTTGTACCATTCGGGCGTGAGGAATGTTGTCAGCCTCCTTTCGTCCGGGTGGGAATCGTTTTTTTATTCATGACATTAGTTATTTGAATGGATTACAGGTGTACCAAGATAATGTTTATGTGGATAATAAGAAATTCCATTCTTTCAAGAAAGTTGCCAGATCACTTGGGTATGATGACAATGACCTCTCTATGGTATCATACCATTCGGTTTCAATGGGTAAGTCCTCAGATTTGATACAAAAAACCACCATACTCTCTATCTAAGAAGCCTTGGTATTTTTTAAATTTACTTTTGCATCTTTGAGGAGCGTGGCTTCAATTTTTTTGTTACTCTCTCGTCCACCGAACATAATAGGGTACTATGGAGAATGTGGTAGGAGAGGTGGCTACATGGAGATATGTGGTTTTGGAGCTGGTGTGATGGATGAGATTTACAAAGTGGCTTCTTTGTCTCTCTGCCCCAATATATGTGGCCAAATTCTCACTAGCCTTGTTATGGACCCACCTAAGGTTCGTCCAACATTTCATGTGTTCATTATTATTTGTAACTCTGAAAAGGCAAGCAGAAACACTAGCCGCCAAGCAAACCAGGAGAAGCGGAGATTCTCCTGCAAATCCGTTAGTCGCACTAGTCGTTGAAGGCGTATAGACGGACGATGGTGGAGGTTGTGTTGGATCTACGGTTCTATGGTGAGGAAGGTGTTCAATCGAGCAATTAGGGGGCAGGAGAATGGGTTAGCCTTTCCAATAAATGTGTCTTCAATTGTGGAAATCTTGATTTCGATGATGACGATGGAGTTTGTTGACTGGTCGTTACAAGGGTGTGTTGTGGTACTTTTGGCGTTGTTGCCAAGTGTTTTTGGTGTTTCAAAGATGGATCTGAAGGGGATGGCATCATGGCACCAACGTGGACATACTCTAGGCTATTTTCTGATTAATTCAATTCTTCTTGGTGAATAATGTGAGTTTGATTAGATCCAGGAAGTGAAAGCGACAAAAATCGGATGCGCGGATCCTTGAATCTCTTTTATGATTTTGTTGTCAGGTTTGTAGAGATTTGACTTTGGAGTGGTCTTGTTTAGAGTGGTCTTGTTTTTCTAAATCATAGGATGAGCTTGTTTTAGAATTAGTTTTTCTTTTTTCCTTCTTTTTCCTTAGTACTGTACTACTGTAGTAGCCCTGTCGCTCTATTTCTCCTTGATTTGGCAGGGAAATATTTCTGAAAATTGAGTTTTACGGATAACCATTAATGTGCTAGTTATCAAGATTAGATATGTAGGATAAATAAGAATTTGTAGGAATGAGATATTTTCTCTCACTACAGCAATTCATATTTTTTAGGACACACACATATATATATCGTTTAGATCTGTGCTACAATTCATGCTCCGGCTCTGGCGGCTTTATTTGGACTCAATTCACTTATTTAGAATTATTGTCAGTTTTTTTTCAGAAACTGAAAACATTTCATCTCAGCACAATTACAAAAAAAAATGCTTTTCTTTTGCAGCTAGGTGATGAGACTTTTGAGTCTTTTCAGGCTGAGAAGGAAAACATTATTTCTTCTCTGAGCAAGCGCGCCAAGGTATATATTCTACTTTCTACATACCGATCGAGATTGGCACAAGTACTATATACCAGCTCTCTTATTATTCCATCAGACCATCACAAAGGATGAAACTCTGTGCACCTCGAAATACTCCAGGCCCTGGAGAATGCATTCAACGGTTTGGAGGGCGTGACGTGCAACAGAATCGAGGGCGGCAGGGCGCCATGTACCTCTTCCCCCGGCTCCACCTCCCTTCGTCGGCGATCAAAGCCGCCGAGTATGAGGGTGTCCCTCCTGATGTGTTCTACGCGCATCGCCTTCTCGACGGCACCGGAATCGCCGTCGCCCCCGGCTCTGGGTTTCTCCAGGTCAGCATTCGATCACGCTGCTTCTTGTGCCTGGGAAAGAAACACGAGAGAGAAGCATCTTTTTTGTCTTGCAACTGCAACTGCAACTGCAATTGGAATTGCATTTCTTGTGCTTGTATGTGCTGTGCTCAGCTTGTCTGACTTTGGCATTGGATCTCTTGCAAATTCCGGTGATGCAACCAGCCATCTGGGACACATATCCGGTGCGCGATCCTCCCGGGCGAAGAGGAGATCACGCGCATGGTTCCACTCCTCAAGGCCTTCCACGAGTCCTTCATGGACGAGTTCCGCAAATGATGCTGCTGCTTCATACAAAACTTTTATATGTAGTGGTACTGTAGTTATGTAGCTGTGTCATGCACGCCTGAGCTACAGGCTGGTCTGAGCTCAAAACTGTGACAGAGCTGTGGTCTTTGCTTGCTCTTGCCTCCCCAGGGTCCTTTGTGTGCTTGTGATTTTGTGAATTACATGTCGTGCAGTATTGCTGAATGCAGCTACTCTTTTGCGTACGTATATTACTAGCCGCCTTGGCGCGCCCGTGGCTGGCGTGCGGGCGCGCAGCGCACGCGGGGAGGGAAACCAAAAAAAGGCAGCGCGCGGATTCGATTCGTGGGTGGCTGGCTGAGAGCTGGCTCAGCTAGGCAGCCGGCCAAGCCGCCCGCGCTGCCGACGGAAACATAAAAAAAAAATATTTTATATATAAACAAACCAATGGACGGCTGGATGTCCTCTCACACGCGATCGGACGGCTTCGGTGACAGGGCGACGTAGTCTGTGCGGGGCTAGGAGACGCCACGTGGCGAGGTGGACGGGGGAACTCAGGTTTGTATTTATAGATTATTGATATTGATATGTTTTTTTTTGTGGCTATATTTGTAAGTGCTCTGCAGAAGAAATGCCAGGTGTCATGGGATTTAAGCTGATTTGGAAGAAATTTTTCTGGGAAGTTCACTTCCCGATCACAATTAAGGGCTCCATTTGGAACGATGGAATTGTCGAGAAGTTCGGGTCTATTCTCGTCAGCTAATCAAGCTTGTCGGACGGTCCTGTTCTTTTGAGCTGATCTGAACGGCTAAAATGACTGAACTTCAAGAGCTTCTTGAAATGGTCTCAAGATTCGGATCCATTTCGTTTGACTTGCTTTTTTAAACGTTAGGACCCACCTTCAAAATAGCGAAAAAACAGACTCAAAAAACTCAAAACATATGTCTTTTCAAAACGTAGATAAGTCGTTAAGCTGAAAAGTACTGGGCCTTTTATCTCTATTTACCTATCTTCATTTATCATTTAAATTAATAATTATTTGGTTTTTAGTATATATTTTTTCTATCTCAAAGACCTGTCTAAAAACAAACATAAGTCGAACGTAGAATGAAGTGAATTTGATAGTTGATGCTAAGCTAAATTAATAATTATTTAGTTTTGATATATTCTTTTCATAGAAAAACTCTAAAACACAAGCTGAACTGGAACAAAATGAATTTGATAGTCGAGGCTAATCTAAACCGGTACGTTGGTCCAATAATATAAGTTATGTTCTCTATGGAGAACAGGCCCGAAATGCACGATTTTCGTAGCAAGTTCACTTTCCGGTCGTCAGATTCTTGATGTTTAACGGCCAGCTTTATATAAGTGATCCCACCCAATAGAACTGATTGATGAACCATCAAGAAGTAACATGTATTCAGACTTCGGAGAGACCATTTTCGCTGCACCCAGGTCCAGAATGGGACGGTGTATTAATATTACTGTACTAGACTTGGATATCTTGCAGTCACATGGCACTCTAAACTGGGGATGCAGCTAAACTTATATCAACATGCGGGAGCTTACACTTGATCTGACCAACTACTGTAGTAGCTTCTCTGTGTTGTCAGTTGTTACATGCTATATAAACTTAAGCTTCTACGCTCAACCAAATTAATGGGATAATAATACAGATCAACACTACATGCTTCCCTCTATCAGCCTATCCTCTAGTCCCTACTCTACTGATTCATCTCCCAAAAGCTCAGGGCAAAAAGGCAAAAAATAAAAGAAGAAACAAGAGAATCAAAGTTGTCGTGATACAGTCACTGTATTAGCAAAGCCATTAGCTATTTTTTGAGGAGGCTTCTTCTTGTAGTTCGCTAGACTACAGTGGGGGCAGATGTACTCCAATCCATCTGTCTTTGCATAATCCTGTAAAGAAGTGAATAAATCAGGTCAGGCTATGGTTGAAGGGGAAATAATTGAAAGAGAATCTTTACCTTGAAAGTGCCAAGCCCTTGCCGTCTGTCACAACCAAAGTGGGCCCATTCGCCACATAAACCACAATTCACCCAATCCCCAGGAGCGCTACTGGAATCACATAAACGGTGGTGTTAGATTCCACGTGACGAAATTTGAGTTTTAAAGCAGACTTAATAATGGAAAGGAAAGCACTCGGACCTGTGACAAAGCAAACAGCATTCCCCATCCACATCATCGTGTGCTAGCTCATATTCCAACAAGTACGTCTCATAATGCCTTTTCAGTGTGTTCCCAACACCCTAAATATTTATGGAAAAAATGTGTACAATCAGAAGACATTTCACTGGATCAGCAGCAGCATAGATATGTTTTTCAGCCAAAGTAACTTGGTAATTATCATTTAAAAAAACAGCTAATGTAAATAATACTGAAACAAGAAAAAAGGTTATTATCATGAAATAAAAAATACAATGAAAAATTATATATCAGAGTTGATTAGTTGAATGATAAATAAATACCGTCATTCTATTTGTTGCAGTATGATTACGCATCTTTGAAAATACTTGACCCTTCCAGTTTATACCATTGCCAACATAAAAGCCACCCCTGGACACCACCTGAAAAACCATAGCCTTTGTCAGCGAACAAGAAGCCAACAAAATATATGCTTTCAAGAGCTCCTTGCTTTGCGTAAACCAGCAAAATTACCTCTTTGTACAGATTATAGAGATCAAGGCGTTTTGCGTTTAGGACTGCATCAGGAAATTCAGCTAGCCCTCCATGAGGTACAAGACGATTGTGGCCCCTCAGAATTAAAAACTGCATGACATCCTTCAAGAAGTCCTCCTACAGATGGTGAAAGATCAGAACCAACAGATGCATTATTCTAGCCTGATTACGTAGTCATATAGCATGTCATCTTCACGAAGGTTCAAGAAACATACCTCAGAGCACATTTGGATAGGTAATCGATCGCATCCATGTTTCTTCATTGGCAAAGGGTTCAGTTGAATAATTGATTGAGTATGTGATGGCCCTGATGTTGATTTTCTGTGTGTTGCTGGAGCAGCAGGTACTAAACTGTGTTTCACAGGTGGGGCAACTGGCAAGTTGGGCTTGGCCTGACTAGCTTCATGAACAGTAGGTTCAGGGAAACCCATAAAAGGATGCATTTGTTGCTTTCGAGAGTGAGGAATGGGCCTCATGGTAGCAGGCTTCAATTTTGCTTTGAAGGATGAGAGTGAGGAAGGCCCTTCAACCAGACGTTTCTTGTCCTCTAAAATTCCATTTGCACCAAATAAATTTGGTTTTGATTCTGAACCCACCTTTGTTCTGTCCTTGGTAAGGGAGGCTGACCATCTTGGCAGATGAAAGTATGGAGAATTTTCAGCTGCTAAATCTTTGTGTTGGCTTGTGCAGAAGAAAAGAAGGCGATCTGCATCTCGCCTATCAAATGAAGCAACAGGAGTACCACTTATACAACCAATTCCAAGTGCAACTAAGCTCCTGTATGAGATTTCTGGTGCTAAATGCTTCAGAACCTAAATATTCAGAAAACAATCTTCAATTAGATATGAGCAGATATTGGTTCATACTCCTGTGATGACCAGAGGCTTGAAGCCTACAAGTCCATAAGACCAAAAAATTAACAGATCATTGGTCTTGGAGAAATCACAGCAAAAGATTTGTTTGCAAAAGCATTATGATAAGTGCAGAAAATTCGACCACATGAATGGAACAATAAAATAAGACTTGACTGAAAAAGGCAGCAGCAGCATGCCAGCACATTTTGGAATTCAGATCAGTAGATATCTCATGTTCAATGTACTAAACCAACCTGTGCTGCCCACTTAGGAAGGGTCATCCAGACTTCAAAGGTAGAAGCCCCACAAGCTGTGGACATGGACGCGAAAGGTTCAGTTGATGATAACTTATCCTCACTATTTGGGAGGGCACGGACTAGCTGGCTCTTCTCAATGATCTCATTTTTGATGTGGCTTTCTAATAGCTGCACAGATAGGTAAAACCATATGAATTTCACGGTTAATATAAGAAAATACCTCCCAAGTTCACAGAAATCCATACCTGGTCATCAAAACAAGTTTGTGCACTACCAGAAACGAGAAGTGACACATGAGAAGAACTGCAAGTAGTGATATCACAACGCATTGTAACCATTCCACGTGGTAAAGACGCAGCTTGAAGTGGTGGTGGAGAAGCACTGCCACAGGAGAACAACCAATAAATTTCTGCCATAAACAAAAATCCTTGACAAAGATAAAGTTGGAAGCAGAGAAGAAAATCTATTTTCATTGGTAGCTCTACCAATAAAGTTTTCACTGGTTCATTTTACATGAAACAATAATCTTTTCCCTAGTTCATTTTATATAAAACAATAATATGCTTTTAAAAGTATAACTTTTTCATAAACCAAGAGGACAATAAAAAATTGTACAATTACTGAATTAAGGATGAACAGACTATCAGATAAGTGACTTCAACTACAGCAGAAAGCAATTCAGCATACCTGATTCGGTTCTGAAGTTTACTCCCACGAATCTGCAAAACACGAAATCAACCATTATATAGAGCTATGTATTCAAAAAAAAAACACAAAAACAAAGGTTGTATGAAAGATTGATCTACACGAATTAGCTAAACAAATCCCCGAGCATCTAAGATCACCATATTTGTTTTATGAGTCTGCAATATTTTACCAATAAATAGGCGGATTATGAACTACCCCCCTTTTTAACCAGTAGTTCCGTACACTATCTTAAAATGTCGTCTCACTTTGGCAGCTCAAGTAAAAAAAATAGTAAAATGCATTTTATTGCTACTTGTAATTACTTGCAGTAAGAATGAATGAAGATATTTATCAAGTATTTCATTTATGTGGTCTTATTGTGTCACCAACATATTTTATTGTAGGATCTAATCAAGTATTTCATTTATGTGGTCTTATCGTGTCACCAACATATTTTATTGCAGGATCCTTGTATGAAACAATTGTCTATGCAAATTACAGCTTCTTGAGTACTGAAATAAGAAGATAAATGCAATAACTATCAGAAGAACAGATTTGGTAATATCTACATAATATCTATGATAGTGTGATCATAGTGATCTCCTAAAACAAGATTTCTGTTGTTAGAAATTAGAACCATCATACTACATTTTTTTTCAGCAAATGGTTTTAGTTTGGCCCATGAGGCCATGACCGAGAAATTGTGTATGTTCCAGCTATGTTAGCAATTGGAGCACAAATGATACTGTGGAACTACAACGCTTTAGTCCATACTTCAATATTTAAAAGTGCATTCAGACCATCTTCTAATGAACCCAACAAACAGGGATCCTGCAGAAAAAAATAAACATCAATTTGTTAGTTGAATTAAAACAAGAAACAGTAAGAAAATTTAGACAAAATATCAAAACTTACCAGGGCACTTGGCACTCCACAGAGAAGAAACTTCATGTTGATGTCATCATCATAAATTTTTATAGCAGGAATCACTTCAGAAGAGTCCTCCTCGGCCATTTCAATCTCAGGAGGGTTTATATTTATCTTTGGAGCATCCCCAAGTAGACGAGGCCCAAGCTTAACACTTTGCACATGGTTGTTTCTTACGCAATATAATCGAAAGGATGCATGAGCAAGCTGAAAAGCATCCCATGTATGGCTCACCGAACTACAGCCAAGCATACGTTTAATTATTAGATTCAAATGCTATGTGATGCTAGTGGAAGGTGAGAAACGGATGCCAATACCTTTGAACTACTGACATCAGTGCATAACGAAAATGGGATGCTGCATACGATGAAAATGAATTTCTCCAGTATATTACATATGGTATACCCTGAAAGAAGACACAGTGGCCAAGTGTTAAAACTGAAAAGGTACAATTTTTTGTTAAATACTCAAATGATGACAAAGTAAATTTGGGACGACACTAGAAGAATTATGCAGCAAAAGAAAAACTTTAGATAGCGGCATAGCGCATGCTTGTAAAATAATCTACTAGAAGCTTATATCATTGTAGAATTAAGTATGAACTGAACAACATTGGAGAAACTAAAAAAATCTAAAGACTATTGTATGCAGTCAACTCCTGCAAGTAATTCTTGGGAAATGGACAATACTCTAATTGCTTAAAGCAATGCAAAATTTGAGTAGGAAAATGGTGTACCTTTGAGTGAACTGCTTGGGCAAGTTTTTCACCAATAGGAACTTCCAGATAAACCTGTGTTGGAAACCAGACAATAGGATTAGCATCAACCATG
Source organism: Raddia guianensis (assembly GCA_036346415.1). Classification (NCBI taxonomy): domain Eukaryota; kingdom Viridiplantae; phylum Streptophyta; class Magnoliopsida; order Poales; family Poaceae; genus Raddia; species Raddia guianensis. The sequence goes on along the minus strand of CM070542.1, from coordinate 31,530,326 downwards.
AAAAAACAAGAAAATTTAATCAAATCTGGTATGACAAACCTTGGACAAGCAAAGTTTAGTGTTATTAAGAGATACATTATGATAATAATATAAAAGGTTACATGACAAAAATAACGCACAATCATGTCATGCATGATTTAAACAAATTGTTTAGATAGTAGGATACATTGCATTAGCAGATGCAATTGCTTATATTGCAATATTCAAGTATAGGATTTGGCACCAAGACACCCAAAATATTCACGTGGCATGGTAATGTAAGAGAAACTGTCTAATTGATTCTCAAACAGTCAAACATCATAGTTGTAGTATGTCTATAATGTTTATTAAAAAACATTTCATTGACCATCATGCAACTATGCAGGTGGAAGGTGATTCACATATCAAGCCCTGTTGTTTGCCGTTCGCCGCCGTTCCATTAACAGCTAACAGCACTAAAAGTTGTTGCAGCCATTCAACTAAGGAGTAATAACATTGCACATACACTTGATAAAAGCTTGGTGCTTACTATTGTGGGGAATGGCGGGCTGATGAGACAACTAAACGCCTGCGGGTCAGAAACATCAGTATCTCCCCAAAAGAGTGAACCAATCTCCTTCTCGTCCTCCAGCTGCTGCCCTTGGATGTACAAGAAGTTGGGCTGCACCACCCGCTGCGCCTCAAGGAACTGCTCGGGAGTTGGATTGAACAGCGTGTGCACCTGCATTCAAAAGCTCCCACCTTCAGCTCACAAGCAAATCCATGCACCAAAACACCAAGCACGAACACCAACTGACCTCCAGTCTACCCGACGAGCTGAGCTCAGGGAAAGTGTACGACGGCCGTTGCCGCTTCGCCTCTGGCCCGGACCTCACGGGCGCACGCTTTTCGGCGTGCTTCCCGCACAGCACCGCGAGGAGAACGCAGTTCCCCCGCGAGAAGCTCTGGATTTGCGACATGGCCGGAGCAAGACAGGCCTCCCCCAAATCTCCTTCACGCCTTCATGAAACCCTACAACATCCACAAAAACAGATCACACCAGGAATCACCCTCTCCCCCGCCCCCCAACAAGGAAATCAACCAAATCCGCCGCAAGAACCCACAAATCGGCGGAGCCAAACGTACCAAGACGCGATTTTGACGCCGAATCTGGGGCGACGCCGCCCAAATCGACGCCCTCGGGTAGCGCCGGACGCGGAGGGGAAGACAAAGATTCGATTTGGGGAGGGGCAAAGGGGAAAAGAAAGAGTAAAGTGGGGGCGAGAACACGGCGCCCCCCCTAACAATTGAGGAAACAGCTACCGCAACGCAAAGGCAAATCCCACTCGGGAAACAATAAAAAAGAAGCGTACTCGCAGCTGTGGTGGAGGCGAATTGGACGCGAGCCCAACCCAACCGGCATCCACCATCCCTCCGCTCCGATCGAGCCGAGCAACCAGACCAAGCGCGGCTCCGTGACGAACGAACGAATCCAAGGAAAAAAACCTCAAGGAGACGACGGGGAAAAAAAACCAAGTTGGGATTACGCGGCCTCTCTCGCTGCCAAGATTCGCGGATTAGGCAGCCTCATCAGCGATTAGCAGCCGTCCCCAAAACCACAGAAAACGCCCGATGATTAAACTGATCCAGAACAGTGCGCGCGCTGCGCCGATGCCGACGCCGATGCGCCAAGATTGGATTTTGACGGCTGCGGCGGGACGCGCAGGCGGAGAAATCTGGAGGGGTGGTGAGAAATTATCTCTCTCTTCTTTCCTCGGGGCCCTGACTTTTCCTCGGATTTTGCCTCCTCCCCTTCCCTCCCCTCCCTTTGCTTTCGCGGCGACGATGCTGCTGCTGCTGTGACTGAAGATGTTGTTGCTGCGTTGGCGCGTTGTTTTCTTTTCCTCATTACTGCTCGGGCGGGTGGATTAAAGAAAAGATGGCTCGAATTTGCTGGAAACGGGGCGTGGGATTTGGGAGGGGATTTGTCCTTTTTTCCCCTCCTCTCTGCTCTGCCCTTTTTTTTTTCTGGGTAGGATGATTGATGGATATCTCCTCTACGTAGTATTGGCGCCGCTTTTGCTTGCCGAGTAGTGTCCCTAAGAATGGAATCCGTGTGGCGCAGGTGGCGATTGGGATTGGGCGAGGCGACGCGAGCACGCGGCGGCGTGGCGCGGCTACGGTGTTTCAGCGTTTTGGATCGGGGCGTGCAGGGGCGGCGGTGTGCTTGGTGTTTGCGTTAAGTTCGTGGGGGCGGAACAGAGGGGGTCGTTTGATCCGCCTCCCCATGCCGAACCCGCGATCCATGAAGCGAGCGGCAGATCAGCAGATGCCAGATGGGTTGGGGTCTTTGGGTGCCTCTCCCTGCCTGGTGGGCCCGCGCTGGGGCCCCGTCGGCCCATGTGCTAGCGCCTGACGATGCCTCACTGCTTCGGTGCAATTTTGGTCGTGAACCTGCGCGGCTGCATTGCTGCGGGCTTGCGGCCGGTTCTGTCTCAGTTAGGGTGCACAAGTGTTTTCATGATGAGGTAACATAGAGGACAAGATTCCTACCCGGTAGGCTACTCCTTCCAATTTTTCATAATCGTTTTTTTTTTGAGAGCTTCATAAGCGTTTGTTGACACTTGATTTCTCTTATATCATTCATAATAAAAAAAAAATTATAATCATTGAAAAATATTTTCTTTTGTATATTTGATGGTACCATCTTTTATTACAAAATCTACAGGGTATTAGATAAATTATTCGTCAAATATTATGAAGTTTTAATCTTATGATGCGTGAGCGTCTTACAAAAAACAGATGGAGTAGGTGGTAACAAAGTTTACTAATAAAAATTCTTATAAGAATCAGACGTTCGATGCAATACTAAAAATCGGATTTTCTTTTAAATATGACCTGTCACTGTTCGAAACGAAATGGATGCACTATTGGAACATTGTTATTCAAGGTTGTTTCAACCAAACCAAGCAATGTTTCACAACAAAAAAAATGAGTAGTATTTTCATAAGAGCTATTTTAAAATAATAAAAAAGTTTTATATATAACGCTTAACTTGGGACATGAATAGTAACAATCGAAAACAAAGCTTAAATGCTGGTAAAACATTTTTCTTTACCCCTATGAAACACTGTTTACAACATTGGTGCAACATGTTTCAACTGTTATTTAGGGATTTGCAATCCTATGAGCAATATTTCACTAAAAAATTTCAAGAAATAAAAGATGTTTCAACAAGTTTTAGACATTATCATTAATATAATATGCAAGGGGCAAAGATGAATCAATTGGCTTCAACAGGGCACAAGATTGTAATGACATCCTCGGATTGGACACGGTGATTCAGCGTGATTCTTCTCGCCTTAGAAACAAGAGAGAAAAATGATAGTAGTAGCAGCAACAACAACAACATCACCATGATGAGAGAAAAAAAAAAAGATAAGACCAAGGTGACCCAACATCTACTCATAAGAATTCGCTTAGACTTGTCAGATTCGGTGAACTGGTGAGGTGGACAACTAATCCAATCACGCTTGCATGAGTATTGACAAGAATGGGCAATAAAGATCTAACATAAAAAATGTGGATACAAAGACATAGCTCACGAATACATGTCATTGTGAAGAATAGATAAAAATCATTCGAGATAAGAATATAAGTTACTACCATAAAGTACCTTTATAACGTCGAGAGGTGGAAAAGGCCTCTAACATACCAAGGACAAGTATAACAACAAACAATAAAGATTGAAAGAGAAACTTTGAGAAGATATATACGATTTGAGGATAATCATAAGCAACAACTGCCCATCTCACAACCATGCATGGAGAGAGTGGGTCCGATCGATATCTGTTATGATGAATAAATGGTTGCAAGTATAGAACATGTGACCTAAATCATTATCAATGTCATCAAAGATTTTTACATGGACAAGACCCACAACACTGAACAACAAAAGGATGGAGAGCTAAACGGAAGAAAAGCCTTGCTAAATTAGAAAATTAAGGGTGTGTTTGGTTGGTTGAATGAGGTGGTACGGGATGGTATCATACATGATCCAGGTGTTTGGTTGGCTGTATGGAATGATCCGATTCTTTATACCTGTGTTTGGTTGGTGGGATGGGGATGAATGGGATGGTACGTGGTGGTTCAAATTTAGGGAATATTCTCTGTTTATCCTGCATGGCGTGATTCGGCCATTTTGATCGAACGATCCCATGCAACTTTTTGTTTCGAACCGTTCCATCCTATTCAGTATCATCTCATTCCATTCATCCTCGTACGACCAACCAAACACACCCTAAGGTGATGCTAGTGTGGCCCAATGGTGTATACAAACATTATTAAGATAAAATAAGGATTCAAGTTGAAAAAGACAATGTAAGTAGCAGAGGATGAACAAGGCTACAATGTCGTGACGTGCAACGAAAATGGTAGAAGTGATGTTCGGTTTAGGTTCATCTATTTTGTGCTACGAAGATAATGAAGTTTGGTGGAAGTTTTCCTTAAAGTGTTAGAAATGGAGAGTGGGACATTCGAAGTTCAAAAAATTATTTGCATCCATAATTGTTCAGATATGTTCGAAATTTCGGATAGAAAAATAAGCTCTAAATCAATAAAAACAGATATTATCCGACGTGTTTCCATCCAGGTGCAGTAGTCGAGCACTCACGAATGGATACCAGGCAGTGTGGAGATATTTTCTTGACGACTATCGACTTACCACAGCCGCGCATCTTCTGTCGTCGAGAAAGACGGTGCCCAAGGTAATTCGTTCTCGTTATTGCATTTGCAGGTAACATATTTTGTACACGAATTATGCTAACAGCAAAGGTTTCCACATGTGCATGTCAATTTCGTTACTTGATTATAATTTCAGGTACCAAGAATGTTAGATACATTGAGCAGATCACAATCAACTGGATGATTACATTACTCTGTAGGGAAGAATAATCAACGTCCTTACAGATATCAGATATACATGAACTCCCCACCTCTTACAGCATTGGCCGCTCCCTTCCTATCTTCTTCCTCTTCTCGCTCACGCTCTTTCCGGCTCTCATACACATGGTCATCCGTCCTCAGCTCGTGCCGGCAGATCGGACAAGAGTTATTCTCGTCCTGCATAAACACAATCACGATTGGTTGATGGTCAGCCGCGTTGTGTTGTAACTTGTAAATTTGTAAAGTACCACTACTACTTCAAGCATATCCAATGTTTCAAGGGGTATGTGGTGATTACCAGCCATGGCTTGAGGCATGGAGGATGGAAAAGATGCTTGCACGGCAGCTCCTGCATCTTGTCATCAACAACCAAGTTTTCCCGGCAAACAGCACACTGAGTCTCACTGCCCAGTCTAGCGATGACTTCTTCAGTAACAGTAACAACCGGAAGATTTGCAACAACTTCCTTCGAAGCTGGGGGTGCCTTGGGATTTACAATAATACTCTGGGAACAGTAAACCGACACTCAATATCCAAAACAGCATACAGATACTCTTTAACTTAATTGAGCTAACCAAAAAGTAACAGCAAAGCAGACTCAATTTTGACAGGCTTGAGTTAGCTGCATTGGAAACTAGTAACTATAAATTGTATAAAATGAATGAGTAGATCCTTCCAATTACAATAAACAAGAGTTCGAGATTGTTTTAGAGTATAAGGGTTTGCGAACACGAGAATGCAGATCTTAACCCAAGGAAAAATTTGTAGTACTAGATAGTAAAACAACTACCGTGTATCAATTGGCAAAGTAATATAGGAAGGTGTGGATGCAGAAAAGGCACCAAAGATATCAGATTCTAATGAAACGTTTATGCCTACCTGCAGTGATTCTTCCAAGGCAGTTTCTAGATCCCTGTCACCTGATAAGGTGCTTAAGAAGTTCATTATATCAGGTGCCATCTCCTCTGCAGTTCTGTTGTTCCTATCTTGATCTCCAGATGATTCAGATAAAATGCTCAATTCTCGTGCTAAATTCTGTGCAACAAGCCATGCTGGAGGCGGAGGTTCAGGTCCCACAGTAAGGTGGCCTTCAAAAAGAAATCTAGAGTCTAGGAAAAAGCATCATATTGTTAGCAAATTTAGATATTTACAGAATAGACTTTTAATATCAGACAATTCATTTAATTAAAATGCAGTCGCCAAAAATTATATAACCCAAGCTCTCCTAAGTATTTATCAATATTAATTGTGATACACCCAATTCATATATGCTAAGTTCTTATTGCCATTACCACAAGATCAATCATTTCATGCATGATTTAACAGCAATCACAACACAGAATGTCCTGAAGGATGTTGCCTTCCAAAAAATCCATTAAACAATATTCTTTCTAAGTATTGATGTATTTATTAAATTTCACAGGATCTGTTTTAATTGTTAATGATGTACATGTACCTGCTTCTCGGTTGCTTGGCATGGATTCCTCATTTTCTTTCTCATCAAGATGCTCCCGGGCCCTTGAAATGCAGATCTTCAGGTGTGCCTTTTCAGAAGGATGAGTTACCAGCTTCTCTGTTCCTATGAAGAGGTTCAGGCCAGCACGCCAGAATCCAGGTGCTGTATATCTAGTCTGAAGGACTGTTGCAACACGGCAGACCGTAGAATACATCTGCCAAAAAGTAATCCATAAATAGACCGTAGAATCTATGCAGAAAATATATGGCACTGAAGCAAAGCACAAAAATAATGACCTCCAATGGTAATTAAACCAATTAATTAACACAATGATAGTGTGGCTAATACAGTACAATAAAAAGAGAAAAAGAATCCACCGGAACAATTCCAACTAAAAAGGTGCCAGGCGTATTAGTGATAACAAAAAAAATAGTTCAGGAGACAATGCACATAGAAAGGCTAATAAAAATTAATATTCTTCGTGTCAAATATCTCCAGTGGCATATGTTTCAACTTTCAATCTTCCTTACTGCTATAATGTGTTCCAGGCCAATGGTTTTGTTACAAATGGAGTATACAGTAATAGCCATGCACAGTGTTTCGGAAATATATGTTCAAAGTTAAGAGCATTGAACTGTTAAATATATCGGTCATATACTCTTCTCTAATTGTATATGTTACATGACAAATCCCTGCTCCTATGGATAGTGAGATCAATTTTTTATCTTATCTTCGCAAGAACATTCTGTAAGTCATACAACAGGGATAAAAATGAATATCACACTATTTTTCAACAAATAATATAATATGTTGTTTTTTACACATCTATGTTACTTTTCAGAAGGTTTACGTGTTGTTGAGTATGTATTGATTTTGCAATCATTTGGAGCCAGCCCATAGTTAACAGTGATTAATTCAAACATTAGAACAATATTCAGTGCTTGGCACCTTAGATATTTTATCTGTATGCTTTACTTTCCTCTGAAAATGGGATGTTCTTGTCTTGATACTACTACAGAGGAAAAACAAGGAAACAATTTTATCGCAGGAAGATGTGTTATCCTTAAGGACAGATTTTTCTCTAACATTCACAAGGGCCAGGCGGACATCTTTTTTTGTTATTGAAAGATAAGGGGAACATCATTTTCGATGGTACACAAAGATTGCTACTGCCAAAGATGCGGACCTTAGCTACAGAAGAACAGTAAGGTCATGAACATTATTTTTGCCTAATTGACGCAAGCTACTACAGGGGTAGTATTTCTGCTGCCTCGGTAATTGGAAATTCTCCGGACTTCAGAGCTTACAACATTCATCATCTATCGAGGAACACTGCAAAGCCGAAGTTCACCGTTGCATCTAACAAAATTAGGTGGAGGAGGCCGCATAATAATTAACAAAGCCTTACAACTGAGTTTAGCAGTTGCAATCGAAGCAAATCCAATCCCATTCCGCGCCAATCGGATTCTCGATCCCCAACCCTCCCCCTCGTAGATTCGTCCTGCCAAGCAACATCCACTCCGTTCTACGACCAAATCTAAGCCCACGCGTCCACCCCCGGCTTCTGCTCGTAGGGGCGCAGGTCTGACATGCCGACCGACCAGGTCGTCCCTTACCGACTCGCGGAGCGCGGGGGAGGCGCCCGCGTAGCAGTCGCGCAGCGTGGCGGCGAGGTCGGCGACGGCCTCCTCGAAGTGCTGCTTCTTCCCCAGCTTCTGCTGCAGGGCGTGCAGGCGAGCCTCCACCTCCGCCGGCGGCGACGACGACGACGACATGGCTATAGATTCCCCGATCGCTCCTCCGTTGTTGGGTCTGGAGTCTCAGGCCTCCTCCCCGCCGAGCTCTGGCCGGAGGTATAAAACGGGAGGGCGGCGTCGGCTTTGCTTGGAGGAGAGGAAAGAGATGCCGCGGAGGCGGTGGCTGGTTGGGGCCGTGGGCGGTGCGGCTGGACCGAGGAAGCTGCGGTCTTGTACCAGCCGTAAATTTTCTAAACACTTATACCGCCTCGCCTAGCCACGTCGCCCCAAAAATTGAGCCATCCGATGGCGCAGCGCTGGCCAGGATCCGGCCGTACACCCGGCCCCCTCCCATCCTGCCCACTTTACAGAAAACCCCCTGCATTGTACGATTTTATGTTTTAGTCCTCATTTTCTAAACACTTGTACCGTGTAGCGGTACGCTCCATTAGGCTCATCCGCGCCCTAGCCACGTCGCCGCAAAAATTGAGCCATCCGATGGCGTAGCGCTGGCCTGGATCCGGCCGTACACCCAGCCCCCTCCCATCCTGCCCACTATATAGAAAACCCCCTGCATTGTACGATTTTATATTTTAGTCCTCAAGGATTCGCGCACGAGCCCTTCCTTAGTTCTCCTATGATTGCTCACTTTTTCGTCCACGCCCCTGTAGTTTCTCGATCCACACATCGCTGCTCTTTTTGCCTTTCTAAATACATCTGGTGTTCACAAGAATTACGCTCACTGCCACTCTATATAATGCTCCTACCCAGCCCCTGCATGCCTCGCGCCCCCCTCATTTTGCCTCACTGCGCCGCCATCTCCTCTTTTCGAGCTAATATCACACTGCGGAGTGCCTTGACCCTCCTCCGGCCTCTTTCCCTGTTGATCTTTCTTCTTCCCCCCACCGCCGCCTCCACTTCACGCCATCGCTTCTTGGGCCATTCCTCGACCCGCGCCCAGGGAAAACTTTACCACCAGTAACGGTGATATACCGAGTTTACGGTCGTCTGATGGTCCTCGATAAAACATGCACCGCCCAAAAATTTCGGCCAAATTTTCAATTCCCGGTAAAAATATGTACCACCCAAAAAGCCGAACTGCGTTAACAAACAACGTGTCTCCTGGTGTCGTTCGTGATCTTGCATCGGCGCATATCCTAACAAGTGCTATCAGAGCTTGGTTGGCGAGGTTGGCCATGCGGAAGATCTAGGGGGAGACACGAGGTTTATGCATACACGGGCGCCACAGAAAATGCTCTGATACCACTTGTTAGGATATGCGCCGATGTAAGGTCACGAATGACACCAGGAGACACGATGTTTGTTAACGCAGTTCGGCTTTCGCCTACATATGCAGGGCTTTGATTATGGGCGCTCCTCCCCAAACCACAATATCACAGCACACCGGCTGACCTGGTCACAACCACATGCCGGACGCTGACCTCTTCTTGTCTATGCTACTATTATGAAATCGTTATCTTGATTACACCAGGGCTGCCTCCCTTTTTATAGTGGATGTCTGTATAGAGCCCGACTCTAACACTAAACCAACCCTGAGTTCTTGTAACCTATTTGTACACATATTCGACACAATACCTAACGACACATTTCCTGACCGATTTAAATATTTAATCCCCATCCAATTCGTGAGCTTAAGGGAAGCTAGCTAGTGCAGATGCGTGCATCTGCTTTGTGACAAGCACTTAGGGGGTGTTTGGTTTGACGAATGGGATGGTGAATTGACTCCCAACTTGTTTGGTTTGAGTAGTGGAATGATTCCATCCATCACCATCCCATCTAACAATTAGTTCAAAATGAGAAATGATGTCATCCCACCAAATTCATAGGATGATCCCATTCCACTTAGGATGAGGTGGCTCCTCAAACCAAACACCCCCTTAGATTTGCATCGGCCATATAAAGCATTGTGGTTAACTGGTTATCTTGATTAATACTCCCTCCGGGGTTTTTTCACACATTCGATTTTTGGACAACCATCCGTCTTATTTAGAAATTTAATGTAAAAATGCAAAAAAAAAAATAAGTCATGCTTAAAATATCTATAATATTAAAAAATACAACAAAATAAATGATATTTACATAGTTTTTAAATAAGATGAATGGTCAAATGCGAGTGCAAAAGTCAAAAATGTCTAACAAAAAAGAACGGAGGAAGTATATATTATACTTCTATTCGTGATAGATCGAACCATCACCGATTGAAGAGAGACCTAGTTCAACATATTTGGGAACGATATGGAGATGTTGATACAAACAATTAGATATGTAGAATTTTTATCAAAATATTAGTGTCAAACTTTTGAAGGTAATGGTTTTATAGGATTGGCGACCGAGATTTATTTAACTCGGTTGTTTTTCTCATATACCTAAATGCTTTGATTCGATCTTTATATGTTCTCTGCATGTGTCTGATCTTTGGTCTAGAAAATTACTAAGGTCATGTCCTTTTAAGCTGATCTGAACGGCTGAAATGACAGAACTTCGAGAGCTTCTCGAGGTAGTCTCGAGATTCGCATCCACTTCGTTTTACTTGCTTTTTTAAAGCGTTAGTACCCACCTTTAAAACAACAAAAAAATGGACTAAAAAAACTAATAGCATATGTCTTTTCAAAACGTAAATAAATTGTTAAGCTATTAAGCCGTTAAGATGAAAAGAACAGGGCCTAAGAATTAAATAAGTCTCAATCGTTTGATATCAAATTAGTTGCATGGTTTTAATCTATTGAAATTCAGTTCGTGTTTTATAAAAAGACTACGTGCTTGTTTCTTACTACGGGAAAAAAAACTATTTTGCACCTTCAACTATTGACCAAATCTATTTTTTCTCTTCAACTCCAAATCAGTGTAAACATGTCCTTCAACCGTTCATATGGAACAAATAACCTCCTTAGCTGAAACTACCTTAGTTTTAACTAATGTGAGATCCTAGTATAAGCATTCATTTTGTTAAAATAAAAAAGTATCAATTTGTCCCCTGAACTTTCGTCGGAGCACCAATTTGGTCCCATAAGGTACAAAACCGAGTGTGATCAGTCCATGTGGTTTTAAAACAGTATCATTTTGATTTTTTGACCTGTCAAAACCGTCTTTGTGGGTGTTTTTGCTGATATGGAGGTCACCTTGCTCGGTTTCTGCACATGTGGCACATTGTCAACACCATGCTAGCGCGAATGTGGACCTGTAAATTTTGATATTTATCAAATGGAAGTCTATAAGTGAACTATAACCCTTCTTCTACATACCCCTAAACTACAAAACCAGATATTCCGCCCCTAAAACTAGGAAAAAGATGCAAATAACACCCCCACAATGGTTTTGAATGTGTTTTTCCCACGTGGTAGGTGAGGTGACAATTTAGTCAAAAAAATAAATACAGATAAAATTAAAATGTAATGGTCCCGTCTATTATCCTCTCTTCTCTCTCCTCCATCTCATCTTTCTCCCTGGTCTCTCTCTCAATTCTCTCTCACTTCTCTCCCCACGACGCCTTTCCACGCTCCGCCGCCCCTCCCCACACCGGCACATCCTCTCCCTCGGCCTCACCCGGCCGCGCCACCACCCTACATGAGAGAGACGTGGGAGAGGCAGAGAAGGGGGAGAGAGGGGATGACAGAAGAGTCACACCATTTTTATTTTATTTTTAATATGTTTTTTAGTAGACCGCCACCTCACCGACCATATTGGCAAAACCACTCTCAAACCGCCATCAGGGGGTATGTAGACGAATGGTCGTAGTTCATGGTGTAATATAGACTTTTTTCTTTATCAAAATATCACCAAATTATTAAAGGAAGATTAGCTTTGTTTAGGAAAAAGTGCCAACTTCATCCCCAAACTTTTACGTTTGAGCCAAAATGTTTCAAAGGTACAAAAATGCTTGAAACTGGTCCCTGGCCTTTTAAAACCATGCTGAATTGCTCCCTTGACCAGTCAAACCCTATTTTGTAAGCAGTTTTTGCTGATGCAGCGTTGATATGATAGTTTTTGGTGACGTAGAAGACACGAAGGCACTGCACTCTGATGCAATAATTGAATTTAATGATAATGGTTATGATCCAATTCTATAATATACGTGCACAAGCTACTGATCTGAGGACTAGTATAGATAAAACACAGTAATATCTGACTCTTTTTTTCGGGTCATGACAATCGGAGGAAATAATTCATTTATTGGCGTTTAGTGACGTGCTACACTTTTTGTCTCCCGTTATACGGCCTTTAGCGAGGGCCCGACCCGAGGTTGAGCGGATTAGCTCATATATAGGCCGAGCTTGATCAGCATCACCATCTGATTCGACTACTACTATAGTCACCCTGGTTCTAAAAACCACACATTGTCCAGACGGATCAAACACATAGACACAAGTCAAAATCGCGGCGTATACGTTGAAGGGAAAATCTACTGGAAAACTGAAACTCTAAACATTTATTGTAGCACATCCGACAAAATTCAGAGGAAACAGAGCAGAGAACAGAGTGAGCAGAGTTGGGGCAATTTTTTGATTCTCATTAGCTGCTTAACGAAAAAACTAATACAAGTACTTAAACACAAATGTGAAAGACGCAACAAACTTGGATCGTGCCATCCCATGACCTCACGACTCTGGAAAAACAGGAAATCGTGCATACTGCATGTTACAGATACAAACACACACACGCAGCTCCGAACTTGATGCAATCCAGATTTGTTCCACCACCTGCCTCCGCACTCCACGGCTGAATAAGTCATCAGGATTAAGTCCAACATGCCCCCCTAATCCTGGTGATAATCAAGATCTCGTACAGCCAAAAGGTGTCTCATCGTAGCCAGCTTGACTGCTGGTAACGGCTTGGTCAGAGCATCAGCTCTTTGTTCTTCAGTAGGAATGAAAGTGACTGCAATCTCCCCTCTTTCAACACATTCCCTAATAAAATGATATTTCACATCTATATGCTTACTCTGACCGTGGAACACTGGTTTTTCATCAATGCAATGGCTGATTTGTTATCAACAAACAACTGAACTTGTGTAGGCTGTTTCCCGGTCAGCTCCCCCAACAAGTCCCTTAACCATCGAGCTTGGCATGCTGCAGAAGTAGCTGCCATGAACTCTGCTTCACAAGACGATAAAGCCAGTGTCTTCTGCTTCTGAGAAGACCACGATACAAGATTATTGTTGATGTAAAACGCCATTCCTCCAGTGCTCTTTCTGTCATCAAGATCACCTGCTAGATTGCTGTCACTGCACCCCTTTATAACTTCTTCAGATGAACCATTCTCATACACAAGTCCATAACCGATGGTGCTTTTCAGGTAACGCAAAATTTTCTTAACCGCAGTGTAATGCATTTTGGTTGGCCTCTCCATGAATCTGCTAGTCACACCAACTGCATAGGAGAGATCTGGCCTTGTGTGCAACAAATACCTCAAACAACCAACTACCTGGTGATATTGTGTTGAGTCAATAGGTTCACCATTGGGGTCCTTATGTAACTGAACTCTAGGTTCCATTGGAAACTTGGTTGCATTGCAATCAGCCATCCCGAACATCTCTAGCACCCTTTTTGCATAAACTGTCTGCTTAAGTGTCATCCTGTTGGGCTCCTGGCCTACCTCAATCCCGAGATAGGAACTGAGCAAACCCAGATCACTCAACTCAAACTCCTCTAGCATCTGCTGTTTGAAATATGCAATTTCTTTTGAATTTGAACCAGTTATTACCAGATCATCAACATATACTCCAACTACTACACTTGACTGACCTTACCCTCTCTTATACACAACCTGCTCTTGTGCACACTGAGAAAAACCAAGTTGTTTCATACTTCTGTCAAGCTTTGTGTTCCAAGCCCTAGGCGCCTGTCGAAGGCCATACAGTGCCTTGTTCAGTCTATACACACAATGCTTCTTATCTTTGATAATGAAACCTTCCGGTTGTGTTACATACACTTCTTCCTCAAGGTCTCCGTGCAGGAATGCTGACTTGACATCAAGATGGTGCACTTCCCAGCCTCTATTTGCAGCCATAGCAAAAATGAGACGAACTATGTCTAGTCTGGCCACTGGAGCAAACACTTCATCAAAATCCACTCCTTGGCGCTGAACATAGCCCTTTGCCACCAATCTGGCTTTGCGTTTGATCACTTCTCCATTTGAGTCCTTCTTCAGCTTGAAAACCCATTTCAGACCAATTGCTTTCTTCCCTGCAGATAACTCAGTAAGAGTCCAAGTTGAATTTCTTTCAATAGACTCTAACTCCTTTAACATTGCATCCTCCCAATCAATTTTGTTAGCTGCCTCCTTATAACATGAGGGTTCCTCTAGCTGAAGCATCAACAGTTCATCATCTGACTCTACTTCTTCCAGCTCAACTCTTCTAGTCTCCCTCATGAGATCACCAACAACTCAAAATCTGGTAGGCTGTTCACTTGAATCACTGGAATGCTGTCCCATCTGAGTTGCCACCATTGGTGTTGATGGACCAGCATTGGCTGACATGTGAGATGCAGTTGCTAGTGCTGCTCGAGCTCGTGCCCTTGTCACTGGCCCTAGTGGCAATTGAGTCTCAATGTCAACTTGAGGTGATGGATGAATTTCTAGGGATAGTGCATCTGGTTCATGAACTGGAGCTTGCACTGGTGGTTGGTTTTTTTCCAAAACCATGTCGGTGAGACTTTGCTCTGGATCAGAGGCATATGTCTCATGTACTACAAAATCTACCCCCTCTTCTGTTTCTATGCTGGCATCCCAATTCCACATGACATCTTCATCAAACACCACATCTCTGCTTATGTGTACCTTCCTACTTTGTGGGTCATACAATCTGTGAGCTTTACAACCCTCTTCAACACCAAGGTACACAAATGCCTTGCTACGATCATCTAGCTTACTCAAATGTGGTTTAGTTATCTTGGCATATGCTATACACCCAAACATCCTCAGATGGGCCAGATGAGGCTTTCTTCCTTCCCATGCCTCAAATGGTGTACGATCACCCAGTGCTTTGGTTGGCAATCGGTTTAGAAGATACACCGAGTGCCTTACTGCCTCCCCCCAAAAATCTGCCAGGGACTCCCATGCTCTTTAGCAACGATCTTGCCATTAACATCACAGTTCTGTTCTTTCTATCCACCACACCGTTCTGCTGTGGGGAGTATGGTGCAGTGAGATGTCTCTCAATTCCAACATCTTCACAAAAGGCAGAAAATTCAGTGGACATAAACTTTCCACCCCTATCTGTTCTAAGCACTTTCACCTTATGCCCACTACTCCTTTCAATCTTATGCTTGAAATTTTTGAACTTCACAAAGGCTTGATCCTTGGTCTTTATGACATATACCCACAATGGGTGATCAAGAAGATCGACAAGATTCGATGTTCCTTCCTCTGGAAATGATCAGATAATGCCCGTGGAGGACACTCTCTTGTCAATTGGGAAGCTGTTTGCCGTCCCAAACGACTTGGAGGTCTAGGGATATCAAACTTGCAGAAGTTTGGAAGGGCTCTGCGCCTTCGCTGGCTTTGGCACGAATGGAAGGAAACTGACAAACCTTGGGTGGGTACACCCATCCCTTGCGACGATACGGATAGGGCCCTTTTCCGTGCTTCCACAACCATTCTCATCGGCAATGGCAAGAAGATAGACTTCTGGCATGATAGATGGCTCCAAGGCACGTCACCGTGCGTCATTGCCCCCAACTTGTATCACATCGCCGCAGCAGCGCCGCAAGCGTGCATGAACAACTATCTAACAACGGTGGATCGGGGACGATTCGACACCTCACCACGGTTACCCAACTTCAAGAGTACCTGCTTCTGTGGCGTCTTGTCCGACAAGTTAACCTAAACCCGGATGTAGATGATGACATTGTTTGGAACGCCACTTCCTCGGGGGAATATACGACCAAATCAGCTTACATTAGCCAATTCATTGGGAGCATTGCAAGTGGGTGGGCCTCTTTCGTTTGGAGGGCACAAACAGAAAACAAATGCAAATTCTTCGCCTGGTCACTGCAACATGGTCGCATCCACACGGCTGATGTCTTAGCGCGCAAAGGCTGGTCTCATCCACAGAGTTGCCTGCTCTGTGGTGCTAGCCCTGAAACGATTGATCACCTTTGCACTCACTGTCCAGTTTCAACTGCCATCTGGAGCGACATCCTGCCACAATCTTCACCCCATTGCATCGCCCCCATGCGGTTTTGCGACTGGTGGAGCCACTCAGCACATACCCAACCAAAGGCGTCCAGAAGAGATTTTAACGGAGGGTTATCTACACGCTGTGGAACATCTCGGAAGGAGAGGAATCGTCGTCTCTTCCAAAGAATAGCGATCGAGCCACGCTCAACTAGTGGCGAATTAAGGAGGATGTTCTTGTTTGGGGCGTGTTGCCCGAGACATAGCAGTAGTCGTTTTACTTAGCACAGGCTTTTCTCCTTCCCTCCCTTTCGTTCTTTTCCTCCCTTTCTCTCTGTGATATGTACAATGCTCTTCTTCTTTAATGAATCAAGAAGTGCTCTCGCCTTGGTTAAAAAAAAACATATACCCACATCCACCTCGAGTAATCATCAACCAGAAGCATGAAGTAGTGATTACCTGCCATGGTTGATGGGGTAATAGGACCACAGAGATCAGCATGTACCAGAGAGAGTGGCTCCTCTGCTCGAAAGCTTGCTGCAACTGGAAATGAGTGCCTTGTCTGCTTGGCAAACACACACCCTTGACACACTCCATTTGGATGTTCAATGACAGGTACCCCTGCTACCATATTCTTTTCTGTCAGCAACTTCAGTGACCAAAAATTGACATGACCAAGTCGGGCATGCCAAAGCCAAGCTGGGTCTTCAAGCCTTGCCAACAAACATGTTGCCTCAGTGGTCTCAACCTTTGCCTTGTACAACCTATTGAGTGAGCTCTTAACCTTAAACAACAACTTGCCATTTGGATCATATATCAACAGATATTCTCCCAACATAACAATTTTGTTTCCACCCTCAGCTAATTGCCCACAACTAATAATATTGTTGCACAAATCAGGGATATAGTATACCTCAGTCAGTAGCCTCTGTTGCCCTTGTTTGAACTGAAACAGAACTGATCCTCTCCCTTTAATCTGCACTGTGGAACCATCACCAAATCTCACTCGGCCTTGGGCAGATTCATCCAACTCATGGAACTTCTTTCGCTGTCCTGACATATGATTGCTGGCCCCAATGTCAAAGTACCAGATATCTGAAGTGAGATTGTTTTCTCTTCCAATATTGAGATGTGTCTCCATCTTCTCTTCATTCAGCAGCACAAGATTGCGTGAATCAACTGTTGCCAATAGCAGCGCTGGCTCTTCTTCTGTTCGTGCCAGGTTCACCTCCTCGACACGTGGGCGGATCCTCCACCTGGGCTGCCAAGGCGGCGGCCCAGGCTTGGATTTGGACCCCCACTTATACCACCCTTGCCCCTTGGGGTATAGGGCTCAAGCCCACTCAAATATCATCCACCTGGGCCATCTAGGGTTGTGGGAGAGGGGCAGAGAGGCGAGAGACGCACGAAGCGGCGGGAGACAAAGAGTCACGCGAGCGCGAGGTTGCGTCTCGCGAGCGCCGTCTTGAGGCGAGACGCTTTGGCTTTCTCCATCCGAAGCCGGCAATGCGCGCAAGCAACAATAAAGAAGGACGCCACTACCGATCATCAACAAGAAGCGACAAGCGTTGCGATCTTCTTTGCTCTTGCAGATCATCAAGAGTCAAGACATCAACCATTCAAGAATCAACCGTCAAGGACTGAACTAGTGAACTCACCGAAGGACTCAAGTCTCAAGGTCAGTCCTCTCTCTCTGGCTATATTAACATATATATATGTAATACACTAATACAGCTATACAGTATAGCCCTAATGTTTACATCTAATTATTTTTAATTCAGAATTGGGTCATCAGTTCAACGAAGCATCTACTGAGTTTTTACTTTGTTTTTCATGCTTTGATCCAAAGAATTCTTTCGCTAAGTTTGATGTTAGCAAGCTTACTCGTGTTGCTGAAATTTATAATCAAGATTTTACTATTGCCGATCGGGAAATTATAAGAGAGCAACTTGAGACTTATGTTATTCATGTAAGAAGACATGTCTCTTTTGCTGCTTGTGAAGATCTTGCATCCCTAGCTATCAAGATGGTTCAAACCGATAAACATAGGACATTTCCTCTAGTTTATAAACTATTGGAATTGGCATTGTTATTGCCAGTGTCAACGGCAACAGTTGAGAGATCATTTTCAGTAATGAATATTATCAAATCTGAGTTACACAATAAGATTGCCAACGATTGGTTGAATGACCTAATGGTATGCTACACCGAGCGGGAGATATTCAAGTCACTTGATGATGAAACCATAATGCGTCGCTTTCAACGCCTTAAAACCCGAAGAATGCAATTGCCTCGTACACTCCTATCATAGTGGTATGTTTTCTCCTTTTATCATGCAATATTTTGATAGATTTTACTTTTAATTTGTTTTAATGTTAGTAACTAGTAAAACTATAAAAACAGTGAAATGTTAGCTTGGAGTTAACATGTTTTATGTTATTTATGTTATTTTTATTTTATAGAAAATGAAATATAGTTTTAGCATTGCCCAGGCATGATTTTTGTCCTGGATCCGTCACACGTTGCTTGTTGTTCCTGCATTCAGAAGCATAATGTCCCATTTTGTTGCAGTTAAAGCACTTTATGTGACTCTTGTTCAGGCTACTTCCGCCAGAACCACCAGCACCTTCACGGCCTGACGCGCCCTCTCGGCCCCCACGTTCTCGGCCTCGCCAGCGACCACCCCGGCAACGTTGATTACCTTTGTCTGATGCCGTCGTACCCTTGCCTTTGTGGGTTGACGAGGAGTCGATGCTGCCCTTTTGTCGCGCCTGCCACTGCGCCTCAGTGAGCAGGAGCTGACCATCAGATTGGCCACCCGGCACACGTAGACGAGCTCGCTCGTCGAAGGTCTTCAGACGCCCAAGCGCCTTCTCAAACACATCATCCCCAAATCGCAGAATTGCTCGATCCCCGCTATGACCGGATAAAATCGATCAGGAGCAGAGTTTAGGAGTTTCTTCACCATGGTTGCATCATCCAGTGTCCCACCGAAACTGGCATATCGCGCCACCATGCCAATGATCTTCCCTGCATAATCATCCAGAGACACACCATCCTTCATGCGTAGTGAGTCGAATTCGCCCTTCAAGATTGATAGATGTGCGGATTTGACGCAATCAGCCCCGACAAACCTCGTTTTGAGGCAATCCCAGAGCTCTTTCGCTGTCTTCTTCTGCGCAACCTGCAGAAGAATGTCTTCGGGAAGCGCTTGGAGCAGCTGCGCCCTCGCCACCTTGCTCTTCTTGGCGCCGACAGCTGCACCCTCCGCCGGTTCCACCGCTTCCTAGAGACCCTGCGCATCTAGGAGTGCCTCCACCTTGATGGCCCATGCCGTGTAGTTCGTCGCCGACACACCGGGTATTGGTACGACACCTCGCCGCTATCTCTTGCTGTCGCTGTCGCCTGAGGAATTAGAGACATAGTCTCGGATCGAAGGATCTTTGGCATACACCGTGGGCTCTGATACCAGATTGAAGGGAAAATCTACTGGAAAACTGAAACTCTGAACATTTACTGTAGCACGTCCGACAAAATTAAGAGAAAACAGAGCAGAGAACAGAGTGAGCAGAGTTGGGGCAATTTTCTGATTCTCATTAGCTGCTTAACGAAAGAACTAATACAAGTACTTAAACACAAACGTGAAAGACGCAACAAACTTGGATCGTGCCATCCCACGACCTCACGACTCCAAAAAATAGGAAATCGTGCATACTGCACGTTACAGATACAAACGCACACACGCAGCTTCGAACTTGGCGCAGTCCAAACTTGTTCCACCACCTGCCTCCGCACTCCACGGCTGTAAGTCATCAGGGTTAAGCCCAACATACGTGGGCCGGCAGCCTAGGCTCGAACACGACCTCGAGTGGCACCTTGCGCCGCACCGACAGGCCCAATTTCTCCTCCATGTTCAACTCCTCCTTCCTCATGCCATCGGGGAGCCTCCACGCGAACCCGTGCAGCAGGTTGGCCAGAGCCACCTGCATCATCTTCAGAGCAAGCACGTAGCCGGGGCACATCCGCCGGCCGGCGCCGAACGGCAGCAGCTCGTAGTCCGTCCCCTTCACGTCGACCTTGCTGCCGAGGAAGCGCTCCGGCCTGAACTCCAGCGGCTGCTCCCACACCGCCGGGTCGCGGCCGATGGACCACACGTTGACGAGCACGCGCGTGCCAGCCGGGATGTCGAGGCCGGCCACTGCCGTGTCCTCCCGCGACTGTCGCGGCGCGAGCATTGGCCCAGGCGGGTGCAGCCGAAGCGTCTCCTTCACGATGGCGTCCAGGTAGGGGAGGTGAGGGGCGTCCTGCTCCGTGACCAGGCGGCTGCCGCCAACGATGCGGTCCAGCTCCTCGACCGCCTTCACGACAGCCTCCGGCTTCCTCAAGAGCTCAGCTACTGCCCACTCGAGGGTGATCGCCGACGTGTCCGTGCCGGCAGCGAGGAGGTCCTGCAAAGTGCGAGCTCTTCGTGATGTGTCTGGATCAAAATCAAGGGAAATATATACTGTATATGGGACCGACATATATGCAAAATGGAAAAAATGGAAAAAAAAAAAGTTGAAACGGGCTGGAAAAATGGCTACGAGAATCCCCTACATATATGCAGGCGCCAGTACATCGAACAGCCGAATCGCAAATACATTGTTCTCATTAATTACCAGGACGAATCCCTTGATGTTGTCCCGTTTGATCTGGACATCTTGGCTGGGATCGCCGGACTGTTGTAGCAGCACGTCGACCATGTCCATTTCCACGAAATCGTGGCCCTCGCGTTCCCGGCGCTTGACGTGCTCGTCCAGCACATGCTCTAGGAACCGGTCGAACATCTTGTGCAGCCGCTTCATCCTCCCGATGTACCCCTGCAGGTCCAGCCAGTTCAGCCACGGGATGAAGTCCCCGATGTTCACGACGCCGTTGAGGAAGAACAGTTCGTCGAGCATCCACTTGAACTCCTCCGGCGTCGTCACCGACCCGCCTGCGGCAGCCGCCTCGCCGTCGACGTACCTCTTGCCGAGCGCCATGCGCGAGATCACGCTTAGGCTGTGCATAAACAGGTATCCTCTGACCTCCACCACGCGCCCGGTCGCCCCGTACAGGCCGCGCAGCATCGCCAAACACTCCTCGCCGCGGACACGCTCGTGAAACTGGAGCCGCGCCGCCGTGAAGAACTGGGCCTGGCAAAGCCTCCGCAGGTGGCTCCAGTACGGGCCGTACGGCGACCACAGCATGCCGGAGTAGTTGTACATGGTGTGCTTCCCCGACGCCGTCCTCGGCCGGTCGAGGAACATCTGGTCGTTCGTCTTGAGGAAGAACTTGGCCATGTCGGGGGACGAGCCGGCGAAGACGGGGCAGGACCCGAGCCGGAGGTATATCAGCGGGCCGTACCGCAGAGAGAGCTCGTGGACGGTGACGTGCGGGAGCTCGCCGATGAGGTGGAGGTTGCCGATGGTCGGCAGCGGCTTAGGCCCCGGGGGAAGCTTGTACCTCCTCGGAAGGCGGCGGCGGCTGGTGGCGGTTAGAAGGAGGAGCAAGGTTGCGATGAGCACAGCGGAGAGGAAGAAGGCGCCCGTTGTCGGCGCCATTACTAGCAGGTGTGTGACTGTACGTGGTGCAGCTCTGGCCTCTGGGGATGTGGTTGTATTGTGTGATCATGCTACTCATGTGGTTAAATAGACGAGGCTCCGGGTGGCGGTTCCCCAACACTGAAATTCCATCTTCCAATCCCTATATAATAGCCTCGCCACGAAAATTATTCCGATAAACGAATGATGTAGGATGTCACCCATCCTCCTGAGTCCCTCTCGGCCCCCCTCCAGGCGAACCCTCCAAACCCTAGCCGCCCCGGCGCGGCGGCTCCGCCGCCGGCCCCGCCGCGCCGGCGGGCCACATGGCACTCTCTCCCCCACCGGTGCCAGCTCCCCAGCGGGAGAAACGAGGCCGGGGCCTCCCTCTTCTCCTCCCTTCTGCGTCGGTGGCCGGCGGCGGTTGACAGGCTTCGTCGGGGCCAGCAACGGTTGGCTGGTTGGCCGGTGCCGTGGGTTTGGCCAGTGAGCAAGGGAGCTCTGGCCGTGAGCGAGGGAGAGTCTGGCCGTGGCTGTGGCCGTGTGCGACGGAGCGCCCTCCCAGATCTGGCCGTGGGTGAGGGAGCTCTGGGCGTCCGTGCGTCGGTGGGCGTCCGTGGGGCAAGGCGGCGTCCTCGGTCTGGCGTCCTCGGCGGGTCCGGATCTCTGCCGCCCACCGCCCCACGCCGCCGCGGATCCGCGATACGCCGTCTGCCGCGCCGCCAGGGCGCCATGGCGCGGCCGCTCCTCCCTTGCTTGCCGCCGCGTGGCGTCGGCGGCGTCCGTGGCGAGGAAGAACTTGACGCCGTGTGGTGCTGCGCGGCGCCCAAGCTCGTCGTCTGCGGCAAGCTGCCGCCGGCTTCTTCTCCGCCACGCTGGCGGCCCCTTCCTCGGCGCTGGCGTGGGGGCGGCGCCCGTGGCGGCGTGCCTCGACCTCCGCCCCAGATTTGAGCTCGGGCCACGCTTCCCGACCTCCGGCGTCGCTCGGCGGCTTCCCTTCTTCGTCCTCGTCTTTGTGCACCGTGGTGGAGCCTTGTCGCTGGTTCTTCTTCTCCCTTCTTCCTCTTCCTCGTCCCCCTCCCCTACCCCTCCCCTAGGCCCGTCTTGGGTGACCGTCTAGGGGGGCCTCTTCGTTGGTGGCCGGATCCACGGGCAGGAGGCCCGGACCTGGCGGTGTTTGTTCGAAGAGGTCGGAGCGGGTGCGCTCAGGTCTTGTGTCCGTGGCCTCGTTGCTCGGTGAGCTCGGCACCGCCTCCTCTTCTCTTTCTTCCCTCCCCGAGCCCGTCTCGGTGGTGGTGGCAGCAGGGGTCCGCTTTGATAGATGGTCTGAGCGGACGGAGCAAGTGGCTCCAGGGGCTTGTGTCCGGCGGCTCCCCGGCTCCTCCCCGACTCTCCGTGCGGCCAGATCTTGTGGCAGGAGGCCCAAATCGTGGCCGGAGCGGCCGGAGCGGTGTGCTCCATGTGCGAGGCCGGCGGCTTCTCCGTTGTCTGGTGTCTCCTCTCGGCGTCATCTTCGTCCATCTCCTTCGTGCTTGGTCCCGCCCTTGCTGCCCCGTCCCTCCCCTCCCTGTGAGGACCCGGTAGCTCCGGCGGCCTCTTCCGAGCCCGTGGGCTGGTTGGTCGGTGTTGTTCTGTCGTCTGGGACCTTAGACCTCGAAGGGGTCGGGTGGCCTACTTCGGCTTCGTGGTGCCCTCTTCACCCTCGCTCTTCGACTTTGGCTGATGTCCTCTCCGGGAGTGTCTGTGGTTCTTCGTTGCTTGGCTTGGTCCCGCCCTCGTCGTCTTGGACCTCCTTCTGCTACGGGGTGCTTGTTGGTGTGGGCGGCGTCTTCCGTGTTAAGTAGCGGCGCTTCGTATGCGCTCTTCGGCCCGGCGGCTTCAGTCTACGGCTCGGTTGGTGGTCTTCTGTGGCAGCCGTTTTGTGCATTGGTGGGGGGAGGGGCTTGGGCGAAAGCCCTGCCCATTCCTAGGCGGATGGTGGCGTCACTCTTTGTGACGTTCTCCTCGTTGGAGGCATCATCTTACAGCCCCTTCCCTCATTTCGGGTGAAAACCCTGGTGATCGCACGACGGCGGCGGGTCTTACCCGTCGTTACCTTGTTGGAGGCGTCATGCTAGTCACTGTTGCACTTCTTGGTTGTCTACTAGGTCTGCTAATTCGGAGTCGTCCGTCGTTGAGTGTGTTGGTAGTGCGCCCGGCGTGGCGATGTTGTTTCTTCCCCTTTCCTTCCAGTTGTGTGTCGCCGCAAGGTCTCTTGGCCTTGCGTGTGTGGGCGCGGCCGTTTGGCCGGGGTGTGCAGCAGCCTCACTGCGTTATAACTTCAGAATAGCTTTGGCCGCGACCTTTCTTCTTCTATCAATGAATGGACGGCAGCTCTTCTGCCTTTCCCTTCAAAAAAATGATGTAGGATCCATATGACTGATCTCTGCACGAGGTTTGCATTGAACAGTATCCGTAGAGTGTGAGATTCACGTTCGTTTTCTGTCGGAAAACTACGTTTTGTTTGTGTGGAAATTTGGGTGAATGACTTCGTCTGTTTGTCTTCCTCTGGTCAACCATCAATCTAATTACTGTATTGTATAGTACTAGCAAGGGTAACGCACCTACGGTGCGTTGTTCTGTGGCGAAAACAGTTTGAAGTGGGAACATTGCTTTGTCTTGTACGTGGTCTCCAAAGCGCGCAGAGGGAAACGATATCAGAGGGAAACGATATCTCCATGGGCAGCGGTGTTGCGATGAAAACCACCGGCGCTAAACAACGTTGAAGCCGTGTGTGTGCTATGCGCAAAGAAACGAGATGAAATCTGCAGAAGCAAAAATGGAAGCAGTGCTTACGATGAACCAGCGAAGGAGCAAATAGGCGAAACAAAACACATACCTGGCGAGGACCCAAAATTCGGTGTGAGCAGCAATAGGGAAGGGAAAGGGAGGAGAAGGCAAACCCGAGCAGGGGCGCGGCGAGGACAACCTAGTTGGAAGAAGAGGGCGGGGAGACAGTGTAATACTCCGGTCCGATGTGTTATGAGACCCATGTGGCCCTTGTGGATGTGATGGTGGGATTAGTCCCATATTGCTTGTTGAGAAAGAGTTGTAGTAGCATATAATGCCTGATGGAGCCAAACATAGCACCCTGGGTTAACCCTTCTGGACGAAGCGAGACCGAAAAGTCTAAGTGGGTGCTATGCATGCGTGGGCCAGCCCCGTAGGTGGGCTAGGCTCTAAACGATTTTGGGCTAGGGTGTTACAGACATATTTGGGGACAGGTGGAGACGAAGCGGCTAACCGCAGCATGCGTAGCAAGCTTAGGGCGGTATAAGCAATCCGGGGAAAAAAACAGGACGGGTGCCGGAACGAGCTTCGAACGCAGGGCTCCGGAACGCAGGGCTCCGGAGCGAGAACCACCTGAGCTAGCCGAGGCGCCAGCTCGCGGTTTGGCCTGTGGCGGCGGCATTTTTTTGTTCTTAAACATACGCTGGGTGTGGACGGCTGGATGCTGCCCGACGAAACGATCGGACGGCGACGAAGCGGTCAGCGGCGTGCGGACGCACGACGAGACGGCCACGTGGACGCACAAGTGTGTGGCCTGTAGTGGCTTTGTAATATAGAATATATATACTTCTAGGAAACAACTAGCTAAGCGACGATGCACTGATGCAGCTCCAATCCATCGCTAACTCGTCTCCTGCATAGCCTTGCTCGTCGGGGCTTTCCGTCATCATGGTGGTCATCCTTGTCTTGCTGCTAGGTAGGTTTCACGTGGTTTTATATAGTTTCATTACGTGAAACCTTAGTTAAAATATGTTGTCACGTGCTTTCACGTAATATCACGTGGTTTCATTAGATGGCCCCATTGTCGAAGTGTGGTTTCATCACATTGCTCCGTTATCGAAAGTATTATGCAGCGTGCATGCATGTGGCCCCGTCATCGAGTAGTTTTCGTGTGGTTCCATGAGGTGGCCCCGCCATCGAAGTGTGGTTTCATGTGGTTTCACATAGTTTTCATTTAGGTGTGGGCCATATCCGATGCTTTACAATACCTACCTGATACCTATATGATACTGAAGGATATTTACTTAATATCTATATGATACTTCATGATATCTATTTGATACATATATGATACTTAATGAAACCTACCCAATACATATATGATGCATCTTGATACCTACCTGGCACTTATATAGTATCGGTATTGTGTCATCAAGTCCTGAGGCATTTGGTTAAGTATGAGGGGTATAGTCGAGCATTGGGGGTATCATGTTAAGTACAAGGCAATATCATCAAGTATTAAGGTACAAGGTCAAGATCGAGTATCTAGAGCATCGTCGAGTATCTAGAGCATCATCATGTATCAGAAGTAATGGGTCAAGGAAAATCATTGAGTATCAAGAGTATTGTCATGTATCAGGGGTAGTATGTGAAGGAAATTGTCGAGTATCTGGTTGGGTATCAAGTGTGTCATCAAAATTCAGACCGGGAGTGTCTTCAAGTATCGAATGAGTATTGGGGATATCAACGTGTATAGAGCTAAATATCAAGAGTATTGTCAAGTACCGAGGTATCATTGTTTATCAAGTTGAGTATCGAGGTATGGGGTCAAATATCGGGGTGTATCATGTTGAGTATCAAAAGCTATTGAGCAGCTAATCATATGCTCCATGAGCATTCATATGGTATCCTACAAATTTGCACAATGCACAATGACTATTGCTTAATTTTTCGACACTTGTGCTACCTCTACGACAACGGAGTGGATCGATGTCAACTGTAATTAGCTCATCTAGCATTATATTCTTCCTCGTCTCATTATCCTAATTCTTGCATGTTGTTGAAAACGATGAGAGCAGCTAGATCTAAATTTCCACAAAGGGCGATCCATAGAGGAGGAACCACCGCACGTTGATGTTGCTCCTGCTGGCAGTGGCGGAGTCAGGATTTTGATAAACCCCGGGCTAAAATTCAATATACTAAAAACTCATGAAAAATATTCAAAAATTAATCGCTCGTTCATTATCTACTCAAGTAACAAAAAAAGATGTAATAGAAAAAAAATTCATACTGAGATTTAACCATATAACCCATTATAGCATTAGCATTAAAAACATAAAATAACATAAAAAATATAGCATATAGAGAGTGTGAGAACAAATCTTGGGTACCTAGATAACGAAGAATAGGTACATAGCCTTACACTAACATATATTTTATTGAGCTTCAATTGGACATTTGCATATTAGCTTGAACCTGAAAATTGATCATATAAAGTCAATCAAATCTCTCTATATATAATATATGTATATAACAAATCACATAAATGTAAATTTAATCAAATACAACTTACCCCTAACACGCGATAGGATAAACTTGCGCGACCTCATCCCTTGAAAATGTTGCAAAATCTTTTCCTCATCAATATTTTGAAAAATCTCTCGCTCAATATAACAGATCATCCTATGATTCATCCATTCATCATTCATCTTATTCCGCAATTTGGTTTTAATAATATTCATTGCCGAGAAGGCTCTTTCTACTGTTGATGTTGCCACTGGCAAAATTAATGCTAATTCAATGAGACGATATACCAGTGGAAAAGTCTTGTGTCTATTTGTCTCAACCATCTTCACAGCTAAATTTCCAAGGTCATCACAACTTAAAAATTGTGGATCATTTCTCACATCTACAATAAATGTGCCAAGTTGGTCCCTGAGGACTATGCATTCATATTGAGAGAAGTCATTAGCATAAATCTTAGCAAGGTCAACCAGTTTGTCTTCATCAAAATTTGCAAAGGAATTTCTTGGATCAAGACAAGCAATGCACCTCAATAGTTGAGTAGATCTTTCAGCAAAACGATTGTTCAATTCAACAATAACTTGGTCATGCACCACAATAAATATTTCATTATGAAAATGATGATAGTAAGTTACCATTTGGCCACGACGACCCCTTGAACGACTCCTCACTGTTATTGCATCTGACATATTTGGAACAATGATAGCATGTTGGAGACAAAAAGCCTTTACCTCTTCGAATAACTCGTCCCAACCATTGTCTCTTATATGCTGAATTTTTGACATTGTAGTCCCAACCAATCCTACAGTACAAACAATGTTTTGATCTTTTCTTTGTAAACATTGAGATAGATCATTAGTCTTGCCCAATAGTCTGATCATAAGATGCAATACAAGCACAAATTCAAAACTCTCCATTTTTCCCAACAAACCGGAGGCTGTGGTTTTCTGTGTTGCGTTGGTAGCATCATCACTAATGTTTTCTAGTACCTCTAGGACCGAGTCCCACATATGATGAAGACGACATAAGGTTTTATGGTGTGAACCCCAACGAGTATCACCTGGTCTTGCGAGACTAGTTTCTTGATTTTTTCCTCTTCCCGTGAAAACATCACCGGCCTCCAATTTACTCAAAAGATTATCATGGTGATCTTGTGCCAATTGATCTCTTCTTTTACAAGAAGCATTAACCGTGTTGACAATTAAAGAAGTGTAATTGAAAAAATCCAAGACAGAAGAGCAACACTAAACAACTGAAACAACCACTAATTGCAATTGATGGGCAAAACAATGTATGTAAAAAGCATAAGGATTCTCATCTACTATTTTTCTTTGCAACCCATGGAATTCTCCTCTTATGTTTGAAGCCCCATCATATCCTTGGCCCCGCAACCTAGACATAGATAAACCATGAGTAGCAAATATACCATCCAAAGCTTGTTTTAGTGAGGATGATGTTGTGTCGACAACATGCTGAACAACAAGAAATCTCCCCATAACTTCACCTTTGTTATTTACATACCTACATAGAGTGATGAAGACATGAAATATATGTGTCAATGTGAAAGATAAATATAAATATAAATTTAGCAATTTCGTAGCTAACCTTAAAATTACAGCCATTTGCTCCTTGATTGATGCATCTCTAGCCTCATCAACAAGTACAGAGAAATTTCTATCCCCTATATCACTCATAATGACTTTGGTGGTCTCCTCTGCACAAGCTTGGCACATCTGTTTTTGTATCTCTGGAGAAGTCATTAAATTATTTCCAGGAGAATTATCAAGCAATTTTGCAGCCTTTTCGTCATTTGCCTTATGCCATTTTAATAGCTCTAGAAAGTTCCCCCTATTGTATGAGCTGCGAGATTCGTCATGTCCTCGAAAAGCAAGACCTTGCAACAAAAGAAATTTTGCAATACGTAGCATAATGGTAACACGAGCTCTATATTCTTCCTCTGTTTTTTTGCTAACCCGAGCCATCACATGGTCAACATTTTGCCTTTGATTTTTAAAATCCTCACAGTGTCTTCTTGATCTATTATGGGCACTATTGACTTTGCCAACATGGTCATCAAATGTTTTTATCGCATTCTTCCAATTACTAAACCCTTTCTGTGTGAATGAATCAACACCAAAGTTTTCAGCTCTTGGTTGCTTAAAAGATAACAACAAAAACAGAATGCTGCATCTTTAGCAACGCTATATTCTAACCAATCATATCTATGGAACCATGATTTCTGGAATTTTCTTGTTTGATTTCTTTGTCCTCTCTTTGGAAAATCATGTCCAAACGGCTGGCATGGACCCAATTGCAAATACTCCCTTCTAGCGCGTCTCTAACATTTACATCAAACTCCTCAATTGGTTTTCAAAGCCCGGGATCAACAACAATGTCATCTGGATTGAGTTCGGCACCATGATTGTTTTCCTCTACTGTTTCTAGAGGAGTTTGATTAGATTGTAGTTGTGGTTGGAAATAAGATGTAAAATTTCTCTTCATTCTCTATCCGACTACCCTAATTCAAATAACAAAAAATCTTATATAAATGGTAAATCATAAATTAATTACTAATTATACTAGTAACTAGTAAACTATAACTACAAAAAGAGGACTCAAAAGGTGTCCTTACCACTTTACTGGATGTTGTAAAAAATCAAGATCAGATCGATTGCCTGTCAGCCATCGCGATCTCGCTGCGATGCAACCTCGCGGAGTTCCGGTCCTCACCGATCAGCGATCAGGCGATCCGCGATTAGGCGCTAGCCGTCGGTCTCTGCGTCTAGCCATCACGGCGTCACCAATCTATGATTATGCGGACTGCGGCGCTGTGAGTTGTGAGGAGGGTTGAGTTTGGGGGGCCTCGTTACTTGCCGACTTGTCGTGTTGTGCAGAGGCGCACAGCAACCAACGAGAGGCTGTAAGCTAGGCATCGCAAGCCCAATCCCATGGCCATTTTTCCCGGGCCTTGCTGCGCTTGCGCCTTGGCTGTTGGGCCTTGTGAGTTGAAGCCTGCGTATAGAATTTAACTGGCACATATACCGGGGGAGGGGGGGTAGTATTGCTAATAGGCCACGCCCCGGGCTGAAGTCCCCTTTGCCATGGGCCTAAATCCGCCCCTGCCTGCTGGTGTCACCCATGAACCAAACAGACATGAGGACAGAGCGAGGAAAAAATGAGGGAAGGTGACTTGATCATAAGAAAAGGGTGGGCAGGATGATGAGCATTGGGCGATGAAAAAGCTATACTGGAAGCTAGGAAAACAATATACCGTTTTATAGTTTTTTTATTATATATAACAGATTCCAACGGAGATACCATGCCATGATTAAAATATTAGAAATTTCTATATTAATTGAAAAATTTCCACGTTGATCAAGAAAAAAAAAGACCTACATCATATATTAAAGTTAGATCAGATCATAACAGTCTAGATTTAAAAAAAATGAGTCCATGTTATATAAATGGCAACCATAAGATTTCATGTTTTACTGCACCTACCTGGATTTGCAAACAATTCCACCTCAGGTTTCGGGTGAAGATGGCGCGAGCACCGGTGTTTCTATGAGGCAACGTGCGACCACTCCTTGGGCCAGGAGGCAGCACAGCAAAACGTACATCCTTGCAGAGCCGCGGGAAGAACAAACAGAGACGGAGACAGAGACGGAGACGGACATGGAGATGGAGATGGAGATGTGTACACTTGTGGACGGGAACGACATGGATGATGGCTCGCCGTGAAACACGCACGAACACGTGACTGGGCCTCAAAATTTGCATACCTTTGAAACCCGTCCTGTGAAACTGCACTAGTCATTGGATCAGTATTCTAATGCCTCACATTACATAGCTGGATCATCTCGTACAATACCAACTGATATTTTATTACATACTGAGAATACTAGCCAAATTTTAGTTGTTACAACAAAAAGTGACATAGAGTTGGTTATCTTACAACAAAAGAGAATATGCTAGCGGAAGCTTGCCTTTATATTACACAGGAGACTCCTAAGCTACATAAGTGATTCCAGACTATAGGAGAGCCAAGGGTTGGTTGTGATCTTCGAAAGCTGGATCTCCATCTCCATGACAATCATAATCACCATCTTTCAGATCTCCGTAATCTAAAAAGGTGAGTGGATGCGAGGGTAAGTGCTCAATCAAACCGCACTTGCAAGTTAACACCATCCTTAATACATAATAGTGATATAGGCAATATGGTGTAGTTAGGTTACTTTTCTTTGCGGAAAGCCAGTTTTAGAAATAATACATAAACATAAATACCTATATCTAGCTATTTTATAAAGTACATCTCCAAAAAGATGTCAAGGAGATAATATAATTAATAAGAGTTCATTAAAACCAACTTGCAAGCCACACAGCCACCCTCAACAAACCACTCCCGTATCCCATCTTCTTTCACCACACCATCATTTTTGGGACGGCAATCCCCGTTGCGAATCGCCATCTCATAGAGTTACGGGCTTACGGCGAACTGGATACCCAAACCACCCTTCCGGTTGACTTGTCGCTCAACGGATGGCATGGTCCCTATAGTCCACCCCGGTAGATAGGATCAGATCACTACACAAGTGATGGCCTAATTAACCTTCCCCTCAGGTTGGCTTAAGGTTGCACAAACCACCAACCTACTCTACCACGCGATGGCCACGCGTTGTGGTGTTAGGAACCAATTCCCCCTCGGAGAAAAGGTCAGCGACTTTCCGCTGTGCATAACACATATGCATCCCTCCAGGCGAGCCCATACTCCACCTAGACATTACACCTTCTCATTTATATCTAACACACACACACACGCGCGCGCACACACACACACACATATAGATATCACACAAATATCACTTCTAGATCCATCCTGCCCATCACCCTTCTCTTCCAACATTCCCAGTCCCGTTTCCCGTAAACCACACACAAAACCATCCCATTTATAAACCACATTTCCATTATCCCATAACACAAATCAACATCACATTAACACATGCAGTGTAAATCCATCATGATCAAGGTGTATATTGTCATTGTGTCTACTGATGAGTTTTGGCTCATCAATGCGGGATTGGATACCTGATTAGACCTAAGCAAGTCTAAGCAGTTTTTACCTAAGACTAGGAAGTCTAAATATTTCATTTAGCATGTGAAAAATCAATCAATCATGATATCAAGGAATCATGGTACGACAAAAAAGTGTAACAAGGAAGGCCATGGCATCATCATGACTAACAAGGTACACAATTTCAAGACATATCGAGCATGCACTTTTAACTTCAATCAAGATAATTTAGTAAATCAGGATAGAAGAATGAGATAGGGTGTTAACTCGCCTTGGTGATTAATGGAGGGTGCTTGACTTGCGTCCAGAAACACATCTTCTAGAACAGGTTCGTCTATCGGAAAGAAGATTCAAATTAATACTTACACTCTCAAAGCATATACAAAAATGCATTGCAAAGTATCGATTCTAACCAAAGGTATTGTTGCTATGGTATTAAGGGGACGAAAGATGTATTTACTAAAATACCCCTAGAATTATATTCTAAAATGGTTAATAAGGCCTAAAATATCTGCTTTAATTTATTTAAGGAAAATCCTATAAGTCAGTGGCAAAATTATATTTTTCCTAGGATATAGATTGATCTTAATATTGTCTACAATTTTATAAGAATTTTTGGAGCTAATTTACTATTTTTTGTAAACAGATAACCATTTTTGGGATATTTACAAATGGCTAACTCAGAGAGAAATTCACGGAACAGTAATGGGCCAAGCCCATCACTATGAGGGGTACCGGGACGCGACGAGGCCCAAACAACGGCACAGTGCATCAGGCCAACACGGCCCATCAGGCCAGCGTGGCCCACCCGCAGGCGCGGCGCGCCCAAACAGCGACGTCGAAAGCGCCTGGGAGGAAGGCGCCTCCACTTAAGCTGACGCGTAGGACCAAGGGCCCACTGACCAGTGGCTCAGAACAGGGCGGAGATGAAACAGAGCTAGGACAGGGCGGCTGACAGGTGGGTCCATGTTGTAAGCAATTTGTGTGTGCACAATGCTTGAGCTGATGATGTTATGATGATGCCATCATCTTCTTCCTCTCGCCGGCTCGCGCAATCAAGGGAAAAACCGTCGTTCGGTGGCGCTAGGGGCTATGCCGGTGAGTGTACGGGTTCAAGGAAACGGCGCACAGGTACTGATGCCTACGTTACGGCCGTCGGTGACCGGACGCGGCGGCGCCATCGACGGCGACGACGGAGCGGCTGAGCATCTCTTGGCGGCGGCGCTACAATGCGGCTGCAGCCAAATTGAAGAGCGAGAAAGCTATGGGGAGGCGAGAGCATGCTTACCGAAGCCCTGGAGAGGACGGAGCGCAGCCAAATCGGCTTGGCGACGTGCGACTCCGCGGTAGCACCGAACAGGGCAACAACGACGAGGAAGCTCTGGTGAGGCTCTTGCCAAATTAATTTAGCGGAAATGTAGGTGAGATTTATGTGAGGCTCTAGCCGAAAGGAATGGGGC
Organism: Raddia guianensis; assembly: GCA_036346415.1. NCBI lineage: Eukaryota > Viridiplantae > Streptophyta > Magnoliopsida > Poales > Poaceae > Raddia > Raddia guianensis. The sequence goes on along the minus strand of CM070542.1, from coordinate 31,496,712 downwards.
TAATCCGTACCGTGGAGGGTAGGAATCGACGGAGAAGGGATCGGCACAACTTTGGCCCAACGAGCAATTCCGGCCAGTAGAGCGACTCCGGCGACGTCGGCAATGATTGGAGAAGCTCAGGGAGTCGCCATAGATGGAGAAGATAAACATAGACGCTCGGATGTGGAACAAATGGAGAAAAGAGAGAAACCGAGGCGGCGGCGAGGTTTTTATGTCGTGCGATCGGCGGTGCCAATGCGGCGTGCTTAAGCGGCGGAAGGCTAGGTGGCGTCGCGAGCTTGAGACATGGCGCTGCATGGGCTCGAGAGAGCGACACCGAAGCAGAGAAAGAGAGATGAGGGAAAGCGGCGAAAGAGAGAGAGAGAGAGAGAGAGAGAGAGAGAGAGAAGCAGGGGAGAGCAAAGTGGGCTCGGCCAGAAATCGACCCAAGAACGGCCCAACCGAGGCCCAATCCAAGGATAAGTTTTGGAATTTGAATTTTGCCGAAATTTGATTAAAGTTTGAAACTTGACTTGAATTTGGGTGTTACAAATCGGAGACGAGATCGTGAAACACGCACGAACATGGATGCCTACGAGTGAGTAGTGACGACGATCGATACAATCTCGGTTACCGTACAGATTGGGATAAACATGCAATGCAAACCACCATTGATTGTAAAAATTGGTAGTATGTTCTTGAAATCAAAGTATTTGAGAGTGCAGGATAGTGGAGATGAAAATGGATGCTCCAGACTCTTGACGATGTTTTTGATCTGGTGAAACCCAGATACTTTTTTCGGCTCGATCGGAGACACCATAGAGTTTGCCGGGTTCTGTGTGCCACGTGGCAAACTGACGATGAAATATAGTTTAGATCAGCTTAATGGACAATCAAATTAGCGAACAATCGATTTTAAAAAAGAGTAAGAAATAATCAACGTAAATTTGTCTATCCATCCATCTATCTATCTATCTATCTATTTATATACTACCAAGCAGGCACGTGCGAAGCATGTTGGAGTAATATATCCGAGAAGGGGTTGTTTAGTATTGACGGACAGTTCAAGCCACCTACCTTGAATGTTCAGCACCACCGATCGAACTATCGATTGCCACTATACTACACCTTGCTACCCTAAGCTATTTCCGGACGCCGTATAGCGATGTGAACCTCGTGCCTCCACCAAGATCTTACATATGGCCACCACTTGTTAGAATTTTAATATGTAGATTAGGGATGAAAATGGAGCGGATACGGATGGACATTATCTCTACCATATCCTTCCATATTTTTTTAACATTGGATTCGAATTCTCAAAACGGATCGAATAGTAAATTAGAATTGAATACTTATGAAAGGGATACATACCGGAGTCGGATAATAAGCGAAAACGAAAGCGAATATTTAGTCGGATATTACACTGTAAAACCCAAGAAACAAATTTATGATTAACATACAACTTTCAAACATAAACACAACCGTACAAGGGCACAAGGTTGTCCACAAACTTAAGTTTTATTGTCTTAACATAGGAGGCGGGGCGGTGGGCGGCTGGATGGAGACGACGCGGCTGGTGGGATGGAGGCGGGGTGGTGGCTGGCTGGATGTAGGCGCGGCTGTGGCCGGTGGGTTGGAGGCGGGGTGGTGGTTGGCAGGAGGCACGCCAGAGCCCGGAGGCAGAGAGAACTCCAGTCCTAGCCCTTGCATGAGCTGAGGCGTGAGGGATGGGAGGTTGACCAGATGGGCTCTTGGTCCATATGATGATTATTTTGACAACTATCTGGTTAGGAATCCGGATTACACTTTTACCCGGACATCCGAATCTGCTCTGTTTCCATCGAATATCACTAATATAATATCCACTCCGAATCCGCACTCCTCCATCCAGATAATTATCCGAACCCGCTCCGTTTCCGTCGAATATTTAAATTCTTTACCGTTTTCTGAAATACGAGTGCCGAATACGAATACGATCCGGATATTATTCGTTCCATTTTCATCCCTAACGTAGATGCCACAGGAGAAACTATATTTGGTAACGCGGTTCGACATTGTTGGCTACATCTGTAGGCTCTGACTATGAACACTTCTACTCAATCAACAAACACAACGGAACACTTATATACATATTCGACAGCTACTCTATCGACAAGCAATCTGTTGGAGCTAAGAGGCAACATCTCCCGCCAAAAGTCCTAAAAGGTGCCACTTGGAAGCACTTATTTGGGCATCAACAACTGGAAGAGGCAATTTTTTTTTTCTAAAGCTACAACGGTCACTAGCCTCTATGTACTATCACCTTTTCTTGTACAATAGTTAAGAGGTGATATTGCCTTTGCACTAGTCTAATCGGTGGCGGAGCCAGGATTTTAATGTAGTCAGTGCATAGCCACGGTACACGAAATAACGAAAACTAAACAATTGAATATGCTCAAGAATTTGATAACAGTTGCACACGCTTACAAACAATTATTTTATTAAAGTTATGGTTTGGTGCATATGCGAGCATGGCATATGCAATCAACGGTGATTACGGCGAGGCCATCAGCGATTCAGCGGCTCCACGCATTAGGTTGCTGTGGTTGACCAGTATCTTCAATGAAGTAATTCAACGAGTATTGAATTTCATCGCAGTAATTTAAGAGAAAAGATTTCAAGAATCCGATCATGTTGCAAGTTGTACTTTTGAGTTTAATCCCCGTAATGGACTAATGTCTTACAGTGGTTTACTGGTTATTTTTTTAGGCCAGGCGCAAAGCGCCACAACACACTGCCAGACCATTAATTATGCAACCCATCGCAACAAACTGCACAATCAAGCGACCCATCGCTAGCTAGCTTGACCCAGTCATGCGGCGCCAACGTAACTGCGCCTTCTTTCTTGCCTTTCTCTGTGGGAGCCCGGGCAGCTGCCCACCTTGTTAGGGTCTTGGATCCGCCCCTGAGTCAAACAAAATCATGACTTAAGATTTTTTATGCTTAGAGCATCTCCAATGATAGAGATAACGGCTGGCTACAAGAGTGTCCACTTCAGCATTAGAGACAGTGTGTCCAATGGATGGTTGATAAACTGACTGTAGAAGTGATTAATGCTTGCATAGAGAAAAAATAATATCAATGATCAACAGTGAAAATGATCTTTGTGGTTGATTTGTGGCTCTTGTGCAACATGAGCAAGGCTACCACGTCATATATACCATAAATGCAACACCTTCTCATACAAATAACTGGAAGAAAGTTCTTCACATCTCAACAACACATTCTCATAGAAATAACCGGAAGCAAGTCCTTCGCATCAACCGAAAATATACGAGGTACATAGTACTACTAATTAAATTCTCATACAAATTTCATTTAAACATTAATAGGGACATGAAGCTGAATTGTTGAGCAAGAACCACCAAAATTCCATATGCATCCGTAGAAATGGTTTCCTTCGGTACCTAAAAAAATGAAATTGAATGAAAAATTAGTTGCATGCACGAAGGCAAAAAACATAGGTCAATAATCAACTAAAATAGTGTGTTAAGCTTACATGATGAAAGTATTGAAAAAACGACTAATTATTATTATTTGTATTGGCAAACCGTTGCCAAATATGGGCGACTAAATCTTTTTTGAGTTTTGTATGGGTTGAACGATCATGGATTGCTGCGTTTCTACGTAACACATCATTAAAGCATGCATTTCCGCTACTGCCCTTTTTCACTTCGGGTGGAAGAGCAATGGATGTTGTTGGATCATTCAAGTCAATGGAGTACTTTGCCATTTCTCCCTCATCTTCCACTACCATATTACGGAGACTCATACAAGCCTTCATGATCTCTCCAATAATCTTTCGGCTCCATACACGTGCTGGACGGCGCACGACATTGAAGCGAGCTTGTAGTACCCCAAAGGCACGCTCCACATCTTTTCTTGCTCCTTTTTGAGTTCTTGCGTACAACTTGTGCTCCTCTAACTGAGGAGACGCTAGTCTTCACGAAAACAGCCCATTTCGGATAAATGCCAAATGCGAAGGTCATACGAAGCCACCGCTTCAAGGATGATGTTTAGGGCTCCATAGTCACCATGGGTAAATTGTCCCTTCCATGCCGTTGGACAATTTCCCCCCTCTTCTTCATCCAATTTTCTCCATCCAAATTTCCCCCTCTTCTTCATCCAATTTTCTTTTCTTTGAATTCTCGATGTCCTCAAAGACTGCATGCCACTTGGGTTCATGGCGAAGAACATTCCAGCAATGCATAACCGTAAAAGTTTCTTTATAGTCTTCCTTATAAAACTTCAAAGCCTTCTCTTTCAGCATGTCATCTGAATGACCACTAGCATAAATAGAACAAGTCTTATTCCAAGACGCACAGAACCACGCAACCCATCTTTCGATTTTTTGAAATCGGTCTTTGAGTTGTTTGACTTCTCTTCTCCTATGTTTAGGTGTAGTGATGTTGTATACTGCAAGCACATCTGTCCAATACTTATCGTTTTTCTTACAATTTCCTTTGATCGAGTCATTAGAATTATTCAACCATGCACTCGCCTACATTTACCAAATAGGAGCATGCTTCAAAATATTGTTATTGTTATACTCTCTAAGTGTAAATAAAACATGCTTTTACTTACCAACCGCACATCCTCCTTTAATGTCCAGGGAAGACGTTTTGCAGCACTAATATATTCGACATCATCTATGTTGATAGGAACTTTTGAAACCGGTACAGACACTTCATCTTTACAAATAGGCGACCATGGTGCTTGGACCAAACCATTTTCAATAAATTTTACAAAACCACCAGGAGGATGGCTGCACAAAAATCTTTCATTTTAGATCAGTATGAAAATAACTATCAATTGGCAGCAGCAAACACATGCAAATTTCAACATTGCTCTATGCATCCAGTAGCTAAATATACGCAGCTAAACAATTAAATCTATCATTCAAACACATGCAAATTTCAACATTGCTCTATGCATCCAGTAGCTAAACATACGTAGCTATACATTTAAATCCAGTAGCATCTCAACATTGCTCTATGCATCCAGTAGCTTTCATTCAAATAAGCAGCTCAACATTGCTCTATGCATTGCAAGAGATGGCTCAGAGATGCCTGATATAGCCATGGTTGAGGTGTTCGGCACTAGAGGTGGAGGCGGAGGCGGCGGCTCGGTCCACCAACCTAAGGGGACTGCTTCACCGGACGACGAGGTCGGCCACCTAGGAGCGGTCGCATACCCAAGGTGTGTCGGTGGCGGAGCTACCCGCTTGGACCAGGAGTTCATCTTTGCCAAGGTGCGATGACGGCGACCGAACGAGGAGGCGGCACTTGGAGGAGTAAGGCGCGGCGGCGGCCGAAGGAGCGGTGCTTGGAGCAGTAGGGTATAGCGGCGGCGCCCCGAAGGAGGAGGCAGAGCTCGGAGCAATAGGGCGCGGCGGCGGCGGTCCGAAGGAGGTGGCGCGGCGGGACCAGATCCGCGCGGCGCTAGGGGGAGGAGGGCGCAGCGCTTGGGAGCAGATCCGCCCGGTGCTCGGGGGGAGGAGGGCACAGTTCGGCGGTGGTGCACGACGGCATGAGAACGAGGAAGGAGAGGCGGTGCTAGGGAATGAAGAGGGAGGGGAAGGAGTTGGCGCGCCGGATTTAGGAGGGGAGGGAGGGGGCTCGCAGCGGAGGAAAAATTCCCCTTTAGGCTTCGTTTGGGAACCCGATTCCCCGCGGGGATCCCGGTCCATTCCCCGGGCCAGCAGCCCACGTGGGAAATTCCCGCGGGGAAATTCGCGAGCGCATTTGGCAGCACATGAACCAGGGTTTTTTGGGCCCTTCCCCCGTCCAATCCTCAGGGAATCACCCCCCTCTGGCGGAGTCGCGGATTTTTTCCCCTTCCCTCGCTTGCTCGCTCACTTCTCTCCCGAGCGCCGCTTCTCGTCACCTCTGCCTCCGTCTCTAGTGCCTCCTCCCACCGCCTCCGCCTTGGGCTGCTTCTCTGCCTCCCGTCGCCTCCACCTCCAACGCCGCCTCCCATTCCATCCGCCTCTACTTTGTCTCGTCAACCCTAGCACCGGCTCCTATCCCTTCCGCCTCCGGTTTCTGTTGCCGCCATCTCCCATCCTCCGTTGCCGGAACTGGCTATCTCCAGTGCGAGGGACGAGGAGCCCGATGCCGCTGGTGTGCGGGAGGAGGAGGTGTGTGAGGATTGAGGAAGGAGCCGACGCAGCCGAAGCAAGGAAGGAGGAGCCAGACGCCGCCGGTGCAATGGAGGAGGAGCCCGACGGCCACCGACTAGAATCAGTTGCTACCTCCCCAAGGTCCAGATCTAGCTGCCTCCCGATCTCCTAGGTATGGATTTAGAAATCCTCCCTCTCCACCACCTCCTTTTTGCTTTATCTGCAAATTAGATACAATTTCTTGTTGGATGCAGGTTTATGAAAAGATTAAATTCCTTATTTGAAGATACAATTTCATTTCTTATTTGTAATCGATTTTGTTGCATGTAGGTTCGGGAAAAGATATAATTTCTTATTTGAAGATGAACTCCCTGCAGAAAAGAGGTGGGTTTTATGTCTTACAATGTGCACATTGAACTGTTCATACATGCTTCTATTTAACAAAATTAAATGTGCATCCTGCACAATGTGAATGTCTCACTCAAGAAACTCCAAAAGATAATTAAAAATCAAAGGACCCAAACGCAGGTTTATCAAAGAATTTACAATCCTGAGTCAGACAATCAGTTGGTTCATTGTGTTTTTCTTCACAAAATAGTGTGATGGCTCAATAGCTAGTGTTATACATATGCTCGCAAGGACTTCTATTTCTTATTTGAAGTTTTTTGAAGCTTTATCTTCGACTGTATTACACATATCCTTCCTTAACTCAATATAAAAAATGTTCTTTTTTGTGTGTGGAAACTGAATCTGTACTAGTTTATGAAAAAAGTTACACATATAAAACTAAATTGACAGAAAACCAGTATAGTTATCATTAAGCTCTTGAAAAGAATGAACCATCCAATATCCCATCCATGTTAAAAATGGTATGCTATGGAATTTTGGGTTCATACTTCCGGAGAAGAAGAAAAACATAACTGTTGAAATAATTTTGAAGTTTCATCTTGGATACTATAACTGATGACATTGATGAGCATGAAGGATGACCATTGCTAGCACAATTGTGACATAGCACCATGAATAAATTTTCCTTGTTGATCAATATGAGGCATTGCTTAATATAGTAGTATTTGAAGAAAAATAATCAGTTTGGTGTTTTGGATGTTTACATATCAAAGGCAGTGAACATGTCAACATTTGAGCTTTTCTGTTGGATTTGCATTCGAAAATATATTCCTTAGAATAATAAAATGATTTGTGCACCAGCAATCGAGGTACTGCACATCGCATTGTGTTTGATGCTTAAAGCTCCCTCATCCTTGGCTTAACTGTTGATCACAATGCACGGATTTCTCTTGCAGGTTTTGAGCTCCCTGTGCATGCGTGCTCCTCCGGTTGCCGGCGCCGCGCCTAAGGTGAGCTGAGCTTACACTCCCTGAAAGATCCTGGAAACACTCTGAACCTGACAAACGCCGGCCAACACGACCAAGAGCAACAAGGCTGACCTGTGGGTGCTGGCCAACACGACCAAGCGCAGGTGAACTGAAGAGAAGTAACACTCTTGTTGGAAGTGTGCAAAAGCAACATGGCAGCCATAATCTTTCAATTCAAGAGAGAGATTTATGTTGTGAAGGCAAAAAAAAAAAATTGGAGTTGTAGTGTTTGAAATATTACATTTTCATTAGCAGCTTGTGCAACTGTCGAAGGACATTGCAGGAGATTTGCCTTGATAGCCACCTGATTTTTTATATCCTTATTTTTATGTTTTTCTGAATATTCTAAATTATTTTTCTTTTTTTATGGTTTTTCTTCTCAATTCTGAATTCTTTTTGAATTTATGATTTTTTTTTATGGTTTTTGAATATATCTACACATAGATATATGCTTGCTAGTAGCAGTACCGATATAAGTATATAAGGAAAAGTATAATCCATTCTGAACATGCTGGTAGTTTGTGCAGTATGTGATTCTGCTCTGTATGTAAATTGAGTTAAAACAGATATCTTTTTTTTTTAAAAAAAAAAACTGATATCCTCAAGTTAGGTTTATCAGAGCACGCACGGGTTTAGAGAGCTGCTCGAAAAATTGCGGCTAGCGCAATAGTTTTGCAATCGCTCTAGCTACTTTCCACTAACTAGCTGTTTGGCTGCTGGCTTTCCCGGGGAATATTTCATGTACATCAAAATCCCCCACGGGGATTCTACTAGACCATCAAAATCCCCCACGGGGATTGCTCCCCAGTGTCTCTTTTCCCTTGGCTGCCAAATTAATGAGCCCTAATCCCCTTGTGTCGACTGTATCATCGATAGACAGTCTCTAGGCGGTCGCTAGCGGCCTCTTTTTCTGAGCGAGACTAGCGCTGCATGTAACGCCGGCGCTTCTCCCTCTCTCATTTCTCTCTCCTCCACGTAGGAAAATTGCTGTGCTGGCACCCTTACAGCCAGCTGACCTGGCCCCATTGAAGATGCTCTTATGGGCTAGCTCTAAACTTAGAGGTTGTACCATGTATCATACGAGATATTATTGAAGCATGAGAGAACTATGTGCTAGTCTAACCCTGTTCTTTTCTGTTTAAATTCAGTTTTTTTTTAATTATGAATGGAAATTTCTTTTTTCTGTACTAGCCAAATGCTCGGGCACTTTGCAGTTTTTTTTTTTATGTCAGTGTTTGTTCACTGACATCTTAAACCAAATTTTAATAATTTTTTGCATTCATAAATCCCCCTAGTAACAAGGTCGGATGAGAGGGTGCCGGGTATGCCCATGAGAAGATAATTGCATTACTACTACACGTCTTGAGGAAGCACACAGCTGTGCGTGCCTCAACAGATGAAAGAGCTCTTTGCATTAGGGGAAGTCCCTTGTTGGATCCCTGCAACTTTACTCTTGTTTTTGTCTCTCCTTATTTTGCGTCAGGGCAACGTTTCTCTTGTTGCCCCTCCTTTTTGCTAAATGCTGATATCCATTATATAGCGAAAGATCCATAAAAAATCAAAGCATGGCCTAAAAAGTAAAAAAAATAAAGTGTCATAAAATTTGAAATTTGTGTTATTGAACAGTTTTGTCTTTTCAAGGTCATACATGTTTTTGCAAATATGTTCCTCCCCATTCTTCTTTTCCACTTCTCTCTAACCATGACAACGGCAGAACCCTCTCCATTCTTCATCCACCTCTAGATTGTAACCTTGCTTGGTTGTCACCATATGCTTTTAAGCCCCTTCCTTCTTCCTCCTCCGAACCACAACCTTGTTTTGTTGTTGCCAGCCACCACAACTAAGCCTCCTCCCCCCTTTTTCCTGATATCCTACGTGTGGCTAGAGCTATTTCTCTTTCATTGGGCCCTATCTCCTCCATATCCATTGTCCCAAGCTTACCTGACACCGGATCCCGTATTTTCGAGCCCCGGTCAACACCTTGCTATATAGCAAGCTCCTGGTAGATCATTGCCACCGTATGCTTCAAACCTAGATACCCGAGGTCCTCTGCACTTCACCATTATTAGCCTACACACTCAAATTGTAGACGCCTTCCCACCTTACTATGCATGCTATATGGCTGGAGGCGAAGAATGGAATGTAGTAGTGGTCGATGTATGGGGAAAAAAGGAAGGTTATAGAAAGGGGTGCATGTCGGTGAGATTGCGAGGAGGACATATATTGTTGGCCGACGTGACTGCCATAGCAACTGATGAAATGGAAGAAGGATGACCAGTGGTGGGAAGGGAGTTGGAGGAAGAAATAGGGCTAGAGGTTGAAAAAGGTGGCAAATGAGGATGGCTTCACTCTTTTAAATTTCTTTAAACCAAATGCTATACAGTGACAGAGAAATAACTAACCAAATTTAGACATCCGCCGAGCTGTGCCTCAAAAAACTTGCCTAGAATGGTAGACCTCGTGCACAAATTTTGAATTTCTGACCAAAAGGTCATAATTAACTAATCGCGTTGAATAAAAAAAATTGTTATCCAATTCAATTATTAGCTAGTAGTAGTTATTTTACACCAATATCCTTTCTTCTAATAAATTAGACACCACTCCAATTAACTATCTTGCTCCATATATTCAATGTACGATTGGCTGAAGTTTAATGACATATAAAACTAAACATCTTCGTGGTGCTCCAATTGCGATGCCCATGCCATGCGCCCATGCCAAGCGGAAGCCAGGGTGCATGACGTACAAGATACATGCACACGAACCTAGCATAGAGAAGGTGGCTCGATTGGGTTGCATTTTCGTCCTTGTATGTTTTGAATACAAAAACACTTTTTTTTTTTAGGAAAAGGCAGGATAACTGCCTTGAATTAATTCAAAAGAAAAGTTACAAGGACTAAATTTAGGGGGAGGTTTAGACGCACGACGCGCGCTGCAAATGAGTTAACTTATTACAAAACGGGCGTCTGCCGTCATCCAAAGGCGCAGGACCTCCATGAGCAAATCGAAGAATATCATCGGCGGTAGCTTCTTCGATTTAAAAATGCGATTATTCCTTTTAAGCCAGAGATGCCAAAGGGTTGCTAGCACGACCGATCGTAGACCTGGGGCTAGGTTGGATTGCAGGATGTCCTTGGTCCACCAGACGTTGAGATCATCAGTGTGGGTCCACGCAGAGCGAAGTAGGCATGGCGCGTTAAGCCTTGAAGCCAGGAGGTCCCAAATGTGGGAGGAGAATGGGCAGTCGAGGAAGAGGTGTTCTAGGGTCTCCAGGCATCTGAGGCAGAGGACGCAGAAGTAGTTATTTGGCAATCCCCTTCGTAGGAGGGCGTCAGTAGTCAAAACCCTCCGTAGGAACAGTGTCCAAGCAAAGAACTTGCATTTAGAGGGCGCCCACTGCTTCCATATTAGCCCTAGCGTTGTTGGAGAAGTTCTTCCCATGAATTGCATGTGGTACGCTGAGCGAGCAGAGAAGTTCCCGTCTACAGAGAAACGCTAGACGGCTCGATCCTGATGGTTCGGACGGAGTGCAGTACGACTGATCGTTTGCCAGAGGGAGATCAGCTCCACGGCGAGGTTGGGTGCGAAACTCTGTCGTAGGTCCAACAGCCAGTTGTTATTGTGCACGGCCTCGGCGATTGTGCGATTTTTTCGTGTGGAGGCCACAAAAAGTCCTAGGGCCACTTCGTTTGGAGATTTTCCAAGGAGCCAAGTGTCGGTCCAGAAGAGGAAGGTGGCTCCATTCGTAAGAATCAACTCAGTGCCAGCTCTGAAGAGTGCTGCGACAGTAGGGTCTATCAGGTCCAGCGAGACGAGGCACGATCTGGGGGAGCCAGATTTGGCCAGCCAAAGCCAACGCAATTGTAGGGCGCAGGCAAAATTCTTCAAGTCGAGCACCCCGAGCCCCCCAAGGGTAGTCAGGGAATAGACGAGTTTTCAGTTGACACGACACCCACCCGCGGCAACATTGTCATTCCCTCACCAAAGCCAGACACGGCGCAACTTGTCGATCATCTGAAAGACCGAGGTAGGCGAACTTGTCGATCATCTGAAAAACACATATTAATTTAATTGGTTTCGTTGTGCAATTCGACGACCTTTGATAGTCTGGCCTTTGAGCTGCTAAACTAAGCGAAAATTAGGGATCTCGCTCAATTAATTAACAATCCAGAGGCATGGGCTCAAACCCTGCGTGATAATGAATTCTAATCTACATGACCGGGAGAAGCACGTACGTACCGCGCATCGGAGGATAAGGACCATCCGCGATGTCTGAAAATCCATCAAGTAAGTGCTTCAAGTTTCTACAGCTCGATCGAGGTCAAACCGCTAAACGACACTGCTGCAAGTATGTGTGTGTGTGTATAAATAAATGCTAGCGTGCACCCAGAGCACGGATCACTCCGTGCTCCCAACGCGTTTTTGAAATCCGAGATGCCTAACAACTAATTCGAACCGTTGATCTTGTTCGTCTCACTGAAATGTAGCCAGTGACCAAGTTTCGTATTTTTAAAATTTATTTAGTATTTGTTTCTATTTTCAAAATCAGCTTTTTTGGACGCACTACCACTAATTGGAAGGCTGATTTTTGAAAATAGGAAACAAATAGTAAATAAATTTAAAAAATATTTAAACTTGGTCAACGCCTTCATTTCAATGAGACTAATAAGATCAACGGTTCGATCGATTGTTAGCCTTCTCGGATTTTAAAACGCATTAGAAATACGGATCTCTCCGTCTTTCAGGATACACGCTAGCATTCCTATATATATATATATATATATATATATATATATATATATATATATATAATGTAGATTTCAACGTTACATGATACATGTTTGCTATACCGTTTCAGCAATATAACTAAGAACAATTTCCAAAAAAAAATAAGAACAAGCCGCGACATGTATAACTATCATTCACTGAAGATACATATAATTTAACTAGTTATTGACCAAAATTGATAATGTTTGGCTTTTTAAGTCAAAATACATATTATAGAATGGAAAGCATGGAGTATATTTTTATTTTTATATATTAAGTTAGTATTTATATTACCATACACTATTATATTTGTCGACATGTAACTAGAAGTGCTTCAGATCTGACCCCAAACGTATATATATATATATATATATATATATATATATATATATATATATATATATATATATATATATATATATATATATATATATATATATATATATATATATATGCATGTATCGTATCCAGAGTCAATTGCTGCCCTTGTATCATCGAGATACAAAAAATATAACTCCTCTTAATTTAGTTTAGACTATTCAGTGTACAGTGCAACTGGTCATATATGCTTACTCACGTAAGCATCTCATCTATCTGATGCGTTTATATATTATTGGAATTCTGGATACGACAAGCCACGCAGTTTAACTGGGAATCTTTTCAGGAGGGAGCGAGAGCGCAAGTCCATGCATCCATCACGACAATTAACGAAACGTGTGGTGCTCACTGCTTAATCATAGGCATCATGCCGTCCACGATACGGCTCGATCGATCACAGGCTCCCCGTTTAATTTCTTGCCGGAATGCAGCGAGAGGAGATGCCAAAAACGGCAGGATCGAAAGCAAGATGTCACGGCTCGAAAAATAGCGGGGAAATAATATAATTGCCGGAATGCAGCTTACTTCCCGATTGTTAATTTTGGTCCTGATGATCTACCGGCAATATTGTGCAAAGAATTTGATCATGTGAGATAAATCATATGTTGCACGCGGAATTACCCACGTAGTGAGCGATCGCTTTCGGCATGTGACTTTGCATAAAGAGGAGAAATTTACAGCAAAGGCGATCGTGTGTTTCTGAGTATAGATAGGCAGATAGCGAGAGAGAGGATAAAGGGGGAAGAAAACGGGGGTAAAATCAATGGTTAGACCACAATAGTGTTTTCAATAAAGATGTTATGTGCACGTGGATGTCGAAGGGCATTGGATAGGTGTTCGAATTAGTGTTCATCAAGCTTATAAATCGTAGTTTTTGCGGCTTCATAGTGAGGTTCCAAAAAGCTATAAAGGCTATCGCAGAATATTGCAGAAGCTATCCTATTTACTAGTTTAGCATTAAAAATTATGAAATATGAAATATTTACACAAGAATTATCCTAAATAAGTAAATTAGGCAAAAGCAAATACTTTAGAAGCATTGAAGCACTAATGCATCCATAAGATATTATAAAAGTTTAGCACAAATTCCATCTGAAATTTTAAATATCTCTAAACAAGAAATATTTTAGGTTCTCATCTTAACCTTTCATTAATGAAAAATCATGAATAAAATTAATAGAATAGTAATAACTAAATTTACTAATTAATTAAATATCAATTTATTGATCCGCATATGATGAGTAGCATAACAGTAACGGCCAGAGGTAGGAAAGGAAGCAATAATCGAAGTAGGGAATGGAGCAATCACTAGATGAGTAACGATACAAGGAAGAGAACACCCACAATATGTAGGGATAACAATATCAGGGAAGAATGTGAGAGAAGCAAGATGGAGTGCCCGCTTATCATTGAAGGAGAAGACAAGTAGAAAGACAAGGAGCAAGGTGCATGAGAGTAGCCGCTAGCATAGGATATGGCGAGGAATAGAATGAATGCACTGCTTAAGTTTCCTTAGGCTGCAACTTGCGGTGGTGGTTATTAGTGGCGGATCCAGCTCGCTGTCCTCTTGTAGAGCTAAGATGGAGTAGTATGCATTCATGGTGTATTTACTAGATGTTCATCTGTTTCTGTATCACCCAAAGAGTCGTTGAGGAAAGGATTGTCGAATCGTTGTTGTGTCCAAGGTCCATTGTGTTTGACAACGATGTGAGGAAAGATGTTAGAAGTTTTCAGAGTATTCGTCGTAGCCCCGAGAAGGATAATGTGATTTCCCATTTAAGATGAAAGTTTTTAATGCAATAAAAAGGTTCCCTTCTTTTTTTAAAAAAAAAATACTGTGGAGGCGGGGTGTGCGGTGGGGTACACTCACGCCTATCTACCATATGGATCCAAATTTTGAACAACCACTCACCGCTCTCTGCCTAACCAGGGTGCGATCAATATGGAGCGGCAATTCCTCGTTCTTGCATCTTGCAGTACCATATGGATCAACATGCATCTTGCATTTCCTCGTTCTTGTTCTTGTACCGCATCAACGGACGCAAACTTTTAGGAAGAAACTGAATACAAAGGAGGAGGATACATCTGGATCAAATGCAAAGACACACAGTCACAAGCAAAAGCAACCCTTCGCGTCCGGCACTCCCGAACCTCGTCACTCGTCACATGATCGGCCCGTCCCAAAAGCAGCTTCCAGGAACCATCTATCGCAAGTAAATCTTGCCGAAACCTACAAAATCAGTTGCAAACTCTCGAGTAATTTCTGCCTTCCAAACATCCCCACATATCTTTAGGCTCCAGCCCCCTACACTATGTGAAATCAGCATAATTTGCATCATAATTCCATCCATCTGGTAAAAATATTGATAAAAGGACCTACACAAAAATCTTTTCACTCTCAATATGTTCTACACACCGGCGGATCCAGAATTTTACCACGTCCAACCACCGTCAGTCCCTTCCCTTTTCATCTATGTACTGTATGCCACACTTATTCTCTTTGCCACTTTTGATATATTTACTAAAGTCCGAAGATTAGTTGCCTTATTTTTTTTTTCATAGTTCAACTAGAGTTAAAAGATTAGTTTGCTACAAAACTTATATATAATTAGTTAGCACTTAGCGGTGCATCAATATACCAGGGAAAAATGGCAAAAAATAAAACCAGAAAATCCTAAAAAGGAAAAAGTAGTTGAAGCTAGCAGGAAACGAGAAGAATGTCCAAAATATTATAATAGAAGAAGCAATCATCAAACGGAGACGAAGGCATCAGGCAAACTGAAGTTAGCAAGAAACGAGTATGTTGTAGTAAGGGACGCCTACCCCCTACGAATTAGTGAGAGAGGCAAACCAGCTTATGAGAGAAGGAGGTGTACATCGAAGGGAAGCCTCGCTCCCTCATAGCGAAGCAATGACGAACCAAGGGCATGCTTATCCAGGTGGTGCCTCACTCCCTTGAGAGCGAAGCAATGGAGGACCAAGGGCGTGCTCATCCGAATGGTGCTTCGATTCCTTGAAGCGAAGCAACGGCGAACCTAGGAGGCATACACCCCGAGGGAGCCTTGTAGCTTCCCTCGAGGTGTGAAGAAGCGGGGCAAAGATCACAACATTCAAGTCTAGAAGTGTTCAAGTCCACGTTACGAAGCAAATGTGGTTGCGCGCGTAGGGGACAAGAATGTCTAGGAACAACAAGTACGGTCATTATGTGAGTCGAGAATCGATTGCGTGTCAAGGAGATCTGACAATGGTCAGTAATAACCTCGCCTGTAGCAGGAAGATCACGATTCGCCGTAACAACCGGGTCCCCTTTGTAATTCCCTTCCTATCCCTGCTTTAGGTAGAATGGCGAGGGTAGTTAGGTCTAAGTCCCGACCCCTGAGGTGTTTTCCCCTGAGGCCCCTGGACACAGGGGTAGGTCAAGGTCTAGGAGGTCTTTTCTTAGCAAGGTCTCTCTTACCCTTGTTTGATTCACTCGGCGAAGGGTTGTAACGGACGATGTAAAATTGCCCCTCAACTATAAATAAGGGCCCCCTGCAGTAATAAAGGACAAGATACAGTTCATTACAGGATAGCCACCTTGTGATGGTTAAGCTTTCCTAAGTTGCTTCGCGAAGCATGTCGCACTACTTTGCGAGGTAGCCCTTCACAAATCTGTTGTCTGGTTCGGGCCACCGGCAGAGTAGAATCGCAAAAAGAAAAAGAAAAAGAAAAGGAAGGCAGAAGAAGAAGCAATCAGGAAACAACGGAGCTAGATGGAGCAAACGGGAAGCAAAAGAAGGTTGAAGAATGAAGACGAAGATTAATTAATCTGGGAGTAAATTGCTGGCTACCGTGGGGATCGAGTGCTTCCCCAGCTGACCTACCGTGCATTACATGATGTTTTGCAGTTCTCTAAAATTTTGGGGTGACCGGTGCATACTGGATCCACCAATGTTTCTGGGGATGCCTTATTTACCGGGGTAAAAAAGGACCGGAGTGGAGTGAAGCCTGAAGAGCGCGCCGCACACGACACGAGAGCTCAGCGGAGCCCCCACCCCTTGATGTCACTGTCGAGTAGCGCCTCAGCGTCGCCTGCGATTATATAAGTAGCGCCTTCACCAGCACAGCCACCTCCCTCCCCCACCGCACACCGCTCCCTCGCAGAGTCATCAGAGTCTCGAGAGAACGCGACGCAGGGCTTCTTCCTTCTCTAAACTCTTGCTGTGCCGCCCGTGCTCCCCCACCGATCCGTCGACCACCCCCTGGCAGCCTCGCCATGTGCGGCGGAGCCATCCTCTCCGGCTTCATACCGCCGTCGGCCGCCGCGGCGGCGGCGGCCAAGAAGCAGCAGCGGCGGGTGACGGGCGACGTGCTGTGGCCTGGGCGGCGGAGGAAGGCGGCGCTCGGGGACGAGGTGGACTTCGAGGCCGACTTCCGCGAGTTCGAGCTGGGGCTGAGCGAGGACGAGACTGATGCCGCCACCGAGAAGAAGGAGGAGGAGGAGGAGGACGTGGTCGAGGAAGTTTCCCCGCCGCCGGCGCCGGCGGGGCTCGCCGTCGGGGCCGCCGCCAAGGCGGCGACTGTGGCTGCCCGCTCCACCGCTGGTGAGAAATGAAGAACAAGTTTCCTCTTTTTTCCCCGTCTCGTCTTTAGAAGGGCGAAAGGTGCCTCCTTTTGGGGGCCTGTTTCTTGAATCTTTTGTGTGCTTTGAGGAGAGATTTGGGGTCTTATAGAGTTGCTACGAAATGGGGCTTCCGGTCGCAAGACATAGATTTGATCTTTCGGCGAGGTGATCGAATACGTTTTGTGTACTAGGCACTGTAGATTTGGCGTGTCCCCTCAATCTTGCCAATCCTAGTGCATATAAACTTGCTAGGAAATCTGGTTCTTTTTTTTAGGGATGATGGTCTGTGTCTGTAGATTTAGTGGTGATACTGCGAAATGGGAGTTCATTGATCGTTAGCCTGAAACTTTATCTGATCGTAAACCCGAAAATTAATCTGAAATTCCGTTCTCTTTCTTTTCTATCTGAATTTTTCTAGCCTAGCAAGGGCGGAATAATTGAGCTTTGAAGGTAGTTGTTATGGTTGCTTAGTGTCGTCATGCATCTAGATTGCTAATCTTGGCGTTTAGTTAGGTAAATTTCGTTGTATCATGACTTAAGGTTAACCTATGTTTGTTGATGTTCTTGTGACATGAGGACTCAAATACTTTAGTTTTTATAATTGATCTAAGGTGTAATTATGGTAATATCTTCTTTTTAGAACTTTCATTTGATTTTTAGTAAATTTAGAGTAACACGCACGCTCTTTAAGGCATTTTTAAAAGTGATTGAGGGTTTATTATGCTTAGTTATTAGTAATTCTCTATGCAGGTGTTGGATGGGCTCTGTGTTTTTTTTCCGTTACATCCTTATAGGTTGTCATATGCAATCTAAGCCTTTTTTTTCGGTCAATTTAGAAGTAACTGTAGGTTATGTTATTTCAGTTTTTTTGGGCCAAAGGTACAATATAGGGATTTTAGTCTACATCAACTTAATTCTGATGTTGATTTAAATTATATCCTTGGAACGGCGGATTAGTTTTGTAAATCTTATCTCTCATATTTCTTTATGGGATTTCAAAGCCATCAAAGGTGGCTGCTCGTATTTGTAAAGTAGTTGTATAGAAAATTAGCAATACTATCTATTACTGATTGTAATTTATCTAATTAGTTTTAAGGCCTCACCGTCTCGGTGATGTTTCTGTTAGCTTCTTGTCAGTTATAACTGTCCATTGAGAAAATATTGCTCTCTTAGCTTGCTTGATGTTTTATGTAAGCAAATCCGTGTGTTTAGTGCTGAAATAGAGCTGTAGTTCTAGACTAGGCGCTATATGTTGGTTGACTGAAACATTCTTTTGGACTTCCCTAACAATGTCTATGTCTGCGATTTGTACCCATGATAATTCTTTAGTTATCACTTACCAATTGCTCTTATGAATATTATTTATATTAGACAAACATCCAATGTTTTTATTCCAAATGTTCTTTTTGTTGAATGCACTAATAAGTAATCTTTCACATAGATGGTGTGGCAACTCAGAAGCTTGTTCAACGTGATGATGGACCTGCTGCTATATTAGCAAAGCGCAAGAGGAAGAATCAGTATAGGGGGATTCGCCAGCGTCCCTGGGGCAAATGGGCAGCTGAAATTCGAGATCCTAGCAAGGGTGTCCGTGTTTGGCTTGGAACATACAACACTGCTGAGGAGGCAGCTAGGGCATATGATGCTGAAGCCCGCAAGATCCGTGGCAAGAAAGCCAAGGTCAACTTTCCTGATGATGTGCCGACCTCTCAGAAGTCCATCCCAAAGCCAACTGTTTCCAAGTCAACGGAGCTAGTTTCACCATTGAAGACTTGCGATGATGACGCTCTCAATCATCTGAACAATGGAGACAATGATTTGTTCTCAATGTTTGCGTTCAGTGACAAGAAGGTTCCTTCATATCCAGTTGAGAGTGTTGATTTCTTTCCTCCAGCGAAACCTCTTGTGCCCATAGAGACATTTGGCATGAACATGCTCTCTGATCAGAGCAGCAACTCTTTTGGCTCTTCTGACTTTGGGTGGGAGGATGAGGTCCTGACCCCAGACTACACCTCAGTTTTTGTTCCGAATGCTAACATGTCAGTATTTGGAGAGCCTGCTTACCTGCAAGGTGGAGCACCAAAGAGAATGAGGAACAACTATAGTGTAGCTGTGCCTTCTCAGGGAAATGCCACGCCCAATTTCACTCAAGACATGTCTGGT
Organism: Raddia guianensis; assembly: GCA_036346415.1. Classification (NCBI taxonomy): domain Eukaryota; kingdom Viridiplantae; phylum Streptophyta; class Magnoliopsida; order Poales; family Poaceae; genus Raddia; species Raddia guianensis. The sequence goes on along the minus strand of CM070542.1, from coordinate 31,477,286 downwards.
TTTGATCCTGAGATGAAGTATGTGCCGTATGTTGAGAGCAGCTCGGATGGATCAATGGACAGTCTTCTGCAAAACGATGTTACTCAAGATGGGGCAAACAATGGGGATCTCTGGAGCCTTGACGAGCTGTTCATGGCAGCTGGTGCTTATTGAGGAAGGCCATGGTTCTGGTCAGTGTGATCTGTCAATAGCACAAATGTGAGGCATTCATACTACTTATTCTGGTTACCCTGGATACTTTTTTTTGGGAGCAAATGTTACCCTAGATATTTTTCCTGTACAATTACATCTGCTGTGAATGGAGTGTCTTAACTTTGGTTTTCCTGTAGGTCCCATGTTTATGGCCATGATGAAGACCTGGTGATGTTTGCTATATATTGTAGTGGATCGAACTGTTACTATGCTAGACTATATGTTTACTACCAGCGCAACTCTATGACTTGGTTATACTATGTTGCTGTATGGCGTGTCTATGATTGGAAGAATGGTTGAGACTGCTTCAATAACTACCTTGGCCATATGTTTGCTGTATTGTGCTTATTAAAAAGTATATTGTTGTATACTTATGTTCATATTGCATATCTACAGTTGCAACTATGCAAGTGGTCACCTTCGCTTTCTCTGTGGCATTTTCTTTTCTGGAAATGTTTAAAGGCCGGCCAAGGCCGATGCGGTGCGATTACGGAAATCTGGAGAGATCTAGACCAAATCAAGCTTACATATTGATGATGTGCGAGCTCATTTGTCTTACTCAGCTGTTTGTTGAGAATAGTTTTGTCAGATTCCCGCAATAGATTTCGTGGCCAAGCCATTAGATTATTACGGCATTCTTTATTTGTGCTGCTCTTTGACACTGGCGATTAAATACTGGAGCTGTTGACTGTACATGGGATGTGACCTGGAAATTTATCTCCAGTGAAAATGATCTGTTGCACATTCGATTTGATCCCTGGTTTTGCTGTACCTGACCGGCGATCCTGCAACCACAAAGCATTTCATTTCTTGCATTAGCTTGGGCATAGCTGTTAGCGTATCCTTCTCGGCTTACATGCTTAGCCATGTCCTTTTTGGCAGGTAGCAATAATCATGGCACTGCAGAATTCAGGATCCAGGGCGAGTCTACTTCATGGCCGATTACCTCCGAAGATCTGCTTCTGCGACTGATCGAAAATCTTGGGAGCAAATTGGCCAACTTGGATTATTGCTTGTGTTGTTGTCATGGGTGGTCCTCCGAATTATTGCTACGGAGTCAAGTGATAAAGACCGATTCATTCAGTTGCATTGTGGTTTAAGGATTCCAACCTTTTCACCGATCGATCACCATCCACCCCAAGTGGCTTTCCAAGCAAAGCCCAGTTCCAAGTTACATTCTGGGATATAATCAGAACAATAATTTCGCGATCTAGCTTCATAAGCCGAAGCCGGTATCTTCAGTATTTACAGTGAAACTGCCCTGCAAAATTCAGAACCTGAATCCAAGAACCAAGTCAGGTTCAGTCACTTAAGCTTTTCCGCTCGACGGATACCTAGACGGATGATCAATAATTTCGCACCTGATTTGACAAAAAAAAAAAAAAACAATAAATTGTGTAAGATCACCATCGTTACACGCGAGGGCGGCTGATTAAGCAGGTGACAAAACGTCGCAGGCTCAGATACAGGAAAGCTGAGCTACAGCGATGAGGACATAAAGCACTTGGCGCAGAAAAAGGACCGCATAGGCGAGATGCTTTGGTTGGTTGTGCATTTGACTGCCATGGCCATGGATCCCACTCCCTCAGGGTTCATTGAACTGAGCCCCCCCGTCCCCACCATATCACCCTCAGCGTACAGCTATCGCCAATGAGTGTTGGGTATGTCGATCTCCTCTTGCCATAGAGACAAACGAGTCCTACGAGCAATTGAAGGCTTTTTTATGGGTAGGACTGACGGGTACGATCAATGTTTCAAATAGTCCAATATGCATAGTCCCTGCATAGCATTTTTGACATAAATTGCTATTGCAACGGACCAAAATTCCATGAACATAGTTACAATCAGCTATGATTCTTTTATCAATTCTTTTAAACATGCAACCATTAGTTGTGTTTTATGTCATGCTTTGTTTCATTCTCATCGTCTACCCAACATAGACGTTACTATTACAATTTTGTTCAAATACAGGAACAAATGATTTTGCCTCATCTGGATCCACCATCGCCATCATATTCTTCATTTGTCTCTGGCCATCGCTGCGGTAATTTTCTTCGTCTCCGGCCACCGCTGCTACCTACAAAGTTAGAATTCAATGTTGGCTCCCTGTGTCCCCTAGGCTTACGGGGAGGTCGGGGTGGCAGTGGCTCAATTGGGGGGATGGGATTGTGGTACTGGACGCGAGGTAGTGATGGTGGATAAATCAGACACACAGTGGACGGATTTGGGTGGAAGGGGCCAAGGAGGCGATGGGAGGACGGGGTCGAAGTGGTGAGGTGGCGAGGGTGTAACTAGCCGTGGGTAGGTTGGACGACAACGGTGGAGACGTGCGGAGCAACTAAAGAGGGAGGAGGAAGGGAAGGGGTGGTGTCGGCAATGGAGGGGCAACTGAGAAGGAGAGGTGGAGGAACGTGGAGGAAAGTGATTGTGTAGGCACGGAAAGTAGTCAGTCCCATACTATTAATATAGAATTACTAAAGGGTCGTTTAGAAAAGTTTTATACGATGAACATGAAAAGGATAGATTGTAGTCTGCTTATCTTGAGATTAGTTATAGTATTATAGGCACACATTACATTATAAGTACTTCTAAGCTATATAGTGTATATTTCTCATCTATCTAATAATAATATTATTATTAGATTAAAGCAGAATTAAATGGAGTCACCACATTAATTATAAAATACTAGAAAGCCTCACATTAATGAGAGGAAAAAGGAAATCTACACCATCGATTATTGTGCGAACTATAACGATTTAGATTAAAAGCAACAAATAATAAAATAAAAGCAGAAGGAGTTTATATTAAACAAGATGTTAGAAAGGAGTCCGTATCAAACGAGATGTAGCCGCGCATATGCACACGCGTGAAATACCTTGCTCGTTTAGTTGGATGTGACTATTTTTATCTAAGTATTTTATATTCCGCATATTTTAAATTTTCGTGATAACCATATTATAGTTTTTTGGACCTCACAAAGAAGCCGTCGAAACAGTGGTTTATTACCTTAGGTATGATTGAGCAGTTGAACCTTACAAGTTACTACTGAGTACCATTAAAAATGGATCTTCTTATATATCGTGCTTCTTCGTTAGGTTAATCCACACCCCCCCCCCACCGGGTGAAAACTGGTTTATGATTCGCCAATTCGGCATAATTTCCAAACCAAGAGCGTGCTATTTAAGACATACTCCCTCCGTTCCAAATTGTAGTTCATCGTTGACTTTTTGTTATTCTATTATTTATTTTTTATGATTTGTTTTATAATTAAACATACTGTAAGCATGACTTATATTTTTCTATGTTTGCACTAATTTTTTTAATAAGATGAATGATAAAAATGTGTGTCCAAAAGTCATCAGTGAACTATAATTTGAAACGGAGGGAGTACAATCTACTACTCCGTCTTCAGATTCATAGTCAGAAGAGCACTCTTTCTGGGACGGAGGTAGTAATGGTTAGAATTTTTGAAAAATAAGTGAGCTAGTCTGAATTCGTGAGTCCTTGCGATGGCGGAGTCTACCCGGACGTGAGGGAGCACTGAAATTCGATATCTAAGTTTCTTCGTTATTTTATCCTTTCAATGTACATGAAATTTAATGAGGCAATAATAACAGTATGTCCGGTTAGCCAGTGATTGCTCTAAAAAAAAAATTAGAGAATCATCAGATTTAGAGTAGTTTAGAGCAGTAACATAGAGAATGAAATATAGAAATATAGAGTAGTAGTAATGTAGAGAATGAAATATAGAAATTCTGCTGCTGGCGATGCTCTTGCTCGGTGACCACGGATTGAGCGAGAAAAATTGCTTTGCGTTTCTATATCCGGAGACCGGAGTGGACGTACTCCATGACTGCAACTGGCTCGATTTCTATTCTGTGCGTGGACATTCTCGGGCCACACGCTCGCGCAAGCTGCCATTTTCTTACGGCAAGTGCACGATCGATCGGTTGCTAGCTCTTGTCTCTACATAGGACATGCATATTATCGATGATCTTTTTCTTTCTGATCCATCGAATCCTCTTTCTTCTTCTTCTCTCTCTCTCTCTGGCTTTTGCTTCTGGATGCTCCCTCGCGCGTCACCATGGCTGGGGAGCTAACTTTGTCTCCTAGCATCGACATGGCTGACGTGCGTGCGATTGGGGGTAGCTACTAGCTAGCGAGTTCATTTGCTGCGATTTCCCGGAGATGGAGAGGAGTTTGGGGTCGTCACCGGCTAGCGACGGCCGTTTCGCTAGGGACGTACGGCATGCGTGGCCATGCATGCATAGGTGCAGTGCAATTGCGCATGCTTCCGAATTCCGATCGCAGCTTCGGCGATGAGCATTCAATTTTGGAAGGGGCTAGGTACATCACAATTTACAGATTAATTTGAGGAAATATCTACCTATATACGATCGAGTATCATGCTATTCTTTCGAGGGAGATGAGTCCCTAATATATTTTGGTCATTGCTTGAGTGCAGCACGGTCCAACCAAATGTATAGAAATTGGCCGCTGCATCATGTGTGGCAAGAGTATCCATAGCAGGTATTTCTTTTTTCGGGTTTGCTAGAACCCAGGCGACAAGCAAGACGCCGCTGCCACCGACGTGGGGTCTGGCAAGACGCTGGCGTGTGTCTTGTGATCGCTGGGCTCCAGCGCCCTTCTTTTTTTATTAAAGGGCATGTCTCCTATTCAAAATTAAGGAGGAGATAATAGAAAAAACCCTGCGTCAAGGGCAACAGCTTGCAAAAGTAAGGTTTGAAGGTGATTATGTTTTTTTGGAGGGTTGTAGGGTATAAAAAGGTGCATACAAACTCACCATACCATGCTCACACGCACCACATGTACGCACACGCGTGCTTCTGAACACACGCTAGAAACAATAAACAAATATCAAGACATGGCATAAAAAAATTGCTCCTACAGGCGAAGGTCTTCCATAATATAGATGGCGCGCGAAGACCTTGACGTGGCGCTCGGTGTTGTTGATAATTTTGACATTCCGCTCCAGCCAAAGAATTCATAGTTTCAAAGTACTCCCAAAACAACTATATCAGCTCTAGCACCAGTGCACCTACGGAAGGAGAGTCGTATGCTGATTGACCACCAAAGGCAGAAGTCGCTTATTACGTGCCTCCAATTTTCTAGCTAGGTGAAGGGTGTTGGGGAGCTGTAGGCTACAATAGCACAATTGAAAAAAATTATATTGTGAACACTCATGATATCATGCAAGTAAAGTATCACAGATTGTTACTTTTGAAGCCCGATTGCAGCGGAAGTTGAGTTGGAGAAACTGGTTCTCACACCACACACGTCATGGTAAAGGAAGTAGTTGTTTACGCCAGGGCCAAACGTCTCCTTCTCGCTAATCGTGGCGACACTATTGCCGATCGCCACCTACCGAGATCCGGCCGATCAATGGAGCGGCAGCACATCTAAAGGTATCCACACGTCTATGTGTAGAACGCCGTGCGGGGATGTGCTAGCATCTCGCTGTGCAGTTAGGGTTTCTAGAGAGCGAGATAGTACACAATGGCTAGGGATCTGGAGAGCGGGATAGGGTGGTGGCTAGGGTTTTTGGAGAGCGGGATAGGGTGGTAGCTAGGGTTCCTGGAAAGCGGGATAGGACTTTTGTTTTCCTAATATATTTTGGTCCTTGCTTTACTGTGAAACCATCTCCAACCACCATTTTTTCTTCATTCCATTCCCCACATTTTTTTCACTTCATTCCCCACCATCTCCAACTGCATCCTCTCGAAAAAATTCGTGAAGAGAATAGAGAGAGAGAGAATTTCCTTCTAAAGGGAATGCACGAAAAAAAATTCTTCAAAAGAGAACCATGAAGCGAATCTGTTAGAGCATTTCAAGGGACCAGATACGATAGGCACGTGGGCGGGACAAGTGTGAGACGCACTAACAACAAGCGATGCACGGTGTCTGATAGCAATTGTGGAGGAGGAAATGAGGTGAGAGAGAGAAGCGAAGAAAAGAGAAAAAATTAATTAAGGAGAGATACCATATTTGCTCTTCATAGTGTTGGTATTGTGAGGTAAATAATAGGAGGGACGTTCAAAATTTATCCTTTGTCGTATACTTTTACTTTCACTGGTATTGATATGAACTCTTTCATCTATAATACGGATCGACCGTAATATATCTTCAATGGCGTATGTTTTTCTTCGAAACAACTAACGCGAGGTTATCTTCGATCGACTGATGCAGAAGATGGACAACACATGGGCTTGCTACCTAGCAGGATCCTAGGCCGCACCCGGTACAGTTACTACGAAGATAATATCGACACACTAGCTGTACATCATCCCATGCATTGACATGATGCAGGTTTTGACGAATCGGGCCCCAAGTTGCAGGTCCGGATTAACTCGGTGGCACCGCTATTAATTTTGCGGCTGCATGCGGCGGAAAGGTGCAGCTCCCAGACAACAACCAGTTCGGCTGTTGCTGCTGCCGCTGTGGGTACTGCACTGCGAGGGTGAGCATGCAGAGAGGTGCACGGCATCTGCATGCGGTCCAACGTGTCTATCTGCTCGCCGAGAGGCCGTCGACATTCACGTTTCCCATTCTGAAATGCTCCCTGTATTGCGGTACTACCTCCATTCTTTTTTATTTGACGCCCTTAATTTTTGAATAAGTCTTTGACCATTCGTCTTATTTAAAAAAATTATGTAAATATCATTTATTTTGTTGTGATTTGTTTTATCAATAAAGCTAATTTAAACTGACTTATTAATTTACATATTTGCACTGAATTTTTGAATAAGACGAATAGTCAAAGTCGTGTCCAAAGGTCAAAAGCGTAAAAAAAACGAAGGGAGTACTAATTTGCTAGTCTTTACTAATTAAAATCACTTATTTGATTGCTCGCGATTTGAAGAGCGTTGGGTGCAGGTCGTTGAATGACTGAACGTAATCGCTATCTCGTTCGCGAGTTGGCGCGGGCACGCGCGCATCTGCAGTTCTGCTCTGCACTCACGGACCGCGAGCCGCGCGGTTGAAGGCGTTGGTCGCCTACTGGCCTTCTTCAGTTTGGATTGGGATCGCAGCGACGACTACTTCCTTCCTCGATCTGGCGGCTGTACGTCCGGCCCTCTCTTTGATGCAGACTGATCCCTGATCCCGCTCTCTTAGAGCATCTCCAATGGGCCATGTCAGCCGGCGCTAAGGCTATCCACGTCGATTTTCAGCCTAGGTGGAGGAGAGAGGAGCCGAGGAGAGCTAGCGCCGGCGCTTCATCAAGCGCGCGCCGGGCGCTAGCGAGGGACTCGAGGAGAACCTCCAGCGCAAGCCATGTTCTTCTCTCTCCTACCACCTCCATCTCTCCTGCGCAAGCACCACACCACGATCACTCGTCGGACTTGTGCTCTGTGCGAACTCACCTCGTCGGATCCGCCGCCGCCGGAGCCGCGTCGGAGCCATCACCGCCGCCAAAGCCGCGTCCGCCCAGCGTCAAAGCCGCCACCGCCGCTTGCGCCATGCCGAGACGCTGTCGCCACCGGATCCACGCCCGCAGTACGGCGGCGGCCGTCGGAGACGACGACGCCGCCGGATCCCAACGAAGACGCCGCTGTCGATCGCGATCGCGCCGCTACCGAGACGGGAGAGACTACTGGCGCGCCGCTTCTCAGCAGCGCCAACAAGTGAGAGGAGATGGCGAGCCGGCGGCGGAGGTGCTCTGCTTCTTCGACTTGGGTCACGGGAGGAAGAAATGAGGCGGAGGAAGAATGGCCAGGAATAAATTGTGTGAGTCCCGTAGCTTTGATGGTATAGCCCAACTGTTGGATGGGTTGTCTCGTAATCTGATGTGGATCTGCCATGTCAGCCTTAGAGCCAGCAAGCCGGCTCTACCATTGGAGATGCTCTTACGTAAGCGAAAGACGACACGGATCCATCTTCGTCTTTAATTCTTTATTTTAGTTTAATCTTTTTTTAATTAAAAAATGACAACCTCTCAAAGGAAATATAAAAAGGCTAAATAAAGTATTAAAATTTTTTCAAATTTTCGAAAAGAAACTTGTAAAATTTTTAAAAATTATTTCAAAATGCTACACTCAAAGATATATAAAAAATAACAAAATTTATAAACAAAAGAAGAGCTAAACTAATGCTATGTTCTTTTGGGCTTATCTAAATAGCTGAACAAATGAAATGACCGACTTTCGAGAGCTTATAAAAATAGTCTTCAGATTCAGATCCGTTTCGTTTGACTTGCTTTTTAAAGCGTTATGACCCCCATTCAAGACAACAAAAAAATAAACTAAAAAACCTAAAGCATATTTATTTTCAAAACGTAGATAATCCGTTAAGCCGTTAAGCCCAAAAGAACAGAGCATAAAACAATGAATCAAAGAGGGCCATAATTCTACGGAAACACTATAGTACGGACGTCCGGGTGCTCGGACGCCTCCCAACGCTGGCCACGCGGCCCATAATTGCGCCCAGGCTCAAACGCGAGAGCATGTCGGGGGGCGGGGCCTAAAACATGCAATATCCAACAGTGTACATTTAGCTCTGTACTGTTGAAGTTGTGATTGATTTGCAATACAATGTCCACCGGCTTCTGCTCTGTATCGGCTTTTACTTTGTACGGCACACAGCATGCAAATGTCCTCCATCTTTTGCTCTGTACTGGGACAAAGAATGTGGTTTGGTTGTATATATTTTCTCCGTGTACATGTGATTAGCACACAGAGATGGTAGAATCAATCAATCAAATATGAGTCTTTTTGTCTTGCAAAACTTGGATTTTTCGCTCGTGAAACTTTTTGTTTATTTAGATGAAACTTGGATTCTACCTGTTAAAACTTTTTTATTTTCTACGTGAAACTTTGGACTTGTCTACTGAAACTTGGGATTTTTTTATCTCGTGAAACTTGTACTATTATAAAACTTCGAGTTTCATAGGTTATTTTTCAAGTTTCATAGGTTATTTTTCAAGTTTTATAGGTTATTTTTAGGTTTCATCAATAGGTTTGTCAAGTTTTATTAGTTATTCTTTCAAGTTTTAACAGTTATTTTTTAAGTTTCTATAGCTATATTTTAAGTTTCATTAGTAGGTTTGTCGAGTTTTATTAGTTATTCTTTCAAGTTTCATTGGTTAATTTTCAACTCTCATCAGTAGGTTTATCAAGTTTCATTAGTTATTTTTCAAGTTTTATCAGTAGGTTTGTCAAGTTTCATTAGTTATTCTTTCAAGTTTCGACAATTATTTTTCAAGTTTCATTGATTATTTCTTCAAGTTTTGATAATTATATTTTAAGTTTCATCAGTTATTCTTTCAAGTTTCATTGGTTACTTTTTAAGTTTCATCAATAGGTTTGTCAAGTTTCATTAGTTAGTTTTTTCAAGTTTTAATAGTTATTTTTCATGTTTTGTCAGAATGTTTGTCAAGTTTTATTATTTATTTTTTAAGTTTCATCGGTTTCAAGTTTCATGTGTTTTTTAAGTTCAATTTTTTGGTAGGTTCGTTGGTTGAAACTCAATTGATGGAGGAGTGATGGGAAATGGGGTTGCGCATGCACCTGCATGATGATTTTTTTTCTGAAAAAGCAAATGTGTTCCCACATATATGCATAATACATGACTTCTAAATGAACCGAATTCACGAAACACCGCATATGTATACATGAAAAGTGGTGAGGAGCTACTTAGGTGTATGTGGATCAAGTCCACGCAGCAGCAGGGCTATGTAGCAAGACAGGTGTGAAAAGGAGCTAGCGCCAGTAGCAGGGTTGTGCAGACTATGAGGCGTCTCCTGCACGCGGGGGCGTGGCTACTCTCGGATGCACGCGGTGCCGACGATCCGACGTCCGAAGCGTGTCCGATCCAACGCGCTCGCGCCAGATATCCGGACGTTGGCGTCCACAATAATTCTAACTGCTATAGGAATATATTAGTGGGAACTAGGAAACCAGCGGCTAGTCCGAGGAGGAAGTTTATGCCATCTTTAACCTTATCTTTTTCCAAACTTTTTTGTGACCGAGCACTAACTAAGATTAATAACGTTGGGTCACAAAAAATTTAGAAAAAGATATAGGATTAAAGATACCCTTAATTACTCTATTATGTCAAAAGTTCTGCTTGGGACGTCCTGACATATGACAACAGAACTTATGAGGCATCCTGCTGTGCGTGAACAAAACCAACCTAGAGTACATGCATTTTTTGCTCCAGAGAGGAAGCATAGGGCACTATTTTTTGGAACTTCTTTTTTTGAACGAAGTTATTTATTGGAACTTTGCTTCGGTGGCGGACGTAGGATGAAAATGTAGGTAGGGCAAGCCTAAAATCTCTTTTGCCTACCGTTGACTAAATACACCGCAAACTAGTTAAACTATAAAAACACAACAATCATAAGAACACTAATTAATGATCACATCCATTAGATATTAAAATTACTAACAAAAAGACATGTAGACTTAAAAAAGTTTGAAGACTTAAAGTAATAGTACCAATTATCCAAAATGACGTAGAAACCCTTTGAACCACACCATGCCACCAAATCACCAATAACATCTTGGGCCCTGTTCTTTTCAGCGTATCGTTGCGTTGGCGTATTACTGTAGCAAATTTGAAAGCCCTCAAAATGAGGTCTAAAGATTATTAAAAAATAATTAAAAAATAGTTTTAGAATCTTTGGAACGACTACTAAAAGTCACGAAAAAATTGTTGTAAATTATGACAACATATAGCCTATATAAAAATAACAAAATTTGCTACAGTAATACGCAACGGTACGATACGCTGAAAAGAACAAGGCCCAAATCTACGGTTAGAAAAAATTGTATATTAGATAAAATCAAATATACGAAAATGAACAATTAGTAAATAGCAATCAATATATACCACTCAGATGTCAGATATACAGGAGAATCAGAGCACAACTGGCTGATGAAGCCCTTTACTCGTAAAAGATGAAAGTTTAAAGCTATTGAATTTTCTGATTTGTATTGCCTTAGCAGTTATTTGGCAATTGGGCATGCTTCAAACTTCAGACCTACCCGCTTTGCAAACTCAACAAAGATCACTTTGCCATCCAGGAACTGCAAAAGATGCAGAAAAATTGCAAACATCCGTAGATTAGTACACACTTCCACTGGGACAATAGAAACAGATTCTGACTGGAAGATGAAAAAGCAACGCCGATTTGCTTGCACCGGCTGCCACTTGACCCGATATGAACAAGTATTCACGCGCTTTTTTACCTTCCCGTGCATCCCTTTCACGGCGGCCTTGGCTTCCTCCTTGATGGCGTAAGTCAAGAACGCAAATCCTCTCAACCGCTTTGCCACTGCGTCCATCACAAGATTGACTGCAACAGCACACAGGATCTCAACTCTTGGATGTTTTTTGAAGCAAAAAACTGAGCGCACGGTGCTGGCCTCTGGCCCCTGGCGGCGCTGTGGCGGCCTTCCGGCTTGGCGCTTGGCGGCTTGGCCTTGCCGGGCGGCCCTTGCTGCCTTGCTGACGGTTGGCGCGGCGGCGGCCTGGCGAAGCCGCGGGACCACGGCTGCGGAGGAGAGCAGACGGCGACGGCGTCACGGCGGAGTCGGCGAGGCGGACTGGCGGAGGCGTGAAGTCGGGGAAGGCGGGAGGCGGAGCCGCGGAGCTGGCCGGGGAGGCGGAGACGCGGAGGTGGCGGAGCAGTCGAGCGCCTGAGCCGCTGAGCGGGAGGCGAACACGAGCGTGCGTGGGGTAGGGTTGGGGGGGTGTCGCTGCCTCTTCCTGCCAGTTAGCCAGGCTTATTTGGGCAATTGGGCTGCAATGCTATTGGGCTTTGTCCCACCTACTGGGCCAAATATCGAATTTCTGCAGTATACTCATTCCTAGGGGTAAATAGATTCCGAAAATTAAGGTGGGGCCATGGCCCACACTGCCCTCACTGTGGGTCCGCCCCCTTTTTGCTTGCCTTGCTGCTTGCAAAACATACATCTCCATTCCCTATTTTATAAGCTTTCCTTCTTGAGTGATTGAAGTGTCCCTTCTGCTCCCATAGGCATGAACTTTTTGCCGTGTTTAATGTTGGGCCTATATCTTTACAGTACCTGCCCCTAGCACTATAGAAAAAGCGAATGTTTTCGATGGCCAAACAAATACATGACAGCCATAACTAGGCCATTTACCATATCACATTACAATCGATGACCAAAAGATAAGGCCGTCTACCATAAACATAAACCCGAATGCCACCATGTCGAGTACAATGATGGTCGACGACACCAACAAAGTTGTCCACCCTAGTACTGCACAATGATGGTCATGTTAACGACACTCTTACACGTGATCCCATTTCAGCCGACAGTCCGACACTGATACGATGGGCCCTGGATGCAGGTGTATGTGGCGCCACCACCGAGGTGGACCGGTGTTCCACACCACTGACAAGGTGAACCAGCTGACTGCCATTTTCATTGACGACTTGACATGTGACCGTCGACCCTGCGGTGAGACTAGACAAAGCATATATAAAACAAGGCCATTAATATAGAAATGAGGCTACTGAGGTTAAAAATAGGGTTGAGAGTAAAATATTAGAGAGATATATAGCGATGAGGAAAATAGGGCGAGAATCTACAAGAAAATAGGGTTAAGAGTAATACACACACATAGAGAGAGAATGGCTACTCTCAAGAGCACGGATCCCTCCGTACTCTCGACGAGTTTACAAAATCCAAGCATTTTATCGACTGATCTGAACGTTGATTTTGTTCATCTCGTCGAAATGTAGCTACTGATCAAGTTTCATATTTTTTGAATTTGTTTACTATTTGTTTCACATTTTGAGAAAACCAGCCTTCTAATTACTCGTGGAGCGTAAAAAAAACTAATTTTTAAATATGCGAAGCAAATAGTAAAAAAATTCAAAAAATATGAAACTTGTTCAGTAACTACATTTCGATGAGATGAACAAGATCAATACTTCGGCTCGGTTGATAGGAATATAGGATTTTGTAAACTCGTCGGGAGTACAGAGGGATTCGTATTCTCTAGAGTACACCAGGTATTCTCTCTCCCTCTCTATACACACACATCATAATAAAATTCATGAAATAATTGTATAAAAGTAAGGAAAAAAATACCGATTTGGTCCCTCAACTATGCCCGCTGGACCACTTTGATCCTTAAATCTCAATACCGGACTTTCGAGGTCCCAGATGTAACAAAACTGGGCTTGACCGATCCTTTGATCGGTCAAAACAGTGGTATTAGGCTTTTCTTGCCAACATGGCGCTCACACGTGCAATTTTTAGCACACATGGTAAACAAATGGACTGCCACGTCATTGCCTCATTATTAATCCTCTCAACTCTATACTCTTCCAAAAAAATATCTCTCAGTCTCTCTCCAAAAAAAGAGATTTGAAAGAGAAAGTGAGAGATAAGGCAATGAGATGGATGCCGTGTGACCATCAAATCAGCTAAAGTCCTATATGACGCCACACAAGCAGAAAAAGAGGAGGGATTCGAACCCCCGACACCGTGGTTCGTAGCCACGTGCTCTAATCCTCTGAGCTACAGGCCCACCCCGTCTCCACTGGATCTCTTCCTGGGGCTACCCCCTAAAAGGAACCTTCCTAAAACCGCCCACTGACTTGGTCAAAAGACTAATTTGGTCCGGTTTTATTATATAAGGAGTTTCACAAATCCGGTATTGAGGTTTAGATAGCAAAGTGGTCTAGCAGACATAGTTAAGGGACCAAATCGATACTTTTTCCTAAAGTAATTAACAACAACTTGAAAAAAAACTTTAATTCAAAATGTGATCAAAATTTGAAATCATGGTACATTTATGCCTGCAATTTCTACAAATTTCAATGGTTTCCATGCAATTTTCTCGAATTCAGAAATATTTCTTGTATTTGTGTGTCATGTATGGGCCTGGGCCTCATGGACAGAGCTTTGTTTCCCTCGGCCCACTCAATTCAGTCCGCAAGAGAAGTGCCATAAAGAGCAAAAGGGAGAACACGACGGGAGCATCGAAGAATCATTCGGCCGAAGCCATCCCTTCCCCCCTCATCTCCTACCTCTGGCTCCCGATCTCCTCTCTCCTGCTGTTCTTCGTCTGATCTCTCTCTGTGGGTTGTGACATTGTGGAGCAATGGCCTGGCCGTCATTTCATTTCCCGGCCCATCTCCCTCCTTCTTTTTTTTCTTGTATTCTTTTCTTTCCCTTCTTTTCACGTGTTGCCAGGCCATTTTCAGCTGAGGCCTACTCGGCCCATACATGAAATATTTCCGTGCATGCGACAGCCGCGTCCTGGAGGCCGTAGGCCCGTAACGGCATCCCCTACGGACGGGGTGGCCGCAACGGTAAGCGCAGGATGCGCGTCGACCGTTACGCGCGGTGAGGGCGCGCATGCATGCTACGAGCGGCGGTCGTTACCGCCGGGCGACACACGCGGACGTAATTTCAGGAGTACGTGTTCTTGCGGGCCTGGCGGAATGGAGTACAATTAAGGAAGCGCCCGTCTTCTTAGTGCGGCACTGGAAGGGATGCGCTCATGCCGTCATGCGCCGGGAGCCCAGCAGCGGGTCGCCGCTGATGAGCGGCGCCATCAAGCGGCCGGTGGCCGTGCCCCTCTTCTTCCTCTTCCTCCCTTTCTCACGTCCTCTCTCCACCGAGCCAGCCGCCAGCCGGCGACCACCACGACGGCCGTGAGCGATTAGATTGACAAATCATAAATAGTACATTTTTGTAGGGGAGGTACCCCTCGCGCCACGTGGCTCCGTAGAGATCGTCCTGCGTCCGACACGTGGCGACTGCTGGCTGCTCTCGGCGTCTTGCGGCGCGCAAGGCCAGGCGAGCTCCCGCAGCGCCCTCCGCAGGCCACGCCACCCAAGTTTTTTCAGCCGCTCGATCGGCTTCGTGCGATCGATGATCCGCCTCGCCCGTTATTTTTGCGAAGAGGCCCTTGTGCTTTTCTAAATCAACCCGCGGTCCATACCCTCCGCCTCTCCTCAACCCTAGCCGCCCCCCCCCCCCCCCCGGCAGCCTCGCCTCGATTCCTCCGCCAGATGGTTCTCCCCCCTCGCCTGGAAGGGCGCCAGGATCGTCGATTCGCTGACGGCGACCCCACCTCCGGTGATGGCAGATCCCGTGCTCGCCCCCGCCCGCACGGTCGGCGCCACATTACGGCGCGTGCGCTTGCTGCTTCCGCCGACGGCCGTGTCCCTCGCTCTCCCTCTTCGCCGCTTTCACCGACGGTAACAGGCATCCTCTCCTCTTCCTTCCTTTCCTCATGTACCAACAATGGCGGATCTGCCCAGTCGACGCTCCTCTTCTTCGTCGGCGCGCCTCCTCTCCGCCGCCGCTTCCTCCTTTGCCGACCCCGGCTCCAGGATGTGGCTGCATATGCCGGCCCCAGCAGCCGCTACCTCGACGAGCCGCTCCATCTCCTCATCCTCCTGTGGACAGGAGGGCTGCCCCGCCTCCTTCTCAGATCTCAACCACCTCGGGTGATTGGCTGCAAGTTGTTGCTAGCCGTTGTCCTTGCTGCTGCTACCTTGCCGCTGGCCGCTGCTACCTGTTGTTGCACGATGCTGCTCTGGTGTTTGCTGTTGCGTGCTACACTCTCTCCCTCTCCCCAATCTCTTGCAACTAGAATATCTGACAGTTTTTAGCAGTTTAGAGGATGTTGATTATCCATATGGTGTATATGATGGACATAGTAGCGAAATTCTGAGTTCCTGCCTTTTGCTAAAAAACTTAAAAATGAATTATGAACATAGCTTGCCCCTTATACTGCACAGGTTGGTTGGTTGGGTTTTTAGGTTTTAGAAGATGCTGATTATCCATTGGTTTATATGTTGGACAGGTATTACTGCAATTGAGGATATATTATATTAGCTGACCCTGTGTCGTATGTATGTCCTTCACCCCATGTGTTCACCCCCAAAATGATAGCCAATTAGTTTGCAGGCTAGAAGAACAATATTGCCCTACGCATTCGTATGTATCATTTCAGCTTTACAGGTAGTTTACTCAGATCTGGAATGATGCATTTCGCTCTACAAATGTACTGAACGAAGTGTAGTTAGATGATAGAGAGGCAGGATTTGTTTAGTTCAAACTAAAGGGTGATTTTTATCCACCTGTGCACATCTGCATTAACATGTTAAATGCTTACTAAGTTGATAGCTACAGCTGTGGCCATCCTTGAATTCTTTTCAAATTTCATGGAATTATCGGTGCCTATTACATACTTTTTTAAGAAGGGTGGCTATTACATACTGTAACTGCACTCTCGGTATGAAAATTGAAGCTTTGGGCTCAAAAGTGGACTGCTGTCAAAGTTGGCCTTTTTTTACAAGTGTAATGCTCAAACATAAAGATGCACATTGTTCGCCATCCAACAATGTGCATCTTTAGGTAGGTAGTAGGCATCCATGGCCCGTTGACACCGAGTTTGCACTGCATCTTACAAAAATAAACACTTACAACAATTGAAGCTTGGCCTCAAAAGTGGGCTGCTGTCAATGTGTGTTAGTTCATTCCTGTTAAACTTTTTTTTACACATGTCAGGGGTAATAATGCAGGTCGATGCCCATGTGGAGTCAATTTTGCCAAAGACAGTGAGACTTCAACTTGAGATCTGCCCATTCCTGAGGAAGCAAAGACTAGCTACCTATATTTTTTTTATTGGCACAACCTATATCACCACGTACAATCTGTTCTATCTTTTACTACATAGTTTATGTATGCATGTTATATTAACATTTGTTTAGCACGGTGTAGAGCTTCCTATGTGCCAACACATTATATCATGCCCATTTTATAAAAATGATGGCTCTTTTGTCCACGTGACATGCTATATTTGTTCATAGGAAAAATGGCCTTTTTGTTGTAGTATGCTTTTCGGTTTCGAATAATTTATCAGATGTTTGCTGGCTACTAAAACAAGGAGAGTGCTAAAATTAATGTCTGACTCAGTGTTCTTTTATCATTGTAACCTATAGATTCTAATTTTTTTTAGGGGAACCTACAGATTCTAATTAGGAGGCTATTTTTTCATCTTCAATCTGATGCATGTCTTTGATTGGATTACACATTGGATGTTTAGCATCAAGTATTTGTGATTACCCCCATCCAGTATTTTGGGCTGATATACATACTAGCAGCTATGTTTAATGTGTATCCTGTATTGTTGTTGTCAATGGCATATATTGTACTAATAATGGAATCATTTTGGCTGGTTCCTTGGTTAGGACTGCTACCCATCAAAGTCTCTATAACATCACTTCAATTTATTTGCTTTATTTCCATGGTTAAACGTCAGTATTCGCATTAATACCTGCTTTTTCTTAAGGTGTTTTACCTTTCCTGTTTTCCTCATATTGCAGATTGTCTCAGATCACCAACTTTTTTGGTTTGCTTTAGAGTTTCCTTCTATATGTAATTATGGCTAAAGCCTATGTCATCTTCTTCAATGCTCTACTAGATAGGTAGTGTTCCGTTGTGTTATTTGCTTTGAAGTCTTATGCCTCCGAATATTCCATGCCATGCTGGTGGAGGAATTTAACAGATCCTTTGCTCTTTACCCTGTTTTTCACTATTTATTTGGCTGGTGCATTTAGTTTGCTTCATGCAGTTTTTTTTCTCCAAAGCCCACATATAGGTCGGCATTACCTTCTGCTGCATTTCTTTTTCGGTTTGGTGTGACATATCATGGCTTGCATTGTTACTTTTAGCTCTACTAGGTCTTCGTGATCAGGCAAGTCTTTCCAAACAAAATGTTGCTTCCTCCTTGTGAGTTGCATAGGACGATATTTTCAAGCATAATTAATTACTACTTTTTATTTCAGTTGTGTTTGATCCAATTTGTTTGATCATGCAGCAAATACAATATTAGTGGCACAATACATATACGTTTCAAAAGATAAATCCTCTTGAAATTTGTTTGTTTCTCAGGTTCACCGTATCGTCGTTAATGTTGATTCCTCAAGTTTAGATTACTTACTTTCTGAAAATACATATTGCAGTTTCCTACCTAGCCCTTCCTCCTCTGCTTTTTCCTTTCTTTATAAATTTTTGGTAGTTTCGTGAATAGTGTCCTTACGATCTCAATACATCTTTTCTGCGTAACACAATGATTTCAATTCAACATATTGAGCTATTCATATTTTCCCTGTTTGCTAAACTTAGCCATATCGACTTCATGTCTTTGTTATATTAAGCTATTCATATATTTCCCTATTTGGTAGACTCAGCCATATCGACTTCATGCCTTTGTTTATTGATTGAAATAATCTGGCTTCACAGACTTTACTGTTCACATAAATTGTATTGATGGTTGTAAAGATTTTGTACGTTTTGCTCTTCACTAAACTTGGCGTCGACGGGCCATAGGCCCGTCTACTCAACTAGTACTACTAGAAATGTATAACAAAATCAATATCAACGTTAATTAATTTGAGCCATTAGATTGAGAGGAACTGTAACACCCCGGTTCCTTGAGAACCCATAATGCTACTAACTCTCTAAAATTTCGATAACATCTCCTTTGTTTATAGAGAACATATCCTGTGCAATCTCCGTTCCCGTGCAACCACCGTGCAATCCAACTAGCAAAAGTTGCGAAAAATTCTGAAAAAATTTATACATGTACTTCAAGTCATACTCCACCTATATATAAAATTTCATGTTCAAATTCGTTATATTTAAAGCACATCAAAAAAGAGAAAATTCTGACACATTTAAGTAATGTATAACAAAATCAATATCAACGTTAATTAATTTGAGCCATTAGATTGAGAGGAACTGTAACACCCCGGTTCCTTGAGAACCCAGAATGCTACTAACTCTCTAAAATTTCGATAACATCTCTTTGTTTTAGTTTATAGAGAACATATCATCATGCAATCTAAAAGTTCCGTGCAATACATATATGCAATCCAATTAGCAAAAGTTGCGAAAAATTAGAAAAAATTTATACATTTATACTCTAAAATCATATATAATTTTCATTTTTATTATCGCTAAAATATATTTAATTTGAACATGAAATTTGATATATAGTGAGTATGACTTGAAGTACATGTATAAAGTTTTTCAGAATTTTTCGCAACTTTTGCTAGTTGGATTGCACGGTGGTTATACGGGAACGGAGATTGCACCGGATATGTTCTCTTGTTTATATGAGCATCCACGACAGGTAATTTATATCAAGAGAATATATAACAGTTTTCAATCAACCACTAGCCATAAAAGGAAATACAGAATAAACTGTAACTTTCAATTCTGCATGACGCTCAACAAATGAATATATATTTTAGAAAGGCTAAATTCACTAGTTCCGATGTGAGAGATAGTGAGTGCTCAATGTGCTACTTCCCCAAAAGTCCAAATTATGTTGACGCCATCTATTTACCTAAAAAACAAATAAAAAGTAAGAGTGAGTATCAAAAATACTCAGCAAAGTATATGTATAAACATAAAGGGCATCAAGATCTCTTCGACAATTACATTAAAAGAAAACAACTATTATATCAGCCACTCCATCAAACTCACTCTCTAAGCATTCGATGCAATGCAATGCACATGCGTCCGTACTGTGAGCTCATACCGGTATAGCTAGGTGTGCACCCGTCGATGCCGCACCACCTTGCCCGTCCTTTTCAGGCGGGACCAATTACTCCACTCCCTTGGAGTGCCTATCAAGTAGGATTTCAGAGCACTCCGGACTAGTCACTTTTGACTTTCTCACCGACCTCACCGGACTAGTCAAAAGCGACTTTCTCATCGACCTGGATCATATGCACATGATGCAATAATACCTCTTGTCTGTCATACAACCACCATATACCTTCACCACTTAACTATAAATAGCAAAACATTTAAATTGCATCAAAATAATATAAACCCCTTCTTCCAACCATACAATAAGAACAATCACAAAACATTCAGACCACACAGTCATATAACATCAAACAAACATGTGTTTAACATATACTTGCCTTTAACCACAAGGGTCCGGATGAAGTGTAGATTGACACCGATCCACTCCCACACCTAACAAAGTGTTAAGTCTCAATACAATACTCATTTGAGAGCGCAATAAAGAAAACTCCGTTGCCCCCACACTCATCTCTCTTTCGCCCAGAGCTCAATTAACAAAATCTAGGACCAACGCTCTATAAAAACCCATGATTACACTTTCCTGGACAGCGCTAATAAAATTGACGTTTCTCCCAAACCGCTTGACCGTTTTCAGCTTTCTTGTACTCGAAACGAAGCTAAGACATAGACGCACAATTTCTTTCATAGGACCAAACTCTGAATCGGATCCTAAATAGATCAAAATACCACCCGAACTTGCTTCTTATAAAACCGATCTACGTAATGTCATCTCCTACAACTAAACTGCACTAATCTATCAAGTTAACCATCTAATTATGGGAAATCCCCCAAGAACACATCTAAACTGCACTACAACGTCAATTTGCAAGGAATTTAAGCAAAAGTGGAAACCCTAACCTTAATCTTTATATCTTATTCCTTTCATGTCTTCCTCCTTCATTCTCTTCCCTTATCACCTCTACCTATTTCTCTACCTATCTCTACACAGCAGCAACCCTGCCTCTCATATCCCCCCATCCATCTACCTCCCATTGCCCTACTGCTTCCTCTCTAATCTTTCTCTTTCCCTCTAACCTTCCTCTCATGGCAACACAGCATAGGGAGTACCTTCAGTGGTGAAAATGGCGGCGGCATTGCCGGCGGTAGGGCGCAACAGCTTGAGGCGATGACAGCGCAAGCACGGGACGACCGCGGCGTGGCCACGAGACGGCGGAGGCGCGGGCACGGGGCGGTGCGGCGGCGCAGCCACCGGACGGCGCCGGTGCGGGGCAGCACAAGGACGTCAGCCAGGAGTGAGGATGGAGGCTGCGGCGGCTAGGTTTTTCACCCAGGGAAACCGTTGGTTGCTCCCCCTCCTCACTGCCTTTATCTCACTCGATGGTTGGGCCGGGAGGTTGGCCCAACAGGCTATTACATCTTATAAAACATTTAGTTTGTTCATGTGAAACATCCGCTAAAATACTTAAAACACTTTATTTGCTCTTACCAAATATTGCTTGTATACTTTCTTTGTTCTTGCCAAACATTTTTTCTTATCAAACATTGCTAGTATAAATTGAAACATCTTTTAAAAACTTTTTAAGCATGTTTCGCAAATGTTTACAACATATATTTCTTATATTTTCACAACAAAAATTTCATCTATAGTTTTAGTCCTCCCAAAATTGGCTAGTTATCTAGTCTCTACACATGGGTGGCAAAAACCGAAATGTGAATTTTAAAGAGCGGTGAAAACTGCAAAACCTTCCACATGTGAGTTTTTTAGAACGATAGAATTTCCATTAATCATTCGGCAAACGTTACAATCATTAGAAAAGCAATTACAACACAACACCACTTATTGAACCAACACCTACTAGAAGTAGTATTGAGATAAATTTGCATTTCTTCCGCCTGGATCAATCATATATAGCATGCGTGGTACGGTGCTTGCACTAGTATGATACTAGGAATTTTTTGCACATACTTCATGATATACTTTTTCCTTGCCAGAGATGACGCACAAACATCCAAATTAAACTCCTTCGCCATTTTTCTTTGATCTGCTTCCATTGACCTCAACAACAGACCGACAAAAGCATCCAGCATCGCCGTGTAGAGTAACTCCACTTGACAATCCAACACAATATTCCCATCACAAGGGGACACAAACCCCAATAGCCAATGAATAGATCGAGGACCATGGGTACTAATCCTACCAAAGACATCTCCGATGAGATCGCCAAAACCAAATATCACGCGGCCGCAATCTTCAAAAGAACTTATTACAAATCCAAACTGTTGTCACACAGTATAAAACAAACACCAAACTCTAACCCTAAAAAACAGTCCATCACCTCCTCAACTCCGACGACCCCAACTTTGACGAGATAGAAAACTCCCCGCGACGAACTCTTTTTTTTTTTTCTTCCTCCACCTCCGCCGCTCTGTTTTCTCTCCCCACGTGTGCTTTCCCTTTTACATGTACCATACACTGTCATATCACAAGTCACAATTCCACCCGCGCCTCCACTCCCATGGCGAACCCGACGCACCATGACTTGGTCCAGGTCGTCCCGGCGGCGGCAGGCCCTGCGAACGCCGCCCTCACCGATGACACGTACCTGCAGGAGCTGATCCGGGGCTCCATGCCCGGTCCGTCGTCGGCGCGCGCCCGCGTGCCGCCGCTCAACGACGACGAGATCGGCTGGTTCTACTGCGAGATCTGCATGGAGCGGAAGCTCGCGCTCGACCGGTTCCGCGCCGCGCCCGCGTGCGCCCACGAGTTCTGCATCGCCTGCGTCGTCGCCTACATCGAGATCCGCGTCGCGCGGGGCGCGGTGCCCGTGCCCTGCCCGGCCGAGAGCTGCCTCGCCGCGGCCGGCGGCGGCGGCGGCGTCATGGACCCCGAGGCCTGCAAGAAGCTGCTCGACATCGACGTCTTCGACTCCTGGTGTGTCGCGCTGTGCGAGCGCGCCGTCGGCCCCGCCAGCGCGCGCTGCCCCTACCACCGGGACTGCGGCGTGCTGGTGGCACTCGACGCCGGCCGGCCCGCCACCGTGTCCACCAAGGTGGCGTGCCCCGGCTGCTCGCGCGCGTTCTGCCTGCAGTGCGAGGAGCCATGGGGCGACCGCCACGGCACCGGCGGCGCCGGCTGCGTGCTGACCCGGCTCGCCGAGGAGAAGAACTGGAGGCGCTGCCCGGGCTGCTGTGCCATGATCGACAAGATCGAGGGGTGCAAGCGCATGGTATGCAGGTAATCAGCAACTTCTGGTACTATTAATCTCTTCAATTTAGCTTTCCCTTAGTTGCAAATTAGGATTGTGTTTTCAAGGTAAACTCTTCATATTTGCGAAGGAAAATTTACTGATCTTTGTACTGTGAACCATATATGCATACAAAATGCTTGGGTTTATTCCATAATCTTTGTTGAGTTGACTGACTTGCAATCGATGTAGACTTCACAATACAAAAATCTTGTGTTTATTCCAGAATCTTTGTTGAATTTATTCCATAATCAATGTTGACCGACTGAACCACACTGAGCTTTCGAGTGTACGTAGACTCTAGAGAATTCGTTCATGCCTTCAGCAGCTGATGTTCATATCTGACAATCAGACTGGCCAAAACGCAACAACTGTTTGCGGTAGTTGCATAATGCATAGCTTTGTGAGACGAACTGGACAAATTATCTTGTTGCGATTTGCATGCAGGTGTGGCTCCGTCTTCTGCTACGGCTGCGGCTCTGTTCTGAGTGAGGGAACATGCAGATGCTTTCCTTCAGGTTCAGGAGAGGATATCCTTATGTCAACCCTAACTCAACTCAACTGGCCAAGCATCTGTGACTCCCTAGTTCTCAGGAAGGATTAATCAAGCTTCAATCCAATATCATTGAAGCATTTGATCAAGTTAAGTTATCTGGTATCCTCTATGAGTTCTTAACGATTCCGATGAGATTGCTGATTGCAGCAGTGGACAGTGGTAATGCCTGAGGGCCTCAACTCCGACCAGTTACATGTGAACGTCGCATCTTGTCAATAAATTTTAACTGACACATAAATAAAAAAATAGACAGCCATTCCTGTAATACTCCGGCCCGATGTGTTGTGAGACCCATGTGGTCCATGTGGATGCGATGGTGGGATTAGTCTCATATTACTAGTTAAGACAGAGTTATAGTAGCATATAATATCTGTTGGAGTCAAACATAGCACCCCGGGTTAACTCTTTTGGACGAAGCGAGACCGAAAGTCCAAGTGGTTGCTATGCATGCGTGGGCCAGCCCCTTATGTGGGTTAGGCTCTAAGCGATTTTAGGCCAGGGTGTTACTGATGGTATCAGAGCATCAACCCTCGCTGTGCGGCAGATCGTGTGGCCTTAGTTGCGCGAGCATATTGCGCATGGCTTGTGTGGACCCAGAGTGGTCACACGTCATAGCATATGTGTCGGCACTAGACGCTAGGCTATATACCGAGGGGGATCCTGGACATTTGCCGCTTCGGCGATGTGCTGACGAGGGCGTCAGCCTATTAAGGGTGGGTGAGTGTAATACTCCGGCCCGATGTGTTGTGAGGCCCATGTAACCCATGTGGATGCGATGGTGGGATTAGTACCATATTGCTAGTTGAGACAGAGTTATAGTAGCATATAATGCCTGTTGGAGCCAAACATAGCACCCCGGGTTAATCCTTTTGGACGAAGCGAGACCTAAAGTCCAAGTGGGTGCTATGCATGCATGGGCCAGCCCCGTAGCAGCTCTAAGCGATTTTGGGCCAGGGTGTTACATAAGAGCAAACTAAATGTTTCAAAAGAGTAAAAAGAAGTGTTTTAGAGCAAAAATTAAGATGTTTCGATCTGTGCGAGCAAAATATTTTAGAAGAACAAACAATGTTACATACAATCATTAGTAATATTTCAAATGTGCTTTGTTCTCCCCTGTTGATACCACTTTGGCCTCGTCGTCTACACTATGTTGCCATTAAGCAGCTTAAGTGGGGCCAAGGCGGTGTGGAGCCCGTGGTCGACGTGGCTCGACATCGGTGACGACAAGCCCAACAAGCACCACATCCAACGAACCGACGTGGGAGAGAGGTAGAGAGGAGAATATGTGGCATGTAGCTGGGGAGAGAGGGGGACGACACCTATCATCGGTTGGTTACAGGCAGCCATGCTCTGAGATTATCTCCTCCTAAGGTCAATCATTGGGAAACATGTTTGGCCAGAGGGAATTGAGATCGTTATAGAGAAAATGAAAAGAGGAAGTGAAATAACTAAAAGAGAGAGGGAGTTCAATTCCCTCGGTGACCCCTGTTAATTTAACTTCCATCCTTTCTCTATCATTTTCATCAATCCATGGTCGCCAAACAAGCCTCGAAAGAAAGGGAAAAAAAAACAAAGAGAATGTAACCGAAGCAGGAGGAGGAAGACAAGAATAGAGGATGAGAGGAGACGGTAGGGAGCGCCTGTGGTATTGACTTTCCATTGCTATAAAACCTAAACTGCTTACTTGCTTTAGTGGTGCTATAGAGAGAAAGAGAATAACTAAAAGAGAGAGGGAGTTCAATTCCCTCGGTGACCCCTGTTAATTTAACTTCCATCCTTTCTCTATCATTTTCATCAATCCATGGTCGCCAAACAAACCTCGAAAGAAAGGAAAAAAAAACAAAGAGAATGTAAGCAAAGCAGGAGGAGGAAGACAAGAATAGAGGATGAGAGGAGACGGTAGGGAGCGCCTGTGGTATTGACTTTCCATTGCTATAAAACCTAAACTGCTTACTTGCTTTAGTGGTGCTATAGAGAGAACAAAGATAAACAGATGATTTAGCTTTAGCTTGTGAGATGTCTATATGTGAAAGACACAAAAACATACGAGAAGATAAAGGAAGAATGATGGTGGACACTCCAATGTGGTGGCTTGTTGGCCAATTTGGTGATGGCCCGAACAAAGCGTTTGATGGGATGCTCCGATTGGACACGAAGAGAGTAGCACCATGAATTTATCCTGAATTCATGTTACTAATCGTGTGTGAGCATGTCGTTTGTCGCCGCCGCTGGTCTGCTCCTTGCTGCCATACCAATTTGGTTGGCGCTGGCCCAATTCGTTGATGCCACCCGATCTTGTCGTCGTGGCTGACTGACTTCTCACTGCCACTCTGATGTAGTCGAGCTGGCCCGATGCATTGCTGCCTCGATCTCGTTGCTTCTGAAGTAAGCAGTCGCTGCCATCATGTTATCCTCGACGCTCACCCGGTTCACCACCAGCACCACAGTCTCCTTCTCGCCTTCAAATGGAATGCATATTTGGTACTGGTACGGGAAGAGGATATTGGAGCAGGGGGTGCTCATGCGGCAAGATCACCCACACCTCCTACATTCTGATTTTTGACTAGCCCTACCTCCAAAATCCATAGAAGAACCGCTTGGCATCTCCTCGGACCTAGAAACGGTACCCATGTAACAAGGTAATATGATTGGTTTGCCAATGAAAGTAGTTAATCTGGGCTTAGAGATTACTCCATATGTTTGGTTTGATTTTGAACTCCCATAACATATATTGAACTGATTTTGTTTGGTATTTTCAATATTAAGGAGAGGACTGTTATTTGGTTTGCCTGATTGTAGTTTTGGAATATCTAGGACATCGTTTAATTCATTCCTTCTTACATAGGAAATGCATACAGAAACCTTCAGGACTTGTCACTGCGAATTGTTGATCCTTCCTTGTTCAGATCATGGAATTCTTTGTGCCATGACGAAAATTTCCCTTTTTCAATCTTTTTTTTAGTATAAGAAAGAAAAAGAAAGAAAAGATGGAATGGATTGGGTTGAGCCTCAGAGTCATGAAAATTCGGTAAATTCCATTTCGGAAAACATAAATTCAATTAAAAGGGGTATCCAAGTTAAGTCAGGCCTCGTAAATCGAGCATAGAAAGAGGGTCAAAAGGGCTGGCTGCTTAAATGAAAGGATTTCGAAGCAAAATCCTTGCTAATTTGACAAGGATTGTATTCTTTAATTATTTCTTATACTTATGATTGCTGGTATGTTTCAAATGTCATAAATATAGAGTTATCGAATCAATAACATGGACACATGTTAGAGAACATGGATGATTGGATTGACCTACTTCGAGATATTGCTGAGATTGTTATCTTAAAAGTGCTATTGAATTGTTGTCTCGAGTAGTATGCCTGCATGATCCTTAAACCTGAGGTCATCATAAAGTTATCAAATATTACTCCATAACTAGGAAGTTATAAAGATAACTTACATGTATGCCATGAAACATGGCGTAGGGGTGTGATAGATCAAAATGGGATTTACCCATCCTTGATGAAAAATACCTCTAGGCATCTCAGTATGAATAGATAAGGAAAGTGTGTGGTCGTGCCAACGTGATTAATGAATAATCACAACTTATATCCATTACATTAATGAGTAAATGGTTAAGCTATTATAAGGATGTCACACATCTTGTCTTGAGCGGTGTCGTGCGACAAAAGGATGGGTATCAAGGTTCAGTATATGAGAATCATTCTGTGCATTCGGGGGTCAATATGTGTTGGTAGGTACCACTCTTGATCTATGGATTGCAAAGCGGGTTTCGAGATCCACGACTGAATTGTGCATGAACCTAACTAGTCACACACTTAACGGATTGAAACATGCCTAATGGATTTATCCGATAGTGGGTTTCGCACGCTGATATGGATTTACATAGGAATTAGAGTCCTAATGGGTCGCTAACGTAGAAGCTCATTAACATGTCTATATAAGAAAGAGGTTTGGAACGACGCGGCCATGCTAATCAGTCCACCCTAAACACAAGCCGCCGTGCCATTCCTGCTCCCATTGAAACCCTTGTCGCGCAACGAGGTGCTAGCACACCTGCGTGCAACGTTCCACCCCTGTACGTGTGGATACCTTAGAGGCACAGTTGCCCCTGCAGACACATTGACAGTGAACCCCGAGGAGACGTTCGGCAAAGACGTGAACGACTACTTCAATCCGTACCACTACGTGCGTGACATGAGAACCGGCTTCTCCAACTCAACTTCCACTGTAACCGCGCATCAAGGGTAATGATCTGTGATCCCCTACTTGCATAATTGTCTTGAGTGTTCGCGTAGAAATTTTTAATTTGTGTTAGCGTAGCATGCATGTTCCTCGTCAGATCTCCTAACATGGTGCACCCCTAGCTGAGCAACTTCACGAGGTATTTTGTGCATGCAACCACAAAAATCAAGTATATCTTTTTAGCGCTTATTAATCAACAATAGGGTCTGTCTTTGCCAATGGCATGGAGCAACCAAGGTTTTCAAGATATACAAACCTTTTACGCGCTATTTGATGAACTGATCTTTAAGCAGCATGGAGACTCTTGGAGCTATTTTGGAATAATGTGAATTACTCTTCCAAAAGGTTTTTACAGGAATATCACATATAATAACTTTTTTGAATGCTTACAGCATTGTTTGGAAGAGCAAGAGTCAACTCAAATACAAAATCTTTTTTATAATTGATTTTACCCAATCGATTGAACGCTTAGAACCTTCTCCATCAAACGGGTGTTTGGAATGGGTGTGTATCTTGCTCTCTCTGTCACTTCAATGCTGAAGAAACTTTACTCCATCTCTTCATTCAATGTTCGGCTACAAAAGATATATGTACCCTTTTAAACCTTCCGATTCTAGTAATATCACAAGACTGGCTCACTACAATTAGAGCTCTCCATGGGTTAGGAGCTTTTTCCCTTGTATGTTGGTATATCTGGCTGCGATAGAATGATGAGTTTTTTTTTTTTCAAATTTGCAACCCACGCCACTTGTAGCCTCAAAAAACACGTTCGTCGATGCAGATTCTTTGTATGAGAGAGTGAATCTTTTGGAGGTGCCATTTTTAAATGGCTTTGTACGTTACAACCTGAATAATTTGTTATTGCACGTCTTTTTTTAATCTGACTAATGCCAACTTATACATATTCTTTTTAAATAATATATGTTGTGGATAGCCCCCTGCCCCCGCAGTCTTTTTCTAAAAAAAACTCATGGTAATCCAGCCTGGCATATGGACAACAAGGAAGATGGACAAGATCGAAGGAACTTTATTTGGAACGGGGCCAACAATGTAATAATTGCCACTGCATAGTGAATTTGGACAAAGATCTGTACAAAAATTATAGGTAATCTGGGAGTCGGAACTTTTCATTTTTTGGAAGAGCACTCCCGTTGCGTTGGTTCTGGATCGAATGGAAAGACATTCACATATAATGGCATGGGTTGGCATGGGTGTACCTTACGGCGAGCTTGACCACAACCTTTTTGGCACTAGCTTCCACAAGAGAAAATTGCACTGTAGCTCCCGGAACTTGTACGAAATTGCACGAAATCCCCTAAACTTTGAAATTGATTTTTCAGCTCCTGGAACTTGTCTCCGTTTGCACCGTTAGTCCTGGGGCGTTAGGATCCGTTAGAAATTCCGTTAAACGCTGACGTGGCGCCCACGTGGCCGCTAAGTGCTGACATGGCGCTGACGAGGCCCCAAAAAATCCAAAAAAAATAAAAAACCTTAAAAAATCTATAAAAATTCATAAAAAAATCACAAAATTCATAAAAAAAATCCAGAAAATTCATAAAAAATACAGAAAATTCATTAAAACATAATTGAAAAATATAGAAAATTTAGAAAACCTGAAAAAAATCCACAAAAATCATAAAATTGTAGAAAATTCATACAAATCCAAACAGATCATTCAAAAATCTAGAAAATTTAGAAAACCCGAAAATAAATCATAAAAATTAAAAAATTTAGAAAAATTCACGAATTCATTTACAAATTCAAAAAATCATAAAAATAAATAAATAATTCACAAAATTTAGAAAAACTGAAAGAAATTCACAAAATAGTTAAGTGACCTTCTGTTTTTTGTGAATTTATTTCAGTTTTTCTATTTTTGTGAATTTTGAAATGATTTTTAATGATTTTTTTATTTTTAATGAATTTTGTGGATTATTTTTGGGTTTTCTAAATTTTTCTAGATTTTTAAATGATTTTCTTAGATTTTTATGAATTTTCTACATTTTTATGATTATTGTGGATTACTTTTAGGTTTTCTCAATTTTTCTATATTTGTAAATTATTTTTTATGAATTTTCATGATTTTTTCAGGTTTTATAATTTTTCTGTATTTTGAAAAAAAATTATGAATTTTCTGCATATTTTATGAATTTTTTGGATTTTTATGAATTTTGTGATTTTTTTATTTTTATTGAATTTTTATAGATTTTTTGAGGTTTTTTAAAAAAATTTGTATTTTTTGGGGCCACGTCAGCGTTTAACGGAATTTCTAACGGATCCTAACGGCCCAGGACTAACGGTGCAAACGGAGACAAGTTCCAGGAGCGGAGAAAGTAATTTCAAAGTTTAGGGGATTTCGTACAATTTGTTACAAGTTCCGGAAGCTACAGTGCAATTTTCTCCTTCCACAAAAATCATCGTCGGCAGTTAAAAGCAAAACCTATATTTTGGACCTCTTTTCGGCCTTAGGCTATCACTAACGGGCTTGCTTAAAGCACGCTCTACATCAAAATAGGGGACGAATTCTTTTTATATATGCTGCAACAGAGTTCCCTATTCCGTTCCTAAATAGAGAATTTCTCTCCATTCCTTTATACTCCCTCCGTTTTTTTTTATTTGACGCCTTTGACTTTTCGGCATGTCTTTGACCATTCGTCTTATTCAAAAATTTAGTGCAAAAGATGTAAAATAATAAGACATATTTAAAGTACCTCTATTGATAAAACAAATCACAACAAAATAAATGGTATTTACAAAAATAATTTGAATAAGACGAATGGTCAAAGGCATATCGAAAAGTCAAAGGCGTCAAATAAAAAAAACGGAGGTAGTATGTAGAGATTCTCTTTCCTTCTCCTATACAATTCTCTATATATGGAGCGCTGTTGGAGATTAAAGAAATATAGAGAGAGATTTTTTTAAAAAAAAGCATGTATATCAGCCTATAGAAGACTGGATTTAGGGATTAGTGTTGGAGATGGCCATAGGGAATTAAGATAGTCAAAAAAGCAGGGTCTTGTTCTAGTGCAATAGGAAATACATATGTGGGAAAACAGTCGGCTACAACATCTATCATGCGTCAAAATCTCTATGCGGTTAATGCCTCGTTCGAGAATAACCGGTTACAATCTCTATCACTACTACGGAACGGACGTTCATCCCGATTCGATAAAGCTTGATCCCGATTCTTGAACCAGATAGCTCTTGAGATCGATGCTCGCTGGGCATCGATCCAGTTACATGAACCAGGACTAAATCTCTCCTCGATAGGCTGGCCCGAATACACGTGGAGTGGCAGTTGGGCTATTAGTTCCGGTTTTACCTACCAACCGAGGCTAAGATGTGCGCACGTGGCGAGGAGCTAGTAATTGCTGGGGACACTATTGGTCCCGGTTGGTTGATCCAACCGGGACTAATGTATATGTATTAGTCTCGGTTTTACCTACCAACCGGGACTAAGATGTGCGCACGTGACGGCCAGGAAGTGCCACTGGGGACACTATTGGTCCCGGTTGGTTGCTCCAACAGGGATTAAGGTGTATTTTTGAATGTTAAGCTTATTTAGTCCACTAACTAAACCATATTTTAACACAATTAGCAGATGCACAGCTGGTTGATAACTAAAATCGAAAGAACATTAAATATTACAAATATGTATTACGTCAGACCGGCTCTGGGCACTGTGCAATCATTCAGCCATACTGTGCAATTACAAATATTCAGAGTTTACAAATATGTATTACAAATATTACACTTTCTCTCAATTTGGCAAGATCAGCTAGTATTACATTCACGGTGGCACCCATTTTTAACTTTGATTTCAGATTTCCGTTAACACCTTCATTGGACAGCATCATCAAACAATCTTGGGGTACTGACATTATGTCCCACTCACCAAGCTACTTTGAGACGTTGTCGAACTCAGCGTTGTCACTTTCTGAGATCATTGTCTTGTATCATGCCTTTGCACCAGCGTTGACCCTAGCAGCCTCCTCCTACAACCAAAATTAAACACTATTATCTAACAAAAACAGTAGAAATGGCAACATGCTAGTATTTAAAATTTACGGCGCCACATGAATAACACCACCAAGCCCACAACAGAACAGATATATAAATTTGATCTTTACCTTGTATCTTTCATATTTCCACAAGAACATAAGCAGGGGAAGGGCAGTTCTTAAAAGATGATCTATAACCTTCCAGGCCCAAAGACTCCAGGACTCCACGCCATGAAATCTTCAATCTGCTCCTTTGTTAAACAACAAATATGTATTAGCTAGCTAGCTATTCATAAATATCATACAATGTACATAGTGCACATACACTTTTTATCGGGATCTTTTACGTGCATCGCTCGTCGATGGTTGGCTAGTATTTTTGGAAGGCTCCAGAATCTTATTAACTATAGGGTGGTGATGCTCGCCCATCGGATTTATGACCTCATCTAAAAGGAAGCCCGCGATTTGCTCTTGAATTGCTTTGACACGCACCGGCGATAGTTCCGGACCTTTTTTCAAACCTTTTTTTTTACCAACTTTAGGGGAATCTATCATTAAATAGGGAATTAACTTATCAATCTTTCAAACTATAGAAAATGTCTGAAGTAGCTAGCTAGGCGTTATTAAGGTAGTAATTATATATTACTTACCCCAAAACCTGCATTTTTTTGTGTACTCAGCGGTGCCCCCGATGAAGTTGTGCATCATCTCGCACACATAGTATCCACATAAATTATTTCCAGATGGTTGATGCAAGACCTGTGGTGGAAGAGTTGAAATCGTGAAATAGATGCATCGAAATTACGTTAACTAACAAAATACTCGTAATATGATATACATACATATTTAGCAACGTACAACTCGAAACGTGTCCTGAATGTTCCCACGGTATTCTTGCGGAACCTTGCGAAGGCATTGCACATTTGATTACAAGTTATATATAATTGAGTTTGTTTGATATGGAGAAACAAAACTAGTAAGATATGAATAGAAGAGCAATGTACCGGTTGAGCATGGCGACGAACTCTTTGTACCTTTCAACTGGTTCCCTTCTCGAGTCCATGACCGTGATCTTGCTACGATCTAGCTCTATAATAAAAAGGGCCTAGTGAAAGCTGCACATATATATGTCAACGCGGTTTACTAATTAGTTCTAACAGTGTGTTAAGAAAAGGAATTAAAATAAGGCGGTACGAAAACACGTACCCAAATTCGTATGGTAGAAGTATATATCTCTTGTGTCGTTGTGCCACCAGCCCTTCGTAAATGGTGGTCTCTGTTGTTTCGAGGTACTGGTTAGCTATGTTCTCGTTAATGACCAATGGGTCAAGAAAGCCAAATTCGCGGATTCCCTCCATTAGGCATCTTTTTATCTTCATTCTACATAAGGAAAATTTATTTAAGCCTCGAAATTAGTATAGTATACCGGCTGGCACGATCGAAATTTACAAAGAATACATTTACAGCTCCCAACAAGTCACCATGGCGACGTCGACCGCCAATCCCTGATATAGTTCATACAGAACCTCCCATTCAATCATGAATTCAAAGTCCCCGCGGTAGAAATGGTGTTGCTTGAAAACGACGGCGAGAGCGGCATTACCATTGTCGCTTGCGCGCAAATACCAATCATGGAGTTGCCGCATCTTCGTTGTTAGGCGGGGAAGCTCCTCACGCCTTACGAGCGATCCACCTTTCACATATTTCCATTGTACCTCTGCAAAGGGGATGTCCTTAAGGCCCAAGACCATTTCTGGATCAAGCCCAGCTTCAATGTAGAAATTCCTTTGCGCTTCCTCTTCTGGAATTTGCTCCTCTGATGTTCCCTTCTTAGATTCCTTACGCAAGATGCGCTCGTAGTCTGATACAGATGGTCTTTCTCGTATGTCGATCTTATCCTTCAATGATAAGATACACCTCTTACTTTTGTGCCATTAATCCGTAGTTGGTTGGACCCTCTGTGGAGATGGTTTCTTCGCAAAATATGCGGTGACCTCGTCTCTTACTATCCGCTCAGCTTCCTCTTTGGTCATATCATACGGCAGCTTCGGAGGTGTTTTTTTCCTGGATGACCTAGGCCCTGTCTTCTTGAGAGGTGATGGCCGCCGGCTTGACCTAGCTGGCACCTTCTTGGGGGCTATTTGCTGAGTAGGGTGGTCTGTCTTGGCCGGTGTCTTAGTTGGAGTTTCGTGTGAGAGGACTCGTTCAGGAGTTGATGCAGGAGACCGTGGAGAGGACACAGGCATGTTACCTTTGAAAATTATGAATCGTTTGCGCCACATGACGAAATGGTGTACTGTTTCTCCTAGCTTCGTGGTCCCATCACCTCCTTCAATGTCGAGGTCAAGGTCCTCGTACCCCTGGCATACCTCGTCCACGGAGACCTTGGCGTAGCTCAGAGGTATCTGTTGGCCATGGATGACCTGCCCTGCCTCCATGGGAAAGCCATGCCTTTAGCTGCCTTGATGGAGAGGTTCCACGCTTCGAAGTGAAACTCACAAGGTGTCGGCTGCGTGATGTCGTCCACGGGATAGCGGGCCAAGTCCTCTTCGGGCAGCCCACCGGAAGCACAGCTGCTCCGCCGCATGGAGGGGCTAATGACGTTGGGATTAATGGGCGGTTCCTACTGACTAGCCTCCCACACCTGGCTCAAGGCTAGCTGCACCTCTCTTTGGACTGTTTCTTGTATGCTCGTCTGTGTTGCGCGCAATTGCTCTTTAAGGTCGAGGAGGTGTTGTGCCTGTCGGCCCTTGCTCCTCGACCGACTTTTGTAAGTCTCTGCATCTTGGGGAAAACCAACCTTCCACGGGATGACGTCAACGCCTCGTGTACGTCCAGGGTGCTCAGGGTTCTGTAGGGTCCTGGTTAGCTCATCGTTCTCCCTATTTGGCACGAAGATGCCTTGGGCCGACTCTTCGTGCGTCTCTTGAAGTCTTCTTGCAACATCTCTAATCCTTTCATCAAAAACTGGCCTACTGTCGTCGTCAAGGCCGCCGTCATGACCATAGAACCAATTCCTCGATCTGTCGAACCATCTCATTGTTACGGGCTTGACACCTTTCACAAGCAAGTCATGTTCCCTCTTCTCCCATTTGGGTATCGCCTTGCGGTAACCACCAGGGCCAAGACGATGGTGGTATTGCTTCTTCGCCGCATTTTGCTTATTCTTTTCACTCATACTCTGACCTTATTGAGAAGTTTTGTACCCTACAAATTCATCCCAATGATCTTGTAGATTTGGGTATTTATTGAAGTCAGGGAGTATATTATTCTTAACGTACTCGTTGTTCAACTTCTTCTTGAACGTCTGAAATGCCATTGCCATCTTCTTCAATGTGTAACTCTTCACCTTCGGTTCGGTCCCTTCGGGGAAGGTGAAAACTTGTTTCATATCGGTCCATAAGGTGTTCTTGAGGTCTGTAGGTACATCGCCCCATTTGACAATGCTAATGGGCACGTGGTCCCTAACAATCGTTCCGAAAGTCGATCTAAACGGCCCAATCGCCGATGCTGGCTTCAGAGGCTCGCCTTCCTCGCTGACTTCGGTGATTATGTGCCTTGACTTCGGTCTCTTACTTTGACCTCGCTGACGTGACTGGCTACTGGTTTGACCGGACCGGGTGACTTCATCGGCCTCGGTGGCTTCTACGGCCTCACCGGCTTCCTCATCGGCCTCGGTGGCTTCTACGGCCTCACCGGCTGTCGCAAGTTCAACTCTGTTATCCGGACCAGTCCCTAACATCTCCATAAAAAATTCTTCATCACCAATCCCTCCGCTCGCCATTGTAACAAATAAAGGCACTGAAAATACAAGTGCATCCTCACATAAGGACTAGCAGAATCGTGTTGAAGGATATGATAAATTATTTGCAAGTTTTAACTAACTTGTGAAGCTAAATCGGATAGTGAAGCTAACGACCCTACAATCATTATATAAGCAGAGATGCTTAATGATTATTTTGAGGAAATCAAATAAGCACTGCAATGCTTTAGGTCACAGAATAAAAAATTCATGGACTATGGATTTTCAAAGAATAATATGTAGTCATTTAATTGCATCGACAAACAATTTAATAAATCATCTTATTTGTAAATATGCATGATACTTGTCTTGAGAATCTTAACAATGTATACATAACTCATTACAGAATTAGAGCAATGCTTTAGTTACTGACATTATATTAACAAAGATAAGCAATGCTGCAGGCAAATAGAGGCTAGAGCAATACTGTATGTGAAATAGGTCAGGAATTAACAGGCGACACGGGCGGCGGCATCGTCGAAGGGAGTTGTAATGGCAGCGACGTCGGAGGGGTTGTCGTGGGCGACGGCGACTTCACGAGAGCGTCGTCGGAGGATGTAGGCGGTGGCGACACGGACGGAGGTGTCGGAGAGGTTGTAGGGGACGGCGACACGGGCGGCAGCGACGTCACGGCGCGTCGTCCAAGGGGTTGTAGGCGGCGGCGACACGGACGGCGGCGTCGGAGGGGTTGTAGGCGGCAGCGAATCTGGTGGCGGCGGTGTCGACCTAGGGTTAATTTGGCGTGGTTTAGGGTGAGTGTTTTAAAGAATTGGGGGGAACAGACATATAGGGGCATCAATCCTGATTGAGTCCAAGAACCGGGATTACAGCGACCATCAATCCCGGTTGAAACCCCCAATCGGGAGTAAAAGGTTACTAACGTGCAGGCCTGGCAAAACAGCATTGTGTCTGCAGGCCTTCAGTCCCTGTTGGAGGTTTAAACCGGGAATAATGGTCCTATTTTTTCAAAAAAATTATGATTGTAGGGGGCATAAAGCGGGGCTCGAACCGCGGCGGCACAGTGAGCCCGCGCTTTCGCTTCGCGCTACTAACCAGTTGGATGCTATACGCTTGTCGTTGTAAAGGGGGCGCATTGTTTAAATGGATGAAAAATTTATATTATGAGAATTTCCAGAAAATGAGGTTTCTTGTAATATTGTAAATATTGTCCGTAAATAGTTTATTTTCACTATAACATACGAAATGTTATGAAATATTCACTGTAATGTATAAATTCCTGTCGTCACTAGAAATTACATTAAGTAGTATAAAATTCTAGTTAATTCCGTTTAATAGTATAAATTCCAGTAAATTCCATTAAAATTCTCACAGGATACATGTTTGGACTTAAAAATGGAAATTCGCATGAAATTTAAAAAATTATAACTACTACATAATGTCTAATTAATCGGCGCCGCCCTCGCTGTCACTGCTATCCTCCTCCTCCTCCTCCTCATCGTTGTCACCCTCGTCCCCGCTGTCAGGGTCTGACGACGCGCCATTGCCGTCGGCTTCGTCTTCACCATCGAGTTCGGGGTCGGAGTCGTCAGCGCCCTCCGGATCGTCGGAGAGATCGTTGTATATGTCGTCGGACCACCATGGCTCCTCATCCTCTTCCGAGTTGGTACCCTCTGAGAGATGCCATCTTGGGGAGTGGCAAAACTCAGAGAGCCTCCATCGCTTCGGTGGTGGCGACGCAGGCGGCGATGATTCAGAGTTAGAAGACATGGCAGCGGAAGTATAAACGAGGGAAATTAAGCTCTGTGTGTGTGATGTTGATTCCGTCCAAATTTATAGGGGGCCTGATTGATCTTTGGCATTCCATTTTCCCTCATGTGTTGGCAAATGTAGCTACACACGCGGCTCGCCTACCCGATTAATTACATCGGGGAGGCGAACAGGAGCAACGCTTAGCGAACCGGAGGAAGGGGAAAGAACTAACACGTGGGGCTGCGAAGCCTTTCAATCCCGGTTTAAAACACCAACAGAGACTGATGGCGGCAACTGACCTGTGGGGCCAGACAGTTGCTAGTCACAAAATCGTAGGGATGCCTATCAATCCCAGTTAAACACTCCAACCGGGATTAGATATTTACTGACGCGCGGGGCCAACTCTGCTCTACGTGGGGCGTTTTCAGTCCCGGTTGGAGGTTTAAACCGGGCGTAGGGAAGACCATCAATCCCGGTTAAAAATTCCAACCGGGATTAAAGTTTTACTGACGTGCGGGCCCAATTTAACTGCTGTGCGTTGGGGTTTCTTTAGTCCCGGTTGGAGGGTTAAACCGGGAGTAATGGTCCTATTTTTTTTAAAAAAATTGTGATTGTAGGGGAGCAGAAGCGGGGCTCAAACCGCGGCGGCACAGTGAGCCTGCGCTTTCGCCGCGCGGTACTAACCAGTTGGACGCAATACGCTTGTCGATCTGTAGGGGGCGCATTGTTTTTATGGATAGCAAATTTCTGTTAAAAAAATTTCGAAAACAAGGTGTCTTCTAATATTCTAATTTTGTTCATAAATAATAAATATTCACTATAACGTACGAAAAGTTATGAAATATTTTAACATTTCAGTAAATAGTATAAATTCCGATCAGCAGTAAAAATTATAGTAAATAGTATACAATTCCAGTAAATGCTATATTTTTATTGAAAAAATAATTTAGCATTTAAGTACTTGTCATATGTAATTATCAGAAAAACAATGATAATAGTACATATATGCAACTACTTTGTTTTTACAATTGATCCTTCGTTGTGGTCATGGCGTATATAAGGGGCATCGTCATCACCATTGAGGATAGTAATGTCTACATCCACCGAGAAAGACGGCAACTCGTTGAACTGATTATACTCTTCTTCATCCGTTACGCCCTCAACTCCGACAATCCTTCTTTTACCAGGAAGAACAACATGGTGTCTTGGCTTATCAGTATTACAAGTATTATCCTTCTGCCTTTTGGTATTCCGTCCTTTTTGCATTTTCGGTTTGCTATCCATGTCAATCACATAGAAATCTGTGTGACATCATTGGTGAGCACGAACGGTTCGTCCCTGTAGGCCACTTGCTTAAGGTCCACGGTTGTCATCCCGTACTCGTCAAGCTGCACAGCTGTTAGTTTGACCCATTGGAATTGAAATAGAGGGACTTTCAAAGGTCCGTACTCGAGCTCTCAGATTTCCTCTATAAAACCATAATTGGTGTCCATGTTTCCATTTTTGGCCAATGCATCAATTCGAACACTGCTATTTTGGTTCGTGCTCTTGCTATCCTTTGATGCAGTGTAAAATGTGTATCCATTTATCTCATACGCTTACCATGATACGATTGTCATTGATGGTCCCCGACCTAAGAGTTTCAATTGTTCGTGGACTCCCTCCTTGCCCAACAGCTGCTTTTGTAGCCAACCGCCGAAACTCTCTACTTCCTTGTTTGCGATTCACTTTTCTAAGCTCCCTAGGTATTCTTCTCGTAAAATCTTCTCGTGGTCATGATATATGGAGCCATTAAAGCTGCTTGCTTCAATACTGTGAAATGTGCTTGTCTAAATGACAGTATATCTTTGCAAGAGGATTCTTTTCTCCCTAGAGCGTCTTTTCCCTGTAGTCTCCCCTCATAGCGTGAGACAGGCACGCCAATCGGATTCAATTCATTAATTTAGTCGATGCAAAACTCAATCACCTCTTCTGTGCCAACACCCTGAACAATGCATCCTTCTGGACGAGACCGGTTACGAACATATTTTTTTAGGACACCCGTGTACCTCTCGAAAGGGAACATGCTGTGCAAGAAGATGGGTCCGAGAATTTCTAACCGTTTCACCATGTGAACTATGAGATGGACCATCATATTAAAGAAGGACAGAGGGAAGATCATCTCAAGGTTGACCAAAGCAGCGACAATATCATCCTGTAAATTACATAACTTATCTAGATCTATGACTTTTTATGATATGGCGTTGAAGAACGAACACACCTTCATGATTGTCCCTCGTACCTTGTCAGGCAGAACACCTCTCAACATCACTAGCAGCAACTGGGTCATCAACACGTAACAATCATGCGATTTCACGTTTATGATTTTATTCTCTTTTGTGTTTATAAGTCTTCTTATGTTCGACGAGTATCCGAAAGAGATCTTAACATTGTTTAACAACTTAATCATATTCTTTTTCTCTTCTTTGCTTGGAGTGTCGCTCGCAGGATGGAGGTAATGCCCTTTGTCTCTTTCTTGCGAATGTAATTCCTGCCTGAGTCCTAATAGTTGTAGGTCATTCCGTGTTTGAATAGTATCTTTTGATTTGCCGTACATATCTAGGAATCCTAGCAAGTTCACGCAGACATTCTTCGTTATATGCATAAAGTCCAATGAGTGACGAACTTCTAAGTCTTTCCAGTAAGGCAAATCTCAAAAATTGATTGCTTCTTCCAACTAGTCTTCTTCTTACCTTTTTCAGGAGGGAGTGGTGGGACAGGTTTGCTACCATGACCCTTTCCAAATATGATTTTCAGATCCTTCACCATAGAAAATAAATCTGTCTTACTGTGATGCTTAGGCTTCTTGCGGTTCTCTTCCGTCCCATCAAAATTAACTAAGTTACTCCGTAACGGGTGCTTCAGGTTTAGGAACCTACGATGGCCCATGTATACAACCTTCCGAGAGTTTGTCAGGTACTTGTCTTCCATATCGTCCAAGCACTCGATGCAGGCTTTATATCTCTTGATAGATAGGTCCGACAGGTTACCAAATGCTGGCCAGTCATTGATGGTTACGAATAGTAATGCACTTAGGGTGGAGTACTCTCTTTTGTACCCATCCCATACACGTACACCATCGTTCCACAATGCTAGCAGACCTTCGATCAATGGTTTTAGGTACACAACGATGTCGTTTCCTGGTTGCTTGGGGCCTTGGATGAGTAATGACATCATAATATACTTTCGCTTCTGACACAATCAAGGAGGAAGATTGTAGATACATAGAGTCACTGACCAGGTACTGTGATTAATGCTCAACTCGCCGTAGGGGTTCATCCATCTGTACTCAACGTAAACCGTATGTTCCTCGCATCGCTTAAAAACTCTGGGTATTTTCTATCAAGTTTTCGCCACTGCGACCCATCTGCGGGGTGTTTTAGCTTTCCATCAACGTTACGAGCATCGTTGTGCCAACGCATCATTTTCACATGCTCTTTGTTCGCAAACAAATGCTTCAACCGAGAAATTATAGGAAAGTACCACACCACCTTAGCGGGGGATCTCTTCACCTTACGTGCCCCCTCTACCTCACCTGCGTCATCACGCTTGGTCTTATACCGCGATGTTTGCACACCGGACAGGCTTCCAAATTCTTACACTCATTACGATAGAGGATGCAATCGTCACGGCATGCATGTATCTTCTATACCTTCAAACCCAAAGGACAGAGAGCTTGCTTGGCTTCGTACGTAGTTTCAGGCAACGTGTTACTCTCTGTAAGCAACTTC
Source organism: Raddia guianensis (assembly GCA_036346415.1). Taxonomy (NCBI): domain Eukaryota; kingdom Viridiplantae; phylum Streptophyta; class Magnoliopsida; order Poales; family Poaceae; genus Raddia; species Raddia guianensis. Next base: position 31,436,181 of record CM070542.1, on the reverse strand, counting down.
TTCGTGAGGCCTAACAATTCGTTGAATCCCTTATCAGACAATCCATTTGCTGCCTTCCATTGCATTAGTTCTAGTGTGGTACGCAACTTTCTGTGCTCCTGTCCGCAGTTTGGATACAACAGTGTTTCATAGTCCTCCCAAAGATGCTGAAACTTTTCGTAATGCCTTTTATCAACGTATTCTCCCTCTCCATCAAGCAGCATCTGGTCTAGATCATCGTCGCCAAACTTCTCCTGCATATGTTCGAAATAACTGTATTGGCCAGCCGAGATATTATCGTCCACCTGTTCTTCTTCAGTCCGTGTAATCTCTACTTCGCTGTGCTTGATCCAACAGGTATAATTTTCCATAAAACCTCTTGAGATCAAATGAAAATGAATTTGCCCACAGTTTGTCCACTCCTTTTGATTCTTGCAATCAATACATGAGCAACATATATAGTCTAAGGTAATATTGGTTTCGACATGACGAATAAAAGTTTTTAAACCCTCGACGAACTGCGAGGAACATCGGTCCATGTACATCCATCACCGATCCATCTAAATTATACATATTCATAGCATTGGGTGTGACAGTACGTAGCTTGTGTATCAAATATACATATTGATACCATACAAACAAACATCTTGCAAGGCTAAATACGTCTGAGTGAATCAGTAAGGATCATCCATCATTGATACTATTAGGAATTTGGTGTAGATATGTGGAAATAAAAATAATAATATTTTTTAACATCCATCATTCATGAAATACCCTTCCCAATCCTCGTCCCCTCCATTAATCAATGCTAGTACACATAAAAACATGATTTAACAGTACACATACAAACATGATCCAATACTTCACATATAAGCACCCAATGATAGTACACATTAAAAAACATCAATGAACATACAAAGTCTGCAGCACGTACAATTATACACAAATTGTTCGGACAACAACAATTCTTAAGTGCATAAAACTTGAATTAAAAAGTACAACACAGAGTGCGATCTCGATGTCTCAATCACACTCTACGAGAACGTAACTTCCCTTTCGCCTCGCTGCCCTCGCCCTCGCCCTCGTCTTTGCCCTTGCCGCCCTTGCCCTTGCCCTTGTCCTCATTACCACCATTCCCGCCACCGTCGCCGTCGCTGTCGCCCTCGCCCTCCTCATCACCACCATTCCGCCACCGCCATCATCGCCGCGACGTGCCACATCATTGGTCTTCACGTATTTTTTGTTTTTTGCGCTACTTCTGTGGGTATTCGTTCCCCCACAACAAGCAATGGTGGAGGGGCATAGAAACTTTAAAAAACAGCATATTTTGGACCTAGTTGGAGGGAGCGTGGTTTCGATGTTAGTGGCGCTGTCACTGATTCAACATGACATCCTAAATCTGGACGAAAATTTAATGGTAAAAACATAAACAAAGGTCGGCATTTGCGGTTGCGCCGGTAGCGGTGGCGGCGGTCGCTGCGGCGGTGGTGGTGGCGGTGGGACCAGATCGAGAAGCGAGGATGCGATGCCGGTGGATAAATGTACCTCAGCTGCGTGGCCAGGGAGGCGCTGACGAATGGGCGGACGCGCGGCGACGACGAGAGCGGCGAGGCCGGGGCGGTGGTGACGACACGGCCGGCGTGGAGACACGAGCGTTGCTCCGATGATGATCCGATCCCCTTTCACCGCTCCCTCAGCGCGGCAAAGAGAGGCTCCGGTCCCCACTCCTCAGCAGCTCCTTGCTTAGCGCGGCGACGAATGTGGCTCCGGTCTCCGCTCCTTCCTCAGCAAGCGCGTGCGAGCTCTCTGAGCTCTCAGTGCGGCGACGAGAAGACGACGCAGTGACTTTTTATGACCGGAGGAGAAATGGTTTCAATTATCGGAGCCTAGTACACCAACCGGGACTAATAGCCAAATATCAGTCCCGGTTTGTAACACCAATCGGGCCTTTTGTGATAGGAGAAATGGCACCAATTATCGAAGCCCAGTATTTAATACTCCCCAGCTGCCATGTGTCGCGCGAGGCGACCTATCGATCCCGGTTGGTGGCACCAACCGGGCCTGAAAACTGACCTGCTGCCTCGCTACCATTGAACCGGGACTGAAGTTAATCTCAGTCCCGGTTTAATGGTAATCTGGACTGATGTGTCGGGATGGAAGGGTTGTTCCGTAATAGTGTATAGAAAACTCTCGCAGTGTAGCTCCTAATCAAACTCGTTACACTCTCGGGCCTACTTTTCTCCCACTTAAAAGCTCCTAGACAATATCACCTAGTTGCACACGAAAGATGAGGACTACTACAAATCGATGTACCCCTTATAGTTTTAGGGTAGCATTGCATGGACTAACATACTTATTGGCCTTTCCATCCCTCCGTGCCTTGGTGGGAGGCATAGGCCAAACAGCTCGCCACTTCTTAGAGGCGTTGGTTCAATGGTATGGTTGTCCTTGTTGCCTAAAATATTTGTAATAAGTAAAATTGTCTTGTCTTTCACAATCGTCAAGGAACAGTTGACCAAGTTGTTGGATACATCATAGAGAAGCATGCCTTAGCAAGTAGTTGCTTTTTTGTCCGTCAACCCTTAATGTATATACTCCTTCATTTCGCGTTAATAACGTAGCACCCTCGCCTTTGTGTTAAAAGACAATGCAGAATAGGGTTATTTTCTACGATATTGTATAGCACGATGCCTATTTGAAACTTCCAATGATGCTTTGCTAGAGAGTAGCATGTCATTCTTTCTTCTAGGAAGTTGATCTTTTTTTTTTTGGGAACAACATTTTCCATCAGCTGACATATTTTTCACGGTGAAAAACAAGACACTTAGTAATTATGCAAACTAAACATTTTGGTTTCTCGAAACAGTTTCTCAAAGATCTCGAACTTTCGTCTCAAAAAGCTAGACGCCCGGGTTTTCGGAAGCCTTTTTTTGCAATCTCTCTTGAGAGCAACCGAATCCGCTGCTATTTTACACACGAAAAACTCACTAGTTCAACGTCTATGTCGACGCTGGAGACAACGATCCGGTTTGGAGCTTTGTACGCAGTTGCCGGCGCGCCACCGCTCACAGGGTCGTCGTGCCGTGCCGTCGGCCGGTCGGTGCACGCCCACGTCATACTCCTTCTACACGGCAAAATTAGGAAGAACCTCTGGTCTAAAAGGCTCGAGCAGTCCAAAGAGGCTTAAAGCAGCGCTATCCCAGCCAGGTAGACGTACTAGACAGCACCAGGGTGGGTTCATCTCTATCTCTATCTCTATCTCTACTACTTTAAGGCATCTAATGATCGTGATGGAGGTACTGCCAACTTGCATCCTTGGCCGTATGATCTGCTCATACTCACATCGGACGGTCCATCTTTTAACGAGAAATTTGACTTTTTGCCCTAGAGTTGAGCTGCCTTGTATTTTTTGCCCTAAGTTGAGCTGCCTTGTATTTTTTACCCCAGATGGACTAACCCCATATAGTTTTTGCTTTAGGGGGCTCTTTACAAAGGGCGCCGCCGCTGGCCATGGCGGGGAGGACGGCGGTGGGGAGGCCGCCGGTGAGGAGGGGGCCGCCATGGCGTCGTGCTTGAGAGGAGGCGCCCGCCATGGCGCCGCCGCCCGGTGGTGGGGAGGACGGCGGTGGGAGGCCGCGAGTGAGGAGGGCCGCCATGGCGTCGTCAGTGTGGGACGGCGCCGCCATGGCGCTGCCGGCGGTGGCGGGGAGGACGGCCGTGGGGAGGCCGCCGATGAGGAGGGGCCCGCCATGGCGCCGGCGGCGCTGGCTGGGGGGACAACGGCATAGGAAGAGGAAAAGAGAACTTTGCAAATATCCCCCTAGAATGAAAAGAGTAATGGGTTGGTCCATTTGGGACAAAACATCCAAGGCAGCTCACCGCGTCTCACCGCCATCTCTCCTCTATGCCTCCCTCCCCCACCACCGCCTTGACCCCGTAGCTCCTCCACTGCCACCGCCCTCGGTCGTCGGGTACTAAGAGAGAGATGAGGGGAGAGAGCGGATCGGGGAGAGAAAGGGGGCATGATCCCCGCGATCCCTAAGAACGACAGCTCCTCTAGCTTGCACTCCATCGGCATCAGATCTCCGCGCACGAGCTCACTGATGCTCTCTCTCGGCGATGGGTTGGGATTGGGGAATCGAATTGCTCTTGCTTGGATTGGGGGAGGAGGAGGAGGAGGAGGAGGAGGAGGAGGATTGAGCTTGGATTTTGAATCAGTCAATTCCAATTCTGTTTGCTTGTCTCTTGTCACACCTCACCACACAAGTATTGTCTCTTGATTTTTGCATTGTCGCCTAGAACCTTTGTTTGTTTTCTTTCCTCTTACCTACTGGAAAGAGCTCAGGATCCATGTGGCTTTATTGTCAGCATGGTATCAAAGGCCGAGATCAGTTTTTAGATTAAGTTGGTATTCCATTTTTAGCACAAAAATATTTTCAAACAAAAGTGATGATCTTAGCATATGTCTTCATTTCCCGATAGTAATAGGCGGCTCCAGTTCTGAGCAATTTCTGTCCAGACCAACGTCATCCCTTATGTTTTTGGAGTTCCTCCTACTTAAATTAATGGTTTTGTCGTGCCTGCAAGAACCTGAGTAGTATAAAAATTCGTTTTTTCAATGATTCCCATGTTTTTTTGTGCACTTACCTGTCATTCCATGGATTTTGACATGATTTGTTTGTGTTCTAGCGACCACTTCTTCGAGCTCCATGAACACTAGTCACGTAGAGATTGTTAATCGGCCGGTGCCATCTCTGATCTTCTTTTCGATACTTGAGTTAATCAAGAACTCCGCTCAATTAGGCTAGGTGGAACTATAACTAAATGTTTGTGGTACTAATATCAGATAGTCCTTCTCGGTTGTGAGGCCCATTGTGCTCGGGAAATTGTAACTATTTCTAATGGAGAGGAAAATATTATTTCTCATAGTAAGCGCAAGCACCAAACAGTATGTCTCAAAATCAATACTAATGCTTTCTTTGCTTAAGTGCGTTGGCCTTTGTGCCTTTTTGTGCAAACATAATTTTGCTTTAATGTGGAATGCTATCTACGTGGGAGCGATACATCAACTGCTGAGTTTGGATCTAAAGCTAATGATGCTACTTACCCGAAATCTTTGAGGATTACATCTCTCATCCCAAGTTGACCCTAGTCTGTGAAGAGGTTCATGATTGAAATCATTTATCTCCTTTTCACTATCCACATTCAGTAAAATAAAAGCCTAAAAAACTTACAAAATGGTCAATTGTATCATGCTGAGCTACAAAAAGGTAAGAAACGGAAATTTAATAATTTTTTTGAACTATGTATCAAAAATTGTGGATGAACTTTCTCCTAAAAAAAGATAAGATTACCATGCTTTCCCAGCTTCAACAGATCCAATCAGCTAGCCAAGTGACCATGAAGTTAGGCTAAAATAAAAGCCTGACACAACTTGCAAAATGCTCGATTGCATCATGCTGAGCAGCAAAAAGGTAAGAAACAGGAAATTTAATAACTTTTTTGAACTATATATAAAAAATTGTGGCTGAACTTTCTGCTAAAAAAGATAAAATTACCATGCTTGCCTAACTTCAACGGATCCCATCAGCTAGCCAAGTGACCATGAAGTTAGGCTACAATAATCTGTAAGCAATATGCATTTAATCGTAATATATAACCAGTGTAGGAGTAACACCTGCTGAATGTGTCACTAAATCATGTAGATCATAACATTTGCAAAATGTCTTAATATTATGCATTTATAAGAAAAATGCATTTATTGCAATTGCCTTCTATGTAGATTCATATTTAGATATGCTTTACATACTTATCTTTTAACTCGTAAGCTCCTGAAAAGAAGCTTGATATAGGATGTTCGCAAGCAGAATCTATCTTGTGCAAACCCAAATATAATAGTTTATTTAAGCGGATGGTATTGCATCTACAGTTCGGTCACTACCTAGATTCATGTTTACATATAGGAAATCATCTAATGGCGTGCTTTATCTGTTTTGAAGGAGGAAACACACGACACCAACACTGGTGATGAAGATGATCTGCCTTTCTATTTGACCATATTTCAGTTGTACCTTTACTGCAAAAGTTATGTCAGATTATGGGTGAAAGTGATTAGGATGAATTGACAGCTGCCCAAATGTTTTACATGTGTGCAATGCGTTGCTATACTCTTCTGTCGGGGATAAAATCACGGCCCATTGCCATGGCCCACTCCCTGACGGCCCAATCGAACAGCCTGCCAGGGCCCAGCTCCCTGGAAGGTTCTATCAGGCTCATATGCATCCTGCCGAACAGCTTCCTGACTGGCACGGTGCGTAACGGCCTATGATTCGTGTTCGAGTCCGACTCGAACAAGAGTTCTGCACGGCTACGTGAAGACCCGGACGTTGGTTTTCCGGATTGGAATAGAAGTCGTGATCCCCAAGAATTGGAGTATGCCTTATCTACCTCGGGATGTATTTGGTACGTCGAGTTCGTTACGATCTCGTGGTTAGCCCGGCCCGATATTCCCTCGGTAGGTCGGTTTATTCAACGCTATATAAACAAGGCCCCTACAGCGTGTAGAGGGTACGGGCTTACACGTTTTAGCATCTGGCGTCTCATAGGCACCTGATCTTCGCCTGTACATATATAATCTCGCTGAGACTTGTTCATCTCGCCGAGCCACCTCTTGTAATCATCTTTGATATATAAAAAAGGCTGGACGTAGGGCTATTATCTCTCCCGAGAGGCCTGAACCAGGATAAAAACCCTTGTCTCCCTGTTCGTCGTTGATTGCTGTTCGTGTTGTTCGGCGTGTCTCCTATCTCCCCTTCTCAAGAACCTTTAAGCGACTTGAGATCGATATCTCAACCGTCGACATATTCTGTAATGATTATATACTTATTGCCATTTCATGCCACCCTCCATAAATGTAATTCTATTTTCTTTGTGCAACCTATAGAAGATATTCTCCACTTAAACTTGTTGGACAACACCTTCTTGCTGGATAGCATGTCAAATATCTAGGCCTCTAGCTTGCTCATGTCAATGCATAAAATTCTGAATCACTACATTGCTCAAGTTAGTGCATGTTTTACATAAATTTCTGATCACTAGTTTGCTCATGTCTGAATCGATGAGTAAATTATTCCTCTCATAGAACTTTATGAGATCATACATTTACATAGTTCCTCTTATTTTAGACAACGCATGTTTTACATCTTCAATTGATGTTTTCCTTTATCACTTTAAAGTTTCGTTGCAAATTATGGGTATTGTACTATTATTATTGAGTTGTGCCCTTTAAAAGATATTTCTTGTTTCAGTGTGCTAGCATAACAAAAAATATGGTGTAGTAGTTTTTATCTGAATCTAGTTATACTCTATTATTTGTGAAAATTTCTTTGTGCATGCATGAGGCATGAATGAACAAACAAATGTTTTGAATAGATTGCATATTGTCATGAACCTGTATGATCTGGATATGCAATTCTTGTATCAGCATTTTCCTTATGTGTGCTCTTGCGTTCTCTTGTGATTGGACATTTGTACTGGATGCTGACTGATATAGAGCTGAAATTTGGCTACTAGCCTACTAGGCAATTTATCTTGTCGATGAAGTTTTCAGTTGACAATTGGTATTATCATTTCTTTATTTTTTTCTACTGGGCAAGAAAGTACATATACACATCCTGCATATCTCACACAAAACAGAATGGAGGCCATTTTGGGTTATACAAAATAGAAGTAATAAAATTGAGTTACATTTTGGGCATGAGCTTTTGTTTTTAAAGCTGACAGTCTATGTTCAATTTGGTAGAGACCTATGAATATAGCAATAAGAACCATTCACCCATATCAAAGCTCTGAACATTATTGAAGATCAAAGCTCTGAACAGTTAAGCAGCACCTGTACTGTTGGAATCACAATCTCTTACAAAGCTACGAATGGAGTAACATGCCCACCTCTACGTGGGTGTTGCACGCACGTATGGGTAGTCACCTTTTTCATGTGTTGCTATGAATTATGTTTTTATTTCTTTTATGATTTGTGTTAGCTAGCGACAAGAGAGGAAGGATTTGTCACGTGTTGCCTTCTAATTCACCTTTCATGATGTCATGTGTTATTCAATTTTTTGTTTTTCTTTCATCCCTTTTAGTCCGTTGCAAAGCACGAGCATTGTACTAGTAAAATAAAACCACATAAAAACCAGGGAAAAAACTGAGGCAGCAAAAACCGCTAAACAAGCATGTTTGACAGTTTTCGAGTGTTTTTTTTTTAAGAATCCATGGGTTTTCTTCAAACCATTGGGTTGCGTTTTTCAAACTGTTGCTCCTGTAAATCCTGGTAGGCATATTACATCCTCCATTCTTAACCTCTATCATGGCGGCATTTTATAGCGTGCTACCTCGTATATTTTCTTTCAAGTTAGATAATAGAGAAAATTCGATATATGCCATTACAAAACGGCGGTTTTTGATATATGCCATTACAAAACGGTTTATTTGCTAAATGCCATTGAAAAGTCGCACCTCTTCGATATATGTCATTATGACCATTTTAACTCTTTTTCCGAGGAAATACCCCTAAAATACGTATAGAACACTGTATTTACCAAATTGCCTCTATCTATTTCTCCAACCTCTAGCTCCCTCTTCCTCTCTCCCCCAACTTCCGTGTGCACTTAGAGGCTGCACCTCCGGCTGCTCACCGCGCGCCGCCATGGCCGACCACCGTCTCCCGCTCGCACTCACCACCTCCGCTCCTGCTACTCGCGCTCAGCGCCACCCCCGCTGCTCGCACTCAACGAAGGAGGACGCCCTGCAACACGATGAAGATGGGAGAGAGAAGAAGAGATGAGAGGGAAGGAGAAAGAAGAAGATATAGGATGACATGTGGCACCCATGTATTTTAGGGCGTATTTTGAAGGTAAATATGGTGCAAAATATGTACTTGGGGGTATTTTACTGGAAAAAGGGTTTAAAATAGCTCTAGTGGCATATATCGAAGAAGTGTAATTTTATACGAGTAAACCATTTTGCGATGGCATGTCCCAAAAACGTTATTTTATAATAGCATATATCGAATTTTTTCATAATAGTAATCCTATGGAACTTCCCAAGGTTAGAACAATAACTATATTTTCCATTAGAATCTTGAATAAAGTGTTTTTCATTCAAAAGTTTTGCAATCGAAGAGTAATGCTTGGCCCTTTTATGGTCTTATTACTGTATATATAATGCTGTCGATAATGAAAATAAGATGAGTAGTAGAATATAAAGACAGACATATGCAGGAGTTAGAAAATAGTGCATGTGTTGTGCATGGCCTAGAGCCCCTAGCCCCTAGGACTTGCATGCTTTCACAGATCACATGCGCTCAGCACACATCCACCATGAATATGATCTATACTTGTTACTTCAGATAAACCAGAAGCACTGAAGGTCTGAAGCACATATTAGCAGCTAGCAGCTAAGCTAAGATCAACACCAGCACCAATAATATTACCGACAGTCGACGACACAGAGATCAAGTAATCGATATCATGCTCCCATCCAATGCAAGCAAAGCAAATTAAGAAATCCGAAGCAATGCATTCACGCAAATTAAGAGCCCTCGACGGCACGGCAGGAAATCAACCAAGTACGCACAGTTCACAGTTTCTGGTATTCCGGCGATTTCAATGCGGGCATTATCGCGGCGAAGCAAGCTAGATTAAACATCCGGATTAATTATACTGCTGCTTAATTATCACTCTCCCTTCCAGCGCCAGCGAGTTCCGGCACGAGATCAGTTGTGGAGGTTGCGGAAATCCGCGTGCATGAAAGCATGCACCATGTCGTCGCACTGGCAGCCTTGATGACCCGGTCCCATCGATTTCCCGCACTGGTAGCAGAAGACGCAGTGGCACCTTCAAATGGCATCAGATAAAAAGGTATAAATGTGCAAAAGAGTTAGCATACAGATCGGCATGGTGTTGTCAACTGCAGCTAGTTTGCTGAGAATAGAGATCAGTTCTAACACATACATATGCATATGATCGATCAAATATTAATGGCGATGAGCTTCCAGAACACAAGCTGGTTATACGGTTCTAAACTTCTGAACACCAACCACATGCAAACGAGAGGGCAGAAATCAAGGGGAACTAACCGGCCGGGCGGACCCACCATGAAGACAGGTACATCAAAATTAAGATTTGCGATATTCAGGAATAGCGTATATAAGAGGCTGGGAGACCAAGAAACAACATTATATAGATATACCTATGAATTAGGTAGCAAATGGAAGCGATAACACATGGAAACAAGCAAACAGATTCTGATATAGACTTATTTGTAGTTTATATGGTTCATCTTGCATGAAACACTTGAAAAATTAGAATCAAGCAACTTAGCTACACTAGGCAACCGTTTTTGGATGAAGTAAGAAATTCTACGTACTGTAGTCCTAACTGAAGTGTTTTAAAATACATTTAAGCAAAATTAAGTTCAAAAGCTAGTAAGGACTGAACTTGTTGAAAGCTAGTGTGTCGTGAACTTTCATTTCTGAATGAAGTAAATTGTAATTTTGATTAAACCCTGAGAATCACTTCTGCGAGAAGGGGCAGACCAATGCTCATCTGACAGTGGGTTCCTTCCTAGCTAGACCTCGAATGAGGTACTAGTTCATCTCCTTTTCTTTTTGTATAAAGTGAAAAAATGAAATACCAAAAAAAGATCACACAGCAATAAAATATTTTGGGTAATTTTACAATAATATCTTATTTTGAAATATTTTTTAAAACATAGTAAGAGCTCCGTCATTCATTAAAAGAAATAAGAGAATACAAACACTAATAGCTAGGAAATACATATTAATTTGATAAAACAACCCAACGCCAACTAAAGGTCTCGACCAAAAGAACATCACTCAAAAATTTTTAGACTACAACCATAAAAATTTTGAAAACTACTTTACAAAAAATGTATATTTGACTATATAGTATTTTTGGAACATTGTTTGTTGAAACAAAAAGAACGTCTAGGGTGCCCCTCGGACCTCTTGCTTTAAAAGGGGTGGTCACTCGTAGTTTTTTAGGCACCTCCCGCTTTGTTGAATGGTTTCACAAAAAAACCATATCGACGCATATTAACACATCCCTCACTTTTTCATTTTTTTTGCAAAAGCCCCTCCAACTTGTTGATAAAGTTTCTCTTCTCTCTCTTCAACCCTCTTCCCTTCCCGGTGTCTCCCTGTCTTACCTCGGCCGTGAGCATCATGCTTTTGACGTCGCTGCTATCCTGTGCCCTCAACTATGCCCATGGCAAAGATAACTAGGCCCGACGGCACAGAGAGGCAGCAATGGATCATATGCATAATATTTGGCACAAGATAGGGTGGAGAGCAACATGATCAGAGAGGGGAGAGAGAAGAGTGGAGAGAGAGACGACTTCACGAAAAAATTCAACTTAGTTCAAAAAATAAAAGAATTCAGCAAAGCCAAGGTTTTTTTTTATAAAATACAATGGGAACGAGGGGAAGAGCTGATAAGGATATCGAAGAACCACCCAACGAAAGGGAATGTGCATGGAAATCATGGTGGTCATGGATAATAAACCCTGATAGTAAAATATGCTAATGATATAACATTGAACGTACGTGGATCAATCGATCAATACGTTACAGTCACGCTAAAACATATGCAAAGTTAATTAAAGATACACTATTAATATATATGTAGCTCGCAAATGTTACATTAGCTATTAAAACAGTAATCAAAATCAAATGTTTGATTAGAAACGAAAACAACAAAAATGCATATCCAAACAACTATACTATATCCAAACAACAAAAATGCATATCCAAACAACATATCCAAAAAAGCTTCCATAGATATTTCACCCTGTTGTTCTATTGAAGCTACACCTGGAAAGTCCAAAGGAGGTTGATCTAAAATCAAATCGGATTTTCACATGTGTATACGGTTCTGGTCATATCCGCAATCATTGGGTGTGCTCCAAGATTCGTGCTCGGTTCTCACTCCCCCTCACATGCTCTTTTGCAAAAAAAAAAAAAGCTCATTTTTTTTTGTAAAAAGAAGTCGGATCCTTCTTCTTACCCTCGCCTTCCTCTTGTCTCCTCTGACTTGGCTAAGTCGGCTACCCTCCTCGGCAATAACCCTTGATGATCATTGCCTACCCCACCAGTAGCCACACTAGCGCGTGCCACCCATGGAGGGTTGGCTCTGCACTGTGACTCTAGCGTGTGTCATCGTGATTAGCAAAGAATCTGATTCCTTTCCAAAAAAATCTTTTTTTTTTGTGCAAAAGAGCGGTTTAGGAACTAATGTTGGAGCATATACTCCTATATGTCATGGTCTCAGATGTTGGAAAAAACAAGACGTTGATACTAGATCTGAATAACACCGGAGGCACGATATTTGGTAACGCGGTTCGGCTTTCAGCCTGCATCTACGGGACAATGATTATGGTCTTTATGGGCGCTCCTCCCCAATAACGCTGCATACCGGCCGCCCGGGTCACGGCCATGACCCGACCACGACCACGTGGGTGCCTGCGCCGCAATGAGTCCGAACCTAACACGACTCTCCCTTTCATATTACAACTTAGAGTTCGTGTAACTTAGTTGTACACATATGCAACACCAATTCTAACATCGAACATGCCTAGAGTGGTAGGATGAATTTCCGATCTAGCATAGCTAGATGAGCTGCAGATTATATGGACAGATGGGATCATGTGAAGTATGAATCAAAACAATGACAATGACAAAGAAAAACAATGTATAAGTATGATCTAAAAATTGTCATGAATGAAGTGGCCAGTAGACACAAGATCGAACTCCTGTAGTAGAACAGCGCCATGGAGTAGTATACTAGCTGAATTAGCTGGTACTGTAAATATTAGAGCAAAGAGCACTTGAGATGAGAATATGAGATGAGCTGGATACCTGCATGACATGACCCTGCAGCCGGAGATCCTCTCGACCATCATCTTGCACCTGGGGCACTGCTTCCACCGGAGATCGGCGGCGAGCTTCCAGACTAGCGCCGCCTCCGGGCCCTTGGCGCAGTCATGCTCGCCGCCGTCGGCGCCCCACTCCATGCCGCACGTGGCGCACAGCCGGTGGCCGCACGCCGGGCATGCCGCCATGGCCGGTTTCTCCTCGCCGCTGGTGATGAGCATGATCCCGCAGCGGCGGTTGGGGCAGTACGCGCGCTGGCCCGGCGGCACGGCGAGCTCCACGAGGCGGAGCCCCCAGTTGCTGAACGCCGCGAAGTCGATCGTCTTCTTGCACCTCTCCGGGTGCAGCTCGCCGCCGCCGCCGCCGTCCCTGCACGCCGGGTAGGGGCACGGGATGGGCACGGCGCCCTCGTTGATCCGGCCCTCCACGTACTCCACCATGCACGCCAGGCAGAACCGGTGCTCGCACGGCATCCCGTGGAACACGTCGAACACCGGGAGCGCCTCGAGGCAGATGCCGCAGTCGAACTTGGGGACGTCGTCGTCGTCCAGGGGGCGTACCCTCGGTCGTCTCTTCGTCGACGGGCCGGCCTCGTCGTCGCATGGCCGGGCCAGCAGCTTTGCCACGGCGAGCGCGCCGCCGCCTTCTTCGTCGCTGGCAGTTCCATCTACTCCGGGATCTTCCTCCATCTTCTCTTTCATCTTAGCGTCTGCCTTGAGGAGGTCATGGTGCTCTTTGCCGGCGTCCGCCACGGCGGCTCGGGGCGTCTCGGATCTTGAGGGGAGTCGTTGGGAAGATGCATCGTCCAGCACGTCCAGCAGTTCCAGCTCCTCCATCTGCTCGTCGTCGGCGATGGACTCGTACCAGTCGTTGTCGGGCACGTCTTCCATACCGGAGAAAACGGTCGGCGCGACTGGTTCGGCGAGCAGGCTCCATCTTTTCTCGGAGAAGACCTCGTCGGCGGCGACAATTCTCGCCAGCGCGGGGGCACGCTGGGCCGCGCAACTTGCCGATGGGGTGTCGCCGGCCGGCGGGGTCTTGCCAGGCAGAGTTGCGGCGGTGTTGAGTTCGCCGTCCTGGACGGATCGGCTTGACGAGGCGCTGGCGCCGGAGGCGAAGCTCCCTGTCTCCGGCGAGGCTGGGACGTCGGCGGCGGCGGGAACATGCACTATCATCGGAAGAGGAGCGCTGATCCTGACGGGGCTGACGAGGCCGGCGGCTTCGAAGTAGATCGGGCGGCGAACTACCCGCGCGGGATGGCGTTGGGTGGCCGCCGTCAGATCGGCCACGAAGCGTGCAAAGGGGTGCGCGATCCCTCGTATCGGGGGGGTGGTTGAGGACCTTGAGGTTGAGGCGGCGCCATCTCCGGGGAAAGTGATCCAATCCGACGGCGAAGTCTCCAGGTAGGCGATGAGATCCTGATGGGCTCCGGCCCGCCTCTCTTGGGCGGCCGGAAGGGACTGACGGCCGCCGGGAAGCCCCGTCTCCGACTCCAAGGCCTGGAGCTCCGCCACGTGCAGTGCATGCGCAACCACCTCGCCGCCGGCGGTGAGATCCCGCCGGCGCGCCTCCTCCGCAGCCACGGGTTCCTGCTGCATGTGGACGTCGTGAGCGCGCGCCTCTGCAACGACGTCGGCGGCAGCACCACGGATGGCGGCGGCGGCGCCGTCATGGATGAGGAGGGCTTCTTCTAGGAGATCCACTGGCCGGGGTTTTTCTTCTTCCATCTCACTTCACGTGATTTTTCTTGAGTGTTGGCAAGATTTGGCCGACTGTGAACCGTATATCATGAAGGAGACGGCCAGACGGGTATACGGTACTGCCTCTGTTTATAAAAACAAAGAGGTCGTTAATTCTTGGACACGTTTTTGACCATTCATCTTATTAAAAAATTTAGTGCAAATATGTGTAAACATAAATCATACTTACAATACTGTTAATGATAAAACAAATCACAACAATATAAATGATAACTTACGTAGTTTTTAAATAAGACGAATGATTAAAGACGTGTACAAAAGTCAACGGCGACTTGTTTTTATTATCGAAGGAAGTAGGAAGGAAAGTTTCATGATATCTACGATTATCGTGTAACAATATATCACGATAATATATATTGTGACATGTGTTAGAATAAGTTCAACATATAAATAGGAAGTAAAGTTTACAATATCTACAACTATCGTGCCACAATGTATAACCACATTATAATATCACGTGAAATACGCGGTAACAAGTGATAAGTATATATGAAGCTGTCCGACGTCACAGGCTAATTTGTTTTTACTTCCATGTTAAAATCAAATTGCTTATTTCATTTTTAATTCTAGAAATTTTATATATAGGTTATTTTGCTTACAAAAATCAGTTTTTTTATTTCAGTTTTACATTTAAGTTTTTATAAAAAACATTTTTTATTATTAACTCAATATTTAAGATATTTTTATTGCAGTTCATATAAACTATTCCTTGTGTTTTTTTTATGTCTGACGCCTTTGACTTTTGAACATGTTTTTAACCATTCGTCTTATTAAAAAATTTAGTGCCGGACATGCAAAAAATAGGTAATGCTTGATGTACCTTTTGTCGGTGTAATAAATACCGGGGTAGGAAGAGTCCTCTGGAGGCCAAGAGGGCCCCACGCGTCGGCAAGGCGAGCAAGGCCCAGTGGCGTGGCGAGCCCCTCGGGAGGCCAAGAGGCCCCACGTCAAAGGGCGAGCAAGGCCCCAGCATGCTGGCGAGCCCCGGGAGGCCAAGAGGGCCCCGCGCCGAGCCTCTCAAGGAGAGGCGAGGGCCCACGCGTGCCAGGCGGGTGCGTGGGCGAGCCCTCCAAAGGAAAGGCGAGGGCCCCACGTGCGAGCGGGTGCGCGGGCGAGCCCCTCTGAAGGAGAGGCGAGGTCCCACGCGTCAGTGGGGCCCGTCTGGCGAGGCGTTGTATGAGTCTTCGGACGAAGGCTCCCCCTTGCGAAGGACGAAGCGCATTTAATGAGACATCACGCGGATAGACAATGAAGACATGATTACCGCCATGATGACCTTTGCGGTCCGGCGGCCATCGCGTGGTATGAGAAATTGACCGGCGAGAGAAGGTTTGCTTGAGGAGGCCGCTGCGTCGGGAGGGAGCGTAGGCCCCACCCGCAGACTCACCGTGTGGTGGCGGGTCGAGGCTACTGCTGGCACGCGCGAGGCGGCGCCAGCATGGCGGGCGGCGTGCACGCGTTTGTCTCTTCTGTCGAGTCGTGTCGATTATCTTGAAATCAGATCGCCTACCCCTCGGCTCTCTCCGCCAGCCCAAAGCTTGTATAAAAGGGAAGGAGAGAGAGGGAAGGGGGTACGGGCATTAGCGTACGTGCACTAGCATTCGTGCATTCGAAATGCTCTGTAAACACATCCCCATTCAACCACAATCGGAAAAGAGCTAAGGCTCAGCAGGAGTAGGACTATTACCCGCGAGGGGGTCCGAACCTGGGTAAATCGGCGAGTCGCTCCTCGTTGTGCCCGACGCTCAAATCGAATCGAGCTTGATCGAGTTAGTAGCAGTCTAAAAATCTGACCAGGGGTGTGATCCGCAGTGGTTGAGCGGAGAACACGCCGTCACCTTTATTGACAAAACAAATCACAACAAAATAAATGATATTTACATATTTTTTAATATTATGTATTTCAATATAGGGAATTATAATGAGTGGTTCTTTTCTATCTACTATGTATATAAAGCAGGGGTAAACATAACAACCATATTAATTGGAGAAATTCACATAAAACAGAGAAAAAAATCTCTACCATCGATTACGATGGGACAAAATTATGAAGATATAGATTGAATCTATTATCAAATAAAATCCCACATAAATCTGAGAGAAAGAAAAAAATCCCCACCACTGATTACAATGGGGCAAACTATAACGTCTCAGATTAAATCTATTATTGGACAAATCTCCACTCACCATCGATTACGACGAAGCCAAATTATAAATAAAGACTTAGATAGAATCTATTATCAAACAAATTCCATGTAAATCTGATAAAAAGAAAAGATCATCGCCATCGATTACAGTGTGACATATTATAACGGCTCCGATTAAATCTATTATCGAAGAAATCTCCACTTAATATAGATAAAAAGATATATGTCATTTTTTACAATGGGACCAAATTATAATGGCCTAGATTGGATCTATTATCGAAGAAATACTCATCATGTTAACCAGAGAAATTCCGACGTAAATCTATCCTTGGCGATTGTGGGTCCAGACTAGTGTAGATTTTTTATGATAAAATATGAATTAATCTTATAAAATATGATGAAAATATAAGTTTGTTCATGCACAGTGTCACATATGACGTACATACATTTAAAACATCAAATGATCTATACGTATCAAGAAATTTGAGCGATCAAATTGAATTTGTGGTTAGTTAGCTAGCGCAAGATGGCTACGACCAAGTGCACGACGAGTATGAGTATGGCCGCATGGGCACATTTGTGCTACCTCTTGCGCGTACTCGATGCTATCGGTGCTAGCCATAAAATACACGACACTCCGTGTCAACTGGCTAACAGAGCCACCATATTAATCTAAAACACTGAAAATTTTCATGTTAATTGAAAAAAAAAGATATACATTGTCTATTGTTGTTGGCCAAGATTATAACAAACTAGATTAAAAAGAAAAAATCATATCAACTATAAAAAAAATAAAAAAATAGAAATAAGAGTCCATACCAGCTTATAAAAAAGAAAGATCTACATTGTTGTGGGCCTAAGTTATTATGAATTAGAATAAAAGAAAGAATTTATATCGACTACATGAAAAATCAAAATAAAATAATATAAATAAGAGCCCTTTTTAAAAGTACATATCAACTATAACAAAACAATAATAGAAATTAAGAATAAAAATGATAAAAAAAGTCCATGTTATGCTAAAAGAAAAGGTATATACGATTCATATAGGTTACAATAAAAATTTTAAATTGTATAATAAGAATAAGAGTGCACTTCAAAATAAAGGATTAAGACCAACCTAGCTCGTTGTACTTTGAAATACATAGACTCTTTCTTTTAATGAAGTATACCAAGTCTTCTTTATCAAATTTGTTATAACGTATGTATATTTAGATCGTTTTATTTATAAACATGGGGAATTCGTTCTATATCTACTATTTTGCCTAACCGGACCTAACCATGTTACGATAATCTGATCCCTAACAGGAGTGAGGGGATGCATATAAAAGAGTTTCTTTATAAAAAAAAAAAATCAGAAACACTAGGTACGGATACGGACCATCGATCCGGTGTAGGAATTGAAAGGAGATACGTAAAATTTACTCAAATATAAAGGAGTTTAGTTAAAATTTAGTTACCATCGTTGAACAGATAGAATAAATCCAAGTTTTATCTCTTTCTGTTGTCGCAAGATGGATATATATTAGGGAATGTCTCTGTGGCAGTCGCCTGTAACGGGCCCCGCGCGCAAGCGATTTTTCTGGCCGTTGGATCTTGATCCAACGGCCAGCATGCTTGACCATCTGCCCATTTGGCCGAGCCAGCGCCCCGTCTCCCCCAATCCCCTTCGTCTCTCGATCCGCTCCGACACCTCCGTCGCCGCCGCTTGCCTCTCGGCAACCGCCCGGCCGGTGGCGCCCTCGCCGCCGCCGCTCCGCCTCAACCTCCCACCGCCGGCCGGCGCCGCCCACCCTAACCCAGATCCCTTCGACTCCCGATCCTGCTCGCGCTCCTCACGCCCCAGCCCCCGCGTCCTTCCTCGCTGCGTGGCGGCGCCGCCGCCGCCGCTCCCTCCCCAACCTCCGCCGCCGCCTCCTCACCCCTAACCTCGCGGCGCCACTGATCCCCATCCACCGCCCGACCGCCATCTCCTCCTCACAGCTCCGTGAGCCGCGCCGCCCCGCCACCGCCCTAACGAACCCACCCAACCGCCGGGCCGCCACCCCCAACCTCCTCTAAACCCTGGGAACCCAAATGTTCCCTAACCCTAACCCGAAACGGCGGCGGCGAGCTCGACGGCAGCGAGGGCGAGGTCGACGGGGAGCTCGACGGCGGCGAGGTACGCTCCCTCCTTCCTCCTCCCCTCCTCATCCCCCTCCAAATTGCCTGCAATGGAGAAGAACGGGGCGATCGCTGGGGTGAAGCTGCTGCCCAGGCTACTGCCATTGAGCAAAACCGTATATATTAACAAATACAATTAACACATGTACGACACAATCAAGGATTCTACCATCCTTATAAGGTACAGTACTACGTACCATGTGAGGGGTTGTTTTGAAATTTACGAGTGTCACCGAAACCACTAATAGAAAACCATCATGTGATATGATTTGACTAGGTTTCGTAAGTTTAGATATGAAAAGTAGACCAAATAATAGTTCAAAGGGGTTTTTCAGACATGCACGATAGTCTAAATAGCTAAAATATTATGATATAATATAATAATTTCGTTTATTCACGGCAAAGGATAAACAATCGGCTAGTGTTACCTTAGGAAAAATATATCATATGGATATGTTTTCTAACCGGCCATAGTTAGCACTACCACAACACTTTCTCCACTACTTTCTCGCACACAAGCACACAACAGCGACCATCAGCCCATCACTCACCTCTCCATGTCCCCGTCTACCCGAAGCATTATTTGGTGCCACTTGGTATTACCTAGACAACTCAGATCGCAATG
Source organism: Raddia guianensis (assembly GCA_036346415.1). Taxonomy (NCBI): domain Eukaryota; kingdom Viridiplantae; phylum Streptophyta; class Magnoliopsida; order Poales; family Poaceae; genus Raddia; species Raddia guianensis. Next base: position 31,416,558 of record CM070542.1, on the reverse strand, counting down.
TGCAAAATACAGATCCCACCAACAAGCACATCACAAATTATTACAAAATAATAAGTTAATTTCAAATATGACAAAAGTGTGTGACGTTTCGTGCCATTACTAATGGGCGGCAGAAGATACACATTGTTCTTTCATGAGAAATAAATATTATACATCATCCTAGCCGCTACCACATCACTCCTGCGGTCTTACCCCTTTTTACGCAAGTGGCATCTTTGTCCCTAGTACCACCCTTGAAATGCTACCTCCTTTGCCAAGTCATGGACACATCATCCATCGCCGTGCGGCAATGCCACCAATTGCTATTTGCATTAATTGTATCCACCTCCTATACAGACAAATAATGCTATACATCATTCTAGCCTCTACCATATCACTCTTCTGACCTTGCCCCTTTTTAATGAAAGTGGCGCTCCCTAGTGCCACCTGCCATTGTGAAATACTTCTTTTTTGTTAAGTTAAGGGCTCATCATGTAATATGCATAGAGTTTCAAATCCCCATCTGATCCGCCGGGTCCCTACCCGACCTAGTCTCTCTTGGGAGTTTATGGGCTTGGCCCATTTATTATTTCGAGATTCAAATAAACCTAACATGCCCATTCATAAAGGATGGAGTCAGCAAGTTTAGTATTATGAAAAGTGGGAGGGGGGAGAAACACAAACTTATGTCCCTGTCGACGGTTGAGATAACGATCTCAAGTCGCTAAGGTTCTTTAGAAGTGAGATAGGAGACACGCCGAACAACCACGAACAACAACGAACAGGAGACAGGGGTTTTTATCCTGGTTCAGACCTCTTGGGAGAGATAATAGCCCTACGTCCAGCCTTTCTTATATATCAGGAGTGATTACAAGAGATGGCTCGACGAGACGAACAAGTCTCGGTGAGATTATGGGTGTACAAGTGTAACAATGCTAAGACTCTTGGCCCTAACAGATGATGGATTGACCAGATCCCCCTAAACGCCATAGGGGTTTGGTTTATATAGTGCAGAGCAAACCAACCTACCAAGGGAATATCGGGCCGGGCTAACTACGAGATCGTAACGAACTCAACGTGCCAAATATATCCCGAGGCAGATAAGGCATACTCCTAGTCTTGGGGATCACGACTCCTAATCCAATCCGGGAAACCAACGTCCGGGTCTTCACGTAGCCGTGCAGGACTCCTGTTCGAGACGGACTTAAACACGATTCCTTGACCGTTACGCATCACGCCAGCCAGGAAGCTGTTCGGCAAGATGCATATGGGCAAGATAGAACCTTCCAGGGAGCTGGGCCCTAGTAGGCTGTTTGATTGGGCCGTCAGGGAGTGGGCCATGGCAATGGGCCGTGATTTTATCCCCAACAGCTAGCCCCCGAGACTCAAGTGGAAGGACTCACTAGAGTGGGGTCTTCCTCTTGAGACTCCAAGTCACGAAGAGGGTATTTTTCCTGCTACAAAGACTTGCAACAGACGACCGAACAGGTTATGGTTCAACTGAACAAGACTTGTTCGGGACCGAACAAACCTGATCAGTGCCGAGCAACTCCGTTGCGTCGAACAGGGAACGACATCTGTCCGAGCAGAGTACCCAGCCCTCGTTGCAGAAAACGGAAAAAGTGAGGTGAATCATCTCCTTGAGGCTGAACGTCATCAAGGAGGGATTGGATTCTTAGTAGTGAAGAGCGTACCATCGCATCCGGTAAGATCAGATCTTCCGGAAGAATAAACATAGCAAGTCGCGAGATGGACTCGTGCTGCTGCATCCAGACATTCAGATGCCTAGGAAAAGATAGGGGAACCACCTCTCGGGCTAGAGCTTGTCCGAGAAAATAGAGATTGCGCTCTCGAGCGAATCTTGCGCTCAGGAGCGAAGGTGATGTGTCCCCAGACGTAGATCGTGTGCTAGGAGCAGACGATGTATACGAGGGGGAAGGTGACCCAGTCCTCGAGCGTAGAGCTCGCCAAAGGAACCAAGTAAGGAGATCTAGTCCCCGAGCACGGAGCTCGTTAAAGGAACCAGAAAGTGTGACCAGGCGAAGACGTGCCGGTAGGAGCCAGCCCGGCGAAGAGCTGCCGGTGCGAGGTGATCCAGCCCGAGCACGGAGCTCGTCGCGGGGACGAGATCGCGCTCAGGCGAAGGCGCCCGGCGAGGTGAATCACAACCCGATGCAGTCAGAGCCGCAAGAGAACGTGTGAAATCAACGTTTTACCTATTACGTATTCCTTGCGACAGTGTTATCGTTGTCTTGGCAAGTGCAGAACCGACGCTTGGAGTGCCCGTTGCGATGAGAATTGGCTTACGGTGGGCGTGCCCGTTGCGATGAGAATCGGCTTACGGTGGGCAGGACTCCGTTGGTGGCGCACTACCTTGACTTAGCCGAACTGTGAAGGTCGAAGACAGCAAAGGCAAGAAATCATCTGTGGCGAAGTGAATCAGTCCCTCGGGCATGCGCGGAGCAAACCCGGAAAGAGAGGAATGCAGACATCGGTTTTGGTGGGGAAGCCTGAAACCTCGCTGCGACCATCACTGGAGTCTGACGTTCCTCGTTCCTGCATTTTCTGCAGAAGACAAACAAGAAACGAACCAGCAAGAAAAAAAAGAGAGCAAGGACATGCTCTAAGAAGAGCAAAGCGAGTTTTGGAAAACACGCAAAAGACGACCTACCCGCACAAAATATAATTTTTTCCGGGTACGTCCCCCGACAGCATTAGTGTCACCTCGGCGAATGCGGAACCGACGCTAGGAGTGCCCATTGCGATGAGAACCGGCTTACAGTGGGCAGAACTCCGTTGGTGGTGCATTGTTTCGAATTACCGTGCAAGGAAGGACATAGCATGGATAAAGAAGACGTGTGCGGGCAAGTGCAGCCCCGCTGTGGCTAAGACCGCTAACCAAGGAAGGCGATCGGGACTTTAGCCGCAGGCAAAACGTGCGAGGCGAAATCTTATCCGGGTATGGACCCGAGCAGCGTTGGTGTCGCCTCGACGGGTGCGGAACCAACACCAGGAGTGCCCGTTGCGATGAGAATCGGCTTACGGTGGGCATGCCCGTTGCGATGAGAATCAACTTACGGTGGGCAAAACTCCATCGGTGGTGCACCGTTTTGGTTAACCGGAGCCGTACAGGTCGTCGCCAGATAAAAAGACATGCTCGCACGCGGGGAGCGCTACGGGAGCGAAAGACCAACGAGGTTTTGAAAAAACAACGATAAGGAAAGGAACTGGAAAACTGAAAACGTACCGGGGTTGCCGAAATTCAGCTCAAGTCCCAACTGACCGAGGAGAGGCAGTCCTCTGTGGAGCTAGCCGAGCAGCTCAAGACCGCCGAGCAGCGCTTGAATCAGAGCGAGAGTCTGACCGAGCAGCTTTTCCTACAAAAAAGAGCAGCAAAAGATAAGGACGAACAGGAAACCAAGAGCAAGGCGAACAGCGCTAGAAAGTTTTAAGAAAACGGTAGAACGCAGCCTAACTCCCCCGTTGTGCGGTTGCCGAGGACTCGAGTTTGCGAACTCGAGCAGTGCACAAAAGAAAGAGCGACGCCTAGCCCCGATGCACGGACGATGCATGAATATCTGAACTTGCGACTTCAAACACGACGTAGAGAGTTAGAGCGACACTCGTATCTGATTGACTCGTTCGAGGAACCGCCCGTTAACGTAAGTTAGGCGATTTGAAGGTAACCGAACAAGGAAAGTGCCTGCGCGGAGGGCTTACGAGCGAGCTTTGCCAAGTGGTTGTGCCGTGAGCGGTAAGTGCCCATCGCCGCGGAGGGCTTACGAGCGAGCTTAGCGCAAAATTTGGATGCCGTGTTACGCAACTCGAGTTTAGAAACTTGTTAAAGCTAGATACTGAGCGAGGAAAACCTTAAGATTGGAGTCAAGAGTTCGCAAGACCGGCGACCATCAAGTGTTACCAGAGAGTAAGGTAGTCTGAGAAGGCGAGTGGTGAGAAGGGCCGCAGGGGGCCGCGAACATTCACCGTTCAACGGGTTGAACTTTACATGGCAGCCCGAGAGACTTGGACGAACTAAGGCGCGAAATTTGAGAAAAAGCGCTAAGCTAGGAAAAGAAAGACCTACACGAGGAACTTACGAAGTTGGTCGATGTTCCAAGTGCTGATCAGCTCTCTCCCGTCATCCACTGCCAGGCAAACAGCCCCGGGATCCGGAAGGAGTTTTGATCTAGTCCCCGAGCACGGAGCTCATCGTGGGGACTAGACGCGCGCCCCGGGCGAAGAGCTGCCCGGCGCGAAGTTGATCCAGTCCCCGAGCACGGAGCTCGTCGCGGAGACCAGACGCGCGCTCCGGACGAAGAGCTGCTCGGCGCGAAGAGATCCAGTCCCCGAGCACGGAGCTGGGAATCAGATCTGGAAGGCGATCAAGATCGAAGGGATCGATCCGATCTGGCAGGGGAAGAGACATCCAACCCTTCTGAGTCGTAGTCCTCAGGGAGAATCTCCTGTTCGCTGATAGAGTTCGACATGTTCGATCTGCGAGATCCCCACGGTGGGCGTCAACTGTCGACGGTTGAGATAACGATCTCAAGTCGCTAAGGTTCTTTAGAAGTGAGATGGGAGACACGCCGAACAACCACGAACAACAACGAACAGGAGACATGGGTTTTTATCCTGGTTCAGGCCTCTCGGGAGAGATAATAGCCCTACGTCCAGCCTTTCTTATATATCAGGAGTGATTACAAGAGATGGCTCGACGAGACGAACAAGTCTCGGTGAGATTATGGGTGTACAAGTGTAACAATGCTAAGACTCTTGGCCCTAACAGATGATGGATTCACCAGATCCCCCCTAAACGCCGTAGGGGCTTGGTTTATATAGTGCAGAGCAAACCGATCTACCGAGGGAATATCGGGCCGGGCTAACTGTGAGATCGTAACAAACTCAACGTGCCAAATATATCCCGAGGCAGATAAGACATACTCCTAGTCTTGGGGATCACGACTCCTAATCCAATCCGGAAAACCAACGTCCGGGTCTTCACGTAGCCGTGCAGGACTCCTATTCGAGACGGACTCAAACACGATTCCTTGGGCGTTACGCATCACGCCAGCCAGGAAGCTGTTCGGCAAGATGCATATGGGCCAGATAGAACCTTCCAGGGAGCTGGGCCCTGATAGGTTGTTTGATTGGGCCGTCAGGGAGTGGGCTATGACAATGGGCCGTGATTTTATCCCCAACAGTCCCTCCCTTGAATGGATGGCACATGGACATGCTACTAAGGTCTCTGTCTTTTATTTTGCGAAATTTTCATTAATTCAGATTTATCTTAAGCACGATGTGAAGAAACCGTATCCACGTGTGCAAAGAAAACGCATCATGGGATTGTCGGTTTCTACCTTTTTGTGTCAGTTGCCGAGGCTCAAACATCCACCTATGTCGATGTACATCTACAACCCTAGTGAACTGATCTGGTGAGGCATGGCGAGAGAGCTTCTTCATCCTTGTAATGTGCATCTTTAGACTTCTCCATCCCGCGCACCGGTGTGCCACAACATGTGGGAGAGCAATGTCTTTGAAATCACGTACTGAAGAAGTTGCACTAGTTAGGGGCGATCATGTTTTTTATTAGCACTAGACGTGGCTGCTCGTTGCTGAGACAATATTTTTCACGTAGACAACCTAGTGCCATCTTCCTAAGTACGGAATACATCTTCCTCATGGTCAAGTTAGCTTCAATCGTCTGCTTGGTGGATGTTTTGGCTCCTGTGCTGCTAGACTGGTGCTTTAGGGGGGGGGGGGGGGGGGGGTGGGAAGCGCCGCAAGGGATGGTGACAGGTCGGAGGAGTGCGGAACGAGACAATGGCGAGTCACCGGTGAGGAGGACAGCGAGTCAGCCAGTGGAGTGGGGGCACCGGTAGGGTTTCTAGAAGACTTGTGAGGGCGATTGAGGTTGCAAGGGCGTCACTACGGTTTATATCACAGGAACGCAACAATGTGTTCCATTGGAGAAGATGAGCGGGGGAAAACCTTGAGGGATGCGAGCATGTATCGAGTCGAGCCGTGAGTATCGAGCCAAGCATTCAAGCAGTCGGGGACTCGGGGTGGGAGAGGTGGACGCGCGCCGGCTTCATTGAATCGAACATCCAGTGGCAAAGCACGCGTCGGACGGGGCTACATCCAACACGCGTTGGACCGGTCCTGGCATCGCTAAACCCATTTCATTTTATATTAAGGACCGGTTCTTTTCAGCTTAATAACTTAACGGGTTTAACGGCTTAAAACGACTTATCAATGTTTTGGAAAGAGAATTGTTTTGAGTTTTTTAATCCGTTTTTTCGCTGTTTTGAAGATAGATTCTAACGCTTTAAAAAGCAAGTCATATGAAATAGATCTAAATCTCGAGACTATCTCGAGAAGCTCTCCAAATTCAGTTATTTTAGTCGTTTAACTGTTCTGTCGTTCAGATTAGCTTAAAATAACATAATCTAAATGGGTCACACATCACACTCGCGTTACATACTACACACGCTCATACGCATCCTACTGAAAATAGACAAAGTCTAGAAAAAAGATGCTAACAAATCAACCCTAATAGATTTAGGTCCAGTTATTTTCAGCTTAATGGCTTAACAGCTTAACGACTTATCTACGTTTTAAAAACATATATGTTTTGAGTTTTTTAAGTCCGTTTTTTCGCTGTTTTTAAGGTGGGTTCTAACACTTTAAAAAACAAGTCAAATAAAATGGATCCGAATCTTGAGATTATCTCGAGAAGCTCTTAAAGTTCAGTCATTTCAGCCGTTCAGCTGTTCAGCCGTTCATATCAGCTCAATAGAACAGGGCCTTATTCAATATCTCACATGGTGTGGCCGTACACTTTGATCACTGAATAAACACGTGTGGTGTGGGGTAACACTGATCGACGTAGCTGCCCAAGCAACGTTGTCCTTGGAAGACGAAAGAAGATTGTTGGCGTTGGGTACTTGAGGCAGGAAACAAGCACAAGTTCATCGGCCACGTGGCATAAATTCATCGCCCAATTCAGTGAAAACAACCAGCCTAAAAGACCGGTGGGAGCTGTGAGGCGACTCCCATGGCGGCCATACCCTAGTTTCGCCGCTCAGCTCCGCCACCGCCGCCTTGTGCGGCGGCCATCCTCAGCCCTCCGATGCCTTCACTACACCGAAAACACCCTTGTACAAACGGATTGGTGGCAACGCTATGAACATTCGTAGCCACTGAACACGGCCACTCCTTAATCCGTTCCTCTTTTCCTGCGCACCACTTCGCGTCCGTGACTGACTTCGAGTCTGGTCGATTCCCTGCTCCCGCATGCATCCGACCACCTAGGGTTTCTTTGTCTTCCCGATTCCCCACTGGACCTCACCTCCCAAATCTCAAATCCGCCGTTGGAAAGAACGACGGTCAACGGTGGGAGATTTAATTTTGCCCTCGATTGAGGGCAAATATTCATGCCCTCAATTGGGTTCTCTTTTATTATTTGCTCTTGGTACATCAATTCTTTTATTTCTTGCCACTCCACCCCTTTTAATGCCTTAAAAATCATAAAAATTCAAAAAATCTTTAAAAATTCTGAAAAATCATAAAAATCTGAAAAATTATAAAAATTCATAAATATTAAAAAATCACAAAAAAATATTCAAAATTTAGAATAATCTAAAAAACCAAAAATCGTAAAAATCCGAAAACCATGAAAAAAATAGGAAAAATTGAAAAATTCAAAATAACTTAGAAAAATCATAAAAATAAAAATCTTAAGAAACCCAAAAACTATTTGTAACCATTACTCAAAAGTAAAATTTAAAGAATCGTGAGTTACAAATTTAAATTTTACTGTATAGCAAGGGTTACAAAAGGCTTCTGATTTTCTTAAGTTTTTATTTTAAATCATAAAATAAAAAACTTAAAAATGAGAAGTGTTTCGTAACCTTGCTATACAGTAAAATTTACATTATTCTAAATTTTTAATATTTATGATTTTTTATAATTTTTTATAGATTTTTTAATGATTTTTTAGAATTTTTAAAGATTGTTTTGAATTTTTATGATTTTTTAAGGCATTAAAAGGGGTGGAGTGGTAAGAAATAAAAGAATTCGGTGTACCGGTGGCAAATAATAAAGGAGAACCCAATTGAGGGGCATGAAGTATTTGCCCCCTCAATTGGGGGGCAAAAAAATGAAATCTCCCGTCAGCGGTCGGGTACCCCTTTCCTGAGCCCTGCCTCCTCGACTCCTCCCCTTCACTCGTTGGACCGAAAAGTGGCAGCGGCGGGCAGGCAGAGGGCAAGCGTTTGGTGGCGGCAGGCACGCGGAGAGGGAAACGACGGCAGATGCTATGTTGGGTACGTTTGGATCTGAGGCAAGGCCTTGTGCAGAAGCAAAACATCTAAGAAACAAGGTCGACTCTGCCATTGGTATTGATTTCTTCCTTTTCGCAGGCCTAGAAATCGATCTTGACCTCATCGTCGGACAAAAGCTCGAGTTCTCCCTTTGAGTCAATTTCTTCCTCCCGGTGATGAATATCTTTGCACCGCGGCCCTTAATTTCTTTCAGTTTTCGTGGCAACGATTAGGGGTGTAAGTGCCTAGGGATGTCAGCAAATCCGCTAAGCTCGTCCGCATTAAAACGAGGTAATGGCTTCCGCAGAAAACTACAATAGCAGGACAGTTTACATACCCTGTTTTTGCTGCTCTATCTGTTTTCTTCTCAGGTTTCACACTTGTTGCAGGCTGCAAAGAGAAGAGTAAAGCAAAGCCTAGGCTGTTAACTTTATAGAATTACTGGGATGTTTCAGTTGCGAGTAAGTATTGCATTGTGCAAATTTTATTCAATAAGCCATACAGACACTATTGTCTTGACAACTTAGCTTTATGTTATAATAATTTGAGTCCCGAGTCCTTGCTGACATGTACACTAGTAGCCTTTGTGTAAAGAAAATAGGAGGATTTATATGTTTGCTATTGATTTAGCATTCTTTCAATTAATATGAAATTAATCTATTGTTAGTCTTTCGACAAAAAAAAAACGATTGTTGAATTTGCAGGCATTGTCCTAGTGACGTCGAACTACTAACCATTTCATCCTGAATATTATGTATGAATACTCACTCTTTCATCACTATCGTACGATTTTCAAATCGATGTTACCAAGTAATGGAGAAACACTAATAATTCTTCCTAATCTGTACCGAGGATGATGAAATATTATGAAATTCTCACTTTATATCCTTGTTAGTGTTTGCATTTAGGATGCTCAAGAGTCTGGTTGCATGGAGGCTGACCTTTACCTTGCCAGGATCTGAGCAAAGATGAATAGTGTAAGACATATCTAATATTGTGTCACTTATCCATTCTGTCCATTTTTTTACGATTGTTAGTAGCAGCATGTTATTTATTTAAACTTGTGTAAGACACAAATATACTTTTTATAATCTTCTATATATTGGCTCTAAGATGAAATTTGTTTTTCTTTTGCTCTCTATATGGGTGTTTACATTCTTAGGGAATTCATCAATAGCCATAATCTCGAAGAATGTTTAGGCCAGCTGTGGTAATGTTTGCTGTCCAATTTGGTAGTACTACTGATTACATTTGTTGGATATAAAAGTACCTAATTAAGTCAATTGTATAGTAAGTCTGCTAATTCTGATATAACATTGCATATGTTTAAAGAGCTATAGATAGGTCAGCCAATTGTATGAAACTCTAATTTGTTACTTTTGTAGACAAATATTCTGTTTTGGTATGACAGACAGAGAGCTCTATGCCCTATCCTAATGAGATTTGCTTCAATACAGTGTATATTGTTTTTATCTATGTTTGATTTCTTTAATATGCCTACAAAGACACTAGTATTAGGCATTAGCATGCTATTGTCAGGTCTGCGAAGAACATTTTTTTTTGTGAGGCATCACGCCACTATAATATTCATGCATCATGATTAGTTCCTTGCTAGTTTCTAAACTACAGCTAAATTCATTTTTCTTGTTTCAGGCTGAGAAAAGATGGATGATTGTTTTTATGATAGAATTTTTGATGATATATGGACTTCTAAACACTATGAAGGCCGGATAATGAGTTGTGCAGAATGAAATTGGAGACAAATTTGGACATCTTTAGATTTTTTTGAAAACCTGATGTAATGAGAAGAATTGCTTGTACCAATCATGACATTGTAATTGACATTTTCTATAAATAATATATAAATGATATTTTAAATGTTGTTTGCAACTTTGGAGATTGTTTGAATGAAATTCGTATTTTGGTGGCACTACAGTGGTTGACCGAATGGTTGACCTTGGAGTTCTCATCAAATTATTGGTTGTCTAAATTGTTATATATATTATATGATGTATAAATGCTAGAAATGTAATTGGTCCTTTATTAAAAGTGCCAACGCATCAAAGGCGTAGTTATTGTTTGAATGTAAGCGTTGCTAGGTTGCAACGCTTATTTCTATAGCTTACCAACGCATTTATATGTGTGGTTGTAGACCCTAGCAACGGCACCAGTGCCAACGCAAATTGAATGCGTTGGTACATATCCTAACATCGCTTATTTGGACTTTCAACAACGTATGCATGCGTTGGTAAAAGGGGTTTTTCCTTGTAGTGCTTCCAGCTCGCGCTTCCCCTCTCCACAGCCCTCCACCTCGTTCATTCGTGCTAGCAAAAGAGTTGCCTCCGTCTCTCCGCCGGCTCCACAGATCTGGATCCCCAATTCAAATCCGGGTCAATCCCAAGCTTTGGGCAGTCCAGGTGAGCTACCTCCGCCGCCTAGGAGGCTGGGACTGCGCTCCTGCCTCAAGCAGGCTCGCTCCTACGCAGATGCGGTGGCCAGCAAGGGGCATGCATTGAAGGTAGTGTGTTTTGCCCCTTCTTCTCCGATTCCACCGGCTCAACCACCGCAATTACTCCGGGCGGAGTTCAGGGAAAAGCCACTTCATCTCGTCGGCCCGCCGGCTGCGGTTTCCGAGGCCCCCTGGCGGGAGGTCACCTTGAGGAAGAGAAGGAGATCTCCCTCCTAGATTCAGTCACCTCGCCATCATGACCGGAAGGCCGCGCCAAGACACCCATGATTGCCGGCTCCTCCGGCCTCTGCTGCGCTTCATTGCTTGGCCACCTCCCACCTCGTCGACATGTGCAGAGAGCTTCTTCGGTGATGGAGATGCAGGAGGAACGGCCATAAAGCCTTCTTCTGCCCCAATAGGCCATCTCCCCGCCCTAGGCCACTTCGCCGCCTGCACTTCAATTCTCCCCCTCGCCACATTGTTCGACAAAACCAATCTCCATCCGCCATGGCGCATGGAGACCCTGTCAATCGACCCCGACGAAGCAAGGGAGCCCTCCAGCGCACCGCCATCATGGCGGAAGCGGAAGCCGGCATAGAAGTCAGGTGGGAGGTGGCTCACATCCATGAGGGGGGTCAGGCCGACCCGGACCGCTCCCGTGATGCGGTTCGGATGGCCGCCTTCTTCGTCGGCCGCGTTACTAGAAGGCATGACGAGATGGTCATAGCCTCTCACTTCCCGGAGGCCTTCATGGTTCGCTTCCCCGAGCCGGATTAGCCAGAGCACGCCATTCACTTGGGCCGTTTCACCTAGGGCACCCTCGAGGTCAGCTTCCGCCCCTGGAGGCCGATCCTCTGTGAAGATCCCTCCTCAATGCGGTTCAGGGTGCCCCTCTGCTTAGAGAATGTTCCCCTGTTTGCCTGGAACAGCGAGGCGGCGCACCATCGTCGGCTCTGCTTGTGCGCGGCAAGGCATAGAGGAGCGTTGTCTCAGCCAAACGAGATACATCACCAATCTCCTATCCTGCCGGGGATTTTGGCCATGCGGATGGGGGCCTCCTGCTTCCTCCCCCACCTGCGGGGAGCTCCCCGCACTACCGTCCGCCACGCTATGACAAGTCGGATGAAGATGACGACGCTACCCCCCGGCATCGTCGGCATCACCGCTCCCGTTCCCAGGTGGCCAGGGTGGCGCGGAGCGTGGTGCGCAGTGTCTCTGCCGTGGCCTGCGGCTGCACTGCCTCGCCCCGTGGCCGCAGGGAGGACGGGCAATCCAGCGGCAACCATCGTCGGAATCTCTTCCCACCTCCCGTCACAAACCGCATTTGGGTAGAGGTGAACAAGGTACGGCCTCATCCGGTTTCCACTCCCCCATTGGTGCCCTCCGGGACATACTCTCCGCACCCTTCGCCACCTCCGATCGCCCAGTCCGACGGGGAAGCTTCCATTTTGGGCCCACTCCCTATGCCGGAGCCGCTACATGCTTCCATTCACAACCCCTCCTTCCAGATCGATCCCCCAGCTGGTGGCACCCCCTCCTGAGACAGAAGCACACCATTGTGCCCCAGGTGCTTCCTGGGTCGCAGCCGAGAGCGGAGGATTTGGGCCTCGCCGCGCTACTCCTCCCCCTTGCTGGCTGCGGCGGCCCGCCGCCGAGGAGAGGCCCCTCGTCGCCTGTTGCTGGTGGCAGGACCGAGGATGGGCCATTGATGGCTTTGACCGACGTCAATGCCGCCGCTCCTCGCAAGCTTGACCTCCTGCCTGCGACTATGGTAACCAACGCCTCTAGCGTTGACCTTCTTCGGCGTTTTACGGTTTCGGCGACTCCTTCCATGTTGCAGCCGCCTCTTCGATCCCGGGGACCCGTCAAAACTAGGCGCACTAGCAATGCACCTCCCCGCCGCAGTACCAGGCTGCTGGGCGCACCGACAGCAAGCTCTCTTCGGAGTCCAAGGCCAAGAGACTGCTTATCTGCAAGCTTCAACCTTGGCTCGGTTCGAGCTCGTGATCCCCCAAAGTGCAGCCAAGCAAAGGTGATGAAGTAGTCCTCAAGACCTTCTTCGACCAGGAGCTGCCAGCCTAGGCTATGACGGCAATGGCGGAGCTCGCTGGGTTGCCGCCGTAGTTCTGTGAGAAGGCCGTTGGTTCAGCGAATACTGACGCCTCGTCTATTCTTGGGCCATCTGCGGAAGAGTCGCCCACTCCCACAACTACTGGGTCGCCCAAGGAGACGCCCAGCCCGTTGGGCCAAGGCCCTTCCCCGGTGCTCCATGTGGTTCCTTAATGGTTGGGCCTTCGCCCCGCCTCCCCGACCTGCCTGTTGTGGGGGCCTCTTTTGGTTAAACTAACTATTTGTGGGTGGTTGTGTCCCCATATTTTGTAACTTAAGCCCGAACATTGACTTGGGCAGCTGCTGGATCTTTGTAGTTGGCCTCTTCTCAGCTTCCGTCATCGCCGGCGCCGAAGTCACCTACCATCCTCGGCACCATCCTTGCCTCAGTCCCTTAGTCCGATGATGTCTCGGTGTTCCCTTAGTGTTACGATGACGGAGCATCTGCGTATGCTGGTTTGGAACGCCCGCGGCCTTAACGCCCCTGTTCGACACTCTATGCCCCGCAACCTTATCCTTTCCTCAAGAGCCAACCTCATCTGCTTGCAAGAATCCAAACTAGAGACAGTGTCTTCCCAAATCATGTGTGAGTGCGCTGGTACTGCGTTCTCCAACTCTTTCCCAGCCCTTGACGCCGAAGGAACAAGAGGTGGCATCCTTCTTCTGGCTCATGAAGATTTTTACTCTATCGGACCATGCTCCACCTCCCCTCATTGTCTTTCGACCACCATCTCCTCGCGCTATGATAATAGGCAATGGAAGATCACTGTTGTCTACGGCCCCCAGTCGCGTCCAGACAAATACGCCATCCTTAATGAGCTTGTGGACCACTCCCCGGACAACAGTGATCTTCCTTGGATGGTCGACGGCGATTTCAACATGATTCTCCATCCAGAAGATAAAAGCAATGCGAACGTCGATACGTCCCTCATGACGACCTTTAACCAGATGCTCAACAACCTCAACCTCAAGGACTTCCCCCTTTCTGGGCGACGTTTTACTTGGTGCAACCAACGAATCAACGCTACCCAGTGCCGGATAGACCACGTCCTTTGTTCTGCGGATTGGGATCTGATGCTCCATCACAACGCCTTCATGGCCTTCCTTCCTTGATGTCGGACCACTGCCCTCTCCTGCTCTCTGAGATTGACCCAATCCGGCGCTTCTGGCGCTTGCACTTTGAGAAATATTGGGTCAGTCGTCTTTTAGGAGGTGGTGCAGTCCGCTTGGAACCGTGAGCTAGTGCCAACCACCCCTCTCCGTCGTATCCACATTAAGCTCTCCCACACGGCCAAGGCCCTTGTTGCCTGTGCCCGTCAAAAGGTTCGATGCACCACTCTTCAACTAGCGATCATCCGTTCTATCATCAACCTTTTAGAGGTGGCCAGAGAAAGTCGTTCCCTATTGAATCTGGAGCACCTCCTACTCCAAGACCTCTGCAGCCATCTCCTCGGGGTCACTGCTTTGGAGCGGTGCCACATCAAGGCTCGCATTGCCTGGCTCCGTGCTGGGGATGCTAACACCAAGTTCTTCCACTCCAGAGCCAGTGGGCGTCGCCGCAAGAACTTCATTCTTTCCCTCACCACTCCGCTCGGAGTCTCCTTTTCTCAAGAGGACAAGGAAGAGGAGTGCTGAAGATTTTTCTCCAACCTTCTTGGCCAGCCTCAAGCTAGGAACGCTGCCTTCCACTGGCCTAGTCTCGGCACCCCCAGGCAGGACCTTTCCGGCCTGGATGCGCCTTTTTTGGAGGAGGAGATTAAGGCGGCCATTTGGTCAATTCCAGGTGGCAAGGCCCCTGGCCCTGACAGCTTCACGAGCACCTTTTACAAGGCCTGCTGGCAGACTGTTAAAGACGACATGGTGCAGGCCTTCAACCAGCTTTACTCCCTAGATGGGCGCCACCTTCCACTTCTCAACTCTACCAACATCGTCCTTCTTTATAATAAAGAGACTTGCGAGGGGCTTCAAGACTTTCGTCCCATCAGCCTGATGCACAGTTTCGGTAAAAATTGTCACCAAGCTGCTAGCCAACCGCCTGGCTCCTAGACTCAACGACTTAGTCTCGCCAAACCAAAGCGCCTTCATTAAGGGCCGGTGTATTCAGGATAACTTCCGCGGAGTCCAAACCACTCTTTGGCGGCTACACGCCAATAAAACAACTGCCCTCCTCCTCAAGCTCGACTTTGCGAAGGCCTTCGACTTGATCGGATGGGGTTATCTGCTCGAGCTCCTTCATTGGCTCAGATTTGGGCGGCGTTGAAGGGATTGGATCTCTCTCGTCCTTGGCTCAGCCTCCTCCATGGTCCTTCTTAATGGACGACCCTCCCCCTCCTCCGGCACGGTCGATGTGTCCGACAAGGAGACCCTCTTTCTCTCATGCTCTTCATCTTAGTGATTGATCCGCTACAGCGCTTGATCGATGTGGCGGCCCGGGAGGGTGTCCTTGGCCCAATTGGCACCTCCCCCTCAAGCTGAGAATCTCCCATTATGTGGACGACGCGACATTTTTCATTCGCCCAGACCCGACGGAGATCTCTACAGTGATTGAGCTTCTTCAGACTTTTGGAGACATTTTGGGGCTTAAGATCAACTTTCATAAATGCTCCATCATGCCTATTCACTGTGACGCCGTTAACCTAGAGGAGGTTCTGCATTCATTCTCGGGTGCCAGAACCAACTTCCTCTACAAATACCTGGGCCTCCCTCTTCACTACAAACGGCTGGGTTGGACCCACTTTCTTCCCTCATCAAAAAAATTTGCGCTACACTCCCCTCTTGGAAAGGCCGCCTCCTCTCCATGGCGGGGCGTTTGACTTTAGTTAGGGCGGTCCTCTCTGCTCTCTCGACGTATTTTGCCATGGTCTTTCACCTTCCTAGGTGGGTGATCGAGGAGATTGACAAGATCAGAAAATCTTTCCTCTGGAAAGGCGAAGAGGGTTATGCCTCCGGCCACGCTCTCGTCAACTGGAAAACGGTTTGCCGTCCAACAGCGTTGGGGGGCCTAAACGTCCTCGACCTAGATCTTTTCAATCGCGCCCTCCGGTTGCGTTGGCTTTGGTTGAGCCGCACCGACCTCTCCCAGCCCTGGAGGGGTTCTGAGTTGCAGATGACGACTCCTGAGTTGGCCCTCTTTAGGGCAGCCACAGAGGTAATTGTGGGCAATGGAGCGGATACGTCCTTCTGGTGTGATCATTGGGTTTCAGGGTCCGCTCCAGCCCTCATTGCCCCCAACCTCTTCCACCAAGCCAGGCACCGTAGGAGCTCAGTGGCACGGCTTCTCCCCTCCCACCAATGGATTCTCCACTCTGGCCCCATCTCTTCTGTCACGCTCTTGCAGGAATGAATCTTGCTTTGGAGCAAGATACGACACGTCACTCTCTCTGACGCCCTGGACTCTATCCGCTGATGCTTCTCCTCCGACGGTTGCTACTCCACAAAGTCAGCTTACTCCCTTCAGCTGCCGGGCAGTGCGGAGCACCCTCTCGCGACTGCTATCTAAACTACCCAAGCACCCAACAAATGTAAATTCTTCGCCTGGACCCTAAGTCCCCACCGTCTGAATACGGCGGACCTGCTTGCAAAGAAGGGTTGGCCTCACCATGCCGCCTGTGCCTTCTGTAATGGGCCTCTGGAATCGGTCGATCATTTGTGGGGTTCCTGCCACTTAGCCATTTCCATCTGGCAGGAGATTCTTCCAAATAGGCCCTACCCTTCGGGATCCTCCACCTTTTGTGGTTGGTGGATTGCCCGTCTAGAGGGGTCTCGAGGGACATTTTCAAGACCCTTAATGGCCTGATCATCCATTCCGCCTGGAAGATTTGGAAGGAATGAACCAGAAGAATTTTTCAAGGCCAGTCCCTCCCTTCGGGCCGCGTTGTGGATCTCATTAGGGAGGGGATTGCGGTCTGGTCCGTAGCCTCCTCGTCCTTTTCCCTTGACTGACTAGTTTCCCCCTGCCCCCCCCTCTCTCTTTCTTGTATTGTTGTACAGTTCTTCCCTACTTAATGAAATGGCTGAGCCCCCTGCCCTTTAGCTAAAAAAAAGCCGTTTAAAATAGCCTAGCCAGGCACATGACACATTTTTGTCGGCCTCTAGCTAAGAAATTGGCCCTGCACAATAGAGGAGAGTAGTGCTTAGTCCGGGGCAAACTTAGCGCTAGCTAGCTATGTACTCTTCCACTACCGTTGTGCCACTGCATCGCCACCACACCAATTTTCGTCGGGTTTTTTTGCGCTATTTTTGTTGGCTATTGTACAACAAAAGTAACTCGTACTCCTGAAGTGTTTGTTTCGAATGTGTGATGATCTGTCAAAGTACATGCCATGATTCGAAAGATCCGATTATTTTGGTAGGATGATACATATTAGGATTGATGGTATCTCTGAGATATGATTTCATCTTTGTCTAAGATTACTTATCATTCAAGCCACCATGCACCTGTATAAACTCTTATGTAGCTCAATTCATATCATCCATTTTGCATATTCATCCTCTGGTATGATATCACAGCGCTGTCATGACTTAGCCGCACCCACAACGATTACGTGATGCCGCCCTTAAGAGATGATACCATATCCATGATTCCTATTGGGGATTGCACGACCCATAATTAGAATTACTGTTCATTATATTAGCTTCGATTAAAGTTTCTAACCGTCACCCTCAAATCAGTTTTTCTCTATATCGTAAGATCAATTTTTTAAATAATAGATCGGTTTGCATTATCTTGCCAACCTATCGATGGACCCTTGACTCCATACTTCATTTGCTCAACGATGACCGTCTGACGCCTCTTTGACGATGTGACTGACCTAGCATGCTTAATGACATGGCCCCCTCCTCAATGGCCATCTGACTGCCCATTTACCATCGTCATCACGCTAGATCATCGTCGTCAGCCCTGTCATCTGCAAGCATAGTACAATCAAAAATCAAGTTGTCCATAAGTTGCCTTCCTATGCGGCAACACCAGTGTCTCTTTCTGGCTATCTTCGGCTCTTCGCCAACACATTGATTGGGCCCTCTTCCTCCTCCTCCTCCTCCACCTCCTCGTCCTCCTCCTTCGAGCGGTCGTCACCTCTCCGTTTTGTGTAGTGTGGTTGTTACCATGCTACATGCCCCTCTTGCACCATGTATTGTCGCCGAGTACTCTCTCACCATTGTTGTTTTTCATCTATTCCACCACATTTATGCCACAGTATTGCAATATATTTCATTTGAATGCTCATATGAATTTCCCCTCCTCTTTTCATCTACTCTAAATGGATGTGTTGTGTTGCATGCCCCTTCTCTATCGTGCATCATCACAACCGTCGTTGAGTCCCCCTTTGTTGTTGCGACTACATCCCTATAGACACCAATGGCAACTTTGTGTTGGTCCCTCTAATTTCTTGGCTCACCTAGTTCTAACACAATTGGCATATTCTTTCGTCCCTATCGCACATTCTGTGTTGGCACCACTGAATGGTGTTACATCTATGACAGATTTTATTGCATTATCCTTAGCATTACCCTCTCCCGTGATGACTTCATAATCGCATCATCATCTTCTTCTTGGTGCATCTTTGCATCCATGATTCCATATATATGTATCTCCTCGACAATGGCTACCTTAGCACGACTCCCTCAACGGTCTCAGATGCAAAGTTAGAAATAATAAGATCTTTTGACAGACAACTCTTTCTCTGAATCACTGGTTTTCTTCCTTCAAACATGATGTCATTCTTCATGTGCCAAAAATGAATGCTCATAAAGGAACTTTTTTTCAATATTTGGAAAGACACTTATAATTACAAAAACATTTAAGACTGAAAAATATTTACAAAAAACAAGAAACAATTGTAATTCAAAAAACATTGTAAATTTAAAAATGTATATATAAAATAAGGAAATAAACATATAAATGTATTTTAATTTAGTTAAATAACAGTGTCACAATAGCGGCCCAAATAGAACCGAACCAGGTAGCCCTAACACGCCAAGGAGCCAGCCCAAACCCAGTTTGTTGGCCCAAGCCGGATCGGCCAGCCCGGTGAACAGTACAGTAACACTTGCTTGATCTGTATTGAGCTGGTTTGGCCACGTATTCCCCACGCGCTATAGATGCATGTTGTTTCCCGGCTGCTTTCCGCGGGGGATTAACATGCTGTTTTTTGTTCCATTCCAATCACATGTTTGATACGAACGATTCATTGTATAATTTTAAAACAAACCAAATAATTTCAATAATAAAAGGTAATGAGAGTTTAGTATAAGACAAACTAAAATATACTAAACCAATGAGTCAGCAGTACCATCAACCCGGTAAACAATACAAGAGTATGATTTTGCCCTAGAAAAGCTTATATAGTGTACATAGCACATTGTCTTCTTCTCTTATAAAATAGCGTTACGAGAATGTTTAACATCTATATTAGAGGTAAGCTTCTCAATATGCAGAAAAACATGAATACATGACCACTCGACGTATGCTTTTCTATCAGCCAGCTAATGATCGAACCGAAAGAAAATCCTGGATTCATGCATGCATCCGGTTCTTGATGCATCCAACTCATAGAATTCTCGGAAAACATACTGCTTTGCTTGCCCTGCTTGTAAGGATCTGGCTTTGGTTTGAGGTGATAGTAATCCTCCACTAGATCCAACATCGATGATTCAATCTGACTACTCCACCAGAGACACTGATGTTGTAGCACGCTGAAAAAATCCAACATCGTCGCTCGGTTGAGCTTCCTATCAACGAGAGAAAGACTTATACTCCAAACCTTAAACCACTACTATTACTGACTCCACCAAACCGCGTATCCGACACCGCCTCCCACCGGTCGCCTAGAGGCTGCTGGCAAAGAGATCGGCGAATGGATCCTTGTTGGTGCTGAAATCGCTCTCTCTCTCTCTCTCTAGCGGCTCTAGAAAAGTCTGATACCTCCCCAATAATCCTATTTTCTCAGCGCCTTACAATACATGTTTTTTTTTTTGGTAGAAGCATTCGTATAGGTATTACTAACAGTACGGTAGAAAAGCCGTCTGTGATTCGCATTTCGTGTTGACCATCATAGGCGGTTATATATCGGGGCTTGAACCAATTCTGGCTGGCAAACGACACACCAAATAAAAGACGGTTCTATCTATCATGAGGGGTCAAGGTTATATATGTTTATATAAAAGTAACTTCTTTCATACGTTACTTTTCTAATTTTTCTAACATATGTGTATATAAAAACAATGGCCTAGCCGTTGGAATTATATATGTTTATATAAAAGTTTAGTTTGTAAGGAAGGGATGATCCTAATATCGGGTTACATTAAATTTACCATTTCCTATTACTTGCTATAATTTTATTCAGGATTAATGACACTGACAGTTACATTCTTCATTTTTTTTCAGGGATACATGAGTAAATTCTCGTTCACATCATACTCCAGTATCTTGGTAGCATTTGACGATGGAATTATCAAGCATTTCTATGCATGCTAATCAGTTCCTTTTACCATTATCTTTAGACTTTGTTTCTACCTTCATATGTAGAACTACAACTTGAAGCCTCTACCATGCCCATGCATGCTTTAGTATATGAATATATCCCCACCAATTAATCGATCTTCTGAAGAGTAGTATCGCAGCCAGAGAGTGTGGCAGCCGGCCGGGCCTTGCCGGTTTCTCCAAGTGATCTCCATCTTCTGCCTGAAGCAGCTCAACTTCACGCGAGCTTTCCAAGGAAGGAATAAAGGCAAGAGATCAGTGAAGTATTTGCACGAGGCTTGCGGCCAAGGGAAAGCCCATCCTTTCCTCTCACTTCGTAATAACAACAACATATATAGTCATCTCGCTCTGATCCATGGCTCCTCTCGCTAGCGAGCTGTTGCAGCTAGCGAAGCCATGGATTCTTTTGGCAGAAGCAGCAGCAGGACAGGCTACAGCTGCCAAGGCCACTGGCATCCTCCTCCCTCTGCCCGATGCCTCTGCGTCTACCTCTTGCTGTCTCTGACCCTCTTCGTCCTCGTCGCGGCCGTGCTGCTCGTCGTCTTCGTCACGAGGCTCAAGAAGCCGACCTTCTCCCTGCAGTCCATCCAGATGGACAGGTCGTTCAGCCTCTCGTCGTCGTCGTCGACGACGTCGAACCGCAGCAGCGCCGCCAACGGGACGTCGTGTTCGGTGGCGTCGCTGCTGTTCGCGGCGCAGAACCCCAACGGGATCGGGATAGGTTACGGCTCGACGGCCCTCGATGTCGCGTACGCGAACGAGTCGGTCGGCGCCATGGACGTGCCGGCGTTCTACCAGCCGCCGGAGAGCAGCAACGAGACGGTGCTCATGCACGCCGTGTTCCGGCAGTCCAACGTCAGCCGGCTCGTCGTCGGCGAGCTGTCGTCGCAGAGCAAGTACATGGAGATCAGGATCTCCGGGAGCATCGACGCCCGCACGCACCTCATGAACTTCCCTCTGCCGAAAGTTCAGGTTCAGAATCTCAGTCTCGCCCTAGCTATCTATCACCCTCTTCTTTCTTCCGATTCTGAAGCTTGATGTTTCCAGTGATTTCAGAACGCTTAGATTATAAAATTTTCTCAGAACTTTTGGGTACAGTTTTCTCTTGATTGCAGGATACGAACTAATTACACTGATATAGTGCTCCGGGAAGGAATCAAGTCAGTAAGTACACGCAAGGTATATACAGTATATAGTGCTATACAAGTAATGTGATATGTATATATTTTATGGAGAAAAGCTAGCGTACTCTTGAGAGTACGGATTCCTCCGTACTCCCGACGAGTTTTGTAATCCAAAATTATTATCGATTGATCCGAACAATTGATCCTTTTCGTCTCGTTGAAATGTAACTCCCGCCTCCTTTCCTCCGCCGAAAGATGATTAGCCAGAAGCGACAAAGGAGGGGAGCTGGGGAAGGCCGACGATGGCAGGGTCATAGAAGCTTTGCCCCTTGCTTTACAGAAATTGTTCTGAACTTACTAAATGACCTTATTTAGACGAAGAAACAGTTCGGATTGGTCGATAATAATCTCGGATTGAAAAAACTCGTCGGAAGTACGGATGAAAAAACTCGTCGGAAGTACGGATGAATCCATAGTTTCGAGAGTACGCTAGCTTTCCTCTATTTCACATGTGCCGCATGTTTCTGTCAGTGTGATTGATCAGATTTTAGTGGTTCTTCTGCAGGCTCTCCTCGTATCTACACTACCTCACGTCTCACAGAAGTGCTCTATAAAGCTTGACATGAGGTCAAGATGGGAGAGGAAAAGGCTCGAAGATTTAGGATGCTGATTAAAATGTACAGGGATTTATCACGTTTGTAACAGCACCATTAATTTGTAGCTTAGAAAAGATTATTTATCCAGCGCTCCCATGTTAATCAATGCATGTAAATAAGATTTTCTTAACTTGTAACTGTTCATTTACATCTAGCAAAACATTTTTAGCAAATACTCCGATGACATGGATTTTCTTTCCGTCGATGATTGCAAAACGAATTCGCCAACGAGCTTATTTCTTGTTTGGAGATTAGATGCACCCTAGGCCCCTTTTGATTTATGTACTGTTGTGTTGATGATGTGACGATCAGCGATTAATCTTAGGGATTGGCTTCACATCAGGCGACTGAGAGTTATTTATCTCTCAGTCGATTTCCTATACAGTTGATCAAACGTCCCTATAGGACATATAAAAGATCTAACGGTAGCATCTAGCTACGTAAAAATCGACTGGAACTTATTTAAAAATCAGTCGCCTGAGAAGCAGCAAAACCGTTAATCTTAACGAGGATTTTATGGTCTCGGAGGTGATGGCACGAAGCGTTGTTCTCTTTATCTTATTTTATTTGCTTATAATTAAGTTAAATTTTGAATTTTTTTTTAGTTAACTTGGAAAGTTCGGTTTAGAGATTCATTTGACTTACTTTTTACCTTTGGGACATATCTTTGATTAAAAAAAGAACGAACTGGAAAAGCATATAAGATAAATTCTATGTTTAGAAAGAAAATGCTACTGACTTCAACCAATGAAATAATTTAATAATGCAACTAACCATGAGTCTTGGATGCAGTACCAAATACAAAAACTCAAGAAGTAACATTATGCTTTTAGCTTTCAACAAGATTATGAAATCAAATATCACAATGTGTCTTTTAGCTTCAACAAAATTATGAAACCATAATTTAAATCTATAACAAATCAGCGAAATTTTCATACTGCCGATGAGTTCCAACTCAACCTCTAACCGCAGATATTTATACACACGTAAATGACAAAACAACATACTACAGCAAGCCAGATGGGAAGTTCCCTTTTCCATTCCAAGAAAAGACTTAAATTTTAATAAATCTGGACACTACACCGACAACACGTGGTCCGACAACCTAGCATCGACAACCAACGACAGTGGTCCGACAACATGGTGTCGACAGCACAGTTAACTATCCTTGGCATGTCATGAGGCCAGTGGACAAAAGTGCATCTCAGGCCGCTCTCCTCATGGTGGACTATGTCGTCGGCCACAAAGGCCTGCCGACACAACCAACTCTCCAACGGTGACCCTCTGTCCTTGTCGCCCTGACAAGTAGACCCACAGGCCATGCTGGTATCATCGGTCACATGTAGGTTGACGACGTAAAGTTATCACATGGGGCTTGCAGGTTAGGACGACACCAATAAAACCTAACATGTGGACCCCACGGGGACCGCTCGGTGTCATTGGACTTCATGTAGGTCGACGACACCGATCTCTCCAAGGGTTGCAACCCGAATATATACTATCTGTCACGAGGCCGATAACACAGATAGTATTCCTTGAGTGCTTGATTCCTGTCTATCTTTTGTCCTACCCTCTTGAAGTACTTCACGATAGTATTCCAATGGGCTCCCCTGATGGCATCCCCAATTGTCTTTGCTATCATTGTGTTAAGCACAGGTCTCGCAAGCATTGGATTTCACGTCAATCCCCTTTCTCACTATGGAAGCAAGCATGTAATAAGACGAACATTGTGTTGTTCATGCATGGCGCAAGTATGTCAACCATGGGACAAGGTGATGAGGTGGGCACACCAGCTTGACGGTCATCGGTGCCACTGCCCCATGCCCTGGCCTCTCTCCCATTCCCTCTCTCATATTTCTTCCTCTCCCATATTTCATTGACCCCTAACAAATCCTCACCGGTGACTAAGACACAGCCTCACCACTCTTAATTTGATGTCTTTGATGGGATTTTGTTGGACTTAGAGATGAAGTTGGATGCTTAAATTGGGTTGAAAAAGTATCACGCAAGTACAAAAACATTTTATTTGCTCTTGTAAAATATCTTGTTTACTCTCGGAAAACGTTATGTTTATTCTATCAAAACATCGTGGGTAACATATCTAGTGCTAATGTTTATTGTGTGCTAAAATGCTAACAACAGATATGTCGGGGATTAGATCACGGCCCATTGCCATGGCCCACTCCCTGACGGCCCAATCGAACAGCCTACCAGGGCCCAGCTCCTTGGAAGGTTCTATCAGTCCCATGTGCATCCTGCCGAAACAACTTCATGGGCGGCGCGGTGCATGAATGACCCTAGATTCTGTTTGAGTCCGACTCGAACGAGTTCTGCACTGCCTACGTGAAGACCGGACGTGGTTTCCGGATTGGACTAGGAGTCGTGATCCCCAAGATTAGGAGTTTACCTTATCTACCGTAGGTCATATTTAGCATGTATGAGTTCGTTATCGATCTCGTAGTTAGCTTACCGATATTCCCTCAGAGGTCGGTTTGCTGCACTATATAAACAAGGCTCCTACGGCGTGTAGAGGGACTTGATCCGGCTTTTGTATCTACTAGACACCGATCTTCGCCAGACACCCATAATCTCGCCGAGACTTGTTCGTCTCGTCGAGCCATCTCTTGTATTCATCTACGATATATAAGAAAGGCTAGGCGTAGGGCTATTATCTCCCGAGAGGCTGAACAGGGATAAAACCCCCATCTCGCGTTCGATTCTTTGTTCGTGGTTGTTTTGGCGTGTCTCCTATCTCCTCTTTGAAGAATCTTGGTTGACTTGGGTCAATATCCCAACCGTCGACAAGATATAAACCATCAGATTCATGAGGAGCGGCTTAAATTTGAAAAGGTGGAAGCTCCCTTTCCCACTTATAAAGTTAGTGGGTTTTCATGAAAGTGAGAAAAAGGAATTTCACCGCTCCTTATGGATCAGATGAATTAGATATGTTATTAATCATGTTAGCACTCAACGGAAATTGAACACTTTGTCTGACATCGTGTTTACTCTTAGTAAATACTGATTTTAATTTTTAACCGGGTGTGATCTCTCGTGAAGAGCTAAAAAACTCAAAAAAAAAAAAAAAAAAAGGGCCCGCGAACTCGAAGCGGGAAGCCTCGCAGCCGCTGGGACGTTCCTGCCACGTCGTCGTCGTCCAGCAAGTCGGTGGGCCCCACGTGCTTGCCCACCAACGCAAACGAACGGCGCGCCGGCGCCACGGGGTCGTTGCTTCCCCGCGCTGACAGAAACGGCTCTTCCCGGCCTCACCCCGGTCGACCCACCCTCGCTCGCAAAACCGCATCCGCTCACTGACCCGTGGGCCCGCGCCCTCCGGACCCACGGGCCAGCGAGTGAATCCGTGGGCCCGCCTGGCGGTGCCGCGCCGAACTTCGAGAGCTTTTCGCTCGGAAAGCCGGAAAGCTTCCCGTCGACGTCGCGTCCTCCCTTTTCCCAATCAGCCCCGCGTCTCTCCTCCACTGCTTGCTCCGCCGCCGCCGCCTCCGCATCCGCTTCACACCGTGGCAGACTCGCCGTAGCCGCCGCTGATGCTTCTCCGCCCCGTCTCCTCACCGCCTTCCCACCACCTCTCCGCTGCTCGCCGGAGCGCTGCCCCCGCTACCGCGCCTTTCTTCCTTATCCTCCGGCGCCGCCAGCGAAGGCGCCACCGCCCGTACTTGCTCCTGCGGGCTTCCCTCTCCGACCTCCTCGCCAGCCTCCCGGCCTCGCTCGCCCTCGTTGGCCCCGCCGCGGTCGCCGCGGCGGCGGCTGTCGCCTCCTCCCTCTCGCCCTCGTCGTCCTACTCGCGGAGCAGCCTCCCGCCGCCGTCCCCGGACCCGGATTACCCCGAGGCGTGCGGGGATGTCGCCGGCGAGTGGATCCTGTTCACGAGCCCGACGCCGTTCAACCGGTGCGTGCTGCTGCGGTGCCCGTCCGTGTCGTTCGAGGACGGCGGCGTGCTGCTCGACGGCGTGAACGAGCGCCTCCTCACCGAGGAGCGGCACTACGTGAACCTGAGCCGCGGCCGCATCCCCGCGGCGGCGCGTGGCGGGGATGGCGCCTGCGACATATTGTATCAAAGGATTTGCATCCCTTTAGAGGACGGTGGGGTTATCGCGCTTGATTGGCCTGATAATTTGGATTTGGATAAGGAGCATGGGCTTGATTCCACAGTATTTATCGTGCCCGGCACGCCTGAGGGGAGCATGGAGAGGGGTATCAGGATGTTCGTGTTAGATGCTCTGAAGAATGGTTACTTCCCCATTGTGATGAATCCCAGAGGGTGTGCCGGGTCACCCCTTACTACACCAAGGTTAATCCAGCTCTTCGTTTCTTTCCTAGTCTAATTTTTTCCACATTAAGATTGCTCAGGTTATACCATAACTGCAGTAGATGATCAGCTATTAGCAGTCCAGAACAGTTCTTCAGGAGCAAAATTAGACTCTTGGTATTGTTCATAAGTGTTTACTAATTGATATTCGTATTTTGCTTTGGGACTTCTCAATTTGTGGTACTTGTATTTGTTATACTTATATAGCAGTCTTTGTCTTGCCCATTTCTGAAGTCTGATTTGATGAATTACTGTTTATAGAAGTGTAAAATCTAGTGGCTGTTTGTACTGAAGTGTAACGAGAAGTGACTAGAAAAGTTTAGAGTAACAAGTGAGTCTTATTGCTACAAAACAACACAAGTTTCATTTCGGAATGGTAGAAACAATGATTGAACTGTATGTGAAAATGGCCATTCTTGCAGTTTTCAAAGTTGATCATTTTCTGTGTAATCATTTTTTGGTAGTGGAAATAGATAGGTGACTACACATAATTGAGCTTAAAGTATTCCTTGTAGCAAATCTTTAGCAAGAAAATTTTGGACAGTGTAGTCAAGCATAAGTGTTAGCTTGTCTCTTACCTGCTATTCTACTAAATGATTAGCAAACATATTTGAGATTGGTGATGCTGGAAATTATTGTAACTTGGGGACACCAGGAACCTTTGTTCTGATCACTTGCACATTCTAATATTGCTGACTTCATGGCTTAGTGCACCCCTTTTATCCCGTAATTGCATTAGTATACCTATCCATGTTTGTACATATTTTCTGAGGTGAGGCTGTGATGGATATCTGTTCTAAAATTCTAGGACTCTTAAACTACATGTTTATGTAGGTTATTTACAGCGGCTGACAGTGATGATATCAGCACAGCAATACGCTTTATCAACAGTAAAAGATCATGGACAACACTAATGGGTGTTGGATGGGGATATGGTGCCAATATGCTGATGAAGTACCTTGTGGAAGTTGGGGAGTCTACTCCTGTAACTGCTGTTGTTTGTATTGACAATCCTTTTGACCTACAAGAGGCCACAAGATCATTTCCGCATCATATAACTCTTGATCGAAAGCTCACAGCTGGCTTGGTCGACATCCTGCGTTCCAATAAGGTTGTGATCCCATCATGCTCTTCGAATATTTGTCCTTATTTCTCATGCTCTTGCATATATTCACATGCACACAATCTAACAGGTGCCCATGTGCACGCATCAATTCACGGAACATGTGCAAAGTGTTTTTGAGCAAAATAGAACAAGTGCAAAGTCATTTGTTATAAATAGCCAGTGCATGTATGTCTTTTTAAAATACTTTATAAAGAGAACAAAACTGTAAGAAGCTTCTCCTGAAATGGACTTGACAAGTCACTGCATTTAAAAGTTTTTCCTTTTCCAGGGAAGGACATTTAACTCAAGACAACTGATTGTTATTCTTTCAGGAACTCTTTCAAGGAAAAGCTAAAGACTTTGATGTTCAAAAAGCTTTATCTGCTAATTCTTTGAGGGACTTTGATGGAGCAATATCCATCATTTCCCATGGGTTTGCTACTGTTGATGACTTCTATTCAGAAAATAGCACAAGATTGTCAGTTGCACATGTGAAAATACCTGTACTATTTATACAGGTATAATTCTGAACTATATTTACTATAAGCAATGGTATACATTAGTTAACTTGTCCTTCACATATCATGTTAAATCTCAATGTCAGGACATCGAAATAATTAACTTTTATGTTATGCTGAAACCTGAAATCTTTCTTGCCTTGTCAACACCATCTTTCTGGTTATCTCATTGTGAAGCCATATCTTGCAGAGTGATGATGGAACGGTGCCACTTATTTCAGTACCGCGCAACTCAATATCTGAAAATCCTTTTACAAGCCTTCTCCTTTGTTCCTGTGTACATTCCACTGTCTTCACTTTTGATAGATATGCTGTATTATGGTGCCAGAATATTGCATTAGAGGTATATATTCTCATGTTTCTCTATTTGACTTTCATGTAGTACTTCAAACACAGACAGGAGTAAACATGAATATTTCTAATCTTCAACAAGATTTCCATAAAGAAAATCCATCTATTGTCATTTTTCAATATAGTGTACGCTGTCTTTGTGTGCATGCGCGTGCCTGCATGTGCAAACACACACGTGCTTATGCACACATGCTCACTGATAATCTGCCTAGACGGATCTCCTGCAACTGTTTGGCCCTTTTTTTCTCCATTAGTAGTGGTTTTCTAATTGTTAAGGGTCAGATGCTTTAATGATCTATTGTAAGTAGTTCATACACAATTTTGCTCGCATTTTTATACGGAATTTATCATTCTTATGCATCGCTCCTGTAGGTGCAACTTCCATTTTGCATATTCCAGCT
This sequence comes from Raddia guianensis, assembly GCA_036346415.1. Lineage (NCBI taxonomy): Eukaryota > Viridiplantae > Streptophyta > Magnoliopsida > Poales > Poaceae > Raddia > Raddia guianensis. The sequence goes on along the minus strand of CM070542.1, from coordinate 31,387,735 downwards.
GTCATGTAAAGTTGTTATTTGGATTTGTGCAGTGGCTGTCAGCAGTGGAGTTTGCACTTCTGAAGGGCAGGCATCCACTTATCAAAGATGTGGACATTACTATTAACCCATCCAAAGGTGTAGCATTTGTTGAACCCGAAATGAATGATAGGAAGATTCCAAAAGTCAATAATTTCCATGAGCGCTCTCAATTTATTCTCTACAATAATGTTCCACGTGGAATAAATGGGCTGCTGGTTGATTCTGCAAAAGGATATTCTGGTGCTCAAAAGAAAGAAAATGTGCAGTTAAAATATAATGACGTAGATGCTGTAAGGAAAGATTCAGAAGTAGAAGAGCCAGAAGAGAGTTCTGAAGATGTTGAAAAAGGTCAAGTACTGCAATCAGCAACTCTTGTGATGAATATGCTGGATGCTACCATGCCTGGTACTCTGGATGATGATCAGAAGAAGAAGGTAGAGAAGACTTAGCAATCACTGATTCATTGTTATGTGAAGTTCATATATCTACTTCTCAAAAAAAAAAGTTCATATATCTACTCATTCCTTGGTCCTAAAGAAAGGGGTTTGGACTTTGAACTAGCTCCTAGTTTGTTGTATTTTTCTTTTAGGATCTGTACTCTTTTCACAAATAAAGTTACAGTTAGCAATCTACTCATTGCTTGGACCTAAAGTAATGAGTTTGGACTAGCTCCTAATCTATTGTAATTTCCATTTTGGATTTTCACTCTTTTCACAAATTAATGCGTTAAAATTAGCAATCAAGTCACTTTAACTTTTTTTTTTCGAGCAACAAGTCACTTGACTTTTTAAACATTACCAAGCCACTTATTTCAAGTTATGTTTTACTCTTTTGTGTTTTATGCCATGTGTTAGACATAAAGAGTGAATGTTCGATATTTCTACAATAAGGGCATTCGATCATAAAAACTTCATATGAAATGAAAAATTACCTTTTATGCATATATCACACAGTATGTTTCTTTCAAGCCCAATGGAAAAGTTAAAATCCTGTGTGCATTTTGACATTCTATTTCTAGAAATATAGGGTACTACTTTTCATAAACATCTTAATTGTTATTTATAACGCTCGGTGTTTAATTTATTCAGACTGTAATTGTTGGGAATATTTTTAACACTTGTGGAATTCTGATTCAACTAAATACAGTCGTTTCCAATAGATTCAAGTTATATTTTTGATCCATTTGAAGTGAAGGTGCGAGCTGTTTGAATGCTTCTTCCATCTAGATGGATCTGTTGTGAATCCTGTAGCATTTCTACTAAGCTGAATCTTTAGGTTAACTGAGATCCCCAAAATAATATCATCCTAAATAAGGGACAGTATGTTTGTTTTTCTGGAAAGGAATGCAGTTGGTTGTTATTGTCTTCAAGGTGCTTACCTTTTTCTTTCTTGTCATAAGGTTCTGGTAGCCGTTGAACAAGGTGAAACTCTGGTGAAAGCTCTTGAAGAAGCTGTACCTGAAGATGTGCGTGGAAAGCTCACAAGTTCTGTGACTGAAATTTTACAATCCAAACGAGAAAATTTCAATTTAGAATCATTGAAGCGACTTGGCTGGACTAATGCAAGATCAACTGCCAAGACTGCAGTCCAAGAAAAGATCAAAGGTTCAGATCAGGAAAGTGGGTTGAAGGATGCCAAAATGAATGATCAGAACAGAAGTGTTGCAACCATTGGTGAGGGTGAACAAAAAGATACTAGTTTGACTTCAAACGACAATAATCTCAGAGAAGGCATCGAGTCAGCGCAAGGAAAGCCTTCCCAAAAGTCTGGGTTTGTTGGAACTGGAACAGAAATGGGTACATTGGATAGTGAACAAATTCAACCCAATAAATCAGAGAAGGCAAACTCTGGAACAATTGAAGGCAGTGAAGAGCAGCATAAAACCGATCAGTTCAATGAAACTGCTCCAAAGCACATTTCTGATGATCAATCAACGACCAGCTCAAATGAGGCTCCTAGAGAGCGAGCGCAATCTCCAGATACTACAGTCGAGCAGAATGCAGAGTCTCATGTGGTAGAAAAGGAAGGTGATACAGTTCGTGCCACTGAAGATAAGCCTGCACAGAATTTTACTGATCAAAATATGCAAGCCTCTAAAACAGAAGAATCTAAACCTTCCCCAGTCAATGTGACACAGGCATTAGATGCCTTAACTGGATTTGATGACTCGACTCAGATGGCTGTCAATAGTGTATTTGGAGTCCTCGAAAATATGATTGACCAATTTGAGAAACAGCATGATTCTGAGAATGGGGATAGCTCTGATGGAACTGCCGATGAACCTTCTGTGGATGGGACTGAATCTCAAGTGATAGGTGATATGGACAGAGAATCAAGTGAGAAAATAATAGATCCAGCATCTAATCAACAAGAGAATATCAGTCCTAGAAGACTTAATCCAATCATGTCTGAGGATGACACTTTTGGTGAGAAAAATTCCAATCTAAGCATAGTTTCATCTGCTAAAGGAAAGATAAGAAATTATCAAAGATATAGGGCTGATAGCTATGTGGATGCTGATGGTACAAAGCAGGCAAGTGGCTTACCTGACTATTTATTGGATGTAGCAGTGAACTCTTACCTGAAGGCACAGTATGCATTGTACCTTCGTGAATTTCTTTCTACACAATTGCAACTCAAATCACCAGATTTGAATTCAGCAACTGATCTTTTCCTTGATCCACAAGAGGGTAAATGGAAAATAGCAGATCAGATGGCCAATGTGCACGATGAAATTTCTAAATATGACAAACATAGTGTCGTTGTGGAAGAGATTGAACATGTTCATTCCTCCCAAGCACCATCTAGAATGGACAACGTTATTGAGCCAACCGGCTTGGTTATGAAAAATTCTTTGAATTCTAGTAACAAGGCAAGTCAACAGAATAATATAGTAGCAACCAGACTGCCTGATAATGTTTTGAGAGAGGCACTGACAAGCTTCATTATAGATGAATTAGAAAATTCTCTCAAAATTGAAGTTAGTCGCAAAATAGGGATAACAAACACTGAGCATCTTGAAAGAAATCTTGCAAATGATGTAGAACGACTTGCTGCTCAAGTTTCTAGAGCTATTGTGCTTGACTCTGAATTATACTCCGCGACGTGCGTGCAAAGGAATCCAACAACTGTGAAATTTGGTGTGATTCATGGAGAAAATGTTATTGAAGCTGTCTCAACTGCAGTCCAGCGATCTCATGATCTGAGAAACATTCTTCCAGTGGGTGTCATAGTTGGTGTAACTTTGGCATCTTTGAGAAATTACTTCCATGTTGATGTGTCTAAGCATGACCAGATGAAAGCCACTGTCAAGCCAGGAGTTTTTAATGAGGATCTGATTGTTCATGATTCTGGCAAAGCAAATACAGATAATTCCTTAGAAAAAGAAGGAATTATAAATAACATTTCCCTTGAAAAAGAAGCAAACATTTCTCATGAAAAAGTAGCAAACATTACCCATGAAAAAGAAGGAAACGCAGATAATCCTTCATCAGGAAATGAAGCAAACACAGTTAATCATGTCAAGAAAACTGTTGGGCACAAACAGCAGAGGATGATAAGGTCACAGGGTCAAGGTATGATGGTTGGTGCTGTAACTGCTGCCCTTGGTGCCTCTGCTTTAGTAGCACATCATCATGTAAGTAAATTGATGCCCCAAAGTTTCATTCTTATTTGTACTTTTCATTGTGCCATCTTTAGTGGTCGCTTTTGCTTAATTTGTTTATACATCATTCTGTTCATGTTAAAAGTTACCTGGATGAAATCAAATAAGTCCAAGAGTGCACAGGACTTCATTCTTATAACAGACTTATATTCCTCACTAAACTAAAAACTAAAATAGATACCAGCCGCATATTTGAGTTATTTGTAATTCCTAATCCATATTGTTGGAGCATTTGTGTTTAATATGTTTTTCTAGCAATAAATGACTTTATATTTCAGCAAAAGGCGGCTGAAAACAATGATAGCATGGACTGCACAGCCTCTCAGCATGAGCTTGATGAAACTGCACAGGAAAAGAGCCAGAACAACTTAATGGGCAGCTTTGCTGAGAAAGCCCTATCTGTTGCTGCTCCTGTAGTACCCACAAAGGGTGATGGTGAAGTTGATCATGAAAGGTCTATTTAATGTTACTGTTGTTTCGTTTCGTTTCGTTTCCATTCCATTTCTTCTTCTCTCTTTGTGTACTCTTGAATGCTCTTACACATCCAAGCTTTTACATGCAGGCTTGTTGCGGTTCTAGCTGAATTAGGACAAAAAGGTGGGATTTTGAGGTTTGTGGGGAAAATTGCTTTACTCTGGGGAGGTATTCGTGGCGCTATGAGCTTGACTGATAGGCTCATCTCATTCTTGCATATCAGTGAACGCCCCTTATTTCAGAGGTTAGTCTTTCAAAGCTCCAATGCATACCAGAAAATTAATTTAAATAGAGGCTGAAAGCACAGTTCAATTGGTTCCTCTTTACCAAATGGATTGTGCTAGAATGATGTGAAATTCTTAAAATAATTTGCACTGTTTTTGTTCTCTTTTCAAGTAGCATTAGTTGTCAGTTTTAGTGCCTGCATGATGTGTGTGAAATCTGCAGTTTATATATAATTTGGTATGACATAACATAGAACTTAAGACAAAATGGTTGTGTGCTAGGAAAACAAATAGGTGCTAACATAATGTGTTGAAGTTGTTAGATATATGTGTATATGGGCCTATGTGGGCCTTTCCTATGTATATAGGCTTTCCTATTATGCCCTTTGTACCTGCATATATACTGGCCTATTGGCCCTAGATGAATAAGTGCTTTTCATAACATGGCATCAGAGCAAAATTGAGTTAGGGTTTTCACTAGCGTTGCACTTATGCCCCTCTCTTCTCCACGCTCTAATCCTCGACCTCGTTGTGCCTCTACCGTTGGCTCTAACAGCCGTCGTTATCTTGTCCTCAACCCCGTTGTGCCTCTACCGTTGGCTCTGCTCGTCGTCGGGTCACCGTTGCTCGGCGTTGGTCGCTCCTCGCACGGTTGGCTGCCCCTCTCCCCGCCGTTGCTCGTCCCCTGCTCCTTCAAGACTGGATCTTCCTCCATCGAGGTTCGTCATCGTTGCCTCCCCTCTTTGCTGCCTGCTGCCGCTTTCCACATCCCGCTGCCCCGGCCCGATTTACGCCGTTACCCAGCCACAGATCCCGTGCTCTCTGCCGCCGGCCAGGGGCCGCCACTCTCTGCGGGTGGCCGCTGCCGATCGCTGCGCTGTCGCTGGGCAGCTACCACTGGGTCGCCGCCACTATCGTTTCCTCGCACGCACGACAGCTTCGGCTCTATGTCTTGTGGTAGTCCGGCTCTCTGCCTTTGTCTTCAGTGCGGTACATACAGCTTTTAGGTAAAAAATGGGGCAAAGAGGAAAAAATAAAAAATAATAAAAAAGTTGTTGGGCATCGTTTTTGTTCCTCTCTGCTTGGTGATTTTTTATGGCCTCAACTACCAATATTGGTCCCTCTGCATTGTGCTATTCATAATTCAAATAACATTGAAACTGGACCTAGATAGATCAATGTTTTTGTAAAAAACTGAAGATACACAGTGAACTAATGCTATTAATGATAGTTATAAAACTGTTTTGTTTCTACTAAAACATAGGATTTTTATCATGTATGCCATTATAAAGTCATCTGGAATCACCACAACCATTACAAAACCACAAATATTATAGATGCCATTTCATAGTGCTCTCTAGTTTCACCTATGCCATTATGTACACTCTGTATGGCATACGGGATAAAAATACGTTGAGAAATACGGAAATACGGTGAGGACCCACATGTCAGTTTTTCCTCCTCTCGTCCCTCTTCTCCATGGTTAGTTGCCGGTGACTGGTGGTGACCTTGGCAGCGGCGAGTGGTGGCGACGAGCTTGGCGGTGGCGGCGAGTGGACAGCAGCGAGCTCAACGGCGGCGGCAGCGAGCAGCGGCGGCGTGCTCCGAGCTCGGGACCGGGGAAGATGGGGGAGGTGGGAGGAAGGAGGAGGAAGGAGGAGGCTGGAGAGCATGACATGCGGGTCCCACTTGTCAGTTTTTTATTTCTTGTGTATTTGCTTCATAGAGTGTACATAATGGCATAGGTGAAACTAGAGAGCACTATAAAATGGCATCTATAATATTTGTAGTTTTGTAATGACTGTGGTGATTTCAGATGACTTTATAATGGCATACATGATAAAAATCCTAAAACATATTATAAACTTTTTTGTTCCTTTCGTTCCCCTCCTTGATCTTGATGCTATCCATGTAGCTAGAGGTGGTTATCAATATCCTCTCTGTCTCCCCTCTTGGCTGAATGTAAATGCATGATCTCTCTCTCCAAAAATGTCATCAGATGTTCAGATATGGCATATTTTCTTGAATTGCGTGTTTCACCGATTTGATTTTGTTTGTACCCAGCTAATTTTTCCTCATTTTTAGTAGTGTTGCATTGTTTACATTTCTTTTTTTTTCTATGGGCACTGAAACTCTGGAAAAGGAGCAACCCTTAAAACTTTTGGTTCAGCAACTTTTGCATGCTTGGCATGTCATATAATTGCAAAGAAATAGATCTCGTGATCATTTTTTCATATACCTAACAGTCTGAACTGCAGTGCCTGGTCAGTGAAACCGGCATGGCAACATTTATGTTTTATTTTATAATAAAGCATTTGGAGCAATATTAGTAAGGCGGAATTTCTGCTGTATAGTCATTTTAAATATATCACATCTTTTTCATGGTGATTTCCAGTTATCACTTATCCTTGTTCCTTTTGCACATTCTTAGGATCATAGCATTTTCCTTCATGGTCCTTGTTCTATGGTCCCCTGTTGTTATTCCTCTACTGCCAACACTTGTTCAAAGTTGGACGATAAGTGCTTCAACAGGAATTGTTGGATATGCTTGCATTATCGGACTCTATGTATCTGTAATGATACTTGTGATGCTATGGGGCAAAAGAATTCGTGGCTACGACAATCCAGTTGAGCAATATGGGATGAATCTTGCATCTGCCTCAAGGGTATAAACAGTCTTCCCTATGCAATTATACTTGTTATTGTGTATAAGGATATCTAAAATGCTCCCATCACTTATATATAACTTCTTACATTCAATTCCAGGCACGAGAATTTTTTCAAGGTCTTGTTGGAGGTGTAACTGTCGTTGGATTGGTGCATTCAATAAGCATTTTGCTTGGTTTTGCAACTTTTCGGGCAGGGTTGTCTTCAATCTTAGCTAGACCCTTCGATCTCAAATCTTCAAGTAATGTATTTTTGCTAGCTCTTAGAGGGTTTATCACAGCTACAAGCATTGCTGTGGTGGAAGAAGTGGTTTTTAGATCATGGCTTCCAGAAGAAATTGCTGTGGACCTTGGTTACTACAATGCCATCCTGATATCTGGAGTTGTTTTTTCTTTAATTCACTGGTATGTCTATGCTGGCCATTATCCCTTTTATTAATTCACTATATTATTTACCATTCATGTTACATCTGGTAAATTCTTAATAGGCATTCAACACTAGAATTTGTATCTAAAACCCATTGAGCAACTGACTGAGTTTGGAGGAAACTCCAATGACTTGTCAGTTGTCACCTGGTAGTGGGAGTGTGGGACTATGTGGGGGAGGGTGAAAGAGCAAAGAGGAGAAGGAAGGGAGTTGCCGGAAAGAAAATGGACTCAGTAAAGTTATTTATGGTTAGTGGGCTGTAGAAGGATTCAATAATAGCAAATTTTTATATTTCTATAAAATCAAACATGATTTTGCCCCATCAACAAACAAACTAGACACCTTTCTGTTGCAGCCTTAGATGCTATTCATAAAGAAAAGCGGTTTCAAGCAATAATGTAAAGAAGTCCAGAATACAATATTCATGTGTTAAATGATTGTCTAATACAGAGCATAATTTATCTGTCACCAAGCACCATGCTGACCTCCCTACAAATGAATGGCAGGTCACTACCTTCTGTACCAGGTTTCTTGCTACTTTCAATGGTGCTTTTTGGGCTCAAACAAAAAACGCAAGGGAAGCTCGCTGCACCAATCGGCCTACGTTCTGGAATCATGACTTCTAGTTATCTAATACAAAGCAGTGGAATGATTACATCCAAACCTGACACTCCATTCTGGATGATTAGCACCTATCATCTGCATCCTTTTGATGGTGTAATTGGCTTGAGTATTTGCGCACTACTTGCTATCATACTCTTCCCTCAAAAACCTGTTCAAAGAGATACTTCTGTGTTGTGAGAAGCAGAAGAGAAAAAAAAACACTCTTGACATGTAGCCAGTGGGGTGAGCTTTCATCAAAGGCATCTTCATCGCCGTGCAAAATCTATTGAATGAAGGACCTCTCTGACGTATATCATGTTAAATCACGGCTCAAATTTCTGATGTGTTGCAACTTGTTGGCTGCTAAAGAGAAATGGCCGTTTGGCTGGCTAGACTGAGAAGTGCTGCTGAATTTATTGGCTTTGGGGCTGTCACTTGGTTATCTTGCCTTCATGCTAGGCGAATTTGTAAATTACCCTTTTCTGGATTTGTATGAACCTACTTGTAATCTTGTAGGTTATATTATTACCTCCATGGATAAGTTCTTCCGTTCCATATAACCAATAAGGTACGTATTATAACCGCAGTTAAACTTTATCTAAACTGTGCCTAATTGTTAACTCTTCACTGTTTCTGTGAATGTAGGCGGAACAGAATAAACCAAGCAAGTTGTTAGATATGCTTATGGAGAGAAACTAACAAATACGTTGGATAATGGCTACTATTTTAGCCATCTTGCCAAGTATGCTGTGCAGAGTCTCATCTGACTCCGTTCGACAGTTGCTTCATACTAATTACCTGAGTTCTAGGTTTGGTAGGTTTTGTCTTGGTCCTTTTTCTTTTTAATCTTTGTACACATTCATACGGACCATACCCCAAGTTTTGAGGTCGCAATTTTTGTACAACAAATACTCTTGTTTTGTAGAACAAATACAGTACTTAGAAAATATATCCATGGCATATAGTTAGTTCATGTCACATACAGCAATGCGAGTGTAATGTTACTTGAATCTCCACACATGACAACCTTCGCTAGGTACGATAGGTAAGTTTTTTTTTGTTATGCTTTGCAGGTAATATGATTAATATTGCTGGCTATGTGATAAGCTAAAGAGCTGGATAAATTAGATTTAGTGATATATGTTTGGTAATAGATAGGTGGGCTGTGTTTGTAAATGGGCCTGTCATATATTTGCAAGTGTTGGATGATATGGTGATCTACTTAAGTATGGTCGAATATCAGAATGCCATGTGGTCACACAATCACCAGCATAAGAGGCCATAAACACTCTAATGATATAAGAGGCTGTATAAACTTTAATAGATTGCACCAAAGAACAGGCCGGCGAAAAAAAAACCTAATTTTAGAGAAAATGCTCTTTTTTTTTTTGGGAAGAACACAATTTCGTGTTAAAGTGAACTGAGCCTAAGAAGCGTGAATTCCATTTATATGTGACTGCCATAAGGGTGAAGTTTTCGCATAGGTAGGCCATGAGTCAATATATTGCAATAAGAAACATAGCTAAAACTTGAAAATCAAGCATGCATTGATACTATAAAAGCATAGAAACGTAGAAGATTTTTGTCACATGCCATCTCAGCCCGAAATGGCCTAATTAGCCCAATACAGTTGCAAAGGATTGCATAGACATCAAATTGATGCTCCCCGCCACCAACAAAAGAAACCTACAATATCAAATGAAATTTCAGTTAGGTAAAATAAAAGACCACGATACACAAATGCAAAAAAAAAAACATGGCATGTATGTGCCGATTTAATCCACTGTATGGATTTTTTCTCTTCCACAAAGACAAAAACCGAAGAAATGTCATAGGCAGCACGACACCAACACAACCGAATAAATAAAGCCTGTGTAAAAATAAAATACTTCTTTTGCCTCCATAATATGCTATGGAATAAGGTGACTCTATAATATGCAATTTTCCTATGTAATGAAACACATGCACATCCAGCTTGGTTGCATGTAAAAAAGGATCAAAGCAAGAATAATCATAGGGAGGGCTCACCAAAAATTGCTTACTCTTGCATAGCGAAGAAAACAATCAAATAAGAACAGAAGTTCATATGTAACTAAGCAGTACAAAGGTAGAATCGAAGATCCTTTTAAATATGCTAGAGGACATGGTAGCCCCAACCCAGCATATACTTGTAACAGCCAACAATTGAAGACATATTTAGGAAAAGTAGTGCTGAAGTTTAAACAAGGGGCTGTAAAATGAAACTGAAATTTGAAGATATAAAACCAAAATAAAACGGTTTAAAACAAGGGGATGTATTAATTGTCAGAAACCAATGCTGCATACATCAAGAGGTCTAAAAGAATTACTGTGTAAGAATGATAGCTATGTGCAAAAGGATCTCATTTATTTCAGAAAAGAACATCTCCCTCATGCCGTCAGGTTTGTGCACGAATGAAGCAAGAACCTCCCAAAAAAACTTCTTTAACGGTGTCATCATATGGTTCAACCATAAAACCCCTTGAGTTGTTGAGATGAAAGGGTTAATGACCTGGTCTGGAAACGTCAATTTATGTAAGCACACAATGGATAATACCTTAGTGCTGCAGCAGTAAGCACATACCTCCTTATCATCAGGTGTTTGTAAAAGGCGCAACCAAGCATCTGGGCACTGAAAACCCGCTTATTCCATGACATAGATGGTTGTCTTTGTAAGCCAGAGAAAAGAACATGTAACACAATCTTTCAGTTTTCCTTAGTTCCCGATGCAGTTGTGCTAAACAGTAGATTATACCAAGCGTAAAGCAACCTGCTGGACAGTGGAAATTACAAAGCAAACAATAATTTTTTTTATACCGAGCAAACAATGAATGCCATGGATATGAGGACAAGAGGTAGCTCCATGAATTCAGCTAGGAAAACCAGGAAAAGAGCATCCAGTCTAGATTTGCATAGCACTTTTTTAACTGTTTTGCTAACCTTTTTGGTCATTTTGCTCTTCATTTTTGAACTTCGCTGTCGCCGCAGCTTGCTATGGAGGAGGAGCTGTCGCCGCAGCTTGCTATGGAGGAGGAGCCGCCGGCGACGGCGCCGTGGAAGGGGAGGAGGAGCTGCCACCATCGCCGCTTGCTGTGGAGGAGGTGCCGCCGCCGCCGCTAGGGTTTGGGGAGAGGGGATCGGGGGAGGATTTCCATCCGGGTGGCGGAGAGGTGGCAGCAGAGGCGGGAAGGGGCGGGAAGAGAGACGGGGAGGGGCGGCGCGGGGAGGAGGCGTGGGGCAGTACCAGAGAAGAGGAGGAAGAGCCGCCGGCGACGGCGCCGTGGAAGGGGAGGAGGAGCTGCCGCCATGGCCGCTTACTGTGGAGGAGGTGCCGCCGCCGCCGCTAGGGTTTGGGAAGAGGAGATCGGGGGAGCATTTCCATCCGGGTGGCAGAGAGGTGGCAGCAGAGGCGGGAAGGGGCGGGAAGAGAGACGGGAAGGGGCGGCGCCGGGAGGAGGCGTGGGGCAGTACCAGAGAAGAGGAGGCGAGAGGCAGCGGCGCGGACGAGGAAAGAGGGGAGCGGCAGCGCCGGGACGAATGGGGAAGGCGGCTAGGGCTGCCGGGCTGGTGAACCGTGAACGCGATGGACAGTCGGATGGAACCCGTGGGCACGATCGGACGGCCGCCGATTTTTCGGCGACGTGGCCACGCAGGAGCAGGCTCGCGGGGAAGGCATCGACGTGGCCTATCCTGGAGGCAGCCTGTCCGCGCTTTGTATAATAAAATTGATTGATTGATTGATTGATTGACGATTGATTGATTGATGTACAGAATAATTTTTAAAACAAGGAAAATAGCCATGTTACATGTACGCTCCTCGGTTCGCACGGTGAACCGAACCGGCATGTCCATTTTTTTTACCGGCCAGTTTATTTTATTAAAAAATATATAAGAAAATTAAGAAAGCCCATTATATTGCACAAATATGCATTACACATTTTAAAAAATATATAAAAATATATATTGAATTAAATAAATATACAACAGTAGCGAATTGAACCGGACCGAACCAAACAGAACCGTGCCGCTACTATGCGAACCGAATCGGGCTAGCCTAACGGGCTGAGGTGCTGGCTCAGATTCAGTTCGGTTCACCGAATCGAGCCGGCCCATTTCATAAACAGTACGATTCGATCCGATTCGGTTTGACTGGACCGGTCCATGTGACCACCTCTAGATGTATTGACTCGCCGTGCGGACCTGTTACACAGAGGTACGAGGCACCACGGTCCACGGGTTGGTGGCCCAACCCCAGCACTTGCTACAGCCAAAAAATTTCTCGCCGAGAGCTTCCCGCGAGATCGAACGGTGTAAGCGTGGCCACGTGGCAGAGCGTCCACAGCATGACAGCAGGAGAGGCTCGGCCGCGCGCCCGCGCCATGGGCCACGTGGCGAAAGCATCAGCTCGTGTTCGCTCCCACTCCCCACTCACCTCGCCTCCGCTCTCTGCCTTCCCATGGCCGCGGCGGCGGCTCACCTCCTCACCTCCGCACCTGCCACCTCTCCATCAAGGCCCCTCCTTCCTCCCTACGCCCGCCGCTGCACGCACGGCACCAAAGCTGCTAGGAGCCGCCTCTTCTACCGCGCGTCGCTTGGCCCCGACGGCTCCCTGGCCGCGCTTGCGGGCCCCAGGCCGGCGCCGCCGCTGTGGAGGCCGTACCTTCGGAAACACTCCTGTCTCATCTTCCCGCCCCCACGCGGCCGGCCCCCTCTCGCCGTCGTCAAGTTCTTCGGCGGCGCCTTCATCGGCGCTGTTCCCGAGGTCACGTACCGGTAAGTCGAATCCATCCGTAATCCCCGATTGCTTCCGCCGCTCGGAATCCATACACGGTCCCGTGCTTGGTGCCTTGGTTGCAGCTACCTGCTGGAGCTCCTGGCGCAGGAGGGCTTCCTCATGGTGTCCGTGCCGTACAACGTCACCTTCGACCACGAGGCGGCCGCGCAGGCGGTCTTCGAGAGGTTCCACGGCTGCTACGACGCGCTGCTCGATTCCGGGCTTCCGGAGGCCGAGCTGAGCGCGCTGGACATCGCGAAGCTCCCCCTCTATTCGGTTGGTCACAGGTGATCTTATAGCGTGGGAGTGTCGCAACTCGCACGCCACCTGTTCGATGCTTTGCCGTGTAGCGAATCTGAAGCTTTGCTTTGTTGGTCGTACTATTGTTTATCGTACTGTTTGATGTGTTGCAGCAACGGTGCGCTGCTTCAGTTGCTGGTGGGGAGCTACTTCTCGGAAAAGATACCAAAGGTTTGATTATATAATTAAATACCAATCCTTTGAATGGTGCAGGAGAATGAGGACAAAGATTTTGAATTCCTATTTTTTTTTATAGTAGTGCTTACTGTTTTGATTCTTCTTTTTTTGGGGATTCTGATCGTTCTAGGCTAATGCCATTGTCTCATTCAACAATAGGCCGGCTTCAGAGGCTGTTCCTTACTTTGAGCAGGTATTTGGCCTATGCCTTGTAGGCTTGTAGCAGTGTTTACCACATTGTGGTTATTTGTTATTACCTTATGGTGATGGGAGTAGATATTCTATTCCATGCGTTATTATTCCAAACTGAATGAAGAGATCCCAATCTTGCAAAATTGAAGAGGGAAACAAAGATGAAGTATTGACAATCCAGCTCCTATGTTTCAACCTGAGCATTTTATTTATTGGTAATAGTAATTGGTATAGTGAAGTGTGGAATGTGATATATTCTTTTGTTTGGGTTTGCAAAAGTTTGTAAAAACAAAGAGACTGTATTGTGAAATTTTACAAACTTGTCTGACTTAGCCTGTGATTCTGTGTACCTTACATTGGGACATGCTGCCAAGTATTTGACTACAGCTAACTGGCATTGAAATCAAACTGAACTTAATTTAGATGAAAGGTTTTGAGAATAATTTCTACTGAACAGTTAATCCTGTCTTGCCCACTTTCAATCCTTCATTTCCACATTATCAGCTTTTCTTTTGCAAAATTAGCATATGTTTACTGATACTGAACTGCAACCACTAGTAGCATATGCTTGATTTGGCCAAGGTTTGTGTTAAGGGGACGTGTTGATTTCTGCTCAGTTGTGTGTTTAACTCAGCCAGCTACTCTATACTGAAAAGTCAGGGGCCCAAAAAACTCGGGATCAATTATTTTAAATACAGGTACAAGACCAGCAAATTCATCCAGAACCTATTTAACATTTGCTAAGTTATGATTTAAAATTTAGAACTTAATAGGCTAGCATGGTGTCCGAGTAATATGTACAGTGCTACTTGATAACAGACAACTTGTGTTCAGAACTGGTTTCAGACTTTCAGTCTTGAAACATTGTGTTCTTAGTTTGTTGTCTAATGCCCTTGCAGTCTTGCTTCCTTTTTTTTTTTTCTGTTATTCTGTTTTCTCAACAGTTAAGTTGTTTTATTATGCAGATAGGACCCCTTCTTAGTCAGGTAACGCCTGTGATGGAGGCATCACCTGTATACTCTGTGGCCAGAAATGCATCAGGTGATTGTTCATTTACAGCTTACATTTTCATGATATTTACTAAATATAAATTAAGTCCCTGAAGTAATTTGGTTTATTGTTACCTGCATGTTGAGCCTTGTAACTTCACTGAGTTTGATGGTAAATCTACTTGGTTATTGTTTTGCAGCTTTCATAGTTCCAGCACTTCATGGAAATGCACTATCGTTGCTATGCTTGATTTTTTTTTTTTTTGACAATGCTTGCCTTGTATTAAAAAGAGAGAACAATTTAATGGTCAGGGTTGCTTTAACTACAAAAGAGGACTAGAAAACTAGAAAAACATTTAGACTGTGACAGCAGATAGAAGTGTTGTACCACGCTTGACTTTTGCCTTACAGGATTAAGAGTACGGAAGAGACCACAGACTTTGTATTGTATTGTTGAAGATCTGAGCATTTCTTTCTTTCCAAATTATCCAACACTAGGATTGCAATTGTCCTCAAAAGTTTCTTGAGGAGCGCACTGTCTTGGGCCTCCACCAATGGGCCATTGTTGAAATGTTGTTCCGGGAGTTGGTGAAGGTTGTTCCCCTAGTGGGGGAGATTGACTTCTGTGACACTCAATTCAGCGGCCTCGTTCGAAATGACATTAAGTTCGACCGCCTTGAATCGTATGACACCGGGCACATGAATTTGTGATCTCAGTGACATTCTTCCTATTTTTCTCAGTTTAATATTGATTTTCCCTCTTTTTCTCTAGTGTTTTGTCCATTTTGCCCTTGTCCCGGCTCCTCCGCCTCTGCCTCGTGCGCGTGCAGTAGTGAATGCGCCGCCGCCGCCCGCCGTGGAAGAGTCGTGCCCGGACGGTGGTGGCACGGTGACCTTCCTCCCCTCCCCGCCCCCTCCCTCGCGTCCCCTTTCCTCTTTGTCATGGCTCCCTCCTGAGCTCGACGGACGCCGGATCCATGACGGCGGCGGCGTCTCGGGCGGGGGGCCTCCGTAGGAGCAGGTCATCCGCGGAGGCAGCGGCGGTGCGGGAGAGGTCAGAGGAGAGGAGAGGTCAGCGCGCCACCTAGGCCGAGCTCAAGGAGGTGTGCCGAAATGGCGCTTGGTGGTCTTGACAGCTGAGGCGCCACCTTGGCGCGCGACGATGGGGTTGAGATGAGCACGGGGAGGCGCTGTCGGGGTGCGTAGCGGCTGAGCCAAGCGCAGGGAGGCTTCGCTGGGGCGCATGACGGCGGGGCGTAGCTCGGGGACGCGATGGCAGTGACAGGGTGAGCTTGGTGATGGAGAAGATGGCCGGGGTCGATGATGGAGAAGGGGCCAAACGGTAAAATCATGCGAGTTAAAAAGGAAGGATCAACATTATACTTGGAGAAATAGGTGAAATGTCGGTGAGATCACAAATTCGTGTGTCCGGTGTCATACGCGTCAAGACGATCAAACTTAATGTCATTTGGAACGAGGCCATCGAATTGAGTGTCTGATTGGTCAATCTCCCTTCTGGTGGGGGTTGAGGTCGTAGAGCCAAAGGACCGGGCTTTGTGTTCAGAGAGACAGATGTACTTTCCATGGTTTGTGAGGTTCCACCAAATATTATCCATAGAGCCTGAGTCAAGTGGCACCCTTTGGATTCTGCCCGAGAGGCTTGTGAAGTTTGCAAAATTGTTTACTGTTGATAGCTGGTTTAGGCGATGCCGTGAAGGTCTCTGATCTAGTTCCCATTGTGTAATGCCTCCCGGTCTGTTCTGAATTTTTGTTTGTCACATCTATTGCTGTGTCCAAATATTTGTTTAATGGGATAATTACAAGAGACGATAGCTTTTCTGCTCAAAATGGTCATGGAGTGTTTGTAGTAAGATGTGATGTCATGACTTTGCAGGAGATGCATGGAAGGCTCTATTTAGTTTAGCTGGAGGTTTGATACAGGAGTACGATCAAGAAGCTTTGGTATCCCTTACCAAATTTATTGATCAGTTACCCTCAGTAATGAATCAGGTAGTATATGAATCAAGTTAATTTGTTATTTAACTCTGCTTCTATGACATATTTGGTCCATAGATTTATGTTTCCCATGTTATTTACAGGTGACAGAAGGTGTATCTGAATTTAAACCAACACCGCCTGAAAACCGTGAATTCTGCAAGAACTCCTATAGCGTACCTAATACATTATTGGTAACATTGGCAAACTTGTGTTTACTTTGAAGCTGTCCTAATTTAGTATATCAATATTCCATGTATATACTGTAGGTGAAATTCAACATTGATGCTATTGATGATACTGACATAGTGGAAGAGATCTTGAGACCCCGGGTTGACTTAATATCCGGACAGATGAAGACGGTTGTACTGTCCGGAACACATCTAACTCCATGCATACAGGTACTAGTGGTCATATTTTTCATCAGCAAATTTTATGATGATCATATGCGGTGATATAGTACGCTGCAATGTTTGTGTTAGACCCATCCTGTCAGGGTCATTCACCACCAACAGTCTCTTCTTGATGCGCTAGAAATTGAAGTAAACTAGCAGGTGTTTGTAGATAAATGGATCGAATCATCTGTCATTCACAGAACTACTGGATCAGTTCAAAGACATTTTCTTCTATTATATCTGCATTACCATTTCTCTATGTAACAATAGTATTCATGTTAGTGTAGCACTAACTATTGCTGTACTACAGGACGTGAAATGGCAGGTTGGTTCAGAATACACTCCAGCAGATGCTCTTGCCCAGGGTTTGAAATCATTGGCTCTGAATGAAACTAGGGTCCTTTCGAGAACTATTGCTGATTGGTTTAGGTCCCTTTAATTTGTGGGTTACTCTTCACATCCATTTTTGAAGTTTAGATTGCTGCTTGCAAAGGTATGCACTGCTGTATCTGAACTAATACATAGTTCATACCTTCGAGCAACTTTTTGTGGTGTGAAAACTTAGGGCCATTGCTTTCATCACTCGTGCACTTACCACCTTAATTGGAAATCTTTTTTCACACACCTCAGAGATGCAGAAATTGCTGTAGAATCAGTAGTACGCTCTGGTTTTAATCCATATAATGTTGGATCATGCATCAGAATTTTTTTGTCAGGTGTTCCCACTTTGCTGATGCCATCAGTTTGGAGCTTCTACCGTGAGGAGACACCGGAGTACAGAACAGTACCTAAGAGCGACTCGGTTGGGCTGAGTGGAGTTTGTTATGTGTGCTCACACACAGGCCGTACTACTACTACTACCACTACTACTATCTGATCAAGATTGAGAGATTGGGGCATTTGGGGCCAGGCGTTTGGACTCTAGTCATAGATAAAGGCCATACAATGCATTTAACCCGAAGTCCAAGAAAACAATGATCCTATCTCAGGTATGGCACCAGCAAGCCGGGTTGTTCGTATGTGTCTCTGCAGCAGGCACGAAAGCCTGTCGTCTATCCATTGCACGGCCTTCTGCTGGTTGTTATCGTACGTCTGATACAAAGTGTCTAGGTTGTCATGTTGTATTTATTTCCTAGCTTTGTTTAACAATCTCATTGCATAGCTTAAAATCTTAACCATCTGGAAAGGTTTGGGTTCTGATCTGTTGATGCCTGTAGTATAGTCGGTTCAGTGTTGACAAATGACAATCATTTTTAAAGTATCTTTATTGATAAAACAAATCACAATAAAATAAATGATATTTATATTATTTTTTTGAACAAGACGAATGTCAAAGTCGTGTTCAAAAGTCAAAAGCATAAAAAAAAAAAACATAGGCAGTATGTTGCAATTATCCCCTGGATCCCGACTTTTGACGCTGGAGCGTGGGGAACTTGATGGGAATGTGTGTGAATTGGTGCAAAATTTATGCATTTCTTGCTATTTTTAAGCGAAAACTGGCACACGTTTCATGGTTTTCTTTTTTTAAAAAAAAACCTTGCACCTGCAACAGTTGTGAATTATGGATGAACAGCTCCGGTTCGATAAAGCTCCGCGGAAAATATCAGTGTCGTGTCCTAAGCCGACCAAATCCCCGAGAAAATCTGCAGAGATCAGGATTTGCTGGGATTGGTATCTCTCCCCGCTTGTCAAGTCACGATGAGAGCAGAGCTACCTAAAAATCTGATAGTCTCCGAACAATGCAGGTTTTTTTTATATTTCAACTTAGCGTAGCGTTTCACTGTAACAAAATTTCTTTTTTATATAGACTATTAGGTGTAATAATTTGTAATGATTTTTCTCAGGTTTTTAGTAGTCCTTTTAAAAATCCTAAAACTATTTTAATTATTTTTAAAATATTTAAACATTTCTTTAAATACTCTTAAATTTTGCTACAGTGAAACGATACGATAAGCTGAAATGTACAAGACCTTAGTGACGTGGTTTCGAAGACACCGCTCTTCCACATACGTTCGTGCTCAGGATGAAGAACCCTGGTGGCGAGCAACACCGAGATGTGATTTCAGAGACTGTTATCGAACGCCTTTGGTGCCTCCCCTCTAGAGGGTGTGGATGGCTTTGCCAGGTACCCTAGCGGATTCTTGTGAGGTGCTAAACTTCGCAAGCTTATCGACCAGCGCATTATCCCATCTAGGAATGTAGCAGAATTTGAAGTGTGTGAAGTGCTTTTTCAATTTTCTTACTTCAACCAGCTATTGCGCCACTGAGCCATCGGAACACTGATAGTCCTTGTTTATCTGGTTGATGACCAACCGTGAATCCTTTTTCACTTTTAGCCATCTTTTTTTTTATGGAAAGACATGGTTGGAGACCGGTCAAGAGGCCATCATACTCCGCCGCGCAGTTCATCGCGGGGAAGGCAAGTTGGATGATGTGTTGGTGTTGCTCTCATCGGGGAAAGACGAGAAGAAAACCGCATCCCGACAGCTCGTAAGAGCGTGACCCATTGAAAAACATGTTCCATCGCCTAATCCCCGGGCGCCCGAGAGCATGCTTGGGGGCCAGGGAAGTTTGCTCGGCCACAAAGTCGGCCAACACCTGGAACTTGATCACTGTGCAGACGACGAACCGGATGTCGAACTTGCCAAGTTCAATTGTGCACTTGGCTACGCGACCGTTGGCGTCCGGATTCGTGAGGATATCCCTCAGGAGAAAGCTCGTCGCGACCACAATCTAGTGGTATTGAAAATAGTGACGTAACTTTTTGGAGGTCATTAACAGGGCATAGAAGATTTTCTTGGGCCTCAAGGTAATGCTCCTTGTTTGTGTAGCACCTCACTCATGTAATAGATGGGTGCTAGACGCCACCCTGATCGGCTACTAGTACCACGCTGACTGCTCTGGAGCAACCACTAGGTACAAGGGTAGTGCCTCGCCCAGCTCTGGCATAGTTAAAATGGGTTGGCCGGACAGGCTTCTCTTTAGCTTGACAAAAGGGGCCTCAGCTTCCTTTGTCCACTCGAGGTCGACATGTTTGCGGAGGGCCCTGCAGAAGGGCAATTTGCGTTTGCTAACCTAAGAGATGAAACAGCTTAGTTCGGCTATGTGCATGTTAAGGGATTAAAATCTTTAATGCTAGAGGGGGCTTCATGTTCTCGATAGCCTGGATTTTTTTAGGGTTAGTACCAATGCACGGACCACCTATTACATAGTCGAGCAACATGCTAGAGCATACGTCAAACATTCATTTCCAGATTTAGCCTCCCCTACTCGTTGTTTTATGAGGTTTGCAAAAGTTTCATCGTGGTTGGCTACATGGCTGAGAGGGACCTTGCTCCTGACAACAATGTCATCGACACAGACATCCAAGTTGCGCCCAATTTGATTGGGGAAAGTTTGTTGCATAAGACATGGAAGGAGGCTTCTGTGTTCTTTACACTAAAATACATGGTTGTATAGGAAAAGGTTATTGTGATGAAGGGCATGATGAAGGCAATCTTCTCCTTGTTCTCCAATGACAGGCTAATCCAGTGGTACCTGGAGTACGCATCCAAGATGTTCATCAATTTTGCCTGTGTTGTTATATCGTTTAGTTAATCGATGCGAGAGAGGGAGAAGTTGTCCTTGGGGCCGACGTCGTTGAGGTCGTGATGGTTGACACACATCCTCCACTTTCCATCCTTCTTTTTTACAATGACTTGGTTGGCTACCCAGTCGGAGTGCTTGACGTCCCGAATAAAGTCAGTCTTTAGGATCTGCCCAAGCTGCTCTTGAATGATAGTGTCCTTCTACTTTGGGAAACACCGGTGGCCGGGCTGCTAGCCCATGTTCAATCACCTCCCTTAGGACCTCGGGCATCTCGGACGGCTTCCAAGCGAAGACATCTGCATGTTGCACAGAGGAAAGTGACAAGATCATCCTCCTATTTAGGGTTGAGGGATGCCTCTACGTGAACTACCTCGGTGGGATACTCATTAGAGAGGGATACCTCCTTGGTCGGCTCTCGCGGTTGGAGATCGCCTTAGGCTGGGACACCTTGTAGGGTGGCTGTTCCAGGCTACCTACAAAAGATGACCTACCATGGCTTGCGCATGCTCATCGTAGGTCAGGGCGGCTAGGTGTCTGCCTTTCGCCACGATGACACCATTGGGGCCAGACATCTTGTGACAATGGTAGCCATGATGCGTGGCCACCATGAACTTCACTAATGATAGGTGACCAAGGATGGTATTGTAGGGTAGCTTCTCATTGATCACCTCATAGGTAATGTGCTCGGAGCGAAAGTTGCTAGACCTACCAAACGTCACGAGCAGGACTATCTGTCTGTGAGGTCGGATGGAAGCATCCGATATGATCCCACGGTACGGGATCACAATGTCCTTGATCTTGGAGCGAGGTACTTGCATCTTGTCCAAAACCTGGCAATGATGAGGTCCAACAAGCTCCTCCCGTCCACGAGGACCGGAGCAATTCGCTCGTTGCTTATGGTCGAGCATAGGACGAGCGGGAGGAGCTAGGGTTTAGTCGTTCTAGCGGGGCAATCATCCCTGGAGAAAGTGATGGGGTGGTTAGCCCATTTGGGTGGTTTGGAGGCGGAATTTGCCTCGTCAATGTGGAATATCTTCCGCGCGACAGCCTTGACTTGGCGCTGAGGGGTGTAGGCGGATGACCTGCCAAAAATCATGGTGATGAGTTGTTCAGTCTCCTAGAAGGCCCCATCGTTGTCATCGCAGGTGGGTCGATGTGCAGCCTCCTCGGGTGCCCATTGCCCAAAATGGTGACCATTGGCCCTTCCCGTTGTAAAAATCCTATAGCTTTGCTACCTGAGGCAATAGTTGCGGAGGTCGTGACTATGCTTTTGGTAGAGGGGTTGTGAGCATAGTTGAGCCCTAATTTGTTTAGTGGCATTGATGACGTATACTTTTGCGCTAGGGGGTTCTTGGACGCTTCATGGAACCCTAGCGAGGCATCGGCGACCATTTGAGCTGCTTCAAGACAATCTTAGCATGACTAGGCGAGCGAAGAGGTCATGTGTAGGGTTAGGAGTAGCTAGGTTTTTATTTTTATCGCCTTTGTTTCAAGAGGAGTCTAAACGTTTCGATCATGCCAAGTTTCTCCGTGTCCTAGCCCTCTAGCCATCCTCAATTAAGTTAGAGATCCAAACCGTTGAAAATCTCCTGAACCGGGCCTTTTTCTGCGTTCATCGGACCGGATCCGGTCGCCACCAGACTGGGTCTCCAAGCAAAACCCTAGTTTCAGGTTCCTGTTCCCTGTCGGGCCGAGTCCGGTGCCGTCGGACCGGGTCCGGTCCCGCCGGACCGAGTCCGACAGTGCTGGTGTCTCAGCGCTAAAGCTCCGTCGGACCAGGTCCGACCGCCGTCGGACCGGGTCCGACAGTCTGAAGTCTGATCGAGTCTGAGGCACTGGTTGCGACCATCGGACGGGTCCGTGGACCGTCGGACCGGTCCGAGCAGCATCAGAACGGCTAGTTTTGGAGTCTTCCGAGCTCCAACGGCTAGCTCCTCACCTAGGGGTATTTATTGTCGAGGTAGGGTTGTCTTTCTTGAGGTTTGTTGCTCCACTTCACCCATAGCCATCACCTACTCATCTTAGGGTGTTCTAGAGCCATTCCTCCACCATTCAATCCACCACCTACTTTTCTCCAAACCGAGCTTCATGGAAGTCCTTCGATTTGGCATGATCGAGGCGATTCGGGCTTATTACTCTTGAAGACGGTGTTCTTCTCGGAGGTGTGGGCTTGGGAGTAGGCCGTGGCGTGTGGCTACTCTCGAGTCGGTGTGAAGGTGATTTGAGTCCACCTCACGGAGTGGCGGAACGACTACCACGGGAGAAGCGAGGCGTGTGGCTCAAGAGGGAGCCGGTCCTTATGCCCAAGGGCTAGCCTCAACGGAGAGTAGGAGTGGAGACTCCGAACTTCGGTGAAACAAATACCGTGTCTCCCTTCTCTTGTCACATTTACTTCCGCATTTATTTTTCGCTTGTGTTGCTAAATTATTTGTTTGGTAGAGTTAATCTAGGTTGCTAGTGCGTGCCGTTTATTTCACTTCCGCTTAATCGTGCACTAGAATTTAGAATTGGGTCACTCTTAATCTTGTTGCTTAATCAAGTATAACCCAAAGAAATTAAAAATTGCCTATTCACCCCCCTCTAGGCCGTAAAGTTCCTTTCAGGGGTAAAAGCGGGTCACTCATCGAGATTTGCTTGCAAGCCAGGGGCGGCTGCTGCTGCCGCTGATAATCGTCGTGAGCAGGTCGCATGTTCCCCTAGCCTCCCTGGGGGGCTCCCTAGGGTCATGTTCGGCCAGTCAGGCGGCCTCTTCCTCCACCACGTCGATGTAGCTTGGGGCGGTCCCTTTCTCTTCTGCTTGACATTTTTTGTTGGCCGAAGCCGATGTTCTTGCCATGGGACTCACCCCCCCCCCCTATGGGAAGCATTTTGACCGCTGCCCCCACGGTTCTTCTAGTCGATTTTTGTCGGTGTTGACGTATGCCTCTGCCATGCTAAATAGGGTGGCAGTGTCCACTAGGTAGAGTTGGAAATCTTGAGCGAAACATGTATTCTGCAAACCCTCCTTGAAAGCCTCGATGATGGCTTCATTGATGTTTAGGATGTTGCGTACTTAGGTGAACTTTCGGATGTAGTTTTGGAGGCTTTTCCCTTTGTCCTGGGTGATGAGCTTGAGGTCCTGCAACCTCCCTTGGTGTGTGTAGCACTCCTGGAAGTTGGTGCGCGAAGCCTCGCACAACTGATCCCAACTGCGGATGGAGCCTTCCCACTTGTTGAAGATGTAAGTTTGAGGTGGCCCCTCCAGCACAATGGGGAAGTTGTTGGCCATGACGGCTTTGTTTCCGTTAGCGGACTGGACAACTGTCATGTAGACTGTGAGAAATTCATTCGGGTGCTGGATCCCATCAAATTTCCATGTGCTTGGGTTTGAACCTCGTGGGCTAGGGCACCTCCCGAAGGGCTCAAGAGAACACTAGGCAGCTGTGAAAGATGCGGCCTCCCTAGCGGCGTGCGTCGGGTGTTGCGCCTTGCGTAGCGGGCACAAGCGGGTGTGGACCGCCCAACGATGGTGCTCTGGCATTCGGACCGAAGCGGTATTGTGTGTCTAGGTTAAGCAGTTTTGTCCTGGTCCTAGCCTTGCTTAGAGCAAGGCCAGGTTGTGCGCGTGGGTGAGAGCCTGGCACTCCAGTTCGGCCGCCAGGCTTTTGATGTTCTTCACGAACGCTGGAATAAGGTCGACCTTAGTGAAACCCTCGGTATCATGCTTGAGGTCCCATACCACTTGGGCGATGGCCCAGAGTCATTGCTCGCCAGCAAACATTAGGTCTAGCGGGGCCGAACAGTAGGAAGTGCTTGGGGCCAGTCACCGAGCGGGCTCATGGTCGGACATCCTGCATGATTCTAGGCCCAAGGGGCTCAAGCTTCTCCAACGAACGGTCGTCGGTTGTCGACGGTTGAGAACCGGCGTTCTCGGATGTCGAGCTTATTTAGTTGGGGACAACCGAGCCCCTCTCGTGCCCTGCGAGGCTATTGAGGGATGTCCTACCAGAAAAATGAACGTAGGAGACAAGTGCTAAGAGATAAGAGCTTTTTATCCAGGTTCGGGCCTCCCGTGGCGGGGATAATAGCCTACTTCCAAACGATTGACCAAAACTAAGAAATGAGTACAAGAGGTGTCGTGGCATAGAACTACCCTGGCGGTGCTTCTACTAAGTGCGTGAATAAAACGACGTGATATAAGTTGAGGTGTGCCGGACTATGGATGTCGATTGTGCGAGTCCTTTCCCAGGTTACAAGGGGACATATTTATAGGGGAAGTGGCTAGGATGAATCATCCTGGGCACCTTCGAGTGGAAAACCTTGGCGCACGGGTGAGGTGCCATGTAATCCAAAGGGTATCCTATTATCTGTCGAGGAGACCTATTGTCTGACGGATCCTTGAGCTAATCATCATAAAGGTTGCCTATGGCCTTGATGAGGCGACGCCGTTGTGAAGACCCGAGCTAGGCGGCTAGAGGGGGTGAATAGACACCATAAATTTTCGACGCTATCATTTTCACCAAATCCCGGATAACTTGATAATTATGTGTACCCATAGCATGTATGATTAAGAGTCATGGAATATATGATAATTTTTCATTCACACTACTGGTTGTCAAGTGTCCAACAGAAAGGAATCAATTCAAATCTTACTTTAGAAAAGAAGACCAAGCCAAAATGATCAAAGCCACTTTCAGAAAAATAAAAGCAGACTCTTCAGAATTTGTTCTCACTTGGAGTAGAGCGATGATGGCTTTCTGTTGTTCCAAAAATAATAGGAAGTTTTCTCCCAATGCAACCATGAGTCGTGAAGCACTCCACCAAAAATCTCCTCAAGATTCCATACACAAAAAATATGAAAAATTAAACACCACGAGCTGTCAAGAACTTCGAGCAGAAAGTTTGGGGCTCAGTTTTTGCTTCATAACTCCCAAATAAAGAAATCAGTGGATTTCAAATTTTTACCACAGATGAGTATATGGGTCACACATCTGTTCCAACTAGAATCATCCTAAAATAAGTTTTTTAGATTTTTCTTAAAATCTTTTACCGACTGCTGCGCGGATGAAAGTTTCTGGATAGATTATCAACAAGTCAAGAATTTGATCTCTTGCCTCTCATATGGTTGAAAAGTGTGGATCAAATCATATTAGCAACTTTAATACATCATAGACCACAAACAGTAAGAAATCATCCAAGTTCTTCTCAAAATAAAAGCTCCAAAAAGAAAAATAAAAATAAGAAAAAATATGAGCAAATCAACACAAGATATTCATGGAGAAGAATGATTTCATTGTATAAAAGTTGAGGATTACAAACCACAATCCATGTGGTTACAAGCACTTTAAGTGCCACCCAAAACACACCCAACTCACCCTCTCTATTTCTGAAATTTTCAGCTCTAAGGGGATGAGTAGGAGTAGCTCCCCTCCCCTGCTATTTATAGCCCAAGGTTAAGATGCCCTAAACTCTAGAGTCCATCTCTATCCTTTATTTGAAAATGAGTGGTGTACAATTTACACATTACAAGACACACTCCCGAGAGAGAATATTCTCCATATATTCCTTAAGAAAATATCTTCGTAGCTTCCTCGGTTGCCAGTCCAAACCTGGGCCCATCGGTCAGATCAACTTCGCCACCAGATTACCGACACCGAAGCCTCCAGCTGTCTCGAATTCCTTGCCATGGCTAAGCTTCTCAAGTTCACCATCTCATTTGGCCGCCAAGTCATCGAACTCGGTTTTCTGCACGCCTCCAGACTCACTAGCCTCCAGCTGTCCCCGCGAAACGGCAGCCACGTACCCGCCGATAACTGCATCACTGAGGTGAACACACACGAAACCAACACACCTTACCTCACCTATAAGGTTAGTTCATCATAAAATTTCCATCATCATAATCCCTTCGTGACATCACAATTAGGAAGCCCTAAGACAACACGTGTCAGCTTAACAAATTCCACCGGACCACGTCCGATCAAACTATTACCTAGCGCAAGCTCAACACAATGGTCCAGTTCCAATTTCAAGGTAGTTTTCACAAATGCATCATTTAACATACTTCAAAACAATTCAAATTCCATTTTGTTACATATATTAATCATCAAACAGGGTACCCACCACATGGGTCTCAACGTGTTGTAGCAGACAAGCGTGAGAATGCCTGTCAGGGGCATTTAACACACCTCTGTGCTCTCTGCATGCATGTTGATTTCATGTATCATCCATCATCCCAGCGCACGAAAAAAAATTAAAGCGACGGCGCCCCAATCACACGCTTCTTTCGGCACAACAACACAAGGAACGACATGGAAGATATCGACTGCATTGCCAGCATATATACAAACGAGCCTTCTAATTTCTTTCGTGATATTACAGGCATATATATATGGCGCATACGGCGGCACATGCAGAGTTGTCCGAAATGAGAGAAACATGGGCTAATCTTCTATATAAGAGTGAGCACAGCACTCGTTGGGCGAAACTTGGCATTCAACAACTTAAAATTGACCATCTGCACCACTCTGTATAGTATAACATATAAGCTTGAAATCAATACCGCTACATGGCTCGCATGTTCATGTGCCGATCGGGTTCAAGGCAAGAAATTCAAGCCGAAAGCGACTGCAAATATACAGGATATATATATTCATGACCTAGATTGATCACACACGTTGAAATAATCGGATTGTTAATTACTCTTGTAATAAATGGTTGGACTTTTATCCAGCTTTTTGTCGGAATAAATGTGCTTAAACCATGCATATATTTGAGAGTAATTTTTTTTTAAAAAATCTAAAATCCCCACGTATGAAAGGGGCATGCGTGCGAATTCTTTAGTAACATAATGCTAGTTGGGGTAGGAATGCACAAACTTAAACCAGACTAAAAGTTACAACTTGAAAATTTTTCATTTTGTACCTGCAGACATACATTGCAATACTTTGCAGTCATTTTTTTAAGCTTTTATGTCAAATTCTTTTTAGTTCAAATCAAAATTAAAAGTTATCATTAATTTTTTTTGAATTAGACATGTTGTTGCAGCACTTTTCAGCAATTTTTCTCAAAAATTCCAAACCTTTTATAACTTTTTTTTGGCTCTTCAAACCCTCTATCAAGATCCACAACTTTTTCTTATTATAATATACTGCTGGTTTCAATTTGAACAAGGCCTTAGTAGTTCTTACCAAGAATCTTAAAACTTTTTAATATATTTTTAAAACCTTTTGGGCCTTTTAGGGTACCGATCAACCTTTCAGATTTTAATCTTACCCAAGTTTTCAACTCTATCAAACATGGCCCAATAGCTCGTGTGGGTAAGAAAAAGAGGAGAACACGCGTGCACACTCACTTGCCTCATCGAGTAGAGTCGAGGCGGTGGAGGAGCATGTCACCTGCGTTAATAGCTTACCAAAATTGAGCACCGATTTACCTTATATATATAAATTGTTCGGTTGTTGCCTGAGTGACAAATCAGAAAAAAAGTGATTTTGCCTCTTCAATTTGTTGCGCCGTCGTACTGGCAGATTAGAAACTAGGGTATTTTCTCTCTAATCTGCTATGCCGTTGCCGTCACACTAGCCAGATGTTACACACTGGTCAAAGGGCGAGCAGGAACATGGGCTGCCCGAGAGAGACAAATTATAACCTAGGGGTTGCCTCTCCAAATTGTTGCACCCCCACACTAGCCTACTCTATTCCAATATCTTCAATCTGCTATGCTAACACATGAGCCCTTATTCCGTCCAGACGTCTCAATTTGCACAGGTCATCAAGAAAGAAGGTCCTCGAAACATGTCATCTATGCCATCCTGTACGAGGAGATGATGAAAAAGGTTTCCGGGGAGTATTTGGGGAGACTAGTCGTGATCTACTTCCTCTACATTGCAAACGCAATCTATTTCGGCTACCACATCGTCGTCGTGGTGTTGTCTTCGTCTATTCCCGGTTTTCTTCTGAGAAATTAAGATTGGTACATACTTCTCCTTGCCCTAAGATAATCTCCTGTCATTACTTTTTATGAGTATATTATAGGGGCATGAATACATCTATTTTATCTATATCTATAATATATGTATGCTGCATGATGTTTAATTATTATTACTCATAAATGATTTTTTAATTTAATTAAACATAAAAGCATTCGTTTTTTCAAGATCTAAAAACTTTGTATCAGGCACTTTGCCCTTTGGCAAAGAAAAAAACTGTAGCAAACCTTGCTTGTGCTCACAATAAGAGGGCACGACCATAAAAGGAGCTCATTTGCAACCGCGTTTCTTTTTTTTTTTGTCATTTATCTGTGATTAAGGTCATGTTCGTAAAATCAGATGATGATCCTTAGACACATGCAGAGGTGGGGGGGGGGGGGGTCTAAGTCGGTCAATTTTGTTCTTGTCACACTACAGGAAACAAAACCAATCTCGAGTACCAAAACGCACTACAGGATTCGCGCGAAAATCTCGACGGCTAAAACTAGTCTCGACGGACACACTAACGCCGTCTATTTTAGACAAGAAATCTTGACGGCCTCGTCAAAGCCGTCGTTATATAACATTAGTCTCGACGGCCAGATAACAGCTATCGAGATAAGGTCGCTCAAGCTCACGCGCGCACCTTTTCCTGGTTTTCGCGGGTGGTGGGAAAACATCTGTATCGACGGCCACAGAAATGCCGTCGATAAAAGGTCCCTCGGCTCCCACTCCCATGTTTTCGCGGGCGGGAAAACATTTCTCTCGACGGCTAAACACAAGCCGTCGATAATAATTATGGGCCGGCCCGTGGATATCTCTATTGTCTCGACGGCCAATGATGACCGTCGAGATAGAGGGACTCCTCAAGACGACCCCAGGCTTACTGGGATGGCCCATTTGATGTTTTCAAGATTTGAACTTTTGTTTAATAATTTGCAGACAAGTTTACTTACTTTTTAAATTTTCCAAAAAAATTTGAAATTTGTAATTACTAATATTATAGTGCAATGATATTTATATAAAGGTCTTTGGATCCAATGGTGATTTATTAAAAAAATTGTGCACATGTTAGATGTATTTCATACAACTCTATACAACGTTAGATAAATCAGTAGACGATATGGCCACCTACACATATAACTGTTATTCTGGATATAATTTCATCGCATAAATTTTTTGGGAGGTGTATATTCATGTGGTTAGCAAGACTATGCAGCATACTATTTTTTAAAAAATTTCTATGTTTTTTAAAAAATTAAATAAGCACAGTTGACCATCGGAGGGGGTTAGAACTGCTAGCCGTCGAGAATAACGTTTTCTCGACGGCCATCACAAAAACGGTAAAAAAAATGACCTGTCTCAACGGTAGTCAACGTGGGCCGTAGATATAGATGACTCTCGATGGCCGAGATGACGTGGCCGTCAACATATGCGATCTAGGGCAGGCTGAGCAAACTTCCAGTCATTCTCAACGGCCTGAGGCTGATGAGTGCATGACAAGGATGGATGCGTACACGATGCCTCTCTGTTCTTCCACTACAATGATGCCAATGTCATCGACATCCATGCCACATCGACGTGCTGAAACGTTGCGACGACATGATGACGAAAAACATCAAGTGGGCTTCAATCCTGTGGCTAAGCTATTCAAGCCATCAATGGGGGAGGTTAAATACTCTATCATCAAGGCTCAAGACCATCTCCCACGTTCAAGCAAGCCCAAGTGCAATCCCAATTCTTCCGAAGACCCGGTTCGGCCATCAGCGACTACCCTGACTTTAAATGGACGCCCAGACCACATACGATGTCCAAATGAGGCAAATGAGGACATTCTGAAAAGGTTAGGAGATAATCTTTCCAATGGATCCAATCTCACGGCCAAATTCGTCCTGGATCAGTAGATATTTTTAGAACAATTCATGGGACACAATCTGTCAGGTGCTGCGACATATTTGACGGAGAGGCCTAGGCCCAGGTTGAGGACGTGGGGAGAAACCCTAGAACGTCCTCCACCTTGGCCTCCACCCCTTTGGCCGTCCTCCCCCTCCCTCCACCATAAAAACTAGCCGCCGCCATCATATTTGCTTAGGTTTGGTTGTGTATTGCTAGACCCTGTGTGCGTCCCCCCTCGAATTTGCGTGTGTCGACTAGACCATCCGAGTCGAGTTATCGAACCTCAAATTTATCCAAATGCTTCATCCATATTTGTAATTTTAGATCGTGTTTATCTTGTTTCTTGCTTGTTCTTCGATCGCTTGCAGGAAACGACCTTCGTGGTCAGGTCAATCGCGTTCTTGGCGTGGTTGATAACGAGCAGGTTTGGTGGTTTAGCGATTGCCGGGTTGTCATCCTTACGAGGTTGGTAGCCGGATCGTCAAGGTCGCCTCTCCGACCAGATCGAAATTATCTCCTCGAGTCTCACCAGAAGATCGGGCCGCCCCGTGTCCCCATCATTTGGTATCAGAGTTTCCAGTTGCCTGGTGAGAATTCTTTTATCTTAGATTAGTTATTTTCATACCTACAGTCCAGAAAAATCCTCCCAAAAATATTATCCTCATACCCAAACCCGTTGTGCCTAGATTTGTTCTTAGTTTTGCATTCTCAAATTTTAATCCGTGTGTTATATTTGTTCTTAGTTGCTGTCTATTCTACCTTGTGTCCATCTCATTTGTTGGTTCCCATCTTTTGTTTTCCATCTATTAAACCAAAAATCAGAAAAAAAAATGATTTTTAATATCCAGCCTTGTCCCCATCACTTTGATATCCTATTGTGTAAACGGCTTGCAGAGGCAAATCCCATAATCCAGCCAACCAAACCTGTACGCGCAACCTGTTTTATTTCATATATCTTGTGGCGCATATACAAAGGGCCTAACTGCAGCGTGTGCATCCATGGCCATATTTTTAGGACTTTTTGTTGTGCCTTTCCTACCTGCCGATCCAATTCCTTGTAGAGCACGTCAAAAAAAGAAAGAAACAGACAAATCCTTGTTTTCTCGCACCTACCAAATACAAAGGTGCAGCGGCAACCATAATAAGTCTTTCTATTTTTGTTGGTATACTTGGTGCTCGGTCAAAAATCAATCCAATCTTTGTATGCACGTGAGTATCATCGGCTGCACTTATATCCACCGAGAGAGCATCAAAAAGAAAGAGAAAAAAAGAGAGAAGCAAAAAAAAAATTGAAAAAAAGAGAAAAAAAAGGGAGTGCTCTCTGGTTTGAAAGATAAGTGAAATTTTGTGTATGTGCTCAGTTTATGCATGGTGCTCGTATCCAATCTATGACACTCCTATTTTGCTAGCCTTATCATACATCCTTGTGACAGCAACTTAGGACATTGTTAACTTTTGGATTATTATTTGATTTTGCAATTACTGAGTTCATATCTAATATTTCTTTGCTAAAACGATTAGCCTGCCCAAGCTCCACATACTACTAACCAAACAGGGATAGGCCTTGCTATCGTTTTATCACCACCTTACTCGGTTTATCACGAACCAGTCACCGATTGCACCGCCTGCTTGT
The DNA here is from genome assembly GCA_036346415.1 of Raddia guianensis. Lineage (NCBI taxonomy): Eukaryota > Viridiplantae > Streptophyta > Magnoliopsida > Poales > Poaceae > Raddia > Raddia guianensis. The sequence continues at coordinate 31,355,753 of CM070542.1, read as the reverse complement.
GTGGTAAGAACTTGTAAGGGCAAGGTAAATATTTGAGTGAGTGTTGTCGGGGATAAAATCACAGCCCATTACCATGGCCCACTCCCTGACGGCCCAATTGAACAGCCTATTAGGGTCCAGTTCCCTGGAGGTTCTAGTAGGCCCATGTGCATCCTGCCGAACAGCTTCCTGGCTGGCACGGTGCGTAACGGCCTAGAATTCGTGTTTGAGTCCGACTCGAACAAGAGTTCTGCACGGCTACGTGAAGGCCCGGATGTGGTTTCTCAGATTGGAGCAGACGTCGTGATCCCCAAGAATTGGAGTTTACCTTATCTACCTCGGGATGTATTTGGCACGTTGAGTTCGTTATGATCTCGTAGTTAGCCCGGCCTGATTATCCCTCGGTAGGTCGGTTCATCAACACTATATAAACAGAGCCCCTACGGCGTGTAGAGGGCACCTGATCATCGCATTGAAGCTTAGATCGCATATTACTTTTTGTACACACACATTCTCGCCGAGATCTGTCGATCTCGTCGAGCATCCTCCTGTAATCATCTCTGATATATAAGAAAGGCTGGACGTAGGGTTGTTATCTCCTCGGAGAGGCCTGAATCAGGATAAAAACCCTTGTCTTCCGATTGCTCGTTGGTTGCTGTTCGTTCTGTTAGGCGTGTCTCCTATCTCCCCTTCTTCAAGAACCTTAGTTGACTTGGGTCCGATATTCCAACCGTCGACAAGTGTGACTTGATCGATTCCACCACCTAGTAGTTCATAGAAAATATATACTACTTGTGTATTTTTCTTGTTTGCTACTAACAATGGCAGATCACATCTCCCATCGTCACGTGAAGAAGTATGAAATATTTGCTCCACCTCCTCCTAGAGATACATTTGATGATTATGATGCGGAAGATGTTTATCTCGACTTGAAACATTTGCGACAAGGTAAAATGAAGGTAAAAGAGTACTATAAGAAATTTAAAACCTCGTTACGGCTAAGTGAATTAAATGAATGTGACGAGGTAATTGAAAATAGATTTTTAAAAGGACTTAATGAGGAAATTCGAGATATACTCATTCATGAAACATACAGTTCTCTCTCAGAATTATTCAAATGTGCTTGTAGAGCAGAACATATCTTTATTGAATCGTTGAATGAATTTCTTGCCTCATTAGATGGACCCATTATTGCTCCTATTGTCGTACCTAACATTATGCAGGAAGATAAGCATCACCAAGAGGGGGATAAAGAGGAGCACATGAATGATGAAGAGATCATTGTCATGAGTAGAGAGCAAACCATTGAAGTTACGCCTATATCAACTGAGACACTGCAAGGTGATAAAAAAGATGACGCTCTTGCTCAATGCAATGATAGTATTTATGATGATATTAAATTGTCCACTACTCATGCTATTCCAGAGCAACCATTAGTGGAACCCACTGTTTTTCCTTTATCACAAGATAATTTGCTTGCTATTACTTGTGATAAAAAAGAGTTGTGCGATGATGCTTCACTTATATCAATGCCACAACTAGAGAATGAACATGTTGTTCATGATTTGGAATCGAACACCTATTTTGAAAATGAAAATAAACATGTCATTCACATTGTTAGTCAAAAGGATGAGCTGAAATTGATATCTTTCTTAAATACTTTGGGTTACATTAACTTTGACAGTTTATGCAACCTAAATAGTTTAAAGGAAATGCTTTCTGAACATGCTAACATTCCATGGTTATCAAGAAATATCATTTATGCCATTGCTAAAATAATGAAAAGGGGGATTATTTGATCAATCGTGTTTTTATATGTTGTCATTCAACTGATTTGATTATAGAGCATGTAGATGTTGTTTTGCCCCGTGTCTCTAGTAACCTTTTGCAGGAGCATATGATGGAGTCGAGGACGACGCCAATTCAAGAAGGAGAGGATGATGAGAGCATGATAAGGATGGATGCGTACACGATGCCTCTCTGTTCTTCCACTACAATGATGCCGATGTCGTCGACATCCATGCCACATCGACGTGATGAAAAGCTGCGACGACATGATGACGAAAAACATCAAGTGGGCTTCAATCCTGTGGCCAGGCTATTCAAGCCATCAATGGGGGAGGTTAAATACTCTATCATCAAGGCTCAAAACCATCTCCCACGTTCAAGCAAGCCCAAGTGCAATCCCAATTCTTCCGAAGGCCCGGTTCGGTCATCAGCGACTACCCTGACTTTAAACGGACGCCCAGGCCACATACGAGGTCCAAATGAGGCAAATGAGGACATTCTGGAAAGTTTAGGAGATAATCTTTCCAATGGATCCAATCTCACGGCCAAATTTGTCCTGGATCAGCAGATATTTGTAGAACAATTCAGGGGACATAATCTGTCAGGTGTTGCGACATTTTCTTTGGGTCGTGGGCCTTGTAATTTGACAGAGAGGCCTAGGCCCAGGTTGAGGACGTGGGGAGAAACCCTAGAACGTCCTCCACCTTGGCCTCCACCCCTTTAGCCGTCCTCTCCCTCCCTCCACCATAAAAACTAGCCGCCGCCATCATATTTGCTTAGGTTTGGTTGTGTGTTGGTAGACCCCGTGTGCGTCCCCCCTTGAATTTGTGTGTGTCGACTAGACCACCCGAGTCGAGTTATCAAACCTAAAATTTATCCAAATACTTCATCCATATTTGCAATTTTAGATCGTGTTTATCTTGTTTCTTGCTTGTTCTTCTATCGCTTGCAGGAAACGACCTTCGTGGTCAGGTCAATCGTGTTCTTGGCGTGGTTGATAACGAGCAAGTTTGGTGGTTTAGCGATTGCCGGGTTGTCATCCTTACGAGGTTGGTAGCCGGATCGTCAAGGTCGCCTCTCCGACCAGATCGAAATTATCCCCTCGAGTTTCACCAGAAGATCGGGCCGCCCCGTGTCCCCATCAGAGGCGGTCGAGACTATGGCCAGCTGCTGGTGGCAAGGCGACTCTATCTCGACGGGACAACACCGTGACCCAAAGGGCACGCACCTCTATATCAATGGCCAGTTGCCGTCGAGATAGGCCCATTGCGTGCTCGACGAACGCGAGCGCGCCACGTGGCGTCCCTTGATTGCGCAGCGACTCTTTCTCGACGGCTTTTAAAACGTTCGATGAAGTGCAGCAAACGGTCACGTGTCTCTATCTCGATGGCTAGATCTGACCCACTCAGTCCCTGCCACGTGGTACGCGTCGTGCGGTCGTATCATTCTCGACGGCTTGTAGCCGTCGCGACAGGGCTTTATTAGTCCGATGGTTTTTGGGATTTAGGCATTTCGTGCCTAAGCCCCAGTCTCCACCCGACGCCGCCGCCGCCGCCGCCGCGCGCCGCGCCGCCGATCGTCGCCTCTGCCGCTTCGCCGCCATTGTCGCGCCGGTCGCGCGCGCGCCGCCGCCGCCGCCACCTCACGCCTTCGCAGAGGCAGCGTCGCAGCCGCCGTCGCCCGCGCCGCGCCGCCGCCGCCGCCGCCGCCGCCGCTACCTGACCAGGTTTCTGTGCCCAAGCCGCGGCGACGTCTAGCCGCCCTAGCCGGTCCGCCGTGCCCTTGATCTCCTGCCGCTTACGCAGGTACGTGAAACGCCTTCGAGCCATTTTTTTAAAAAATTTCTGTAGCTTAGTCTCGACGGTCCAACACCGTCGAAAATGTAATTAGATATGCCATTAGCAGTATTAATTAATTAATTATTGAAATTTGTAATAATTTAAAAAAGAAAAATTAGTAATAGGTATGTTAGGGTTTATCCTGATGTTAGTAATTTAATATAATAATGTTTTAAATATATTTTAGTGATAATGTTGCTTTTAATTAATGTTAGAGTGTTAATAATGTTAAGTTATTTTAGTTGTTGGTGTATGTTATGTTAGAAACGAATGTCACCTAGCCGTACGTCACCCGTTCGTGAACAACACAACGCGTAAGGAAATTTGAACGGTGATTCATTCGTTTCCATTACGGGTTGTGCAAAATGTTCCCGAATTGTCCAGTGGACAGCCCGTTTGTGGCATCCCAGTGGACAGCCTGCGGATGGCCGTTTGAGCATGTTTCGTTGTGATGCCGGTGGGTTCGAGACAAAATTTCGACAGTATGACCCTGTAGTTCTCCTGTGCATAACATAAGTGCTATTGAGTTGAATTTCGGCTCTTTAGCCATCGTTGCACTAGGAGAACTGTAAGGTAATGCTGCCGAAATTTTGTCTCGAACCCACCGGCATCACAACGAAACATGCTCAAGCGGTCATTCGGGGGTGGGTTTAGAAGCCTTCCAATGCCTTTTGGGAAACCTTAACTTGTAGAATATTATGTTAAGAGCGATGGAAGAAGACAGGAGGTGGATGTACGACGGATGGAGAGCAAACGGACAACACTCAGATGAATGGTATGAGAAGGCTAATGCATTCATGGATAGTGCTTTCCAGGCGACCCCTAACCCTGACACCGCATATGTACATTGCCCATGTAAAGAGTGTGGGAATTGTAGAAAGAGAACGCGATATGACATGGGTATGCATTTGTGTAAGAATGGGTTCAAGGTAGGCTACCATCGTTGGGTTTATCACGGTGATAGTGCTCTTGCCACGCCTCCTGCTCCGGACGAAGGATTCGATGAAATTGATCGGATGCAAGACATGATGGATGACTTCGGCCATGATTTTGATGACGAGGAGGCAACAACCTCGATGACCGAATTCTTAACCCTTCTGGAATCCTCTATGCAGCCGTTGCACGATCGAACAACCATAACCCTATTGTCTATGGTTACACGGATGATGGTTGTGAAATGCAAATACAACTTCTCTATCAATTGTTTTGATGAGTTGTTGGGATGCTTAGGCGATGCCCTTTCGGAAGGACACAAGATGCCCTCCAGCTGGTACGACTGTAGGAAATTACTTACTGGTCTAGAAATGCCGTACGAGAAGATAGATTATTGTCCTAACCATTGTATGCTGTACTACAAGGGTGATGCTGCTAAGAGTGTTTGTGATTATTGTGGGGAGTCCATATTTGTCGAGACTGTCGACGGAAATGGAGAAAAGAAACAAATGAAGGTGGCGAGGAAAGTATTGCGGTACTTTCCGTTAAAGAAACGACTCCAATGTTGTTTCATGACGGAGGATACCGCACAACAGATGAGGTGGCATAAGGGAGGTAAACGTGCAAAACCTGGCGTGATGGTTCATCCGGCCGATGGAGAAGCATGGCAACACTTTGATAAGGTGTATCCGGAGTTCGCTGCTGATCCAAGAAACGTATGCCTCGTACTGGCCACGTACCGATGGGTTACACGCCTTTTAATATGATGGCTGTCTCGTATTCATGTTGGCCAGTTTTTAGTATTCCTCTCAATCTCCCACCATCTCTTTTAATGAAAGAGGAGTTTATGTTTCTTTCGTTAATCGTGCCTGAGCCAAAAAATTCAGGAAAGAATATAAATTTGTTTATGAGTCCATTGATTAACGAGCTGAAAGAGTTATGGAAAGAAGGTGCCGCAACATATGATAGAAAAACAAACAGATTTTTCATTATAAAGGCTGTACATGTACTCCATTCATGATTGCCCTGCATACGGCATGTTCTCAGGATGGAGCACACACGGTACTGCCCTTGGCACTCTGACGAGGCAGTACTACCTTGGGATGATTACCGTGGATGGGACGACGAGGCCTGCGTACAGCTAGGACGACTACAGGCTAGCCCCGCATGGGATAGCAATGCCGCGGATCAGGTCATCCGCGAGTTATGGGTAAGCTACAAAATCACTTTCACATTTATTTTTTCTTACCACTAACTATGATATTATAACGCACTGCAGCTCAGGTTCGTTCCACAAGAGGGTCTTCAGCAATCAGACTTTGCTCCTGTCATCGACAAGATGGCGAAGCAGAGGGTTCAGGACATGATGTCCAATGCACGGGTCACGGCCGTACAGGAGTACCATAGGTCAGTAACCATTAGAATCAATAATTTCAAGTTACATATGTTTACTATCTTATTGCCTTGCAGAAGACAGGAGCAGCAAAACCTAACATCCCAGGCGGCTCGCCAGTTGTACTTGTCGGCCGACCTATACAACCAGGTGCGGCCGGAGTGGTGTCAGGAGGATGCTTGGGAGGCTATTGGGAGGAAGTGGGACAGCCCCGAGTGAAAGGAGAAATCTGAGACGGCCAAGAAGAATAGGGGTGTTAAGGACTACAAGTCTAACACCGGGAGGTGGTCGATTGCACAGCTGAAGAAGAAACTGGTAAATGTCATTTTTTTCATTCTTATTCACTTCGAATTTTACCACTAACACGCCTTTTGGTCATATTGCAATTTAGTTGGCGAAGATGGAGGTTAGACCGAGTCCGATGGACGTGTGGAAGCAGGCCCACACGAAAAAAGCCCCACATGGTGGAGAACCCACCTTGGATCCACATGCATATCTCCGTTTGGTAAGTGTCGTCAATATTGCTCAATACCACTTCCTTTCTATTCATTCTTATTTATAATTTTAAATACGATAATGGTATGGAGCGTTACAAGTACGCTTACAGAGAGGAGCATGGGGAGGAGAGCAATCCAGAGACGGCTCCCCTCGACCCCTACGTGATCCATAAGCACATGGGGAGTAAGGCTCATGGGCGGCTGGCTCTCAGCGGCAACCATCTACGGTGAGATCACTTTCGAACACTTGTACATTGTGATTGCATCAAAACTGACCTCTATTTTACACATTTTGCAGGTCTTCAGAGTACATGCCTGAGGTTCGGGCTAGCCAAAGCGGGGGTGAGACCCGTCGCCAGTTCGAGGAGCGCCTGCAGAGAGAGGGAGCAGCAACAGAAGAGGCATGAGGAGGAGCGGGCCCATGATAGAGAGATGTTAAGGGCCATGCAGGAGAGCTTGAGGGCAGCGTAGGAGGACTACGATAGGAGGCTGTGACAGCTTGAGGCGTTCGTCGCAGGGGTAACGCATTCGCACAACTTCATTTCATTTTAATAGATGAATATCTTGTCAATTATACTAACGAACTAAAATTTATATGCAGGCCGGTCCAAGCGGTCACGCGAGCCTCGCAGGCAGCTCCTCGAGCCGGGTGGGAACAGCGGGCCCCTACACAGGTGGCCCGGCCGTCTACTGTAGCCACCAAGCCCCTCCAGGCACCTATGTTGGCCAGGGTGGCTACGCTAGACATACGGCATCACCACCGGGCACTTACGGGACACAGCCGGCCTACGTCCCCACGTCCAACTACCCGAACGTCGAGCGTCCCTGGTTCCGTGATCCAGCGGTAAGTCATCTGTGTCAAATCGATACAATGTCGCATTATATATATATGTCATCTGACTAATTGAAAAATCTCGCTGGGTTCGGGTTCTGCCATGTCTACGCCTCCGTCCTTCGTGCCACATCCTCAGGACGACGCGCAGCAGGGCGAGGACGCCTCCGGGAACATGGCCGCCAACCTCGCGGAGCAGCTCTTCGGCACCCCGCCACCACAACAGTAATTGTGCTTGTGATACATATTGTGCTTCTGATGTATATTGGGCTTGTGATGAATGTAATTGTGATGTGGATATTGTTGGAGAAATTGTGTTAATGTGCTATATTGGTTTCGCTGAATATATATTTGTATTTGTGAAATTGTGGGGTATTTGAATGTGCGGGTGTTTTACGTTTGCAGGTTGCAGCTGCTGCTGCTGCTGGGTGCAGCAGCAGCTGTAAAATTACGGTGTTTTTCATTAATTTCAAACAATTTTTTTTGCTGGAAAACAAGTATTCTCGACGGCTACACCATGGCCGTCGAGAGAGTTATCCATAGGCCCACCTGCCAGCGCTGGCCACACCCGAGTCCAACTGGAGGCAGACTAATCACTCTCGACGGCTCGGAGCTGTCATGAATAGTCTAGTAGGCTGGGCCAGCGCACTTCTCGGCCTGCCAAGGATCTGTATCGACGGCACTCGGCCGTCGAGAATAGCGGAGCCAAAGGTCGTGCCCGGTTTTCAATTAGTTCACGACGGCTGGTATTAGCCGTCGAGACAGTGCATATCGGCGGCCCAGCCGTCGAGATAGGTCATCTATATCGACCATGCTTTCTTGACGGCCAAATCTCGACAGCTGGCCGTCGAAAATGAACTGTCTCGACGGTTTCTGTGCTTTTCTCGACGGCTTTGGCCATCGAGATTTTCGGCTATCCGCGTGGTGACTAGTATTGACGGCCATCTGAAACCCGTCGATAGACTACGATCTATCTCGACGGCCATAAGAAGGCCGTCGAGAATAAGAACCACGACTGCTTAGTCTCGACGGCCACAACACGAACCATCGAGTCTAAAACGCCGTTTGTCAGAGCAACCGAACGGCGTTATATCTCTCGACGGCCGAACGTTACGCCGTCGAGGGAACCCTAATTTAAATATACAATTTTCTTCATATAAATTAGAGTTTAATTGATATTTATTTTTTACAAGTAGAAAAATGAATGAAATGAATTTGTTCTTTTAATCATTATTGAAGTTTTGATTGTTAATTGAAATTGAAAATTTTGAATTAGAGTATTTTGTGTAGTAAGTAATGAAACATCCGATATCGTACGATAACCTATAACTTAACAGGAAAACACCCCATTTAGTAGTGTTCATCGTGTTAGATGCTCTGAAATTTTTTATTTTTTCGATGATGATATTATTTGATACACAAACGTCAATGCATTGTATATGAACAACAAAAAAAAATTGTTTTGTATTTTTAAAAATCAAATTATGTTGGGTTGACCGTCGAGTCCAACAAAGGTTAAAAACCCTCGAGACAGGAAATTGTCTTGACGATTTCGTGTAAAACCGTCGAGACTAATGTATTCTCTCGAGTGTAGTCAAGGGAAACCATCTAGTGTATGTTGTCTCAACGGCTGTGGAATAAATAGCAGTCGAGAGAAAACGGCAGCTGTCTTGACGACTCATTACTGTTCGTCGAGTGACGTGCCCCTCTGCAGGCCCAACCGTTACCATCAGTATCAACGGTTGTCATAAAGCCATCGAGAGAGTCTCACCGTTATCTGGTCTATCTCGACAGCATCAAGTTGGTCGTCGAGTGATGTGCCCCTCCGTAGGCCCCAAGCGGTCACCATCTGTCTCAACAGTTGACCTAGAACCGTCGAAAGAGATCAGGCTGGATCCGCGGCATTGAGAGTATGTTCGTAAGGTGCAAACGACATCTGTATTCGACATCGAGAGAATCTTTCGTGCCTCTCTGGCTCTCTCGACGGAGTTCTCTCGAGTCGTCGAGAGAAGGCTGTCCCGACAGCTTGTGTCCTGGTGCCGACGGTTTTGGCACTCAACGCTGTTGGCGTTTCGTGTAGTGTCATGTGCCCAAGACCATGTGCATCCCTACGGTCTTAACCATAGCGGGGACTGATAGATACCATCTACCGATCGAGACTACCATCTACGTGCGCTAAAAAAAAATTGAAATCGAACTTAAAAAGCCAACGTTTCAGTCTAAAACAATTAGCTTAAACTCCCTCCAGTATAATATTACCATCCAATAACCTATGATCTTATTTTGATACCTAATATACTTATAGCATGGGATGCTAGCTAGTTCATGGAGGAATGCTGTAGGCTAACTTGGTTTGGGAATTGGGATCGTCAGGACATAAAGTGACATGTATTGTCAGCAATTTGAGATCGAATTAAAATGAGATCAAGGCTTTATTAGTCAGGAACCGTGGCTTTAATATGGAAGCTTATTAGACAAAAAGAACAACTACGGGCTATCACATATATATAAGAGCAATCGATCGGGGGTTATATATAAGGCTCTTTTACGGTACCTATCGATAAAATACTACCGTGATAATATAATTTAGATCTAACCGTTGGTTTTGTAAGGGTGTTCTAGTCTTTTCTTCTATTTTAAGGTATTGCTATATATGGCATGTTACTCGTACATTAAATACTTGATCTGATTTTCATGACGTTAATTACATTCCATTAATTAAATGATTTGGCATCCATGCATTAATTACTATTTCCATAGCGTTGGTTATGGTTTGGAGTATATGTGCAGGTCAGCATGGGAAAAATCACAGAAATCACATCAATTATGCATATTAATATATGGAAAATATACTCATGCATGGAAACTCTGTGCACCATTTAGAAACTAATAAATCACGTCATACGATAGAAATAGGTACTAATCCATTGATTTCTCATTTCACAAAATGAACTAATTGTTCAAAACCTTTGTCTTTTGAAACAATTTGGTGGATTTCTATAGAACACTTGGATGATTTCTTTTTTTGATAAAATCGCATTGTTGTTAACTTTATACAAAATTTGATCTAATTTTAACTAGAAATTGAAAATCGTTGTGTAGCAGGATATATATGACCTCAAAAAGATTTTTAATAAAATATACAATGCGAGGAGAAAGAAATTGAAATAACAAATATAGGATTCAGTTTGAAATGATTTACATTAAAAATATGAATTTTTGTCCAATTTATGGGGTGTTGAATCAAAATGCATGCACATTTAATATATTAATTTAACAAAATACTTAGTATTTGTCAGCGTTTATAATTATACTTGAAGTCAATTATACCCTCCTAGAGATATACTACACGTGTAGTATAATATACTAACTTTGTAGTATAAAAAAACTTAAGACCAATCTAAACCTATAGATCGAGAGAATTGAACGGCTCATACTTACTGGAAGGTATCGTAAAAGAACCCATATATATAAGAATAAAATCGCATAAAAAACACCTTATTAATTGTTTATCGATCCCCATGCAGTGTCTCTTCTGTTAGCCTGCATTCAACACTGATCATTTTAACAAGATGATGGATGCATGATACGTAGCCAAAATGCCATTTTGGATTAGTTGGCCGGTGGCATTATAGGATGCAAAGATACACACCCCCTGCAACTATAGCATCTCGTGCATGTTCGTTCAACAGTTGGCTAGTGGTCAAATAATTGGCTAGGCTGCACGTAGGCCGCTATTTATACTTATCGTTAGATTCAGAGCAGATACGTACAAATCAGATCCACATTCTCAGCTCGCGATCGATCCTACCCGTTACTACAGGCATGCACTACAGTGATCTACGTACATGCATATATGCATATATGTACATGCTTGCATGCAAGAGTTCTACAAATTAAACTTACGTCACGACTCACGTGCACGCATGCTAAAAATCGCCGGCTGCCTTTATTTCTTTTTACAAATAGAGCGTTCATTATACCATAGGGTCAAAGGCTCAGATACAAATGAATAATCTATCACAATGCACCTCCACGTATAAATAAACCCAGCACCATCTAGTACAATGAAGAGTATCATGCATGCATGCATGCATTAGTTGATCAGTGTTACAAAAGATTATTTAAGGTCGGCTAACCTATACTAGCTAGCTAGTTGATCAAGCTAGCATTGAACAAATTAGAAACAACTACTGTAAATTAATTATGTTAATATATTTTGTAATAAAGTTGTTCATTAAAAAAAAAAGTCTATTTTACACCCTAAACTATGGTGTTTCGGCTACATAACTTCCTAAACGACGAAATTAACCAGGTATTCAATCTCGCGAAACCAGAAAAGACGATGCAGATAACCCTAGGGATGGTTTTGAAGGTGGTGTCAACATGGTGGCATGTGACATGGCGATCTGAAGAAATGAAGATACATATATATATTATCAAAGGGCCACAAATCATCCTCCCGTTCATTTTCTTCTACCTCTCTTGTCACTTTGGTGGTCTCTCTCTCCCATCTTTCTCAACATGACGTGACATCGGGGCTAGGCTACGAGGCTACGGTGCGGAGTATAGGGCTGGACCAAAAGATCGGGCTCGACGAGCTACTCGAGCTCGGATCGAGCTCGAATGCTAAACGAGCCGATATCGAGCCTGGTCCCGAGCTCGAGTCTATTCGAGCCGAGCTTGAGCTCGATCTCGAGCCTTAACCGAGCCTAACCGAGCCTGAATAATTATCATTGCATAGCATATTTCTCACTTTAAATCTAAATTTTCAACTAATTCGAGCCGACTTGAGCTTGAAATCGAGCCCAACCGAGCTCATATGGTCTTATCGTCCCCTTAAAACAGCACAAATCCCTTCATTCGAGCTCAACCAAACCGATCTCGAGCCTACCCAAGCTTTTATCGAGCTCGATCTCGAGCCTAACCCTAAGCTCGATGTAATTCGAGCCGAGCCCGAGCCGAGCTCGAGCCTAACCGATCTCGAGCTTTGACAGCCTAATCTCGCTCAGGATCGGCTCGAATCCACCCCTAGCGGAGTACGACAAGGAGCTAGGGCGAGGTGGGGTCACGGGAAAGGGACAATGCATCGGGAAAAGACAGGCGCCGGTGCCGACGATGCCTAATTCAGAGGTAGAGTGGGGGGCGATTGTCAATTTGGGGGTGGAGGCGGATGTGCCATCCACGACATCCTCGCCAAGCTCAAGATCGAAGGTGCCCCCTCATCTCCCACTAGGTTCTTCAATCCCGCGCTACAGCCTCGCCATCCTCATCGTAGCCATGTTTGTGGCATCCGGAACAACGTTACCAGTTGGTCTACTTTACACTGCCGTGAAGGCCACTACCTCGGTTGCGACGCCTCACATCCATGGCACCCCGTCCGCTATGCCTCGAGACCTTGGCTTCCTACATCTCGCCGCACCTTGACACCTCGGCCACCGCACTTCACCGCCTACATCTCATTGTGCCTTGGCGCCTGCATAGGGTCCATCCTTGTTTGCTATCTGTTTTTTATTTTGATGATTAGATTGCCAGGTGACATGCCACCGTGTCAAAACCACCCACAAAACTACCCCCAGGGGGTTATCACCAAGTTTTTTTCTAATTTCACGGTGTTGAATATCTGGTTTCGTAGTTCAGGAGTAAAATAGGCGTTTTCCATTAATAAAGTTATGCGAATTACCAGCTAATTGTGATTGAACTATGGGCGTGTTTGGTTCGAAGTCAGCACTCGCCGTGCCAATGAACGGCTCGCCCACGCTATTTGGCGAGCGTTTGGATCGCGGCCGATGATTGGCATGGGGGCGTGAGCGAGGGCTCGCTGGCGCACAGTAAATGGCGTTGGCGAGGGCGGCCAATTTGCTTGCCAACGCACGCCAACACGTGCGAGGGTGCGCCCTCACTTGGCGTTGGCCGATGGTTGGCACGGCAAGTGCGGGGTGCAAACCAAACACACCCTATGTTTTAATTGTGATTGATCTAACTATGTATACGTAATATATAATAGTGCCCTGCTAATATACTGGAAACAAAATTTCAATATCAATACACCAACCAATAATTGTGCGTTCATAAAAAACTAAGAACATGAATAATTATCAACCGGTAGTGGTATATCACTATCAATTGGATGAACCGCCGTGATACCCAAAGGTTACTTTCGGTTGGCCACCGCCGTCGGGTCTAGAACCGGTAGAGAAAGACCATTTAAAATTGACAGCGGTACGCACGTCTGCGGGTAGTTCGCCCTGCAGGGTTCGCTAGTAGCGGCCGGCGCACGGCGCGACGGGCCGGCGAGTCTGGCGCCGTCACAATTTCCGAGAATGTACGAAGTAAACCGTACGTGGGGATTGAAGGCCCGAGCCTCCCGTCAGTACAGGGGAGTTGCTGTAACCACGATACCTTGCTCTTCATCCCGCTGCAGCCAAGCGTACCACCCCACATGCCCACACTGACCGTTTGTCCGTCTGCCTATACCATTGCACTGTACCACGTGAGGCCTAGTATGTATGTTTACTAATTACCTGCGCGCAGATGATTATTGACATCCTTTTCTTTTACCCGGGAATTCTCACTCGGTATCTTCGTGTAAGATCATCCCAACAGCTAATAAATAGTGTTTTTAAAAATAGGATAAAGAACCTATTATGGATGCTCTCTTGTCAGAATGATTTTAAACTGAAATTAAAATATTTTATATTGTAACCATATATTTGACCGTAAACAAATTAAATTCATCTTAAATATTTTCTCGTATCCGTTGCCAAAAAAAAAACCTGGGTCTTACGCAAGCACCTTACCTTGCTACCCTTCAAAATACTCTACACACACATATATAAAAGAGTGTATATACCTACCCTTACATATACTATTCCAATACCTACTTTGTAAGCTATTTGAAAACCTACTCAACATATATATTCGTGAACACTTACTCAAATGTTAGAACCATATTATTTCTCCTTACACTACATGCAACAATATAAATTAATTGTCAAGCCCCTCTCAATTGCCAGTGTGCTACCCATGACACCACCGCATAGTCAAGCCCCTCCTATCCCTGCTCAGCACCACACTAGAGCATGTCGTTCCCGTGCTTGACTCATGCGCAAGTCGTGCGCCCCCGCCAACCATGCCTAGCGTGGCATCTCCTCACATCGCATCACGCCACCACTCAACACCTGACCATGCCAACCACTCCATCATTTGCGCTCATGTTGCATTTTACCCATCGGTCCGCCGTGCCAGTCCACTGGATGCCACCTCATGACCGTACCCATCGGTCCACCTGACCACGGCAACCACTCCATCATTTTATTTTGATGATTAGATTGCCAGGTGACATGCCACCGTGTCAAAACCACCCACAAAACTACCCCCAGGGGGTTATCACCAACAGTGCCACATTCTCGCCAACAGTGCCACATCACGCCTGTATGATGTGACCTTGCCATCATCACTATCATCGCCTTCTTTCTTCTCCAGCAAGCCACAGCCCTGCCATGAACCCTGTTATTTCTACCGAGCCATTGTGATCGTATACTACTCCCAAAAGATCATAGCCATTACATCACAGCGGATAGTTACATTGGATATCACCGCAACATAATTAACTAATAAATACCAAGTTTACATGGTAACGAGGCATCAATGTCATCATCTCAGTTGCGGACTTGATAGAGAGAGAGGTGGGCGGTGTGGAGGGAGGAACAACAAAAAATGAGACCATTAGGAGGTAGCAAGAGGTGGAGGTGGAGGTGGATCTGGTGGCAAAGATGGTGGGGATGGCTCTCTAGGGATGATAGCGCTAAAAAAAAGTGGTTACAATGGACAACATGTATGAGGTAGTGACGGGGGAGTTCCAGGTATGCTAACAGTGATTGGGACAAGGCGATGGTGTCATGGGTAGCACACCGGCAATTGAGAGGAAACGGCCGGGTTGGATAAGGTGGACTTAGGGTCTGGATGGAGAGGGCCTTTTATGTGTACGTAGTAAGAAGTGATCTAAACCATTGGTTCTTTGATCCAATAGTCTATAAATTGTGGGATTTTATAAAAATGACGACGTTTGTTAGGAATTTGTTAGAGAGTGAGCCCCTGTTTAATTAGATTGCTCTTATGTACTGAAAGTGATAGTAAAATAGCAATTAATTTCGCGACATTGTTTTTTTAAGAGGTAGGCGGGTTCATTCCATCAGTGACGCAGCAAAAACTAGATCAAGAAAGCCACACTTACCTAACATATGGATAGCAGCCTGCATGCGACAACTGTTGCAATGTCACTGATCCATCCATGCATCTACACAAACATACACCGATAATACACGTACATGCATGTACGTAGCCAATAATTAAGCACGCGTCACATGGTGTGAGTGTAATCGACTCTATCAAGAACTGCTTAACGAGAATCAAATCCCAGCCGCGACCCTAGCTCATATGGATCGATCCCTTTGACCATTTGCTATCCCCAGTGCCAAACTGACGCGTCGCTCCAAAACAAAATGGCCCGCGATCTCGGCATGTATCGAGTCCATCTGCACGTGCTGCAGCGGCATCCTCAGTAGTGCATGCGCGCATGCTTGCAATGTTGCTGCTCCGTCCATGTCAAGGCTCTTCCTGCCGGATTTAAATGCATACGTGCCATTCTAATCGAGTGGTTTTTGTTATTTTGCCACCAACTGTTTTACACATATGGTCTCGTATGTCAATGAGAAAGAAGTGACAAAATAGCGAAACCGCTGGTTGAGTGTGATATATTCATGAATTTTATAGGCAAACGGATGTTTGAGACATGCGTGGATGATCGATCCAATTAAGTAATACGACATTTCTCTTTAAAAAAAATTTAGAAGTTGCAGCACATTTATGTAAGGGTGTGATCTATCGGTATGTAGGGTTGGCTCAATAGATTGGGCTCCCAAGAGATACCCACGATGGAATGGAGCTTGGTCTTGGCTATAATCAAGCTTGTACGTTAAGCAAATTGATCTCGGGGTCAAGTTAAATCCAAGTACGTGAGCTTAAAATAGTCAAGTTTTTATATGTGTTTTTAAATTTCTTGAGATGCTTTTGAAGCAGACTTATATGTATATGTATACATATTTTAAGTAACATAAAATTGGTTCAAACCATCAAAAGTTTCTACTTTTTATTTATACCACCTCAAGATCTTATTGCATTTTAATACCCTCCAAAGTTTCATTGTCATCCTTTTTGCAACTCCGTCTCCAACTCCATCTCTCTCTCTGATCTCTCTCTCTCTCTCTCTATGCTGCTCGATTTTTCCGCCAAGCCTCACTGGTGCAAGAACATCCCTAGCTGCTCGACATCCTCATCTCTATCTCCATCCCCGTCTCCATCCTCCTCCTCCTCCTCCTCCTCATCTCTCTCTCTCTCTCTCTCTCTCTCTCTCTCTCTCTCTCTCCATGTTGCTTGCTTTTTGTGCCAAGCCTCACTGGTGCAAGAACATCCCTAGCTGCTCGACATTCCTCATCTCTATCTCCATCCCCGTCTCCATCCTCCTCCTCCTCCTCCTCTCTCTCTCTCTCTCTCTCTCTCTCTCTCTCTGGCTGACGTAAGGCTTAAGGGTTTCGATGGTCTCCATGGCATACTTGAGGATGTCAACGTGCGCGGATGCCTTGTCCAGAGGTGACGAGGCGGGAGCCATGGTGCTAGATGATGCTGTCGGTGAAGAGGATGACGCTATCAATTAGCTGGAGGATGTGGAAGCTGGGTTGGACGGTGAGCATGATTCTAGTAGGAGAACGGCTAGGTAATGCAAGAGGTCGACACCAATGGACACACACCGCTGGAGATACTCACAACCCTTGACTTGGCAATGTGCTAGCTATAGGCTGAGATCGACCATCAACTCTCTCCTCCGCATCTGTTCACCAGCACCTTCCCAGCTCCGTCGAGCCGGCTAACACGGAGCCACACACAAATAGTAACAGTATCGTGTTCCTAGAGCCGCTCGGCCCGACAATTGCCACCAACTCCTCGTTTGGCGTCTCGCATGTCATGAACCTCAGCGGCAATAGTTGATCCAAAGCAGTGGCCAATGAGCAGGAAGAGGTTGGGGAAGGGGGTGGGAAGGCAAGAGAGTAGGCGAAAGAGCAAGCGACAACTGGTGAGCTGGGATTGGCCGTGAGCGAGTAGGGATTTGTCGTCAGGGTGGAGAGGGGAGAGAAGCAGATGGTAGAGGATGGGAGACGGGGATGAGACGGAGTGGCAAAAAAGAGAAACGGTAAACTTTGTGTTAGGATTTAGAGCCCGCTGCAAATAGCCCACGTATGGGTCAAAACGCAGAGAAAGGGCTCCCCAGGTCTTAACGGACCTAAAGGCCTAACTGGAGCAACGACTAAGGCCATGGGCCCACTCAACCCAAAAGACTAGCCTGGTAGGAGAGGGTCGCCTCCACCTTTTAAGTCATACTCCCCCATCATTTATTAGCGATGTGGGACTAAACCCAACAATCTCCCCCATCACACATCGGTCCACTTCGTCACAACGGACAACTTCGTCCAGCAACCATCACACATCGGTCCACTTCGTCACAACGGACAACTTCGTCCAGCGAATGTGTGGAATTAACGGAGATGTGGTCAATGCCTGGCTCTGATACCACTTGTTAGGATCACACATCCGTCCACTTCGTCACAACGGATAACTTCGTCCAGCGAATGTGTAGAATTAACGGAGATGTGGGTCAATGCCTGGCTCTGATACCACTTGTTAGGATTTAGAGCCCGCTGCAAACAGCCCACGTATCGGCCAAAACGCAGAGAAAGGGCTCCCCAGGTCTTAACGGACCTAAAGACCCAACTGGAGCAACGACTAAGGCCATAGGCCCATTCAACCCAAAAGACTAGCCTGGTAGAAGAGGGTCGCCTCCACCTTTTAAGTCGTGCTCCCCCATCATCTATTAGCGATGTGGGACTAAACCCAACACTTTGAATGGTGTTAAAGTGCATCCGTATTTTTTTGGGTATAGACCAAAAGCAGGAAACTTCGAACGGTACATAACCAAAATTTTCTTTAAAAAATAAAAAATCTTCTTTTGGTCTGAATTATAGATGTGCTTTATCCTAATCTCGACCCTTAAAAACTAAAGCCAGCACACTCACTATCAATTCGAGCTGATTTTTTTAATCTTGGAACTCAAATCAAATTGCTCAACTTCTTGAGCCTAACTGCATGCTCGCTATTAATTCGAGCTGATTTAATTCGAGCCCCGAAAGAGGCTCACCGTACCGCTCACTCAAACTCAGCTCGATCCAGCCCTGTGTCTACCAGCACGCGCGTACGTCGGTGCCATCCATCGACAGCAACCGCATGGTCGAGAAACAAACAAGTGTTTAGTTTAGCAGTGAATTCTTGCTCGTGTACTTAATTGTTGCACTCTGGCTGCAGCACTGTACAGTAAATTCGTTCTCACTAGCTCGATATATCACCAATGTGCATGCATGCATGCGCTTAGCTCAAAAAAAAAGGTGCATACATGCGGGTACGTCAGTACGTGCATGTGGCACTCGTGACGTGAAAAGAGTCAATAGTCTAAACTGCATGTCAATTGCCACGAGAGGAAATTTTGCTAGCCGCTTGTAGTTGCCTGCTCGATGCCTCAATCTGTGACGGATCCAATATTAAGATCAAGTCTGGACGTAACGTCGTGAACCTCATGTTTGTCATTAATTGGACTAATGCACTTGAAACAATCAAAACTAGAACAAAGAGTATAAGTTATTATAGGTTACACTTTAATAAATATTAATATTTCAGTAGAAACGGTTGCATTGGACGTAATGATAATTTTAATAAAGTTCTTGCGGATATTAAAGAGAATTGTTTGCAATAGAACTACAGCCATGAACTATAGTCTTAGGAGAGGTGATGAGGTTAGCCGAGATCAGCCAACGAGGGCTTAATTATTGTTCTCTTTGATTTGTGATTATGATTTGATTTTTATTGTAGTTTAAAAGGTTAAGTATCTTTGTATGTATGTGTGTGTATATTAAGATCTTTAACAAAAAATCTAGAAAAGATTAACAAAATTTATTACAAAATATCATAATCAGAACCATGTCAGAACCGCGAACATACAGCAACGTCGCCGTAGCTATCGAGCTCCTACTCCTCTGCATGGCTGGCAGGCGGCTGGTGCCGCCCGCCGCCCGCCGCCCGCCGGCGCGTGAATCGTGGATCAGGAAGCATCGATCGATCGCCGATCGGGCGGCGCGTCGCGCTGCTTGCCGCGCGCGAGATGCTACTCTATATAGGACGCAACGCATGCGCGCGCGCGCGCAGAGCCCAGGCCGCCGTCGCCGGGCGCGCACCGCCGTACGTACAAGGGGCGCGGACGTGCGCACGCACGTCGCGCACCTGCGCCGCGCCGGGCCGCGCGCGCGGCCGGCCGGCCGGCCGGCCGGCGGCGGCATTCATGGGCCCGTGCTCCTAGTAAAGCTGTCGCGCCGCAGCCGGCCGCGAACGAACCGCCGCGCTGTTCATTCAACGTACGTTAATTTCACCCTGGCGCGTAGAGATCCGGCAAGTGGTATCTCTACTGTAAAAGGCAATAACAAGGGCAACATATCTAGTGCTAAAGGTGGTTTCAGTGCTAATGTGCTAAACTCTAATCTAGACCATTGGATCAAGTTTTGAAGGCTAAGATCTAGTGAGATGAAGGCCAACAAACTCACTTAAATGCTTACACATTTGAGATGGGAGACAACTCATTGTCATAAATGTTTTCACACCTAACTAGTTAGTTAGATCTCAACCTTCAAAACTTAATCCAATGGCCTAGATTAGAGTTTAGCACATTAGCACTGAAACCACCTTTAGCACTAGATATGTTGCCAATAACAAGGGGACCGCGAACATGCAGGCAGTCACTAACGGTGAAGTACTTCACTCAAATTACGGTCGCTCGTTGCCTGGCCGCTGTGCTGCAGACGCCTGCGATTCGCAATATTGCGCAGGCGATTTTCATGCTATTTTTGCCTACCCTATTTATGTTTTTCCACCGGTCGCTTTATATCTTTGACCAGTGATTTTGTTTAGCAATATACAGATTTTGTGATGCAAAGATGATATCGTCGAATTCACATTTTAAAATGTTTTCTAATTATCATATTTTTTTATGATGAGCAATATAATATAAATGAAACTAAGAGCCAAAGTATAGTGTAGAAGACCGTGTCAAGTCAAATCGTATCTTATATTTTAAGATGGGGGGTGTCGGAGGTTTTTCACCTGACAGATTTTGTGAAGTGTGTTCTTTTATAGGGGGGTTTTTGGTAACTAGGTTGTTTGATCGAACACGAGCAGGGGGGCGTCAGATTTACCCAGGTTCGGACCCCCAAGATAGGCAATGGTCCTACTACTGTTTGTGCTTGATTTCTTGGATTGGAAGGTGTGTGTCTGTTCTCGCTGTATAACGTACAATGCTCGTGTGAACCAGGGATAAAAAACCCTTCTTTCTCACCCAGATCCCCTTTTTATACTGCGAGGGATGGCCAAGAGAGAGAGAGAGAGAGAAAGTGTACATTAATTGGGTCATATCACTGTGCATCCTACTTTCCTCTTCTGCTGACGCTGGTTGCTTCACCTGCTCCCACCTATCATCAAGCGTGGACGGGGTGGAAGAGCCGCCAAACACTGGAACCGATTAGACTTGTTGTAGCACAGTGACGGAATGACCGCTACAGGGTTTTTGCCAGAACCACAGTGACCGCAATCATCATCTTTTGTCTCCCACGCCGAATCGTCGCATTCAATGCCTCCGATACCCTGAGCGAAGACGGGCCTTCTACGATAAGCTTCGTCCTTTCTTAGTGCATGCCTGCCAAGTGGGGCCCGAAGCCCATCTGTTTGGCAAGGCACCACTTGTAGGGGTGCTGGGCTAGCGCCAAGCTGCCACGCGGCATGCTTGCTCAAGGCGGCTGGGGCCTTGCTCGCCCACCATGCACCGAGCCGCTGTGTGGCGTGCTCGCCCGTGGCGCCGGGGCCTAGCTTGCCCGCCGTGCACTAAGTCGCCACATGGCGTGCTTGTCTGTCATCGATCCAATAGAGGGAGCAAACCCCGATGCCCGTTGCACCGACAGGGAGGGGTATATCATCTTGCCAGTTGCTCGGTTGCAAAATTAAACAAAATTTCAGTCGATGCATCGCCATGGATGGATAATCCAATCCTTCCCTTATCTCTTCCTCCTCCCTACGGACACTAGCATCCTCTACTCTCTACTCCACGTTGTTGCCTTTCACCAAAGCACCATTGTAGTTAGGGTTAGGGTCTAGTTAACGTCCAGGACAATAGTGGTACCGCCAGAGTTGTGAATGACTGGAGAGCAATGGGTAGCAATCGGGAGGTTGAGCACAATAACATTGAGTTAGGTTGGACGGAGCGGCAGGAGGGCGAGGAGCAGTGCAGCGAGGGTGTCACTAATCATGGGTAAAAGGTCGGTGGGGCAAAGAGATGTGAACGAGACATGTGAAGCTCACTTAAGAGGAAGAAAACGAGAGCAGCAATGGTGTTAGAAGTGAGGAAGAGGAGGGTAGGGGATGGTTCCAACTTCAACTAAAATCCCTATTGGTTATGTGTTTTGAATTTTCGATCAACTGCCAAGCAATTGTTCCCATAAATATATGGTGTGTTCATATGCATTTGTTGCTCCTATGCATACTCAGCCCATTGAAAACAAGATTTCATCAAAGTTTGTCGAAGATTCTCTCTTTCCGGTGGGGTTTAGAAAAAATAATCTCTTCTTAAAAAATTATTTTATTTAAATTTCCGGTCAAAATTTTCATCATAGGCCAAAAATTCGTACAAAGTACAAACAAACTCAAATTTTGATTAACAAATTTACCCAAAAAACTGATAAAACCGATAGACACCTGTTTTTTGCTTTCTCTCTTAATTTTACCATATAGTGATAAAAACTTTGGAAAAAAAATCCCCTCTTCCAATCATCTCGGTTTTGATGCAGGATATCAAGAACGTGCTCTAGCCTAGAGATCGATCCATGTGTTTTATTCGTAAGCATAAGGACGAGAAGCGTCTTAATTTAATCAAACCGACTGATTACAACACTACAGGAAACAAAAATAGATTCGACTGTCAAATACATTTTCGACGGCCAAAACATAGCAGTCGATACGGGTATGATACTATCGACGGCCCTAATAAAGCCGTCGATACAACTCAAACCAGTGCCCCAGTATCGACGGCCCAATAAAAGCCGTCGTGTTTCTTGGTCAATGCGAACGGAAAGATCGCGTGGCTTGACGGCGTCTTTTTTTTGACCCCAGTATCGACGGTCCAAGAACAGCTGTCGAGACAGTTTATTTTATACCTTTTTCCTTTTTTTGTTTAATTTGTATTTCTAATCTTTGTTGAAAATTGCTGTGATTTTGAAATAAAAATTAGAGATGTTGTATTTTGTTAATTTTTTATGTAGGTATTTTTTGTATTGTTTGAATTGAGGAATATTGAACATATATAGCTTTTTAATTAATGTACTAAATATTGTTTAAATTTTAGAATTTTAATTTTGGTAGTAAAAAAGTCAAAAAAAAGTTGGGTGCGGGCGTGTAAGTATCGATTATTGAATAGTAGGCAGACATAAATTTAAATTTATAAATTGACACAATTTAAATTGAAATGAGATGTTTGACGTTGGTTTGATCACATGAAATATGAAACCTTAGGTGAACTTCACCGAAAAGCTTCAGATTTCAAAGGGTTGACCTCATAGGAAGTTCTAAAATTTTTGAATTTTTTTCCAGGTGTGTAATTCCCTGTATAAAGCAACATGGAACAGTTTGAACATTTGAATTTTCGTTTTTCAAATTTATAAAATTTAAACAGAGGGTTTGACCAGTGATGCCTTCAAGAGGGGGCAGCCCTCGAGACAAGCAATATTATCGACGGCTACAAGATATGCCGTCGACACTAAGGAACATACTCGACGGTAGTCAAAGTATACACTCGGGATAAATTGTCTCGACGGTTCCATATCTTGCGGTCGATACTATCATCCTCGACGACAGTGTCGACCGCTCGATCTAATGCCGTCGATATATAGGAATGAGTGTCGACCGCTTATGTTCAGCCGTCGATACTGACTCGGCAGTTACGAGCGCTGTTTCGACGGCCTTTGGTCTGCCGTCGTTACTGATAAATATGCAGGGTTATGTCGACTGCCTTTGGTTGGCCGTCGACACTGTCCTCCATATACAGAGACGGCTGGCTCGGGGACTTAGCAAAATCGCAAAGTCCCCAGCCGCTGCCTCGCTAGATCCCGCCGCCGCCATCTCGCCGCCGCCGCCATCTCGCCGCCTCCCGCTTGTATGCAGTCGCCTCCACGCCCGCGCGGCCTCCTCCCCGCCGCCATCTACGCGCCGCGATGCGCCTCCGCCCGCCGCCGCCGCCATCTCGCCCCGCCGCCAAAGCCGCCTTCCGCCGCGTCCGCGCCGTCGCGCCGTCGGCCGCCTCCCTCGCCGCCGCGGCGCCTCCCGTCCCGCGCCGCCGCCACCAGGCGCCTCCGCCCTACCGCCGCCGCCATCGCCCCCGCCGGCTGCCTCCGCCGCGTCCATTGCCGCCTGGCGCCGCCGCGCCGTCCGGCCGCCTCCGCGCCGCCGCCCGAGCGCCTCCATTGTGTTGGTGCCACCGCCGCCAGGCGCCTCCCACCCGCCGACATCTCCAAGCGCCCGCGGGCGTCTCTCACGCCGGGCCGCCTCCACCGCCGGCCTCCTCCTCTGCCCCACCTCTGTTGCCAAGACGCCTCCATCCCGCCGGCATTCGGTACTTTCACAGCTTTTTTTAAATGTTGGTGGTGTAGTGTCGACGACCAATAATGTTTAGTCGAGACTAATTATAATATAATTATGATTAACAATAATTAAATTATTTAAATTAGTAAATCTTTTAAAAAATACTTTGAAATATATTTTAAAAATTAGGAAAATAGTATAGAATATAACTAAAAATTTAGGACAATAATATAAAATGTATATTAAAAATTTATTAAACTGTTTGCCGTGTGATTAGCTAGCGTCCGTGTATTAGTTTAGGGTATGTCACCTAGCCGTACGTCAACCGTTCGGAAACGGCACATCTCATATGGAATACGGACGGTGATTCGTTGTGCTCTAATATGAGATGTGACGCGCATTTCCGAATTGTCCAGTGGAGCCCCTTATGGGCGTCCCAGTGGACAGCCTACGAATGACCGTTCGAGCATACGTCGCGTTGTGGTACCGGAGGGTTCGAGATGAGGTTTTCGACGGCATAACCTAAGAGGTTCTCCTGTGCATAAAATAAGTGATTCAGAGTTTTTATCGAGTCCCTAGCCATCGTTGCACTAGGAGAACCCCTAGGGTTATGCTGCCGAAATCTCGTCTCGAACCCCCGGTACTACAACGCAACATGTGCTTGAGCGGTCGTTTGTAGGTGGGTTTAGAAGCCTTCCTAAGCCTAATATAAAACCCTCATGTGCGACGATGGCTGGCAACTCAGATGGAAGAAGACAGGAGTTGGATGTACGAAGGATGGCAACGGAACGGACACCACTCGGACGAATGGTACGACAAGACCGAGATATTCCTGAATCGTGCTTTTCAGGATGTTGTAAACGAAAACACCCGAGTAACTTGTTCATGTGTTGATTGCGGGAACTGTAAGAAAAGAACCCGCGCTCAGATGGAGATAGACCTGTATACACATGGATACAAGGCCGAGTATCGTCGATGGGTCTATCATGGGGAGAGTTGGTGGGCGGATCCACCACTACCGCCACCACCAACCGACGAAGGTTTCGATGAGATTGATCGGGTGAATGATATGATGGATGACTTCGGTCATAATTTTTCGGACGCTGAGCCACCCACAATGTTGTCTAACTTCATGGAGCTTCTCGACTCTGCAAAACAGCCTCTGCACAATAGCACAACGGTGGCCCTTTTGTCTGTTGTGGCTCGTATGTTAGCAATTAAGTCGAAATACAATTTTTCGATCAACTGTTTCGACGAACTCATATCGTTGTGGTCTGATGTCCTTCCGCAAGGCCACAAGATGCCTTCCAGTTGGTACGAGTGTAAGAAATTGATAGGTGGTCTCGGAATGCCATATGAGAAGATACACTATTGCCCGAATAATTGTATGCTATACTACAAAAATGATGCGGGTAAACAGTCAGGATGGGAGCTTCTAGGCCAGTAAGAGGGGGCACAACAAGTTGCCCAAGGCGGCGAGATATCCTCACGGGCGGATTGTGATCGAGCCGGATGGCGACAGGTAATAACCTAAGTCTCTAATATCACAGACAATTAAATCTATTAACTTGCTTTTATTATACAGTAGCAACTTGTCTTGTGTCCACCCCAACAAAGTCGATACCCGACCGGCTAATGCACTTGGCATCCTCATGCGCCGATACTATCTGGTATGGTCGGAGAGGAGGGCACAACATCCCACTTACTCTTGGGATGATTACAGTGTGGCACCTCACGGGACAAACACCGCCGAGGAGATAAGGCGGGAGTTCTAGGTGAGTTCGCACATTTTTGTTTTTTAATATCGCAGATGATTGGAAACTATTGTTCATACGGATTTATTTTTTTCAGCTTAGATACCGACCGCGTTCGGGCTTGGAGGAGGAGGACATCAATTCTGTGATGGATAGGAACGCACGGCAGAAGATGCAGGATCTAATGTCGAGTGCACGGGTCACCGCCGTTCAGGATTTCCACAGGTATTCACGTAGTTCTTTTGTCGATTTTTGGCGTATGTGGTTCCAATACAAATAATTTATTTTGTCTTCTCTTGTCAGGATTGTAAATGGAGAGAAGATCACCCGTGCCGATCTTGCAGTTGTACCTCGAGCTCAAAATGCGCTTGAGTTCGACCGGATTTGGGTGTCGAACGCCCGGATGCTGGAGGCCTTTGTCGCGACCTTTGGGCCAGCGAGGCGTTCAAGGAAAAGTCCTTGAAGGCAAAGAAGAACCGAGCAGCGATGACGAGCAAAACGACGACCGGAAGTCGTCGTTCGCTCAGCTAAGGAAAAGGATGGTAATACTATTCCTTCACTAATTCGATCTTGTTTTCTTCTATTAAGGAATATATCGACCTCCACTTGTACAATGCAGGCGCCACGGTGGCCAATTTCCGTCTTGGTACGCCGATTGTTCGGAGGGCCACACCTCTCGGAAAAGGATGGTTCCTTCGGTCCTGTGGACCTCAGAGTAGGCTGCAGATGAGAGGTACATAATAATTTATCAATTAGTTTATACACAATCGTACATTCTAACTCCATTATTTTCACTTCAATGCGAGCACGCTTCTGAGAGGCTTTATTTGAAAAGCATGGCCAAGGAAGGACCGGAAGAGGAGCCCCTTGACCCTCTGGTGATACATGAGGCTATGGGGGAAGGCTCATGGGAGGCTAGCGATCGGAAGGGACCATCTGAGGTATGATATTGTCTAATTTATGTACGTTTTGCTTAGATCTTATTTTGTAACCACTAACATCGCTTTGTTACAAGTCGGAGGATTACATGCCTCAAGTGAGGGCTGCCCACTCTCAAACGGAGAGCCGACGCGCCTTCGAGTCCCGCATTGAGAGGGAGAGGCAGCGGGAGAGGGAGGACAGGGAGCGGGAGAAGGAGGAGAGTAGACAGCTGATGGAGGCGATGAGGGAGAGTCGAGGACTCAAGAAGAAGCAGACAGAGACGGGGAGGCGAGTTGGCGAGGCAGCGATATGAGTTCGAGCAAGGTTTGCCTATCTGGAGTCGCTCTCTCATTGGGCGGGTAATGTCCTTTTCCTAATACTATCCATCCATATATCGTTTATTGCAATTTCATTCACAATTTGGTGTCCATAAAATTTTAAATTTGGTCCTAGTGGCACATTGGCGTTCGACTTTCTCTGGGGTCCGCCACCGTTTCGCGGTGGATGGACACCGGCTCCCTACATCCTTACGGCAGCCACACTACTCCACCAGGCGAATATGTGGGCCCAGCTCGTCCACATGGTGGCTTGCCGTTTGTTACGGAGACGGTAAGTCATTAACTCATGTTAATTCATGTTTGAAACCGTTCAATTCTGAAAAATTAATAACCAAATGTTTTGCACACATGCAGGTTACGTTCACTGCTCAAGGTGAAATTCGTGGCGGGAGAAAGAGAGGCGTCGGTGAGCAGGAAAATCCCAAGCTGGTCACCGACCTCTTCGCGAAGCGCCCGCCGATGTTCACCCGACCACGTAATCCTCCGGAGAACCCAGGAGAAGCGATCCTCGGCCAACCAACCCTGATCACTAGATTTACTTTTGACTATGTTACTATTAGTTGGAAACTTCGTGTTGCATTTGTCATTTGATAGCTTTTGGTGATGAACTTAGACTTCGATGTGATTGTGTCGACGAATTAAGTACTTATGTGCTATATGTGCTTCTGACTATGTGGTTTGTTTAGTTTTGTGGATCGAAGTGTTATATATGTGAATTGGATGATTGTGGTCGCATATATGCGACGATGGGTACATATATGAATTGCTGGATATTTTGGGTTTGCGAGTGCGGTATCGTCATTTCTTTGGGTGTGCAAGTGGCATTGCAGAGGAATTTGTGATTTTTTTTACAATTTGCAAAAAAAAAAAATTTGTCTGGCACAGTCTCGACGGCCGAAACTTGGCTGTCGATACAACATGGCTAGAGGCTTAGTTTCGACGGCCAGATTGTCGCCGTCGATACTAACATTACGGCCCACATGCCAGCTTCAACGTGGGACCCACATTTGTTTATATCGACGGCTAAAAACAGGCTGTTGAGACAACATTAGTCCACGTCGAAGACGGTGGGACCCATCCTCCGCAGACTCGACGGCGAGGATTTAGCCGTCGATACTAATCCAACAGGACGGGAACGGCGTCTACGGTGGCTCTGTCGACGGCATTATTTCCGGCCGTCGATACTGTCTGTGTCGACGGCTTGTCTTGACGACCTTCACTCGACGGCCTTCTGTCGACGGCTAGCCGTTGATACTAGGTAAACCCGACGGTTAACTATTTTTTATCGACGGCTTTAGCCGTCGATACTGTTGCCTTCTCCTGTAGTGCAAGTGGAAAAAGCTAAAACAATGTGTTCAGCGTGGGGAAAACGAATTATCCAACAAAAAAAACTAGCACTTCTATCTACGACGTAACTCCCATTTGTTTTTAGACTTGAAGACGAGATTAGACTTGAAGTTACTACGTATAATAAACGCCTCCCTTTTGGCTACCTATAGCTTTCGATACAACCGTGATTAGCTAATGATGCTCATAATTAGTTCTTAAACCAGGCACTAACGACATGAAAGCATGTCTTTGTCGTTTCCTCCCGCAGTTCGCTGCCTTATAATCAATTAACTAATCCTTTTGCAATCACCGTGCGTTAGGTTGATTAGTAAGTGCTTAATCGCAAGGACACACATAGGATCCCTCCCTAACCTTGCCAGTTGCTACATCCTAAATTGCCCAAAATTTAATACTCGCGAAATGTCCTATTGATAGTGGTCACCATTCGACAATATTTCTTCTTGCTAGGTACGTGTCCAATTTAAAAAAAAAAACCACCATTTTTGTACATGAATGGTACTGTTTATATGGAGTAAGAAATATATTTTCCCAAAAAAAATAAAATGCTGGTAGAATAAAGATCTAGAATAAAAAAGTCCAACCTCCATTTTTTTACATGAATGACATTGTTTTCAAAAAGTGTACATAAAGGCATTGTTGTAGGGGAGGCTCCCTACCCCCAAGCGACGAGACTTCTCTCAAGACCATCTCAGACGCCCGTGCGCCACAGAGCCAACTCAGGGCCAACACCCCTCGTGCGGGATCCTCCCCGGACTCCCATGCGTCCCAGAGCCAACTCCGGCCAACACTCCATGTGGGGTCCTCCTCGGACGCCCTTGCGCCCTAGAGCCAACTTCGAGCTGGCACTGACGATTCCCGCTGAGCCCCTCCAAAGCCCAGAGCACCAATCATGGCTATGGGAGGGAGATTCCAATTTCATGTCTAAAGCCAACGATCAAAAGAAGACTCGGAGGTCTAAAGATGCTCCGCGTCTGCTAAAAGCCGATTGCCATTGTAGCTACAAGGCAAAACAGGGCGCTCTCAGTAGTCAGGAACTAAAGTAGCAATCATTAGAGGAAGCCAACAAAGGTTGCAAACGAAAGGAGAGCAAGTAAGAAGGACCGGTAGGCCCTTGCTTTGCCTGTCCGACAAAGAAAAAAAACTGGGGATTAAGAAGATATAAAATATTGTTTTACCTTCAAGATTCCTTGCAGCAATATAGTCACAAATATCGAGATGTATATAATTGAGGTCATGTTGCCTCCTATAGCTCAAGCTCAATCAAATCCAAAAAATTCACGTAGAACCATGTTTCATTTTAGGTTACGTTTCCTAACAAGGTCACTCCTCCCGAGGTCACGGGTTTCCCGTATTGGAAGTGACGCCTTCCCCACTAATTCATTGTTTGAATCGTCTTGACAACAGACATATATATAAAATAGTGTTTATGTGTGTAGCATGTATTAATTTATATAAATGTTTCTCTTTTACGATAATAGAATTGCTTCCGACCTCTGCATCCGGTAGCCCAGTATCAATTATTTTTTAACAAAATAAAAGGTTGCAAGGGTCCCATGGTTGCCATGGTTCATGCATGTCATTTTGTGGGAATCAAATCCTACTAGGCGACAAACGACAATGTACTAATTTTTAACCTGACGAACACATCATGCATCAACGACTCTTCTAACGGTAGATAATCGTGGACTGGAGACACCACATACATGTACAATTTTTTTATTTAAAAAACTTGTCCTTGGAGGTTGGGAAGAATCTGATAGGACCCAGCCCCTAGATGCCTTTGTCAAATCACCGAATAGTAGGCAAAGATTAATTGGCGCAGAAGAGGGCAGGCAGTGATCATGCTAGTAGCTCAGCTCGTGTCCTTGCTACTAGCATTCCTGTGGCCGGACTCCCTCGGGATTCATATCCACTAACATTGCATAGTAATGTTACCAAGCTACAGTGTTATAACATTACTTTCTAACCATTGGATGAGAAATGGGAGGTAAGATTGGCCTGGGCACTGTTCAAGAAACACTGTAGCGAAAATTCACTGTTGCAAATCATTATTTACTACTGTAGCATTTTACTGTGTTGCAGACTGTAGCACTGAATCTGATCCGTTTATCTTCAATCCAATGGCTATTATGCTGAGAATGTTAGGATACTGTAGCATAGTAACATTTCTATTGTAATGTTAGAGGATACCAATCCGACTCCCTTGGATTTTTTAAAGATCGATGGGTTGTTTTCAGGTCTATTTGATCAAAGGTAAGGTTTCGGAAACGCAAGAATAAGAAAAAACGTACTACATACTGGGAGAGAAGGAGTAACACCTTTGGCTTCATAAATTCAATGACACAACGTTTGATTATACTACTTCCTCCGTCCCAAAATATAAGACGTATAAAAAATTTTCATCAAAACCAAGAAATGGTGTTTAAGAGAGTACATCATCTCTAATTATCTCATTACTCAAAGCATCACAAATTAATCTTTAATAATTTGCTTCTGTGCATGCAAGCATGAATATCTCCTTCCTATGTGCTTAATTAATAGCTAAAGCTAGCAAAAGCATGCACTTCATAGTGTGAATAGCTTAACTATGAGTTAACTGTTCGTCTTTTCTAAGAAAATAATAAGGAGACGTCTTATATTATGGGTCAACTTAAAAAAAATTATGCGCCCTATATATTAGGACGGAGGAAGTATTTACTTAAGGTGACAACGTTCCTGGGCTCATAAATTCTTCAAAAATGATATATACGATGTTTGACTTTTATAGTTATTTCTCCAAAAGGTATGAGCTCACGCGTATTGTCGGTGTAATAAATACCGGGGTACAGAGAGCCCTAGGAAGGCCGAGAGGGCCCCACGCGTCAGGCGGGCGAGCAAGGCCCAGTGGCGTGGCGAGCCCCTCAGAGGCAGGGAGGGCCCCACGCGTCGGCGGGCGAGCAAGGCCCAGTGGCGTGGGCGAGCCCTCCGAAGCCACGAGGCCCCACGCGCCGAGGCGGGTGCGTGGGCGACCCCTCCGACGATGAGGCGAGGGCCCCACGCCGCCAGCGGGTGCGTGGGCGAGCCCTCTGGAGACCAGGCGAGGGCCCCAGCGCCAGACGGGCCCAGGGCAGGGAGCATTGCGTATGAGTCTTGGGACGAAGGCTCCCCTCTCGCGAAGGACGAAGCGCATTTAATGAGACATCACGCGCGGATAGGCAATGGAAGAAATGATTACGCTTCTGATGACCCTTGCAGTGTCGGCGGTACATCCTTTGTGGGCGCAGAAGAATTGACCGCAGAGAGAAGGTTTGCTTGAGCAGCCGCCCGTGTCGAGAAGAACAAGCGTGGCCCCACCTGCGGGTTCACGGTGTGTTGTCTTGGTCGAGGCCACTTGCGCGGCACGCGAGGGCCTTGCAGCTTGGCGGGCGGTAAGCGCGCACGCTGTCTCTTCTGTCGTGTCTTGTCGATTATCGAGAGCATCAGACCGCCTACCCCTCGGCTCTCGCCTTGACCCAAAGCTTGTATAAAAGGAGGAGAGAGAGAGAGGGGAGAGGAGCATTCGTGCATTCGAGACACTCTGTAAACACATTCCCATTCAACCACAATCGAAAAGAGCTAAGGCTCGGCAGAGTAGGACTATTACCCGCGAGGGGTCCGAACACAGGTAAATCTGAAGTCGCTCCTTGTTGTGCCCGACGCTCAAATCGGATCGAGCTTGATCGAGTTGGCTAGCAGACTAAAAATCGACCGGGGTGTGATCCGCGATGGTTGAGCGGAGAACACGCCGTCTGGCGCGCCTGTAGGGGAGCGCTAGCATCGGTTCAAGCTCTTGACCCTTCTTGAGGCGATGGCGAGCGGCGATCGCGATGGGCGAAGCGACCGCTAGAGCCGTGGCCACGGAGTCGGCCCGGCGATGGCGGTGAATCACCGGCGGTGGCCGCCCGCCTAGGGTTGGAGCCTGGCGAAGCGGCCGCCTCGGCCAAGCTAAGCGGCGCTGGCCTTGGAGAAGTGCACTCCAAAGCAGAACCTCCACGCGGCGGCCTTGTTGGAAAACCCACCGGTTCCGGTGACTCGGACTTTCGCGGCGCCGTGGTTGGCAACAGCCCTTCGTCGGCGCCGCCGCGGCGGTGGTGCAAGTTTGGCGGGGAAACGGCGTTTCGCGTCCTCCGTTCTTTGTTGCCCTCGCACTCCTCTCGCGAGATCTCTGGTGAGGAGGCGGGGCCAAGATGACAAGAGCGGCGACCCCTACGGGGCTCGGCCGAGCGATCGTCTGAGTGGCGCGATCTCGGTCCCATCGGAGGACCGCCACTTGCTGCATGGAGAAGACTGCGTAACAAGCTCCGCAGAGCCGCGATCGAAGCGCGACGATCACATCGCCCGCCGCACGAGGACGGCAAGAGGTTCCCGCAGAGCTGCCCCGCCAAATGAGGGTGGCGCTTCTTCTTGGCGCCGCCTAAGCGGCGGAAGGCGGGGCGAGACGCGTTCAGAGCAGAGGCTCGGCGTCGGTGCAGCGCCTTTTCTAAGGAGCTGCGCCGCGTCCGATGGCGGAGCGGTTTCGTCCGGCCCCATCGAAAAATACGACGGCTCCACCAACCCCGATGAGTTTTACAGATCTATCGACGGTGATGCACCGGTCGGGGTCGGGAAGGTTCGGCGAACTACTTTTCCGCGGTCCTCACCGTGAGCCCTCGTGGCTCATGAACCCGCCCCGGTCCGTGGGGTCATGGAAGGAGCTCTCGGAGCTCTTCGTCACCAACTTCGTGGCACCTTGAGCAGCCGGGGTGA
The DNA here is from genome assembly GCA_036346415.1 of Raddia guianensis. Taxonomy (NCBI): domain Eukaryota; kingdom Viridiplantae; phylum Streptophyta; class Magnoliopsida; order Poales; family Poaceae; genus Raddia; species Raddia guianensis. The sequence goes on along the minus strand of CM070542.1, from coordinate 31,322,590 downwards.
AGGCGACCTCCTGGCGTGGAAGCGGAAGAAGGAGAGTCGCTGGCGACTATATTCGGCGCTTCGGTCAGTCCGCAACACCATCCACGACATCTCCATCGATGCCGTGGTCACGGCATTCGTGAGAGGCGCCCGAGACCCCAAGGTCAAAAGAAGATGGCCACCGCAAGATCAAAGCGCGGAGGAGCTCTTCACCTTGGCGACAAGTCGCCCTTGATGAGCTCGCATCCGCCCGGCTCTGTGGCGGGGCCACCGCGGGCGGCGAGGCGGAACCTCGAGGAACCCCGCGGCAAGGACAAGAAGAAGCGCAAAGCGGCCGAGACCGGCAGGTCATGGCCGCGAAAGAAAGGCAACGACAACAACGACGACGCCATGACTAGCCAGCGCAATGGGCGTAATGGGCGTAAAAGAGGAGGAGGTCGCGGCGCCGCGGTACGGTCCCGTAGGGCGGCCGAGGCGGCGGCTATGGCGATCGCCGTGGCGCGACGGCCCGCGCCGCGACGCGAAGCGAGATCATCGCCCGTGAGTGGGACGGAAGGCCCCTCGTCCCATTCACCGCAACAACTCCCACGACTTGGCGGATTGCCATGTCGTCGGCGAAGATGGTGGACAAGCGAGTCCACAAGGCAGCGGCAGCGTCCGGCGATGGCAAGGGCAAGGAGACGGCCGCTTGGTTTTCAGCAGCGGAGCGCGAGGTTGCCGTCATCCACGGCGGTTGCCACCTATCCGCCCCACGCTAGCTTTAAGCGTGCGATGAGGAAGTGTGCGCCGCCGTGCCCGCTTTGGGTCGATGAGGCGGTGGCGTGGTCGGAGCGACGATCGCGTTGATCAAGCCGATCACCCAACCGATCTGCCCGCCTGGGCATCTCCCGATCGTGGTTGCACCCACGATCCGGAATGTAAAGCTAGGGCGGTCTTTGGTAGACGGAGGAGTTCCTCAACCTCCTCCGCCGCCGGGTCGCTGGCGCGCCCAGATCCGGCGGGAGCTTAGCGCGGCGCTCCCATTCTTCGGCATCGCTACGGGCCGAGTCCGTCTCATTGGGCTGTCGATCTCCGGTAACCTTCGGAGGCTCGACAACTTCCGCACCGAGATGCTCGAGTTCGAGGTGGCGGACTTGACCTCCTACAGCGCCATACTAGGTCGGCCGGCGGCGACCGTGTTCATGGCGGTGTGCCACTATGCGTACATGGTGGTGAAGATCCGGGCCACCGCCCCATCGTTTGAAAGTGGATCGCCGGGCGCTCCGCTGCGACAAGGACGCCCTCGCGTTGGCGAAGCGTCGGTCCGAGGCCGAGGCCGACTGCAGGAGCTCCTTCGGCGAAGACCCGTGCCTCCCGGTTCGTCCGCGGAGGTTAAGGCCGTCTCCAGCGAAGTCGGACGGCGAACCGTTGGTGGCGCCTCTCGGCGCCAAATAGGAAGCGCGCTTCGTCTCCTTCCTCGATCCTAACGCAGACGTGTTTGCGTGGCAACCGTCCGACATGGCTGGGGTCCCCAGGGAGGTGATTGAGCACAAATTGGCGACGTTTCCCGGCGCACGACCGGTCATGCAGAAGGTCCGGAAGCAATCGGTGGAGCGCCAGGAAGTTATCCACCAGGAGGTGGACAAGCTCTTAAGGCGGGGTGCGCCCGCGATGTCGCCCATCCGGTGGCTCGCGAACCCGTCCTCGTCAAGAAATCAGCAGGCGTTGGAGGATGTGCGTGGACTTCACCGACCTCAACAAAGGCGTGCGAAGGATCCGTACCGCTGCCCGCGCCGATCTCATCGTCGACTCAAGCTGCGGGGTGCGGCGGCAATGCTTCGGATCGTACTCTGGGTACCACCAGTTAGCATGGCGAAGAAGATGAAGACAAGACCGCCTTCGTTACGCCCATGGGTGTCTACTGCTATACAAGGATGGCGTTGATTTGAAGAATGCGGGCCCAACCTATCGTGAGCCATGCATATCGCTCACCGCTCCCAAATAGGGCGGAACACGGAGGTGTATGTCGATGACACGTGGTGAAGTCCAAGAAGGCGGAGGAGTTAATTGGCGACCTGGAAGAAACCTTCACCAACCTGAGGAAGTACTGCATCAAGCTTAATCCGGAGAAATGCGTGTTCGCCGTTCCGTCGGGCAAACTGCTGGGATTCCTCGTCTCCCAGAGGGGGATTGAGGCGAACCCTGACAAGATCGCAGCGATCGAGAACATGAAGGCCCCGACGCGACTTCGGCAGATGCAGTGCTTGGTGGGCTGTTTGACCTCCCTGGGCCGCTTTATAGCTCGCCTGGGGGATAAAAGTCTCCCACCGCTCAAGCTCCTAAAGAAGACCAACCAGTTTGAGTGGGACGGCGAGGCGCAGGAGGCGTTCGGCGGTTTGAAGAAGTATCTTACCTCCCGCCCGTCTTGATCGACCCAGACCAGGCGAGCCATTGATCCTCGTCGCGGCAAACCCCGGCGGCGGTAGCAGTCTTGGTGGCGGAAGAGAGGGCGTCGGGATGAAGTAAATCTCTGGAGGAGATCCGGGACGAAGCGGCGATCCGGCCGCCAAGTATCAGCGGCGCGCGCGTTATCAAGGAAGGCGGGTGTGTGAGAACACTTGGCGATGGCGACCTCGTTCTGCGCAAAATCAAGTGCGGCGGGCGCAACAAGCTATCTCCCCGTGGGAGGGCCCTTCAAGGTGGTCTCGATCTCCCTTGAGCTCGGTCCAGCTCGCATTCGAGGACGGTCGCGAATTGGCGAACACTTGGAACGTCGGCGGTGAGGAAGTTCTACCGTAGGTGGCGATCAAAGTTTTTTGACTTCCCTTGGAGCCGAGCGGCGAGGTCTTCTTCTTCCTTCGCTTCGCCTCGGGCTGCGTTGTACAAAGCCATCTTCAATAAGAGATAAGTTACATCTCCTTGTGGGCATCTGTTTTTTTTCGCCTCAAGTCTGTTAGAAAGCATTAGGTGAAAGTCGGCAAAAAAAGTACTCAAAGCGATGGCCCTTAGTTCAAGGACTAACGCCTCGACTCGCGGTTGGGTGGGCGAAGCGAGATGAAAGCGGGTTCTAGCTGGTGTGTCGGCTCGGTCTAGGCAACGCGCCAACAATGCACCGCGACTAGACCACTTCCGAAGTCGAGTTCTCGCCACGCGATGTCTAGGGTCGGTCGCAAAGAGGCCATAAGGGTTGAAGTAACCGGATGCCCGAGGAAAGCGCTCACTTTCAGAAAGCTCTGTCTAAAACTTTTTAGCGATCGGTGGCTTAGCCTTAGAAAGGTCTGTTAGAAAACATTCTCTTTGAAAGTTGGTAGCGAAAGTACTTAAGGTCGATGGCCCTTAGTTGCAAAGGCAAACGCTTATAACTTCTGTTGGTGCGAGGCGGCGGACGGAAGGCGGGCTCTAGCACGGTGTGTCGGCTCGGTTCAGGCAATGAGCCAACGGCGGCACCAATGACTAGACCACTTAGGAAGCTAAGCGCCGCCACGTAATGTTTAAGTCGGGTTGCGAGAGGCCATAAGGGTTGAAGTAACCAGATGCCTAAGGAAGCAGCGCTCACTTGCGGCGAGCGTTCGATCTAAAACCTTTGGCGGCGGTGCCCCAATTCAATTCCATAAGTTAAAGTTGTGCGAAGTTCAAGTGAGACTCACAAAGAAAAGAGTAAAAGTTTGTTTGCATTGATAGGCAACATTTACAAGGCAAAAAGGCGGCGGCGTCGTGAGGCCTGATAGTGACTCCCAACCGCGCTCGGCGCGAGCCTGTGTCTGAGGATGTAGAGTCGGCGCCAGGCGGGAGGTTTGGTATCGCCCCCACGAACATCTCGCAGAGGTGGGCGAAGATGACCAGGCCATGATCGAGTTGGGAGGAAGGTCGCCACTGGATCCCGTGAGAAGGCGAGCACCCCCAAGAAGAATTCGGAGTACGGCGGGACAAGGCCCGCCAGCATCGCCCAGGAGAAGGTCACGATCTCCCCGGCGCGAGGACTCGGCACGATGGTGCCGGCGCGGAACCGGGCGGCGGTCGGTGGCACGAAGACCCGAAGCCGCGCCACCTGATCATCATCGACGGTGGAAGAAGCAAAGACTGACTCGAAGGTAGTGCGGCGTCTCATGGCGGCCCTTGCTGCGCTTGGGAGCCATGGAAAATTTGGCGGTGGCGCCGGCGAAAGGCTGGGTAGCAGTTGGCGAGGAGGCTGTGGTAGCAGCGAAGAAGGCAGTGGACAGCTTGAAGACTTAGCGTGCGGAAGGATTGACCGCGACGCTGAGAGAAGTATTTATAGGCGTGGGGCGCGAGCGCGACGGTTTGGATTCCGCCCCCACGCGCGCGGCGCCATCATTGCCCCGCGCGTTTTTGGTTTCCCGCGAAAAGCGGCGTAGTTCCCCAAGGAAGATCGTGTGCAGGTGGAGAATCAGCGACGGGTGCGCGGTGGTGGGCCCCACGATTCGCCTCTCCGCCGCACAAAAAGCGGAAAAATATCTGCTGACGGTTCGCGTATCATGGTGGACCCGGGGGCTACTGTCGGTGTAATAAATACCGGGGTACAAAGAGCCCTAGGAAGGCCGAGAGGGCCCCACGCGTCAGGCGGGCGAGCAAGGCCCAGTGGCGTGGCGAGCCCCTCAGAGGCAGGAGGGCCCCACGCGTCGGCGGGCGAGCAAGGCCCAGTGGCGTGGGCGAGCCCCTCCGAAGCCACGAGGGCCCCCGCGCCCGGCGGGTGCGTGGGCGAGCCCCTCCGACGATGAGGCGAGGGCCCCAGGCCAAAGCGGTGCGTGGGCGAGCCCCTCCGAGACCAGGCGAGGGCCCCAGCGCCAAAGGGGGCCAGCGGCAGGAGCATTGCGAATGAGTCTTGGGACGAAGGCTCCCCCATCGCTGAAGGACGAAGCGCATTTAATGAGACATCACGCGGATAGGCAATGGAAGAAATGATTACGCTTCTGATGACCCTTGCAGTGTCCGGCGGTACATCCTTTGTGGGCGCAGAAGAATTGGCCGAGAGAAGGTTTGCTTGAGGAGGCCGCCGTGTCGGGAGGGAGGCGAGGCCCCACCCGCAGTTCACCGGTGTGATGTGGCTGGTCGAGGCCACTGCGGCACGCGAGGGCTGGCGCAGTGGCGCGGGCGGTGCACGTTTTCGTCTCTTCTGTCGTGTCTTGTCGATTATCTTGAGCATCAGACCGCCTACCCCCTCGGCTCTCTCCGCCAGCCCAAAGCTTGTATAAAAGGAGGGGAGAGAGAGGGAGAGGGGGAGAGGAGCATTCGTGCATTCGAGACACTCTGTAAACACATTCCCATTCAACCACAATCAGAAAAGAGCTAAGGCTCAGCAGGAGTAGGACTATTACCCGAGGGGTCCGAACAGGTAAATCATGAAGTCGCTCCTTGTTGTGCCCGACGCTCAAATCGGATCGAGCTTGATCGAGTTGGCTAGCAGACTAAAAATCTGACCAGGGGTGTGATCCGCAGTGGTTGAGCGGAGAACACGCCGTCACGTATAATGTTTTAAATTGCAATCTTGAAAAATCCATTGAAATTTTCTACCAACGCCTTAGGACAAGGGCAATGATAAACGCATTTTATATTCATTTTTACCCTTTATTATATTCATGGCTAAATTCTTTTCTTATAAAAAATGCCATGGACTATTTCTCAATCTTTACATATCTCCCTCTTATATTTTACCATACACCTTTTTTCATTATTCACAACCCCGTTTCTACAGTATTTGGCAACAAATGGATAATAATAGGTTTACCATTGGACATGCTGTTTTAACGTGATTTTTATCTGGCATTTAATTTCAACTACGAGTGAACCAAGTACAAACACTTCGGTTGCGTGCATCCATTCGGTATCGTATATAGACCGAGTCAAGTTATGGTATTTGGTTACTTGCATTTGTTGGGTTAGCCTTGTTCTTTGATTGCTTATATGAACTTACGGCTAGCTTTAAGAAATACATATCAACATTTTGCTTATGTGGAAGAGAAGGTAAGGAGAGAGGTAAAAGTAGTTACCAAGTAAGAATTTATTTATAATGAAGAATATATTATATATGTGGGTCTATATTAGTTTTAGAGAGTATATTATAGCTAGCATATATTTGTAAGATTGTTTATTGATTATATCTATAGATATGAACAGTTTTATATATAGGGCCTTCTTATAGTTACTTGTTGACTTCACTACTATTGGAGATGTGCTAAGTATGCTAGCAGGTGCTATAAAACACTATTGCAGATAATCTCAGTCTTTATAACGTATCCAACAGAGTCTCTTTGCCGGGCACTAAATTTAGAGACTCTCACCCCAATCTCTATCCTATATTTATAGACACTCTATCCGATCTCTATATCCTTTTGAAATAGAGTCTCTTATTAGAGAGTATTGAAATGTAGGGACCGAACAATGTTTTGGACATTGATATATACATGCAGAGAGATCGAAATCCAGGGGACGCTAAGCCCCGGCTCGTAATTAATGTAAGCTAATAAGCTTCATTTTTGGATCGTTCCGTGAGATCATTGTTAGGAGCGAATCGGAAGGTTGGCTCTCGTTGCTTGCGTGATGCCGCAAACGGTGGCTGGCTCGTAAAAAGAGACGGGGGGATTCCATTTGGAGCCGAGACCCGACCGAGCGCCAGTCCACGGCGGCCACCACCACCAGCGACCTTTGCGAATCGACGGATCGGCGCTGCCGCTGGAGGCATTGACACGTACAGCGCCGGCGGGCGAGCTTTCGGTCCGCTGGGCTAGCGGCAAACGCAAAGGCGAGCCCAAATACGAGCTAACACGAACGTACATGACACCAACGTCTGAATCAGCAGAGCGAATAATGGGGGCGAAAGAACGTGAAGGTATATGTGGCACAAGGTACTCCCTCGTTCTTTTTTGTTTGACATCTTTGACTTTTAAACATATCTTTGACCATTCGTTTTATTCAAAAATTTTATACAAACATGAAAAAGTATAAGTCATGCTTAATGTACCTTTATTGCTAAAACAAATCATAATAAAATAAATGATATTTACATAATTTTTTCAGTGTTCTAAATAGCGGGCTATAGCGCCGCTATAGCGTTTTGGCTGTGTAGACGCTAGGCTATTGCATATATGTCCGCTATCACAGTTAAGAGCGCTATAGTGGGATTTAGCGCCGCTAAACTGCTTAGCGGCAATAGCGTTTAGCGGCCGCTATTTATGGGTCGGATCCTCGCAGGCCAAAAGTGAAGCCCAGTCAAATTCCAATGCTGTCTCGGCCCAACTTAGGTAATGGACGTCTAATACAAGCCTGGCTGCTACTAGAAACCCTAGCCCTCCCATTCACCATCCCATTCAGTCCAAGCCGGCGGCAGCGACTGCGATTGGAACAAGACGGCGGTGGCGACTGCGACCTCCGACGGGCTCCTCCTGTGGTGCGACCGGTGGGTGGGCATGTCAAGCACTGCATCAATGTTTTTTGAGTTTTTACTTTGTCACTTTGAAGCATATATATACTATTTTTTTACATTTTTCTGAAAAACGCTAAACTGCTTAGCGGCCGCTATAGCGGCGCTATAGCTGTCTTAGCGTTTTCAGAAGTTCTCCGCTAAAACCTATAGCCCGCTATTTAAAACATTGAATTTTTTTGAATAAGACAAATGGTCAAAGGTGTATACAAAGTCAAAGGCGTCAAATAAAAAAGAACGGAGGGAGTACCATCTTGGGAGACAGTATCCGTCGAGGAAGAAGAGTGAGGTGTGAGCCTTGGTCTAGGGGTTAGCTACCTGGGTGTGTGCCCAACCTGAGGGCAACGAGCGCAATTCGAGATGGGGATAGAGGGTTCTAGGGTAAAAGCAATCCATTATTGCATGAGGGCCCTGTTCTTTTGAGCTAATATGAACGGCTGAATAGCTGAATGGTTGAACTGACTGAACTTTGAGAATTTCTCGATTCGGATCCATTTTGTTTGACTTGCTTTTTAAAGCGTCAGTGCTCACCTTTAAAACAGTGAAAAAAGGGACTCAAAAAAACTCAAAACATTTGTCTTTTTAAAACGTAGATAAGCCGTTAAGTTGTTAAGCTGTAAAGAATGGGGCCTTAGAGTTAAATAATAAAGACTTCTCGAGAATTTGACTATACCCAGTACTCATATAGATTAATATCCTCTTTCTAGTTAAAATGAGTATTACCAGCCAGAGCAGTCAATTTATGGTGATCTTGGTAGAATCATGCAGTCCTGAAAGATGGCAAGTGTACATCGCACTATTCTCCTTTGAAGCATGCTGGATTTCGATCATCTTTTGCTTTGAACGGGAGCTGATCAGCAAATGGTCAACAAAAATAGCGGGGCGTGGGCTACCAGTGACACGGTATTATTGTCGTGCCCAAACTAGTAAGACCGGTAACTCTAAAAATTAAAAAAATATAGGCAACAAGCGGGACTCACATAGACACTCGTAGGCTGTTTGGTTGCCTGCATCCAAGGAGTTTTGCATCTAGAGATACAAAACTAGGGTGTTTGGTTGTCTCCTCACTCATTTGAACCAGGCTCTCCAGATGCAATTACCTCCGGGCCAGGCTCTAGAGATACGACCAAATTGGGCGTTTCCCCAGGACCAGGCTTCGCGGATGCAGCAACGCAACCACACGCAACACATTTGATTCATTTTTTTGTTATATTTTTTTATTAGTATTTTTTATTACCGAACCCATTTTAAAAATGGGTTATTGATATTTTTCAAACAAAACGTGACCACACTTGCCATATAAATTTTAAAAGTTTAAAATTTTCATTTTTGAATTTATTTATTTATGAGACTTTCTTTTAAATTTTTTATTTTCGTATTTGATTTTTTGTTATTTTGATTTTCTAGAATTTATTTTTACCTCTTTTGAATTTCTCCATGCCATTTTCTTCTTAGAACAGTCAACCAAACAACATCTCTACGCAGTCTGTACAATCTCATACACCTAACCAAATAACAACCATTTGCATCATCTCAGCCTGGCTCCAATCAACTTGGCTCAGCTCATACAGCCTGGTTCAACCGAGAAAGCAACCAAACAGCCTATTGGTTACCTCTATACAGGTAGGGTGCATGCACAGGATCATACCATGTATTAGAGCCATAGAGCGAATAGTCCGAGCGATACCCTTGAGCCTGGCTTGAGCTAGCCTTGAGTAGGGCTGGAACTTTAGCTCGTGGCTCGCGAGCAGCTCGGGCTTGGCTCAGAAAAAGCTCAGGCTCGGGCTCGGCTCGTTTACAAACGAGCATGAGCCGAACACGTTTTTCAGCTCGGTCAAAAAATGAGCACGAGTTGAGCCAGCTTTGGCTCGCTCATAGCTCGCTTGTAGCTCGTACAGAATATGTCATTATGTACATATTTGATGCTATTGTTAATTTATTATAACTTATAATCTAATATTGTTATGAACTTGATGCTATGATTAATTTATGTATAAAATTTATAGGCGTTAGGCAATACCTAGCTAACTGCTCCCTAGTACTTGGTTCCCTGCTTAATTGCAAACAATATTTTCATATTTTGCAAATGAGCTCGCGAGCGCTCACGAGCTGCTCGCGAGCTTTACCGAGCCCGAGCCGAAGCGGCCTTTCAACTCGGTCATCCGAGCAAACCGAGCCGCTCGCTCACGAAAACGAGCCGAGCCTGAACAACCCTGGCTCGCTCAGGCTCGGCTCATTTTCACCCCTAGCCTTGAGCGAGTGCAAGCAACCGACATGGGATTGCTTGCAAAGGCTTCGCCACAACGTTGCGGAGGCCACCATTTTTGCTCTGCTCTGCGGTGCGCGGCGGCCAGCCGGAGAGACAGGGAGACGCACACGTCCATCCAATCCAACTCACCACGCTCGGAGTCCAGACAAAGCGGCCAGTTGCCTCCCTACTGTGCTCCCTCGGGCCCACCCGGCAGGTTTTACCCGCCCCCGATACCCGGGCCCCGCCTCCCGACGTCCCCATCCCGCCACGTGGCCCCCTCCCTCCTCCTATATAAGCCTTCCCCACCTCTCCACCTTACGCCATTACCACCACCACCTCCCGTCCGCACCTCTGTCGCTCTCTCTCTCTCTCTAGAGCCGTTTCTCTCTCGGCTTCTTGGCCGGGAGCGATGGCGAAGGGCGGGCTGAGCAAGATCAAGTGCATGATCAAGCGGTGGCACTCGTCGAGTCGGATCTCGCGCACGCCGTCGGGGGGCTCGGCGGGGTCGGCGGGGTCGGCGCGGTCGCACGGCGGCGGCGGGGGGGAGGACTCGTGGCGGCGCAGCATCGCCTCGTCCATCGTGGTCGGCGGCGGCGGGGCCAGGTCGGTGTCGTTCCACGGCGCGGACGGCGTGCCCCCTGGCCTCCACCCGGTCTACGTCGGCAAGTCGCGCCGCCGCTACCTCATCGCCGCCGACCTCGTCGGCCACCCGCTGTTCCAGAACCTCGTCGACCGCTCCGGCGCCGGTGCCGGCCCCGGCGCCGGAGGCACCATCGTCGGCTGCGAGGTCGTGCTGTTCGAGCACCTCCTCTGGATGCTCGAGAACGCCGACCCGCAGCCCGAGTCGCTCGACGAGCTCGTCGAGTATTACGCGTGTTGACCGCGCCGCTGCCTACCTCAGAGACGACCGCGACGGCGACGCACCGAGCTCGCCTGAGTCGCGGCATTCTAGGAGGGTAATTTGGTAATCCGGTTTCTTTCTTTCATTAAGGTTAGGGGTAGAGTTGTAATATACGCCGATCGACTCAAGCGAGCGACGAGGGCGAGCGAGTAATTAAAATGTGTGGAGATTTAGTTAACCTTGTGGTGTTTGTGGTAATCAGGAGATTAGCGGCGTAATTACCGTGAGCCCAAGATGATGCTCTTTTGGGGCAGTTAATTAATTCTCTAATGATTGATGTAATAGCTTTGCTTGCTTCTCTTCTTTGAATAAGGTTTTAGGAATCAATGTATCCATGTACATTTTCATCAATGTATAAAGTGCGTGCATGCTCATCTCTGTGCTGAAATTTCTGTGTTGTTTTACCCAAAAATTCCTATTTATATTCTTGGTGACAGCTAGCTCGAGGGCTGAAGTCATTTTCACCTGAGCCATGTTGACATAATTATCACATGAAGATATCAAATTTACTTGACAAAGTTTAGTCTTTTTAATGGTGAGTATAAAAGCTCACCATCGGAACTGTGTATGCTAATCGAAATGCGATGGTTGAGGACTTGAGGTTGTTCTGAAGTAGCTGGTGATGGGATAATGGAATATAAAATGGAGTTCAGGTCTTCAGATAACTAATAAACAATAGAGTTGAATTAGTTCATGGACCAAAAGTGACACAATTAAATAACAGAGACCCAAGTACCTTTAGCCCAAACGTAAAAAATATGCAGGATTACAGACCCAAGAAATTAAGACTGAAAAATATTCGTATAATCTTATTGTATTTTACCCAAATTACCCGCAAAAGCCAAGCCAGCTGGATTGTTCGTATACCAGAGAAAACAGCTTTGATCAAACCAAATGATTAATTAGCCTATGTACATGCACAAAGCTATAACATAATTGCCAAAGCGCCATGTCTCACCAAATCAATCTCTAATTTAATCGGAGGGTTTAAGTAGGTGCCTGGTGCAGAGTAAGAGAGCAAGTTTAGGTCCTGGCTGTCATGGCCTTCTTTTTCTCCCTACCTTTGCATGGTTTGTATGCAAGCATTCTTAGCTTAATCCCCTTGATTGACTGCATGATGACAGCCTTTTCAGCAAGCATTTTGACGTACTAACTAGGGCCATTTAAGCTGGTAGGTAAGGGAAAGCGTTTGGTCCCCTGAAATCGTTGGACCATTCATGTCGAGTTAATTATGCTCCAAATGATATTAGTAAACTCTTGTTCAGAATTGCTATAGCTGGTTAACACGAACCATCTTTGGATTCAGCATTCAGCAACCGGCGGTTGCCATTTCTAGCTGTTTGCTGAACTGTACTACTTGTACAGTGTTTCCACCCTGAATATATAATCCATCATTCCGGCCATCTCAATACTAGAACACATTAGAAATTATTTAATTAAATTTTGACCACTTTGCGAATTCGATAATAATCAAAGTCGCATTTATGATTTTTTATTTCATGGAAAAGCAGTGCATTGCAATTTGCAAAAGAAGACCAATGCCACTGCACAGTGCTGCATGTCAGTTTCCAGATAGAAGAAGAACATGAGCTCGACGAGCAGACAAAAAACCATATTTGTGACGTTCTAGCTCGACCATTCACATCTCCAACCCTCCAGTATATTAACACAAATTATGATTGGTTAAATGCTTATGGCAATGATTAATGTGGTGGGACTCGAGCACTTAAGCTATGTTGGGGACAAACTGAACGCCCTCACTGTTGGATTAAAAGTCGGTAGGGCGGTCCTTCGCTGTTACTACTACAAAATTTAAAGAAGTGCTGGCTCTAATCAAGAAAGCCCTGCCCATCAATACACACCCCTAGTTACTTTAATTCTCCTTTTGCCTTTAAAGATTTGATTATAAATGAAAAGGTTATCCACGTCCATGATAATAAGTCATCCATGACAACCATATTTGTCTTTTATAACATGTACAATAGTTCACCCTCGCGCCGCTGGGGGAGATGCCGCCACGCCGGCAGGATCCGGTCGGCGAGGAGGAAGGGGGCGCCACGCCGAGCAAGGAGGAAGGGGTGCGGCGGGTCGCCGCGCTTGGATCTGGAGGAGAGGAGGCCGGGCCGCCGCGTCGAGGTAAGGAGAGGCGGTGCACCGGCTGCCCTCGCTGCGTGGAGGAGAAGGGCAGCGCAGACCGCCGCCTCACGCCCGGGGAGAAGCCGCCCGCCGCCGGATCCGGCGGGAGACACCGGCGCTGTCGGTCCCGTCGCGCCGCCAAAGGAGGCCTTGCAGTGTCGAGGTAAGAGAGAGAGGCGGCGCCGGCCACCCCTGCGCTTGTGCAGAGAGGGAGGAAGGGAGCATTGACCGATATGGAATGAATGGGCGGGTATGCAACGAATGAATTCCATAATTAGCCTGATCATTAAATGAAAATTCGGATCTGTATGATGTAATTGGGTTTGGCGTAAAAAGCCCGTTTAGTAGCACGATCTGCCAGCGAATCGGAGGGTGATCGGTGGGAGCCGGACCTTGGGAGCCCCTGTTATTTTTACTATATTTTTACTATATATATATATATATATATATATAGTTAAATTTGGTCGATCGCCCATCCGTCGGTCGTGCCGTCAGTCGCGCGTGTTCTATAAAATCTATGGTGAAATTCTTCGATCCGGACCGTACATTTTGTTCATCTCGATAAACTCTCCTAGAGTACCAAATTTTACAATTTTTTGATTTTTTTTCTATTTGTTTTGTATTTTTCAAAATCAGCCTAGCGATCACGTCCATTTAGGCTGATTTTGGAAAATACAAAACAAATAGCAAAAAAATCAAAAAATTGTAAAATTTGGTACTCTAGGAGAGTTTATCGAGATGAACAAAATGTATGGTCCGGATCAAAAAATTTTATCATAGATTTTGTAGAACACGCGTGACTGACAGCACGACTAACGGAGGCGTGACTGACCCTAGCCCAACTCTCTCTATATATATAGTAAAAATACTTGGGACTCCATGTAGTCTGTGCTTCGTACCTTCTTTGTAAACAATTAATGACGTAGCTATTACATTCACACCTTTGTATGGCAAATAATAGTGTTGTCGTGCATGTAATTACTTTGTGTGCACGAATCTTGATGAAATCCAGCGGCAACAAGGAATGGAGCACTGACTCCATGGAGTCCCATTCCGTTTTCATTTGTGTGTGTGTGTGTGATTTTAAATGGATGGATTTTACGGTCCTTATACCTTTTGTTACCGCCACCACCGTGCACCTTTCTTTGAGATGCCCACACACACCACCCAACACCATGGCATCGCTCACATGTGCATGCTGCCCCTACCCCCTGCTTCACCCGCATGCTGTGGCATCGCTTGTCCGCAACGGCTAGAGAACCAGCCGCGGCAGTGGCATCATGATGACCGACAATGGCGCGGTGGCAAGTGGTGGTGTGATGAGGAGGCTGATGGCTAAAAATAGAAAGAAAACGGTGATATAGATAGATGAGAGATGAAAGGATAATTTGAAAATGCCAAAACTATATTGGCTAAAAGAGTGCCAAAACTAACTCTTATCTGGTATCTTTAATACCTACTACCTCTTGGTACCTCTCCAAGAACTATAAGGAAATGTTCTTTCAACAAATGCTAAAAAATGTCGATTAATCTCTAATCAGTAGTCCTCCATCTAGCAACAATTACCTATTAATTTTGATTAATTCTGATTAACTCTGATTAATCCTTGGATTAATTTATTCTAATCACTAATTTCCCCGCATTACCTCTCCGACCATAGGCAAAGTGAAGGCAAGAAGTCTTTTATGGGAAAGGACTTCTTGGCCCCTGACCTACTCCCTGAGGTAGGGGCTTTAGAGGAAAAACACCCAAAGGCCGAGGCTAAGACCTAAGTACCCCCACCACCTTAGCTAAAGCAGGGTTGCAAAGGGTATTACAGAGGGACCGGGTTGTTGGGATTCATACGGGTATCTTGCTGCCACATGATACGAATCCTGACACATGTGGGGGCCATTAGTACTAGTTGTCTCTAAGCTTCTAAGCGGTCAAGAAAACTCCATCCATCCCTTTGCGTCACTCATGCGAGGTAGTTGGCTCCCTGCCGGATCTACACCAACCTGCCTTCATGGGCCAGGCCAAGGGTACCCTAAGATCGCTTTTCTCCTTGGTCCGCCGTTGCCTCCCCTGCGTGAGGCGAAGCTTACTCCGGGCCCACATCCCTTTGGTTCGCCTCCGCCTTGCCTGCAGGAGGCGAAGGTCCTCCGACACTATCATTCCTCTAGTTCACGCTCAACCCTGCTTCGCCCGCAGGAAACAAAGCTTCCTTCGGCCACTGCCCCTCTAGTTTGCCTCTGCCTTGCTTGTGGGAGGCAAAACTTCCTTCGGGCCACCGCCCCTCTAGTTTGCCTCTGCCTCGCCTGCAAGAGACGAGCGTCCCTTAGGGTCGTTGCTCCTTTAGTTCGCATGCTCCTAGTTCATAGGGGGTAGGTGTTCCCCGTTACAACAGGCTCCATCTCCTCTAGTTCCATCTTGAGCTAGAGCACCTCCTTGAGTTGCTCGTTCTTTTCCCACATCAGCTTGAGGCGTTGCTTTGATCAGGCAACATTGGAGATTTGCAAAACATGGGGCGAATTGCGTGGTTAAGTCACTGCATAATCCCTAGACCATTTTTGTAGTTAATTATCTCACCTCCGAGAGGTCAAGGTGGACAAGATCCCCGGTGTAAGCTTGGGAGGCCTTGGTTGTATTCTGCTCGAGACACTACCCATCGTAAGAACTAGCTTGTCTGGGCCTTATGGGCTTCGAATAGGACAAGTCTTGTGCACCAGTTGCATGATGCAACCTAATCCTCAACCTTCTATGCAGGAATTTTTTTTATCTACGGGATCAACGTGCTACCTCAGGCAACACTACATCGAAGTACTCTAGGTGCCTTGAAGATCAAGGTCGGCTCGTATTCAGCAAGGACTACACCGACTTTAGGTCTATTAGCCGACATGTAGACTATAAATACCCCCCTCTATTACTCTTTGTAACACAGTTGTACATCCTACAATCTCGCAACCCAATACGTCCTACATCCGTCGACACATAGTCTCGCATACAACGTCTACATACACAATTATTGACGAGGTTTGTTCTCATCGAGATAGCTCAATCTTGATCTTGGCGTCTTCTTAGACCCTAGATCGAGGTCACCCTTGTACTCATATCATAAGTAAAGGAAGACTGGACGTAAAGTTATTACTTCTTTCAGGAAGGGTCTGAACTAGTGTAAAAAAAACATCATCTCTCTCTTACTCTTGCATCATCGTCCGAATGTGAAGTCTGTGAAGAAAAAAAATTATGATTTTCTAGTAAACTCTCGTAAGATCAATTGAGGCATGGTTCCTTGCACCGACGGCACGGGCAATCAATTCTTAACCGATTGGTTCGTCATTTGTATTGAGCTTGATATTTTTCTACAAGGTCACATATGACACTATAATTGAGTGTTTTCAAGAGATGAGGACCCTAAAATAATATTATGAGATACTATTTTAGTGTTCATTGCATTGCATGCTGTGTTATATTTTTGGACACGTAAGACTTTGTTTGAACCAATTATTTTGCAACTGTACTACTTTATAAATAACAAATCTTTATGTAAGTGCTAACTTTTTAGGAAATATTACTTGCTAATTTTATAGTATGATGGTTCTATTATATTTTTATAATGGCGTGATATGCTTCGTATGGTTTTCAAATTCCGAATCCGCCGCTATTTCGTTACGTAGATGATGTACACAAGCCGTATACAAGTCCTAAAAATCGACAGGTGAGAAAAACGGATTCAATCCGCCCTGACCATGCTTGCTAATTTACTGGCAGCAGCAGCAGTAGTACTAATATAAGCTCTCACCAAACATCGGAGCCAATTGATGGCGCGGTAGATGGTCCTGCATCTGCAACGGGAAAATAATGGGATTTTGAGAATGTTCGGCCGGCCGGCCTGATCAATCCGTGCATGCATGCGCGTTCGAAGATCGAAGCTGCGGCTCAGGGGACTCGATAGCATCGGCCTGACGGTTGGGTTTTATGCGAATGCAGGTTCGGGCGGGGCAACTATGGCGGCCGGCTCAATCAGGTCGGTTGGCTGCTCCTGCAGGTAGGTCGCCCGTCCGTGTCCCGGGCCGACCCAACCGTCACACTGTGGCACTGTGCGTGCGACGCTCACATTGCCGGTAGTTAATACTTCCACGTACGTCGCAAAAAAACGTTGTGTTTTAGACGTCCATACGGGCTTCGAAATGCGAATTTGATTACCAATTACCATTACAATTTATTTATAGAAAACATAAAAACTATGATATTGTAGAAGTGCTTTTTTAAGGACGAATCTGTATGTCTGATTCTCATGTGTCCAATTTAAGTAGCTCACAAAATTTATATAGATAAGGTTCTAAAACTTTTAATTTAGAACATGTCTAATGCACGATTTTACCTCTCTATGAGGTGGAGGGAGTTGCTCGTGCCCTAGCTAGGGCTGCGAGCCTATTTACCATACACACAGAAATGTGCACTGTCCATTTTCTTTGATCTAATTTGTCCAAATCACTTGAAAAGTTTTTAATACCATACATGATGGATTGGATAATTATGTGAATAACTGTATAAATAGACAGTTAGGTATCTAAACTATACTCCATCCCTTCAATTTTGTAAGGCTCAATTTGACTTGGCACAATCTTCAAAACTATACTTTGACTTTTAATATCTTTACTTTTATAATATATTGTTTATAGTAACATAATTATTGCCAATAAAAAGATGTTTAAATACAAATTTTATGGTACCATTTTTGATTTTTTTGTATTACAAAACATTACATATCTTGTAAAAATAGTTGGTTAAAATCACGATGTTTGAATCTTAAATACTACAGTACTTTATCAAGTTAAGTAGAGGGAGCACCATCGTCGGCTGATGCATACTATATAAAACTGATCAAAAGAAATGGGCGAACCACTTTACAGAATTAGAAGAATTTTTTACGGTTCGCGACTTCGCATGGTCTCAGCCACTCGGCGAGGGTCGATGGTCCTGTTTCAAACCTTCACCAAACCTCAAACACGAATTTACTATGGATTACCTTTTGGTTTGCACGTTAAGTACGTTCTACCGGCCTGTAAAGTTCGATCACGGATAACCTGGCCTGTCCATGCTGAGGCTAGCTACCTACACATACATTAGTTATTATCATTAAGAACTTCGTTAATTTGTTCAAAAACAGTACACCTGGCAGCTTGTACTTGGGCAATCTTGTATTAAATCAAGTCTAAAAAAAAAGTTGTGAGCGTAAACCTATCAAGGAGGCCCAATTAAATTATGATCGGTATATGTACAGTTGATAGCGCATCATCGACCCTTAATAAATACGGGGTCGCAATTGTAAACACTAACTAACTACTCCAGTGATGAGAAAGCTGCTCGTTGTCGGCTCATAATTATAGTTTGCGATGCATGCAGGAAGAACGGATGCACAGTGCTTGACGTACAAAAATTAGTGTGTGTGTGTGATCGAGCTACACTAACCATGCATGACCAGCTAGCTGGTTCTCTGATGCATGCGGATCTCCGGGATGGCGACGCTGTAGTGGCGGCCAACTTATGCCCCGGTACTTCCATCTCTCTCAACAGCTAAGGACTTGTGAATCATACAGCATTGGAGAGAGAGAGAGAGAGATGAGCATTTGTGACTCGGCATTGCATCTGCTAGCTTCTTGATATGTCGTACGATCATCTAGCTAGCTAATGGCAAATTGGCAACGAGGCCACTACACCAGAGTGTCATCCATCTCACGTGTACATACTAATTGCGCACGTAAGCTGATATGTACACCCACCATATATAGCCAATTAATGATGCTAGTTTTTTAATTTAACTGCAATATTAGTTGCATGTATGTACGTACGTAGGAAGTTTTAACCAGAGCCAGTTTCAAGTTGGTTAGAGAGCATGATTAGCAAGGGCAAAACGGGACAAACTAATCGCGTCTATTATCCATAAATTACTTGTTGTCCATCGTGCATGCATACACCTGGTGATTAGAGCGGAGTGCTAATAGCAGCCACTGATGGATAATTCCAGCAATTAAGCGTCCTCTGACAAAGACCTTGCTGCGGCTGGCCCGCGACGGAGGAGTGCGTGCGCGTGTACGTACGTGCATGCACGCTAGCGTGCATGGCCGGCGGTGACGCCATGACAAACTGGGAGATCACGTAGAATCTGTCAGCGTCGTTGAGCTCTCATTCTTTCTGTCCCAGCTAGGAAAAAGGCTGGAGATCGAATTGTAGCCTCATGTTTCGCAAAACCATAGGCTCTATACACCCACACACGGAGATCATAGTTATATATCCCGTTTTTGCTAGCGAGCAGTTGCAGACACCTGGGTCCGAGGCAGCCTTGTGCAGGTCAATTGCCTGGTAGGGGCTTACATACGACATACCCTGCTTTTCCAATACAACAATATTTCCCGGGCACCTTTTTTACCGTTGGATGCGTCCTTAGATTGGTGCCAGTCAAACAGCCATCCACCCTATTCTACTCCAAGCCATGGAAAAGAGAGAGCGCGTGGGAGAGCGAGAGGAGCGAGAGCGGCCGCCATGGGCGGATCCAGCACCCAAGCAGGCCAGGCAGCTGTCTGGCCTGGTTCGGCCCATTCTCAAGGCAGCCTACTAAATTTAAAACCCAAAGGCATAAAAATAGTGAGGGCTTGAAAGACTGTCTGGGCTGCTTAGCTGGGCTGGATCCGCCATTGGCAGTCGCGGCGGAGAGAGAGGGGGCACATGATACGATGGAGAGAGAGAGGTAGACGAGAGAGGGAAAGAAGCAGCACATGGAAGAGAGAGCGGTTAGCTTGGTACAGGAGGAGAGAGGGGAGCATCTGATGCAGAGAGAGAGAGAGAGAGAGAGAGGAGATCTAGAGAGGGCAGCGGCATGAGACGGAGAGAGGACGCACGGTGGAGAGAGAGGAGAGAGCGGCGAAGCTAGAGAAGAAGAAGTGATGGGGAGAAAGAGGAGATAAGAGAAAGGGAGCGACGCGTGGGAAAGAGAGCATACAACAGGAGCCATAAAGAATGAGCGAGTTTGATGGATCCCGTCCCGTGTAGAGATTAGAGTTTGACCTGCACATAGCTCGATGCAAAATTGAATAGCTGTGATCATGGCCGAATCTTATATAAATGGAGTTGCATTACCGCTACATACTCGTGTTGGGCGCCTGGGCAAAGGTGGTGTATACAAAAGTAGGCCCTGTTTGGAAGTAGAGTTATTTTATAGTTTCTATGCAAAGCCATGGTTTTCTTAGACCATGAGATGTTGGGAAGCAACTTTAAAAACTTTGTTTTGAAAACCATGGTTTTGACAAAACCATGGTTTTTTTGAAGTTTTGTAGACTCCACTCCACATCAAAGTTTTCTAACTTGTGCTACCAAATAATGGTTTTCAAAACCATGGTTTTTTCATGATCATAGCAAAACACAAAAACTCCACTTCCAAACAGGGTAAAACCATGGTTTTAAAAAACTCCACTTCCAAACAGGGCCGTAGTTTGAATCGAAACGTTCGGCTGAACATTTGTACGACTTGGCAGATTTCATTACGCCTGCCGCGTGACATTGCCCTGGATTATCCGCCAAATGCAGCTCTAAACAACGAGCGCAGAAGCAGGCCATGTTCGTTAGGCAAAAAAAGATGCATATTTTTTTTATGGGACCGACTCGGCGGCAATCGCCTGGGTTGCTTCGTTGCAACCCAGCGACGATTCCCCTTCCTCCGCCCGCCCGCCTCCGCCTCCGCCTCCTTCCTCCGCCCGATCGGCGGCCGCCGCCGCCGCCCGCTTCCGCCCCGCCCCCGCCGCCGCCTCCTCCTCCTCGGCGGACCCGCCTCTTACTCCACCTCCCGCCCCGCACCGCCTCCTCCTCCGCTCCGGCCGGCAGGCGCTACGCCGTCAACCGCTCCGCCTGACCTCCCGCCACCGAGCCGACGCCACCCACCCTAACCCGAGGGTGAGGCGGTCCCTCCACCGCTGCCCACCCGCCGCCTCCTCGGCTCCGCGGCGCCGCCGCCGCCCGCCGCCGCCCTCGACGAACCCCACCCACCGCCGGTCGTCCGCCTCCCCCGACCTCCCTCTACACCCTGGGAACCCCAATATTCCCTAACCCGGCGAGGTCGACGGCGGCGACGACAAGCGCCGGCGAGGAGGAAGATGGCGGCGTGGCGAGGAGGAAGAAGGCGCAGGCGTGGCGAGGCGAAGTCGCCTGGGCGGCTTCGCTGCCGCCCAGGCGACTGAGAGGAAGCAAAACCGTTTTTTTATATACCGAGTTAAGTGAGTTATCTCTCTGCAAGAAATAGAAACCACAATTGCGTACGGCACATTTTATATGAAAACCCATAAGACAAACGATGCAATTTTGCTTTTTCAAAAATTTGGAAGTATAATCCCCAGCCACACCGTGTGAATCTGTTGTTACTTTGTTTGTACCAATTAGCACGGTGCGCGCATGCGGGTCATGCCTGAATCGCCGGCTAGGGCGCGCGCACGCCCATCGAGCTACAGCTACGGTTGAACCGTCGCCCTAGCGGACGTACAGGGCATGCGTCGCCGCCACCGCGCCACGGCCGGGCCATGTGCGCGCCGCGCGCTCCACGGGCGGCGCGCCCAACCCCGCATGTACGCGCGCGCGCGCACCCGCACCCGCGCCGGCCGTCGCTCTCCGCCGCGGCTCCATCGGCCGGCCGCCGACGCGCGCGCGCCCCACATGCGCGGTGCTCTCGCTCGCACGCTCGCTCGCACGCGCGCGAGCGCGCATGCATGGCCGTGAAGTGACGTCTACGCCATCGCATTTACGGCGTCGCGGTAGGTCGGGCTTGGCTTTCGAGGGCCTTGTGCATGTCGCGGGGCGGCAGCTAGCTGGTCGACGGGCTATTGTCACGTCGCGGCCGATCGCAGCGGCCGATCGATCGTCGCGAGTACAAAACCAATAGTTGAGCTTTGTCGAGCGGCCCCTGCCTGCCGTGGGTAACGTTCATCGCGGCTTCCCTGGAGTTGGAGCTGTTTATTGCTCTCTCTTGTACCGAGGTGGCGGTGGTCACCGACGGCGTACGCGAGTAATTTGCTTGTATGGTGTGTAACTAGGCACATAAGGGGCAGCGAGCGGGAGCTAGCGTAGCTAGTTGGGTTCAACCAAGATCCTCGGCGGCCACTACCATGTGGCTATATTCGGGCCCATGAGACAGTGATCATAAATAGCATGCTGAGGATATGTCGCCAGTTGACTAGAGAGGCTAGCTAAATTTAGAACAACATAGTAAAGATACAAGTACCTGGGAAACCACTATAGTATGGTCAAATGAGAAGATTATACCTTTTATCACACCAGAAGTTGGACCTGTACCGAACATGTCTCGATAGAGTGTCTTTTAGGTATATTCATAAGGTTTTGTACACAAAACAAAAAAAATTGACCATTAGATCTTCGATTTTTTCTTTTTTCAGGAGTGGTGCTGGCAGGGATTTTAATAACTTATAGATGTGCATCCAGTCGGAATCCAGCCTAGCAAAGTTAGGCCGCTTCCACTAGGTCTTACTGAAAAAACAATGAAGGCTTCATTCGCATTGGGATCTAGATATGATTCATGCAACCATTTTATAAAATGTACTTCCTCCAGTTTAATAATTCCTGTCGTTTTAGACATGATCTCACATACCAAGAAAGTATTAAATATCTCGTAATACTTCATATGGTCAAATAAATGCTTGTAGCTTAGTGGTTGCTCCCACTTTCCCATGAGTTGCATGTCTAGGTTCGAATTTTGATGCTACACTTTATTTACATGCACACCCAACAAATGGTTCTAGGGCTACGTAAAGTTTTTCTTGCAATCAATGCATCCTAGAACGACAGGAATTTTTCAACTAAACACAAAACGTTCCAGCGACAGGAATTATCAAACTGGAGGGAGTAGTTCACTATTATTCCCTCTCAACTTACCCTAAATTCTTATCCCATCCCACAGTGACGAGGTAAAATGACGCATGGAATAGTATCACGATATATATGAAAGGACAACAGATGCTGTCCAGGGAATCGATTACACAAGACTACGAGATCTAGAGCTACGAGCAAAGACGCCCAAGGATATGCTCGAGCAAGGAAGCCCGGGCAAAGATGCGTGGAAGCAAGGCCCGAGCAAGCAAGCTCGGAGGAACTACATGAGCATATCTTCCCCTATGAACGCCGAGCCAGGGATGATCAGCGAAGAGGCTTACCTGAGCAGTTTTAGGGACACGCATAAAGGACGCGTGTCATGACGCACGGCTCTGAGGTGGCAACTGGTGGGGCCCACAACTTCGATCGCCCATCCGTTGCCGAAGATCGAACCGCCTGCCTCAGGAGCATCGAAACAGAAACAAGCGGGCAACAGAGTAAATATAGGCACGGTAACACAAAATTAGGCACAAGAATGACCGACGGGACATGTATCTACCCATTATTACGGCTAAGCTTGAGCTATACCCCATACCACCTATAGACTCAACCAGGCAGCGGGACCCGTGGGAGCAGTGTAATTAGGTGAAAAAGTAACTTCCGTACAAATAGGTATAAAAAGACTAGCACCAGCCTAGGCACAAAAAAAGATAAGAGAGAAATACAAAAAACACCAGCATAGACGCAAGGAGGCCAAAAAGGAGACATGAGCAAACACGAGACTTAGCCGATTTCCATCAGCCCAAGCTTGGAAACAGTAGCTAGAACATAGAACTAGGAAGCAGCCTCGCTCGAGCCGTCTCTTTGTAAAAAGTTTTGGCTGCTTTGAAGTATCAAGAGGATCACTGGAGTAGGGTTATTACCTTAGTTTGAGGGGTCCGAATTAGTCTAAAAACTTGATGTGTCCAAGTGTCTGTATCTTTCCCTTTTTTCCCATCTTACAGTAGGTCTTGCCTGTAAGGTTCGAGCAGTAGGTCGTTCACCCTCTCTACAAATTTATGCGGTCTGACCTTTGGGGCCACGTCACCAGGTCTAGGAGTCGACACACGGTTTTGCTAGAAGTACCACCACGGAACCTTTGTCGGTTCTCTCTTTCCTCTCCACTTTGTGAATCTCCTGATCCATAACATCCATTAGCTTCTTCTACCTCTCTACTAGATTACCATCTCTCCCATGCCAAAGTTATCAACACCATCCTCCCACCCCACAACATGTTACTCTTTAGAGCAGGGCAACATTAAGAGTGGCAAATTAGAGAAGAAATTTCATTATTTGCGATGGCAGTAGTTTTTCATCCTGTTGCAGATGATGTATAATAAAACCCTTTTCGACGGCAAATTTCATCATGAGACAAAAACAAATTGCCCCGTTGTTTTTTATAAGGCACACAAGCATTGTTAGATTCAAACTTTATAATCTTTTACCAATAATTTACCTAATGACATATTAATTTTGTGATAGAAAAATGGTACTGTTGAATTCGTATTTGAAAAATTTATTTAATGACTATAACTTTGTTATTATGAATGATGTAGGATAAAAAAAGGATTAAGGTATAGTCTAGGAGACCGTGTCATATCAAACCACATCTTTAAAGAACAACCCAGTAAGTACTATTCATTTTAACTTTTCCAGATGGAGAAGCTACTGCAACGATGAATATATTTTGAATAAACATATTACGAAGTGTGAAATAAATAAATTTTAGGAATGTGTTGAATAATGTCATGAAGCATTGAGCAGGGGCGGACACAGCGGTGGGTCTGGTGGGGCTCTAGTCCCACCTACGCTGTCTATGACAGTGGAGTCCCACCTTAGACCCATCTATAATTTTTAGTGTAAAATAGAAAGAAAGTTGAGGCTAAACTTCATGCTTAGGTCTTGATCTAAAACTTTAGTCTCTCTTATTATTTTTTGCTGCGTCCGCCCCTGGCATTGAATGGCGGAGGCGCTGGTCCTTGGATAGATTGTTTTTTACAGCGTCTACCGAAGCCCTCGCAGTTCTACCGACAGTCCTTTTTTATCGAGACCGGCATTCTACCGACAGCTTGACAGTCGAGGTAGACGGTACGTCACCACACAGATGCATGCACCAGGCGAACATGGCGCATGCAGGGAGGCGCAGAGCCATCTCCGGCCGGCCGGCCGGCGTACGGTGGCCGTGCAGCTACACGACGCTGCCGAGCCCATGGGGGCAGGCGCCTTCACTCCCAATCTGCTGCAACTACCCGGCGCCAATGAGCATTCAATGAGCCCCCACTGCATGAGACCAGCAGAACAGCCAAGGTTCAGAGATCGCGAGCGCGCGCGTGCACGTACACGTACGTGCAGGTGCAGCCTAGGCCATGGCCGCGCGCGCGCGCTGCGGTTTTTCTTCTCTCTTCTTCTTCTTTTTTTTTTTATCTTTTTACTGTTTACTGTTAGGACGTAGCCCTCGTACGTCTTCGTGGGCACGGATGTACGATCCAGTAATCCACGTTTTTTGACTGCGGTGTGCCGCTGTGCGCACGGTGTACATGGAGTACACCGGTGAATAGTGTGATCAATCGTCACTGATTCCAGGTAATGAATATCCTTCTGTTGATTGCCCAAAAAAGTGGGCGAGTATGGCGAACCATGTGACTAAGATCATGTTTTTTTCAACTTAACGATTTATATACATTTTGAAAAGACAAATGGTTTGAGTTCTTTTATTCCTTTTTTCCCTTTTGAAGGTGGGTTCTAACGCTTTAAAAACAAGTCAAATGAAATGGATCCGAATCTTGAGACTATCTCGAGAAGCTCTCGAAATTCAGTCATTTCAGTTGATCAGCTATCCAGCCATTCAGATCAGCTAAAAAAAACAACACCTAAATCAGATGCTTGATTCAGTAGGTTGAATCAGATATTTCATTCAAATGATGAAATGTTTCAGAAGGAAAGAAATAGGCTGCAAAAACATGAATGCTTTCATAGTTTTTAAAACAATGTTATATTAAAAAAAGCTCAATGTTACAGGCATGTTTTAATAGAGAAAAAAACAAATGTTTGTTTCAACGGATAAAACCAAATTTTCAATCGGCAATGTTCCATGGGAAATAGAGAAAAAAAACAAAATGTTGAAAAAAATTAGACTCATGTTTCATCGGGCAAAACCAAATGTTTTACCATATATAGAACCCAATGATACGGTAAGGTAAAACACATGTCTAAAGAAAAAGAATATTGCAAAAAATTGAACGCTTATTTGAGCAGACAAAATCAAATGTTTTACCATGTCGAATCTAATGTTTCAAAAGAGCGAACGAGGTGTTCAACAAAAACAAACATAATGTTTCATTGGAGCAAATAGAATGTTTTAATTGTAAAACATAAGAAGAAAATAATGTTTCGAAAGAGAAACGAGATGTTTTATAGGAGCAAATGAGATGTTTTGTATTCATACCGGTGATGTTTCCATCCAAATTTGGGGATGCACCTTCCCTAAATTCGCCCATATCCTCTAATCTAGCCATGTTCTACTCTTGATCTGCTGAGATCCCACGCGTGCTCGTCGGATCAGATCTACAAATTTGATCAATAACTGTTCTCCCCTACTCTTATTGGAGGGAGGTAAAGAGAAGAGATGGAAAATAGAGAGAGAAAAAGAGATGAAAAGTTATGAGTGAGAGGATGCAGAGAGATAAAGGAGTGAAGAGGGCCATGGCGATGTTGGCGGTGACCATCATCGGCAAAGGACACAACAGTTGTTTCATGATGACGACGTGCAACTAGATGGGAGAGGTATGTGAGGATGCGTGTGGGGGGGGGGGGGGGAGGATTAGGAGTGGAGGTAGAGAATGTGGTGATAGGCGTGTTGAAAGTAGCCGGTGGCCAATGGCATGGATGTTAGCGAGAGAGAGAGAGAGAGTACTCAAGAAACAAGTGGAGTCGGGAAGAAGATAATTCGAGAAACTTATGGTGGCAGGGTCAAGCACCTGATGCAATGTAGCATCGTCGGACGTTCTTATTGGAGTATTCTCACTAATCTAGAGCTTGTGGTTTATTTTAATTCTAAAATCGTAACATTTTCACTTGTCAAACACATTTTTTTTTATCTCAAAGTTGATTTTAGTAAGAAGAGTTTTTAATGGTCCTTACTACCTGATCAAGGTACCATAAATTATACTCCTTAATACCTCTTAATACCTCCTATTCAACAAGTAAGGTACTAATAAAAGCTCGCAGTAAGAAACAGAGTGGAATGGCTTCTCTGCAAGGGCAGAGCCAGGGGTTGCCTCCCTCTCGGTCTCGGCCTCCCTGTCTGCCGCCGCCACGGCACGGAGCTGCCTCCTGTGTGCCTCCGCCACGGGCTAGGGTCAAGATCAGCCAGCTGTCGCCTTGCGGCCTTGGTGGCTTTGGCCTTCACGACTCGGCCATTGTCACAAGGCGTCGCGCCGCCCGGTTTAGGCTCTGTCGATCTCGCCCGCCTGTCCGCCTCGCCTCTCCGCTGTCGGCGTCGTCCGCCTCATCCGCTGCTGTTCTGGCGACGCCCGCCTCGGCCCACCTCCCAAGGCCGCCCCACAAGCACGCGCCGTCCGCACCGTCGGCCACCGCCACCCGACTACCCGAGACCGTGAGGTGAGGTGCAATCCCCATTAGGGGTGGATTCGAGTCGATCTTGAGCGAGCTGAATATGGTCAGTCTCGAGCTCGGATCGATTATAAACTGAGCTAAGTATAAGGCTCGAACTTGAGATCGGTTAAGCTCGGTTTAGATCGAGATCGGCTCGGTTTGGCTCGGTTAGGTTAGGGTCGTAGAGACTTACCGGTGATCTCCAATCCGTCGCCAATATGTCGACCGGCCACCGCATCGTTGACCCGCCGACGCCCTCTGCACCATCGCCGCCATCAGGCGGGCGGCATCTCGCCGCCGACCCATCGCGGTGCCTTCATGCCGCCACCGCAGCCGCTTCGGTGGCACCTCGCGAGGCCGATCCACCGCCGCACCTCGCGCTATTGCTACCATCGCTGCCGCCGACCATCAGCGCCTTCCACACCGTCGCCCACCGCTTGAGTCAAGGCCGAGTGGACCGAGCGATGGAGCTGGAGTGGAGGCTGGAGCGGTGCCGCCAACCCGCCGTGTGGCGGTGGAGCCTAGCGGCGGCTGGGGCTGGGCGCAGGGCAGAGCCGTGGAAACGGAAGGTGGGTTGCGTGAGGAGAGGAGTAGCTCGAGTAGTGCTTGTAGTCTGTGGAGGATTGAGCCCGTGACGTTGCTTGTTGGCTTAATGGGCTTGGGCCTAATACATTGATGGCCTATTGGTCTGTTGGATGTTTATTCGAGTTTTCGAGTTAAAACCGAGCAGCTCGCGATCGGCTCGAGATCAACTCGATTTACAATCGAGCTCGAGACGCAGCTCGAGATCGGCTCGAAATTAATTCGAGCTCGATCCGATCCCGAACCGAGCTCGATCTGATTTTGAATGGCTCGTCGAGCCCGAGCTTTTGGTCCACCCCTACTCCCCATCCCCAATTTTCAAATTCTAGGGTTAGAAAATAGGTTTTAATTTTGAAAGTTAAAAGTTAGGGTTAGGATTTATAAATGGATTTTACTGCTAGTGTTAGTGTTAGAAAATTTAGGATTCATGTACAAAGGATTTTTTGAAATCATTTGTGATGTTGGTAGCAAATTGTATGCCTAGGCCTAGTTAAATAGATGAAAATTTAGGAAATTGTTAGTGTTAGAAAATTCAGGGTTCATTGTTTTTTGAAATCATATCTATTAAATGGATGAAAATACATGATGTCATGTATGTTGGCATGTAACTGAGAAATTTTTTTAAAAAGTCGGTCCAACCAATCCTAAAATCCTAGCTACGCCATTGCTTCTCCGAGTAGTAGCAAGAAGCTCGTGAATATCACAGTTTGAGCGATTCAATAACTTTAGCAGTTTAGTCAACTTCACATGAACGGATGATTTCGATTCGGAATTCTTGGATTTCTAGGGTAGGATAATAAACTTGGGAATTGGGATAGGACTAAACGAACCATGGCTTTCTCCAAAAAAAAATAAAATAAAATAAAAAGAAGCATAGCTTGCTGCCTTGTTCGGTTTTCTAAACGGGCCCATGGGCTAATTACCAACTGGCAGGCCGTTAGGTTTACCATGTATCATTGTTCACTACCAATTCTAAACAACGGGCCAGGCCGGCAGCCTCGTCACTCGTCAGGCGTCGCCGCGTCAGCCCATCAGAATAAACCGATCGAAAGTCTCAACGCGGGTCACGGCCTCGAAAGAAACTGCTCGCGACGCGACGCGACGCGACCCCGCAGCCTCGGTGCCGGTGCCGTCGGCGGGTGGTGCGGCGGGTGGTGCGGCAAACGAGCGTTCGCCGCAGTCAGCATTGCTTGCTCAGTCCGAGACCATTTCTCTTATATTCTCTTTCTCACCTTTTTTCACGTTCTTTTTGTTTATTATTCGTCATTTTCAACGACATCCTTCCAAAAAATTCATTGCTAGAACAGAGAGAGAATTTTCTTCTAAAAAACACTTGAACAAATTTCTTTTTAAAAGAACCGCAAAGAGCATCAGTTGTAGGCATGCCAAATACCTTGTTTGTTTCAACGTTGAATAAAGTTGACTTTTACTGTAACAAAAATTGAGAGTACTCGAAAAGTGGTCTAATAATTCTAAAAAAATAGCTAAAAAATAGCTTTACAATTTTGAGAAGAACTATTTAAAGCTACGAAAAAATCATTACAAATTACAACAATATGTAGGCTATTAAAATGACAAAAATTTACAGTAAAATTCAACTCAACTTTAAGCTAAAACAAACAAGGCCAAAGTATCAGAATTTCTTCGTAAAAGAAAAATGACACCTGAAGAGATACGGATGAAGATGACATGACAAAAGAAGGTACGTAGGATAGTTTTAAAAACACAAGAAAAACATAAGCAAAAACATAGAAAGAAGCTTAGTTTTGGAGCGAGCGATAGAGTTTACAATATTTTTTAAAAAAAATTGATGGAGTTTTCCAACAGTCATAGACTAAAGCCACGCAGGACACATGCGTAATTGTTTTCCATTTTCAACATCTTTTCCCCGATCGGGTCGGAGGTCTGCTAATAATTGGACATAGAAAAAAAAACAGAACAAATTGGAATACGCTGGCACCATCACAAAAGTCCGGCGTACGTGGCGTTCTTAGCAAACATACCGAGGCTTGCATCAACAAAATCCCCAAGAATCAATCTCCAGTACAAATTGTTACATCGATCAAATCAGAACCAAGCCAAAATACATTGCGCGGCTAGTTTGACGGATCAATTTAATTCTTAAACACATATTGATGCCCTCTCTTTTCTCTTCTAAAACTGAAAGAAAATTTACAACACCACACACCAATACACCATCCTCACAAGTTTACTGCACCATCTACGAAGCATGATGAAGCGATGGTATTACTGGCTGATCTAGCCCTGTGCTCGGGGTTCCTTCTGCAAGAAATGCATTAGCATTAACATCAAATCCATCGATCTCAATGAACACTAATACCAGTATTTTTTTGGGATCAGTACTACCGTCGCCGCCGTCGGCGTCGCCGGCGAGGGCCTTGTCGTGGCGCTGGACGCACTGGAGGATGTACTTGAAGGCCTCGGTGTCGCAGGGGATGGCGAGCGCGCCCTCGCGCCGGAACCCGAACTCCTCCTCGGCCTTCTCCAGCAGCAGCTGGAACACGGGGTGCCTCAGGTAGCTCGTCGGGATCACGAACCGCCGCCGCTCCGGCCCCACGTACACCGGGCAGTACCCGCGCGGCACGTCCGGCGCCGGCGCCGCCTCCGGGCTGTGGCAGCTCTCGTCGTCCGACGACTCCACCGTCGCCGTCCTCCTCAGCCGCCGCAGCACCAACGGCGGGATAGCCGCCGCCGCCGCCGCCGTCGCCACCTCCTCCGGCGCCTCCTCGCCGCCGTCGTCCTCCGGGGCGCCTAGCGCCATGGCCTGCCATTTGTGCAGCAGCTCCCGCAGCCGCACGATGCCCGCCGCAGCCTTCGCGCCGCCGCCGTCGTCGCCCATTGCGCTCGATCGCGCGCGAACACGGTGAAGTGCGCCTTGGTGGTTGATGAGATGGATGCCTTCCTTGGATCTTGAGAAGGAATGCTCACTTGCTCAGAGACGCATGCAAGAACAAACGAGAGGGTGGCATGCAGGAATGGAGGATGATTATATAGTATAATCGAGTCATGTACTCGTACGCGGCAGAGGTAACATGCCCGCATAAAAAAGATTCCAATGACGCTTATTAACCCATTAAAAAAATGGCCTGATTAGCTTAGCTCGGCGTGTCTCTCAAGAGTGCCCTGTGTTTGATCCATCCGGTTAGCTCGTTCAATGATTAATTCGCTCATCCTCTCACTAGCTTCAAGAGTAATTGAGTAAAGGAATGACAGAAATGACTTGTCACATGTACGTAGTACTATAAGTTCTCGCACGCCTATCACCGTCCAATGCAAGTTGAGATTTGCGCTCGCTTGATCAATCCACCGGAATCTCTTCTCTCTATGGCCGCTCGCTCCCCTGATCCAGATCCCTCTCCTCTCTCTCATCCTCAACTCCCTCGATGCCACTTCAAACTTATAGAATTAGTGCAATGCTATTTAAAAAAATACGATATTATAAGAATATTATCGCACCACTAATAAAATCATATACACACGTATCATTAAAAAAACCATAGCATTAAGTGCCACTTTGCTCTCTACGTTTGCGCCAAATTAGTCCCTCAGGTGTAATACCAGTTTTGTTTGGTCTCTGTGATTTTTGAAGAGTGACGTTTTGGTCCCTTGATTGGTTTTAATTGTGATTTTCCTGACATGGCAGTTCACGTGGCATATCCATGTAGATTGACATGACATCAAAAACTGCCACATGGACTAACGCGTCAGCAAAATAACACTTAAAATCGGTCAAGGACCAAAACGACACTCTTTGAAAACCACAGGACCAAATAAAACCGGTATTGCACTCGAGAAACCAATTTGCACAAATGTAATAGTTGAGGGACCAAAGTGGCACTTAATCCAAAATGATATTACCCTTTAGACGTTCTTCATCCTCCCTTCTTTATCTCCTCCATGGTGGTTAGAGCACCACACCATGGCCACCACCGACATTGAAGCTCGGTGCAATGTCCTCTTATAACCAGTGCTGCCGGCCATCTCTTCTTTTGGCTCCTGCAAGCTTCAGCACGAACTACTCTCTTGACTCCCTCGTGGTTGTCTCGTACATATGATCGACGCAACCTCTAGCATACACCCCAGGCACCACCTTCGATCACCACCTAAGTGTCGCCTGAGTATGTGGCCAGATTCATGACCCGATCCTCCAATGATCCCTCTATCGAGGACGAGGCTATATCCAACAAATTCGATTTGCTTGGGGTTGAGACTCGCTAGCTGTACATTTGGTGGCCCAACCCTCTCAAGTCCTACACTGATGATGCATGTGGCTAGATCTAAAGTGTTGTCTACGTCGGGATCGCACGACTACAGAGCTTACGATCGACTGGAGCAAGTGTCATGATGTACGACAGTTCATGCTGTGGAGAATGGTGAGGCCAAGCTTCATGATGGCTCCATGGAAGTGATTGCCTCTGTGGGCAAGGTAGTTGCCGATGAGAGTTTCTATGGCGGCATGCAGTGGCGGATCCACATTTTGCATTAGGGTGGTCTGATGTAAGAAGATTTAGTCATTACCTTGACCAAAGACAGATTTGTAGAAGGAGAATGGAGACCGGAGGCAGAGAGGATCAAACTCAATGGCGGTGGAGCCGCTGGCCGCCGCCTAGCCTTTAGCGCCTAGCCGCTAGCCCGCTAGGGTAAGAGAGCAGAGGGCTGGCCACAGCCGACAGGGGGGCGCTAGACCTGGGCGGCGGGGCGAGCCCAACCACCGCTGTGCCGCTTGCTGCCGACATCACTCGCCGCTTGGCGCCGACCACCGCCTGGAGCTCCTCTCTCTCAGCTCTCGCAGTCGCAGCCTCGTTCCTCTCTCTCTCTCGAGTCTCGCCCGGAGTTTGGAGACCGCCTTTGGGCGGTTGGGCCTGCGGTCTGCCTGCCTTGTGCTTGTGCCATCCTGGGCCAGTGGCTTAGGGGGTAACTGGGCTGGGCCTTAGGGTGTTCCGCGAACCACCCTGGCTACCCTATAGATCCGCCTCTAGCGCCATAACAACCATGGAGGAGCTTGTGGTGGTCGCCAAGGCTATAAGATTGTCCTAATTAGTGCAACAGTTTGGTTATCGTGATATTTTAATCTTTTTGATACAATTTTTATTTTTAAATATACAACATTTTGATTTATATGTACTGCAACTTTTTATTTACCCTACAGCAACGTTTGTTTTACCTAACGTTTCGATTTATAGCAAATTATAATAGGCTATGCCTCATTCTCTTCCAAAGGGGAGACAAACCCGATCCATCGTTCAGACTTTTCTCGGTGGCAAGGCAGGAAAAAAAAAAGATTTTTGGCCGGGTGGCAATAAGTTTAGACTTTGCGTCTTGCATGCGAAGCAGGCATATCATATTCCCTGATATTTAGTTAGCTTAGTACAGAACTCAAGTAGCGTAAGTGGAAAATGGCCGGTGTGTGCTGGAAAAGAAAAGGGTATGAATGACCAGGACAGAAGTTCATGGCCGTTTTGTATGCACACAAGAACATGCTTGCATGATTGTGTTTCATATAGATGCAGGTTAGAGCATGATTACGCCGGTGCATACATGCAGGTGCAGTATATACGTGGAGTAATATATATGGACCGGGTACGTACGTGACGTACATATTTTCTATGCAAAAAACCTAGCTAGCATTAAGTTACTTCATTTATGTTTCTCTTCGTGACTGCGTGACTACCCGACAATCCGACATGGTAAGAACAGGATCCCCAAAACACTGAGTAATACTTTGGCCCCGATCTCGTAACAATTCCTAAGTGGCAACAATAACTAAGTTTATAAAGAAAGATAAAATCACGCCTCACCAGTCCAGCTTCACATGCATTGCATCTCAATAAGAAAAAAGAGGAGAAAATTATTTGTATCGCTTCACGAGCCAAACAACTGTTAACACAACGACATTACAAATGGTTAAATATGCAGATAATATTATGATTGATGGACCTACTACTCCGATCCAATTTACTACGTATGTATATATATATATATATATATATATATATATATATATATATATATATATAGATAGATAGATAGATAAGGCCAGCGGCATGCATGGCGTCGCTTGGAAAGCTGGCCGCGGCAACGTGCGAGCACATGACCCATGCAGGCACACACGGGAGATCGGTGTGCATGTACGTACGTTCATGTACGCGATGAGACGCAAGAGCGAGAAAGCTGCTTGCTTTAACAGTTTAACTCCCCCAGGTGTCACGTCCTCACATGAGGCCTTGGCATGCCGCGTACGGAGGAACTCGCCCCCGCGTCGTTGCATGCATGCATGCATGCATATGATGTGCCCCTGCAGCGTCCGCCAAAAGCGACGAGCTGTGATCGAGCCAACCGATCAGGAGGAGAAAAGGTGAAGGAAAGAAAGGGAGAGGAGGAGGGGAGCCATGTGATCCCTGGGGGAGGTCGGTGGCAGTGGAACGGTTAATTGGTGTGGCCCTGCTCTGGTTAATTAACTCCTTGACTCCTTGTTAAGTGCTGGCGGTTCATTTTTTAATCATATGCGATGTGTCAGGGATAAACCGGTGCCGTTCGGCTTCCCGGCCATGGTATGCATGTGTGTCTGCCTACGTGTTGCCTCCAAAATAGCCAGGATATATGGCATGGTGTGGACACTGCTGCATATCAGCTCATATACTTTGATACATCGGAGTCGATTTATTATTGTGAACTGGCATAGATAAGGTTATTGTGCTGGTTCGTAAAGGGGGCCGATCGAGATGTGGTTTTCCATGCCTGTTCTAGTCACAAACTGGCACAGAAGATAAAGTATCGGTGTCGGCTCGTGGTTAGAAACAACAATCGACGCAGATGTATCATTGTCGGTTCTAGCCACGAATTGACACTAGTAATCATTATTTACGAATTGACAACTGCACTTTTGTGCACAAGTGAGAGGAGGGAAAAAATGCATATAAGAAACAGGAAATGATGTGAGCAGAGAAGTTGTCTACGAAAACATCAATATAAACAAATAAACCCGCTACAAGTTGTCTTTAGTAGCTCATAATATATATTGTCATGAACATGTAACATTGGTATATAATAATAATGGTTCAAAATTACCTAAACGCCTACACCGTGTGTATGGTTAGTATTAAGTTGCATGCACGTGTCGAACAATTTAT
Organism: Raddia guianensis; assembly: GCA_036346415.1. Classification (NCBI taxonomy): domain Eukaryota; kingdom Viridiplantae; phylum Streptophyta; class Magnoliopsida; order Poales; family Poaceae; genus Raddia; species Raddia guianensis. The sequence goes on along the minus strand of CM070542.1, from coordinate 31,287,671 downwards.
CAGAAAGTCTAACATGACGAAAAGGGTGGGTAACAACTTATATACTTTCCAACACTCTCCCTCACGTGAAGATAGACATGTTCAAAGGCTGGGTCGGGCCAGGCCGGGCTTGGAAAAGCCTGGTCCCATGGGACTAGGCCTGAGCCTGACCTGGCCCGGTGCGTCGGGCTCCAAAATCGGATCCAAACCCGGCCCGACCAAGCCACGGCTTAAATCGCACAAAAATCGGGCCCTACTCGACGACTGGGCTCCAGATTGAGGCCCGAGCCTGGCCTGATGCATCGGTCGGGTCGAGCCGGGTTGCCGGGTTGGGCTTCCTATGATCAGGTCTACACGAAGACTCTCTCAAGACTCGGATGTGAAATTGGAGTGGACGGTTTATTTTTAATTGCATATATAAGGATACGGACTCCAGACCTCTAACTCTGATACCATATTAAGTTCCGTGCATATACCAGTTCAAAAAAAAAATCTAAATTAATAAAAATATGTGTTTCTACTTCTAATATAGTACAGTGCTAAGGAGGTCACCGACGAGCATATGCAGTGGCTACTAGCTAGCGTACGCTAGCTTCCGGTGCTTCCAATTTTGATCACGACTTTGGGCAAGGAATAATGTTTGCATGCAACCACTCCTCTACAGCCAGCTGGGCCAATGATTTCTCAAGCAACTTTGGCGCTTTTGGTACTCGGAAAAAAAATTTCCTGCGTCTGGTTACGAATATTTCAGAGACAATTTTTTTTAGAAATGCAGAGACAAATTAAAATGGTACTTATCGCACTCTTTATTTCAGGTCGGAAGAAGTCCATTTTACTTCAAATATATCAAGTTCAGTTTTCCAACTTAAACCGACAAAACACCTCAACTATCATTTAAAATACCTCACCCAAAACCATGGTGGTTTTGGATGACATGGCATCTAGTCATCATTTTTTTCTAGAAAATAAATTTTAAAAAATCTAGAAAATTATAGGAAGCTCAAAAAATATAATAAAAATATGCACAACAATAGAAAAATACATAGAATCCAAATATGCAATAAAACTGTAAAGTTTATGTGCATACTTATTTGCAAAAATTATTATTTTTATATAAGGTGTTTTATTTATTAAAAAAATATTCAAGAAAATTTTGTTTGTTCTCTATAAAATGGTGAAAAATATTTTAGTTTTGAGAATGATGTAGAAATTAATAAAACATAAAGATGCTATTTTGACCGTTGAATTTGATTTTTAAAAAATTACAATTGAAAGGTCAAAATAAATTAGAATTAGAATTTGAAAATATAAATTGAAAGGCAAAGTTAGCATCCTCTATTTCATCGGTTTCTCTCATTTTTCCTACAAGCCAAATTAAGTTTTCTTAAATACTTGATTTATTTATTCAATGAAATACATTATGTACTATTTTTACGTATAAATATATACATAGAAAAGTATTTTCAATGAATATTTGGATTCTACCTATTTTGTACTTTTGGTATTTTTATTTTATTTTTGAGCTTCCTATGATTTTCTAGAAATTTTTGAATTTATTTTCTAGAAAAATGTTGATTAGATGTTATGTCATCCAAAACCACCATGGTTTTAAAGTAGTGGGTATTTTGTACCGGTTTTGATAGTTGAGGGTGTTTTGTCCGGTTTTGAAGTTGAGGGGGGGAAACTGAACTTGTGCGATAGTTTAAGGGGGTAAAATGGACTTCTTTCTTTCAGGTCCCTAGCCACCAGTTCTAGTGGACGCAAGAGCGGCATTTTGGCCCATGAAGAACTGTTTCCAGATCCAAAGTAGCCCATGGCTGTATGCTATTGGGCTCGATTTAAACGACGAAGCTCATGCACGTGAATGCGGAATTTTTTATATTTTATATTTTATTTTTCTGACTTAAATATATATATACTTTATTAAAATTAAATAAATAGGCACCTCTTGCTATCTCTCGTGGCTAGACATGAAATCTCTTTCCAACAAGTGGTTTATAAAAACCCCCGCTGAATTAGAGGGCGCTTAAATGCCCTTACGACTAACTCACCCTACTGAATGGTGGGATTTGAAAATTCACACACCTAACAGACGGGATTTGGGCCGCAAAGAAAAAACACCCTTCAAAAGTGTGGTCCGTCATCCCATAGGAAGGAAACCTCTCCCTTTTAAAACTGTTCATCGGCTCCTCGCACATAACAGTGAACATTTGAGAGGAGAGCTAGGGAGGTGAAAAGAAGAGAGGAGAGGAAGGAGGGGGAGGTCAGGATGCAAACGGGCTGCTCGCTGGGTAAAAACTGCCCGCCCGTTCAATCCGTGGAATATTAGATGGGCTCTAGCTGCTGTCCATTTTAATAGGCATGGCAAAAAACGGCGCCCGTAGCCGTTCGTTACAACGTGGTGCTTGTCCAGTACAGCAAAAACTGTTGTCCAGTGCATGCTTGTGCCTCCAGTCCTCCACTCTCAAGACAACGTGCAGTTGATTTACAGTTGATTGCTAAGTCCATGCTTGACTAGAAAATTAATTTCAAGTTTTAATTCATAGAAATGAATTGCAAATTTAATTTTAAAAATCACATTCAACATGCATGTCTGATCTAGCAGCAACATATTAGTCAAATCTGTCAAAAAAATCAAAAATGAAAACAGCATACATCACATCACATTAGTTGCAGATAAATTAGTTGCTCACTAACAAATAGGCTGTTTGGTTGCCTGCATCACATAAGTTTTGCATCTAGAGATACAAAAGTACGGTGTCTGGTTGTCTTTTCACCCATCTGAGTCAGGCTCTCTAGATGCAATTACCCCCTACGGATCAGACTCTGAAGATACAGTCAAATTGGGTGCTTCCCCAGAGCCAGGCTTTGCGGGATGCAGTTGAGCGCATCACACAACTCCGCAAGCCCCTAATGCACTCAACCAAATATTTTCTCTTCTTAGACCCTAATGGCTCACAGTGGCCGCCCGCTGGGTAGTCGCACAGAGGAGGTCCCTTCTCTCTCTCTCTCCCTCCCCTCCCCCTTATCTCTCCAATAATCGTCTAGGTCTAGATCTGGGGCTGCATTCGTTTTGTCTGCCATGTTTATCATCTTTTGCCCCATGTTAATTCAGCATGTTCGTACATGTTTTGTCATGTTTCACTGAACAAATCTTCCTTGTTTCAACAATACTGACATTAATGTCATGTTTATATTCCCAAAATTGCATGTACGGAAGCGTTCGAATTTTTGTTACGGATCGGGCGTTCGATCCGTACTACTCTTACTTATTTGCTCGTACAAGAAGCTTTGGGAAATCACGTTTGATCTAACATCTAACATTTGACGGTCGAGGTAATTTTTTGTGACCTGTTGTTTTGCAATGAGTGCAAACCTGGTAGGTTAGCCATGCGTGGTTTAATATAACTTAGTTTAGACATAAATAGGTATTGTTTTAAGGTTTAGGACGTGTAGACACAAGTAGGGTGTTGAAGCTAGTTAAGGTTTTTTAAGTAGTAGATCTAATATCAAAAGGTTTTATGAATGTTGAATAGGTTGAAGGTTGGGGTTTACGTTGATATGTAGAGTAGATCTGAAATATACAATGTTCGTAATGTCAGTAATGTTGTAGATTAAGAGTTATATTTATTATATTTCGCAGCGTACATGATTAGTGTCGTTATGGGAAAATGATTCAAGTGTTGAAATAATTTAAACTTAATACTGCAGCACGTTGATGCAGGCATGTGATGGTGACCCTGCTGCTCATGCTTTCGCCACCACCAGCTCTAGACCCCTTCACCAACGTTGTAGTTTTATCTAGAATTTCTTGTAAAACGAGCTCTACTGTTAGGGACAAATAATTTGGACGCTCGTCTCAGAAACGATGAACTATATCGATGAACTATCTATCAATTTATGAAAAACGATGCCGTTATCCATTGTCAGTTCCTGTAATAGCTTGAAATTAATTTATCCAGCATTGCTTCCCATGATTTAACATACACTAGCCATGCTCGCGCGCATGTGGCGCGCCAAGGCCGGGGATGCGCCTGGGAAAAAAAAATGCAGGCGCGTCAAGGCCAGGGACGCGCCCGAGAAAAAAATGGCAAGAACGCAGCGCGAAGATTCGAACCGCGGGCGCTTGGCCGAGCGACCCGTCTTGCTCAAAGTTGTGTGAAATTTTTTTTATACGTAAAGAATTAATGGACGGTCCGATCTAGCTGATGTCCACAGTCAAACGGCCGTGAACCAACGGGGCATTCATACGCTGGAAGAAAGCCAACCTAACCCCAAAAAAACGCCACGTGGCAGCAAGGGAGAGATTAAACTCCCTATTGTATATTTAGATGCATGCATTGCTTGAATCACCTTTACCAACTACCGCCCAAAATTCTACTCTCTTGAACCATTGCTTTCTTTGTCGATGCCGCATCAGTTCGCAAAATTTGACGAGCAAAACATCTCTTGAATTGTGTTATCCACCATTTCACCTAAATGATTAAGCTGATGATCAGTAAAAACAGATTCAACACAACATTTAAAAGCTTAAATCAATAATATTACAAAGCCGACAACGAAGCAGCGTTTGCGCGCCACGTGGGCCGCCTCCCAGCGCGCAGCGCTCACGCGCTCGCCTGGCTGCTCTCACGGGAAGAAAATTCTAAGCGGACCGTCCGCACCCAGAGCTGGTGCGGACCCGCTCTCGATGGCCGACGCGTGGCATCCTCACCGATCTCCGCGCGCTGCGCCCAGGCCTTCCCCCTTCGCTCCCCTCCGTCCCGTTCAACCAGGCAACCAGCACCGTGGCCGCCTCTCCGCCGCGGCGTGCATCCTCCTCGCCGTCGACGCCGTCTCCTCCCTCATCGCCGCAGCCGCGACCTCCATCAAACCGGCGCCATCGGCTTCCTCCTCCACGGCGACGGGCCGGCGTGCCCCTTCTCCACGCGCATGGCGCCTCCTGGCGTCACCTCCATCACCAACCAGGCACAGCATCAGGCCAATGCGGCCACGGCCGCCATGAGCGCGTGGAGAAGGCCGCCGCCCCCTCACTGCGCCCCCGCCACCGGCGTTGAGACGGCTGCAGCCGCCCCTCATCATCATTCTCCGCCGGTGCCCCCACTGCTCGTCATCGTTCTCCGCTGGCGCCGCCGCCCCTCGTCGTCCACTTCACGGACGTTCTCCGTCGGCGCCGCTGCACCGCCCCCCGTCGTTCACTTCTCCGCCTGCTAGGAAATTAATCTGGTCTAGGTGATCCTGGAAGCTTATGTGCTTGACGACCAGATTCAGATTGCTCCAAATGTCCAAAGTCGAACTAGCTTGATGTATTAGATGTTGCATTCTCACCTTACCTGAAAAAAAACCTAATGTCCTTGATGAACTGTTCTATTCTGTAATTGCTCCAGATCCAGTGCAGTCCATTAGGAAAAGTTTTAGAACACTATTATTTGTTGTTTCTTGTATATGCAATTTTTGCCTATCATGCAATTTTTCTGACTGAAATGTAATAATGGAAGGATGAATCTAAGGGAATACATGCATGTATGTTCTGTTGCTGAAGGATGAAAAAATGATCCATTTCAATCTATAACTCGCACACAATCTGTGATGACATGGCCTAAAACTTTTAAAATCTGAAGCTTCATAATGGCCATTGTATGAGATTGCCATTTATGGAATCAAGTGTATGAGATAAATTTTCTCCTGTAATGAGTACAATGCAATTTATGGGCCTAGACATAGACATAAGTAGATGAAGCTCACCAATTCTGAACTTGCATTCAGATGAAGCTCACCAAGTCAGAAAAATAAACACACAGCTTACAATACATGTATTACATTGACTGCCAAACCCAATGTTGCATACATATAGTTTGATCTAGATGGGCTCTTTAGTGTTTCATCATCCGGTACATCATTGAGTAAATACAGAAGTACTGAATCCAAATGGCAAAAAATCCAGTGAATATGATGCTTGTGTGTTTTATTACATCAAAGCATACAAACTTCAATTTAATTTGAACAATTTAATTCTAGTTCAGCCTTGCAGGCACTAATCTTTCAGAGAGACATTTGTGAAAATTGTTGCTTGTTGTAGACTAAGGCAAGAAGCTCCTGTAGATTCAGAGTCCCAGGAAGCTTAGCCTCGCGCACCACAGGGTGGTGAGCACAGTGGAGAAGCACCCCAGGAGGATGGCCATCGGGCACAAGGGTGGCAACATGGGCGGCGGCGGCTCCAGCGTGGGCGGCGGCGGCGCAGCGGCGGAGACGAGGCCGCACAGCAACAAGAAGCTCACGCGTTTCCGTCTTGTAATTGATGGTAGTACACTCTTTGTTCTGTGTCTAATTTTCAGGCGAGGAGAAGAGCCGGGTCAGGCGCCGCTGCCGCTCGTTTGGGGAGGAAGGCGGAGGTGTGCCGTCGCCGCCGACCCAATCCGGAGGAAACTCGGCGCCATCAGCTCCGTCTTGGAAGAAAATTCTCCACGCCGCCGCTGCCGCTGGATCCGAGCGCCTCCGTGTTCGTGGGGCCGTGGCCGCATTGGCCTGATGCTGCACCGGGTTGGTGATGGAGGTGACGCCGGGAGGCGCCATGAGCGTGGAGAAGGGGCACGCCGGCCCGTCGCCGTGGAGGAGGAAGCCGATGGCGCCGGTTTGATGGAGGTCGCGGCTGCGGCGATGAGGGAGGTGACGGCGTCGACGACGAGGAGGATGCACGCCGCGGCGGAGAGGCGGCCACGGTGCTGGTTGCCTGGTTGAACGGGACGGAGGGGAGCGAAGGGGGAAGGCCTGGGCGCAGCGCGCGGAGATCGGTGAGGATGCCACGCGTCGGCCATCGAGAGCAGGTCCGCACCAGCTCTGGGTGCGGACGGTCCGCATAGAATTTTCTTCCCTCTCACGTCGCACACAGATGGATTCTTTCGGCCACGTCGCCCAGGAATTTCGCGGCCGTCGGATCCAGCGAGCCTGGCCATCCAAGCGCCCGAAATGCCTACCGATATGTTTTTGTAAAAACGTCCTTCGTTTTTTCCATAATCAACCCGCCGTCCACCCACATATCCAGACCACGCTCAGTTGTGTTCGCATACAGGCCTTTGGACTTTAATATTTTACCGTTAGGTCCTCGCGAGGACACGCTCATTGCTCCTCCTGCTATTTGCACCACCTCTTATCTCCCTCGACGTACTCGCCTCCTCTCTCCCCCCATCCCTCCTCCAGATCCAAAAGGCTGCACCGCCTCCCCTCCCTCCTCCCGCTGCGGCGCGGTCCGCTCCACGGCCGCTGCCGCCGCCCCTGGTTCGGCCCCTCAACGTCGCTCCCTCCTTCTTCGGCCCGTAGCCGCCAGCCACGCTGGGCCCTCCTCCTACCGGCGGCGCTTCCTTCCGCGTGTGCCAGCGACGGCGGCCCGCGGAGGCGAGATCCACCCACGCTGGGTCTCTGGGAGACCGAATCCGACGTCGTCGTCTCCTCTTCCGTGCCACCGCCGGCGCCGCTACGCCCGCGTCTTCCCCGGATCTGCCGAGGGTGGAGACGGGGAGACGCCCAGCTCTTCGATCTGGCTACGTCTGCGTCTCTACCCCATTGTCATAGACACAGATGGTCCCTCATGTCATTGTGATATGAGTGGCATTTTAACGAAGCCACCACATGGGAAGTGGTATTTTGACAATTTTTTCTCTGCGTCTCTGCTACCCAAATTTCCTCGGTCCCATCCACGAAACGGCTTCCGCTTCTTCCACTCCTGCAACATCGCATACCGGATCGCCTCAGGTTGTGTACTTTCATTTCACCGCATCAATGTCAGCTATCTGATTATGTCACCGTAATTTCTTATTACTATCCATTTTCTCATGGGCGGAAGAACTCCATGAGTGGACAGATCACACACAGATTAATTTTGTAGATATACACAGGGATTAGTTCTGTAGCACTGACCAGACAAAATTGTCTATCGGCGTTCATTTAACTGATCAAGGAAGTATTATTCTGGAGGAGAGCAACTTTCACTTTCATATTTTAGTACAGTTTGATTGAACAAATTTGGCACTATACTTAATCCTTCAACGCTGTAGACAATCCATAGAATTTTAGAAAGAAATATTAGTTGTACAGGTTGTAAATAGAGTTATTTTGAGCTCCAAAACAAGAATGCCAAAATATTCCTGTATGCAATGCATCATGTGAGGTAGCTAACTTTTTTCTAAAAAACATTATTACCTTTATCTAACTATTGCCAGATACCCAGTCTTTTGTTCATGAGAGGCATAAGAGTTAACTGTGGACTGTTATATTGCACAAGAATTTCCTAAAATTGTTAGAGATGTGCAATCAAAGGTTAGGTTCATTTTCCTTGTGATAGGTACAAAAAGGATTTCCTAAATTGGTAAAGATATACATTTCCTACAACTCACTGTATTTGGGATGTCCTATATGAGTTAAATTTCAACTTTCAATAGACTTCCTTGAAAACGTTTGCCTCAACTCTTTGTGCCACCTGTCATTTTTTTCATGCGTGTAGAAGTGCTTTTGCTTTTATTTATATATGCACGCATATTTCTTGCAACCCCTTCTCATTGTGCACACTTTCTAGGAGGTCACTATGGAAACAAAGCCATTTGCTTTTTGTATCACGTTCTGGTGATGTTTTTTATATTATGGCATGAGGATCTATTAATATAACTTACGATCTATATACAGTTAATAAACTTCTGTTAAAATGATTAGTGTTATGGCCCTATCAAAGGTTAATGTATTTTTCAGTACAACATAGTGTTTAGTTCGGGTTCACAAAGGAGATTTCTTTTTATATTGATATGCTATATGAAAGAGTTTGGATTAAAATAAATATTGGTTGATTTTTTTAACCCTTATTGCAGTTTATGACTGATAAGGAAAATATGGCAGTAAGCTTAATAAGGGATCAGATTCTTCAGTTGTGTTGTTCATACCCTTATAAAACATATGTGATTTTTCTTCATGTGTTTGCTGCACTTCAGAGTTCAGATTTTAAAAGACTTTATTGTCATCGTAAAGACTTTATGTTATGCGCTATCAAGCGGTTGTCACTTCATACGAGCTTTATTTCCTGTTATTCACTTCTATACATACTGAAATTACACTATGAATGAACTCGAGTTTATTAGATCTAATCAATTTCATGCCTATTACTGCAATATAAGATTATGGAAGCAAGGGGGAGACCAGTGATTTTTTCGCTGACATATCTTTTGGTGATCCCATGCCATTTTTATAATTATTGCCTTCATTTATTGTAGGAAAAATTAATAAAGTTTTTTTGCCTTAATAGTTAAATCTGTTGGTTATCGTACTCTTTGTGATGCAATTGTCTGTTTTTTCCAGGATTATTGCCATGAGGAATGCGTGTATCAACTATTTTGGTAACTTCCTTTTGCCTATGTGCTCTAACCTGTTGGACACCCTGATTCACGCTTGGAGGTGGCTCCCATTTATGTTCAATGAGTTGTGTTGATCCCAGTCTGAGTTGTTACCTGCCCATGTGCCCTACCATTGAAATATGCATGGGTTTTCTAAACACAGGTATTTAGTCCTTTTCTTGCCTAGAGCCGATCAAGTTCACTATTCTTGAATGTGTGAATGGATACTTCTTTGTATATCTCATACAAAACCAATACGTGAATTGATCATAAATGAGTCTATTTCACTGATTCCGGATGAGTTAAGAAGTTGTCGTTATTCTAAGATGTTGTTTCTGTTATTTTCGGCTATGTACTCCCTTTCTCCTTCAGCCCATATTGCTGCAAATACCATAGCCTTATATGAGTTCTAAATTTTTATGTTGACTTCGGTTTTCGTAACTGCCTAATAGTCTTTGTCCATAGTCCTAGGAAGAGGTTTGGTTGTGCATGGATTTGCCTTTAATTTGTGTCTGAATTGCCTTACACGATAAAAAAGCGAACAAATATTAGCTTTTACAAATAGTATTATCATTCGAAAGCATATTGAAGTAATCTCCAGTTTTAGGAATTGATGTAAGGATTTGACCTTACCCCCAATCTCTTTTTTTGTTTCTGATTCAAGTTGGCTCATCGAACTGACATAATCTCTTACGAATCAGACCTCTCATTGTTTTAGTACAAATATATTGTTTCATGCCTCTCATTGCCTACCTACTTACAGCATAGAGGACAATTTGGGAGTGTCCACAGAGGACAGCGAGATCTTCCTCTCACGAGACCAAAGAAGTTAATAGAACAAAGGTTTGGCTTTGTTGTGCATGACCAAAGCAGATGATACTGTTAGAAGCTATTATGAAATCTTCCTTACATATACACCTCCATATTGTATCCATATATATGAAGACACTCTTTTCATGCTACAAAAATAGATTTGTGTACATAGCCTCATCAGGTGACTGGTGAGTACCTGTCCTCCTAGGAATTTCTGAAATTCATATTCTATCCAATCTCCACTTGTGGCTTTTAAATTATTAAGTGATTCTTTTGGTACATGCTGAGATAATTCTAATTGATATCAATAGTTTGCAGACATTCAGTTGGAATTCTGGAGGGCCGGAGAGTTGGGTTCACTGTGGTTATGTTATATTTTGTTGAGCTCAAATGCTTGATTTAGACATTCTACTTTGAGTTTAAAACTAGGCATTACAATATTTTTCTGTGATTTTGTACAGAACTTTGGAAGAATATTGGTCTTACATATTTTGAAGCAAATATCAAAGTTTTGGGTTAAGATCAAATTACTTTGTTGGTTTGTTGTTAAGGGTTTAGGGTTTACAAGTTTTGGGTTAAGATCAAATTTACGAATCCTCTCGGCGTGACAAATATTTAGCAAGTAATCTTGCTTATTTTGGTTGTATAATATGTCGACGTAAGTTATTCACGAAGCCAATTTTTTTGCCTTTTTTTTTTGCGTAGCTTAAGCCATGTTCTTTTTAAATGTTTAGATTAGTAATCCTTGCAAACAAAAAGTAACTCAATACAATGCAAACTCGGTGGGCCATAGGCCCGCCTACTCCACTAGTTAATAATAATAAGCAAAGACGGGCGGTACATATGGAATTCGATCCGCTGGCAGCAGGCAAGCGTATACATGAGCGCCTGAACCTCTCTCGATCACACAAGTCACAGTCAGTGATGACTCACTGTGTGTGTAAGTGCGTGAAGTGACAGCGTGATCATCTCGGATAAAAAGAGGGGAAGAGAAAAGTGCCAACGCAAAAGCGTACCAAAAATATAAACACTTGCTGTCACTACTGCTCAGTCTCCTGCTCTTTCCTAGCGACTTATCGGCGAGCACGACTTGAGCTGAGATTGAAGTTATTAAGCTCTTCTTAGTTCTTAGATGGAAAGTTTGAAGCTAGCAGATGGTGAAGTGAGATGAAGGTGAAGGTGAACGCGCGCAGTCCAGATGGTTACTGCCAGGACACTGACAGACGGCCCCACTCTTTTGCCGGAGAAAAATCAAGGCACAAAAGAGGAATTAAAGGGCAGATAATGATCATCTTGTGATAGCCCGTTGGGCCTTCTTCCTGGCCCGGCCCACTTTAAAGGATTAATAGGCAAGGAGGAGGGGGATCCCGTCGGTTTTCCTCCAGGCAAACCGCCACCGCTTTACCTCTCTCTCTCAACCCCGCGCGCCCATCCTTCCCACCGAAGCCGAAGCCGAGCCGCGCCATCGTCTCGCTGGCCGTTGCCGCTGCCCAGAGCTGCGCTGCCGGGTTGCAGCCAAGACTGCCGCTGCCGCCGCTGCGTTTTCGCCGCCATTGCCGCTAAGCCGCGCCACTGCTGCGCGTGCCGCCGCCGTCCCTGTGTCCTCGCCGCCAAGCCATGCGTCGCAGTGTCCTTGCTGCTGGCTACCCGAGGTACCTTGAGTTGCTTTGATTTAGAGTGCGCAATGGGATTGAGGAGAGGAAGGGAGATGATTAAGATGAGATGAGTCATGGGCAATTTTGGCTACGGTTGTTAGAGATGGCGAAGAAATTAGGGTTTTGGTTTTGGTTGTTGCAAGATTAGAAAGCAAAATTAGACGTGTTCTCTTGAGATTCCCCTATCTTAGATGATAATCATCAAGGGTATTGGAGGATTAGGTTGGAGGGATTAGATCTTAGTAGATCAGTTATTGTGCAGCAGGTTTGGGCGAGGTTTTGATCTATTTAGGGCGTGATTCAGATCTTGGTCATATGAAAGAAATTGTGCGTCTAGATCTTAGATCCGTTTCGAGTACAAGAGCACGAGAATCGGATAAGCGGATTGGGAGTTATGTTGATTTTAGTGCTGCTGTCCAGAACATTACTTTTCCGATTTCCCAGGTTGCGGTGGTCCTAGAAGGGTTAGTTTGGAGTGGAGGGATCGTCAGTTTGGTGTAGTTTATATTTATGTCTTGTCCTCTTAGGCACCGTTGTGTTGAGAATCATTATTTTATAATGTAGGCGTTGGTGCGGGATCGGTGCCGTCTACGCATCCCAATTCTCGTGGCTAAAGGCAAGTATATGTTAAACATGTTGCTTATTGAGTGTAGACTGCCTGTAGAATTATTGTTTTGTCTTTGATATCGATTGGTGGTTGTTTCTAACAGCTATATGATGCTTGAGTAATTTGGTTTTTTACTGGTATATGGTGGAGTTGTATGAGAGTTGAATGACACTGGAGGTCTTATTGCATCATACCTGCATATGAGCCAGGTCGGTGAGAAAGTCACTTTTGACTAGTCCGATGAGGTCGGTGAGAAAGTCAAAAGTGGCTAGTCCGGAGTGCTCGGAGTATAAGGTGTCACATCGACGGGTGTGCATCTAGCTATACCGGTATAAGCTTAATGAAGACATGTGCATGTGCATGTGCATTGCATGAGCAGAGGATTGTGTGGGATGTTGGTACGAGTTGATATGGATGAATTTCTCATTATTATTTTATTGTCGTTCTAGATGTTTATACGTATACTTTGCTGAGTATTCTTCGATACTCACTCTTGCTTTAATTTGGTTTTTTAGGTGATCATTGAAGGCGACATGCATGGGGAGGGCTTAGTACCATATTCCGACACGAGCACACATTACTATCTACCTTAGCTTGCTATTTAGATTTAATCACAACTATAACTTAGAATATCTGGTGACTGGAGTTCTTGGCTACATGGTTTATTTTTGTGAACTCTTGTGTAGTTAACTGCTGAGTTGTCATGGTTACTGTCGTTATTATCTTGGTGAATGTTATTTGAAGTTTATTATTATGTTTTGTCTCTGTGTCGTGGATCTAGAGAAAATAGGGGAGATGCTGCCGAAATTTTTATAGATTTTAGAAAATTAGTAGCATTCTAGGCTCAAAAGAAGTTGGAGTGTTACACATCTCCTAAAATTAATGCTTGGCTAGCTCGATCTACGATTGCTTTTCATACTTTTCTAATTCTCTTTTATTTTCAGTTTTTTAAAAGATATTTTTCTTTTGCGTGGGAGCTTTACCTAATCCAAACACGATGATCCATGCATGTTGTGTACGACGGTACGACCTCCAATGCGGATTAACCTAGGGTAACCTGCGGTCTCCACTGAAGAGATTCTGAAATCCACTAGCTAGCACGGTGGAGCTGAACGCGCACAGGACCAATTGGTATCTTTTTTTCCAATGAAAGAGTAGCACAATGCATGACTTAATTCCTGCCCATGCTAACTGATAGAGTAAAGCCAGACATGGCATGCCACAGCTAAAGTTTCCAGACAGGGGAATATTATTATTATTTTTTTTTTGAAGCAAGGCAAAAGAGTTGCCATGTATTAATAAAAGAGAGGAAGTTTACAAGGTGGGGGGAGATTTCGACCCCTCCCCCCTTGGGTCTGAGAACTAAGGTTAACTAATTACAAAGGGGGCGTCTGCGGCCTCCCAGAGGCGCAAGTCATCAATCAAATGGGTAAGGCAGAATGAATAAACAGAGGTCTGCGTGCAAACCAGGAAAACTTAATTAAGAGGAAAACGCTAAAGAACAGGCTCTTAAGAATTAAAACACTTGAAAACGGGGGTGGGTGTGTATGGAAAACCGAGAAACCCACACAAATCTTCTTCATAGTAGAGCTGATATGCCCAGCTAATTGCTTTAGGCGTCGTCAACAAGCTATTTCTGCAGTGTTGGATATTTGCACCATTGATTCTAAGCCAATTAAAAAGCAAAACGCTTTACTGTTTGAAGCCTAATTTTTATCCATTAAATAGCCACTATAAAAGCTCCTAAAAATAATATTAATGAAATAAATCAGGTTTGAAAATTATATAAAAAACAAATCAAAGTATATATTTTAAAATTTTAGTCATTAATTTTAACCAACTTATTCATTTAGTTTAGCCATTTCAAACATTCTCTTGATATGTGATCATGTTGTTTAATAGACCGTCGTCAAGATGTAATGTATTTGATTATCTGCTAAAAAAAAGTTGAGACAGATGATTTAAAAAGTTTGTAGAGACAAATCTAAAAAGTTGCTCTGCTCAGGTTTTAATTTTAAAGTTTTCATTAATTATTTTAAGATTCTTTAGAATTAATATAAAAAATTGAAGAATTTAATATTTTATACACGCTTCAACCGTAGATAATCCTATGGCTTGAGAACAGCCTAAGCCCAAGTATAAAAATCAGCTCTGGTTGCTGGCAGGCATCGGTGAAGCTTCTGGACACCTGTGCTATCTTCTGGATCCCAATTCAAAATATTTCAGAACTGCGAATGCACTTATCAGCCATCACAATGATATGCCATGACGCCAGAGCCCAGCTCCTGATGGAGCCCTAGAAATTTCAAAATTGTCGCCTGCGTACGCGTAGGAAAACTCTTGTTTTTCAATGCATGTACATTGTGCAATGATTGCCATGTCATTTGTAAAGATAATTTATAGACAGCTCATTTAAGGGTAGAGATGGCTTAAAAACAGTTGCACATTTTTTATGTCACTTAATCACACATATGACCTCTTAATTCGCGTGTAGAGTTATCTCTATCATTGGAGACGGCTCAACTCTCTATATGTATCCTCTCTGCTCCACATTATTATTCATCCTATATGACAAACCTTATAAACAGTTTACAAACAGCTGATGTGTACCATTGTACATGCTCTTAAAGCATCTACGATAATACGACATCTACTGTCATGTCACATCGGGACGAGTTAATATGAATGAGAGTGTCTTGGCCACAAATCTAACTCACTAGTTTGACTAATGGAATAAGTTGATTCATCACTCAAAAAAAAAAAATGATTCATCATCTTAGTTGTATAAACTTAGGAGTATTGTATTGGTGTCATCCCACCAAAATTTATAATATTTTGTTATGATACCTAGATTGAGATGATTGTTTTGAAATCACACCTTTTAATAAAGATGTGCTTGGTTGGTCGTGCGAAGTTGGATGAAACAAAATAAAATATGATAGGATAAAATAGGATGAAACAAAAATTATATTGATAAAAAAATCGAACCATATGGTACAATATAAATAGAGAACGTTTCTTAAATCCGAACCATCATGTACTATCATATACAACTAGATATGTTCAAACGTTGGGTAGGACCAAGCTTGGAAAAGCTCGGTCCCGCGGGACCAAAGCCGAGCCTGGCCCAAAGCCCGGAGGCTTGGCCCGACCACGTCTTAAATTGCGAAATTCTCATGCCCGAGCCCGACCCGATGGGCGAGTTTCGGACTGAGGCCCAAGTCCAGCCCAATGCACCAGTCGGACCAGGTTCTTGGGACTAGCTTCCCACGACTAGGTCTTACAATCTCGTTCCATCAATCAAATGCATAAACGGGAAATAGTACCATCATATGCATCAACCAGATGACTAAATTGTATATTGTATCATTTCATATAATTACATTCAACCAACCAAATACTTTCTAAAACATTGTCGTCCTTAAATATAGAGGCAATTGTGGCACACGAACCTTATTTTGTGTAGGAAGAAAAATGATCTATAGAGAATACCATTGCGGCCTAGATACACCTATCATGTTACGTGTACTAACATGACAATCGGTATGGACAGCCACTGTGTTTTACTGCATGTCCTTAAAAGTGCCATTACTTTATCTTTAATTGTGGCCGTAACAACACGTAGGTCCCACTACGTGGCGTGCTAGAACTGGCTTTAAGCGGTGGATCTTATCTGCTCCGTGGAAACTGGCGGGGCGTGGGCCCCATCCTGGAGTGGACCGGGCCGGGGCGGGGCGGGCTGAACCGGTCAAATTCCTAAAAGAAATTTATTTACTTAAACAATACCGGATGCAGCTGGCTACGGAGGCCGGCTTGTTGAGCTCAAGCCGAGCCGAAGTCCAGCCGCTCTAACAACTCGGCTCAGACTCAGTGACCACGCAGTGTATGGATTCTACCGAAACTGTGGGACAGCTCTGCATCTTATAAAAAAGGCTAAAAGAGAATGAAAACCGAGAGTTCAGCAAATGGTAACTCTCTAATCTCTATATATGTGGACGTCTACGGGTGATAGTCGATGCCCGATAGGGATCACACACTTCAAGAATTAGAGCTCTTTCCGAGTCACCAAGGAAAACGAACCCTGCGTTTGGCCGTCGGGTGTGGCACACCTCCCTTTTCTCTACTCCTTTAAAGAGGGAGTAGTTCGTGCGTCGGCTCGCCAGCCGACCCGTTGAGCCGTCGCCCCTGAGCCGCCCGCCCCCGAGCTGTGAGCCGCGCTACCCACTCCGTCCGCGTGCACGCCTGCAATCCCACAACTGCCCGATCTCTCCCGACGCCCCCCATTCTCCCTGCCCACGATCCCCTTCCCCTTCCCGCATGCCTCCTCCTCCTCAGAGCCCTCTCACGCCGGCAACCGCCGCCATCCTCACATCTCCGCGGTGGCTAGCCCTCGACGTCGCCTCCACGCCGGTGGCCACCCTCCACTCTCCACCAACTCCTCCACCCTCCCGCCGCCCTCACACTGGCGGCGACCTTCCTCCTCACCGCGCCACCAGCGCGCCGCTTCACCAGCAGCATCATCGCAAGGTGCATTGCCTCGGCCAGCGTCACGTCCGCTCTGCCCTGCTACGCCCTACCTCGTTCGCCTTCATGTTGTCACCACCTCCACTCCGACGCCGACGACTGTCATGCGCCTTCACGGTAAGCCCCTCTCTCTATCTGTGCTAGCCTCGCCGCGCCGCCAGATCGTCGTCGCCGAGCAATACCACCTCCCATGCCCCTCTCTCCTCCTCCTTGGTCTCTCCAGACTGCCGCCGTTGCCGCCGCCTGCCCACCCACTTCGCAAGCCATCGCGGATCCAAATCTCGAGCAACTGCGCGCTGCACCACACGGTGTGGTCCTCGCCAACGAAGTCTCGCCGGTGCTCCTGCCGCCGCCTGCCATCGCTTGCTGTCCCCGCCGCTCGCCCGAGGTCCCTTCCCTCTAAGCCTACCGAAAGCTTTATTCTTTGCTTAGTACTTCGATTTGTGTCCACTGTCCAGGAGCCGCATCTTGATACCTTGCTTCAGAGTTCTCTTCGTTTGGCTCCAAGAGGAGGTGAGGTTCTTGAGCTCATTTCACCTAGACAGCACTTCGAAATTCGTTTCAATGTTAGGTTTTTGTGGATGTATTAATATTAATCGAAAGAAAACAGTTGTTCCGTTGATTGGAGATGAGAATTGCACACAAGTGCCAATGGGTACATTTGCATTGGTGATCTACACCCTACAGTCAGGGGATCAAAAAAGGGCAATGCTTTTCATGTTTTTCTTGTTTATGTATCTTGAACAATTACTTGTTCAGTATTGGGAGTCGAATTTAGTGTGTTGAGCTTTGTTGCGGCGGCTAAGATGAGCAGCACAGACAGGAAGACTTCAGCATGCGATGTTTGGGATATAAACCTCCTTGTAAGTGGATATGACAAATATATGCTACAGGGCATCGTTGTTTCAGGTTTGAGTTGACAAACGGTTTAATGCAAGTTCCATCTGAGTATGAGCAGATTCCTGATAAATAAGAAAACAGGTCATCAAACAAGTTTGTGCTTCAGATTGTTTTTTAAGGTATGTTTCTTTGCTTTCTCTGGTTGGCAACAAACCATACTTTTTGTAAAAAATAATAGATTTGTTTAAAGAAAATGCTCAAAACTAGAGTTCAGATATTGCTGAATTATGATATACGATGATAATCCCCTATAATGACCCTTTTTTTACCTTAAGTTGATTATTTTTTGCACCGTATTATGAGTTCTTCCTGGTTCTTCCCTTAAGTTGATTAATTTTTTGGACCACATAAATTTCATGGAAAAAGGAGAAAGCTTAGGAATTAGAGGGAGTGATCATTGGAAATGGGTATGTCTTGGACATACTTTCCATGAAGTTATTGCAAGCAGGTGCTAGAATTTTCAATCTAGAAGTCTTTTTATTGCTATGCCTTTTACCTATTAGAATTTTCAATCTAGAAGACTTCTCTATTAGAACATGATAGCATGAAGTTGATAGTCTGAAAACTTGTCTTAAGTGCCAATTGTGATGACATGACATACAGTAGTTTCCTAAAGTTCTTATTAAATTTTCATGGTAGTCAACATCTGTTAATTTTACTGCTTCAATTTTTAATGTGGGTGCTGCAATCCAATAAACTTATATGATTCTACATGACAATTGAGTCTGCTTTTGCTTGTTTTTTTATATCTCATGGCAGTGGTATGGGCTTGTTTTTTGGGACCATACTCATCTCCATGACAATTGAGTTTGCGTTAGCTAGCATTTCTTCAATTTTTTCCTTTAGGAAGAATCACTCATGATATCCGAAGTTGTGCCAATAATTTACCGTGCCAATACATATAAATTGTGTTGTTAATTTATGGTGCTAGCATATTTGGTAGCCTTAAACTTAAGTAGTAGAGATAGAGATTATATTATTGCAAATATTAGGTAACCCTATATGTTAATACTAAAAGTGTTTTGTGACCTTGTTTAGTTTAATCTGATAACCGAAACTTTTATCGGTTGGCATCTTAATGATCCTATGACAATTATATAGCTTTTTTTTGAAATAAAATGTCATAAATTGCATACTTTTGCCATCTTTCTAACATGATTTAAATGAAAGTCCATATGAAGTAGCTATCTACTTAGGGCCATGAGATGTGTAATGAATTGTTATTCGATTGCCTGCATTGATTATTTGCTTGCACCAAAAAGCAAGTTCAATTATATGAATTGTCCGGTAGCTACTGTTGAATGTTGACAATGGATTAAGTAGCCTTACCTAATTAACTATACAAGTCAAAATATCTTTTTCAAAAGGCAACAAAACTGATCGGTATTCTTCCAGGAGCATGTTCTCAATAATTTTCACTTGCAACAAGGTATTCAACAACATTCAAATAATCAGATGTGTTGTTGGTGCATTTATTGGAAGCGTGGTCTTTTTTGCCATGTTAATCCTTGGTGTTCGATTTATCCTCTATTTATCTATGCGCTGCTTTGATTTGTTTCAAGGTAATTAAAGGAGCCAATTTGAAGGCTAAGTGTTTTGGGATCGAAAAAGAAATTCATATGGTTGGCAATAGATAGGATTACTTTTTATTCTCTCATTCATTATGTTTTGCGCTATTCATCATGCGATTTTGTATCTTGTAGAAATATACATCTCTTCTCTACTACTTTAAATCGTCTAATGGTCGTGGTGGTGGTGCTGCCAACTTGCGATCTGGACCCTCCGATGGCATCCAACGTACCACACGCTAATTTTATGGATCTAGCTTAAAATATGTAAAATGAAAGGTTTTTTTTAGCAATGTCAACTTAATATGTATTACATTTAGTTATCGACTTACCCTTCAAATGATTTAATATTTTTTCTCATTTACAAATCTAACATGCTCAAATAGATTTATATAATTGTGGAGACATGATTCTTAAAATGTTGTATTAAGTGGCCCTCAATTTTTATAGAGAAATGGATGTGTTTAGTGGTCTAATATGTGAAACTGCTCTGAATTTTGTCTCTCTTTCTCTCTTTTATAGTTCCGTGGCAAAGCACGGGCATTGTACTAGTCGTTCCTAATCGGGTAGAACGGGCAATTTATAGCATGTTCATTCCAATTTAAACTTTAAACTTAGGTTTATTGATTAAGTCTAAGTGAGTTGAAAAACTAAACGAATTGCTTTTTAAGGCCTTAGCATTTATATATCACGTGGACAACTCTAAAACCTTTTAAAAATAATATAAACGAACTAGATCAACTTTGAAAATCTTATTTAAAAACCTATCAAAATGCATATTAAAATTCCAGCTCAGTCAGATTACTCATTCAGCTTATCTATTTCGAACATGCTCGTGCGAACTGTTCACAAGCAACTACTCCTGCTGGAGATCTTATATCTGCTGGAGATCTTATATCCTCTGGTTTTGACGTTGGGCCCTTTCCTTACTTTTGAGAAAACTTTTGCATCTTTCCTTTATATCCGAACTGGGCGGGATTTTTGTCTGGCTCATGTGTCAATGATTCGAGCTCGAATTTCTTTTTCTATTGTGGTTGGAAATTGAGTGAGTTGGGTTTGTGGGCTCATTCGTATGGCTCATCATAAAAAATTTTTAGGGCAAGGATGAGTTGACCCATCTAAACATGCCTCACACATGTTTTTGTGGATCCCTTGTGCGGGTGCAGCCTCATGTCCTCTACCTCACCTTCTGCTCCCTCCTCTATCCTCTCAAGTCCTGACCAGCTGCAAACGTCTTCCTCCTTTTGAATCTAGGTAAATAGATTCACCCATCTCCATTCCCTTTTATTTCCTCCTCCCAAGTCCTTGGGGTTCCGAGAGACCAGGTCTACTAGCCATGTCCAGCCTTCTCGCCTCTAGCTAGACGATGCCGCCTTCCATCTCTCCTCGGTCGGCCGCCACTGCCCACATCCTTCCTGACCTCTTCCTCTTCTCCAAGCGTGATGAACAAGACTATGATTGCACGGTGGCGTGGGAATTGGTTCCTGGGAGGATGACGGTACAGGGGATAACTCCACCGAGTTCGGACATCCATGGAGCCACACCGCGTGACCTAGCCTCCAAACAGTCCCCTGAGACTCTGCATGCACCATGCCACCATGGTTGAACCGCGCACCGCGAATGCTATAGACAAGGTGTGCAACGGATCGAGGGAGTCAGGGAGACACCAAGAGGAGCTTCGACGAGAAGGGGAAACCAGGCCGACTGGGAGCAAGATACGCCCCTGAGCCACCCACTAGGCGAAACGCGTCACCATCACGCTGAGCGGAAGCACACAGCCAAGAACCACCACCGGATCTAAGCGTGCCACCACCGGATCTAGCTTGCCCAGCGCCAAGGAGTCCTGCTGCCTGTCGTAGCATGTAACTTGGAGAGTAAGGGACAATGCGAGGGAACAACCGAAGAGGGAGAAGGAAGAAAGGCCTCGCCACTGCCGTGGGTGTGGAGCAGAGACGATGACATGCAGCAAGGTGAAGCGCAGCGGTAGGGAACTCTTGCGGCAAGGTGGCGAGTCATCCCCCTCCAGGGTCACCTTTGGAGAGATAAAGGACTAGCAGCCAAAACCTCAACCACTTTTAAGGGAATTAGCTTAGAGCAATTTGGACTAGGCATTGAAGTGATTTTGAGAACCAATCATTTTATAATAGTAAATGTTTCATTGTTACAGCATAACAACATTTTTGATTGTTCGTCTTTTTTAATCATATTTTAGTAGGACTATTCCTCTGTCTAATTACCAAAGGAACTAGGTTTCTACGTAAGATTACTTGAACGACTACCGATAAATATGTTTAGGGGCCAGGAACTAAACACCACGCATCGTTGCGTGCTTTTTCTGAAGAATGGTGAATATATATGGTTCTTTGTACTACGTATGTGTCGAAAGAGGCCGAAATTAAGCTTGTACACAACAACCTAACTGTTATATACGGAGTAATTGTTATCGCGCGCTACAACTAAGACAAATTATCCGTTGCTAGTTGGATTCTACTAACAGGCAAGGATAGTATAGCCTCGCGCACTATTCCCCCCACACTAATAAGGCGTAGCCGAAACTGCCATTAGGCGCGTTCCCAGCGTGGCCACGTCGCTCCACCCTCCTGAGCCGTCCGATCGTGACGCGCTGGCCTCAGATCGCCCCCTACACCGCCGGTCCAGCGCCGATCGCTTTGCAAAAAAACCCCTGCGTTAAATGAATTTATTTTACGCCCTCGATTCGCAAGCAGCAGTTCTTCCTCCGTTCTCCCCCCGCGTCGGTTTTGCGTTTACTTCGCATTTTATCGTTCCTCGCGGTACGCCCTTTTTGCCTTTCTAAGTACACGGTGTTCGTCGAAATTACGCCCTTTCGCCACCGAATATATATCTTGCGCTACGGCAATTCCTCACCCGGCCGTGGCCCATCCCCATTGTGCTCACCCTCCCTTTCTCCCGTCCGCCGCTTCTCCACCACCATACCGCCGCCGCCCCGTCTGTCCCTTTCTCTCCTCTCCGCCTTTGCCTCGCGCTTCGCTTTTCTCCCGTCCGCCGCCGCCGCCGCCTCCGACCGGATTCCATCGCGGCGGCATTGCTTCGCCAGCGCTGCCCTTGCGCTTGCCGCTTTAACCTAGCCCGCCGTCGATGCCTCCTTCCAGCCAGATCCAGCCATTGCGTCAGCTGCGCCTCCCTATGCGACTGCGAGACATCGGATCCACCGACGACAGTTTCAGAGGCGGATCCGTCGACCTGTGTCTTCGGTGACGGCAACGACTCGAACCATGGCCATCCGGTCTCCAGCCTGGCCACGACGCCTTTACCCCATCCAGTGCAGGCCCCAGGTCTCCTCGATTCGTCTACCCCTCTCAGCTAGCTGCTCAACAGCACAAGGTAATGATCGATGCTAACTTCAGTTAAGTTTGAAATCTTACGATTTTTTTTGTTCCACACAAGGCTTACTTCCAATATTGCATAAACTGAAGTGATTAATAATTATTATCCTATGAACAAGTTATCTAGATTTTTTTCTTTCCATTTTTATTCTCCGTATCAATGGCTATAGCTACGTCTTCGATGCTCTGCGAACAGGGCTTCTCCTTGCATCGGTGTCAATGCATTCGCTAATCCCTACTGATGTTTTTGGACCGAAACAGATTCATGGTGCCGCTTGCACTTAAATTTGGTCAGCAAAATATATACTATGTCTTTTTCTATGCTATTCTCCTATAGGCCGTTTTGTATGAAGCACAGGCACACTTCTTGCAGCAATCAAGCCAAGAAAGAACACATATTGCAAAGCTGTTACATTTTGCTTATGTTTTCGTATTCTTATTTTCCGTGTACAGGGGAACTCAAGGTGGTGCAGTGCTGTCTTTGGCATTAGCTGAGTATCTCGCTTTTCAAAGACTTCACCGAGGTGGGAGGTTTAGGAAAGCCTTTGATCGGGATCAATAATCGCAACTTTGGCCATCATTTGCATCACGATTATCCCCGATTCTCATTGTTCGAGGTAGATTAGAGGGTCATTGCCTCGGTTTCGGTATATTAACATCATATATGCCTAAGGATATGCCATCCCAAATCGTTTAAGCATTATTTCGTACTATTGCTCATCCTTGGTTTTCATAGTATGCTTTATTCATTTACATGCAAACGTTTCATCAATTATTCAATGCATTTAGTATATTGGCAAGATGGTGTGTGCTCATTTTTTTTTCGTAAACTGGATACCTCTACCGATAGATGTGTTAGGCATGCTAATGGCTCAAATTTGCAGAGTTCAAAGCTCATCATGAGATTTTGAGAGCAACACTTTTGGGGCTACACTTATGTTATGTAGGATCTTATAAAGTGCTATATGTTTTCTTTTAAAGGAATTGTCATGATTTTTAATGGTGAATTTATCCTAGATTGATAGCTTCATTACCAAGCTAAAATGTATTGAGTACGAATCACTTAGGGATACCTTCATTAGTGAGGTCAATGATAGGTTTTTGTGGCGATTTCTTATTTTGTTTTCAATTGGTTTCATGTAGTTTATTAGCTACAATACCATATGCGACCTATCAAGTTTATCATTTGACCATGACATATATCTTTGTTGCACACGTGTAAAACCAGAGATCCATGCTAAATTTTGTACTTCGATTTTGTTTTGTGTATTTGTGGATCGGTCCGCAATGTTCCAATGTATTGT
The DNA here is from genome assembly GCA_036346415.1 of Raddia guianensis. Lineage (NCBI taxonomy): Eukaryota > Viridiplantae > Streptophyta > Magnoliopsida > Poales > Poaceae > Raddia > Raddia guianensis. The sequence goes on along the minus strand of CM070542.1, from coordinate 31,263,582 downwards.
TTCTTTATTATATAAATTAAGTTTTTTCCATAGGTTTAATACGACAATCCTGGAATTTATTCATCGCCTGTCTCCACTCTATTCTGGTTTTCTTTAGGTGTTTTTTCTAGCAATCAAAGATACCCTATAGCTTTTTGGTGCGCATATCTAATTATTGGCTTGGTGGCCTTCGTTGGTTTTTCTTGAAAAAGGCATATCTCTTTGCAGATTTATTCTTGATTTTATCCTTTATTTTATGACTTTATGGGTTTAAGAAAACGCGGTTAACATCAGCAAACCTTAGACAACAGATTTGTCATTTATTCATAATTTTATGGACTGAATATTTACCATAATCAACAAGTTATTTGCCTTGAGAGTTCAATTAAATAAGTTTATAGATGTTTAAAAAACTGATACCATTCGAGGGTTCCATGAATTTTTCCGCTCAAAACATTCCAGTTTTCTTATAAAAATATAAAATTATTACAATTTCGAAATTCAAATCAATGAGATGAAACATATCTTTCCTTCATTCCATTCTTACAATGTTTTCAGAAATGGCATAGCACGTGCAAGTGTGCTTATTTTTAGGATAATGGTTTCCCTATGCCTTATAGATTGTCTTTGCTGACATTCCCTTACAAAATAATTACACTTGATAGGCAATGTCCCCAAAAAAATAGCCCAATAAACATAATCCATAAATCAGTAACTGTGTTAACCCAGCGCGCGAAGCGCGCTTCTTGATTCTAGTATATATTATACTCCCTCCATACTTCAAATAATAGTCACTTTAGGTTTGTTCTAAGTAAAAGTTTTAAAACTTTATCCACAAATATATTTTTAAATATTTAGATTGAGCACATGAAAACCGTACATGTAGATTCATCTCGAAAAACACTTCCAAAATATCTTTTTTTTATAAACTTTATAAATAAATTTAATGGTAATCGATGATCAAAGTTGTATTTTAAAGATTGTGTCAATTTCCAAAACGACTATTATTTGAAGTATAGTAGCATGCGACTGTGGGATAGTTAGTCTGGATTTCTTATTATGTACTCCCTCCGTTTTTTATTTGTCGCTGTTGACTTTTGGATATGCCCTTTAACCATTTGTTTTATTAGAAAAATAGTGCAAATTAAAAAATTTAGTGCAAATATGTAAAAACATAAGTCATGTTTAAAGTACCTTTAATGTAAAACAAAGCATAACAAAATAAATAATACTTAAGTAGTTTTTTGAATAAGACGAATGATTAAAGACATGTCTAAAAGTTAACGACGATAAATAAAAAATGAAAACAGTATTATTATAATTTCAGTTTAAGCTAAATCAAACAAGAATACATGTATCTCAAATCATACTTTCCTTATAACCCTGCCAAAGTGCCAAGAAAGCACCGTACGTTATTCACAAAACCGTATGTAACGCCCGGCCGGTTGCATGCTAGGAAAATAAAATAAAGGGAATCAGCTTGCATACGGAACATAAAATAAAATAAAACAAATTCTAGCAAAGAAAAAAAAATAAAGGAACTAAAGTGGCATTTCAATGGCGGAGCTCAGCTTGCAGACGCAAGACACGCTACGTCTGCCACGTGGCATCGTAAACCGTAGTTTAGCCCAGATCAAACAAAAGACCAGAAGAACACAGGTAGGTCTCGAGAAAACACACGTAAAGCAACCACGCCCGTTCGTTCACGGACAATCGGTGAGCCAGCCATAGATCATTGCCACAATTTGTAGGCCCTTTTAAGTTTGGCTTGTACGCTAGTGCGATCTATAACTCTCTTTTTAACAAGCAAGCATTTCTACTTGTTTTAAAGCCACTTCTTAAATGATAGTTTAGAGTCACGTTTAAAAGTCGGATAAAAAAAACCGTAGCCTAACCAACGACTATTATTTTTAAAATCGGTTCTCGAAAATTTAAAACTACTTTTGTGAAAACTTTAGAAGTTTTGTGAGGTCATGTACGATACGATGTGTTTAGAGTGATTGGTTAGAAAAAAAACTGTTGCCAGATAGGACAGATTAATGCTTAGAGCATGTACAGTAATGCATGTTAGCTGTTTGTAAATCATATATAAAGCTTATCTTGTAGCATGAATGATGATGTAGAAGAGAGGATTCGTACGTAAATTTTTTGGGACGTCTTCAATGTAATAGTTGACTGCAAACGAAAATTAAGAACTTTTTTAAATGAGCAAGCTATCTTAATAAAAGTGCAATCATCTCTACCACTATTTGTGTTATCTCTATTTCAATGCTTAAAAACAGTTACTGTCTCGACCGTCGCAGATGCTCGCATGTTTAACTAAACATTTATGACGTAAGTAGATGTTTAGAGAAGTTTGTAACATTAACACCTAGGTAAAAGCTCCCATGCATTGTATTGGAACCGTGGAAGATTGATCTTCCTGGGTTCTCTTGCTGTGCATAACAGGCAGAATAAGCATTGCACTGGCCACAGCACAGTGTCACGATCGTCTCGTCGGTTATGCTCGTACCATTTAAAGGAGAGAGGAGCCACGGCGCACAGTGGACCGCGCGAGCCGGCCCTCCGGCGCCGGCGGCCGAGCCGATCGAGCCCGCAAGTCCGGGACGATAAAAAAGAAAGTGACAAACTGACAAATGACGATCCAAAATTACACTCGCCCCCAAAATATCTGGCCTAAATGCGCTCTCCACCCCACACACCCCCCCTCTATAAAGCTCCCCTTGCTCCCTCCAACAATGGAGGAAAAGGAGAGAAGCTAAGCAAGGGTGCGTCCGCTTCACATCTCAAGGCACCAAGGTAATCTCCTCTCTCTCTCTAGACCTCTCCTCTCTCCCTCACATCCAAGAACGAGTGAACAAGAATATATGGGCCAAGGGAAGGGAGCTCGGCTAGATCTGACGCCCGCACGTACGTGAAACGCGCAGGTTGTGCATGGGGCTTCTTGACCAGCTGTGGGACGACACGGTGGCCGGGCCGCGGCCGGACTCCGGCCTCGGCAAGCTCCGCAAGTACGCCTCCTTCTCCCCGTCCTCCTCCTCCTCCACGGCGGCCGCGGCCACGGCGACGGCCGCGTCGGCGGCGGCTGCGGCGCCGGCCGAGGCGGTGCTGGTGACGCGGAGCATCACCATCCTCCGCCCGCCGGCGCTGTCCGTGTCCTCGCCGCTCAGCGAATCCAGCTCCGCGCCGTCGTCCCCGGCCAGCCCGCCGGACTCCCCCTTCGGCGCAGGTGGCTACCCTGCCTGCCTTAAAAACCGCTCCTTTTCCGTTCATCGATACGCACCATTTCAGCTTCTTTCCGCTCTAGATTGCTACGATCGAGCCTGCCATGATGATAAAACAAATCGTCAAATCGTCTTGTTTCAGCGACGACGCCCAAGGGAGAGAGCTGGAGGAAGCAGCGCCGGAAAGCCAGGATGGCCGAAGCCATGGACTCCGGCGCCGGCACGCCGAGAAACCCGACCGTCTACGACTGGTGCGTCGCCTGCAAATTAAACAGCTCCTCCTCGTCACTAACCCACCAATCTTTTTAAAGATTCTAGCTACTATACTCCACATTTTGTGTTTTCTTTTTAACTTGAACTTCACATTTTTTGTTGCACGGTTGTAAAACTCGAATCTTTACCGATTAAACGCGCCCAATTAATTGCTGACAAAAAAAATTGACAACAATTATACCTGACGCTGCCGCCTAATCAAGGACTCAGATCTATGCGTTCTGTTTGGCTCCGATCTAATCCTGGACGTCGCGTGCCTCGACAGGGTGGTGATCAGTTCGCTCGACCGCTGAGGTGATGCTGAAGTGGTCCCAGGACAACGGCCAGTAACCACTACTGCCCGAGGAAGCAGAGTTAGCTGCAAACTGAGAGATGGAACCCAAGTTACACCGTGCTCTTTCAGCTTGTTCGAGTATGTTCAGATATGTACGTACTTGTGCTGTAAATCTCTCTCTGATGATCAGAGATGCTGCGAGATGATTTTGTAGCTAAGGATATATATGTGTGTGTGTATTATTATGAGTGGTGTGTGTGTGTGTATGCATGCAAGCAAGTACCTTTGCCTTGCGTGTAAATCGATGTAGTGAATAGTGACTAGTGAGCTTCCCCTAGCTAAACGGGGAGCTTGCAACCCTGCATCTGATGTCCTGATGAGGAGACGAGTAATCGAGCATGGTGGTAGTATATGGTTTTAGCTAGTATATAGGAAACAATGAAGGGAGAGCGCCAATGTTGTTATGTAAGCGTTCAGCTCTTCCCTGTCATTTTGTTAAGGGAAAGAGGTTCTCCTCTGCTCTGTAATCTGTATAAGGCGGACCGCATGTGCTTGCTGCTGCGGTGTAAAAAAAGTTAACAATAATGCACGGCTTAATAAATATGTTCTGAATATCCAGTAATAACAAGTCACTTTATCAGGGATCTTATCATGTTGGTTGATAAATAATACCATACTGCCGATGTCAGATCGACGTGAGGTTTATCTGAAGAATTCAATGTTACTGTGCACTTTGTACTGTTAAGGTCAAAATGATGGGGATCTTTGATGTACGATGAATTAAATGTATGCTAGTGACGGCATGCATAAAAACAAAGGGAAAATTTGATATATGCCACTGTAAAATGACTTGATCTGAGATATGCCATTACTTAACCGAAAATCTGCTACGTGCCATTATAAAGTGTCGTTCCTCTAAAATATGCCATTATGACGTTTTTAACACCTAATCTCCCTTAATCCTTCTCCTTCCTCCCTAATCTTTCTCCTTTCTCCTTTCTCCTTCTTCCCTCTCTCCCTCACCTTCTCCTCGCATGGCCGCCGCCCCCTTCCCCTGGCTTCCCCGCCGCCGGCCACCTCTCCTCCTCCCCGCACGGTCTCCTCTCCTCCCCCCCATGCCGCCTCCCCCACAAGGCTTCCTCCCCGTCTTGCCTCCTCCTCCTTGCCACCAGACGGCCTCCTCCATGGCTCCTCCTCATGGCCTCTCCTGGCCCCATGCCTCGCCGCCATGCCTTCCTCATCGCCTCCTCCACATGGCCTTCCTCCTGCTTGCATTTCGCCTCGCCTGCCTCTCCTCCTGGCCTCCATGCCCGGCCCGCTTTGCCTCTCATCATGCTTAGGCCGCCGCCTCCCCGGCAGGAAGTCGATGAGGGAAGAATGGCAAGCATGGAGAGAAGGGCTACAGGGAGGAACTAAAAGAGAGAGAGAGAGGAAGAAATATTAGAGAGGAGGAAGAAAGATTAGGAGAGATTAGGAGGAAGAAGAAAGATTAAGAGAGATTAGGTTTTAAAAACGTAATAATGGCATATTTTAGAGAAACGACACTTTATAATGGCACGTAGCAGATTTCCGGTTAAGTAATGGCATATTTCAGATCTGGTCATTTTACAGCAGCATATATCAAATTTTCCCAAAAACAAATGCCTTTCAGGAATTAACCATTTTTTGAAATTCTAAAAGTTTGATGAGAACTAACAAGATTTATTTAAGAAAAACCATACATATGAGAAAAAAAATGAATGTATGTAATGTTCAAAATCAATTACGAACTTAATTCCACACAACTTGATTATGTTTTGAATTTTGGAATTTGAAAGTTGGGTTATTTTGAGTTCAAAACAAAAAACTGGAATATTTTTTATTTGAGAATACTCCAATTCAATTGCAAAGTTCAAAATCAAATATGAACCTTGATTCAATTTTTGTTTTTAGCTGCAAAATAATCAAAGGTTCAATTTGTTTGGTTTTGAATTTATATTGTAAAACTTTATAATTACTGTATTGATTTTTTTAAATTTCATCTTTTGATGTGAAATGCCATGGATTTTATTATTGGATTAATGCAATTCATATATATTTTTGAGCAATGCAATTCATAATTTTTTTCGTTGAATGTCTGCATAGAAGTTTAGCGGCACAATATTCATGTAATGGTTCCAGAATAGAGTATCATTTTGTTGAAAATCAGTTGAATCCGCTCATCTTGCTTAGCTCCTATTATCGCTCAATATGTGTTTTGTCAAAAGAAAATACTCAAAGCATTGGGAAAAAAATCTAGAATCTTGGAGTGGATCCGATGGTCAAACGCGCATGGAGCTGCATATATATATATACTAGCGGAATCTACGCGCATCCGCGCGTGAGCTAACCCGTCTATATACGCTAGTCAAGATAATAAATATGATTTGCACATGACAATATGCAATACCATTTTTTACCGTGCTTAATATACATAGCTATGTTTTCGTTTGCCATCAAATTCATTAGTAAAAAGCACAAAATATGTAGAGAGAGGGAGAGAGAGATCAGATGCCATTGTTTTTACTTGATTTAGACTGTTTGTGTATGTTCAATCAGTAAAAAGTACAAAGTCCTAATAGAGGTGAACATTGAATATACAACTGTAAAGTTTTCTGGTTAGCCCAAGAAGGAAAGCTTCCTGAGAAGTGGTTATATGAAAAATCCCTGCAAACAAACAAACAGTAAAATTTATGAATAAGATCAAGACAAATTTCTGTCACGGAGACAAATGAAAAAACATGGATCATGACCCTACAAATCGACAAGTGTTGTACTTTTCATAGCTGGCAAACTTCCTGAAAGGCTATTATTCCCAAGAAATCTGGTTTAAGCACATTGGGAAGGATTTTTGCAGACATCAGTACAGAAGGTAATACACAGGCTTCCATTCAAACACATTTAAAAAATATCAGTGGGTAATGCTTACAGAAAACTCAGCAAAGGAAGACTCAAGATTGACTGAGTGATTTGGCCAGTAATATTGTTAAAACTCAAATCTCTACACCAATGCATAGTGGGCATCAGATTGAAAAAAGCCACACTTCAAATCTTCAACTGATATTATAATAAAATGGAGTTACTACTTAGTTTGATAATGTAAATGCTTACAATAAATTTAAGTTTCCAAATTTGGAGAAGTCTACAGATGTAAATGTGTCTGATATCATGCTGTTCCTTAACATTGCAATCAACATCTAAGCTACTAACCGGAAATATTAAAGACTTACATTTGTAACTTACAAGTTTATAAATTATAATCTCCAACATATGATGGTCCAACATCTGGTATTAGGCAAAGCGTATAGATGCAGTAGACAAAGTTTCCATGAAAAAGAATTTTCGATACATCTAAGCTGATGTTTTAACAGGGTAAAATATAAGAGGACAAAGAACTGATAACCAGACAGAAGCGCTCACACTGGCTCTATAAGTGAGACCTGCAAGAACCAAACGTGTGTCGTAGTATGGTAATAACAATCCATCTCCCAACGGAAATGTTCATATGCTTGCAGTAATTGAACATGCATAATTTGAGAATAGAAGCCAATTGAAGATGCATAATTTGAGAATAGAAGCAACTGAAAACTGGCAATATACTTAAATTCCATGTATAGGAACATGAAAACTAAAAGGTTAGCTAAGCTAAAAAAAAAACCAAAAGGCCTATTACGGTAATAAATGGTCAGGGCTAACACAACGTCATGCATGAGAGCAAGCTGAGTTGCAAGTCTTTTATCTCAAGTCTGAAGCAATGTGGGATACTATAATTTGCAGAACTCTGAAATCCATAGCAATAAGCTATAATGCATACACATCTGAGCAATGAGCAATAGTCCAATGTGGTAACAATAAGTGTTTTCGACGGCTGAATATGTGACTAACATGGGCTAAACGATTTACATTTGCCTTAAGGGTAGCCGAAGAAAATTAGCAGCAATACACAACACTTCAATTGAGCAATTACAGGAAAAATGAGCAGCTAATTAGTTCATGCAGAAGGTAGATAAGCAATAAATATCTTCTGAAGATGCACAGGCAAAAGGTCCAATAAATGGGAAGAGGCAACCAGGCATGAGCATGTTGATTTCCATCGCGGAGGCAACTGAGACGTGCTGGAATCGATGCCCGGCCAACACGAACGAATCTGGTGAGCAATGCGGCTTTGAGGAAGGCTGTACGGATGAGATACCGCTGCGCATGAGCAGCAATGGGGGATCCGGCCGGGAGGGCACCGGATCTGGCCCTGGTGATGACCACAAGAGGGGAATTAGGAGGGGAAGACACCGGAGGATGGGAGGAGGCGGTGATGCGGAGGTAGGAGGAGGAGGTGGGGGAGCACTTGCGGAGGCGCTCCGAAGGCAGCGGGGGGGAGGAGGAGAGGGGGGAGCCGTGGGGGAGCTTCTACGACGGCGCTCCGAAAGCAGCTAGGGGAGGAGGAGATGCGGGGTGGGAGGAGAAGGCGGCGAGGACCAAGGGGGGAGGGGAGGCGGCGGCAGGCAGGGCGGATGCGGCGGTGGCCTGTGTGGGAGGGGAGGGGAGCACCGCACGGGAGTGAGATGGGGGAGGAGAGGTCCGGAACTGATCGAGTGGCAAAAGCGGGTAATTATGCATCAACTCCGAGTGCATCTACAAAGCCCAAAAGGGTAGCGCTGCAAGGAGAGGAAAAATCCGAGGGTGCGAACGAAAAAGGGCATAAGCTGGAAAGGACCCAGGTGCAAGGCTATTAGGATGCGGATAGAAAATCGGAAAGAACAAGGGCTTTTTTGCAAAGCTGTCAGCGCCCGGAGGGCCTGGATCGGACGATCGGGAGGCCGCCAGCGAGGCGCGATCCGACGGCGCCGAGTCTAGGGGCGACGTGGACGCATGAGGAGGAAGGAAAGCTGACGTGGCGAGCTCTGGGGGAAGGTACGCTATATAGTAGCGAAGCTAATATTAAAAGTACACTACGTATTTCTACATACCTACTTAAAAAATGATGAAGATATGTATGATTGTATGATGCAACCATTTTGCGAGCGAAGATATCTTCTCTGCTCTTTTCTCGAGGCACCGTGCGACACCCATATACTTTCCTGCCTACTTTCTCCTACTCTTGTCCTCTAAACCTTAATGTTAGGATTTATATATGGAGTATGTTGTATTGTGGTACTACTTTCAATTAAAAGTTAAGCCTTTAATGACCTGCAAGCACCACTTGCCTTGGGATGTGACAACAACGACATTGAGCTTGCAATTATATCATCAACTTTATTACATGTTGCAACACCGAGAACCAGCGAGCTACTTGACATGCAAGATGTGAGACGCGTGCACCTAGGCATATAGGAGGATCCTCTTGGAGCCGATCCCACCTGAGGTGGCTATGGTGCATATAAGCAACAACTATCTCATCTCGTAGCACTTAGCTTGATGAAGACCTATCGTGAAGATCTGTCTGAGCTCGCTCCAGCCTCATCCACTTTTTCATATTAGGGTGGTAATATGCGTTTTGCACAACAGGTGTGTGACAACAAGGTGTACGTACAAAGGTTTAACCAGTTCATTGCTAACCTGACTAGATCTGGTTATAATTAGTTTCTCTAGTGGGTTGTGTTAGTTCTCTAACAAATTTATAGTTCTACATTTCAGTGTTTCTTCTATTTGCATTCAATCTCCTGCCCCTTTTTTTTAGATTTAGTTTCCCTTACAAATCATGACCATGACTCCAACCTTTCAAAGCCCATGCATCGAAAGCAAGCCCATGCATCGAAAGCATGCACGCAAACCTTGAACCGATGGAATGTGCTTCTTGCATGCATCTTCCACACCATAATGTCGTTCAAGTGATCGACGCTAGTAGATTGTGTTTTTCCCAACGCTATTGATGCAAAGTAGTCTTTGACTCTTGTTTGGATGATAACAACGTGCCGCTGAACATTATGTTTGTGGCATTGAGGACTGCTAGCTGGAAGATTCACTTGGCGCAGTGTTCATCGTATACACAATAATGTTTGGCATAAAAAATATGTGATCTGAATATTCATTGATAATAAGACATACTTTATAGGATCTCATCATGGTGACTAATAAGTAGTATTAATAATTTGCTCGGTCACATTATGATGTCAACCGATGTGAGGTTTATGTGAAAAATTCAATGTAACTATGCTCTTTGTATTGTTAAAGGTCAAACGTTTGTTGCTCTTGGACTCTTGGTGTATGATAAATCTATTTATATAATTAAAGGAGCGGAAAACGGAGCCACCACATTTATCCACATCATCCAAATTATCTCAGTCGTCGGATCAACGGTGGGACCAGATTATAACGGCTCAGATTAAATCTACCTAATATAGGATAGTCTATCTACTATTAGGGCCTATGTCCACATCACCCAAATTATCTCAAATTGTCGGATCAACGGTGGGACCATATTATAACGATCTAGATTGAATCTATCTATTTGTCTGCTATATACTATATATGATTTAGAATAAAAAAAGATCAAACGTGATTGATCGATGGCCCGGGCTAGCTAGGGTTTTCATCGGAAGCTGCGAGATGAGCTCGGCGATCCGCGGTTTCCATGGTGATCAGACCAACGACTAGACGTGAGAGTTTATTTGGAAGAAAAAGGCAACCATGCTACCTTCTCGCCGTATATATGCCCCACGTTATCATTGCAGACCCCAAAATCTACAAGTTCAAACCATGGGGCTTCCAAAGTACGTGAATATGATCTCAATCATGAATTAATGATGGAACTCACGCCTAATATATGCATGCATATCATAGATCATATCTTGATTAGCCTTAGATACGTTGCTTTTACTTCCAAATCAGTTAAGGTAATTAGTTCAACTAATAATGACGTAGATTTTCTCAACGACAGAAAAGTTGAAATTTCATAGCACTATATGTTTAACTGAATTTTACGCATATATATCTACATGCTTCTAATTAAATTGGTCCAAATTCTCTTATTATAAATTACAAGTTGAAAGCAATCAAATGTAAATCGAGCGCACTTGACAATGCATAGCTCCCAACCCTTGCAGATATTAGAATTTAGAGGTGCCACCGCATGCTCACTACTAGAGAGCTGGATTTTACGACCGGTTCCAAACCCCTTTACTATTGGGTTTTTGGACCGATTGTAACCAAACCAACTTAGAGTGATACTCACGGGTATCACTATTCACTACCAACAAACTAGGAGTGATACTCAAGGGTATCACTACCGGGTACCGGGTTCATGAATTGGTTGTTGCCGGGTCCATGAACCGGTTGTAGTGTTGCCCAAAGTTGGAAATATATTGGTAGAAGTGGGATTTGAACCCTAAGACCTCATCCAGCCTAGATTAAAAACATACATCTGTCTACTATCTATAAATAAAAAAATAATAAAAATTCTCACATTAATCGTAATAAAAAGAAAATATCTATAGTTAACTATGGTGGGTCCAGATTATAACGGTGCATCTACACAATTAACTATGGTGGGTTTAGATTATAACGATGCAGATCTAACAAGATTATATATAGACATATTGTGATTAGACTATATCATAATCTTGGCTAAATTATGATATGTTAACTAAATCAACTATGATAAGTCGACTTATAAAAAAAAAGATCTACTCCGTGAGCCAAATTATATTGGTGTAGATTTTAAAAGTTAATGTTGGCTACAATAAAAGGCAATGTATCCAGTGCAAATGCCCATTGAGTGCTAACATGCTAACAACCGATCTAGGCCATCGGATCCATCAGGAGCGGCCCAGATTTGGAGAGGTGTAAACCACTTTTCTCACTTAAACACTTTCACGAAAAACCCCCTTACTTTTTAAATGAAAAGGGGGCTTCCACCTTTTCAGATCTGGACCACTTCTTGTGGATCTGATGGTCCAGATCTACTGTTAGCATATTAGCACTGAATAACCATTTGCACTGGATATGTTGCCACAATAAAATAGATGTTAATATAAAAATATAAACTATTAATCATCTTGAGTCTAAATTATAATTGCCTAGATTTTTAAAGGAGAGTTTACGTTGACTACAATAATAAAATAGAAAAAACATTGAAATTCAATCCGGTTGCCATGCAGTCCAATTGACATATCAATCGTACTATGTTAGTCCAATTGACATATCAATCGTACTATGTTTCTTCCTTGCATGAACAAATTGTATGTCCTCTTGCCATCAACTATAAAGTTATTTGTTGTATTGCATCCTAATATCAATTGTATATGAGATATTAGTTTTTATGTATTTATCTTTTTCCTTTTTTCACTAAAGCTCTCGGCCTGCATGTATGATGTATACACAAATATTTTTTGAGGTGTGCGAATGTAGCTAAATGCCAAATAAACATGCATGGCTTTCAATGTTAAAAGATTGTCGTCGATTTAAAATCCTAAGGATGGAATGAGACATCTATATATATGTTAGATCAAAATTCTAGAAGGCGATGTCTATGTGCTACTCCTAATTGAAATGGTTTTAATATTAAAATATAGAGAGAGTAGATGAATCTAAGGTCATGAGGAGAAAACATTAGGCACGCTGTAAAGAAAATGACTACACATGGCTACAAATCAAAACATCATGGAAATTAGAACCTAGAGAGAGGCACGAGAAGAAGATAGCATTCAAAAGCCTGCAAAGCAAACATCTACAAGTTGCATACATATCAAAGCGTTTGAAGATTACAACTCAAATGGTAGGAAAATCGTTGATGGCAAGGAGTTGTCGACGGTCTAATTGTTGTATACTAAAAATTTAGAAGGAGACATCTACTTGCTGCTATAGATCAAAATAAGGCATGTTTATGCAATTATGGAAATCAAAACACTGCATGATTAGAAACCCGAACAGTAGATGACTAACTTGGATGGACTCATAAGATTGTCGTCGATTTAAAATCCTAAGGATGGGATGAGACATCTATATATATGTTAGGTCAAAATTCTAGAAGGTGATGTCTATGTGCTACTCCTAATTGAAATGATTTTAATATTAAAATATAGAGAGAGTAGATGAATCTAAGGTCATGAGGAGAAAACATTAGGCACGCTGTAAAGAAAATGACTACGCATGGCTACAAATCAAAACATCATGGAAATTAGAACCTAGAGAGAGGCACGAGCAGAAGATAGCATTCAAAAGCCTGCAAAGCAAACATCTACATATTGCATACATATCAAAGCGTTTGAAGATTACAACTCAAATGGTAGGAAAATCGTTGATGGCAAGGAGTTGTCGACGGTCTGATTGTTGCATACTAAAAATTTAGAAGGAGACATCTACTTGCTACTATAGATCAAAATAAGGCATGGTACATGTTAATACTTTCCAAGATTCAATCTTTTTTAAAAATAATAAAAGTTTGATGATAAATAAACATTTTTAAAAACAAATAACCTAATTTTTCATGAACTTCTAATTAAATTTATATAGAACTAGTCTAAATTATCATGCACTTGTGTGGTTATATGCTACAAAATATATCAAAACATGAGGTTATACTATGATATAACACTAGTCATGTTGAGGAAATTTCGATCGTACTTCCTCACATAATTGTAATAGATCTTACACACTTGTTTGATCGATTTGCATCATTATATATAAATAGCACAAAAATTGTAAGATTTTTACCTTTTTTTTATCCTCCAATTGGCATGGAATTTTTTCATCTCTTTAGAAGTGTAGTATTGGTTGCAAAAATGCAATATGGTGAAGAAAATGAATTTTTTATCTCACTAAATTTAGAATTATGAAGAAAATATATTGTTGCATATAGTTCTTGAGTGTATTCTGTCACAAAAAATTTCAGATCAAACTTGATTGATCGCATTTGCTATTTGTCATTGATTTTTTTTTCTTCAAATAGTGGTGCACTGTTTTGAAAAAAAACTTTTATTTATCTCACGATGTCATGTTGAAATTTGCAAGATATATAATGTGCTATTTGATGTTTTTGTATGTTTTGTGCATTTTTTTTACTCAAGCTGAAACATATTGTAATTAAGATGAGGTTGCATGCATATAACACGAAGGCCAAAACATTAATTTCATTATTAAGAAGTAATATACCATATACTAGCAGTAACTATTCAAACTTTCTATATCTTAGCTTGGTGAGACCGAATTTGATCCACATTTACATTTTCAACACGATTGTCACTATCCATACGGCCTGTGTGTTATGCATGGACTCATTTTATTGTGCCAATATTTATGTAAGTTCTTTCGAGCAATTTGGGTTGTCCGGTTGTCTGTTCCCTTCCTTCTCTATGATGCGAAAGCATGCTTCAAGACCACAATTGGTACCACAAATATGAACTTCTGAACTCATCCTTCACTCCATCTCTCTTGAAAGAGTTCTTCTGCTAGTCCCATCATTCATGTCTCAACACTACAACATTCGCATCACAACTGACAGCCCCAGCCAACCGCTCCTTTTTGTCTCTCCAAATCAACCGTAAAAATCTGATTTGATTTTTCCATGGTTACAACCAGTCATAGACACACTTCCTCTTCCCCGTAGATCTTACTAATCATCCTTGCATGAGAGAGAAAACAAGTTCCATGAAAAGGAAAGCAAGATTCAAATGTTACCATTGATTTTTTTTAGCTGATCAAATGGTACGTTATAATTTTAAAAAGTGATGTCCCCTCGATAGGAGTCTTAGAGAGAAAAAAATTATTACAAACATAGTTTTGGGAGCTTTAGAAAGAATTTAATGTCTCATAAAAATTTACAATAAGACGCGACGTCGTCCGGTCTATGAAAAATAACAAATTTTTAGGGATAGCTTTTATTTTTAATTTTAGCTGAAAAAAATAATGAGCATGCATGCTTGCGGCCACCGGCAACCATGGGATCCTAGCATTTCCGAGTGAAAAGGGCCCGGGGGCCTACAATTCAGAGACAGCATCAGCTCTGACGAGGACAATTTAGCACGATGCACTCGAAGCTCTTATCGATCTTGGGAAGACGACGCCTCTCCATGAAACAGGAAGCAGCAGTGCCGGGCGGGCCGTAAACAGAGCACGTACGCGGCACTCATCACCCGCCCCCATCACGCGCGGCGCGGGGGCGTCTCCTACAATCCTACCAAGATTCGCCGCGCATAGCCACTGCCGCTACTCGACTCGATCGCCTCGCCGTGCGATCCACGGCGCTGGTGGCAGCGGCGGGGTTGGCCGATGGCACGGCACGGGAGGGCGAAGGGTCGAGAGAGCGAGAGGTCGCCGGACGTACGGCTTCGGCGGTGTGGTGCCGCGTGGATGGTCATGGCCCAGCCGTGCCCGTCGTCCGGATCAACTCGCTGTTCCCTGCCCCAGGTCACGTCGACGTCGTGTCGCCGGCGCAACTCGTCGGGCCCCGCCGCCGGGGACGGGTGAGGATTTGCCTCCGGGTCTGGGGCTCTCTGGCTGCAGCAGGCAGCCGCCATGTGAGGGCATCGGGTGATCTGTCCCGGTGATTGATTACTGCCGATGGACGGCATGGACGTGGGACGTAACGTACTGGAAACCACAGCGCTCCCACATGTTTCTTTTCTTTGCTTTTTTCTTCTTTCTTCTTTTGCATACAGTCTATTGGACTTGGATCGTATAACGAACATCCACGACATGCAGCGAGCAGATCGATCGGTTGAATTTGTTGCGGCTAGATCAAGTTTAATACTGCAACTCTATAGTACCAGTATGAAGTCTGATAGAGTAGACAATTACAAGCCTACAGAAGAAAAACTTTGGCTCGAGTTCAGTTGTAATGTATAGATAAAATGTTTCGAGAAGGGAACTCAGACAGGGGACGTAGCTCATATGGTAGAGCGCTCGCTTCGCATGCGAGAGGCACGGGGTTCGATTCCCCGCGTCTCCATTTCTTCTTTTGTTGGGCTTCACCTGACGGCTTTCCCTCCGTTTTACGTTTTCTTTTCTTTTCTTTTTTTACGTTTGCCTTGTTGGGCCTCACGTTAGGCAACGCGTTGGGCCTTCTGATGCTCCCAGTTCCCCCCCCCTTCGCTGATGCTCCCAGTTCCCAAGCCTCGAATCCGCCGCCACCGCCGAGTTACTCTCGCCGGCGGCTCATATGCTGTCGAGGATCTCCCGCCTCGGCGCCCATGTCCTCAGCCGTGCGAGGCCAGGTTCTACGCCCCCCCTCCCCACCTCGCTGCGATTCCATTTACCGCCGCTGCGTCCCCCTCCCTCCTTTTCCCTGCTAGAACGCGAGGGCTTTGGGTGCGTGACTACGACTTTCTCGATTCCATGCTCACCTGAGCACCATCTGGATTCCAGGTCCAGATTGCTCTCTCTCTCTCTCTCTCCAACACCTGGGGTTGGGGGCAAATGCTATGTGATTCGATTAAGTTTCAGTGAAACTGGCACCTAGGGGAAGCACCTGTCGTGGCGCACTGATTTACTGTTGTTAGTTTGCGTGGAGCTAACGGTAGCTCTTATAGTGGGCGAGCTGGCCGGCACTAGCTTGCGGGCTCTTGTATCTTCCATGGGAGTGGTGTTTGCGCTGGGGAATTTAGGTTGTTTTTTTGTGGCAGGGTGCTTGCTGATTGAATTCCAAGAGAATTCACGCGGAGTCTCTGCTGTTTTAGTAGTAATAGATGATGCTAAGAACGGAAGATTGGCATGCACAATGGCCGTAGTCTTATATGTCACAGGAAAAAAAAGCAATGCCTTTTAGGTCATTTTGAGGTGATATGTAGTGTTTGAGCTAGCTGACGAAGTAGTGGTTCTTGATTTATGTTTGGATCCATGGTTTGAAAGAAATGTGTCTAGGGAGCATCTTTCACATGTGATCTGATGCCTGGTAACTCCGGTGACTATCGTAAATGCATGCTGCGTACGTTTGGACTAGGGTTCTGATGTCTAAGTTCATAAGCATTTTTTATCTGGCATTGCCTCCTTAATTAAGTACCCCTTCTCCCCCTTCATTTCCCACTTGATATTATGACCAGTGAATGAAGTTAATTTCAAGAAAATGCCTTCTTTTTTGTCTAGCATGTGTGGCGGAATTCTTGTGACCAGCTTTTATCTATGTGCTCTGACTCAATTATTCTTAATTTACTCCAGGTCAGAATCCAGTAACATTGAGAAACCATGAAGAAGAATCCACTAGATATTGTATGAACCATGTGGTCAGTTTTCTCTTCTTACCTAGTTCCAGATCTCCTTATTATCTGATACAAACTTGTATCTCCAATGCAGCAGCGGGAAAAAAAAATCATTTATCTTGTTTCTTTCCTGAGCATCTTATTTCATCATCCAGAAATTGATACTGAGAAATCTGAGAAAATTCAGTCTGCAACCAACAGGAAAATTATCGTGAAAGTATATAAAAGAAGTGAATGTTGCATTGATGGCATAAGTTCAGGAAATTTGAGATCCAGAATTTATTTCATCATTCAACAATAAAAATGTTAATGGAATATAATTTACATGTTAGCAGATGGTTTACAAAAGTACGATGTATTGCACTTGCTTGAATTGTTTACATTCTTATGAGTTGTGATTGATTTAGAATGCAAAATATTATGTACAGCATCTGGAAATAACATTCTAAGAAATGGAATAATGAAAGAAATGTTTTCCAGGGTAAGAATTTGTTCTGCTCTGCCACAAATGCTGAATCCATTGAGAGGAGCAATGAACCAAAAGATAAGTAAGTTATTTTATCCATGATAATTGACCATCGATTTATTTCTTTGAGATATATAATTTTTTCATTAAGATCATTATTGTGCTATTGTTAATTTACCATATAGAATGCTACCTCCTCTTAACATTAATATTACTTATTTGGTTGTGTCCACTTAATTATATTTTAGATGATAGCTGAGCCGATCTAATATCTAGGCATGAATGTAATGTAATGTAATGTGTTATAAAGAAATAAACCGATAGGATCATTTTTGTGGTTTTGATGACTGGCATATACCCTCTGTTATTAAGTCGTCGACTAATCGACGATTAGTCACTAGTTAGTTGTCAAGTTGCTCCTGCATGGCTGACTCATGCCATCGGCTCGATTCATAGGGCAAGCCGCCCGACTTGCCGGCGACTAGACGACTTGCACCGCCTAAGTGTCGGCTGCGAGAGACAAGTCGCTTGGCTTGCTTGCCAGGCTGAATGCAAATGTACAGCCCAGCCCATGAAAAAACCTAGCCCACCTAGTGCTTACATTTTTTTTTTCCTCTAGGTGCTCTTTTTCATGTGAAATCCATCTCCTGAGTACAATTGCTACTTCCACCGCCTATCCACTTCCTCTGCTCCCGCCGGCGGCTCGTTGCCACAGCCAACAAAATCCATGCTCACTGGGCCCTTGTTCTAGCATTTACTCTTTAGTAGTTAGAATGCAAGAAAAAATCAGTAAGTCAGTACCTTACTGACAAGGCTTGACTCACCGATTTAATAACCATGCATATACATGTCTCATTGTTGTTATTAGCAATTGTACGAGCCAGAAGTCATGGAAACTTAGCTAAGCGGTTTGTATTGAGCCTGGGTTTGCATGAAGCACACAGAGTGATAGCTGACTGGATGCAACTAGCATATTCCCTAAGCTGACTTAACACAGCATCGGCGCACTCCATTAGCAAGCAATGCTGGTGACATGTGATATAAATTGATGCAAGTTCAGGGATCCTACCAAATAATTGGCTAATTACAAGTTGAGGTAGCTATGTGTTATAAACTTATAATCACATGAGTTTAGGGAGCTTTATAGCAATTCACTCTATCATAAACATAGGGTATTTTGTGATCTGTTTGTTTCACATACCTACTTAAACTTCTTTTCCTGTCACACTTCTGGTTTAAAACATCAAACAAGCTACTAACTTTACCTCAAGTCAGACTTTTATGACATTTTATCATGTGTTATTTTATGTTTTCTATCTGATGGTGCTTTTGGTTCTGAGGTTCATGTTTATCCCATTCGTAACACTTCAGTTATGTTACAGTGACTGGAATTTGTTGCAGGATATCTGTGACTTTTGTTGATAAGGATGGCAAGGAAAAGCTTGTTAAGGTTCCTATCGGAATGTCAATGCTAGAGGCAGCTCATGAGAACGACATAGAACTTGAAGGTCCTTTGCAATATCACCCCTTTATGTTCTCATTCTTGTTTAAAACTAGTGTGTAGGGAGTGCTTTTACTGTCATGTGCTTCCTTTGACTTAATGTCACTTCTTTATTTACTAAAGAAGCTTATTATTTATTATTGATTTTTGTAAAAAAATAGCTTTAAATACCTTACCACACCGTCTTACCATTCTGTCATTGAACACCTCCTTTGATCTGTCAACCTGTTGTTATTTTCGTTTAAATTCTGTTGTGTGCTGCTGCTGCACAAAAGAATCTCTTAACCTCATCTGGGATATGTATATCTGAACACTTGTGTTTTGTCATGATTACCAGGAGCATGTGAGGGCTCTCTTGCATGTTCTACATGTCACGTGATTGTAAAGGTATAAACTATTAAACTATAACGTTCATATACAGTTAATTTTAAGTCTTCGGTAAGTTGAGACAATTAAAGTGTTGTTTGATAAGAAAGTCCTTTTCAGGATGTAGACTACTACAACAAATTGGACGATCCTGTGGATGAAGAAAATGATATGCTGGACCTTGCATTTGGGCTTACAGAGACGTATGTGTCTTAGTTGTAAATCCTACACAACTTATTACTTTGATTGAATTAACTCAATCTTGTTATCTTGTTGACTTGTTCTAGATCACGCCTTGGTTGCCAAGTAATTGCAAGTCCTGAACTTGATGGCATACGATTGGCACTGCCAGCAGCTACCAGAAATTTTGCTGTTGATGGGTATGTCGCAAAATCACACTGAGTACAGCACAGCACTAAGGCATGAAAGGTGCACTGGATACAGGATACCAACTCAGTTCGTAGAATATGAGATATAGTTATTCACTTATTTGTTACTTTTTTATCTTTTAATATCCTCTTTATTGAGTTTCTAGATTAATTTTCATCCTCAATTTTTTTGTGTGATGGAAAATATTATCACGTGCGTTGTCAAACAACACTTGTAACATTCATTAAAAAAATGCATCTCCTTGAAATACGAGCAACTTCGTACAAAGAAAACATACACGCCACTTTAGCCCATCATCCCAATTTCCCATCTTTTCATTTTATCTTCCTGCTAGACTGCTGACTATTCAAGTTTAGACCGATGCTTGATTCTTTCACAATGGTATCTACTGCTATGTTTACCTAGCTTTCTAACCTTATTATAGACAGGTTGTTAGTAGTAAATGATTCTTTTTTTAATAATTTCAGCTCGGCCTGGAGGTTTATGTCTATCATCATGTTTGCCATATGAAATGTCAAATATTTGAAAACATCTACTTTTGCTGAATGTATGTATGTTTTGTTGATGTTATGAGATGGCAAAAACCACATCAGGAAGCAGTTGGGGATGAGGAGTGCGCTTATTAGCTAACCATGTACAATCGCTTTCAAAAAGGTTATGTTGTCATCCATTATCCAGAAAATATTAGAAAGGTGGTATGGTCCATTCATTCTTAAATTAAATTCCTGTACTGTTTGCTGTTGAATTTCCAATAAAAGATAGGTGCAATGGTTATTGAGTAGTGTGGTGGTTTCATAAAATGTTACTCCACAATTTTAAGGGATCGCATCGATGTTCTTCTATGATTGTTTTGTAAGTGCCACATACAAACCTGGTGAAGTGGAGATGAGTTGTTTTAGTAACTCCAATCACTCCATTGATATGAAAGGAACTAATGAAGAGACAAGAGTGAAGAGTTGTTACTATAACTGAAACAGCCATCTAGTACTTTCCTGGTAAACCGCTAAGGTTGGTGCTTCCTTATCATGTTATTCTTCTGGATGCAAAATCAATAGCACTTTCTGTTTATTTTACCTCTTAATTTTGTTTTCTGTATTGTAGTCATAGGCCATAGCCCATAGCCCATAGGTGCCTTGGACCATATTATTGATACTAAAAGGTGAGTCATGCAAGTGCATAAGTGAAATGTTGTTTTCTTGGTAGACATACTTCGATGCAAACAAAATACCCTCCTGAAGCAGACAATTTGTTCAGTTATGGGTGAATTGTTGTTGAACCCAAAGCCACACCACATCCAGAGATCATGAGCAGGGTTGCTCCATGCCGTTGTTTTCGATTGAGAACATTTTGGATTGAATTGTCTCTTCTATGAGTGGTGCTATTTCTTTTCCAGGTGCTGACTAGTCCTCAACTGCCAGCTGTAGTCTCTTTCGTGATGCCTAATTGCTGGTGTCATATTATGCATCTCTTCTGGATGATATTGCAGCCTCCTTTTTGTTCTTTCCAATTTATTTGCCAGACTTTGCAATTTTGGCATATGCAATTTTTTTTCCATTTTATCTCAATATTTCATGGTGGCATGAGCACCACTATCACTGATAGAATCCGAAATTTCAAGGATATGCTTGCTTTTTTACATGTATGCTCCTAATGATGCCTTATGTACTTCAAGTGTTGTTTATTGCACGGATGAGTGATGACTTGGCTGACTACTATTCTGGCACTGTTAATGTCAATTTCATCCAGAAGCAAATCTTTTGTCTGGCATTATACTGTGTGTAGCTCGATTTTTTTTTTATGAAAGTAGCCAGAAAATCAGTGGCAAGTAAATAGAATTGGCCTTTTATTAAGTTCAAAGTTTTTTAATAAGATTTTGTTGGCATGTGCAAGGTATCTGCTTGTGATGTTTTTGTTATCTGGTAACCCCTGTGCCGAGTCAAGTTTTTTTTTTTCTGTTTAGCTTGCTAGTTAAGTTCAGTTAGTTATTTCAGTTTCAGTTAGATTCAGTCGGTTTGTTTTAGTTGTGATCCTATTTTCCAGCCATGCGCAAGATCATGTTCTGTGTGGTGCTGTGCATGCATTAGTGGTTGGTTAGTTGAGTCCGAGTCTTGTGCTTAGAGAAGGAATCACGATGTGGTCATGGGGATGGACATGACTCAGTGCACCGTGAGAATAGCTCTAGCACTTCCTTTGTATTCCATATAAATAAAGGAGATAACAGAACAGAAAAGATGCCGCTTCATCGCAGCACCAAAATCAACCGTGTCCAGTGCGTGCGTTTGTGAGTTCAACACTTGAGAGATTTTGGGGCGAACCTGACAGTTTTAAGCGGCACAGCTCGGTATGGGCAGTACGAACAATTTTGTTTCTTATTATTTCTGTGTTGTCATTTCACATAGTTTTTTAAAAAATTCTCTATTGGCAATTTTGCACATGTTCCATCCTCCTACTGCACTCCTCTGGAGCTGATTTCATGGTTCTTGTTTTATGGAGTGTTAAAGTTGGTTAGGGACATGAGAGCTACCTTTGAATTCCTTTTTTTTTTTTTTTTTGCCAGGACTGAAATTTCAGCTCACTATAGTGTGGCTTGAGAAATACCATGCAGTAGCGTTGTCATTTCCAGTGGAGGGTTACTATCAATCTAATTTTTTCAATTTACGGTGGTTGGCAGCCTGGCAACTTGGGAAGAACTGTTGATACAGGGTAATTTGTTTTCTTTCGATAAAAGTGTACAGTACTCCATTTCGCGATAGAACTTTATAAGTCGGTCTTCGCATGAAAATTAAGTTCTTCGGAGAGTTCCTGTCCGGGACTATAGTCCACAGTATTACACTAGGCAGGTGGTCCTTTACATCTTTACTCCGAACAAATATACTAGTTAGTTTCTTTATATTTGAAAAACAATTTAGTTTTGACAACGTGGCGATCACTATTGTTATCGAAACGTGGTGGATTCCATTCAATCGCACACTCGCATTCATCTCTAGTTTGCTAACTGAGATGCACTGTTGTTCTTAGAGCCGTCAGAATCTAAGAATGTCTGGCTGAATACTCTCTTGACAGGTTAGTGTTCACCATGTTTGTTTGCAACAGCACACCCAATCAAGCAACTGCACGACTGCAGTAAACATGGCTCGTAGCAACTGCACGTTTGTAGCAAACATGGCTCGTATCTTATGGTACATAAAATTACCGTCTTTTTGCGGAGGGGGAAAAAGATGCCTCCCTGTTTTTCCAGTCACAGATGCAAGCCGTTGAAATTGATATCTATGTAGGCCAGTCGTAGACGTTGTGCATTAGCCTTGTTCTGCTGATGTTTACTGCGTATTTATCATTGCATTTGGCACCTTGTCCCCTTCCAAATTACGCTGAAAATGACCATGCTGAGTGTTGACGTAGTTCGTCGACGTCGGGCTTTGCAATAACTCTGTACGGTTTTTTTCTTGTGTTTAGCAATCGATTACCTACCATGACAGTGAACTGCTTTCTACTTTCATATGTAACTTCTCGTCCATCTCGATCACTGAAGCAGAGCAATTTCTTGGAGAATAGTACGGTTGAAAAGAGGCCGCATGGTTTGCTTTCTCACCGTGTTCCTGCCTTGCATAGTTGCATGAACATGAAAACTAGATTGAAATGGACTGACCAATTTACCAGGTGTACGTTCTTGATCAGCTGATCCTGCTTGCTAAGTGGCTAGTTTAATGAGGAGGACCGTATATACGTGCGTCCAGTGTCCCCGTCAGTGTAGCTGATTAGCTTTCTCCGGACGAAGAAAGCGACCGATAAATCACACCGGGAAAAGATGCCAAATAGCTGAGCTGAAGCTGCTGGATTGCTACGTAATCGGTGGTTGGTAAGGTCCAATTCATCCCAGCATAATTTACATCGTTTAAAAAAGTTTGCCTCATGTGGCTCAATTTTAAGGGTGGAAAATGAATATGAATAATCCGTATTATCCGGCATTCTGGCATTTGTGTTTAAAAAGTACTAACCGTATCCATATTTGAATGCAAATAATATTCGTATCAACATTGATTCGCATTTGTATCCGATATTGCAGTTTTGATTTACACCGAGGGTGAGATTAAAACATCTAACAACAACAAATTCCGAACCTGTATTTATATTTGGCTTCAAATTTGTATTCGGAAATATCTGTATTTGTCTATGAGAATATCTGAATTCATAATCATCGTATTCGCTTAAAAAAGTATAAATACAAATACAGTGAAGACATTATCCGATCTATATCTAATCTGTCACCTTACTCAACTTGCATTGGATCATATCGCTCTCAACTTGCATTGGATTGTATCATATTAGGTTGAGCTGCATGTTAAGCTGGACATCGAGCTTTTGCTAAATATGCGTTTGAAAGCCAATTCGTTTTGTTTGTGTTATTTTTTAAAAATCCTTTAGAGATGGCTTCACGATAAAAATTTTAAAAAATCTAAAATGTTCAACTTTTCTATTCAGTTTGCTTTAAGTCTTGAGCCAAGCCACTTCGAACATGTGAACATCCATGTCAGGGCTATTTAGTTATATGAGCATAATACATTGGGGTGCTTGGTTACATATATCTATGTGTGCATCTAGCACTCTTGTTTATAAATGAAATGCAAATACATTAACCTGGATTCTGAGAAATAGTATGAATTTTGTTCGCATTTTTGTAGGACTGTTTGTGCGGACAGTGATGCATCTCATCCATCTCCCATTTCTCGCACCCACTTATGCTCAAGCAAGGAACCAACAAAACACCATCAGTCAAAACAGCTAATGGATTTAAAAACGTTTAGCGAGGTCTGCTTAATCCTAGAACTCCGTCCAGCTGCCAGCTAGTGCGATCGATCGTCGCCATGCATACGTGGCTTTTTCTTGCGGCTCATGTCCTCGATACAGGTGATCGAGGTGATGCACATATGTAGTACGTGGATCGCATGGCTGTGCCTGTGCATCGGTCGACACGTGTGTCACTGCTGCCGAACAGTACTGTACTGCCTGTTTTAAATTGGTTTCGCGACCAATTTTAAAACCGGTTACATGTATCCGAGGCTGATCTATCAGCCGGTTCAATAAACCGGTAGTAATCACTGGTTCAATAAACCGGTTACATGAAATGGGAGTTATGGCTCCGGAGACACAACCACTATCGGTTTGACTAACGAACCGATAGTGATGCCTCTATTGTCTGTCCGACAATAGGTTGTTTTTTATATCAGATTACACAGATCACATATCAAATTATACACACACATATACCAATATGTCATATTTTCTGTATTTCAAATATTCAGAACTAATTCATTCACATTACGCAAGTTGTTCATTCATAGCACATATTCACATGATGTACATATGAGCAAAGTCAAATCTACCGTTTAAAATTATATAAGCACATATTCACATCAAATACACATGGAGTTTGTTCAACTTTTGTGCACATTGCTCTTGGTACTCGTAGTTGAACCCGTTAGTTCGATGGTCCTTATTGAAGGGCACGCTCTAGTTGCACACTCATGAAACTCGCCTTCTCATATATAACCTCATCAACAATGAAACTGACGAAATATGTTTACATTGCGTTGGGAGCTGTCATTAGGCCTTGTTTGTTTGAGCCGAAAGTTGTTGAAAACTTTAATCTAAAAAAGTTGTGACCCCTTGAAAGACGTCCTAAAGAGTTCAAAAAAATATGAAAAAATATTTTGCGAACTCTAAGAAGTACTATTTAATACCCAAAAAAAGACTACATTGTATTTCATCATTTGGCATATATAAAAATAACATATTTCATTTGATTTGATTTAATTTAATTTAAGCTAAAACAAATAAGGCCTTAATCAATCCTTAAATTCCTTATGTAATTTTGAATTAGACATCATGAAGTACATATGCACCCTATGATCACCCGTTAACATTGTGCCGTTGGTAAAAGTGTGCATTACATAGTAGCCGCATAGATTGTTGCCAGACTTCTGTTTCAGACGCTGTTTCAGACATCTTAATCTAAGAAAATTCAAATATACACAAGTTTTTTGCATTCTAGCTATTTCAAAAATTTATTGAGCTCTAGCTTAAAAATTCTCCGTCGATCAAGGAATCATAACCTAAATTGGTACTAGATCCACATATTTCATGTGAGCTACAACCTAATCTAAGCAAACTCCAAACATATACAACGTGTTTTTTGCAACTTGCTCTAAAACTTTATCGAGTTAGATCTAGATTCAAAGATCTTCAACAATGATGGAAAAAACACCCTTTGTCTAAATTTAAAACGATAAAAAAATACATCTAAACACCATGAAATAAGGATGATCAATGTTTCTGACCTTGAAGCACTTAGATTGTACTATTAAAATCACCAAAAATTTGAAAAATTTGGGCAGCACTTCAACCACCAAGACCGAGTGGTAAAATAGGCTTGGGGAGGAAGACTAGTAATTAAATACTTCATCCGTTTCAAAATATAAGACGCGCATGTATTTCAGAAAGTAAACGTTTGTAATTTTTGACTAATAATTAAGCTAAAAATATGTGTGTTCAATGTTATGCATGCGATATAGTTGGATTTATATTTGAAAGTAATTTCGTATGATGTTAATTTTATAGTTATTGATAATATATTGTGAGAGCAAATAATGGTCAAAGTTCTACGTTAAAGACCGCGCCAAAAAATTATATGCCTTATATTTTGAAACAGGGGAGTAGTGAACATCGGTGAAAACCATATCTCTATCGGCTGGTATAACCAATCGTTGGTGATTTCTACGATTTACTACCGGTTGGTTATATCAACCGGTAGTGATAGCACAGGAAGTAAACACTACTTGTTTGAGCCATGAACCGGTAGTGAAATTGCGCGTCACTACTAGTTCTAGCCCGAAACTGCGCGTCACTACTAGTTCTAGCCTGCCCTAGCCTTTGGTTGGCCTTGTAGCCGTCAAACCAATAGTGATGCAATCATCATTACGAGTTCGCATATAACCGATAGTGAAGAGAGAGAGAGCCGCTAGATTAAGCAACTTCGGTTAGGTTCATGATCTAGACCATCGATGGCTTGATCAAACGGTTCAAAGAACATGCGGTGCTTCAAGTGATACTTGAAAAAAAAATTGAACCAAAGAGTAATACTTTTTCACTAGGTAATTCGCACTATAGTCGTCCACTCGCCCCATTGGTCTTTAGCCTAGGGGTGGATAGAAATTCGTAGCTTTTACAGATCACTTGGAGTTTACTTTAGACTTCTACAATAGAGACAATTAATCAGCTGAGTTGAGCTAATCCTCAATGATTCCGTAATTAACTGCCCAACAACCACCTTTGTCATTTCACGGCGATTTCCCTGGATGGCTTTGACTGGTGCTGCCTTGATGCCTTTCTGGACGCCTGCCAAGAAAAACAAAAGAGAGGCGCTATCTTTCGGAAGAAAGAAAAGAAAATAAAAGATAGGAAGAGAGAAAGAAACGAAAACAAAAGATAAGAGAGATCTCAAAGTGGGCAGCAAACTTCTGGTTGCACTGCAAGTTCCCGGCAAACGTAGAGACGGGAAAGCAAACTGGAGGGAGATCAGAGAGTCAGGTCCTGCCATCAGCCATTAACCAACCACTGCCATCACAAAAATAAATCAAAAGCTGTTACCACTAAGGCATGTTTAATAATATAGATGTTATCTATAATGCGATCTATGTTAGCTATAATAGCGTTCAACATATATGATGGTGAATATTTAATTCTTGTGTGGAGTCGGCTATTGAATTGAAAATGGTTCAAATATCTATGCATGTCCTCTCTTCGCCATATAATTACACATCGTATATGACAATTTTTTACAGATGGCTTATAGGCAACTGATGTGGACTATTATACATGTTCTATATCCTAGTAAAGAAAAGGAGAGAGAGTTTGGTGTTAAGTACTCACAACAAAAGGTTATAGATCATCAAGGGTATATCTAATGCATCTCACCTTTTCCTATTCAAATTTGTATAGGGCTGGTGTTGCTTTTTGGTTTGGGTTTTTTGCATCTATGCCATTATTAAGTACCTACTTCTCATAAATGTCATTACAAAATGCAAAATTATTGTCATGACAATATTTCTACCAGTTCATTGCATCCTTGTCCAGCGTATACCAGCCCAAAAATAGTACCCTGACATGTGGGTCCCATTTCGCTCCACCCTCGCCGCCTTGGGTGAGCTCTACTGCCGCTGCCATGCGCAAGCTGCGCCGTCACCACAAGATCAATCCACTTCAGCAGTGACAAGCTCCGTCGGCATCGGCGCTGCGAGATCCATATTCCCCTTCAGCAGTAATGAGCTCCGCTGACGACGCGAGACATAGAGTCGGAACTGCCTCCATCATGCGCAAACTCTGCCATCGTTGTTGCCATGAGATCCACTGAGGGCAGTGCGCTATGGTGCGGTCGGGGGTGGCACTACACCCTGGTGGCGGTGGCCCGGTGTGGTGGTGGGGTAGGAGGCGTGCATCGTGTTGGGAATGGGAAGAGGCGGTCTTCAGAGTTGAGAAGGGAAGGAAGGGGAGTTGAGAGGAGGAAGAAGTAAGAAGGGAGTAAGAAGCTGCTGTTGTATGATAAATGAGACCCACATGTTAGAGTACGTATTTTAGACTGGTACACACTAGAAATGCTCCATAATGCATGGATGCAATGAACCGTTAAAAAAATTGCATGGCAATAATTCTAATTTTATAATGACATTTATGAGAAATTGATACATAATAATGGTACGGAAGAAAAACCCTTTAAATTATGCTGAGAATGTTTTTGAGTCTTTAGAATTGCCTTGGCCGGCATGCCTGCTATGTAGTAATTCTTTACATAGTAATATATATCTCAAAATTATTTTGTAGCGATATGAGTTTTTTTAGAACGCAGCGAGATGAGTTAAATCGCCAAAAACTAAGGTTCTGTTTTTTGTGGGCTGATCTGAACGGCTAAACAACTAAACAGCTGAAATGACTGAATTTTGAAAGCTTCTCGAGATATTCTCGAGATTTGGATCCATTTTTTTCTTTGACTCGGATCCACCTTCGAGACAACAAGAAAACAAACTCAAATACCCAAATAATGTCTTTTCAAAACGTAAATAAGCTGCTAAACTATTAAACCGTTAAGGTGTTATGCAAAAAATAAAACAAGCCGTAATATAAGGGTGTGTTTGGTTACCTGAATGAGATGATTCTTTTATGGGATGGTACAGAATTTGTGTCCATCTATGTGCTTGGTTGGGTGAACTGTATCAAATTATCCTGAACGATGGGATACCGAAAAATGGAATATTCTCTCAATATTTTGTATGACTTCGTTTGCTCATTTTGGTCGAACGACATCGTACCACTTTCTCTCGCAAGCTCTTACTTCTTTTAAATTTATTTTATTTTATACCAAATTTCAAATTCATTTCAATTTTGAATTCGGTTTAGATATGAAATTTGTTTTAAATTTAAATATGTTTTAAATTTTAGATTTAAAATTTGAAAATACGTTTGAATTACAAAAAAAAGATTTAAATTTTCAATACACCTTGAATATTGAATTTAAAAACAGATTTGAGTTTTCAGACTAAAATTTTAATTTATTTTTTGAATTTGGGTTGATTTTAAATTTCAAATCTTTCTTTATAACTTGCTTGAATACTGAATTGAAAATTCGACTTAAGTTTTGAATCTAAAATTTAAATTGAATTTAAATTTGGTTTGAATTTTGAATTAAACATTTGATTTTAATTTGAATTTGATTAAAAATTCAAATGTTAAATGTAGTTTGAATATAAAATCCAATTTGAATATTAAATCCAATTTGAATATTGAATCCAATTTGAATGTTAAATTTAAAATTTGGTTTGATTGTTGGAGTTATAATTAAATTCAGTTTAAGGCCCAGTTCTTTTCAGTTTAATAGCTTAACGACTTATCTATGTTTTGAAAACACATATGATTTGAGTTTTTTGAGTCCGTTTTTTAGCTGTTTTGAAGGTGGGTTCTAACGCTTTAAAAAGCAAATCAAACGAAATTTATCCGAATCTCGAGACTACCTCGAGAAGCTCTCGAAGTTCAGTCATTTCACCCGTTCAGCCGTTCAGAACAGCTCAAAAGAACAGTGCCTAAATCATGCAAAATAAAATCAAGCGTAAGGTTAAATTTTCTCAAGATATATAGTGTTATTTGATAATATTTGAATACTTGAACCATTCTACGTCATCCCATACGAGAATCAAACAAAATCTTATATGATCATTTTCAACCAACCAAACATCTCAATTGAATCATACCGTACGAAACCATCTCATTCAACTTGTACCATCCCATACAGGTTCAATCTGGTACAAACAACCAAACACACCCTTGATTCCTTCGTAAGTTCAAAGGGTACCATTCTACTCTTGATGTACACCTACTTAAGGCCCTGTTCTTTTCAGCTTAACATCTTATCGCCTTAACAGCTTAACAACTTATCTATGTTTTGAAAACACATATGTTTTGGGTTTTTTAATTTCGTTTTTCCTCTGTTTGGAAGGTGGGTCCTGACGTTTTAAAAAGCAAGTCAAACAAAACGAATCAGAATCTCGAAACTACCTTGAGAAGCTCTTAAAATTTAATCATTTCAGCCGTTCAGATCAGCCGAAAAGAACAGGCCCTAAGTGATGTACACTCTAAATTAAAATCGTGCACGCATTATATTTTAGCAAAAGAACAATGCTTTTCTACGTATATTTTCATGAGCGCTTGTTTTTGCTGTGTATGTTTCAGTCCACTTCAATTAAGGTCTTTTTTACAAGGTTGCGTGCATGCATCGGTGTTTCAGTAAATTGCACATCAGCACGGTCGCATGTCCTTTAACTTATGTTGATCTTTCAATTTAGCAGTTGTACACTGAGTGATTACTGTAATCAATCTGTTTATCCTTAGTTCTATCTGATTGAATGATTTTGTTGTCCACTTCAACTGATTGTTCATATGCATGTCAGCATGGAATAGGAATATAAGAAAGGAAAAGAAATAGAATATCAACTAAACTCTTAAAAATTAGCAATATGATATATCTTTGTCAAATCCCACCTTACTTCATAGTCAATAGGAAAAAGTTTTCACCCCGGACGCACCAATGGATTCTGGGTTTTATTTTACTGGCGGCTAAAACCGAATTCTTTGGATGATCGATCATGGCATTTGTAAGTATAACAAACTTTTCATCTTATATAAAATTTATAGACAAATATTTGTTCTACTTTGGCTTACTACAATACTACTCCAATTGGGAGGGAGGTGTAGGTGGAAGAAGCTGACAATTAGTGTTAACTAACCAAACTTGATAGCAATGCATCCAAGGCCAATTAATATCTCAAATCATAGGGATTGACTAGGTTACAGCAGGTCATTAACACAAAGCAAAGCTGTTGGAATTTCTCTTTCAACCCACACATATTTTCCACAGAAAATTTAACAATTACATGCCAGTTATCATAAAAAATGTCGAAAATGAAATGTATCATGTGTTTTGTAGACATTAGCCTTGTATCACCCTTCAAAATACCAGTCATAAATAATTGATGGTACAATTCCAGTTGGGAAGTATGGCACCAGTATGGCAAAACCCTAGGTGGACGTCTAATAGGAGTTATTCTATCAAACTAACCTGATGGGCGACATTGACATGACATGCACGAATAATAAGCAGTAGCAATCTTTTCAGAGGCTGGATTTCAACTAGCAACAGTGTCCTTTTAACCCTAAACCCATTATTAGTGATAGATTAAGGGAAAGGGATTGATTATGTAGCATTGTAGCATGCTATTGCTATTGTGTGGCTACAAATGCCGACCAACTACCCATTTGCTTGTGCATGTATAACTATATAATTTATTGTTTCGAAAGAAAAAAGAAATGATAATAACAATGATACCATCCTTTGTTTGATGTTTTTGGTATAAGGACACACTTAAACAGTTGGGTCGCTGGGATTTGCATGTGCTACCACAACGAGGGGTGTTCCTATGTACTCGTTTTTGAACCACTTCTATAGATTAGTTTTATACATGTCGATCCTCCTATTTTTTCTCTGTTTTGTTTTTCTCTAGGACGATGATAATCGCTTCCATAAGTTCTTTGTATATTACAAAAATAACAAACTTAGAGAAATGACAAATGGACAATCCCTTTCGAGTCATGCTCACATTAATTACAAATCCATTGACAATATATATTAGCTCGAGTGAGTGGAATAGAAGAGAAATTGAGACATGCATCCACTAGTGTATATATAATTCCTATTAGTGAGTCCTACACGTATGCTATCACCTACTTACTTTTTATATACATACATGTACTTAGCTTCACCTAGCAACTCATCTATACCGAACCTAAGAGATCAGCGGCTCGATCTGCAGCCTATGCAAAAATCATATGATAGTACGTTGATGAAAAAAGAAACAAAGAAGAAGATTCAAGGCAGGATATGTTGCCTTATCTTTCTTCACACTCCCAGGCTAAGTCATTGGATCCCCAGTCCATCACAGTCCCAATCTTCAATGGCATCTAGAAGCTTGTCAATTTTGCCACCCTCCATCCGCAGTTGATGGCCATGCATTTCTCCTGTATTCCATCAGTTTTACGCATTGATTAATTAGTTGGTCCAGTGCTCAGCTTGTTTAATTGACCATCTGTAACCATGCTATTAGTGCCAGTTGGCACCTGCATTAGGATTGGCCGGTTTCAAGGCCTTTATGCCGGCCGGCTTGGCACACTGTCGCCCTGTCGGCCTCTGCTGCGGTTTGTATCTGCAAATTGGGACAAAATTGTTGAATTCTGCTCAAGCCGGCCGATCGATAGACACCAGCAGAAGAAGGTGCATGTCCTCCATTAAAATACAGGGAAGCTTGATTGCTTAAAGACACCGCTAGATATGAGCTAATAACGTTATTTGCAATGTTGCTTAATAAATATGTGAAACGCTCTGATCTTTGTACCACATTTTCAGTTGATCGTGAAGTCTTACTAGCAAGGATAGCGTGCCTACGGCGCACCCTGATGCCTTTTTATCTTGTGATTTGTATCGGCTGGCTATTTATATGATAGCGTCGAATAAAAACTATATATTAACCCTTCACCTGGATCACATGACATACATCTGAAGTATTCCATTCAATAGGTCAATCTGAACAAACAGGGTATCAAAAACATGCAAGGAGAATACTTGTAAATTACCAAATAAACATAGATGCTCTCATGCTCTTTGCCAGTAAAACATGCCTCACCATATGGAGGAATACCACCAGACAGACAGCTGGAGGAATACCACCCTAGCTTCGCTCAGTGGTGGGTAGACGATATCCTCTGGGTCAGGCCGCAGCAAGGCACCCATTCGCTGGTCTCCGGAACCATTTGGCACCTTTGGCCGAGCGTAGCAATTGCATAGACAAGCGGACCGGCAACGTCTCATTGTCCTCCAATTCCTGCTCGACGATCTGCGGCTGTGGCTGGGGGAGGGCTTGTCCCCCCCCCCTAATGTTGTAATCTATTCTTTTTGATCAATAGACGACAGTTCTCCTGCCCTTTGTTAACAAAAACATACCTCACCATATAGACTTTGGAGGATCTATCCCACCGTGCAACTGCAATGAAACAGGGTGAACAAAATTTTCAATTATAATTATCCGTACTACACGGAGACATCGGTTGTCAAGCACAATCAAGAACATTAAGCTAACCAAAAGTTTAACTTCAACATAACATGAAGAATATTGTGTTTTATTTTACATCATAGTAGAACAGAAGGGTTGAGTCTATATATTACAAAGCACGTTTGAATTTAAAGGAAAGAAGAGATTTCTAGCTTAGGAACAGCCGAGATGTTGTCTAAAATGCAGTATTACCCTCCCTTGAGTAATATATAAGCAAAGCAACACAGCTACCAATCCATGCCAGAAGAAGCAACCCGTCTAACCCTGTGGATAAAACAAATTGTAATAGACAGTATGCAACAATCACATTTAAATCAGTCCAAAGAATCAAACAAAAAATATTTAGAATTTATATAGGAAAAGAGTGTCCAATTAAATTGTTACTATATATTGTATTGCTCCTAGTGCTTCAAATCATTGAAATGCCTTGGAAGATCTACAGATGAAACAAAGACCCATCTATCCACACAACATGGGCAGGAATACATTGTAGAAAAGTTCACATTGTATTATTTTTCAAGATATATGTGTTAAAAATCACATTACGCAGCTAACTTGAAGTTATGAGAAATCTCACACACCTAAAAAAACACAGCAAAAAGGCATTGCACAATCTCTTCCAAAGAACGTCGAAGCCGAGAATTTTGAAAAGCAGCAACATGTCGAAGCTCTCCAAATCTAGAAGATGAACATCGGCTTGATATGACAAATGTTAGGTATTGCTATGGTGTGATATAAACTATACACGGTACAACTATCCATCTTTAAAATAGGAGTCGAAGTCACCTTTGTGCAATGATGAGATTGTACAAGTTGTTACTTTCTCAGGAGTTTTTCTCTGGCTCTTGCCCTTTCATTTAATATTCGAAAAAGCTCAAGGGGCTAATACTAAAGTTGTTTGAGTTACCATGGTTGATAATTTCATATAAATCGCTTGTTGCACAAACGTCGCCCTCTCACCTGACTTCCAATTGCTAGATTGAGAGACAATGGAAGTAAATAAAAGAGATAGGCTATATTAAGATCAATAATTGGGTCCTTGAGGCCTACGCGACACACTTGAGAGGACTATCTCCCTCTTGTCTTCAGTCGATCGCTTGCATGACCGATTTGTCCAATATTGAGCGTTGTTGTCTCTTCCTAAGACTCTAATCCTTTCTAGTATCCTGTTATTGTCGTTGTAATCTCTCTTAGGTGTTGGGTAGCCTCTCGGCCTCTTACGAAGTACTCCCTTTGTTCCAAATTGTAGTTCAGCGTTGACTTTTTGATATTCTATTTGACCATTAGTCTTATTCAAAAAATATATGTAAATATTATTTATTTTGGTGTGATTTGTTTTATCATTAAACATACTTTAAACATGACTTATATTTTTTCATGTTTGTACTAGTTTTTTTAATAAGACAAATGATCAAAAGGCATGTTCAAAAGTCAACAGTGAACTTCAATTTGGAATGAAGGGAGTAGCATTTTAGTGTGCCTTGCTCCTAGGGCATTGGGGTCTTAGCTTGAGGTCGTGTTGGCTATTCTCTGGAGCGGTTGTTGTGTTGTTTGCTCTTTTTGAATCGGTGTCTAATTTTCTGAATGAAATGACGAAGCTCCTGCCATTAGTTCAACGAAAAAAAGTTTTAAGTATTGCTAATGCCATTTAATCTTGTGAAGAAAGGATATGTCTTTACGTATCACCGTGATAGGGCGATTCCCTGCCTTGCATGTCATTGCATGACAAGTAATCACACGCTGAGACAAGGCGTCTTTTCTCCAAAAGTTCGGACAGCATTTTAGGGTTACAAGATGCGCGTGATTGCTAGTTAATCTTTGAAACGCACCATGCCCTTTAACTAGCTAGGCCTGCATGCCACTTTCTGATTAGTTTGGGGATCGATCATCATGTAGTACTAATGCAAAGGTGATGGCTAGCAGGAGACTCCCGTGCAGTTATCGTCCATAGACCTCCCTGTCCATCAGTCATTCGCCGGTCATTCCATTTGCCAATGGGATGGAAGCATTTGGAACCGATGCATCACCCTTCACACACAAAAAGAGAGTATATACTAGATGTTGCAAGTTGGTTAGAGGCGCCCTACCCGTTAATGCTTGAGGGTTGTCTCTAAACTAGAAAGACTATTTTTAAGCTTATGGGTTGCATCAAGATTAGCAATGGTTAGATAGAGAGAGAACCTATAAGATCCCTTCGTGCTCCTCAGAAACAGATAAGATTCCTCTCTGCTCCTCAGAAAGACTTTCATGTTGCATTGCAGATGTCCTTACTAACACTACTTATCAACTTTCATTGTAGATCTTTGTTCAAAAACTTTCATTGTAGATGCCATGATCAAGATAAGTTTATTTGGAGCCTGAACAAGCATATAGCCGGTTTCTTGTTAATCAGTGTATCGATGAATCAGAGTATATTAATCATATCCGAACAAACATTCATGGAAACTAAAACTACCTCTGAAAAACAAAGATTTTCCTCTAGTAGGTAAAGATATCATCTTGACTGAAGACCACCTAGCTAAGGAATTGGAGAGGAAGTCAGCATTGTTGCCTTTGTAATAACAATAAAACTATTCAACGCCAATTTTCTAGATTAATTTGGAGGTTAGTTCAAATGGCTCTAGGTATTCCTACTCCTAGGAATGTTAATCATGTTATTGGGGTGGCTAAGGGGACGTCTTCCAAACAAAAAAAAAAAGGTTAGCGTGGCTGCACTCTTTTGGGCCATCTAGTTTTGCTGTTATAGTACCGTGCTTGACAAATTAATACAAGAATATTTCTTTTATACATGCGTTTTTCAAATGTGTTTACTAGTTACGTCATTGGACCTTGCTTCAGAAATAGGATGAAAGAGCAGCAATTTTCTTTGTGCCATTCAATGAAGGTAGTGGCTACGGTGTTTCTCTCCAACCACGAATGACAATTTAATAATAGGCTTTGCTATGTTTTGAGTATTTATTTTGAACATAGTGCATGTAACAATCTTTGGCTGATTTGTCGTGGTACAATAGGCCGTATATGTGATGTAGAGGTAGAAACAAGTTTCAGTCATCTAAAAAAATCAGCTTTCACTAATCAACCGTCGTGACATGGATGAGAGAGCCTGCATTAAGCCGGAATTGCTTGTGGCTGACAGGCTGCTACAGTGTTCGGCTAAGGCACAATGCTATCAGGGCGTGCCAGGTAAGAACAAAAACCGAGCGAATGCACGGGCCAGGCTTGACTTCAAGGTAAAACCATGCATGAATTCTCCTATGGAAAATGCTATGACGATGGTGTTGGAGCCACGAATTCTGCGATCGATGGGGTGGCCGGTCGGCCCTGTCGCCGGCGTGCCAGCTACGGAATTGACGTCGAATAGTGCTTCCAGTACACACTCGTCGCTTTCACCTGAGTGCCACTCTGTTCTTGTAACGGTCTCTGCACTATCTACTACTGCTAGTTAGCTAGTACAAGTACATGTATTGCTACCTAGCTACTTCTTTTATTTTGAGCTGACTGTATACTTGACACTAACATGGTGCTACTGTGCTAGCAAATACATGTCTGAAATGCACGGATTTCCCGAGTAACGCACGAGCATCGTGGCCAAAAGTGCAGCAAAAAGCTCTGCAATTTACCTTGCAAATGAGGACTGCTGCAAGATGGAGCATCGGAAATTTGATCCTATTTAGTTCCTTCTTTTTTTTTTGACAAGTATGACTTAATTCCTCTTCTTTTCAATTTTATATAGTAAAAAGGTCATTTCTTAAATCAAAATCGAAGGTCTTGAACCTTGTTGAATTAAATGTTTCAGTTTCTTGAAACCGAACATTATAAAAACAGAGAGTTGCTAACCAATGGATCACCGTATTTAAATTTTCCTACAGTTTTACGTGTTTTCATGTAGTTTCGTTGGATGGTTTTATGTAGTTTTATAATGTTTTGTATAGTTTTTAAAAAACTTATTGTTTTATTTAGTTGCAAAAGGTTTCATGTAATTTCATATAGTTTTGATGCTAGCACTGTCGTAATATATATGTTGAACGTTAGCCATGCATCCCAATGTAAATACGCGAGATGCAGCCTGCCACTGAAGCATCGGGTGCAGGCAGCTGTTGCACTCCGAGGAGGTAGGTAAAAAAACTTATCTGCAAGAAAGGGGAATCCTGAGGGAAAGGACGCAGATTGCAGAGGCAGACCGTTCGCCTCCGGGAAATCGACGTCGAGAGGAGCAAGAACCTCGAGCTAGATAGGCAGGGTTGTTGGCCAGCGAATCGAATCACTCATTCGCCACTGATTAAATGCGCTGCGCCGTGTAAACCACGGCTATATCGGCGTCACCCGATGACTGCACCTCGATCTCGGATCGTCTCCCTCCTCTTATTGCTTTACCACGAAGAAAAGGAGAAGAAAACCAAAGGGAAAAAACGTGCATAGATGTATGGAGCAATGGGGTTTGTATCAACATGGTGCAATAGCCGTCTTTATCTTGGGGGAGCTATCAATCGGTCATTGAACATGATTTCCTCGTCGTATGTTTCCTCTATTTTTAGAAAAATTCCAATAAAAACTTGACAGCCTGGAGATAATTTTTTTTGAAGGAACAGAAGAACCAAGAACCGTTCATTCATTAGGAGGTAGAAGAGTTATAAGTACAAGTAAAGCCTAGGCTAGCCAAGCTGGCATGCCCAGAGGGAAGAAAAACAAACAAACGAAAGAGGAAGGGGTGGGGGAGAGACAGGCACTCGAGCTCTCAGCAAGGCCTATTACATTTTATTAAAGCATTGACGTCCTTTGCACCCGCCATACTCTAAGCCCGGAGTTCATCCTTGATAAGATCGACGATCCATAGGATATGTCGTCGTCGCCGAAGGTGTGCCTATTTCGTTCCAACCAAATGTGCCAACTGGTTGCCATCAAGACGGAGCCAATGGCCTTCCTAGTTGCTGGACAAGAGCCGTCAATGACGATCTCCCACCACATGGGGAAAGGGTGGTCGCCATTAGAAGGCGGCTGGCAAATGGGAAGATGGAGCCAGTCACTGATGGATTGTCAGTAGTACGGACAATGAAGGAACAGGTGGTGAACTATCTCCAAATTCCGCAGACAGAGTTTACATAAGTAACCGTTGGGCCAACCCCTGAGAAGCAGCTGGTCAGAGGTCAGCATTTTGCCCTAGAGGACAAGCCACGAGAAGAATTTGATTTTTGTGGGGCTCCAAGCTCTCCAAATGATGCGATGAAAGGACGAGGTGACGTACCCAACAAACTGAAGCCTGTAAGCAGAAGCGGTGGAGTAGATACCGTTGACATCCGGCCACCATTGGAAGCGATCACGCCCTTCAGCCAAGCTGATTGTGACCGACTTACCCCATACAAGAAGGAACTCGAGCAAATGGCCAGGCAGGAAGCTATGCCTAATGCAGTCAACCCAATAGTCATCCTCGAGGGCGTTACGAACGGTGTAGTCCTTGTGGGTCGTAATCGTGTAGAGCGAGGGGGCCCATTGACTGGGGGACATTCCTTGGAGCTAGTGATCGTGCCAGAAGGAAGTGTCTAAGCCAGAGTTTAGAGTAATCTTGGTGGCGGTACGACAAAGAGCGAGGCTAGTGTCGTCACAGGGCATACCCATGGACATCCAAGGCCGGGGAGATCCACCCCTCTGAAGCCAAAGCCACCGAAGCCGCAGTGTGCGAGAAAATTTGAAGAGATCGAGCACACCAAGCCCACCTGACGGCGTGTTCTCCGCTCAACCACTGCGGATCACACCCCTGGTCAGATTTTTACTCTGCTAGCCGACTCGATCAAGCTCGATTCGATTTGAGCGTCGGGCTCAACAAGGAACGACTCGCAGATTTACCCAGGTTCGGACCCCCTCGCGGGTAATAGTCCTACTCCTGCCGAGCCTTAGCTCTTTTCTGATTGTGGTTGAAAGGGAAAGTCTTTACAGAGTGCTCTCACGAACCGAGTGTTGAATCCTACCCAACATGCCCCTTCCTCTCTCCTCTCCTTTTATACAAGCCTCGAACCGACGGAGAGAGCGAGGAGTAAGCGATCAGATGCCCTCGAAGATAATCGACAAGACACGACAGAAGAGGCAACGTCTGCGCTTGCCACGCTGCTGCGGCGCCGCCTCGCGTGCTCGCAAGTGGCCTCTCACCCGCATGATCACACCGGTGAGTCTGCGGGTGGGGCCCGCTGCTTCCTCGACGCAGGCGGCCTCTTCAAGCAAACCTCCTCTCGCTGCTGTCAATTCTTGGCGCACACAGTGTGACCGCGCCAGACTGCAAGGGCCATCAGAAGCGGTAATCATTTCTTCCATTGTCTACTCGCGTGATGTCTCATTAAATGCGCTTGTCCTTCGGCGGCGGGGAGCCTTCGTCCAAGACTCCTCCGCAATACTCCTCGCACGCTGGCCCCGCCGACGCTGGGCCCTCACCGGTCTTGAGAGGGGCTCGCCCACGCACGCGCCTTTGGCGTGGGGCCCTCGCCTCACCATCGGAGGGCTCGCCCACGCGCCACTTTGGCGCGTGGGGCCTCGACTTCGCCTCCGAGGGCTCGCCCACGCACCCACTGACGCTGGGCCTCCCGGCCTCCGAGGGGCTCGCCAGCGCCTGGGGCCTCGCTCGCCCGCTTGACGCGTGGGGCCCTCCCGCCTCTCGAGGGGCTCGCCACGCCACATTTGGGGCCTTGCTCGCCCACTTGACGCGTGGGCCCTCCGGCCTTCGAGGGGCTCGCCACATGGCTGGGCCTTGCTCGCCCCGCTTTGACGTGGGGCCCTCCTGGCCTTCGAGGGGCTCGCCACGCCTGGGGCCTCGCTTGCTGCCGCG
The DNA here is from genome assembly GCA_036346415.1 of Raddia guianensis. NCBI lineage: Eukaryota > Viridiplantae > Streptophyta > Magnoliopsida > Poales > Poaceae > Raddia > Raddia guianensis. The sequence continues at coordinate 31,223,450 of CM070542.1, read as the reverse complement.
TGGGGCCCTCCTGCCTTCGAGGGGCTCGCCAGCATGGCTGGGGGCTCGCTTGCCCGCCGACGCGTGGGGCCCTCCTGGCCTTCTGAGGGGCTCGCCCACGCGCTGGGGCCTCGCTTGCCCGCCTGACGCATGGGGCCCTCCCGGCCTTTCGAATGCTCTTTGTACCCCGGTATTTATTACACCGACACCACCGAGGTCCAAATGACGTCAAACAGTACTCCAGTTGACCCGCGCCCGCCTGTCGTTTAGGGTTTCAGCACCATTCCAAAGCTAGGCCTGTAGAAGTCTGTCGATGTTCTTGATGACCGATTTTGGTGCCAAGACTGCTGAAAAGGCATAGGTCGGCATAGCAGAAAGCGCGGGAGTTAAGTAGGGTCAGGCGGCCACTTGTCGTCATGAGCTTGCCTTTCCAACCAGCAAGCCGTCTTGCCATCTAATCGACCAAAGGCTAAAAGTGGACCTTGCGCAGACGTCTAACAGATAAGGGAATGCCAAGGTAGCGGGTTGGAAAGGAGGTCAACTGGGTTGGGAAGGTGTGAAGAATATCATGAATATCAATGCCATTGCAAGATATCGGCAAAATCTGACTCTTGTGGAGGTTAGTCTTGAGGCCAGAGATGTCGCCAAACCATTGCAGGAGATGAACGAGGTTTTCAACCTCCGGCTTGTTGGGGGATAAGAAAATGGCCGCGTCATCCGCATAAAGCGAAATTCGAAGGTTGAGGGCGCGCCCTCTCGGCACTGAGAAGAGACCTAGATCGGAGGCCTTCGAGATAATGTGGTAAAGAGGATCAATAGCCATGATGAAAAGGTAAGGGGACAGGGGATCCCATTGGCGAAGACCTCTTCTGTGAACGATTACCCTACCAGGGGTGCCATTGAGAAGGACACGAGAAGATGATGAGGATAGGAGAAGGCCAGTCTATTCGTCCATAGCCGACTAAACCCACGAGCTCTCAAGTAGTCGAGAAGATAGGGCCAGGAGACGAAGTCAAAAGCTTTTGCGATGTCGAGCTTCGCAAGGAGCATAGGTGTTTTGGAGCGGTGAAAATGCTTGACCCGTTGTTGGACATAAAGGAAATTGTCCTGAATATGTCTACCCTTAATGAAGGCACTCTGAGCAGGCAAGACCAACTGATCAATGTGCCTGGATAACCTTGTGGCCAATAATTTAGAGAATATTTTGGCCATAGTGGATATGAGGGAAATAGGGCGAAAGTCAGAGGGGCTAAGTAGGCCATCCTTTTTGGTAGAAGGGCAATGTAAGCAGCATTGGAGCGTTCGTCTAGAGTACTGCTGATATGGAAAAGGTCATCAATAGCACTGAAGAGGTCATCCTTAATAATGCCCCAACAACTTTTAAAGAAGGCTCCGGTGAAACCATCAGGCCCAGGGGCTTTGGAAGAGGGCATGGAAAAGACAATGTTGCGCACCTCTTCCAAGGACACAGGTAGATCAAGATCATCTAACTGGAAGACCGACAAATCCAGAACGTCCCAACGAGGCTGAGTCAGAAAGTTGGAAGGATTACCCATGACCTCGACAAAGTGCTGATATGAGAGGGCCTCTTTATCATCATGGGAGCAAGCCACCCCGTGCGGCCCAATAAGAGTGCGGACGTTGTTTCTTCGATGACGGTTGTTGGCTTTAATATGAAAGTAAGCAGTGTTCGCGTCACCAAGCTTGAGCCAAGTTATGCGCGATTGCTGACGCCATTTGATCTTTTGCACTACAGATAAGCTGAGGACATGAAGTTTCAAGTTTGAACGCAGGTTCAACTCAGTCATGGACAAGGGACGGAATTCCATGGCCCAGTCTAATAGACCAATGACTTCGAGGGCCATGGCTTGATGAAGACGGAGTTCGGAGTGATGATGGGCTGACCAGGAGCGAAGAGCAAGTTTGGTGGCTTGCAGCTTAGATTGGAGCCGATGAAGGGAATTGGTCACACCCATCGAACTGTGCCAAGCGTCGGCAACCGTTTGATGGAACCCCGGCATGCGGATCCAAAAGTTTTCAAAACGGAACCGACGGGGAGTAGGTTGAGTCCTATCATTGGAGAGAAGAATGGGGCAATGATCGGACATGGAGGATGGCAATGGCAGAAGAAGAGAGTCCGGGTGCAGCAGCTCCCACTGTGGGTTACAAAAAGCTCTGTCTAAACAAACGTGGACTGGGTTGGATTGCTCATTACTCCAGGTAAAGCGACGACCATGCAGTCGAAGCTCTTGAAGGTTGCAAGAGACAATCACCGAACGGAAAGCAGCCATCTGGTTAGGGTGGAGGTTGAGGTTACTCTTGTCGCTTGCGTGGAGTATTGGTTGAAATCCCCTAAAATCAACCAAGGGTCGGGCACAGATAGGCTGAGCTGTCTGATGTCATTTAGGAACTGAGCCTTTTCAGACTGAAGATGGGGACCATAGACGTTGGTAATGACCCAAGGGGGGATCCGCCCATTGGCGTAACTTTAGCGGATATAAGGCGGGACTGCATGGAGATCTCCGACAGCTAGACAATCCCATCATTCCACAGGATAGCCAGGCCGCCCCTCGAACCCGTCGCGGGTGCAAAAGTAGCTTGATTGAGGTGCCCTCCACCGAGAAGACGGATGTGGGCAGCAGAGGGAGTGGACAACTTGGTTTCTTGGAGGGCAAGGATGGATGGTTTATGAGTGGAAGCGAGGTCGGACACAATGCTGCAACGAGCTAAGGCATTTAAGCCCTTGACATTCCAGAAGATAATCTTAAGATCCATAAACTAGAACAAACAACATAGTAGTTACTGACAGGACATACAGCCGGTTGACGAAAATGACAATAAAAGGGATGGAACGAGCAGCCGAAACCGGGCACGCAAGCCGTGAATCATGCTAATTGGCCCATGCTAGAAAATTGGACCTACACAGGCTTCTGTCCTGTGGTACATTGGTGTGGCTACAAGGGGCGGTGCTAACATAAAGCCTAACAAACAACAACCGATGACGGGTCAGGGGCCCATTTACTCCGCACAAACAGATACGGCTGGAACTAGAGCACCAGTGAGCCCATCCCCATCAGCAACAAAAAGGTCGGAGGGAATAGGAGGGCCCATATCAATACCACAGAGGACCCGGATGCCGTGGGCCATCTCAGTAGAGATAGGCTGAGAGAAGAGGTCACGAAGGCACGTCTGAAGATCAACAGACTCAGCTAAGCATGGCAGCAGGCTGAGGCACTTGGCTAGAAGCTGATGAGCCCTGCGCCACTGGCAGAGGGCATGCTTCGTGAGCTAGGCGATCGCTACGCCTCGGGGTGGAAGGGGTTGTCTTGGTGCCTGCACGCCTTGGAGCTTGGGCAGGTGGGGGCGGCGGCAGCAGGGCGCGTTGGCGGGGCAAAAAGTTCTTGGAGCATGGCACCTATTGCAGTGAGGAGGTTCACGAGCGGCGCCATCGGCTCAACTGGCCAGCCACCCAAGGGATAGTTGGGAAGCATCACAGACGCGGAACAATGAAAAACGTGCGCGAGCTCCGAACACAGCAGAGCTTCATCTTGCATTGGGTCAAAGAGGAGCTCGACATGGGGGGTTGTCACACTGGCAATGCCAAAAAGTGGATCAAGCGCCCAGCTCGAATCAGCAACAGCACGGGACGCCTCACTGGTTGGCTTGCTGAGGGACGCAACACTAGCTAAGGGCAGAGGTAGCCCGTGGGACTGGGCGGTGGCGACGTGGAAGACTGGTTCACAAGAATTGCTGCGCAGACCGGTGTTGCCACAACCACGACCGGACGAACCCATGCCACGGCGACCGCTGAAGGTTGCGTCGCCTCCGCGATGGCCGAGGTTGCGCTGATGCATCAAGTGGTGATAAATGTCATTGGCGGCGCCGATCAGCTTCGCCCATGCCATCGCCATCATCTTCATCATCATCATCGGGTAGACGAGCGTACCTGAGCCTCTGGAACAAGGTAGGACAGTGCCTCTGGGAAGCCGGGCCCCGGGTCTTTGGTCGGTGGGTGCCAACAACGCCAGGGCACAACAACATGTAGTCACGGAGGGGGGGAGCACCGTGCAGGAAGCAAGCAGTGAGCGTGACATCTTCAATCGTGGTCAAGTGCACGAGGATGCGGAAGGACGAAGTACGCGGCGGTCTGGTGCGAGGCATTGTTGGGAGACGCGGCCGAAAGCCGAGATCCGGCTGCAAGCCGCCACCATGAAACTCCAGGGGATCAACCATCAGGAGTTCCATCTCAAGGGGAATGGAGTTGGGGTTGAAATTCCAAGCCCAAACACGGTAGACGGAGCTGTCTAAGCGAAGCCAAGAATCATCCTCAACCACATCAACTCGCGCGCACGAGCCCAGAAGCTTGTTGACGACCATCGGCGACCAAGCATGGAACGGAAGGCCTTCGAGGACCAGATGAACGCAGTAGCACATGCTGCTCTCGTGTGCATTAGCGTGGAAGTTGTTGTGGAATTCAGACAAAGTATAGGAAACTCCGTTGTAGTCAAAGGGCTCGGCGTTGACAGTGATGAAGCGCTAATCCTTAGTGGCAAACTTGGCGAGGTAGATGTCTTAAGGGCATAGCCGGCGAAGGTGATCTAGATTTGATCCGCCGGGATGGCAAGGTGGTATTCAATGGTGTTAGCCATGGTAGTCGGCGGTGGGAGACCACCAAGCACAGCCACCTTGGCATACTTGGTGCGGAGTCGAACATTTTATGGTCCGGCATGACGACGGCGCAAGCGAAGGATTAGGGAGGGACGGTGCTGTGGAAGGACGGGCGGGACCCTGCGTATGTAGTAGGAGGGCGACGGGGAAGGGAGCTAGTGGAGGCGAAAGAAGGGTGATGGCGAGATGGCTGTTGTTGACGAATATTTGGTGAGCACGGTCGGGGCAGGCGGGTGAACAGGCCAAACCTTGAGTGGTGGGTAGCGGGGGTTTTTGAAGGCGTGGAAGTGGATTTGCAGAATTGGGCAATATGGCCATTACCATCGCAATGAAAACATTTGAGCGGATCCCGGCAGGCCGCCACATGATGGTCAAACGCCAGACAGTTAAAGCATCTACCAAGAAGCACTGCAGGAATGGACTTTTTGGTGGCCAAGGATGGAGCAATAGGATCCCTGGCATGATCAAGAGAGGATTGCTTCCTTCTGTGAGAAGATTTGCGACGGACAAGCTGCCACCGGAGGTCTTCCGGGTCTAGACTCCTGGGGAAGGAAGTCACGGGGTGGAGAGACCGACGAGCGACATCAAGATAGCTAGAAGAAGGTGCAATGGAACCTGGCAAGCCTGCCGCCGAGGAAGGGACGACATAAAGAATACCGGGACGGGCGCACCCACCGCCTGCAGGGACGACCGGCGTGGGGGTTGGAGTGCCATCAATGGCCTGAACGCCAGGAGGCGACCTGAGCACGCCATCAGCGCAGTGATGGGGCAACAGGCCGGAGTTAAGGTGCCGCCGAGGCTTGTAGGTGGAGGAGGCGTCACTGTTGGCATCTATTGAGCAGGGGCTGAGCGAAAGGCATGCCGACGGCGAGCCGGCCGCTGGAGGAGGGGATAGGCACGCCGCTGGGGGGGGGGGGTACTTGGTGGGGTGCAGTGGCGGGGACACGAGAGGGAGTAATGGCGAAAGGGGAGAGTCTTCAGTGGCTGCAGACGCTGGAGTGGCCGTGAGCAGTGGCGAAGAGTCTTCAGTGGCTGCAGACGTCGGAGTGGAGCAGTGGCGGGGGTGTGGGCGCTCTCACCGGAGTGGCAGGGGAGCGTTGGTCGGGCATGGAAGCTCCCAAAAAGTCGGCGCTTCGGCGCTCCCCTCAGCTCCTATCGGAGATAATTTTTGAAATGCAATTTCAATCTAAAAGCATTGAATCTAAGATAATTTTCTCTTCGTCCAAGCTCTCTACTACCCCAACACTTTAAACTCTCTCTTGGCCTTACCTTCTTGACAATCTTTGTACCAGGGGCTTTGGATTTCGTTGGAGAGACTGAATTTTCTTTTATTCCTAGTGTTTTCTTCTTTCAGAGTCCTCAATGGCTCCCCTGGTAGGCCAATCCGACATTGTCATGGACTATAACAAGGGGACTGCTAAGCGAAGCCCAAACACAACTAGGTAAGTCAACACTTTGGACCCATAGGATGAGGTCGGATGGCGTCAGCAATGTGTAATCCAATCCCTAAAAAGTTGCTGCTTGAATTTGTTGCGCTTTGAAAGTTAGTCAACCCTACACTGTTTTCATCGAACCTTCGTGACCGGTGGTTCTTTGGCAGTGACGTCTTCTTAGTGAAATCTGGCTAGCAAATTTTCATAATTTGAACAAATTCGTTGTTCAAATTTTATAGTTTTCTATATTTTCTCGTTTTTGTGGGACGTGGTTGGCATTATTTTCTTAAAAAAATTACATTCAAAACTAATAAAAAATATTGGTGAATTTAGTTACCCATAATTTTTTGAGTCCATAAAAAAATCTCTCACAATTTTATAAATTTCTAACAATATTTTACAAGTTCTATTATTTTGTAATGTATTCCCTCCATCCCAAAATATAAGCCCTATAAATTTATGGCACGGTCTTTAAAGCAGAACTTTGACCATTTCTTTCATAATATATTATTAACAAATACAAAATTAACATCATATTAAAGAACTTTCAAATATCAATCTAGTCATATTACATGCATAACACGGAAAATATAAGGTTTTTAACTTAATCATCGGTCAAAAGTTACAACTACTTACATTAAAATCCATGCGCGCCTTATTTTTTTTGAAATAGAGGGAGTATTAAACAAGAGTTGTCGGAAGTGCCATATCGGGAACATGCTCACGCGGCGAGAGCAAATCGTGAACTTCAATATAACTGATCCAAAACCGATCATGAATTCGACTAACTTTTTAAGCAAATAAGGAACTCTCTCTTCTCTCTTTCCAGGAGAGGGATGCAGGAGTACAACAATATCAAATGGGCCCTTCCGAAGGTTCGGATAAAAGCAGCTAACATGCGGCACTGGGGCAGGTTGATGGCGAACACCCAAGTGTCTCGTTATCCCACACGCAGATGCAAGCGCAGAAACGGCAAAGGACCAGTCCCCTTCACAGGGGGGAGGGCCTCCGCCGAGCGATGCATACATGCTGGCGTACTGCCGACGAGGAGCTCTCAAGACGCCGAGCCAGTTCATCGAGTCATCCAATCCAAACCGCGCTGGCCCGCATTATATGGATGGTTTCTCCACGTGCTTTTCTCGGCGTTAATTATTGTTCCAGATGGTCAGGGCATGCTGCTCAGGAGCTTCAGAGAACATCTGCATTTTGAATATAAACATCTGCATCGGCCGAGGCCGAGTCTGAACACTCTACTCTGAACTTGGAGGCAGGGGTTGGTGAATGGTGAGCCTCTGCCCACCTGATCGTCACACTGGGGCAGCTCGGGTAGCTCATCTCCTGGCTGCAGATACATGTCAGCTAAAAAAAAACAAAAAAAAAACGTAGATTTCAAGAGCATGGGGGTTCTTTCTTTCACGGGATTTGATCGATATGGACGGAGCCGTCTTGGTGAATGGGGGTGATGCGATGGTGGCAGTGATCGTGCTCTAAAATTTTGGTCTTCCAAGGAGCAGAGGAAACTACTGCCTGTCATCTTCTTCCAGCGGCCGACAGTTGGCCTGCACTTATAAAAAAGCAGCCGGCCGGCCTAATGTTACTGCCCTTGCTCCGGTGGCTGATCTACTGTGTGCTGCTGTCCTGCTGAGCAGCGCACAATGGCCTGCATGCGCAGTTGCGCAGGGCATTCACTCTTTTCTGATGTTCTTACAGTGCAAGCCAAGCAACATGTTACATTGTTACATGCCGTTATTCAGCATGGAAACACAAGCATCCGGCTTATACCATGACCTCATACTTGCTCTCGAAAGTAAAACACCAAGCCCCTCGTTTGGAACGTGGGAATTATTCTTTTATTTTGGTAGGACAGAGCTGTCCACACAAAAAATTCTAGAAAATCTATTTGTCCCTTATATATTACATTAAAGTAAAGTTAAACAAAACCACCACGATAAAACATAGTTAAACAATGTCACCATGTTGATCCCACATTAATCAAAGAGTAGAAGAAAAAACTACAGTGTCGATTAAAATAAAAAGTTCAGATCTGCTAAAATAAAACACGAAAATTGTATAAATTTGGATTAGAAAATAATAGTTCTTGTCTAATTAAAGCTTGCAACAAATCTAACCGCGCAAACGCATGGGACATTCTCACTCATTGTAAGTTCATGTAAAAAATATAATGCTCCAGATTATAACATATTAGATTTGAACATAATATAAAGAAATTCAGAATAAAAATTAATATAAATAAGAGTCATTAAAGAAGTTTAATTATTAACTGCAAAAAAACAATAATATACATCTATCTATTATATATATAAAGGAGGAGAAAAAGAAGCCACCACGTTCGTCCACATCATCAAAATTATTTGAACCGTTCGATCAATGGTGGGACTAGATTATAACGGTCTAGATTAATCTATCTATTATATATATAAAGGAGGGGAAAAAGAAGCCACCACGTTCGTCCACATCATCCAAATTATTTGAACCGTTCGATCAATGGTAGGACCAGATTATAACGTTCTAGATTAAAAAGAAGGATTCGTATCCAATACGATAAATAATAGGAAAGAGTTCCTATCCAACACGACAGATGTTAGAAAAGAGTTCGAGATTAAAAAGAAGGATCCGTATCCAATACGATAAATAATAGGAAAGAGTTTCTATCCAACACGACAGATATTAGAAAAGAGTCCGCAAATATAAAAAATAAAGGATCCGTATCCAATACGATAAATAATAGAAAAGAGTTTGTATTCAATATGACAGATAATAGAAAAGAGTTCGTAAATATTAAAAATAAAAATTCAGAATAAAAAATAATAGAAAAGTAGAGTTCATACTCAATACGATAGATAATAGAAAAGATTTAATAAATCTAGCCGCGCAATTGCGCGGGTCATCATGCTAGTTTGTAATAAAAGTATTAGAAAAAATAGTAGTATGTCAGACTAAAATAAAGAGTTTATATCCAATTAAAAAATTGCATATATTTAGAATAGAAAATACTCCCTCCGATCACAAAAAGAAGCCGCCGTTGACTTTTCAACATGCCTTTGACCATTCACCTTATTCAAAAAAGTTATATAAATATTATTTATTTTGTTATGATTTGGTTTATTATTAAATGTATTTTAAGTACTTATATTTTTATATTTTTGAACCAAATTTTTAATAAGACAATAATAGTTTATATCAAATTAAAAGTTTAAGACAAATATAAACGCGCAAACGCGGAGAGCACAATGCTCCTTCTTTGTAAGTTCGTGCAAAAAATAGTACTATAACGCTTCTAATTGAAAATTTTCAGTTACCATAGCATCCAGGTCCCTCCGAATTTAGTGCATGATTAATATCGGATTTATTAATGCCAGTCGCATTAGCGGGACTATTGTCGATTAATCCTTCCGAATCATCGTATCATACCATTATCAATCGCATCCTTTCCAAACCATAGATACTACATGTACCCTTACATCCTGTGCCACTGTCATTACCAAATTTAGCACTCGTGCGGTGCGCCGCGGCCACGTTGCGTTGGTGGCGTGCGCGGCTCGTTTCCGGCGGCCGGAGCCGATCGGCGGAAGGGCAAAGGCGTCCCGTGCCATTAACATTACACCTGGTATAAAGGGGGGTCATAAAGCGAACGGGCCAAGCCCAAGCGAAGCGAGCCGAGGCGTCGCCGCGGAGCACAACGCAACAACGCCGCGCCGCGCCGCGCGAAAGAGGAGGGAATCATCACCCGCGTCACGGCGTCACCACCACCGTCCACCGCCGCGCCCGCGGGATAACGAGGGGAAGCCAAGCCATTACGTATATCTTAATAGGAGGACGCAGCCGCGGTGGCTGCCTGACGCCAAAGGCGACAGCTTTTTTTTTTTTTTTCTCCCTCTCCCTTCTTCTTCCTCTGTCCCGGCGCGGCGCCGCCGGCCATGTGGACGCCGTCGCGCGGGAGCAACGCGCGGCGGAGCGGCCACCGGCGCATCGCGGACTACCTCGCCGACGACCAGACGACCAACACCGATGCCTCCGACAACGAGTCCTTCACGACGGCGTACGGGGAGGAGTTCTTCGCGGCGGCGGGCGGCGTGGGAGGAGGCATGCTGCCGGCATTTCTTGCTGACCAGGGTGACCTGGTCGAGGTCATGCTGGAGCTCGACGAGGAGTCCATGGTGGTGCGCAGCGTGACGCCCACCAGCGCCGCGCTGTACGGCGCCGCGCCGCCGCCGCCCGCCGCCGCCGCTGCCGGTGGTGGGCACACGCCGGAGGGGCGCCTGAGCAGATGCTCGTCTACGTCGTCGCGGATACGGAAAAAGTTCGCGTGGCTGCGGTCGCCGTCACCGTCGCCGTCGCCTCGGCAGCCGACGCCGGCGGAGCTGCAGCGGGAGGCGGCGATGGCGGCGCGCGAGCGGCGGCGCATCCAGGCGCGTCAGAACCGGTCTCGCGCCGGCGCCAGGCGAGCGCTCAAGGGACTCCGCTTCATCAGCCGCACCACCGGCTCCGTCGAGGCCGCCGAGCTCTGGCGCCGCGTCGAGGAGCGCTTCAACGCCCTCTCCCGCGACGGCCTCCTCTGCCGCGACGACTTCGGCGAATGCATCGGTACCCGTCGCCCCCACACAATTGCATTCCAGTTTCAACGCGTAGAAAAGAAAGAACCATGGCTAATGGCAACCTTTCCCTTCCTCGCCGTGCGTGTCTCCGGCGACGGCGCAGGAATGGTGGACTCGAAGGAGTTCGCCGTCGGCATCTTCGACGCGCTGGCTCGCCGGCGGCGGCAGAACCTGGAGCGGATCACCCGCGAGGAGCTCTACGACTTCTGGCTCCAGATCTCCGACCAGAGCTTCGACGCGCGCCTCCAGATCTTCTTCGACATGTACTCAAATCCCTCTGCCACTCGCCAAACTTTCCTTCTCCCGATCCCCAAAGCAGCGTTCCATCGATGCGCATGCACTGATAATCCCGCAGATTCTTGATATGATTCATCTACCATTATTGGCCTCAAATTCAGGGTGGACACCAACGTCGACGGGAGGATCACGAGGGAGGAAGTGCAGGAGGTGAGACTAGTTCAAACGCTTCCCTAAAGCAAAGCTTTTCTTTTTCCCGCGTTTTAACTACTCCATTAGTCCATTACCGCTGGAATTCAGAAGCTTCTTGTGGGCACCCAGCTCTCCGTTAGCAGTAATTAATTTATTAATTACTGTGGTAACGAACTCTGTAGTCTGTAACTAACACTGTTAATTTGTTTGCTTGCAGCTGATCGTGCTGAGCGCGTCGGCGAACAAGCTGGCGAAGCTGAAGGAGCAGGCGGAGGAGTACGCGTCGCTGATCATGGAGGAGCTTGACCCGGAGAACCTCGGCTACATTGAGGTGCGTGCTCTTGTCCATGCTTGGTGACGATGAGGATGACTGAGTACTGACACGTGTGCCGTGCTTGGCGGCGTTCGGTGGCCAGCTGTGGCAGCTGGAGGCGCTGCTGCTCCAGCGCGACACCTACATGACCTACAGCCGGCCGCTGAGCACCGCGAGCGGCGCGCAGTGGAGCCAGAACCTCGGCGCCGTCGCCGGCGGCGGAGGCGGAGGCGGAGGGACGACGGCGGCGCCGGCTCCGGCGGCCGGAGTCGGTGTAGGAGGGGAAGGCGTGCTGGCGCGGCGGCGCCGGTGGGGCGGCGGCGGCGTGAGGAAGGCCGCGGCGAGGGTGCGGGTGGCGGCGGAGGAGAACTGGCGGCGCGCGTGGGTGCTGGCGCTGTGGTTCGCCGCCATGGCGGCGCTCTTCGTGTGGAAGTTCGTGCAGTACCGGCGGACGGCGGCGTTCCGGGTGATGGGGTACTGCCTGCCGACGGCGAAGGGCGCCGCTGAGACGCTCAAGCTCAACATGGCGCTCGTCCTCCTCCCCGTCTGCCGCAACACGCTGACGTGGCTCCGCTCCTCCTGGGCCCGCTTCTTCGTCCCCTTCGACGACAACATCACCTTCCACAAGGTAAATTTACCGGTCCACCCCCCTGCTCCTCCCTCCCACAAATATCGCCGGGTCCGACGTGGCAGCCCATTTCAGTAATTACGCTCGCGGTAATTACTCCGGCGACCGGGGGGTCGTTCGGCCGTCGCCGTCGGTGACGGGGCACGGCGGTCTGTCGTATCTGGGGGTGAGGGGGAACGTGGCGCGTTATGATTGGGCGGCCACGTGGGCCCTGCCGCCCCTGATCCCGTGTGGAAACCGGGACGGGCACTGCCCCAGTGCTCCATGTGGTAGCCTGAGACTTTTTAGCACTGCTCCTACCGGCTACCGGAATACCAGATAGAGATAGAGGGTGTTCATTGTATTTGTGACTTAGCTTTAAGTTCTGTTCATATATTACTATATTAGTATACAATAATCTGAGCTCTTGAGTCAAAATGCTAAATTTTTGAGAGATCGACAGCTTCTTGACATTTTAAAACCTCTTTAAAAATCAAAGCGCTTGACTTGAACAACCAACCAATAGATGGCATAAATCCTAATAGGAAGTAAATAGGGATTATGTGTCGCGCACTCGCTTAGGCTCACCTGTAGTTTCAGGCCCCATCATCCCATGTTCGATGTTTGCTGTTGCGGCACAATCATTTTGCTCCAGTGGCAGGAGACGGCACAGAAGATCGCTTGCACCCCACTTGTTGTTGCTGTAGTTAGTACAAGTACTTGGCCAGTAAACTCCTGGAGTAGTCAATAGTCAAAACTCATGACTGGTCGGTAAAAAGTCCATGGACCGACAGTTTGTGGTTGTCAAGTGGGCCCACAAAAATCTGCCGCGAAGGCAACCGGCGGGCGGTGGGCCCAGCCGCGGTTGATGTCTGGAAGAAAGTTCTGATAACTAAGCACGGTCTAAATCGAAGGAATTAGGGGGTAACTACGTAGAACGAAGCTGACTCGTGGGCTCTAAAAGCCAAAGAGTCGATTGCTAGTTATAAAAAAGCTCTATGTCATCTACTTGTAATATGTAGATAACATCTTCAATAAATTAGATATATGTTATTACATATAAACTACATGTAAAATTTGATACTTTTGATAAAGTTGATCTGTCCAAAGGTCGGGCTAGGCTGGGTTTTGTGCTGGGCTTGAAAAATCGCGATTCAACGGGACTAGGTCGAGCCGGTCCAGTCTGACGCCTTTTCTCAGTCTCAGGCTCGAACCCAGCCCGAAGCCCATCCCGACCCAGTGCTATTTCGTGTTTTCTTTAGACTCGGTTCCGGCCCGACGAGCGGGCTCTAGATCGAAGCCCAAGTGGTCAAGCTGGCTTAATGTACTCCTTAGGTCGGTCTGGCTCGGGCTCCCCATGTCTAGGTTTATTATAAAAAGCTCAGTTTTTTTAAACATCATGTTCACACTATAAAAAAACATAAAAATTGCCTGATTTTTTTTTTGCTATGACTCTACATATCCGAAAGTAACTTTGTGCAAATTGATAGGTCAAACTGAATAGGTGGGGCTCGCATGTAAAAAATTTATAATATATTATAGAACCCATATGAACCCGTTCAATACAAACCCGTGGGTTGAACCCATTTTAACCCAAACCTTTTCAAACCCAACCTACCCCAACCCATTTCAACTTAAAACCCACCCCACCCCAACCCATTAGTAAAATCAACAGCTTTTACACTTATTCAAAGTAATTCATTCTAAAACCCAATCCATTCCACCCAACCCATTAGGCTCTTTCCAACAGGAATCCCTAAATTTGATCTCCTATAGCCTCATATATTGACTCCCTTTAAAAAAAAAATCACTCCCTATGTTTGTTCAATCTCCAACAACATTCCTTTTATGGAGAATTATATAGGGAGATGAGAGAGAATCTCTACATATAAGGGAATGGAGAGAAATTATCTATTTTAGGGAACGAAATAGGGAACACTGTTGAAACATATAGGGGAAGAATTCGTCCCCTATTTTATGGTAGAGGACGTTTTAGAGAAGTCTGTTGGAGACAGCCTTAGCACCCCTAGCTATAACAACGACTCTTAAAATTATATGGGCCCATATGTAATAGGTGCAATGCACCTTGTAATTCGTTATGGACTGACTTTTGGTTAAGAGCTAGTCTCTATCTCTCCTTCTCACGTCCACATAAGCAAAAAAATAAGATGAACTACTTATAGCTAGCTTATTTGGCACCATTGTATATGCTCTAATAATCGTTTTTCATTAATAGGTGAGCTTATCATCTGATGTCGTTAATTTGTTATTGTTTCTTGAATCCCTGTCGAATCCTAGTTGTGGTGTCAGGAACTATCCGTCCGATGAGACGACAGAAAATTAGCGAATTTTCTCCATTGTCTATATCACAACTTGCATTTGGGATACATGCAAGAGCAAGTTTTCAAATTTCGTGTACCATTTTTTTAATCAATTAGGTTAAGTGTTTGGAAACCAGATATATAGCTATATCTTAATTCTAGTAGGTTTTATAGATGAATTATAATATTAATTAGCAACCAAAGTTGCATTTTAGAAAACCATGTCAATAGCTAAAACACCGAACTTTTGTGATATGGTGATCTATTTTGCACCTACTATGTGGCTACAATGCTTTTCACCATCAGTCAGGTTTTAACCATGAGAAAAAGTGAAAACCCGCAGAAATTGAAAAAAAAAAACTGTCCAACAACTTCTAAAAGCATTTTAAATGGTCTTTTTTTTTTAAAAAAAATTGATTTTGATCCGACGACCACAAAGCATTGTTGCGACACTGCAGGTTCTCGTTAAAATATCAATCTAGTCCACTGTCATACACAGATGGTCCTACGTGTAATACACACAGAGTTGCATATTTAGCGAGAATCAATATTGAGAGTGGTAAATCGTCAATTTTTTTCACTGCAGCACCGATATTGCCATCCATGTGTAACTGAATCACCTGCATTTTCCTTTTGGTTTGGTGGTTTTTTTTTCCTTCAGATGATCGCGACGGCGATCGTGGTGGGGATCACGCTGCACGCCGGGAACCACCTGGCGTGCGACTTCCCGCGGGTGATCGCGGCGGCGCCGGAGGAGTACCGGCTGGTGGCCGGCGCGTTCGGGCAGGAGAAGCCCACCTACGCGGGGCTCCTCTCCGGCGCCGAGGGCGTCACGGGCATCGCCATGGTGTTGCTCATGACCGTCTCCTTCACGCTGGCCACGCACCCCTTCCGCAAGGGCGAGAAGGGCGCCGCCGCGCCGGCCGCCGCCCGCCTCCCGCCGCCGCTCAACCGCCTCGCCGGCTTCAACGCCTTCTGGTACTCCCACCACCTCCTCGGCATCGTCTACGCGCTCCTCCTCGCCCACGGCCACTTCCTCTTCCTCGTCCGCCGCTGGTACGACAAAACGGTACGCTGCACGTACGCACAGCACGTGCTCTTCTCCTCCTTTTAATCTCCCTTTTGTTTTGAATTTTTGAATTCGAATTTTGGTTCGTAAAATTTCGTTCTTTTTTCTTTTTCGCGTGCGATAAACTTAGCTATCGGCGAGTGGTTGGTTGGTTGCGTCGGGGAGCTCTCACGAGGCCGACGGCTTTCTGTTTGATCCGTCGGGAAAAGGGCGATAAGCTGCCCGTGCCTTCGCTTTCGACTCCTCGCTGCTTTATGTTGCCGTCTTCTAGAGAACGGCTCGTACGTGTCACTCTCTCTCTCGCTCTCACCCACCCAAAAAAAATTGCCATCGTTCCACAAGTCATGACAGGAACAGTGCCCAAAAGAAAGAGGAATGTTAGTCTAATTAAGCCTGTTTCTTTCAGACCAAAGTCAATCTTCTTGGCTGGTCTCACCCAAATACATTGAGAACAAATGCTGAAAAAAATATGATTGTTTTTTTGGGAGCGCCTGCAGGCCAGTCCCACTCGTGGTCACCCCAGTCTCATTCGTTGGTGATGTCGCAGACGACCAAGCAACTGGCCGGAGCAAAACCGCGTCTCTTAATCAAGAAAGGAGAAAAGTTATTTCATTTTTTTTAAAAGACACACCAAAAACTGTTGTAAGTTGTTCATTTTATTTGATCAACCGAGCTAGAGCACCGTGAGTAGCTTCTCTAAATTTGGATCACGGTCTATCATTTTATGAACCACTATTTATTATCTATATCTCTAAGATATAGGGATTTGAGATAGAATATCTAGATATACGAGCTCCAAAACAGAGTATCTAAATCTATAAACTCACGTAAAGGCTCTTTTGAAGTAATATATGGACCAAGTGTCTCGAAATAGTATATACATAAAAGATTCACGTGGCGGGTAATTCTCTTCGGTTTATCTTTCTTTTAATTTGCTTATACTTAAGCTGAATTTCAGAAGCTTCCCGGTGTAGCTTGGAAAGTCAAGTAAACTTTGTTTGATTCATTTGTTAGAGCTCTTAGAGCAACTCCAATTCCTCCTCTATATCTTCTCTCTAAAACACTATTAGCGTCCCCTCTATCCATCTCTCTAAAATTCCTTCACAAATTATACTACCATTTAAATGATTTCTTTCTTACAGCAGCCCCTCTATATCTGATATACTCCTCTATATCTGAACAAATTAATTACCTTATTGTTTTTCCAATCTATAAGGCGCAGCTGCATTGACCGTTCAGAAGTTCCAGAAATACCCCTGTATGGACGCTCACTGTGAAGGAAATTAATTAATTCTAGAATCGCATGTATGGACGCTCGCTAATTAATTAGGAGCAAATCATCTCATTAATTAGGGGCAAATCAGGAATCACAAGTGCTACACACGGTCTTCTTGGTATTCACGAAAAACAAATTATGACTTACATACTGGAAAGGAGAGAGTACATAGCAACAACATTTGACTTATAAAAAAATAACAGATTTTCGGTGATATTTTTTAATCTTAACTTAAGCCGAAATAGCTGGGCCTTAACACGTTACAAACATCCATTACTCCGTCCCAAAAGTACAAACATCTTTTTTTTTTTCCAATAAAGGAGTTATGAGCCTGAACACGGTTGCTGAGCGGGGCTGGCAGGGCAGATATCCTATTTCTTTATACATAGGAAGAATAGTCCTCCATCGATCTCCATGTGTTTGGGGCATGGGTACAGGGAGGGCAGGCGCAGCGTACGTGACGTGAGCGGATGTCGGTCGCGCCGGGGTCAAACCGGAGCCACGCTCGTCGCCGGTGCCACTGCCAGCCAGCCCGGACCCGCCCCTGCCGCTGTTCGGCTTCGGGGTGGTCAAGGAACTCGTCGCGTTTGTCCCGGCCTTGCCATGCTCCTCTCCTCCCCATCATCAATGCGCCGCGTACGCGTCCAGTTCATCCGAGGCCGGGCCGGTGGTTGCAGCTCCAGCTGCAGCTGTTGTGAGTGAGTTGTCGCCGCCGAGCGGGAGCACGTGGGCTACTGATGGTGCCACTGACGTGGGTGCAGTGTGGCTCGGGTGGGGTCGTGGGGAGGTCGCCGGCCACGGCCAGATCCATGGATGGATGGATGGATGGCCGGGCCCGATCGACTCCCGGACAAGAGCTCCCCTCTCAGCTTGTGGTGCATGGTGTGGCCGGTGGCCTACCAGGTCGTCTTGCCAGCGCTGCGATGTTGACGCCGCCACAGCACAGCTAGGCTACTCTCCACAGTGAGAGCCATTCAAGCCTGTCTCACAGTAGCAAACTTGATCATCTTCCTGCCCCTTTCATGGCGGAAAGGTTCGCGGAACAATACGATGAATGCACGTCGTCCGTGTCCGTCCCTATTGATTTAACGGACTACCTTCATTTCGATTTGGACTTGGAGGGATGTCCTCTAAATAAATGGTTACGTATTATTTGTCCCGGTGTAACATAGGAGAGCCCTTTCTGAGAGGTTCGTAGAAATTCACACGAGTCGGCTCATTTTTTGTTTTTTTGAAATTCAAGAACATCCCCAAATTTAAAACCAGGTCGTAAACCTTTTACGCCTCGCTAGAACATGATCTGTATCCCCTGGCTCTAGAAATCAGATCCTTTAGCGTGAAATTCCTACAAAATCAATGGGTTACAAACTAGGCCTTACGATACGACAATACATATATAGTGATGTCAAAAAACTTTAGTTTTTGTTCGATTCATTTTTCGGAAGTTTCTTTTAATAAAAAGCAACAGTAAAAATAAAAAATTATGATTTATGCAATGTTGGCCGATAATGTGGGGGCAGCTAGCCTAGTAGTACTATATTGTGCGCCCCCGGATACGAGGATAATGAGACAGTTTTATTGATCATGATCCTACGTACCTTTTGCTGGTGGATCTAGCCGTGCCTGTGAATGTGATCGCTTTACAGGGCGTTTTCGTTTGGCGGGTTGGGGAGCCCAAATAGGCGTGGGGATCGCTATAACGCTGATCTATAATCATCCATGTGTGCAGGGCGTACTCTACTCTACTATTCCTTCCATTATAAAATAGTAGTCGTTTTAAACAATAACAGGGCCTCTAGAATTGAACTTTAACCATAATTTTTTTTTAAAAAAGAATTTTTATAATGCATTAAAAATTATAATAATACGAAAGTTTTTGTTAAGATCAAGAAGAATCTATATATATAGATAAAGTTTTAAAACTTTGACTTAGAAGAAGTATAAAACGACTACTGATTTATAATAGATGGAGTATCTATCAACTCCATGGATAGCACGCGGAATGGAGCAGAATAAATATCCATCCATCCCTGAACAATAATATGGCCAGCCAGACCAGCTTTGCCCCACTCTACACTAGGAGAGCCTACAGTTTTTTTTACAATGATCTTACCACTGCATCAAGCAATGATCAAGATGAAATCTGCAAGCGACGTACGTAGCTTTGTTGCCTTAGCCTTTAAGCTTGCAATGGTGGAAATGTGAAGCTTCTCCCTGCGGCATGCTTGTTGATCACTGGAACACTACGCTGGTGTGTAGCTGCTGCCTTCTCTTTCTTCCCCCCCAGTTTGGAGTATGGCACTGTCAAAGGCTCCATTGGCTTTTGACCGAGAGATCACATGGCCCCCAAGATTAGTATATTCCCGCCATCCGGCCGCTCACCGACTGCCCTCCGGCCGTGAATGATGCCACGGCAGGGTTCACAAAATTGTTCGGTTTTCTTGGTTTACTAAATGATTTTTTAGCCGCGGTTAATCGTGGAAGCCGTCTAACAGCAGGTGGCGGTTTTCGAGATCGGTTCAGTTCGGTTGCTTTCTTTCTTCCCTCTCCAGTCTCGACGTCTGCCACCACGAAGTCATCACCTTCATGGCTGCCTGTGGCTCACTGGCTGCTTCCAGTAGCATGCATGTGGATGACCTAGACTTTTCCACGCTTACTTATGCCACTATTTCTGGCTGGGTTCGTGCCCATTACCATCTCACGGTCTCACCAAACTCCACATTAACAAGTACTAGTGGTAGTGTGTTTTCACTAATTAATCTCTCTAGTAATGGATGTTTGTGAGTGTGTGACCAGTGGCCACCACTTAAGAAATGCGAGGTGAAGAAATGCGCGTGTTAGTGTTAGCCCCCAAGGTGCCTTGCCCCACATGTGTGTGTGGTGTGGTTGCGCGACTTCCCCCAATTATTGCCGGCCGTGCCGTCGGTCTAGGGCCAAGAGGTCTTAGTTGTAAAGGGGAGGGCGTCATGGGAGGTGGTGGCAATGGCATCTAGGGATCGGATCCGATTAAAGAGCCTGTCTACCTAGTGAAAGGCAAAAGAGGAACAGAGATGGATGCAAAGGAAGGAAGAAACAAGAACCTGTATCTGTTGGACAATGAAACTTCCCATGCAATTCTTGTTGCTGCTGGGAGAGGAGAGGACCACCTTGCGTTCTAGAGGAATGGGGCCGGTTTTGTGATGCATCTCGTGGTTTGTGATTGCCCTTGAGTAGTCTTATCAGCCATGGATTCTGTAGGTATCGCGCAGATGCGTTAGCGATTTAGCGTCGGACGAACAGTGATGTCATACAGCGTTCTACTCGATAAAGAAATGCAGTTTTTTCCCCATTGGGGAGACTGTTTAGAATCCTTTTGCTAGTTACAAGTCAATTGCCAGTTTTTACTGTAAGTAAATACCATCCGCACAATACAGAAGGTTCAGATGTCAGAAAGCACTCTGATCTCCAGGAGGTCCTTGGTAGTTGGTGGCCTGGTGCTATCCCTGCCCAACAGTACAAGTATACGTGTTTAATAAGCCAAAAATTGTCTATTATATTCATGGAGATTAAAACGATTTATGTCTTAAACTCACCGTGTTGCGCCATTCTAGAAGCACCAAGGAATCTGACAGCTGCCAGACTGAGTGGTTCGATTTGTTATTTTAGTGCATACCGTCTGCCTTGTCTTCTTTGGAACTATGCCATGTGGAAATTTCTTCTCATACCACCTCATTATCATGTGAAAACAGCAATCTGTATTCCCGAAATGTTGAGTTTAGGAACGCTTTACGCGCTAACATTGTGATCTCTTGGTCATTTCAGACATGGATGTACATTTCTGTCCCGTTGGTGCTCTATGTTGGTGAGAGGATGCTACGGGCTCTGCGGTCAAATGCTTATCCTGTCAAAATCTTGAAGGTAAGACGGTAATTTTTACTGAGAAAATTCTGCAATCTCCGAATGCTAAGATTTCTTAAGATGTGTTGCTAATGCCAATTGATTACCATTGAATGGTAGACTGATCAGTATGATAATGCTAAAACAGAAGGAAGCTGCCAACAACAGCTTGCGTTGATTCGAATTACTGATTTATTACGAGTTCCAAAGTCTTGGATCCATCATTTTAACTTGGAAAGCACATCATCAGTTATATAAAGGATTTTGTTTGTGGACAGGAGAAATGGGGGATGTTGTGGGCTTATGGCATTGTGGGATACGAGTCATAATGCCACTACTAGTTCATTTAATAAAAAAAAAAGGGCTCTACTCGAACATTTCTGCCCTTTTGAAACTGCCTGTCACTCTCTAGTTAAGGTCCCCGATTTTTGCCCTGTTGTTGATTAGTTTATTCTGCCCTTAGTGCCCATCTGTCCCTCATCAAAACATTGAATATGTTTTCTTCCCAAATTTAAGTATTGCCGCTAGCATGTATAATGATATATTGATTCTTTCACTTTGTTAGCTAATTTTTTATGTGCTTATCATTATACTTTTCACTACAATTGAACAGAATGTAGTTGTCGAAACAAAAAGAAGAATCATGCAAACGCAATAAAATTATTCATTTGTAGACATGAAACTAGTTCCAAATATGTGTTCTCATGTAAATCTGATTCACTCAGGTGTGCCTTCTACCTGGAAATGTATTGACCATAACGATGTCAA
The DNA here is from genome assembly GCA_036346415.1 of Raddia guianensis. NCBI lineage: Eukaryota > Viridiplantae > Streptophyta > Magnoliopsida > Poales > Poaceae > Raddia > Raddia guianensis. Next base: position 31,202,095 of record CM070542.1, on the reverse strand, counting down.
AGCCGTATGGATTTCGATATAGAAGTGGACAATATATTTTTCTTCAGTGTCCTATGATTTCTCCATTTGAATGGTTCGTATGACCTTACTTTTGCCCCTTATCAACTTACTCTAGCTTCTAGCACAGTAATTCACCTGCCCCTTCTCTGTGTTACTGCTTCTTCAGGCATCCTTTCTCAATCACTTCAGCTCCTGGAGACGACTACCTCAGTGTTCACATCCGCACAAACGGAGACTGGACACAAGAGCTCAAGCGCATATTTGTCGAGAACTACTTCTCGCCGCATGTTAACAGAAGAGCTTCTTCATTCAGCGAGTTAGGTGCGGCAGAACCAAGAAGGTCAGCCAGTATCCCTTCCCATGGTTATTTCTTCACGTGCGTGGTAGACATGAAACTGAATTCTTTTCCTTTCGTGTCCACAGCTTGCCAAGATTGCTCGTAGATGGTCCATATGGTGCCCCAGCACAAGATTTCAGAAACTATGATGTTCTACTTCTTGTTGGCCTCGGAATCGGCGCAACTCCATTCATAAGCATTCTAAGGGACCTACTTAACAATATTAAGCTAGCTGAAGAATTGATGGTACTGATCCATTCTATGTTGTTTCCATTTGAACTTTTAACTAAGATGTTCTGCCTGCCTTCAGCTTACATGATTTTCTGCAACCATTAGGACTTGGCAATGGAGACTAGTAGGTCTGAGGACAGCACCAACAGCTTCAGTGTCTCGACAGCCAGTAGTAATAGGAAGAGAGCATACAGAACAAGCCGTGCACATTTTTACTGGGTTACTCGTGAGCCATTGTCATTTGAATGGTTCAAAGGAGTGATGAATGAAGTTGCCGAAATGGACAAGAAGGTAGGAGTCTATGGTACCATACTGCCATCCATCCATATTTGCAGTCATTTTTTACTGCTTCGACGAATAATTAACTCGCTATACAACTCTAACCAGGGCGTCATAGAGTTGCACAACTATCTGACGAGCGTCTACGAGGAGCGTGATGCACGAACAACTCTGCTGTCGATGGTGCAAGCTCTGAACCATGCCAAACACGGTGTCGACATCGTTTCAGGCACCAGGGTAAACTTCTTGTTAACTTTTTTTATATCATCATTCTCCATGGAGACACTTTCTCAAATATATTTTTAAAAGCTTTTTATTTGGCTCTAAGAATGAACTAAACACAAAACTGAATACCTGCTGTGTACTGGACAGGTGAGGACACATTTCGCCAGACCAAACTGGAAGGAGGTCTTCACCAGGATTGCCTCCAAGCATCCGAACTCAACAGTTGGTAAATATTTCTGTCCGACACCCTATTGGCCATCTACATCAATTTATGTCAGCAATGTCCCTGAAATGAAGTACAGCTTTAGACGTTCACTTGTTGAGAACAGCGCCTCTGATCCACGCAGGAGTCTTCTACTGCGGAGCGCCGACACTGGCGAAAGAGCTGAAGAATCTTTCACATGAGATGAGCCACAAAACGGGAACTCGATTCCATTTCCACAAAGAGTACTTCTGATGGAAAGATTACGACTTTCTGATCTCTGGATAGCATTAGGCACCGGTAAAGAAGAAACCAAATTTTGCACAGAAGCAAGAAAAAGGAAACTGACCTCTCTTCCTGATCTGGAACTGTACATAATAGTATAAAGAAGCACAGGATAGCTAGTAGGATTTATATACGTGTTAGCAAAGAAAATTAAAGTCAGGGCACTTCAGGGAAAAAGAAAGGCAGTCCTCTTGATAGGGGGGGAGTTAAAATAGCAGGGTACAACGCTGTAAATGTTCACATTGATCGCCATAGATTTTGATATATTACATAATACATGTACTCGGCATAGCTAGTTAGTGACCTATCAAATGGTAAAGCATACACACATGAGGGCTAGTAGATGCTGGCATACTGCCGTTCTGAATGTGCATCGTTCAAGGCTTCAAGCGCTCGTGTGTGGCTTATAATCCTTGGAAATCCGTGGCCGTTTCAAAAGACTTGAAACACTTTGCTTCTCGAAGCATTTGAAGTTCAGATTTTTAGCGATTCATCTCCGGGACGTGTGTACTGTGTAGGGAGGGTTTCGGCGGTTGCTGGTAGAGGCGAACATCAGCTGGTGGCTGGTCCCGTGGTCCGATCTCCTCGCGCCAGCCATATTGCTTTGCCAGCAATGCCGAGAGGAATATGGGCGGTGGCCGGAGATGAAACCCGCAAGGATTTCTAAACCTCGGTGAGAAATCCAGTGCGAAGGGCGGCGATCTGGGGGCGCGGAGGTGGAGGTCAGCGGCGACAGGGTGATTCCAGAGCGATTGAAACCATGGCCGGGGAGTGCGGGAATCGGCGGCAGTGTTGATTTTCGGCGGCCGCGGCGGCGAGACGGCGGCGTCGGGGTTTTGGCTGGAGGCGGCGCGGTCGGGGAGGGGACTTCTTCTGGATCCAAAATTAAAAAAAATAAAGAAATCCATTTTTTTTTCCAAATTTTTAAATAAAGAAGAAATCAAGATCCAGGGGCGCCGTCGGATGGATGGCGAACCGGTACGAGCTTGGAGTGACGTGGCAGATTTAGCCATTGGATCTGGAAGGTAGGATCAGAGCCGTCAGTGGGCACTTCTACGCTCCGCGGGTTGGGCTCTGGTCAGATGGGACGGGATGACCGTGGGCCGTTGGTTGGGCCGGGGCCGAAGCGAGAAGGAGGAAACGGGGTGACCCTAAATGGAAAGCGTATTCCGAGGAAATTTCAGAAATGGAAAAGATTTTATGAATTAGAAATGAATTTCCAGAAATTATTTAAGGCTTCAAAAATTCGTTGGAAATTGTATAAATTCTGAAAAATGTGATACTGGGCTCTTAAAATTTAGAAAACGGTGAGAACTCAAATATGGAATAACATTTGATATGTTATGGGATATATTTCCCTAGAAAATTTAGAGTAAGGTATTTCACTTATAGGATAAAAAAGGAATTTGTTTTAGAAAATTTTCAGAAAATAGGGCAAGTTTCTAGGGGCTTGCAATTTTTTTAGGCAAAAAAATTAATGCTTAGTCCCGCCAAAACATCTGGTGTGCAGCAGTGCACCAAAACCGCCCTCATGACAAAATCGTTCATGCTGGATTGTTCAGTGGCTCAGAGACCCCCCAAGAGCACACCTCTAATAAACATGTTTGGTGCATCAAATAGTCTTAATGGGCTGTTCGGTAGCCCAAACATCACTAAACCACCTCTCTGAAAAAAATGCTAGGTGCGCTGGACAGTCAAATCAGACAACCCATAGACCCAAACACCGTAGAAACTCCCCCTGAACAAATTTTTTCAGGCCACAACGGGGCAACTACAACAACAAACACAAGCACACCAACTCACCAACCAGATATAGGACCCTTTCCACAAACAAAAACATGATCCAAACACATAAAAGACCATCTAAAGCCCCTCAAGCTCAAGCCAAAAACAAAATGCAAAGCCTAGACTTTTAATTCAACCCATTTAGGTGCCTAGGTTCAACATCGATGCCCTTCGTATTGATGCCAACCGAAAGTCCAAAGCTTGAGGTAGAGAGACCTGCGATCATCGTCAAAACACCAAATATTCACCAATATATCCATGGGTCTTTGCACCTTACATAAGAATATAGGTCTTGGATAAACCATTTCACCAGTAAAGAGGTATAGCACCACATACCGCTAACTAAGATAAAGAAAACATTGTGCAAATAATGGTCAATAGCAAAGATGTACATTGCGTATTGACACAAAACATGCCACAACCCATAATGAAAATAGCTGAAAACTTGAGCCAGATCTAGTACATACCAGGTAGCAAGGATTGGACACTATCTATATTTTTCTTTAGATATTATCAATGAATACTATCTACACTATTCATATCAACATTTGTATCTGGCTTTAAGTATCCATATATGTACCTGTATCCATGAAAAGCACACTGATTTCTATATAATTGTCTATATCACTATCCATTTTGATTTGATCGGTATCTCAATTGAAAATTATTTGCTCCATTTGCACCCCTACATGTGAACTGCATTGAGGTGATGTGTATATGATGATCATTGGAGCGATCCATGAGGAGGAAGATTTTCTGGTATCAGTCAACCACTACAATTACATCAACACACGATTCGCTTAATGAGCTTTAGCTTCTTCACTTCGCGACATATATAGTAGAAATGATATATAATTAAATACTTTAAGCTCTCTTAGTTTTTTTTAAAGAATTTAATTCTATGCTAACATAGTATTATCGTGATTCCTTCCATGGAGCACATTCAGATCATACATATTTCATTTAAGGACCACTATACATAATTACCTCTTGAAACACCGTAGAAGTGATTTTTTGCAAACTAATGCATAGATTTTGGATCATTTGTGATCTAGAGACTGGAATTTATTTTTCATTATCTAAAAAATGTGTATGTCCCGGATGAGACCCTCTCTCTTGACATCCCTGTTCATAGCACGGGTATTTTTTTCTCTCTCAAAAATCATGTGCAAATTTGATCTCCTGTTAGATTCTTTCTGACTTCCTCGTAAAATCCACCTCAAAACTTCTACCGTTGAGAAAGCAATTGATGTGACGAAAAACGGACGGGCCAAAAAAAATCGAGTCTCGGGAAAAGAAAAAAAAAGAAAGAAAGAAAGAAAGAGCAGCACACTGTGCACACACAATAGTATGGCGACGACAGTAGCCAGGCTACAGAAAAAAGGGTGACCACACACACACACACAGCTGCAGAGACGTCGACGTCCCCGGACGCCATACCGGCCGTTGCCACTCGGTTCATTCACCAATGAGGCAAATGATACAAGAAATGAAAGCAACTCCACCATTAAGCTTGGTCTCTGCTGCTTAATGGGCTTGATGGCTGCGTATTGTCTGCCGCCACACCACGAAAAAAACATTAGGCTCAAGCTCAATTGCTCCAAATTCCATTCTATAGTATACTCTCCGCCTTGTCAGCTTCTTATATATCCACTGATACCACACTGCTAGTTTGCCATGCGACCTGCAAAGGTTTTGGGTAGCACCCCGCTATCTCCGGACTTGCAACCACTGCCAACACAAAATGTAGCACTTTCGGTTTAGCCAAACAAAATTAGGAAACTCAATAGAACTGCTGCTTACGTGCAAGCCGTCCCTAACACCCACTTTGACTCGCGGTTTGGGTTAATTTTGTGGGATAAGGGACACCACTTATCACACTCTTAACCCACTCATATTGTGACAAACAATAAGGATAGCTTCTACCAACAAATGCACAGCGGAATAGACAATTTCATATGCACAATGACACGATGATTTACGTGGAAAAACCTCCTCAAGGTGATGAGTAAAAAACCACGGGACAAACCGGTCAACTTCAAGCTTCTTCCACTATTATCAATAATGGGTACAAATGGAGTCTCTCTACAACATATAGAGGTTTACAACCATCAAGTTACAAACTTGGCATGAGTATAGACAATACCACACAATACAAAGAGGCAATAAGGTATAACTAGTTTCAGCCTGAAACTGAACCAAACTGATGTTCCCTTCGGTGTTTAGTTCATATCTCTCAAACCACAAGTCCAGAGCACACGAAACTTGGTATGAATGTACTTTAATGATTCCTTAACAAGCTGTCAAAATCTCAGATCAATCCGACAACGTTTGACCCCTCAAACAAATCATATTCCAAAGTCACGCAGTACTGAAACTGCAGCTACTCGAACTGACCAAACCTCACTCAAATCAGGTTCTCCATTGATCCAATCATCAATCCAACCGAACAGATCTGAGAATCTGAGAGCAACAAGTGAGGAACGTACTCACCAAATTTAGGGACGAACCGACCACGTTTGCCTCTCCGATTAACAGCTTGATAAAGATCGCGCAAAAGAACCGAATCTAGACAGCAACCTTCTTCTCTCTTCTCTTACTTTGGTGGTGTGGTTCTTGCTTTTCTCAGCACGAACACTCTCTACACTCTTCAACCTGCCTTGTGTTGCTTGTGGTGGCTAGGGTTTTGTTTCTCTCATCTCTCCCAAAGAGCATCTCAACCATCCATTGTAAAGAGGATCAATGGATAGGATTTATTGGGCTTTGTTGGGTTGAAAGTTTAGCCTCCATGTGAAGGGATACCCAACAAATTTTACCAGGTTGAACAAAAAAATATCATTTTTGCACGGACAATTCATTGCAACATTTTATGTCATCTTTTAAAAATTCTTAACTTCTGTCTCAATCAAACCGAACCGCGATCGAAAGAGGCTCTAAGTAGGTCGACTCTTAAAAAAAATCTGAGTTAGAGCTAATAACCGAGTGTTACATTTTTTTTTTTTACTCAAGGAGCTCCAAAGTCGAAGCTTTCTTCGCCAAATTTTGGTGTTTTGTAGGAGACTGGCTGACTGGGAGTGTCGTGTGCAATTCGGTAGGTGCAGACAAGAGTGATAGGGATGCATGGCATGGTGAATCGATTATCGAGTTGTTCTCTCCTAGCTAATCCAATCATCTCTTGTCCATGTTCAGTGATCGATGTCCATTGAATTTAGAATATGCCTGCATCTTTGCTGGAATAAACCTGAGTTTGAACAATCGTTATGTAGAATTTACCAAGTACTCCGTATATGTCAAAGCATATTCTTGCGCTAAGCGCACATGGACATATATCGGTATCAGTAGATAAAAACCGAATCTGTATTATAGCCCAAGGCTTTCAAGCCCGTCGCAATCACTTAATTATGATTCTCTACTCTCTATGCTAGAATAGTTTCGACCATTTATCAATTACTTTGTTGTTATGGTATGATAACGCTGGAAAGCAACTCCTGTTGCTGTTTTCTCCACCGCAACCAAAACTTCGAGTTCTTGTGGCTAAAGGCGTAATGATGACTAATATAGCCATGGCCTATATTTACAAAATAAGTTTTGCCATTCGGAGTTTAAGTATTATTTGTTTTTTTAAAAAAGGATGTGGAATGTACTTATTTTATTAATTGTTCCTACATATATACATCTTTATGATATTCATCATACATCACTACAGGAAACGATTGTAGTGTCGGCAGCCGAAATAACCAATGTCGGCAGCTAGGATACCGACGACAGCCTATGTCCGCGGCCAAATAAAGAACTGACGACACAACCAGTCTGCGGACAACTGTGTCGTCGGCTACAAAAAAGCTGTCGACCAAGACTGTACAACCGAACTCCCGCTTCCGGAATTTTGAAATTATGTTCCCGCCAAAAATCTTTGTCCGCGGCCACACACTCTGTGTCGACGGCCCAGGACCCGCCGACAGAACATGTCCGCGGCCGAAACAGTACCGACGACACAAGTTGTTTAGCCGGACCGGCAGTCCACCCTAGCCCACATGGCAGAGACGATTACTGTCTGCTATGTGGGACTAATATGAAAATTTTGGTACATGTGGGCAGAGCTACACCTGTGTCGGCGTGGAAACTTCGGCGGACGACACATCTGGTGGTATTGTCGGCGGCTATATGTTGGCCGACGACACAGGTGTATCTTCTGTCGTCCGCCAGTCAACAGCCACCGACACAGGCCACCCCGCGATATATTACCGAGCCTACGACGCCTCCGTCTTCAACCTCGTCAGGGACGCTCTAGGGTTGTAAATGATAAGCAACTCAACAAAGATCATACCACGCTTCTTATTCGGCCGGCGGCGCGTCCAAGGTACTTGTTCATATATGAAACTACGACGAGTCTAGTAGAAGTGAAGCCGATTGATCGATACAACGTATACGTTTCAAACGAACCTACACAGATCATGGAATGAGGCTGGGGAAGGAGCGTTTAATGAAATGTTACCTTGTTTGAGGTCCATACATAGTCAATTTCGAACGGAGCGTTTCTTGGCCGTCGATTGGAGTCAAAGGTGGGGAGGCTCTCATGTGTCGTCGGTCTAAGTGTACCGGCCGACAAAGGATGGGGAAGTATCGGCGGTTTCTCGAGGCCGGCGACACGGTATTACCGCCGGCGGTATTCGAACCAAGCGACACAGTGTGGCTGTATCGATATACTAGTTGTTGGGTTGGATGGCTTTGTCGTCGGTTTTACTAAGCCGCCGACATTGCGTCTCCAGCAATATTAAAAGAGTCGGGCTCAATTATTGAGCCCACTCGCGCGCACACCGACGCCCTAGCCCGCCCGTGTCTTCTCGCGACCACGCCGTCGCCGCCTACGCCCGCGCCGCCACGCGCGCCGCTTTTGGCCCGTATCGCACGCGCGCCGCTCGCCGCCTCCGTCCTCTCGGTCCGCCCCTCGTCGTCCCGTCCGGCGCCCCGGCAACGTCGCCTAACCGCCGCCGAAGCTCTAACCGCCAGCGCCGCCGCCTCGTTCAACCGCCGCCGTTGCCTTGCCGCCCCGCCGCCGCCGCCGCCGCCGCTCGCTCAAGCCGCCATGCAGCAACCGCCGCTCCCTCCAACCGCCCACTAGCCGCCGCTTAGTCGCCTCCTCCCTTCAACAGCCCTCTAGCATTGCCGTCGCCTCCCATGGCGTCCCCGAGCCGTCTAACGTCAAGCCAAGCCGAGCTGCCCACAGGTATGAGTGTTTTTTTAAAATTTGGAATCTGTGTCGTCGGTGTTTTTGGTAACTGACGATATTAGTTAATGTGTTAAGTAGTGCATCTGCTGCCATATGGTTGTCAATTGTGCCGTTATGCGATGGATTGTGATATTTTGGGGTATTATTGGTCGTTTCACTGTTCGCGAATGATGTGAATGTGTATGTGGTTGAAATTGTGTTGGTGAGCTCATATGTTTGTGTGCATATTGTCAGAGAGATTGTGTATTGCATATTGTGCTGTGAGATATCCTTTTTTGCAGATTGCAGATGAAATTTCATATAAATTACCAGCAATTTTTATTGCTGGAACAAACACAAAGTCGGCGGCTACACAAGGGCCGACGACATAGGTATGGCGGCAGTGTAGGCGGGTTTTAAGAAGCCGACGACATAGGTCCGGTGGGATAGTCGGCGGCCTACACTGGACCGACGACACAGATTGTGGTGGGAGGGCCAACTGCCAGCGAGGCTGAACCGGTTCTATCGGCGGCTTCCATTTTTACCGCCGACATAGATCGAAGTTTATATCGACGGTTTATTTTTGTGCCGACAACATAGCTATGTGCTGGGTGGGCTGCGCGACCCTCCCCTGAATCGTGCTATGTCGTCGTTATTTTGGTGGGCCGACGACAGTATGATGCTTTGTCGTCCACGTTGTGTCGTCGGCTAGCCGCCGACATTACTCTGTGTCGACGGGCTTTTGCTCTGTGTCGTCGGTTATAGCCGTCGATATTGGTGTGCTTTCCTGTAGTGCATACTCCTCCGTTGAAAAGTCAAGGAAAGAATATGAGGAAGTTGACAACACATTAACAATTTTGCATGGTTCTCTTTATGAAAACAACTTTGCATGACTGAATGTTTCTAGCTACTCGTATCATACATACATGTACGTACCCTGTTGTGATGGTTTTGCAAGCAGAATTGTCGTTTCGCTCTTTATATCGTTTAATTTATACCGAATGAATTGGAGTAGAGAAAAGTAGGGAGCATTGCCTGCCACTATGATCTTCAAAGACGGTTCACTAATTAAATTCGATTAAAATTCAGTTGGGAAAGGCACCCAATTAGCGACTTTACTAGTTGTGTAGCTAATAAGCCTGCTGGGTCCTAACGTCATCACCATAAGTATCTTAATAAGCCGGCTGGGTCCTAAACTCCTAAGTATATAGTATCATCTGCAACGATGTCGTATCGTATGGTCGATCTTAGCCCTGTTCTAATAGGCTAGAATGAATTTATTGAAGTGGCTTGAGATGCTGGACTTCGGGAAGTTCGCAAAAATGTTTAGAAAAGTCAACTCGGATTGTTTGACTTAGTTATGAGAGCTTTCAAAAGTATCTTAATTAAAAAAAAAAGGCTCACGTGTGCGTTAATAGTAGTTGATACATGTATATGTGTCTTGATATATGTTACTTTATAGCTTATAACATGTGTCCAGACGTATGCGTGTGTATAGTGTAATGAGTTTACGTGCATATTTATTTTAACATGTAAAAATGGCTCATGAAGAGAGATTTTTTGGCCCGAAACAACCATACCTTACAAGTTATATATGCCCTGAATAGAATGATGTACCAATAACCATGATATGTATGCACAATGATCTTAAAAAAGAATGTCAAGTATTATTAGCTGACATATACGCATATGTAGCTATGAACTACTTCCTTCATGAAAAATATAAGGCATGGTTTGACTTGACACGGTCTTCAAAACTTTACTTTGATGTTTAATTTTTTTATTGTATATTGTTCGTAATTTCTGGACGCCATGCAACTGCGGGTTTCATGTTTTTTGCCATGTGTTTGATAGTTTTTTTCGCTGTTGTTATAGTTTTTTCGTTGAGCAAAATTAAAAGTAATAAAAAAATTGTAGCGAGCCACCCATTGAACCATGCTACCACCGAGACACTACATAGTTATTCAACGCCTATAGTTGATAAATTATTGATCAAGATTAAGAAGTTTGAATCTTGAAATGCATGTTCCTCTTTTTTTTAGTTCATTTCAGGAGCTCCAATTTGTTCTTATTTTAGTCATTATCTTTCAAACACTTCGTGAAATCTGAATTTCCAGCAATAGGGATCTAGTTATAACCGACCGATAAATGCATTTACGGATTAAGCATATTTTGTCAGATAAACACCCATAGAAAAGAGAGAGAGAGAAGGTAATTGCAGGCAGAATAGACCATGGAATTGGAAGCAAGGAATACCACTGGCATTTTGCCAATTTCCATTGGTAGCCTTTAGCCTGAGCATACACAACACAAACACATGGCATGCCCAAAGGGTAAAATTGCCATATCCTCCTAATTGCATCGCGAAAATATTTACTGTTTGCCCATAAAAAACCACGCAAACGAAAAAATGCCTAAGGTTTCGACGCAAATGCAAAAATGCCCCTAGCGCGCCCAGCCATGGCGGTATCAGTCGGCGCCCAGTACAGGCGCCAAGGGCCTAAGCGCCATCGACCAGGCGCCAAGGGCTTGGCGCCACCGCCAGGCGCCAAGGGCCTAAGCGCCACCGTGAGCGCGCCACGACAGGTGGGGCAGGCGACGCTGGAGCAGCGAGACAAGCGGGGCCGTGCACGCTGGGCTCGGGCGCCGGCGAGGCACCAAGGGCTGGGCGCTCGCGAGGGCGCCAATGAGGACCGCCGTATATAAGCCCCGCCGCCCATCACTCTCACCCGCATCGCTCTCACCCATTATCACCCGCACGGATAGCCTCCCGGACAAGCAGAGGAGAGCCGAGCGATTCTCTGGCGATGGACGGGAGAGCTTTTTCTCCTTCTTCTCCTGCGGGTAAGTGAAAAAATTATTGTAATAATATTATATAGTAATAATTTTTATGGTACGTTTAAAACCATGGTAGGATAGTCATTACATTATTATATTACTAATAGTATAGTAGTTAAATTAGTACTATACGGTTAATTAACGTTCTGAATTTTAGGGGTAATTAAGTATTATGTATAGACGATAACATTATACTTAATTTAGCGAGGATAATAAGTAGCGTTTATTTGAATATAATAGGTAGTAATAATGAAGTACTTAGTTTTGTAGTTAATTTAGCATGATAATAACCAGCACTATATTTTAACACATAGTTATTAGTAATGAAGAACTTAATTTTTTTGTTAATTTCAGAAAATGGATCGTTACGTTTATCATACATTATGGTCTGGCAATATCGTGGAAGGTCCAAATGGGGTAGACCTTAGTCAATTAAACACATGCGACAATTTATCCAGATGTTAACAACGTAACACTTAATGGATTGCAAATATGGATATGTCAATTATTTGGATGGTCACTGGAGAACCATATAGTTTGGATACAAGCTTTATGGTCCAAGTCTATAGAAACCCCATGTTATAAGCTAACTGTCCTGAACACGGATAATGGGCTGTTGAGATTTATACAGGGGTGTCGGATGAGAAATTGTTGGGCTGTTGTGTTGGTGCAAGCTACCCTGAGGCCGACTATCCCTATAGCACAAAATGTTGGCGAAGCTGGACAAGGCAGTGGGACGGCAATACAGGGAGGCTTAAGTGGCATGTTGTGGAACCAAACAGAAGGTATTGTAGCAGAACAATATGTTTCTGAAAGAGTAGGTGGGGAAGAACATCTTTGTGGAGGAACAAGATGGAGATGAACAATACGTAGCTGATATGGGAGAGATTAATGAAGCAATTGTGGATGATATGAATAATGATGATGCACAGGCAATGGAAGAGGAACAGCTGCAAACGGATGATAGTTCCAGTGATGAGGAAGATAGAGCTATTCCGGAAAAATGGGATAGAGGCAATTCAAATGAGCTTCTTGTAGATGATGGTCATGGATCGTCAAGCTGTCGTTAGGGCGAGTGAGGTGCGTGAAGGACAAATATATAGTTCAAAGGCGGTACATGCAAAATGTTGTAAAGATGTGGTCCATACATACATAGCGGGAGTTCAAGGTGGACAAATCGACAAGAGTAGGTACACGGTTCGATGCATGCATGGTGATTGTGACTTTAGGGTGCCGCGAGTAAGTCTAAATTTGCTTTGAAGTGGCAGATTTCAAGCGTGCACCCCACACATGTACCTTAAGTGGCATGTTGCAGAACACCGCAACATGAGTTCAACTGGATTCTTTGCTATGTTGAAGCATGAGATAATTGAAGCGAGAATATAGCGATCAGATTTATTATGAATGCATGTGAAACAAGATATAAATATAAGATAGATTATGGAAAAGCATGGAGGGCTAAACAGAAGGCATTAGTATCTCATTATGGTAGCTACGAGGCGTCGTACGACAACCTACCTCGTATCTGCGCAGTCCCAAGACAAGAAATCACAGCATGTATTTCAATATTCAAGAACATCTAGATGATGACCATTCTGGGTTTAAAGTCCTCAAGCGTGTTTTCTTCGCATTTGGCTGTTGTGTTCAGGCATTCAAGCATTGTCGACCAGTGTTATGTTGTGATGGGACATTTTTGACCGGAAAGTATAGAGGTACAATTATGATGACTATTGCCATGGATTCTAATGATCGGTTATTACTGTTGCATTTGCTTTCGTTGAAAGCGAGAACTATGATAGCTGGTTATGGTTCTTGGACCGAGTGAAGTGCGGTGTAGTTGAGGAGAGGCCAGACATATGCTTGATACATGACCGACACCTAGGCCTTTGCAGTGCAATAAAGACTCTGCAGGAAGATGAGGCTTATCCGTTTCATTGGCCGGACATGACAAATAGGTGGTGCATGCGTCATCTTGCCGCAAATTTTCACAAACAGTTCAAAAGCAAAAAAACCATGGTTCTATTCAAAGCTTTATGTAAGCGAGAATCAACAACGGAAATTTGATCAATTATGGGCCCTTCTCGATGAGTCGACCGAAGCTCCATCCAGAAATGACTCGACAAGCACCATCAGCAAGATCGATATTGTTGAGCCCTTGTCTTCGCTCCGTGAGTGGAAGCACCAGTTTGATTAAATCGCCGTGGAAGGAATATAAGGTGCTTTTCGCCTTTGGATTGAGAATGAGCCAAGAGAGAAGTGGGCCTTCTTGTATGACACAAATGGTGCTCGGTTTGGGGTTATGACAACTAACCTAGCCGAGGTGTACAATGGGTCATTAAGCGGTTAAGGTCCATTGCCGTTGGTTGTAATTGTGGAGGGTATAATGCATAATATAAGAGGTACTTCCATTACAGTGCATCAAAAGGCTGCATTATACGCACAAAGACACAGGGTTATTCTGACTCTATGATGACAAAATATTTAGAAGAGAAGTGTGGCGGGCGGACTACATACGGCAATCCCTACGGGAAGCGAAAGGGGAAAGTACGAGGTGTGGGTAAGGTCGAAGGACGGGTATGGTGGAACGAACATGCGCGCTGCGCATGAGGTTCATACCAGTGCAACTCAACTTGGAGATGTGTGCACATGCAAGAAACCATTGTTGTTGCGCAGGCCTTGCTCACATTTGATTGCCGTATGCGCTGCTATGCGACAGGACTTAAGTACGTACGTGTCTCATTATTTCGTTAAGGAGAGGGTTGTTGATACATGGACTGGAAATATAAATGGTTTTAGAATGTTCGGTTCATTTATTGAGGAAAGGGCACGCAGACGAATATGGATTCGGATAGCGGCCTATTCACTGCGGGAAAGAGGGGTCGACGACATACTCGGCGCATCCGTAATGAGATGGACGCGTCTCAGATCGGAGGAAGATTACGGCGATGTGGGCTGTGTAATGGAGTCGGGCATAGGAGAGACAAATGCCCACAGCGCAATGCATAATTTATTAGTTAACTCCCTAAGCTGAACTGTAAGTTAGCGTTAACTCCGCAATGCATAATATTTGTCTGCTTTATGTATGATAATTGTTTATGTTTTTATTTTTTATGATAGATTTGTTTTAAATTTTATTAACTAACATATATGTCAATGCATGTTGTATTTACATGTATGGCTGGTGGTACCCCGCAGCTGCTAGATGATAGGATAGATCATCGGCATGAGGCGCATAAGCGCGTTCAAGAGGGCACTGCGATGAACGTGTTGAGAACAAGGCATTCACGCAATGTTTGGGCGCTTGACATGAGGTGGTTCGGGAGGTACGTCATGTTAAATGGTTTAGGGAGAAAGAATTTAATTTATTGTGACATGACTAACAATCACCGCTAATAACTTGCAGGCTTGCGGCGGCTCGACTTCTGCCTTTCTGTCGGATGATGTAGAGATCCGACGCTGACGAAGCTGGGGACGAGCACCCACACGTTTCACCTGCCGTGCAGCGAGATGACATTGACACTGCAAGATGTGTCGATGTTATTGGGTCTGCCACTACGTGGGGCGGCGTTGGTACTGCACGAGCTCCCGTGAAGTCTGTTGGGTTGATGACTTGCTTGTTCGGTTCCATAATGTCTTACCGGTGCAGCAAGGCGTACACCACCCTGAGATACATGAGGGTAAGAAGCGCGGCCCTACACTGCAGTGGCTCGAGCAGTTCGAGGTATAATTTCATGCAGATCTACTGTCATTCACATTTATTACGTTTTATTGTTTATTATTGCGTGTTTACTTATGATGAATTTTTTTCCACAGTTAAACAGGATGGCTGAAGATCTGACAGACTACCAGGTTTCTCGCCACCTAGAGGCGTACTTGCTCTGGCTGTTTGGGTGGGTGATGTTCACCAACTCAAACGGTTCCTTTGTGGACGAGCGGTTCATACCAATCGCGCGTGCCATTTCAGACGGGAATTTCGAGGCAATCCCGTCTTACAGTTGGGGATCGGCGGTTCTCGCAGCCACACTGCGAGGCCTATGCCTTGGTTGTCGCCGAAATGGGGACAACTCAGTTCTCACCGGATGCCCTATGTTCGTGATGCTTTGGTCTCTTGAGCGATTCGCTATTGGGCGTCCGAAGGTGGACGCATCACCATATGGTGATGCATTTCTGATGGCCTCCGATGGATGGACCGACTGTTGGGTCTCTGTGGTGTCGGCGTGAGGTAATAACTCATATGCTTCCCGTTTCATTATTTTTCATATGTGTATAACGTGTTTTTCGTCGTTGGACGCAGCTGACTTGGGCGAGACACGCTGTGGTCTCCGTGTCGAGTGGTTTGTCGAGCACTTGACCACCTTAAGGACACGGACGTTGTTTGGGAGCCATACCCGCACAAGGTCGATGTACCCACGAGCTCCTCGAGGTCTTTCCCTCGGTGCTTTGTGGATAGTCGGCCAGGCTCACACGGCGTAAGTTGGTGTCTGACGTGTTTGTCGAGGACCACTTTCGAACCGTGTGATGCGACGATTCGGCTACTGACAGAGATTTTTCATCCGTGTGATAGGCTTCCAGATCGCGTCCACAGGTGTGTGAGATAGAAGTTTTATTTTGTTGTGCTTTACGTCGTCATATTATGTACTGTCTTATTGTAGACTGCTTTACGTTCGCAGGTACACTCGTCGTGGGGGGAACCCAGGCAATTTATCGTGGGTGCAAACGATGCAGACGTGGGTTGATCAGTGGCAGGATGCTGCCAATGACGTGTTTCCACAGAATGAACCACACTGCCCCGACAATTTCAGAGCCTACCTCCAGTGGTACACTCCACGCACCCGTGTGCGTCTTCTTCTGGTGGATGACACGCCTGATGCCGTTGAGCCGCCCACCGTGACAGATACTTATACCCCCGCGCTTGGATCTGCCCTTCACGTGGCGGTAAGCTCGTGAACACTACATTTTAATCTGCGTAATCGTTATTTTACGATCCATCGGATAAATTGATTTTTGTCTTTGTAGATTGATGAGCACCGGCATAACGTCACCGACAGCGTCAACATGATGGCAAGGATGGATAGACACGATGTCTCGTTCGGTGATTTGAAGGGTTTCATTCACCGTATCTATGATCGTGGAGTCGAGCTATCAGCGTCGTCATGCGTGGCGGTGACGATGTGCAAATGCCAGCCCGGTCAAGTTCAACTCATACGGTGGTACGCCCTACTCCTCGCAGCCCGCACCCCAGCCGTTTCTCGCCGCCTATCCGTTCGGGCCTGGACATGGGTGCCCCTGAGAGCTCGCGTGCCAAAGAGTTCGACCTTGGTGCCCCTGCGAGCTCGCGTGCCAGAGAGTTCGACCTGGGTGCCCCTGAGAGCTCGCGTGCCAGAGAGTTCGACCTGCGGCGATTCGCACCGGGTGGTCCCTCCCACGTTCGACACGGGCGTTTTGCCGCCTACGGACGCAGGGCCTACCTACTCCCAAACGGCCTTCGCGCGCCTTCGATCCACGACGACGCGGGGCGAAGCACCGTACTGCTACCGACCGTGTTTACGTCCGCTGCGCTTTCCGGAGGGTTCTCAAGTTGGGCGGAGGCCATCGGCCTTCCAGCGAGGTGACGTCGCGAGGGTACGTTATTTCATTAAACTGTTAACATATCGATTGTCATTATACTTAACTTCGTTTATTGTTATGACAGTGGTACTTGCAGCAGAAGACCTCTCGGGTATCGGCACGGGACCCTTTCAAATTTACGTCCCGGCTCGCGGCGGTGGCGGCCTTCTGCACCACCTACCCGGCTTTCGGGTTTTGGAGCCTTCGACTCAGTCCGGCGGCCAAGACGGGGCTGCAAGACTAATTCTCCGATCTTCACCACCGAGGCCCTTTGAGCACCCATCGTACACGTATTTGTTATACTCTATGTATAGGTATAATACGTACATATGCCATTTAACATGTAAGTTTGTTTTCTGTGGTCGCCGAACAGGCCACCGCGGCGAAGCTTCGATCCTTGCCCAACCCAGACGAGGACGACTTGGCGACGAGGAGACCCACCGTGGGCGAGCTTCAGTGTTGCTTGCTTGGCGGTTACCTGTTGGTCATCACAGGAATTGATGCCACGCCACAGATGGTGGGCGCTTGCGCGTGAGACGCACCCACTGGCGTTTCAGCCCATCGGGCCGTAGGCTACCCGGGCCCATCAAAAGGGGCCGTCATTAGCTTCGTTTAGGTTCCGCTCTGAGACTTCATGTATCTGTATCTTATTATCATTTCCGTGCTGTCAAACTATCGTTCTAATTTATGCGAAATATTTCAATCCTCCTTGACGACATTCAAAGTAGTGCGAATTTCAATCCCACACCCTTTCTCTCTCCGTCGGTGTTCAATACTTCCCGAAAGCCCCACGTGACACTGCGGCTCAAAAACGACGTGACAACACAACTACGCACAAGCTGGAAACCACTGAAATATATAGCGATGTGACAACACGAACATGACAACCTGGTCCAATAGTGCTTCCAAACACGATGTGACAGCACCACGAAGCAAAAGCAACTGCATTTTTCTATAAATCACGCACCCGATGACAACGAACCTCGCGCCGCATAAACACACGCAACAGATATCTCGTTCTCAAAACACTCATCCCTTGCACTGCCACTGTATCTTCAGAAGATTGTGAGGTAGCCTCTTCTTTTTATCCGTTTAATTATGACTATATTTTCAAATTTTATTATGTTCACACTGTTTACATATGTGTTGTTCGGGGTTTATCTTCCTCTTTATGTATAGTACATGGATAGCATGCATACTACTACTCGTCCATTCGTGCCACCTAGATGGTGGCTTTCATACGGTCCAGGAGTTGAAGCACATGCATCCTCCGAAGATTTGCCGGTCGTATCGAGAGCTCACTACAATTCAAATCTGACGATGCTTAGAGATCCCGAGTTCTATAGAGGATGGCCAAAGTGCCTCCACGGGGTCGACACGGTCGTGCAGATTTTTGATCTTGTTTCAGATGGTTTTACAGGCCGTAGATTTTACCGATGTCCCATGTTTCAGGTGCGTATACCATCAAAATTAACCTTATTACGTTACAAAAATGTTATTAACAATATACTGGATTTTTCGCAGACACAGGATTGTGGCTTTGCAAAATGGATGGATGATCCATACCCCATGGCTGCATCTACATACATAGACTATCTACACGGAAGAATACAACAGTTACAACATCGAGTAAATGGTCTATTGAGTGTGCAAGAGAGAGTGGGAGCGAATGGGATTAGTTTTTGACCCACAATTTGAGGTGAACCCCCCATGCACCAATTTTAAATGCCTTTGTGGATGTCACTACCCCGACAGTCGACGAATTTATGCGCTACAAGCGAAAGAAATTTGAAGGAGTACGGGCACCTCGAAGACCCAGACTTCGTACAAAACCAGTCATGCAGTACTCGATGTTGTATTTGTCTATGTCATTTTCTAGATCAATTGTCTTAAATTCACACGTACTTGCATTTTGATTAAATTCACGCGTACTTGTATTTCGATCGAACTCACAAAAAACGGAGGATCATTTTACCTTTTGCTGTCATGTCCGGTTGTCACCGTTAAGTTTATGGTTTTCATAACCAGTAATTAACATAATAAATCATTATGATTAACATGTTGCATGAAAGGATATCGACCGAGCATTTTTTTAAAATGTTAAATGATACATTTCACTTAAACAAGTGAACAATCTATTGCGTGCTTCGAGGATATTTTCCCTTCCTTAGTGCTTCAGCTGAAGCACCTGCTGCTTCACGAGCTCTTGCCGCCCTATGTCGCTTGGCCTCACGTTCAGCCTCACGAGCACGGGCTTGGCGCTCATGTTCCGCTGAGCCTCTCGGCCGCACGCCCACGTTGTTTCGTAGTTCGATCTCCTCTCTGGCGCCTCTCTTCCTCAGCGGCACGCCTCTGATCATACTCGCGCCCAGATTCATCAATCCTCATGTGTAGCGCGAGATCCTCCTTCATCTCTTGCGTCTGTTCCATGTCGAGATACTGCACGAACTCGCATAACGGAGGCTAACAATTTTAAAAACATCAGATCAATGTGTTCAAAAATATGTAATCCGACAACGATGGCCAAAATAAAGTAATCTCACCGGGCATTTCCCTTTCCGCCGCATCTCTTTAGTCGGATCAAACGCAAGGTTTGCGCATGACCAGTACCTACGTCCGAAGGTGTATGACAGTTCGTATGACTTACTCAAACGACAGGGATCCCCACACAAACATTTTACCACATCTACGCCGAACGGGATGTATGTTGGCAGAGACTCGGACGGTGCCTGCGGGAACGCCATACCCTCGAACACTAAATTTAAAAAACAGTCACTTCTTCCTATTGTTTTCAAATTTCACTGCGCAAATATATTGCCTGCAATCGACCAGCGAGTGATCACCTATTTATAGCCGAGTACAGTGCTCACCTCCTTCCTGGCTGGCAGGCACAATGTGATGGCGTTGTGGCAGGCAAGATGTGATAGCGCTTTAAATCGTCTCGGAATGTGGAGCGGAAAAGAAATCGCGGTGAATGCGGACGACAGCGGGAAGGAATCCGAGGTGAATGACGAAGAAAACGAGGCGGTGTCGGTTGGGGTCTGGGTGTCGGGCGGGGCCTAGCCCCTTGGCGCCCTGGCGGGGGGCGCCTAGGCTTGGCGCTGTGGGCGGAGGCGCCTAGGTGGGCGCTCCGGGCGGGGGCGCCAAGGGCTTGGCGCTATGGTGGGGCGCCTAGGGCTTGGCGCCTGGTGGGTGCCTAGGTGCTTGGCGCCCTGAGCGGGGGCGCCCTCGCTTGCTTGGCGCCCTGGGCGAGGGCGTCTAGAAGCATTTTTGCATTTGCGTCGAAACCTTAGTCATTTTTTTGTTTGCGTGGTTTTTTATGGACAAACAGTAAAAATTTTCTTGCATCGCGGCCCCAGAATCCTACGCCACGATATACACAAATTGTGAAACCCCTATCTCTACGATGACAAGTGCAATTCCAATCCTGCCCTGCTCCTGCGGCCCCTCGGCGACGCCGCCGCCGCGGTCACCTCGCCGTCCCACAGCCTCACGACGCTGCCGTCGAGCGCCGTCATGTCGAGGTGACGGTACCAACCCAGGTCGCCCCTCCGCCTCACCGCCATCTCCCTCTCCTCCCACGCCGCCGCCGCCGCCGCCACCGACCTCCTCGCCTTCGACCTCGCCGGCGCGCTCCGTCTCAGCACCGTCTCCCCCTCGCAGTCGTCGTCGTCATCCCTGGGCGCGTATCCCCTGACGCCGTCCACCACGCCGTCGTCGCCGCCGGCTCCCGTGCCGCCGTAGTACGCCGTGAAGCGCACCTTGGACGGCGTGCTCGGCTCGCTGGGGGACGGCGGCTCCGCCGCCGGCTCAGCAGCCAGGGCGAGACGCCGCGGCTCGTCGACGGCAGGCGATGGCGGAGGCCCCTCCTGCTCGTCTTCTCCCACCACGAGGGCGCTGCGGGCGCCGGATTCCGGTCTGCCGGTGCCGGAGGAGCCGACCGCGCGGATGCGCCAGAGGCCAACGGCGGCGGCGAGGGCGGCGACGAGCCAGGCGCAGAGCGAGCCGACCGCGGCGGCCGCGGCGGGGAGGGAGTAGAGGCGGAGCGCGATGGCTTCCACCGGCACCATGTCGAGGAGCTCCATTTCCCGGGTGGTGGCGGTGGTGGGGAAGCTCCGGCGGTTGTCCAAGGGAGGAGGTCGCCGGCCGGTGGGTTTGGTGGTGGCGCGACCGGGAGGGTGAGCTTGGTGGGAAGTGTATGTATATATAGGTGGCGGAGTGGAAATGAAGGCATTTCGAGCCGCCTGGAACTAGTATGTCATTAGCTACTGGGGCGAGCATTTCTTTTGATAAAAAAATAAAGAATTAAGAGATTACAAAATACGCTTCTGCGGTTGCTCATAGCCGCAGCTCATATAAAAGTTATTGAAGGACTACATCTGGAGATCATTTGGATGAACGAAAAACACGGTTGTTGCGCTCGAACCATAGATGCCAAATGGTGCCGATATCAATGGAAATGGTCGCTTTTGGGTTGGCACCCTGGGCAGCATCGATTTTCCACCAAAGCGGTAGCTTGGATTTTTATTGACAGCATGACAGGTGCAGCGAGGAAAGTCCAAGCGAAGCGACAAGGCGCGTCCAGATAAAGGAGCTAAAGTTGCATTTCAAAAAGGGGTGTTCTGCAGTTTCTAAGTTCCTCAGGCAGAGGGGCGGGCATTTTCGCCTTTTGCAATTTAGTACAATTTTTTTTTGTTTTATAGTATAATGGTAAGTAGGAGTTGCAGAGTTATCTTGTTTAAAAAACCAATTGTAGTTATCTAAAACCACGAGTTGTGATTTCCACGTATACGTAGAGTTCCATCCCTTACATATATGTGGGATCCACTGGAGATGAGATTTATGTCGATGCTTTGATGTGTACATGTAATTTGTATGTACATATGAGCTTAATTTCTCGAAACACTGTACAAATATTAAAACACATATGTATGCCAATTACCACTTGGCAATTGAGTACTAAACTCCTGATTATTCTTTGTGAAGGTTTAGAATCTGTTTGCAAAGTAGGAAATTTATAATAAAAGAAGTATAAAAATTCGTACAGGAATAGAAAAAAAAATCTCACATTTCTAACAAGTCCGTGGAGGGCGGTGCACTCAGAAAAAAAATATATAGGAAAAAGCAATAGTTGAGGTGCATATCTGTATACGGGGGAGGGGCTTCTAGCTTGTAAACGCAATGGTTAGGCGAAGATCCTACGGAGACGGCATCGGCGGGGCATCCAGCAGAGAGATGCTGGGAATCGAGGCCGGGAGATGCCGGGTACGAACGACACCGCTACAGGGGAAGGGGATAGATTTCTGGCCAGCGTGGGGACACGTGGATGGCCAGGATTCCCCGATCTCGTGGGCCTGACCGCCTGAGATATCGATCTACTTGTTGGTGGTTCCTGCGGGCTAGCTCCATATCTATCTGGCCATCTCGATCGGTCGTGGGATGAATCTCTTGGCGAGTGGCGTGCGTGCTCGGAGTCATCTGGTCGGTTCATTTCGGAGTTCATGCATGGCCGGCCCTTGTATCAATGGTGAGACAGAGACCTCCACGCAGTAAATAGCAGGCAAATGATCTCCCGGCCGGGGACGTCCGTCCGTCCAGTAGTACCACTAGTTCGCGGGCTTGAAGCGGAGCGTGCTCGTGCGGCCTCCGGCCCCGTACGTCGCGGGGTTTGGAGTGATCCCGCGGTACGAGTACGACGGCAGGCACGCGCTCGTGCACTGGTTATGCTCCATCCACGGCCGCGCGCTGAGCGCAGCCGGAATATACTCCTGCCTTTTTGGCTCTGTTTGTTTCAGATTAATGTTGAGTTGTATTTTACTGTAGTAAATTTGAGATCCACTCGAAAGACGTTTTAAAATTTTTTAAAAATTATGAAAAAAATATTTTATGAACTTTAAGAAGAACTATTTAAAACACCATAAAAATAACCACAAAATATTACAACATTTGGGCTATACAAAAATAACAAATTTTCATTTAATTTAATTTAATTTAATTTAATTTATCATGTAATAAGGCGTATTTTAAGGTCTCGTTCTTTTTAGCTTATCGTACTTTGGGTATTACTGTAGCAAATTTTGTTATTTTTATATAGCCTATATGTTGTGATAATTCGTAACGATTTTTTCGTGGCTTTTAGTAGTCCTTCCAAAGATCTAAAACTATTTTTAATTATTTTTTTTGTGGCTTTTAGTAGTCCTTCCAAAGATCTAAAACTATTTTTAATTACTTTTTTATAATCTTTAAACCTCTTTTCGAGTGCTCTCAAATTTGCTACTTTTTTAATAATCTTTAAACCTTTTTTCGGGTACTCTCAAATTTGCTACAGTAATACGCCAACGCAACGATATGCTGAAAAGAGACCTAACTCTAAAAAACCTCAAACACTATTAATTTTAAACAACAATTAGTTGAATTAAATGCATCTTTAGTGTATAAAAGTTATATCAACATGTTTGCATTTTAAATTACATTGAATATGATGTAATATTGTAGCAATCAACAATATATAATAAGAGAAACTAACGGTCAAAATTTATCCCCGAAAACTTTTATCAAGTCGAAATACGTCTTATAGGATGGAAAGGAGGTAGTATATACGACCCTGTTTTGGTGTAGCGGAGAGCACCACTCATAATGGAACATCGAGTTTGGTAATTGTTGAGGGAGCTAAACCGACTAATTAGGAAGAGGGATTAAGATGGGCTACTGGACTTTTGGTTTAAGTGAAGAGGAGATGATGGATAAGATCTACAACGACTAATTTGGGGCGCGCGAGAGTTTTCACCGGCCGGCTCAGAAGTATTTCAGACTTACTAATTTAAATCCTTGTGAGGGAAAAAAACTCCCCACCCCTCTATCACTGCTTGACCTAGCGGCGATAGGTTTTTCTCCGTCTCTAATGTGGAATTTGTTAATAGGGAACGGGTCCATTACCATCGCTAGATACAAGGCATGCAGATGGATTAGTGTTCACCCTGGGATTAAATTTAGATGAACTAAGCGTTTACCATTCGGCTCATGGGTGTCCACTTCGGTCTAATTAATTATAGAATTAGATTTATTTGCAAACGAGCGGAATCCAAGCCTGTGTGATATGCGTGGTATGAGACGGTAAAGTTTAGTTGCATTTCTACCACCTATACAGCACTGGTAAACAACTAAATGTGCATCGATCGTGAAACAGCGGCGTTGCCCGCGCGAGTGCATGGCGACCTCGTCTTGCGAATTTGCGAGCGCCGGCCACCTTGGTATACAGTGTATATGTGACTGCCCGCGTCCTCGTCCCCGGCCCATACAGTCGCTTTTCACGCCGAAACGTACTGGTGAGTCCACGTTAAATTATACGGTTTTGCTCCTTTGTAGGCGCCTGCGTTTGGGAAAAAACGCCGTCGCCCCGCGCCGCGTCGTCTCCAACTCCGGCCGCCGTCGTCTTGGTTAGGAGGAGGAGGAAGGAGAGCCTACTCGACGCCGTCGCCCTCGCCCTCGCCGCCGTCGAGCTCGCCGCCACCGTTTCGGGTTAGGGTTAGGGAACATTTGGGTTCCTCCGGGTCTAGAGGGAGGTCGGGCGGCGGTTCGGCGATGAGTGGGGGTTCGTCGAAGCGGTGGCGCCCGCCCGAGCCGGGGAGGTGGCGGGTGGGCGGCGTCGGTGGGGACCACGCCGTCCCGTCCGTTAGGGTGGGCGGGTGGCACGGCGGCGGCTGGCAGGAGGCGGGCGAGGCCGGCGGCGTGGCACCGCCGCCGGCCAGGGGTGGTGGTGGGCGTGGGCGAGGTGGTGGGCGGAGGCGGACGCGCAGTGAGGAAGCGAGGGCGAGGCGGACGCGGGCGGGCCGAGACGCGGAGTGGAGGCCGAGCGATGATGGTGGGGCGGCGAGGCGGCGCTCGCGCCGGAGATGGAGAAGGCGGTGGAAACAGAGGAGGATGGCGGCGCCTGCGTTTTCCTCTAAACGCAGGCGCCTACGCTAAAGCCGTTCCCTAAATTATAAGTACGCGACTGTGACAATGGTCCGTTCCTACCTGCATGCATTCGGTATTTCGGTAGCTCTGGGGTCGACAAGCTACCAGACCACTCTGATAGACATTATCTTTCCCCTTTAACTCCATGAGCATACATGCATCACAATTCACACCATTTTTCAGCACGCACGGGCATTAAATCATTGGGTGGAAGGCTAAGACATGCATGGCTGTTTGAGTTTGGCTTAGGCATAAGTAAGCATTAGCGTAGAAAACGCTACCCCTCGTTGTTAATTACCATCAGCGATTATAGGACATTAATGATTTTTTAGAACGTACGGACCACGTCTAAATAGAGGGATTAAGACTGCCGATACAGAGATGCTCAATGGTTTGGGGGTTGTTGTTGCAAAGGACGCATACAACGTTGTAAGGCCATCCCTTGCGAATCAGGGGATGTTTGGTTGCAAGCCGCAACCTGCCGCGCCCCGACTGCGGCTCGCCACGCTAACGTAGGCCTCTGTTTGGTTAGTTGCCCCGACTGCGGCTCGCCATGGCTCGCTGGCTCATCTCCAGTTCATTTTTTTTGCCACGACGTGCCTAAGCTGCGGCGCTAAAATCGACCGCCTCACTTGCGGCGCGGCCGCACCTGCGGCGTGGCGGGCCTCGGCAGCAAGCAAACAGCCCCTCAGTACGTCAGATGTGTTAATTTGGTGTAAGCAAATATTGTAGGCTGCCTTGGCTGAATAGCTGCCATCAAGTGTGAAACTTCCGTAACAACATCATGCACCCCTAGGTAAGAGCTCGCGATGAATTGGATTTTGACATAAAGGAGGAGGATTTCCTACAGGTGGACGGTGTGGCCGTTAAGCAGGAAAGCCACCCACATGTTGAGGTGGAGGGCTTAGCCACTGTCAATTTGTTGCAATTTTTCATTCCCTTCTTCAATTCTCACCAACCAAAACCAACCAATTTAAGTAGGGCTTGGAGCCGGCGGAGCTTTCGAATGGGATGAGAAGGGGCTCGAGGTCATGGACAGCATCGGCGCACGGTGTCAGCGGCTGCGGCCTCGTGCATGGCACGGCAGGCGCCAGGCGGTCGCCGCTGTGGCGAGGACCCCAGCTCCACCAACTCGTTGGCGGCACCGAGTGCTGTAAATTCCTATCAGTCTTGGACTAATTGCGGACTTTTCAAGTCTAATGGAGAATTACCATCAATAGGGATGGCAATGGGTTTTGATTCTTCGGGTCCAACCTCCATGGACCCAAACCGAGGACCCAAGAGTCGAACTCAAACCCAGACCCATCGAGTCTATCTAGACCCAAAAATTTATAAAAACACCAAATACCATTTCAGAATCAGCAGCAAATATACATTACAACCATGTCACATATATAACATTTAGTTGCATTCCAAGAGCATATAAGCACAAAAATTAACTAGCCGTCCAATTGGATACAACACAAATAATCAAATATAAGCTAACACAAATATAATCTACTCCAGCAGCCACAACTAAAAGATTTAAACACAAGGCAACAAGCAACTTTTGATCCAGCAGCACACACATTTAATTAGGCTCACATGTCAGTGGGTCTAAAGTTAGACCCAGACCCAGACCTGGAGCCAGAGCCAGAGCCAGACCCGAATTTTCATACCCATGGGTCCATTCTTGTACCCAGATCCAGACCCATGGGTATTATTGTCATCCCTAACCATCACATGATGTCGGCATGGAAACTTGAAAGAAAATAACTAGACAGTTTTAGGAAATCCATCGATTAATCTTCACAAATATACATATAAAATATATGAAAACTTGATGAACATTTAAAAAGAACTATTGAAACTTAATAAAGGTATTGGTGAACCTTGTCTAACTAGTAATAAAACTTGAAAAGTATAAATAAAAGTTGTAAAATGTACCGATAAACTTCACAAATGTACATGTAAAACTTGGTTTTTCTAAAGTTTCATGTAAAAACAAAGAACCTCCTATGCATATAAGAAAGTTCTATGAGCATAAACATAAAGTTAAACAGTTCTATGAGAATAAACATACAGTTAAACAGTTCTATGAGAATAAACATAAAGTTAAATAGGGAAAAAACCAAAATTGATGCGTATTCGAGTCATAGGAACTGCTAGTAATCAGCGATAAGCTCATATTGGTGATGTTATTGTTGCTGTAATCAAAGACACAGTACCTCAAATGGCTCTAGAAAGATCTGAGGTAATTTGAGCTGTAATTGTACATACATGTAAAGAATTCAAATGCGAAGACGGTATAACAATACGCTATGATGACAATGTCGCCGTTATCATTGATCAAAAAGGGAACCCAAAAGGAACTCGAGTTTTTGGCGCGATCACCGAAGAATTGAGAGAATTGAATTTTATTAAAATAGTTTCATTAGCTCAAAGACACAGTGCCCCAAATGCCTCTAGAAAGATCCGAAGTAATTCGAGCTGTAATTGTACGTACATGTAAAGAATTCAAATGCGAAGACGGTATAATAATACGCTATGATGATAATGCCACCGTTACCATTGATCAAAAAGGGAACTCTAAAGGAACTCGAGTTTTTGGCGCGATCATCGAAGAATTGAGAGAATTCAATTTTACTAAAATAGTTTCATTAGCTCCTAAAGTATTATAAAAAAACAAAGGTTCACGCATATATTTGTAAGGTACTACATCTCGATGCAAATGAGAAAGTTTCACGAGAACAAACCATAAGTTTGAGTAGATAGCAACTAAGTTTCACATGTGTATTGCTGATGCTACACAGAAAAATAGGAATAGCCCTCTCATTGCAAATAAAAAAGTTTCACGAGAAGAAACACAAAATTCATCAAAGAAATTCACACGTATATTTCGAAGGTTACATGCCAAAATGGATGAAAAACCTACTAACCATCTTCTCTAGATTATGTTGGCTCTCATGCCGTGCTCGTCTGATCCGGCCACCAAAATCACCTCCTCCACGCTAGACCCAAGTGGTTGTT
Organism: Raddia guianensis; assembly: GCA_036346415.1. Lineage (NCBI taxonomy): Eukaryota > Viridiplantae > Streptophyta > Magnoliopsida > Poales > Poaceae > Raddia > Raddia guianensis. The sequence goes on along the minus strand of CM070542.1, from coordinate 31,174,132 downwards.
GATCCAATTCCCTTGGAGCTCCAGCATGGCCACATGTCTAAGATTGCTCCCACCCAGGGCCGTTCCTAGAGCAGGCCAACAGGGGCGACCGCTCTAGGCCCAAGATTTCGGGGGGCCCCGACCTACCTAGCGCCTAGTAGTAGGATTCAGGAGGCAAGACATGGACAACAACTCATCAAGCTTCTCTCTCTCTCTCTCTCTCTCTCTCTCTCTATACTTCAAGAGATCAGGTTGTTTTGTTATTTAACTCGCAATCCCTAATCTCTACTTGCAAATATATTTTTCTAATGGCTATTTGCTTATATCTAGACATTTTCCTGGTAGCCAACAAAAGAAAAAGGTAGATTATTTTTTGGAAATACAATGAGGAGCAATTAATTAGTTTTTTATGTCTAATGTAGACTTCGCTCAAAATTTTAAGAATTTAGTGACTGTTTGAGTAGAAGCAGAACATCCTAATTTAGAACATATTATGCTACCTATAATTTTTTTAAAAAATTGATTTACACTTTAGAAATAGGCTAAAATATAGGGCCCTAATTTATTCTTCGCCCCGGGCCCCAAAACATTAGGAACGGCCCTGCTCCCACCCTCCCACAGCATAGTTTGATAGAACAACCTAGGAGACAGGAGGGAAATGGATAGAGGAAGGAGCTGGCTACCGGCGCCGCGGCCGACGGCCGAGTGCGCACGCAACAAAATCACGACCAGTGGAGGCAGCAAGTAGAGCAGTGCGCGCTGCGCGGTGAGTAAAAATTGTAGGGAATCGGTGCTTTTTCCATCCATGGCCCAGTCCATAAGCAGTTCAGGTAAAAAAAAATGACCACATGGGACCCATGCACATGAGTGGGCGCTGTGGGGCAGAGTTTTCCTTCATTAAAACCATATAATCACATTATTACCAATACGGGAACTACTATGTATGTTAATCATAACGCGCGCTCTCTTGCACACTTGCATGCAAAAGAACGAATGGGAAATTTTATATATACCACTAGGAAGTTATGTAAAATCATATTTGCTGCAGTATAATCAGATATATCTACTATTCCGTATATAATTAAAATAGGGTTCAATAGAGTTAATTAAGGTCAATGAGAACCATGTTATTATCGTACACGAACAGATTCCAACAATCCTTCTCTTGTCTTCGAGACAAGCGTGTTGAAATAAGTATCTTTGATACGGCAGCCTGCGAGATAACATGTACTGGCTTATGCGTGCAAAGTACAACTATGTTCGTCAAAACTCCACAGCAACCGAATGAGCATATTTGATTTCCTTGTATACGTCAAACTAATTTGGGTCACAAAAGGTATAAAAAAGGGTATAGGGTTAAACATGTCCTAACGGGTTTGAGTCTGGAGCAAGTTTTAGCTCGGGTATAATACAGCGTCAGACTCAAGCAGCATCAGTGTCCTCTGTAGACTTCTTATATTCAGGCTTGAGCTCATGCGTTCATAGTACAGCGTCAGACTTCAAGTAGCATCAGTGTCCTCTGTAGACTTCTTATATTCAGGCTTGAGCTCATGCGTTCCTTGATTTGGCCCTCGCTTGTTGTAAAGGCAAAGACCATTCAGTATCTCCTTCAGGAATTGCTGCATTGAATCAAGTGTGACTGTTTGCTAAGTGTTGAGTTGGATTTAAGAAAATGCATCCCTGTCATGGGGAACCAACTTTTTTCTCAAAAAAATGCTCTTCCCCTAGAGCAGAAATAAGTTGAGAAAAATACCTCTGGTTGATCAGTTTCTTGTATTAGCTGCTTTAGTGACCAATTAGGCTGCCTCTCAAAAAGCTTGAATAGAATATTTTCCACCTCCCCACGATCCCTTCGTGTTCTTTTCATGTCCGAAGGCTTTGCTGGTATTGGCTTCTTCTTCTCCTGGTAAGAAAGAAAAATTACAGTTAATGATACTCTTTATGCATGGTCACGAGACGATATGATGAAAATTTTTAAAAGAAGGGTTGATTAAAATATGTATTCCAAGAACATTTTATGCCAAAATAGGTAATTGCTGAGAACAAAAGTGTATTTATAAGACATCCTGATTTCAAAAAATAGTATCAATATACTACCTTTGGACCAGAAGGCACCAGACCAACGATGCCAGGCATTGGCCTCATGCCCATTCCATGGTCATCCTTAAGTTCCTACAGATAATGAAGAATCAAATTTTTAGGATGTTGTTAAAGAAGAAGACAAATAAATGGTTAAATCATCTTAAAACTCTCACCTGCACTTGTCTAGTTTTAACCTTCGACTTTTCAGTCCTCATACGGCATAACTTTCCATAATCCACAAGATTTTCTCTGTGTGGTTCCATGGCAAATTTGTGCTCAACCTTCCCTTCTAATGCAAGGTTCCCTGTAATAAGTAGGGATCATAAATCGTCACTATGTGATACAAAACACAAATAACCACTATGTTGTTTGGAATAAACAGTTTGCATTGAGATTGCCTACGTAAATAGGCAAAATAAATTTTCCAACAGTGATTCAATAACTGATCCATTCTCATCCTGGATAGATCCATCTTATTGTGATAGAATTAAAAAGAAATAAATAAGCTATAGATGATGTAACAAGAATATCCATTTTCATTGCCATTCCAAAACTTAGAACAATTTATTCATTTTAAAAAAACAAAGTAGATATGTAAGGAATAGAGAAATTTCCCATGGAAATAGGTACCATCCTTGGCAAAATCCATCTTATTGTGATAGAAACAAGCTATAATGAAACAAGAATAACCATTGTCATTCAATGAATTCCAACAATTTCATTCATTTTGGATAATTATAAAGTGGATATGTGCGGAATAGAGAAATTCCAGCCACCTAAGTAAATAACTGTAACAAATAAAAGACACCCATTGAAACATATAAATAGAATTAGATAATAATTAAGATAAAGATTGGATGGATGGAAAGTCCAAAATTAGACCAATTCACTTCCATCTGTTTGAACAATAAATAAGTGCTTCTGAGTCTCATCCTTTATAAATGATAGCTTAGTTGGTCAGTGATCAATTAATCTAAAAAAAACACTCTTACTTGTGGTATGGAAAAGATAAATTGCTTCTACTTTTTAATACAAAAATGTGATCCTGATCCAAATATAAGCCACATAATGTAGCTCTGGTAATACCAGTTCATTATGGTGCATATGATGTGTCATGGAGAAGATTAAGCAGAACTACAAGGCCGTTCTCGAGCTGTAACATATCTGATTTTCTATGTATGTTGGCAAGATAACGCACTTGGAAAACTAGATTCTTCGACTTATTGATCCCGGTTTTAAAAAATCTTGAAGCAACTAATGAAAGTTTTTTTAAAAAATAGGAACTAAGCAGAACATCTTCTCAAATTCACCTCCACAAGCTCTCAAAATTCAATCATTTTTGCATGCTAAGTGGGCAAGGGGCTCTCCGTATCCGAGCCGCTCCTTATGGATCTGAAGGTCCAGATCTAAAGTTAACATGTTTGCACCAAATGGATATTAGCACTATACATGTTGTCTTTAAGATTTGACTAGATAAAATAAGAAACTGTATGAAAAAATTGGAGGAACAATAAAAGTAGTACAGCTAAACATTGGTTATTGTACTTCAGTAACAGATGCTTCATGGTAACAGACATAATGAAGCAAAAGCCCAATAGATACTTTAGTGCTTTTTTCTACTCACAAATGGAATTTGATCTATAGCATGATCATGTAATGTACTAACATAAGTTTTAGTGCTATCCTCTACATTTAGATATATAGCTCATTATATACAATCAAAATATGGACCATACCAATAGTCCGAGATAATTGGGGCCTTACAAAAAAGGACTTTAAAGTAACTAAATGACCTCACTTCCCAGTTCTATCATGAATAGGGCCACCAAGGTCTAGGAGTGGAATTTCACCCAAAGCAAAGGTCTAGGAATGGAATATTAGATATTAATTCCAAGACAATATTTGCTTTCATATTAGAGAGCAAAAGCTTACAGCCTTACAGGTAAAACAAAACATTGTTTATTGATCACTTACAATAACAATGGATTCCATCAATGTCTAAAGAAAAATGAACACATAAGAGAGAGAGAGATACATGTGAAAACCATAAAGAACGTGAAACACTGGATGGTTCCTACCTTTGTCAGACTCAGAAAAAATACACATTGGCACAAAATCCTTGTACTTCAAAGAATAACTCTTTGGTATATTGCCATTGTCCGTTTGCGCCATCTCCATCTTGAACTGTTTTTTTAAAACAAAAACTATGTAAACAACATAGATACCATAATAAGAGCGTCGAGAAGAACGCTCTTATACATTTTTACTGAACAGGGATGCCTTAGAGCTACTGAAAAGGTTGGGAGACATGCACATAAAGAGGACATGGATAGGGGTATTACATGTAAAGAAAAATACAAATTCCAGACAGTACTGATCGAGCATTGTTAACCACCAAGGATAGCATAAGCTTGTGAACCTCACAATACAACATAATCGGACACATGAAGTTAATTATAGAGTTATATTCTAAATGTTTTTAAAGTTTGTTTCAGTCTAGAAGGCTGAAGCAGGTGTCGTTTTATGCTCAAAATTCCACAGGCTTTTCTTCTAGGAACTGTCGCAAGGGTTGTGTTCATCATTCATAGAAGAAGAACTATACCTGGAAATTTCTGCACCAACACCCATATTCTACATACCAAGGGCCCAATTCTCTGGTTATATTTGCTTGAATTTTATATGAGTTAAAGTTGCAAAAGGGCAATGTATTCCTGATGGAACTTTTGAGTTTGAGGTGATACTAGGATGAAACATACAGTACAAACTGCAGAGAATAGATATTAAAGGACCAACAGCAACCGAAGAAAAATAGTAACACAAGTTACACGACCGATGGCCAACATAATTCGCCATTTAGAGATGCAATCATGCTAGGTGGGCGGTGGGCTCGACCATGGTTGTTGAGGCGTCCATTAAACGGCGCTTAATCGTCGCTTAAGCGGTAAAGAGGTTTAGCCTGGACGCCTCGTCGAACGCCTTAGAAATTTAGCCTATGGCGTCCTTAAGGCGTCGAGTATGGCGTCTAGGGCGTCCTCTTGGACACCATGACGGGTGAGGAGGGCGCCATACATGGAGGTGAGGTAGGGATGATTAATAATCCCGAAATACATACCCTAGCTGTCGTGGCTGCAAAAGAAACGAGGAGTGGAGAGCTAGTCGACGTCCACCGCTCGCCAGTTGCCGTCTGCCGTCCACCGCCCACTGCCGCCGCCGGCACGGCCAGCAACGGGTTCGCCATCTCCCTCCCTCCTCTTATTCCTTCCCTTCTCCGACCGAGCCGCAGCCCCTTCTCCGATCTGCGCCCGCCACCGCCCGATCTGCGCTGCCGGCCACGCCGCGCCGCCGCCTAGTGTGTCCACCTAAGCTGAGCCGCCATGCCACTCTGCTGTGACATTGAGCGAGCTGTGTGCGGTGTGCGTGTGTGAGCTGTGTAGCTAACTGCTAGTGTTAAGTGGTAAAGTGTGTGCTGCACTGCTGCAATGTGGTCTTGGGCTTGTAGTGCTACTGCTGCTGTAGTGGTGTGTTGGGCTTGTAGTGCTGTTGGCTGCTGTTATTTGCTAATACTATGTAGTGTAGTGTTGCACTGCTGCTGCTACTATCTGCTATAATGTGTAGTGCTATTACTATTGTGCAGGGCAAGCGGTGGACTAAATCTATCTTTTTATGTGGTGTGAACTATCTTATTATGTTGTAAGTTTGGTTGCTTTTATTCGACTTATGTATCTGTGAGGGCGCCTCGCTTTACGCCTTAAGCGCTTTAAAGGTAAAAAGGTCCTAGCACGCCGCAGGTCGCTTTACCGCCTTAACAACCATGGGCTCGACTCTAGGCTGAGTTGGCGGCATAGCACTGCAGTATATTTTGGTGCTTGCAACTTTTTTAGTTTTTCTTGTATTTACTTCTTTAATGGAATGGAAGAGATCCTGCCCTATTGCTTTTTTTTTTTTTGCAATTTAGAAAAGGAACGATCCTAACAGGGACTATCAGACATTATTGTTTCATTGTTCAGGATGACCACAATCACAAAAGGAAATCCAACCATTAAACTGCGTATTCCATTATTAATCACTAGAGCAGACTGACAGCTCAAAGATACTCTATATAGCCTTCCGCAGAAAAACCCTAGCTCCATCAAACCCTAGCCGCATGTTAAGAAAATCAATAATCCCATCCCGACAGGTCAAGCAGCGTTGCTCTAGAATGCAGATACGGGCCTATCCAGCAAGCCATGGAACAGGAGCTAACAGCGAGGCTAGAGAAGAGCAGAGCAGAGGGAGGCTTGCCTGGAGAGACTGGTCCTCGGAGCAGAGCGGGTCGAGGGAGACGACGACCTTGGCGACGATGGGGTTAGGGTTAGGGTTTCCGTTGGGGCTGGGATTGGGGTTGGTGCCGCCGGCGTCGGAGGGGGAGGAGGCAGCCTCCTGCCAGGCGCGGGAGACGACGGTCGGGCACTTCATGAGCCACACGCGGCGGTCGGCCCGTTCCGTCTCCAGGTGCGTCGCCTCCTCGTCCATTGCCGCCGGTTGGTGTTACTCCGGCGAGTGGTTCCTCGAGAGCTCGCGTCTTCTGCGCTGGGATCGGCAGCCTGGTTGGAGCCTTGGAGGGAACAGGAAAAGGAGGCAGGATTTTGGAGTTTGAGAGGATGTCGTCGGTTTCTCCAGAATAATCCCAGGAAGGTGTTCCAGAAAAATCCCAGGAGGTTGTAAAACAATGTACTTTTGCTTTGGTGACTATTATTAAATCAACTATAATGTGTTTTTCAGTTCATACAACCTTCCCAGTGTAAACGTGTCTAGTAATTAATTCACTTTTTTCTATTTACAAGCCTATAGAAACTATCTAACATCCTCTTTGAAGATTTACTGAATGATTTACTGCTTTTCATTCTTTTTTAGATAAAGATAGATCATCTCTTATATATAATAAAAGATCTTGCTCTTTCACCACCGTCCGCCTCAGCAGTCCATTTAGGTGATAATTATAGAAATGGTCAATATCATTGTATTAGGAGTGAACTTATACTCAATTCATTATAATGGTTGAGATATATAATATCTATAGCATGTCATCCCGAGTGACATGTATCCTCTATCGTTAAGGCAGAGAAGCTGTAGTTGGACTGTGAGGGCAAAAGGAGAGGAGATAGAGGAAAGAAATGAGAGGCACTAGATAGGATTTGGATGGCTAAATAGAGCAAAGGCAACTACTATTTTTAGACTATACCAATATGCTATGTATAGTGGTGGTATGTGAGGTCGTTTGCAACAGTGACTTTTTCGAGACTAAATTTGGGGGTGGGGGAGGGGGGGAGGGTTAGTTCAAAAGTTGTGGCTTAGGGAATCATGCGTTTGCCGTAGTTGTTGTGTGTGACGATGGTCTTTGACAAAAAAATTTCTATTTTTTTCCTCCGCCAAATAACTCTTGACGGACCTTTGTGTTGTGATTACTTTGGTCGATATTTATCTTTCTAATCTATTCTTGATCGAGTTGGAAGAAAGAGAATGAGATAATGGAGACAGGTTTCGACGACTTTGTTCTGGACAACGACGATTCAATAACGAACCTTTTAGAAGATTGTTTCGTTTTTATTATGTTGTTTCAGTGCTATCCTCTACATCAACGAGCTACTGCGTATCTCCAAACGCATCCTAGTCATGATCCCTATCAAGTGTTGTGCCATTACGCTTCAAGCTGACGTCTATAACCATGTCATCACCCTTCTTCTTGTAGTAGACGCTCCTAACTCGGTATGTAGGAATTATAGAGTTATCTTATTTAAAAAACAATTGAAGAGTAATATTTCGAGCTCCAAAGATGACCATTTCAAACCCTTAAAATCGTTAGGACTTGCACATATACAGAGAGTTATACCTCTAGTATTTATATGGGAGCCTCGAGCCACGTTTAGTCGTTCTAAGATTCGTGTCGATGCTTGATTTACAAGATCCCTTAAACTATTTCTGGACCCTTAAACTCTGTTCATGTTCGTTTAGAATTACTTATCTATTTCTGCTTTTAATTAGGTTATATTAATAGCTTTTAAAGATGGCTTGGGGACGGCTTGCGAGCGATGAGCATGAAAGAAAGCTTTTGAAAGATGTTTTCATTTCATTAATATAACCACAGGTTCCCTATCTATACTCCCTCCCGCCTATTACATCCCATGCGATAAGATCCAAAGAAAGTCCTCTCTCTCTTTCCCCCTCTTTCCTACTTTTCCTTTCACTTATATAACTAACTCTCCAGTCCACTTACCTACTTTGACTAAGACTTTCACTTTAGACTAAAAAGAAATACAAATCAATCAAGCTCCGAATACTTCTCTTCTTTCGCCTACTTGTTTTCCTGCTTGCTAAGCTGCTTGTGTTGTTCGCCTCGGCCCTGCTTCCTTTCCGTAGTGACAGAAGTGATTACACTCGAGCATCTTCGAGGCAGCTTTCTGCTAGCCATATTCCTAATCAGGGTATCCTTCCTTGTTTCTAACTCCCTTGCTAGTGACGGGAGGAGCGGACTACTCTTATTGCAGGGATTTCCTTGCCCCTTATTGAATTGATCTTGTTAGCTTTAGCTGCTAATCCACTATCAGGTTTGGCCCTGCCCTTGCTTTGATTGAATTGACGAATGGTAGCTACTACCCAGCTTTCCCTCAAGGAACTAATCCACCGAGAGTCGTGCGTTCCCGTGATTCCAATGATTACTACTGCCCCTCCTCTATCCAATACCGAGAAAGAGTTCGCCTTTGAATTGATTGCAAAATGGTAGCGGCAGCTAGCACAGGCAAGTGTGAGCCGGATAAGCCAAGAACTTACCTAACCCTTGAGTACCTCCTTCCCGGATGAATGAGCAAATCAGTCACGAGTGGGGAAGGCCTACCTCCATCAATAAAATGTCACACTTTCAGGAAGCTACGACTACCAAATCTGGTCCTGCATACAACTTGCCTGCACCCGACACCCAACTTATCTGAATCTCCTTGTCCGTATCATTCCTAGTGACGGCTTTGGAAAAGCCTAGTCAGAGTGAGGCATATTCCTAATCAGGGTTTATCCTTGCTGACCGAGGCATATTCCTTTTCGATCGATAGATCATCGATCTTCCGCGTCTCTATTTCTTGTTTCACTGGCAGGAGGGGATGAAGAGTAGAGGTGAGGTCCCTGGACTGCAATTGGATATGCTTAGCACCCTTTAGCGCTCTCTGGCTCGCTACAACACTTCCTCCTCCTTCGGTCGAGTTGCTTTCATGCCCTCTGCTTGATTTCCTACTTCCTCTCGTCTAGTATAGATCGATTTTATAAGAGCTGCCAGTGCTCTAAACTGGTTCAATTTCTCCATTTACCAGTAAACTACTGGTTTTCTGCCAAATGGCTAAACTTCCCCTAGTGCCAGTAGAAAAGTTTACTATCTAAACTAGGAAGGTTCATAGATTTGCCAAGAGAAATAAGCTTTTTACTCCGCCTACCTCCTTGTGAGCAGCCGCTTTTTCTTCTTTCCGTGGAGAAACCTAGTAACTTGGTTTTATTTTCCAACTCCTACTTTATTTGCCGCCTATTCGCTGGCACCAGTGACTTAACCTGTTCAAGCTTCTTTTTTTCATTTCCAGGATCGGCCTACTGAGGACGTAGCGAGATTAGGACTTTTGCCGGTATATGATCCTACTTTTTTTTTCTTAGAAAGCTAGGACCTTTTTAACAAAAAAAAGTAAAGGTTAGAGGGTAGCCTACCTACATGGAATTGGAAGAGAAAATAGGTTTGAACCCCACTTCAAAAAGGGGCCGTCTACACCCCCACCTCCTTTGGGGATCCCTACTTACCCGAGCTTCCGGCTTTGGCGAATCGTGAATACATGTTAACCAGAAGAGTCCGACTTGCTAAAGACCTCCTAAGGCAGCTGCAAGAACAGAGGGAGGCTCATCTGCCCCCACAACAGGGATGGAAAGGTATCGATCGACCATGAACTTGTCGAATTTCTTTGACCACTGCCTCGGAGCCCGTACAAGCTCTTCTTCAACAACCATATGTGACCTTCTTTTCCCCGAGTTTCGAACCCCTCGGGTTGCACCATGTAGATCTCCTCCTCCTCGTTGTTGCCGTGGAGAAAGACCGTATTCACGTCTAGTTGAAATAGATGCAAGTCCTCGGCCGCTACTATACCGAGAATCGTCCGGATGGTTTTGAGCTTGACTGCTTACCTGAAAGCATGCGGCACTCAACTCAGCTGAAGAATTCACTTCCACCCGGGTTCTTCGCGAGACATAGGGCACTTTGGCGGCTATCGGTGAAGAGTGTGCACCGTCCTTGGTCCTTCCCTATTTCCTTGAATGAAGAAATTGAGGTTCCATACCATCTCTGGGCTATCCAGCTCTGTGTTATTTACCTATTTATTAGTACTTTTGCTTGTTCACCAGCGCTTGGCGCTGAGGCTTATCCAATTCGAATGAAACTGAGCATTTTCCTTCCCCGTACTGGATTAGGAGTCTCGCCCTATAGTGAAATACTCTCTTCTTCCGGTGGATCACAATCCTTACAGCAACCTTTCCGAGGTTCATGCGAGAGCCTTGCCTTTATCAGTACTCGTGTCGGCTATGCCTATTGCTCTGTTGCCTATCAGTCTCATCCAGATTATCATATAGTAAGAGTAGTATAGAACTACTGCACTGCATTCCTATATTCATAAATTCAGAAAGAAATGGAATTGATTCGAATTTCAAATTCAAGTAAGTAAATAGTCGTTTTTTTCAACAACCAAAGAAAGTAGTAGATCCAGAGAACGGATCCAGGTGAAAGCTTAACTGTAGAATGATTATTCCAGGCAAAGTGGCCCTTATTTTCTCTATTACGAGTTCCAGTGGGTTGTCTTAAAAAGAATGGTTTAGCTGAATTCAGGAGAATTCTGTCTTTTGCACATGAGCGAATCGAGAGAATCTCTTGGTTTTTTATCTACCGATTAAAGGTTTCCGGGCACTGAAAAGATAGTGATTCGGGAGTCAAATCCCCAACAGACATAGGGGTGGTATCCGTGGCATAAAACCCTTTCAACATGCTCCTTTCTTCTTTATCTCCTGGCAATGAGAGGCAGGCGGTGCCTTCGTCTCGTTCAATACGGAAGTCTTCGGCTCAGCACCCTGCTCTCTGAAATCGAAACCCCACTTGGGCATCCTGAATAGAACTCCCCCTCTATCACCCAAGGTTGGTTTTTAGCAAGCTAAACCGCATCTCTAACACACCTCTTTGTAGGGCGGTTATGAAAAAAGAATTTGGAGAAAGAACAAGGGGATGAGCAAAAGAAAATCCCCCCTCGCATTCACAGGCTAACCTCGTCCTATACGGCTGTTTTTTCGAGGTGCAAGAAGAGAGATTCCTATCTCTACTGATAGGATCGTGCAGGCTATTCCCATCTCTGATGTGTAAACAAAAACTCTTCACTGTCCCAACAGAACTAACAGAGCTTGATACCTAAGATGCAAGGGATTCACCCCCAAAGTGCATATTTCTTTTCTCGGCTGCTGTAACAACTAGTACATAAGTAGCAGGCTTTCGCCTCAGAAGTATCTGTTCCCCTAAATAGAATAAGTTGGGCGCTTCTTGAGTTGGCTCCGCTCCGTAAACTTAGGTTGGCTCAGTCAGCTCCTCGTATCAAGACTGAAGTCTGTCAAGCGGTCCTTGATTGAAAATGTTGTCAAGCAGCCATCCATGAAGAAATGACATCAGGAGAGTTGCCAGCGAGGATGATATCATCAACATATACAAGCATATATAGAGTGACTTTTCCCGCCAGAACTTCTATAATAGGGCTGGGATTAATCTTCTTTTGAGGCTGAGAATCTGTACCGCTTAAGTAAGTCACTCAGCTTTTTTAACCCGGAACGAGAGTGGAGGCGAGCCCGGATGCAGAGATAGATGGTGTACTAGGGATTAGGTTAGGTACCTAGAAGAGGGAGAAGGTTGTCTAGAGCGTAACGAGTGTAAGATCGGAACAGCAATAGCGGTATCTTTTGATAATTCATCAGTTGTAGTTGGAAAAAGGAACGGTAAGGCCACTAAATCCTATTGCTATTGTTGACCTAGCGCCGCTAAAAAAGGATTCCTCGGCTGTAGTTCCGTTAAGAGATTGATCGGCACCCCTCCCTAGACACAGTACCGGAAGCATTGACAAATCCAATAGTGGCATACCCCTTTGACGGCTGCGAGGTCTTTCGCGAATTACGATTCCTAGTATCCGTGAATCGATATACCAATTCCTTCCGTTCCGTAGCAGTGAATATGCTTCTGTTCATGATGACAAAATGAGGGTCTGGGCACGCACACCTCCTCGTTAGGATGCTTATAGTCGTGCATTCGTAGTAGTTACTCACCTAAAGTAGTAGTTATGAGCTCTTTTGGTTCTACACATGACTCAACGTAATGAGTAGGAACAATAGGGCCTTGGCCCGAACTATCATAATTTAGTAGTTACAGGAATCCTTTATTTATGGTCTGAGCAGAAAAACGAGGTTTATTTTTCACGGAGTTTCGGCCACCAATCCTTCTATCAGTATTTATATCCTACCTTCGCAGGAAAAGAAGGAATTTTCCTCTAGCTGGGGAGAGAAAGAAAGCGGATGGTTCTATTGAAGAAGAAATCAGTATCTCGTAAATTCCGTGTGTCATCTGCTTGTAAATTCATTGTGTAAAATAACTCGTAAATTCATTGTGCCAGAATGGATCTCACACCTGATCAGTCCCCCCTCCTCTCATAATGGTCTTCCAAAAAATGCCAAAAGGCAATCAACAATAACAACAATTTAAAGCCTGCAACCCATCTTCCGATGCTGGCCAATTCCTCAAATTCATTCATGAAGCAAAACAGAACTGAAAACCCCAGACCCCAGGGGCGCTAAGGAGGACTTCCCCCTTAGCGAACCCATAAACATGTCAATTCAAAAGTAAACTGCCAATTTAGTAAATCCCAAAAAATTAGAGTGGAGTTAGCGGGGGCTAGCCGAAGAGCTATATAAGTACTAGAAACCAAGTAAAAAAGGAACGCCATGCAACAGTCTCTCCACCTCAGGGGCTTATACCTTAATACAGAAAAGTAGATAATGCACGCCCCCGACAAGAGGGCGGCGAGCCTTCGAAAAACAATTCTATGGAACCAAAGTAAGTGCATTAAACTCCTGAAAAAGAGGAATGCGCCCGTTACGAGGAAAGCCACCATACGAAAAGGGCAGGGCATCCGCAGAAGTAGTGCGAAGGATGCTAAGAGGAGCAGATCCAGTATGATGAACAATGCAGTTGCGAATCCATACTTTTCCTTCATCAAAAGAGTCTGGCTTAGGGAAAATCACACAGAGGAGGAACCTGGAAACATCCACTGTTCGCTGAGGAAGCATCAGTCGAAGGTCTGCCTTGAATACGAAGTGGTGTAGCCCCCCTTGGAAGATATTCCGTCACCGGAACACCATTGATGAGCTCAACATCCTCCATCATCTCCATTGTCGCTGTAGAGAAGAGGATGGGTCCCTCGGGAACTCTTTTTCTTCTATTAAAAGTTTGGATTGCACAAGCATCACACCTTTCCGATAAGCCAACAAAACGGTAGTAGAGGTACGGGCGAATTACTTACTAGTGCAAAACCCACGTCCAGTTAGGTCATCGGAATCGAGCAGACATACAAGGGAGTTCAGTCCGGAATAAAATCATCTATTGGGCATTCCCACCAACTCCACACTTGTCTTCTCACACTTTATACATACCTCTTTATTCGTGGATACAATTGCTTGTTGGCTACGTACCGGAAGAGAGAGCTCGGAAGCATGAATCCGGGGCTCCGCTAAAAAAGGATTCGTACCATAGCTGCCATCCTTTGAAGCTACATAGCTCATTGGGTGAAATCCATCCGTAGGTAGATCAGCAGTCTTCCAGTTCAAGTAGGAAAGGAACGAAGCAAGAGTTGCTTTTTGAATGAAGGCAAGTCCGGCCGGAGCAAGCGCTGAATCAGTTAAAATCGTTGAGTCCAGAGCTTACCTGAACCCAACTAGATCTTCAACCGAACCTTATACGTCCGCCACGCCATTCCAACCTGCTGTACCCGACCCGAGGAAATCAATCACTACATCACCAATGCATTGTTGGGCCGAAACCGAGAATCTCTCTAATAAGAAAGACCTCTTTAGTTTTTCCCGGACCGATGGCTATGTCTGTTGGAAAATCGTTCTCTACGTGCTCCATTCCAACTTGAGTGAGCCTTTATGCAGTAGCTATAGTTCATCAAGCGCGCTAATAAATTTGAGCACGAAGGATCTTAAAGTCCTGGCTTTATTTAGTGTAGACTAATCCCGCCCTGCGTCACGAACTTAACCTTACCTCGAAGAAAGAAAACTCAAGTGAAGGTGCTTTTTCTCGGTTTGTAGAAGGAGTTAGTTCGCTAGGGCCATCCATCAGTGAGACTTGGTAGGTATGGAAGACGACGGGCTCTTTCTCAAGCGAGTAATGCTTCCTATTTCAAAATAGAAGATGCCTTTATTGTTTTCTAACGATTGGGATCACGAGCGGAGCACCAATAGCACTATTGATTGTTGGAGCGGAGGAGAAGCAACTTGTTAACTATGAGAAAACTCAAACTCCCTCTCTTAAGCCTGGGAAAAGCCAAGCAACTAACTAACGAAAGAAACTGCTCTGTGCTTCGGTTCGGAGTAGACGCCAGTCCTCCTCCAACACCTGTGAGTAAAGCAATGGAAAGCAAGGAAAGAAAGAATAGGGTTGTATCGAACGAAAGAAACAGTTAACAGTTGGGTGCTACTTCCCCGAAAGCAACGATCCGAAAGTAGAGGATAAGCGCGAAGTGCAGAAACTGCTCTTAATTAAGAGGCTCTTAATTAAGTTTCCGGAGAAGAGAATAGGTAAAGCATGGGAGTTGTTACCCGAGAATTCAGATATAATAGAGTCGAACTCGAGTATGTTTCAGTTGATGTGCGAAAGCAAGGAACAATAGTTGTTAGACTCCCGGGTTGTTGTCGCGAGAAAGAAAAGAAGCAATAGCAAGAATCCAATGCATGAATTCTAGGTATACTGACGCAACTCCCGGTGGAAAACCCTGGAAAAAGCAACTAACTTCTGAAACAGCCCTAGGAACTTGTCGATAAAAGGTAATGGGTTGAAATACGCCACTCTCTGCCAATAGTGGAGGAGAATACAACTAATACAATACAACTAATACCATACCCTTCATTCTAGGCTGAGGATAGCAGGCCTTGCCCTTCCATTTTGTTAAGTTAGAGGATAGATCCGGTAAATTGTACATACGAATGTCAATCTTCATTTTTGTAGATTAATACACTGGTAGGGGTCGATCAGGCAAATCCCAAAGCTGACCCCCGAACAGCTGCCGGACTGCTCTACTGATCTTCTCTCTCTTCAGACTCACTGAACCTTCTCAAAGACTCCTTTTGCACTGAGAACACAATTCAGAACCCTCCTTCTCACAAGAAGGCAAACCTTGTACGTTGATCGAATCTTCTTTCGCATCCAGAAGAGAGGCTGTGGGCTATCCGAGAGAGTGGTTCAGGTGACTACCGGAGGATTAAGCAGGTCAGATGGGCTTAGTAGGGCTCGAACCTACAATATCACCGTTATGAGCGGTACGTTTCAACCAATTAAACTATAAGCCCAATCGGATCTCTACATGCCGTGCCGGGAAGAGCGGACAGAAAGAGGAGACCTTTGCTCTATCTCCTTCTCCCTCTTCCCGGGGCCCCGGAGGGGTTCTTCGGCAAGCCCTATTAAAGAAGCTAAGTGACTTTCGTCACTCAAGTAGTGAGTTTGAGAGTGACCGTTAGGGCGACCACTTTGACTTCTAGGCCTTGGCGACCTATAGTCTTGTTACGCAACACAGCTTCACTCGATTCAGTAAATCAATAGTTCAAACCAGCCCACTAATAGCTTAGATAGCGGCCCTTCCACTTTGGTATAGTTGACCCTACCTATTGACTCAAGGTAAGACCTCTGACTCAAGGTTCATAGGAAGGGGGAACCCAGACGTAGTGGGATGTAGGCTTCAGTTGTTTTGGTACTTTTTCACTACGTCTTATTATTTTTTTTGTAACCGGCTTTTCACCGGCAGGTCAGTAGGCCTTTTAGAAGGCGAACAAACGAAAGTTCTCCGCGGGCGCTAGCTTGTTCGCTTTTGTCAACTGAAGTCGCGCGTAGCGCCAACTAACTGATAGCTGATAGAGCGCGGAGCCCCGAGTCTAAGCGAGCAGAGCCATTTCTTTCTACTGTCGATTCAACAGTAACCTACCGGTTACCTTTGTAATTATACCTAAGTAGCTGTACAACAGAATGCCCTTCGCCTTTAGTACTTTTTATTATATATTATATACTACATATGTAAAAGCAATAGAACTTATTGGAAAAAACAAGCCCATCTTTCACTAAAACCTATCTGCTCTTCCAGGTCCTATCGAACCAACATATTCAAACCAGGTGCTATCACTTCCTTGTTTCGAGAAGCTGGTCTGGTCTAATTAATATTAAGAATTCTAAAAGGGTATGGGATATTGACTAGAAATAGTGCCAAGCTAGCGTAGTTACCCCCGATGAAGAACCGCCGTTCCTTTCATAGGCTAACTTTGCCAATGCCCTTCCTTAGCAACTACGGGGTCTTCGGCATAAGGGTCATGTGATATGATATTTATTGGTCTAGTTTAGGCAGCTTTAAGTTATCTTTCTCTCTGCTCATTGATTCATTGGCTATCAGAGATAAAAGGAATCCAGGACAGTCCCACAACCTCTTCTTGTAATGCCTCTGGAATTGCTGCTTACTCCCCTTCTTGAGTAGACTAGAAGAGAAGGAAGAGTTTTGGGCTTAAGGCATAATTGCTCTATAGCGGCTACCCTTGCTATGTCATCCGATGCTGTTCACAAAGCGGCTCTTACTATAGACCCGGCTATCTCCGAGTTGAAATCGAACCCAGCCCCAGGTTTCCGTCCATCAATCCAGAGCTCAAGACAACCGCAATACTTAAATCGCTCAAAAAGCCACCTTAGACGGACACAGCCATTAGAAGAAGAAACTGAAACTCGATGGACTACCCTAAACCAGAGATCCTCATCCTCGACAAAGAAACTCTCGATTCGAGGAACGGAATACAGCTCCATGATAGAACACAGACCGGTAAGAGAAAAGGCGGAAATCCAATTATGTTTTCTTTAGAACAAATCCGCACATCTTTGCAGTTGAGTAGAAACGGTAGTTTGAGAGAAGTTTCTTTTGAAGTGGATACCAGTTCATCCATCAAATATTCTGCTTTATCATGAGGGCGAAGTTTCATAGCTAGCGAGACTAAAAGCAAAGAGCACAGTGCTAGAGCCAACAGGCATTAAGGAAAAGAGTGCTATAAGAGCTAAAGCACAGTGCGAAGGAATGCATTTTATTATCCTCGGCTAAAACTTGATTGAATGATCTCACATGGTCTCACTTTCTTAGTCCGGTAGGACTTCCCATAGTCTTATTCTAGTTCAACCGGAAGAACTCCCCTATACCATAGTCTTCCTAAGTGGGTGTTCTAATGATTGGATTTCCAATAGGTAATTTACAGTATGCAGTGGAATCTCCGGTATATATAGGATGATGTCCCGGTCGAGAAGTGATCGAAGCATCGGTGCGGTGAAATGAATCTACTCTCCGTACTAGCTGTTCACGTACTCTCGGGGCACCAATGATGGAGTGATCAACGTTCTTCCTCGGCGCGGCTTGGTCCGAAGAGTTCTGTTGTAAAATTGGGGCTTTAGCGGCCAGCAGGATACGGGTCAGAAGAAGGGGTCTCGGCCACAAGTGGAATTCCTCAATGAGGTAGTCATGTTGCTAGTGGTAACCCATAAGAAGAAAGAGATGGAAAAAGGAAGAATTCATTAGTGATTTTTTATCGATTATGATATTACCTCCCTCAGTCGCAATAGAAATCGAGAATGGAGGTGACTTCGCTACACTTGCTTATATAAAGCAATTCCAACTCTCTGCCCTTCACTCTTAGAGGGAACGTAGCGAGCGGCAGTTCTTCCTGGTGTCTTGACCTCCGAGGGTTTATGGGAAGGCCGATCTACGATAGCCTATACATGAATTTATCATTTCTTATCATACGCGAATTGGATGATCGAAGCATACCCGCAATTGGAAATCCACCAGTCGGGTACGAAGACAGTTGAGCTTTCCAAGTTCTCACGTGCGGATGGGAGGCGCGAATGCTATTTGCCAACAGGTGACCCTGCCCGAGCAGTTCAGAAAGTTCCTCATCTTCTGAACTGCAAAAGACTAGATCTTCGTTCCCACCCGTAAACAAGATCTGGTTCTTCAAGTAAAACTTCAGCCGAACAACACCGCTAAAGCAAATGGGCAAGATAGAACTTAAAAATCTCTTGTCCAAGCAGGGACTGCCTGACCTAAACCAGTAAGTAGGCAGGCCGGGCTAACAGGTTCTTGGTGCCAAAAGGGGTGGAAAAAAGTGAGGAGGTGTGTGGGGCGGCGGCACCTCTTGATCAGCAAGGAAGGCTCTCTACAGAATAAAGAGAAAGCGAAAGGGACAATAGAGCTTGGGAAAGTAGTTCTTGGTAATGAAGAGAATAGAGAATCAGGAACCGGGTAAGCCACGAAATAGCCGCCTAGTGCTGGAAAGGATTGTTCTGAAGAAGAGATAAATGAATGGAATTGATAAGGCAATGTCTTTCTTTTTCATTCTTATCTTACAATTCAATGAGTAAAGCCTAGATAAAGATAAGACTAGATTAAGAAGAAGATTGAACAACGTAGCTCCTTAGCTCGATCTTGAAGAACGAATGCCGAAATGGCTGCTTAACTATCAGGAAGTAGCCCTTTTCAGCGCTCTTAATCAACAATCGAATAAATATAGAATTTCGTTAATTCAAACCCGAAGAAATTCGAGGTCCCATAATCGAATAAAAGTTAGCTCGGTCAGAAGGTCCACGGTATCCTCTATGAGAATAGAAGGAAATAACCCTATCTCTGGTGAGGTTACTTAGTCGAGATCGCTAAGTGAAATCGAGCAGCATGTGGCTACCAATACAAACAAAGGAATTCCTTTCAATTCTTTTTTCTTTGTAGTTCACTTGTTTTCTTTCGAGGTGGATTTGATGTTCATCCGAAACCTTTGAGGTTGGGGACTTCCCTCCCATCTCTTCCTAGCTCTTGACCTTCTGCTATAGTTGATGGTGCGTGGGTAGCATCCTTCTAGTCTTTCCCTTTCTTGGGTGCTTCGACTCGAGTTAACTAGGCCCGATGGAGGTTACGCGAAAGCCCTGAAACGCGTGCCAAAGATCCTCCGGCTCTGACAGAAGAATATTCTTAACACATGCTCAAAGAGCAATTTTGGGTAGAAACGAATAGCATTTAGTTTATAATTAAAAAGTAGAAAGGGAAAAAAAAGCTATTATACTTGACTTGCTTTCAAACCTCTACTTGCCCTACTGTTCTACGCAGAGCTTCGTCTTTCCTTCCATATGTGCCTAGCTTCTTTATTCACTTCAGACACAAGAAATGACCGCCTATTGGCTAAGAAACTTCAATCATAGCCCTCGGTCAGGGAACTTCTGAAGAAGACTGACCTGTGCTCTTCCTGTAATCTGACCGCTTTAAGAAAGCTTTTGGCTTATTGATCCCCAACTTGATTTGTATTCGTATCTGGTAATTCACTTTCTAGTGGATTTCCTTTGGTTCACTCGACCCCCTAAAGGGACAGGTTGGATTTGACCTGAAAGTAGGAATAGATGTTAATCTGTTTTCGCCATTTGAGATGCGCAGATTTCGTGGCTGGAACCTTCTCGGCATGCTTGCTTCAAAGGATTCCTTTTAGAACTCTTAGGCTTCCCCCTTCCTTTTGTTAGCCAGTGGCATTCCTGCTCCTTTATTGTACTAAACCGAACAGGCCTGGTAATGCCATGAAACATTAGTTCAAGCTTTTCGTCAGTTGGCAAATCAAAGAAAGCAGTTGCGGCGTCTAGAGCGCTGTATAGGGTAAGTGAAGGTATGCCATGGTTTACCACCTACTCAATATTCAAATTGGAACAACATTGGACTTGGCAGGTACTTATTTCTTAACGAGCTAATATGTATGCATGCGTCATAGTCTTTTTCTTTCTTCAGTCTTAGATGTTGGTACCGGAAATCCTATATGACCATCGTTGCTGCGAATGGTTCTCTTGGGGCGGCCCACCTAGAACTCCCTTGAGTCCTTGACTACATGAAATGGGGGGGTCATACTTTTGGAAAAGAATCGAATTGACGGAAGAGCACTTCCGCAGAGCATAGAGATCCGAAGCAATGCATTGAGCAGATTGAGTATTTTCGCAAAAACCAAACCTAGGATTTCAACAGGTTATTGGCTATGGGGCTGCCCAAGCTATTGTCTTGCAGTGGAGGCGAAGCATACTCATCATTGAGGTCCCACCTGTCTTTGTTCAGCCTTGCTATATGCTTTTCACAGTCTCGTGAGGGAATGAACGCTTGGCAAGCTAGCAAATGCTGGGTGGGGAGGGGATATCGGCGATCAATAAACATATATTAGGTTAGGTGTTACTTATGTTCAGAGTTCAATAAACTACAGCAGAAAAGCTCATTTCTTCCTACAATGGAAGCACCAAATTCACTGTGCTAGCATGGTACTGAACCAGTGCAGTTAATTTCTTTGTACTACTCCGTGCTTATCTTATCCGTAATTCAAAAGCCTATTCCCTTCTTCCTTGAATGCCTAGTAGCTTACCCTTGCCTACCCACGACTTTACTAGCATCCCTCTCGGAACTAGCTATACCTAAAGCTACGTTATGCCTATCTTTTTGGCTACCTAAAAGCATATACCGAGAAAGAAAGCATATCTTCCTTGGCTACCTTACCCCGGAGGGGTTGTTACCCTCGCCTCTGTCCTTCTCTCCTGCTGTAACCCGCCCGTGGAACTCCCCTGTTTTTATTCTTCTCATTTCTTCTGTTCTGCCTACTGCTTCTTTTGATCCTTTTCCTTTGGCAATTCAAAATACCATATCATCTGCGTACCTTTCATAGAAAATACTCTCGTTCCCGGAACATAAGCTCTTCTATTTTTATATCTAGGTGGTGGTGAAGGCAGAGGTACATTAGGAAGGGGGAAATAGGGCTTGTGGTATCCCCTATTCTTTTCCACCATGATTTTTTATTGTCAAAGAGAGGCGTTTTTAGGAAAGAAGCGATCAGATCGACCATATTGTTGTTTTTGGGGCCGGCCCATCTTTTCCCTAAAGTGGTAAAGGAGGAGTTCGTGATCTATTCTGTCGAAACACTTCTCGACATCACACTGAAGGAACCAATCGTTGGCAGGCCAAGCTTTCACTGCTTGGAAGAAAGCTAAGGTACCGCCGCGTCTAGGGCGAAAGCCATGGGAGTGGTCATAAAATTTCTTATCAAATGCTTTGGCGTGACAAGGCATCCGAAACCAATCTGTCTTTGTCTGCTGGATCAATGTTTTGGGTCGGCTTTTGAGCAGGAGGTGTTGGTGCCTTCTCCACAAAGATGTCCCCGTAATTTATTCCGGCGAAGTATCTGACTCTGTGGATTTCAAAGATGTCTTTAAAGCTTTCTCCGGTACGAAAGCGTTTGATATCAGCCCGGGAGGCTTCTATGCCTGACTTCTCGCATTGAGCATAGAAGGTAAGGAAAGGAGTCCACAAGAGAAGAAAGAGAGGCAGGAGAGCGGAGATCACTGTCCATTAGGCATTCTACTCCAGAGTGGAGATCGTGGGAACAACGGGAAGCAGCCGGTCGTTTACGCGGAAAAGCAAAACCAGAGAATAGCTTTTGTAATGTATCCAGGCAGTGGCCCAGCTAGGTGACTTCCGGCAAGCTAGCTATATTGGCGACGAGGGCCAGCCCCAGTACTGAAACTCCTTCTTTTTTTAGTGAGGACCGAACATCCAATTTCTTTACGAATGAATGTCTGGAATGACTGAGCCATACATGGCGCGGTAATAAAATACTGCTTCATAAGTTTAATCATTCAATATATCAATAGATTTATCCTTTTGCACAAAGAAAGAAAGCTAGCTAGTTATATTATCGGCGGGCTATCGCTCGGCTTTAGGTTTTAGCTAGGGGGGTCTGGTCTAAAGACCCCCCGGTGGTATCACTAGTTGCACTTGCCTGAAAGCTTCAACCTGATTGACCCTGAGAGGAAGACCCATAGTAGTTGATATCCCCGACTTATCGGCAGTAAATTCAAGCACTCCACTCAGGCACGGGCACGCAGCTTGAACCCTGAGCGGACACAGGAAGAAGTAGCCGATATATCATTTTTTCTCTAGAAATCAGAATATTGCTTCATAAACCAATCTTTGGTTACGCGGCTTTTAGCACCTCCTTTGTGAACCAAGATCTCTTTCTCTTTGCTTGTTTTTATCCAGTAGCATTTTTCAGCCACGCTTCGCGCCTTTAATGTTCTTTTTGAAACTTCCCGATTTATGTAGGTGATACAACTTCATCTGGAAGTGGATGTTTGAGAACAACGGAGTCTGTATCAGTGTAATAAAAACCCTCTCTTCTATTCTTTTCCCCAGAGGGGGCCCCGGGTACATATTTCTTTACGGGAAAACATATTTGGTGAGTCGCTTTGCTTTCTTCTTGCTTCAGTTTCGCCGCCTTCGCCTTTTCAAGCCTCAGACTTTTCTAGTAAAAAGTAGTCCTATTAAAGTAATAATGAAATGTTGGATTCCAGTCCTACTCTTCTAGGGGCCCAAGTACTTGATCCATAAGCTGCTCAATGAGAATGAGCTCTTATCTCTTCTTTTTAGATAGAATAATTTGGTTATGGATCTGCCACTGGCTAATGCAATTTCTTGGAGGTTGGTTGCTTAATAAGAATGGGCCTATCTCATTGGCAACACGGCAATAGGCACTAATAACTTGGTAGAGATGGCATTGAAGAGAGAATACGTGGAAAAGAAGAATCTGAAAGAGAATGTCCAGTTGGAGGAAGAAGGTCGTGGAATAAAAGAATTAAGGTGCTATCTCAAGAATACCGACACAACAGCATTTTGTACTCGAGTTCCTCTCTTCTCATGGCGCTCAGTAAGCTATACATGGTGATTCCTCTCTTCCATCGATCACCTGGTATGGCCGGATTAAGCAAGAAAGATAATCTAAGCTCACTAGCAATCCTAGAACTAGTAAATTGCCCGGTCCCTTCGGTTCAGTGGGCGCTCTCCACCTCTTGAATTCTACCCGTCCAATCGCATTCGTTTTCAGACCGCACTCGTACAATACTCTAGTCTTTGTTAGATAGAAGCTATTCCCGGGAGAAAGGAATTCAAGTATGCCAATGAGAAAGAGTAACCATCACGCACTTTTCCAGTAGGAATACTGGCATTTCGACCTATCTTTTTTTACTTTGTTAGGGGAATCCAAAAGAAAGATGGAGCCAGAAGAAGCATCGAACTTGCTCTCAATCAAGACTCTTGCTGGGACTATTTGTAAGGGAACATAAATAGAGATAAGCCGACCAATAAATCACACTAGCACACAAGTAAACCATTCCACTAGGAATATGGGTGGGAACAGGGACAGCGGTCAAGGACCCATATAAAAAAAAGAATTCACCGACCAAACCAATCTTGCTGGCACGATGGAAAGAGCAACTGGTTTATCTCTCCAGCGAATCAAATTAGCCAAAGGTGGATGTGTTGAGATTCGACAAATCTCTGCTACATCATCGATTCGAACTTCAGTCCATATGCGCCCGCCAGCCACCAAGTAAATCTCTATTAGTACGCGCTCCACTAAGCAAGCGAGTCATATTCATTTTTTCAAAGAGGAATGCAAGCAAGCTATAAAAGCTCAAGCTATAAAAGCGGAGGACTAGCTAGAGCAAAGACATTCACTGTGGTAAATCGGAGTTGGTTGGGCTATGAATGAAAATACCAATATGCTACTTAGGAAATAGGAGTTGGGCAATGAAGGAACATAAAAATATGCCCTTTCTTCTTTTCTAAACTGGGTTTACCGTGTTAATGCAATGCTCATGAGGAAGTCAATTCTCCTTGGCTTCACTAAGTAAGGTAATTAACTGAAACCAGACAATATGCATGCCACCAATATCAAGTTGCCACTAGCTAGAGGCCGGCCAAGCAAGAGTTGGTAATTCAATCGAGTAATGAAGATGTTCCCAATGTCAGAGAAAATCATAGGCCCGCCCGGGCAGGCAGGTGTAACGATGTATGGGCAATAACATTTCTAACATAGGCCTGGTCAAGATGCGGAAAGAAGACGAACCGAAACACTCACACTAACCACTTACTCTGGTCAAATGAAATGCATCACCAACAATTCTTTTTCGATCGAAGCCCATTGCGGCTAATCGTATCTCAGCGAGTAACATAAGGGTACTCTACTAGTTTTCACTCTACATGATCGGCCTTCTCTCTTTCTTTCTTATGACCAGCTCTCTTTTGTTTCTTTTTAAGGATCCTTTTTACGAAGACGCCCTAAGCTTTTCAACTGGAGATTGGTACTTCTCTAAATAGACGAAATATTTGGAATGATGGCACTTTCACCAATGCAATCGACTCAACTAGAAATTATGTTACCGGCAGCTACGGCGCAATTCAGTTGAGAAAAATCCTATGCCACTTGGTCAACCTAAATGGTGCATGAGTTCAAGAGGACTTGAATGATTTGCACGGGTTTCTTGAGGCATATGTTTCTTGTCCTGCTGAAATCAAGAGACCTATATTACCCTCTCGAGAAAGAAACAGTGGCGTACTCTTGTTTCCAACTGGTAGATTTCTTGGTGTCTACTATAGTGAAGAGTGAAAATATGCTAAAACTGTTGTATACACAGTCAGACCACTGAGAGGCTACCTTTTTTGATAAAGGGGGCTGGGCTATTTTAGGAGTTTGTAACGGCACTATATAATAAAAGCAAGCAAAGAAAGATGGGAAGAAGGCTCTTTACTTTATATAAAATAGTGAAAAACACGCTTTATGGAAGATTTTCCAGAAGGAGTAGAGTACAATAAGCGATCTATGCAAGGTACCAAGAATTGTTGCTGCATGATCATTTCATGTTTGGTGAAGTATTGAGTGATAATCATTTTGGATGTTCGTTCGTATCGAAACGGCTGAATCAGATTCCTATTTTTATATTCACCGCAACGCTGCTGTGCGCTGCCATTACTGAGACTACTTCCATTCCTGGCTTTAGTAGTCTAAGCGTTCTTAGCCAGGTGTTCATTCCCTTGTGTTTTCTCCGTGTTATCTCATCCAGCCAGGCGTGGACTGCTTGTATCAATTCGAGATCATCAAATGCTTTGATCGGATTTAGCATGGGATCCTACTTTCTATCTTGAGACAGGAGCTAGGGAACCTGGAAGAAGGAATGGTAGATCTTATTGGTCGCTTCCTGAAGACGCCAATAGTGGACAGGCGGGGAAATACCTAGACTCTTGATACGGTAGGGATCCCTCGGGGCAGTCCAAGGATAGGTTGATCCCAAGGCACTCCCCTCCTCAATCCCGAAGAAAGGAAGATCAAACCCCACAAAGGAAATCCAATCCCTAGTCCTGGGCCTCCCGGAAAGCTGCAAGCCTTTAATCCTTGATCTCCATTAATCCTTGTACCAGCCATCGTTATACCAAAGATTTGACCTGGTCACAAAGTGAGTGACCTCTTCGAATTGAAGCGCAATAGCAGTGTAGATCTCCTGCTCTTATACCAAATGTACCTTTAAGGATCTTAATAATTTATGGAAGTACGTACACCGAGAGTTTTCAACATGGCGAAAGGGACGCGAAGTTGGACTTTCTTTCATTCCGTAAAGCTGTAAGTCAGCGAGTGAACGAGCAATGGCTGCGCAAAAGCCATTGCGATAAGCTACTTTGCACGCCTCCGTTACCTTTTGGGAGGCCTACGCCCCATAGAAACTCAAAAGATCCCTGCGTGCATTGTCTTCATTACCCAAATAGAAAGCATTCCTGTACCGGCTGTGAAGTTCGTGCTAAATGACCGAACGAAGGTATCCGCTTGCGAGTCTGATCAAAGAGTTGCCGGGTTCATTATGCTCTTCTTCCTTAAAAAGGGAAGTATTATGAAGTTTAAGTCCAGTGCTGTAGTGAATTCCCTTTGTCTTAAGTGATCTATTAGAGAGCTTCCCCGTGACCACCCGAAGGGTAAGAAAGAGATGCTCCGTGTAGCTAACCCCAAGTCTGGTAACCTTTGAAAATAGGTTTCTGACGTCACTGCCTTTCATGCCAAGCTTGGCATAATCCATCTATTTTTCTTTCGCGCTAGTGCGCTTGCTCCGTTGCTTGTTCTTGAGCTGAGCGCGCAAGGCGCTCAAGACGGTGATTCTTGCTTCAAAACTAAAGGGCTAAAGCACTCCAGCTTCGAAGCTGGAGTTTGCAACTTCAAAACTAGAGGTTTTAGCCCTCCTGCTGGGTGGGCGCTTCCTTCGTCTATCGTATGTCTCGCTTGGCTTCGTCCCGAACCAAGGAGGCATGATGGCGGGCGCGTGCGTGTACCGACTGCAGAGGCAGAGACTACAAGCCGACGCCGGAAGCGAGTCGCTTCTATTCTCGATTGGATATAGATGGGGAATCTCTATAGCTATAGATCGTCTTTTTTCGACAACCTCTCTAAAACGCATACGATAAAATTGCACTTCACGGCACGGCCAAAAAAAGAAAGAGCTTCGCTCGGTTGGCCCTCCTAGGCTTCCGCCTACTTTCTCTTCTCTTAAGTCTACAACAAGTGGGAGAGGCAGGATTCGAACCTACGTAGAAAACCTTCAACAGATTTACAGTCTGTCGCTTTTGACCGCTCGGCCACTCTCCCCTTCCCGGGGATACGCCCCCTCAAACAAAGGGTTCCTGAATAAGAAGGATGGCGGCCTTCGTTCTTAAGTTAAGAAGAGCAGATGGAACTATTAGATTTGCTAGCGTTCCGGGAGAATAAATAAGGTCATTTAGTAAGTTCAGAACAATTTCTGTAAAGCAAGGGGCAAAGCTTCTACGACCCTCATTGCCATCGTCGGCCTTCCCCAGCTCCCCTCCTTCGTCGCTTCTGGCTAAGCATCTTTCGGCGGAGGAAAGGAGGCGACTAGTCGCTTCTGGCGAAGCAGCGAGTTCATGAGCAAGTGAATGAACGAGCAGCGAGTGAAGTGCAACAGTCGTAAGTAAGGCTCGCCATGTTCCTAAACTAAAAGGAGTGACCATCTTTTCTTCCCTTCTACTGACACGGAGCGAGCAGCAAGCATAGGCAATAGTTTCCGTAGGGGTGGGGCGCAAGCAAGCGTTTTCAGGCTCCGCTAGCTAGCGTACTCTTCTGCTATCAATGAAACCGAAAGAAAAAACCAGTGCCCTTTCGTATAGATCGAGACGCAGTACTTTTTATTTACTTCTTCCATACTAGGAAGAAAGGAAGGAAATCCTTCGATTCTTCCTTATTTGAAGAAATGATATCCGACGCCCGTGGAAACTCTTTCATTTAAAAAAAGTTCTTCTTCTTAAGAAGCAAATAGCATTTCCTATTGATTTGTCCCCTGGACTAGACCTATGTAGATTCGGAATTATCCGTCGCTACGCTGTTCCCAAGGACTAGCAAAATCGAAATAGCGAAATTCTTGGGTCATCTCAATGGGTTCAGAAACCACACGTTTCTCTGGATCATCATAGCGTACTTCCACATATCCACTCAGAGGAAAGTCTTTTCGTAATGGATGACCCTCGAAACCATAATCTGTTGATATACGGCGTAAATCCGGATGATTGAAGGAAGAAACACCAGACATATCCCATACTTCTCGCTCCCACCGGCCGGCTGATGGAAATGGACTGACTACCGGAGATATTCGTGTTACTTCGTCTGCACTTGTTTGTACACGAATGCGTGAGTTATACCGAGTACTCAGTAAATTATGGACAACTTCAAATCTTCGTTTTCGAGAGGGATGATCCACTCCGCAAATATCGATCGAAACTTGAACCCTTGTATAGGTATGCCATTTTAGAAAGCACAACAATGGAAATGGGTAGTCAGTATTGGTATAAGATCTATTCCCATGTTCCGATCTTTGCATTTTATGTACCCATTTCTTGGGTAAAATCTCCCAACTATATTGGAAAATGGATTGGTTATCCATAAATGAAAATAAAGAAAGTGGTTCCGCTTCTTGCTCTAAGCAGAAAGACTTATCAGAAATCGCAGGTGGTTTTTTACCAAGAAAGACATAGGAATAAATAGGCTTTATCATTTAGCGCAATGCAGAAGGCACTACCTTCTTTGATGAGCACTGCGGTTCGGGTCACAGCTATGACGTTACTATACGTCATTTTGCTGGTCAGGTGCGAGGTAGAGCATGCCTTTGAATTTGAATTAGTAGTCGCGTCGGTGCGGATACCAGACCTTCGATCAAGGGCCGGGGCGAGCGGAATTGGAAGGAGAAGCTGCTCAGCGCACTAGGGTCGAAAGAAAGCACACGTAAGCAAGCGCACTAGATTAGACAGTAGCAAATAGCGAACCGAACCTTCTACTCCGTCAGTCTTCCCGCCCTTATACTGCAAGTGTAGAACGATCGACATTTGGTTACCGCCTTGAAAAGGCACCACTGAAAGACCGCCCAACATCGGGTCCGGGTAGTCCTGTCCTGGTTAAAGAGTACAGCTGGAAAGGATTAAACCATTAGGCCACTCTACAGGTTAGGAGAGAAATGCACCAGAATAGGACGCGCAACAACGGAACAACAAGAGCAAGACCGCTCCAAACTAAATCACAGTAGAAGTTATGGCCACTCAGGCTGGACCAAAACAGCAAGCGGAAGGAAGGTCTCCGAAAGTACTACATTAGCATTAGCTTTGAGAACTAGCGTTAATGTCTTTTCTTGCTCATCGAGATCTCTCCCTTATATCCGTGAATTTTTAAATGGATCGAAAAGATAGAAAAGCAATGGATGTTAGGGGCACTATAAGTGATCAAGGGATGGTAACTCATATCACGGGGAACTTTGCACGAGTTCCATTACGATTAATGGGTGGCCGAGATTTCTTGTGGGCACAGCATCCCAAGTAATTCATCTTATGGTTCTTCATTATCCGCATATGGTCTTTTTTCTTAGGTGCTCATTTTGTTTGGGCCTTGGTTTAATGTTTTTATTCAGCGGCCGTGGCTATTGGCAAGAACTCATTGAATCTATCGTTTAGGCTCATAACAAATTCAAAGTTGCTCTGCTACTCACCTAGAGCCTTGAGCATTATACAAGGGCGTCTTTGTAGGAGTAACCCATTACCTTCAGGTGGAATTGCCACAACATGGGCATTCTTCTTAGCGAGAATTATTGCGAGAGGATAGTGGCTAGGAGGATTTGAAAGGCATTATGGAACTAAGATTTCCGTGTTTAGCCAAGGCTTAGCTCGGGACCCCACTACTCGTTGTATTTGGTTTGGTATTGCTACCGCACATGATTTGAAAGTCATGATGATATTCTTGAGAACGTCTTTATCGAACATTTTGCTTCTCACTTTGGACGATTAGCAATAATCTTTCTATGGACGTCCGGAAATCATTTCATGTAGCTTGGCAAGGAAATTTTGAATCATGGATACAGGATCCTTTACACGTAAGACCTATTGCTCATGCGATTTGGGATCCTCATTTTGGTCAACCATTGTGGAAGCCTTTACTCAAGGAGGTCTTGCCGGTCCGATGAATATCGCCTATTAGGGGTTTATCGGTGGTGGTATACAATTGGATTACGCACCAATCAAGATCTTTATACTAGAGCTCTGTTTCTACTATTTCTTTCTGTTGTCCTTAATAGCGGGTTGGTTACATCTACAACCCAAATGGAAACCAAGCCTTTCATGGTTCAAAAACGCGAATCTCGTCTCAACCATCATTTGTCGGGACTTTTCGGGTAAGTTCTTTGGCTTGGACAGGACATTTAGTTCATGTCGCTATTCCGGATCCGGGGAGTAAGTTCGATGGAATAATTTCTTAGATGTATTACCCCATCCCGTGGGTTGGGACCCCTTCGACGGGTCGATGGAATCTTTATGCCCAAAACCCCGATTCGAGTAATCATTTATTAGATTGCCGCTCAAGGGCCGGAGCGCCATTCTAACTCTTCTTGGGGATTCCATCCACAAACACAAAGTTTGTGGTGATCGATATTGCTCACCATCATTTAGCTATTGCATTTATTTTTCTCATTGCGGTCATATGTATCGAACTAACTTCGAATTGGGCACGATATCAAAGATCTTTTAGAAGCACACACTCCTCCGGAGGTCGATTAGGCGTGGGCATAAGGGCCTTTACGACACAATCAATAATTGATTCATTTTCAATTAGGCCTTGCTCTAGCTTCCTTAGGGATTATTACTTCCTTAGTAGCTCATCATATGTACTCTTTACCCTTATGCATTCATAGCGCAAGACTTTACCACCCAAGTCGCTTTATATACTCATCACCAATATATTGCGGGGTTCATCATGACGGGACTTTTGCTCATGGAGCTATTTTTTCATTAGGGATTACAATCCGAATGTAATGAGGATAATGTATTGGCAAGAATGTTAGACCATAAAGAAGCTATAATATCTCATTTAAGTTGGGCTAGCCTCTTCCTAGGATTCCATACCTTAGGCCTTTATGTTCATAACGATGTCATGCTTGCTTTTGGTACTCCAGAAAAGCAAATCTTGATCGAACCTATATTTGCCCAATGGATACAATCCGCTCATGGTAAGACGACGTATGGGTTCGAGACCTATTGGCTTTATGTCCTGACTGTACCTTTCGCGTCCTCTTCTCTTGACCCTTGCTCTCCTTTACAGCCGAGGAGTAGGGACACAAGAGTGCTATTGTTGGGGTGTACTACGTACGACCATTCACGAACGTACTACGTACGACAACAGTGGCAATGCCTATCTCGTCTATCCATATGCCTACTTTCCCCATCAAGAAGTTCTCCCTTACCCTAAGCATGAAGCCGATGCGGAGCGGCCGATTCCCAGAAGAAGAAGCCAAAAGAACCGGTGTTGAGAAAGAAGTCTAGTAGACCAAACAAAGACGCGATATTAACCTTCCCTAGACTAGAAGCTAGCTCTTTACTGATAGGGTACCCTAGGCTTTGATTCGTGGTTTACTTCAAAACTGGCTGGTGTGGTGCTGGCTTACTTTCTCTGCTGGGTCTGGCCCGTCCTTTAGCTTAGGAAGGGACTTTTCAAAGTCTTTCTCGGATCTACCGGACTTGGTGTAGGACGTCGTCTTCAAGCTGCCGCTTAGCCTTGTTCAACAAATTGATCGGCTGGAACCAATTTATTCCTCGAAAAGTTCCACAAAAAACCTAAGCTCAATCCGTTGTCGGGCAAGGAAGTACTAATAAAGGCAGTGGTCCAGGCTCTACCTACTTATGCAATGGGCTGTTTCAAACTGCCTGTTGGTTTGTGCAACTTTGGAGATCGAGAGGGCAATTGCTAAGTTCTGGTGGGGAGGTGATAGAGGTGAAAGAAAGGTTCATTGGTCGTCATGGGATTCTTTAACCAAGTCAAAAGAAGAGGCCGGTCAGGGCTTCCGTGATCTAATATGTTTTAATGAAGCATTATTGGCGTCACAGTGCTGGCGTCTACTCACAGTCCCAAGTTCCCTTTGTGCGAGAGTCCTAAATGCGTGATACTACGGGGACCTGCTATCAGCTAAAATACCGAGCAATGCTTCGTTTACCTGGAGGAGTATCTGTGCAGGGAGGGAACTGCTGGAACATGGACTAATATGGCGGAGATGGGAGATCAGTAAAGCTTTGGGAGGCCCGCGCGACGGGCTATTAGCTCAGTGGTAGAGCGCGCCCCTGATAATTGCGTCGTTGTGCCTGGGCTGTGAGGGCTCTCAGCCACATGGATAGTTCAATGTGCTCATCAACGCTGACGAAGATGTGGATCATCCAAGGCACAAGAGCATGGCGTACTCCTCTGTTTGAATCGGAGTTTGAAACCAAACAAACTCCTCCTCGGGAGGATAGATGGGGCGATTCGGTGTGAGATCCCATGTAGATCTAACTTTCTATTCACCCGTGGGATCCGGGCGGTCCGGGGCCACCACGGCTCCTCTCTTCTCGAGAATCCATACATCCCTTATCGGTGTATGGAGAGCTATCTCTCGAGCACAAAGTTGAGGTTCGTCCTCAATGGGAAAATAGAGCACCTAACAACGCATCTTCACGGACCAAGAACTACGAGATCACCCCTTTCATTACGGGGTGACGGAGGATCGTACCATTCGAGCCTTATTTCATGCTTTTCCGTGGTGCGAGAAAGCAAAGAACTTCCTAATCCTCCCTTCACGAAAGGAAGAACGTGAAATTCTTTTTCCTTTCCGCAGGACCAGAGATTGGATCTAGCCATAAGAGGAATGCTTGGTATAAATAAGCCGCTTATTGGTCTTGACCCCTAAGTCACTACGAAGCGCCCCGATCGGTGAAATGGGATGTAGCTATTTATCTATCTCTTGACTCAAAATGGGAGCAGAGCAGGTTTGAAAAAGGATCTTAGAGTGTCTAGGGTTGGGCCGGAGGGTCTCTTAACGCCTTCCTTTTTCTCGCCCATCGGAGTTATTTCCCAAGGACTTGCCATCGTAAAGGGAGAAGGAGGAAGAAGCACACTTGAAGAGCGCAGACAACGGGAGTTGTATCTGCGTTCGGGAAGGATGAATCGCTCGAAAAGGAGTCTATTGATTCTCTCCCAATTAGTTGGATCGTAGGGGCGATGATTTACTTCACGGAGAGGTCTCGGTTCAAGTTCAGATGGCCCATTGCGCCAGAGCAAAGAATAGAAGAAGCATCGACTCTTTCATGCATAGTCCACTTGGCTCGGGGATATAGCTCAGTTGGTAGAGCTCCGCTCTTGCAATTGGGTCGTTGCGATTCTGGGTTGGTCATCAAATTGTCCAGCGGTAATGATAGTATCTTGTACCGAACGGTGGCTCACTTTTTCTAAGTAATGGGGAAGAGGACTGAAACATGCCATCGAAAGACTCTCTTGAGACAAAAGATGGGTTGTCAAAAAGGTAGAGGAGGTAGAATGGGCGATTGGTCGATCTAGTATGGATCGTACATGGACGATAGTTGGAGTCGGCGGCTCTCCTAGGCTTCCTCATCCGGGATCCACGGGAAGAGGATCAAGTTGGCCCTTGCGAATAGCTTGATGCACTATCTCCTTCAACCCTTTGAGCGAAATGTGGCAAAAGGAAGGAAAATCCATGGACCGACCCCATTGTCTCCACCCGTAGGAACTACGAGATCACCCCAAGGACGCCTTCGGCATCCGAGGGTCACGGACCGACCATAGACCCTGTTCAATAAGTGGAACACATTAGCCGTCCGCTCTCCGGTTGGGCGAGAAGGGTCGGAGAAGGGCAATCACTGTTCTTAAAACCAGCATTTTTAAGTTTAAGATCAAAGAGTTGGGCGAGAAAAAGGGGAGCTCCCGCTCCCGGTTCTCCTCAGAGTTGGATTCCCGGAACCACAAGAATCCTTAGAATGGGATTCCAACTCAGCACCTTTTGTTTTGACATTTTGAGAAGAGTTGCTCTATGGAGAGCACAAGACGATGAAAGTTGTAAGTCGTGTTCGGGGAGTTATTGTCTATCGTTGGCCTCTATGGTAGAACCCGTCGGGGAGGCCCGAGGCGGTGGTTTACCCATGGCGGATGTCACGTTCGAGTCCGCTTATCTCGGCCCGTGAACTTAGCGGATACTATGATAGCGTCGAATTTTGCCAATTCGGCGGTTTGATCTATGATTTCGCATTCATGGACGTTGATAAGATCCTTCCATTTAGTAGCGCCTTAGGATGGCATAGCCTTAACGTTAATGGCGAGGTTCAAAAGAGGAAAGGCTTGCGGTGGATACCTAGGCACCCGAGACGAGGAAGGGCGAGTGTTTACCGAAATGCTTCGAGGAGTTGAAAATAAGCATAGATCCGGAGATTCCCAAATAGGTCAACCTTTTGAGCGCTGCTTGAATCCATGAGCGGGCAAGAGACAACTCGCGAATCAAACATCTTAGTAGCGAGGAAAAGAAAGCAAAAGCGATTCCGTAGTAGCGGCGAGCGAAATGGGAGCAACCTAAACCGTGAAAACGGGGTTGTGGGAGAGCAATACAAGCGTTGTGCTACTAGGCAAAGCGGTTGAGTGCCGCACCCTAGATGGCTAAAGTCCAAGAGGCGAAAGCATCACTAGCTTACGCCCGACTCGAGTAGCATGGGGCACGTGGAATCCGTGTGAATCGGCAAGGACCACCTTGCAAGGCTAAATACTCTGGGTGACCGATAGCGAAGTAGTACCGTGAGGGAAAGGTGAAAAGAACCCCGGTGGGTAGTGAAATAGAACGTGAAACCGTCTTTGAGCTCCCAAGCGATGGGAGGGAAAGTGATCTCGACCGTGTGCCTGTTGAAGAATGAGCCGGTGACTCATAGGCAGTGGCTTGGTTAATGGAACGGAACCCACCGGAGCCGCAGCGAAAGCGAGTCTGACGGCGTGTTCTCCGCTCAACCACTGCGGATCACACTCCTGGTCAGATTTCTATCCAGCTAGCCTATCAGCCGTGCTCGGTTCGATTTGAGCGTGGGACGCAGCAAAGAGCAACACACGGGGATTACCCAGGTTCGGACCCCCTCGCGGGTAATAGTCCTACTCCTGCTGAGCCTTAACTCTTTTCTTGTTGTGGTTGAATGGAATGTGTTTACAGAATGCTTCCGAACTGTGTGTTCAAACGTAAAAAACATACGTACCCCCTCTCTTCTCTCTCCGCTCCTCTTATACAAGCCTTGAGCTGGCGGAGAGAGCCGAGGGGGTAGGCAGCACAGTGCTCTCAGTACATTGACAAGACACGCGAGACACGACAGAGAGAGCGTAAACGTACATCGCTTACGCCGAAGCGGCCTCGCGTGCTGCGTCATAAGTGGCCTCGACCCGCATGAACACCGGTGAGGCTGAGGCGGGGCCCTGCCTCCTCCCGACGCGGCGGCCATCTCAAGCAAACCCTCTCTCTGCGGTCAATCCCTGCGCCCAAGAAGGATACCTTCCGACCTATCGCGGTCATCAGGCGGTAATCATTTCTTCACCGTCTATCCGCTGCGTGATGTCAAGATTAAATGCGCCATCCTTCGCAAGATAGAAGCCTTCGCCGAAGACTCCTTCGACGGGCGCCCCACGCTGGGCCCCACTTGATGGGAGGCCTGCAGCAGCGCGAGGCTCGCCCACGCGCCGCCGACGCGTGGGGCCCTCGCCCGTGTGACACGGCTCGCCCCACACGCCGGGCACGTCGCCCCGACGTGTGGGGCCTCGCCTAGTCTTCTAGGGCTCGCCCAGCATGGCTGGGCCTAGTCGCCCGCCCGACGCGTGGGGCCCGCTTTGATCTTCTAGGGGCTCGCCAGCGGCTGGGCCTGGTCGCCCACCCGACGCGTGGGGCCCGCAGCCTCTGAGGGGCTCGCTGACGGCTGGGGCCTTGTCGCCCACTCGACATGTGGGGCCCTCTTGGCCTCTGAGGGGCTCGCCACGTTGGGGCACAGTCGCCCGCCTAGCGTGTGGGGCCGCTTGGCCTCTGAGGGGCTCGCCCACGCATGGGGCACAGTCGCCCCGACGCGTGGGGCCCTCTTGGCCTCTTCTGGGACTCTTCATACCCGGTATTTATTACATCGATGTAGTCTTCATGGGCGATTGTCACCGCTATGAACCCGAACCTAGGTGATCTATCCATGACCGGGATGAAGCTTGGATGAAACTAAGAGGTCCGAACCGATCGATGTTGAAGAATCACGGATGAGTTGTGGTTAGGGGTGAAATGCCACTCAACCCGAGCTATTTGGTTCTCCCGAAATGCGTTGAGGCGTAGCGATTATTTGGACATCTAGGGGTAAAGCACTTTGTTTGGTCTTGGTCACATGAAGGTACCAAATCGAGGCAAACTCGAATACTAGATATGACCCAAAAATAACAGGGTCAAGGTCGGCGGTGAGACGATGGGGATAAGCTTCATCGTCGAGAGGAAACGGCCGGATCACCGACTAAGGCCCCTAAATGACCGCTCGGTGATAAAGGAGGTGGGGTGCAAAAACGGACCGGGAGGTTTGCCTAGAAGCGACCACCCTTTAAAGAGTGCGTAATAGCTCATCGATCGAGCGCCCTTGCGCTGAAGATGAAACAGGCTAAGCGATCCGCCAAGGCGTGGGATGTCAAAATGCATCGGTAGGGGAGCGTTCCACCTTAGAGGAAGCAAACGCGAAAGCGAGGGTTGACGGCGGAAGCGAGAATGTCGGCGTGAGTAACGAAAACATTGGTGAGAATCAATGCCCAAAACCCAAGGTTTCCTCCGCAAGGTTCGCCCACGGAGGGTGAGTCGGGGCCTAAGATCGGCCGAAAGGCGTGGTCGATGGACAACAGTCAATATTCTGTACTACCCCTTGTTGGTGCGGAGGGACGGAGGAGGCTAGGTTAGCCGAAAGCTGGTTATAGGTTTAAGGACACAAGGTGACCACTGCTTTTCAGGGTAAGAAGGGTAGAGAAAATGCCTCGAGCCGAGGTCCGAGTACCAAGCGTTGCGTGCTGAAGTATGAGCCCGTGGACTAGCTATTGCCTCTCTAAGAGGCTCATACCAGCGCCTTCACAACAAGTATGTAACCCATGCCATACTCCGGGAAAAGCCCGAACGACCTTCAACAAAAGGGTACTGCATTCAAACCGACATAGGTGGGTAGGTAGAGAATACCTAGGGCGCGAGACAACTCTCTAAGGAACTCGGCAAAATAGCCCGTAACCCGGAGAAGGGTGCCCTCGCAAAAGGAGGTCGCGATGACTGTGCCCGGCGATTGTTTACAAAACCACAGTCTCCGCAAAGGCCTAAGACCATGTATAGGTGGCCTTTGCCCAAAGTCTTAGGAAGGTCAAGGAAGTTGGTGAGCGATGATGTGGGAAGCCGCGATCAAGCCCGGTGAACAGCGGCCGAATTATAACGGTCCTAAGGTAGCGAAATTCCTTGTCGGGTAAGTTCAGACCCGCACGAAAAGGCGAACGATCTGGCAATCGTCTCGGAGAGAGGCTCGGTGAAATAGACATGTCTGTGAAGATGCGGACTACTCGCACTGTGACGTAAAGACCCTATGAAGCTTTCTTGTTCCTCAGGATTGGCTTTGGGCCTTTCCGCAGCCTTAGGTGGAAGGCGAAGAAGGCCCCTTCCGGGGGCCGAGCCATCGATGAGATACCACTCTAGAAGAGCTCGGATTCTAACCTTGTGTCGACACTGCGGGCCAAGGGGCGATCTCGGTAGACAGTTTCTATGGGCGTAGGCCTCCCAAAAGGTAACGGAGGCGCAAAGGTTTCCTCGGGCAGACGGACATTGGTCCTCGAGTGCAAAGGCGAAGGAGCTTGGCGCAAGACTCACCCGTCGAAAGCGAGACGAAAGTCGGCCTTAGTGATCCGACGGTGCCGAGTGGAAGGGCCGTCGCTCAACGGATAAAAGTTACTCTAGGGATAACAGTGATCTTCCCAAGAGTCCACATCGACGGAAGGTTTGGCACCTCGATGTCGGCTCTTCGCCACAGGAGTCAGAGGTGGTTCCAAGGGTTGGGCTGTTTCGCCCATTAATGCGGTACGTGAGCCGGGTTCGTAACATCGTGAGACAGATTCGGTCCATATCCGGTGTGAGCGTTCTGACATTGAGAGGACCTTTCCCTAATACGAGAGGACCGGGAAGGACGCACCTGTGTACCGATTATCGTGCCTATGGTAAATCTTTGGGTAGCCAAGTGCGGAGAGGATAATCTTGAAAGCATATAAGTAGTAAGCCCACCCCAAGATGAGTGCTCGTCCTCCGACTTCCCTAGAGCCTCGGTAGCACAGTAGAGACAATGACGGGTTCTCCACCCATACGGGATGGAGCGGCGAAGTATGGAAATAGGATAAGGTAGCGGCGAGACGAGCCGTTTAAATAGGTGTCAAGTGGAAGTGCAAGTGATGTATGCGGTGAGGCATCCTAACGAAGCTAACGATTTGAACCTTGTTCCTACACGACTGATCAAACCGATCGGGCACTTGCCATCTATCTTCATTGTTCAACTCTTTGATGAAAAGATGAAAAACAAAAAAAGCTCGCGCCTTCCATCTCTTGGATAGATAGAGAGGGAGGGCGGAGGCCTTTGGTATCCCTTCCGGTCAAGAATTGGGGCTTCACAATTACTAGCCAATATTTATCTCATGCCTTTCCTCGTTCATGGTTCGATATTACGGTGTCCTAGGCGTAGAGGAACCACACCAATCCATCCCGAATTTGGTGGTTGAACTCTCTGCATGGCGACGACATTGTAGGGAAGTCTGCGGCAAAATAGCTTGATGCCGGAATGATAAAAGCTTAACACCTCTTATTTGACTTTTTCACTATTTTGAAATCTGAAAAGATCCAAATCCAAAATGCAAAGGTTGTCTTATTCAAAACCTCAATCATCACATCCCTCTCTCCCACTTCACACCTCGGAACGCCTTTGTTCTTATAAAGAGAAAGGCGCTTCCCATCTTCTTAACCCGAAATGAAATGGCCGAGGAGAGGAAGGTTCCTTTTGGGGGTAACCGGGAAGAGATCCAGTGGAGACGGGTGGGCACAGAGCTCGGAGGATTAGAGCACGTGGCTACGAACCACGGTGTCGGGGTTCAATCCTCCTCGCCTGACCTTCCAAAGGGGGAAGGGCCTTTACTTTCCCCCTGAGGGTAGGTACATTCTTCAATTCCCAATCCTCATATCCAAGGCAGCTCCCCACAAACACCCCACCCATATGACTATGCCTCCTTTTGAATCGACAGTAGATTGGGCTTCATAGCAACTTTCATTCTAAAGACGAATATTAGTCAATAGGCAGGCTTCTTTCAGCAGCAAACATATTCATTTTCACCGGGCTCCGCGCACCTTTGGTACTTCAGGAGGGCAAGCTGTTTTATAGTGACTTCTTTCTTAGGGTAGGGCGACGAATACTTCAAATTCCGGAAAGGTCATTGGGTCGCCTTTGGAAGCTAAAGCGAAAGTTGTAGAAAGCCGGGAGAAAAAGCGAAAGCTTGCTCGAAAAGATGCTTCTTGGAAGACGATGGAAATGAAGTACAGGAATCCTTCCCTAAGGCACGGGCTCATGTGTAGTATGGATTTTATGCTAAAAATACGATACATACGGTGTAGAATACTTTATTGCTACTGGCTTTTGCCTTTAACGGATCTCCATAACTTCAATCGTGTCTTCTCTTGCGCGGAGGTTCACCTATAAGATAATCGACTCTTTCTTTCGCATATGAATACAGGGTCGGGTCTACGTACCATACCAATGAAACACAAAGACACCAATTCCACGCCTATCTGAGTTTATGGAGATCAATTATGTTATACCAAATTATCCAAAGCCAAAGACTAGCACCCCTTACTGTGTTTTGCCCTTGAGCTCAGTCAAGAGATTT
Source organism: Raddia guianensis (assembly GCA_036346415.1). Classification (NCBI taxonomy): domain Eukaryota; kingdom Viridiplantae; phylum Streptophyta; class Magnoliopsida; order Poales; family Poaceae; genus Raddia; species Raddia guianensis. The sequence goes on along the minus strand of CM070542.1, from coordinate 31,134,586 downwards.
GAGTTGCGAAATGGCATATCTAGGACGGTGATGGTGCAAATACCTTCCGCGCTTTTAACCCAGCTGAAGAAACTTATTCAATGGTCACTGCTAACCGCTTTTGGTCCTAAATCTTTGGTGTTGCTTTTTCCAATAAACGTTGGATACATTTCTTTATGCTATTTGTACCCGTCACCGGTTTGTGGATGAGTGCTATTGGCGTAGTCGGCCTAGCTCTGAACCTACGTGCCTATGACTTCGTTTCCCAGGAAATCCGTGCAGCAGAAGATCCCGAATTTGAGACTTTCTACACCAAAAATATTCTTTAAACGAAGGTATTCGATGCGTGGATGGCACTCAGATCACCTCATGAAAATCTTATATTCCCGAGGAGGTTCTACCACGTGGAAACGCTCTTTAATGGAACTTTCGTTTTATTTGGTCGTGACCGAGAAACCAACGAAATAACAATCAGGAATAGGGCTAGGAGAATGAGGTCTAATTAACGGAGTAAAGCTGTAATTGGGCTTAGTGCTCCGATTGCGCCTTAGGACTAGGACTGATAGGTAAATGCCCCTTACTCAACCAATGAAGGCGGGTAGGGCTTTTCTTTCTTTTGTTTAGGATTGGCAAGAGGATGGCTGCCTCGGCTTCAAAGCTGTTAGAGAATGCGCTCTTATCACTACAGGGACGCGAGAGAAATTCCTCGAGGGTAGTGGGATAGGGCATTACCGGTGTTAGCGACGAAGGGATTGTTTACAAGAGAAGGTTGCCCTGTTAAGATACGAACAGGGGGCATGCCACGCATAATAGTAAAAAAAAGGGCAGAGAAGGGGATTGAGGGACAGAAGGAGCTGGAGGCCAACAAGGAATAGAAGAAGCTGTTCCACTCGTAGCTCTTCTTCTTTGTTTAAAGCTTCACTCACATTTCGGGAGCGGATGCTGCTCGAGCTAAAGATATGCCCCCAACTCTTGAACAGCTCTCACTTGCCTTGGCCGATAGCTTAGATGACCGACCGTTAGGCATGGTTACCAATGATTTAACAGTAGGCCTCTTGTTTGGTGAGCCAACCGGCTTCACCCGAGGATGAAGGTAGTAGAACAAAGAGGAGCCGCATCTTTTCCTGGCCGGAGAGGAATCAAGGTCCATCTCATTAAGGCCGAACATTTAGTCTAGTTCCCGATAACAATAGGGAACATCTGGTCTTGTTTGGTTTTTCTTTAAAGGATTTAGTCTTTCTTGCAATTCTGCGAACTTTGAATGCATCATTTCCTCCATTTCTCGGAACTTATCGCGGAATCTAGGCCCACTAGGACTCGGCGGGATTTCTGGTAAATCAAGCTCTCTCAGGGGTGGAAGCCAGCCCCCAAAACTCGATCACTCTGCGGGATTCGACAATGGATTTGTCTTCCTCAGGGTCAACTTAAGCCCCTTCCTTAAGGTTATTGTCATAGCGGTCAACCCCGGGAACGCGTACCGCCTTGCCAATGAACATGGGGATGAACTTCCTGAACCTTGGAATGACATGTACTTGAAAAAGTACTACGCCTGACCGGCTTCCCGGTAAGCCCTTAAAAAAGTTTGGCCTATCTGCGTAAACCATAAATCCAAATCGATTCTAGACTGTCTTCCAATCTACATGCTTGACTGAGGATGTGGCAGGTGTTGGGGTTCCCTCCCCTCTAGATGGGCCAATCGCTTCTCTCTTCTTTCCTGAATGATTTTCTCTTACTCTCCTTTCTTGGGCACATATCCTAGCCCGAATCTCTCATCAGCAGAAGGGAGTTCCACTGGGGCGAATATTCCTTGCAAGTTCTTGCCCAATCCCTTGCCTTTCTGATATGGGCTGTTCAGCATAAATCTTGCTACCATCTTCGAAGCTTCAGACATGGGCATAGTGGAACCCTCAGAAACAGAATTAGCATTCATAATTTCGAGTGACTGGAAGGAAGTCTCAATAGCTTCTTCAGCGGCTTCAATATACGGGAATGCAGCAGGTTTAGTGACAAACTAAGTTTATTTTTTACAGTTACCACATGGCCCAGCATACTTTACACTTAGATGCGGAGAAGACGGGGCAGCACCAGACATGTGAATCCAAGGCCTTCCAAGCTGCATACTATAAGCCGGGGCATGAGTCTATTCTGTGACCATACATTCCGCAATGGAAACTGACTGGATGAAATCCCTCATACTCAATCCTTAGACTTGACTAGAGGAATCTCACTATCAGGAACCCCTAATGGATTGGGTGCACTAAATCCGCTATTGCCTCAGGCTATACCCCCCGGACTGTTTATAAGAAAGCACGACTCGTACTTAACTTATATATAATATGGCCACAAGGTGCAAATTAAGGGATTTTATTAGCATATGAACCAGGGATGGAGATTGCCACTATCCCATCTTGCTTAGTCACATACCAACTCACCAACGTCCACACCTCACTATTGGTGTAGAACCAGATTCCCCTATACCTGAATTCGAATTACCTATGACGGATTTCTTGTTCCTATCTCAGTTATCAGTCAATAACTATCATACTTGATTATTGAGCTATGACACCATATATTATGATTATTCTTGTTCTATGAACAGTTTAGATGAATTAGGCCATCTATTCCAGCTTAATCCTTTTTGAAGCTACTTATAACAAAGTTCAGTTAGATGGTAGCACCAATCTTACTATTTAGGAAGAAGTGCTCGACAATCATTCTCTTTCGTAGCGTGGTCCAATAAGCTTCTCTTAAAGTTCTCATATGATTTCAAATCGAAAACATGATATGCATATTGTTCGTAAGTATCAACAAGTGAGTAGAGATGCTTGTCCCCGCTGCGGGCCTTGTCTTTTTTCTTAAGTTCCTTAGGTTCTAAGCGAGCAATGTTGTTTTTCCACTTAATACGATCATAAAAATGGATCTTGCTTGCCTGTCTTCCAATCTTCATACAGCAATGAATCATCTCTAGTCTCTAGCCAGCCAGTGAATAGTTAAGTAGTAGGAGGATAACTACTCTTACTTACAGTCTTATGAAAGACATCACTCTAAACTAATAAATTTAGCTCAATCAATCTATTGATGATTACTATAGGGTGAATAATATCTACAAAACAGACACAGTATAACATAGTTAGACCATTTGCTAGAGGAGCTGGAGATAGAAAACAGTCATGGACCGTAAAAATATAAATGTGGCGGGGTTTACCTAAGCATTGTATTGAGTACAACATGGGCAGCTATAGCTGCATCCTGGCAGATGGATGAAGAGCGCTAAAGTGGCTCTTCTAGCCTTACTTCTGTCTTTCTTCTTTTCTTGAGTCGAAGAAGCTAAAAAAGCAGGTGAAATCTCACTCGGATTGCCACCAAAACCTGTATAAACAGCTTCAACGAGAACAGTGAGAGCCTCCTGCTCAACATAAAGTTGCCTACGAAGACAAGTGTGAGGAAATGCTTCTTTTTCCAGAGTTGGGGTTGAGCAAGCACACTACTTGAAAGCGAGCAGGGAGATTTGGATTCCAGTCACGAAGATTAAGGAAAGTAGGAGGAACGATTGAGGAAAAAAAAAAGGAGTAGTTGTTCACCGCCCAATGGTGGTGCTGAATCTATTTCACTTTTCCTGCGGAAATTCAAGTTCATCTGTTAACGCGCCCCCCTTATATAAGTGCTTGCTGATGAAAGTGCTAACTGACCTTACCTTATTTCTAGGGGCAAGTGGAATATCTAACCAGATTATAAGCTCTATTAATTTCTATGCTTTGTGATAACCTTTCATATTACTGCAAAGAAGGTTTTCCATGAGAGAGTAGAACATTGATTTACGGGTCACTAAACATATTAAATAAAGCTAAGTAGATAAGTATGAGGGAAGAAGTATTTGATTGTCCAGCATGATCGGTTTCATAAGTCCTGTTGTGCCAGAAGCAAGAGTTGCTTTTTTTAGTGGATAAGGGAGGGTAATAAAGAAAAACCCGGATTCATCGAATAGTCTGTATGTCATCACCTCGCAAAGTCAAAGAAAAAATGAGAAAAACTCGCAGAAAAAGACTTACAATAATCCAAAACATAGTGGAATAGATGCATTTTTCCACTATGCTTAACAGGGATATTCTCAAAGAAAAAACAAGTAGGGCTTTTTTAGCCCATAGGATCGGGTGTCGAAAGATAGCAGCTACAATTGCTTTTGCTCCCTCTAACATAGAAACTCTCGTCGAGACTTTCCTTTGCTCGCCAACTGTCCTACACATTCTACCTTCCTGCTTGACTTGACTTTCGAGGTCGCATTGAAAGAAGTGGGTTCTCGCACTTCCATGCGCCGAGATATTGTGATTCGCCTTATTCTTTTTGATAGGTTTGGGACATATTCTGTTGATTCATTGACAAAGCACGAAAAATATAATAAGTTGCTAATGCTTTACTGGTCAGCTGCTTCCCATTTCCAATCCTTCTCGTCATTTGCTGAGTCATGCAATTGGTTCGTTGATACACTAGGGCAATTTTTCGATGGGAAAGAGGAATTATTAAAGAAATGGTAGAATTAGCAGCAAAAGCGTTGAAGCCATTTCAGTTCCTAAATCATCTGGTTCATCATTCTAGTCCATTACTTGACAAGTTAACAATGATCCCTATTTCGATGGATGCTTCTGCTTATAAGATTATGTCTTACTTTCTCTTTGATCATGATCTTGCGAGGATAACCTATTGAATTCGCGAACCCTTTGGGAATAGGTTCTCTGACCTCTATAGCTCGCTCTTCGCTAAGTTAAGGAGGACCTCATCTCAGAATGCTAATGTAACTGAAGCAATTCACCATTATCTTAACCGAAAGCTAGTAAAGAGGATATACATGCCTCTTTTTTATGGGAAGATCCAGCATAGTGCTGCAGCAGATATACAAGCTAGTCTAGCTTCTCTACTTCAAAGTAATGAAAGCTCTAAACTTGCTTCAATATTCTACAATTATTGGGATAAACGTTTTCCATAAATCAATCTTTCTTACCCTACGCTATTTTGGCAATAGTACTTCCAGGCAGAATGCGATCTCAGGAATCAGCAAAGACAGACAAAGAAGTTCTTGCCCAATCCAAAGCTACAGTATTGTCAGCCCCGTCGAAGTAATACTGGCTATGCTTACGAGCTAACTAGTGGTTTTCGAGTCAAATAGCTAGACTGAATGAGATGTCCGAAGGGAAAGACGAGGGAAGGTAGTGGGAAAGAAGTACCATTTGTTTCTATTAAGTAAAATTCCTGTGTATCTACACCAGTAGTTGCAGTAGTCAATTTTACATTACATTTCAAGTAGGCCTCTTCTAGAAATACGTAAGCTAGGCATTCAATGGAAAAGGAAGAATATAGGCAATAGCACTAGGGCAAGCAGGTCCGCCCATCGATCGATATTATTCTGTATTTTCGTATAATACATATACATAATAGGCAAAGTAAAGAAAGAGCTCAGGACAGCAAGTCCAGTAGTTGTAGTTCGCCCAGGACAGACAGAAGAAGGGGGTTGTTGACCAGGCACTAGAAAACAAAATGCAATGGTTCCCATATAACAAACAGGTTTTATCCCTCGATCAACGTTAGAATCTTTTCTGCCAAAGCCCATTTTAGTAGAAAGCTGCTGCCCTTTTATAGTAATGCGGAGTGACATAATCAATCGAATTCGACTGGTTGGTTCCCCTTATTAGTCAATTGCTTTTGACGTATCAGGTGGGAATGGGAGAGCCTCTTTTCTTTCCGCAATGGAATCGGCTTAAGCTCGACCTTTTCTTTCATTTCCTATCATAGGGATATATAAAATCAATTGCGTTTTTCTTAGTTTAGAATATAAAAAGACATCCCACAACCCGGTCTTAGGTTCATTGTGGGAACTTCAAGAGAGAGAAGAGAGATCATAGCTTAATATCAAAGGTCAGGTATACCTGCCTACGTTCGGCATACACATTCACTAGTTCCATTCGGTACCTTTCTCTAGATGGAATCCCGATTCTACTTTCAAATGCAAGAGCAAGAATGCCGTGAGGTCTAAAAAATGCAAGGCCAGATCCCACTTTCTTTAATCGAGCGGGCAAGGGATCGCAAACATCTTTTCTTTTCAGAGAAAAGGTTTTTAAAAGATATCCCGAAGGGGTCTTAGGTAAGGTAAGGTAAGGCAGCTCTATTCAATAAGGTAGAAATACTAGAGTTATAACATAATTACACTTTTAATTACTTATGTTAAAACCGATGAATCAGAATGTTACACTTTTAGTTCTGTAATGACATTTCCCTTAGATCTGATGGAAAAGCACTATCGCCCAGAGAGGTAAGGTACATAGGTAGGGCGGGGAGTGCTTGATAAGGCAGGTGAAGTCCTGTCCCTTATATTCCCTCGATCTGCGCATTTCTTTATTTCAACAGACGTTAGATAAACCATTTCTTAGGTATGCTACATTCTTTGAAGAAAGAGTAGGTTATTACATTATGTCTAGTTGTTGAATAGGGCCCTTGCTTTAAAAAAATAGTTATATTATGCCCATGCTTTATTAACAAGACAAGTGAAGATAAATAGTAGTAAGTAAGCTTTCTACCACTAGTAGTACTATGGTTGCTTTCTACCAAGAGTCGTTGAATCTTCCTATTCCATCGATGCAATAAAAAGAAAGAAGCTAGCTCGGGTGCACTAACTACAAAAACTTTACAAGCACACTCTCCTATTCCACGGAGAGATAAGTAGAGAAGTAGTTGCCCATTTCATTCCTTGACTTCATCATATAGGTGAAGGAATGAAAGCATTAGAGTTAAGTGGTTCTCTTCTCTTTGGGAGTTCTCACCGCTTCACTATTATCCTAGAACGATCTAATTTCAACCGAGAGACTTGCGTTCTTACTTCCTCAATGATCTAGGGTATCTCTCGTTCCTACCATCGTTTAAAGTATCTATCTCTGGATCCAAGCTTTCACCAAGTGATATCGAAGGCAACCCAATCACAATCTTGGATTGAGCTTAGAACGAAATTGGCGAGTGCGTCTTTGGTTATGACGAAACCTCTGGGAGTTCTGTGTTTTCTAGTTGTGGAGAAGAGCCGGTCTCAAATTCGCAATAGAGAGGGCACAGTCAACGTCCAACGTTAAGTAGAATTTAAAGTGGCGCCTAAAAGTGTTATTTTGTAGATGTGGAAATTAGACTTTCTTAAATAATTATTATTAAAATACCGCTGGGATATGTCAAAACGTCCTTTCTTAGGAATCCTTTATTTATGGCCGGCGGTCTTTATTTTGACTTGATGTTACAGGATGATTAGCTTCTGGGGCTTGCTTGAATAGAGTGAAAAAACATTAACGTTTCTTTCTCTGAAGTGAATTTCTTTTTACGGTGATTAGCTCACTTGCACTATCCATTTACCACTAGGACGGTTTGACACTTCAATACCGAGCCTAGCTTCCTTTGAATCTGAGATGTGAGTTGCAAATACGATGAATCTGAAAGCGAAACAACACTAGAAATGCTTAGCTTTCTAATACTCAAGATACAAGCAAGCCATCTTCAAAGGCAATCCTCAATTCTATAGCTAATACTAAGTTAAAGTATGGAAAACCATAACTGAAATCATGTTTTGAATCTGATAGCTCCGCTAATACCATCTAAACTACAGCTACAAAGCAATCCTACTATTAATACCGGGAAACTACTAGTGAGCTTGCTATTTCGATCACGGATGAAATAGAAAACAATAGAACCCATAGCAGCAATAACGACTTGCAATTTCGCTAGCTTGTTTGCATTCTTACATGTAAGCTCCTAATACTATAGGTACGACTTGCGTAGTAGATTGAAAGCGCCTCGCTTACTTACTAAGCGATAGCTTAGACTAGATACGACATAGAAAGCCTGCAGCCTCACTCTTAATCTTGTAACTAGCTTTGGTTCTTCTATCTTCTAACTAGAATTTGAGCTAGAGCCTACTCCGCAAGGAGGCGCTACGACTTATAACGCCGTCCCTCCGCCGCCCGAATACTCTCGGGTCGAAACTCCACCGATGAATCAGAATGCTGGGGCAAACGGGCTTCCTCCTGCCATTCCTCAAAAGGGTCCAGAAATAGATAAGTAATTCTAAACGAATGTTATCAAGCATGTTCCTGCTTTTAATTATGTTATCCCTTAAACTCTGTTCATGTTCGATTGGTCGCTCCAAGATCCGTTAGCCTTCCCTATGAATGTCCCATCCACCGTACAGATTTACAACACTATGTGATTAATGCTTGTAACCAACAAGAACTAAATATTCTACTTTCTAGCTATGTACAACGATATCCATGGTTCTTAGGCGTGGTAATTAAGGTTGGCGCAACTTGTGGCTCGTGAATAGCATAGCCTCAGGTTCAGACTGAGGCAAACGAGCATGTTGAACACGAAAACTAGTTCGCTCCAAAAATGAGCACTAATCGAGCCTAACTCCTCTCGCTAATGGCTCGTTAGACTAGCCAAACATCTCCATTGTCTAATAAATTTTTTAACCCAAATACCAAGGCCAATAGTTCAACACATTTTTACCTCTAGCTCACTACCTGACCTCATGTTTGCGCCTCCAACCCAAATCCTCTCCTACACAATTATCATCGACCTTACCTCCTCCCAATGAGCAACAGCTCCTCCCCTCCCCTCCTCTATGGCCGGCAACACCCCAAGCATGTCCCCTCATGACTAGTGCCATCCCACCCTATTCTCCCGACCAACAACGCTTCCAAGCATTCCTATGCGACGATGAAGGTGGAAATACCATGTGGCAACGACGACAGCGGCGGGACCGTGCAGAGACAACAGTGGGGCACCGTGCGGCGGTGACGATGGAAGAACCACCCCTAGGAGCTATTGCTCTCAGATTCCTAATGCTAAGGTTTCTAGTGAACAAGCCACGAATAGCTCGGATCCTGCTCGCAAGTTTTTACATTCCCGAGCCAAGAAGCCTTTTTAGCTCAGCCATCCAAGTGAGCCAAGTCAAGCCAGCTCGCGAGCAAAACAAGCCTATGTTTGGCTGCTTGAATTTAACTTGCACGATGATTAAAACATTCTGTCCAACATCCTCCATTTCTTCTCTTTGTCATCTTTGCTCACATTTTGCAACATTTGGTCAAGAAAGCATATATACATACATTTTACTGAATACTATATCAATATACATCTTGCCGAACAGAGGGACAAATTTTGGTAGAAGCTTCATAAAAATGGCCAATTTTCAGTACATTTAATGTATCAGAAAATAATTTACCACCAAGTTCCTTATAATATTATATAAGCTATTGTGGTATTTAAGACTCTTTCTTAAAATAAAAATATTTCTTTGGTATCTCGAGAGAGGTGTTATTCTTATTAAAGATGATTTAGCAAAAAGGTCTTGGAGATGGTTGCATTAGTTGTTGTTTTTGTCACAAAAATAAGACAATTCAACATCTTTTTTTGATTGCCAGTTGCTAGAGCTATGTGGCAAATTGTTTATATAGCTCTAGCTTTGAGTGCACCTTGCAGTATTGGGCATTTGAGTGGTAATTTGCTATCAGGAAAAAGAAACTCGATCAAGAAAAATATATTGTTTGGCATTGCCATTTGGCTTTGTCAAAATGAATTGATTTTTTACAAATGCAAATGTGTTTATGCAAGGCATCTTCAGAGGAGTGTATTTGTTACCTTAGTGAGCATCACTTCAGAAGGATGAGGACCACAAAAAATGCCATCATGTCATGCCATTCAATAGAACTAGTAGCTTTGAGTTCCTTCAACAATTGTTTGGGTTGGAGGAATAATAATAGACTTAGTGTTGCTTGACGTTGTTTAGTTCATTTGAACTCTACTTTTAACCATATTGTTATCATTTGTAAGACATTTGGGCCAGATATATCCTCGGATGTAAAGGCTGGAAGTAATTTCATTACATAAAAAAAGCATATATACATATGCTGCCTAAGGCAACAAAAAGTTACCGACAAAATACCACAAATCAAGACAACACTGTGAAGGTATAGTGAAAAGATGAGGAAAGAATAAAAAAACTGAAATTGATTATTTGTCACTCATGTATCACTAACATGTGAGTACTAAGTCCACATGTTATTGACATGGGGAGTGACAAAAAATCATCAACCACACCCCCAAGTTCCTCTCCATGCCCTGTCGTGTCCGAATCAAACCCTGTATCGGAGCCTTAGCTCTACCTCCACCCTCAAATCCGTTGTTCCTCTCGAAGGATGGAAGTGAAATAGCATCAAGCCATGGCTACGAGTCAGCACTGAGCTTTGAGTTATCTATGTGTTTCCACTTCACGTTCATCCTTGAGTTGGCATGGCAGCCCAACTATCATCACCTACTATGTCCGTCCAATTTTATATGGTGTATTTTGATTTGAGAAGGACTTTGAAGTTAGATTTTGACCGTTAAATTTTTCTTATTATATATTGTCAATTGCCCCAAGAACATTCTACAAAAAACATTTCAGATGCTAATATATTGATACAAATTTCATACCCAAAAAATTCGTATAATTTAGCTAATTTTTATCAAAACTTACTAAGCTCTATTTTTTCAAATCAAAATTTACCTTTTGAAAGTGATTAAAAGTGGACAAGAAAGTGCATACACACTCATCAACGATGACGACTGTTTGTCCTCGCTTGCCCTTCATTGACAGCTTGAAGACAACAACAAGGTTGCGCACTCGTAGGTCGTAGCCCATCAATACTCATCCAATAGGGATCCGTATCGTCAACATTTCTTTTACAATGTCAGGATAAAATTCGCTTAATATCAACCTTGCATAGCACATTCAATGGTCACAGTTCCCTCTCTCTCTCCATCCACATGTGGTACAGCAGTTTTGGCGGATAAGAAGTTAACAAACACATAATAAATGGTGCCAGCCTTCTTTTACCGCCCAAAAAAAACCAGGCATCCTCGCCTCTTTATCTTTTTACCGCCACATCTACTACACATCGAAATAAACAAGCAAACACAGCTCTTCTTCTCTAGGCATCCTGTCCTCTTCTCCCTGCAACATCCTTTCTCCTCCTTTCTTCTCTTCCTCATGTGTTCTACGTGGCACAAAAAACCAAGGGTTACACTGCAATGGAAAATGACAATGGGAACAACAATGACTCAGCAACCAGATATGCCACTTCTGATAAGTAATACTCTCATTTACTCTTGCTATGCCAATCTTTGTTTCCTACTCCCTTTCTCTGCCCTAAAGAAATGTACCATGATAATATATGTACATGCTACATTAACATATAGCATGCAAATGAACCCGTTTTTGCAATGATATAGTTAATGCTAACAGACAACATGCAAATGAACCTGTTTTTGCAATGATATGGTTAATGCTACAGTAACAGATAGCATGCAAGTTCAATTGATATTATCTTGTTCTAGCCAATATTCAAACATTATTTGTCCAAAATTGATTTATTTCCTCAAAGTTAACAATGTTGTATGTAGCTGTTTTCTTGCAGATCCCAAGCAATACCTAGTTGGGTACCCCAGATTGGCATGAAATTTAATACCGTTGACAAGGCTAGGAATTTTTGGAAGAACTATGGCTTTCGAGTTGGCTTTGATATTAGACAAAGATTTCATAATGAAAGTATAATAGACAAGAAGATTACATCTCTTGGATTAGTATGTGCGAAAGAAGGCTTTCGAACAAAGGATAAAAGAGATCACTTGGTAAAGAACCACAGAGCCGAGACTAGAACCGGTTATAAAGTCCGCATGGGAATTTCATTTAATAGAGCATTGGAAAAATATGAGATACATGATGTGGTTCTTGAACATAATCATAGGGTACAAACACTTGAAACACGCCACTTGATGCCATCACAGCGGAGCATGTCAGATGCCCAAGCATTTGACATTGAGTTGGCAGAAAGAACTAGATTCGGCCAAGAATTGCTCATGAATTGGTTAGTCAGCATGTTGGATGAGCTACTAACCTTGGCTATTCTTGTCAACTGTCGTGACCTCAAGAACTATTTATGCACAAAACGCCAAAGGGATATGAGGTATGGTGAAGCTGAAAGTTTGTTGAACTATTTTCAGGAAAAAATTGAAGACAATCCATCATTCCAATATGCTTTGCAACTAGACATGGAAGAGCAAATAACAAATATATTTTGGGCTGATGCTAAAATGCTTGTTGATTATTGTAACATCCCAAACTTTAAACACAAATTTGGCAAGTCAATTTTTCTAAAAGCATAGCATCAAAATAATTTAATGTTTATCTACATCATGTCATAAGTACATCATTAATTAAATTGTCCACTTGGTGAATAAAAAGATTTTTGCATTTTAAACTTTGTTAATGTTAACTCAGCATCTTCTAAGAGCATCCCCATCTCACCCCCCAAATGCACCCCTATTTCAAAATTTTTCAATTGCAGCAGGAGGGAATTTGATGCATGTGAGAGGAATTTGAGATAGAAGAATTATCGTAATGATTCATTATGTAGCGATAGAGGAAATTTAAAGGCTTCTTTGGGATGCTCTAAGCATTGTTGACCAACTGTGTAAATTTGCTTGCAGCGCTCACCAGCCGCTTTGCTACCGCTCGCCGCCAACGCTTATTGCCCAGCTTCCACCCATAACCAAACATCGGCTAGATGGCTCACACGGATGACATACCTAATTATTAGGCCAAAGCTACCCAATCAAACATGTTAAAAAGATCTATATCTTGGTTTTAAATGAAATCTATAATCGCCGGAACACTGAATTAATTATATATGGTCTAAATTCCGAAGCATGCAAAATCTATTGAAGTGGAGGACCTCTGGTCGTCACGCCGAGTGGAGGGCTGAGCTAGTAGAAGATTTATTTTTATATTAGAGTACTCTAAACCGCTATCACAAATCTTTCTATGTTTTGTAACTCTTGAAATGGTTAAGATTTTGCTAAGTCAGCATGTGTGTGTTTTTCCCAAAGTTTTTATGTAAAAGTAGTATAATTTATATTTTTTTATCTATTTATATTATTTAGCCATCTATTTTCTAGGCTAATTTAGTTTATTTAAAAATGAAACGGAGGGAGGTGTGGACTGTCGAGTCGAGGTTGTTGCTTGCGAATGTGCCACTGCTTGTCCGGTGACCGATGTAGAACATCCCCGTGCATGACCCCTTGGGCCTTCTCACCCAGCGAAAGTCAGCCCTCTTTTGGTTGACAGACACACAGCTGCGTATTAGCGTGCCGGCCAAAACAATTAATGACAAGAGCTATAGGGATCGCGAAACATAGAGCTCCTCGCGTCTTTTGTTTGGACGTGGCGCAGCGGATCAGTTGTTGTGCTCGGCATCACGTGCAGCAGCAGCAGCAGCAGCTCTAATTCGCCTCTTCCGTCTCGATGTTAACCATGCTTCGACGCATAGCTAGCGCGCAAGCAAAGAAGTCCATTGACTTCGCCGCTAGCTAGCTCGGTTTCATGACGTGAAGACTTTTGCTTTCGTTCTATGGTTACTTGGATCGATCCTCCTAAACTCTTCGACAAGAAGAGATCATGCATCTTGACGAGCCAGACTTATGACTTATCTACTCTCTCGCTCAAAAGACTGGTTTATAATCCTTGATACCTCTGGTACCTCTCAATACAATTAATCAGAACTTTCATTATATTTGGTCCACTATGGCTGTCATTCAATGGCGCATCCTAGCTAGAGGAAGTAATGCATGCAAGAGCAAACTTCTATTTTCTCGACTCCTTATTTCTTTTTTTTTTAGAAAGGACATATATATTCATTAAAGGATTGGAGTCCCTATTACAGACTGACCCTTGCACAACAATAAAATTACGACATCATCCTCCAAAGGCCTATGTGCTGTGATCTGGAAACATCGAGCTGTCATTGTAGCTCCAACGCATTGGCAAGTTCTGGAAGCCATCAGCGGAACCCACAACCTCGCCTTCCCCGACCTCGTCCACAACGGGATGCGGAATTGGTAGATCAATATCAAGAAAAGAACGTGGAAGCTTTGGAATCCGACTCGAGGAATAGCAGCAGCACAACACCGCCATTGATGAAGAAGAGAGAGCTGAAGAACCCACACTAATAGACAACATTAACTGACCAGTAACGCAGGCACAAAGAACACACAGAACATTCCCAATCTCAGCATCCAAACTAGGGAAATCCAACTTCTTGTTCTTCCTTTACCCCAAAATACCACTATGCCCCCGTCCGGTCACCCGAAAACAAAGAGCTGCTTCCGAGCTGGAGATGGATTCCGGGCAACGTCTCCGCCACATGGATCAAATCCCCAACCAAAGCTCTGCAAACTCCTCTGACGCTGAAACGCGACGAGGTCTCTACCCACTGCAACACAAACAAAACACTTACTACTAAATCCTGCCGACGTCGCGGTACCGTCGTCCTCCTCCGGCCAAAAGCTCCTCAGAGACGAAGGCGAGGCGAACAATGACTTCAGAACGATGTAGGCGAAGGCGAGGCGAAGCAATGACAGCATAGAAATTTGGACGGAAGAAGGCTAAAACTATGGCAACCCTATTAGTCTCACTACTACTGTACAGCACCCTGCCCAGATCCGCCTTCCCCCCACCACGGCGACGGCCCGGAGGCCAACGCCAGTGAGGGAAAAGACAGGATCTGAGCCGGGCTGCGCTCTCCGCCGCAGTCGCCTCTGGTGCTTCTTCCAAGCTCTCCGCCGCAGACTCCTTATTTCTTTTCTTCCCCACTTCCTAGGCCTTGTTTGTTTCAGCTTAAATTAAATTAAATTAGATTAAATAAAAATTTGTTATTTTTGTATAAGCCAAGTGATGTAATATATTTTAGTCATTTTTATGGGTTTTAAATAGTTTTTGTTAGAGTTCGTAAAATAATTCTTTCATTTTTTTAACTCTTTAGAACATGTTTCAAGGGGTCACAAATTTGCTGCAGTAAAACTCAACTTAACATTAAGCTAAAACAAACAAGACCCTCAGGTGTTTCGGCCGCACCATCACCTAGTCGCTCTTGCAGCCCAACTGTCACTGGTTCGCTTACTGAGCGCGCTCGCCGACGCTTGTCCGGTCTCACACGCCGCCACGGCTGGCCCTTGCTCGCAAGCTATCGTCGCTGGAAAGAAATTTATGGCATCCCTTTCATCCACTCTCCAACAACCATCCAACGGCCACAGTTAATCCCAGTTCTAGTCACCTCAAAAATTGGTAAAATATTGAAGATTTAAAGTTTTAAAGTTTGGTTCGATTTTAAAATTTTAAAATTTGGTTAGATTTAATAAATTAGACGGGATTATTTTTTTATTCAATCAAATTTAAATAATTAAAATTTGGATAGGTTTCCAAACTTTTAAAATTTGATCAATTTCATATTTTAAATATGGCCAGGATTTAAAAATATATTAGATTTTTTGTAAACCAGTCCAAATTTGAAATCTAGTAGAATTTTGAAAATTTAAAAATATGACCAAACTTTGAAATTAAAACCTAGCGATATTTTAAAATATGAAATTAATCAAAATTGAAAAGTTTGGAAACCTGTCAAAAGTTTAATTTTTGAAATTTGATTGAATATGAAAATTTCCAATATTGCCGAGTTGTTAAATCTAACCAAACATTGAAACTTTAAATCTTCAATTTTTGTACCTATTTTTGAGGTTTCTCGAAGCTGATATTAATTGTGGCCGTTAGATGGCTATTGCAAGGTTGATGAAAGGGGTGCCACAGAAGTTGTATGGCATAGATGCCATAGAATTTCTTTCCATCGTCGCTGCGACGCTGCTGCTCTCTGCATCGTACGTGCCATCGCCTCTGGCCTTCTCCGTCATACGTGACGCACATGCCGCCGCAATCCAACCTTTTAAAGAAAGCAACACCTCCCCCCACCCACCCACCCACACCCCACCACTAGGGGTGGCAATGGGGTCATTCCCCGTCGGGGAGTGCTTCCCCGTCCCCGTCCCCGCGATCCAAAATTTTTCCCATCCCCCTCCCCATTCCCCATCTCAGGGATTAAAAGTTCCCTATCCCCGTTCGGGTGGCGGGGCCTCGTCGGGGACCCATCCCCACGAAAATTACACACAAGAGGAAAACACTTATCATCTTTTTACCCTAAAATCATGTCAAGAGAGAAAAAAAATAGAATGAGTATGCTTTGGAGATTTGATTGATGTGCATATATGAAAATATGAATATAATGTGCTCGATAAATGTTTGCGACCTAACAATTTAAATTGAGTAAACTAATTTCGGGTCCCTAACCGGGTCCCTGTGGGGAATTATTTTCCCTCGTCCCCGTCCCCACTATTCCCGATGGGGAATGGTTTTTCCCCATTTACATTCCCGCGGGTTAACTTCTCCCCATACACGTCCCCTAATAGAGGAATTCCCCACCGGGGATCGGGGAACGGGTCACCCCTACCCACCACACACACGCAATATTTTGAACTGCTGGCTCTTGGTGTGTTTTTAACAATTCTCCAAATCCAACGTCTAATGGTAGGGCTTACCATTGGACACTCTTTTGGCCTTAATATGGAACATGCATATATTAATATTGGAACATGGGTAAAGTAAAGATGAAATATGATGAGGTACTAGTGAAACACGGTTGAAAGTAATGATGAAACATGATGAGGTATTGATGAAATATGGTGAAGAAATGACGGAAAACAGATTTTGCCATGTGAAATATCGATAAAGCATTGAGAAAACATAGTGAAAATAGCGATGAAACATGCGAAGTACCGACGAATTATGGACAAACATCATGTTTAAAATATAGCAAAATCATGATTCACAAAGAGCAAATTTTTTTATACACAAGTTTGACTAGAGCAAACTAATATTTCTCCCGATCTCAAACCATGTTGCATACGTGCTAGGTGATGTTTCAAGCAAAAATGCACAGTGCATCTTCTTCGTCTAGTTCTCTTACCCCCTCCACATGGCGAGCATCGTGGAATGACTAATTGAAGATGCTGCCGACGTGCTTCCAAGAACCACAATAACGCTTACTCATCACCTCTTATCTGAAAAGAGTTGGGGTAGATGACGGAGAGAGAAGAGAAGAAGGCATGGGGGTGGGGAGGCGGACAGACATCGTTGCAGTGGCCGACGAGACGACCAAGAGACGAAGTGGCAACAACGTGCCCACCGTTGATCGCTCGTCACCTCCATCGAGTGCACAAAGAGAGTCAACTTCTTCCTATGTTATACCTCTCAAAGAAAGAGATAGGTGAAGAGAGAACATCTAGATAATAGGATAAGAAATGGGTGCGGCTAGGTGATAACATCTTATTTTTGTAATATGTTTTTTTCTAAATCAGACGTAAGTACAGAGATGCTCTCAATTTTTTTGTTTTGAAGAATTGACTATGTTGAATAAAAGCAAGACAACTTCTAGAATAATGTACAATAATCATGATACATGAGGTCTCTCGTCATGATAAAATTAGAATAGTCTAGAAATTTTAGTATCCCAAAGTCAAGTATCATGAAGCTTCTGTCTAAATATTTTAGCAATGCATGATTAGGATCTTCAAGTGTCATCCATCCAATGGCTTTGTATGCCTATATAAAGAGGGTGTCACCTCTTCATGTCATTCATCCAAGCGCATGGTGGTAGTAATGCTAGGTGAGAGTGCAAGAAACGATGAGTGCTAAAATATTTTAGTGTAATACTTCTTTCATTTTTTTTATTTTTGCCGTTGACTTTTGAACATATCATTTGACCATTCATCTTATTAAAAAAATAGTGCAAACATGCAAAAATACAAGTCATGATTAGAGGGTCTTTAATGATAAAACAAAACATAACATAACATAATAAATGATACTTAAATAGTTTCTACAATAACAGTAAGCAATATCATATCTTACCATAAAAAAGTGATATCGAGGTTTTGTTTCATAAACATGAGATCGGACACTAGTTACACTAGTTATTATAGAACGCATTTTTCATATTAGAGCTATTAACTACCGCTTCTAACAGACGATACACCATTTTGTAACATTTCTTAGCATGAATCGAACCAATCACATTAGAATAAAAAATTTGGGCTATTTTTTCACGAATACCGGTGGTGAGAGCTCGATTGGGTACTCAATGCCAATGCCCGAGTACTCAATACTAATGCCCCACGTATCTGACATACTAATGATAAGACTATGAGAACATTCTCTGCTCAACAGACCACACCCGAGCTCAACCGTGCTTGCACGGGGACATAACCTGTGAAGACGTGAATACGACATTGGCGGATAGTTTAGGGAACCATGTCATCGTAATGGTAAAACTATCTTCAAGTGCCAACCGTTTTTCTATCATCGATACTTTGGAGAGCATGTGCTTGACCTAATTCTTCTTCGGATTATCGATTCAACATCTAATGAAAAAAAGATAAACTTTGGTTATATTTAATCTCTTGTGAAAACTTTTCAGCAGTGGCCTATCAAAGGAATCAGATCCGTGATCAGCCTATGAGGCCTACAAATGGATTGGGTTGAAATGATTAAAATGGATTGGATTTCAGTTTGGATTGGCTTTGGATTGTTGAAAATAGGTTAAATGTTAAACGGGTTGGTTTGGTTCGGGTTCATAGAAGAAAAAAAACAGATTGGTTCGGATTTGTGTGGGTTGGAAACGATTCGGATTCATCTAGGTTGAAACCACGTGTTTGTATGGATTGGAACATACGGATCTGACGGGAGATTGAGAGAGCCTGACTCCTGAGACTACATCGCCGGCCTACGGGCACTGTATGGGGGAGGTGGAGCCCTGTGGAGACGCCGTCGACGAGGAGCTCGGCCGCCCGTCCCCACCCATCTTGCCGGCGGAGGCACTCGACCGTTGCACTAGCATTTGCAGTGTTGGCCGCCGAGCTTCCGCCGCGTCCTCGCCGGCTGGCAGCGCCGATGACCTCATCGCCGCCCCACGGCTACTCCTGCCGCGTAGGCTCGGCTTGCCTCCACCGCCGAGGAATGCGTGCTCCACACTGAGCAGCCCGAGGTGTGCCACCGCCGCATCGTCTCCGTCGTTGCTCGCTCGCGCGGACAACGGTGAATGGTTCATTCGGTTGATTCTCTCTAGATTCTTCTCTGAGTCATTGTATTGAAATGATAAGGATCTGATTATGTTTTGTTCGTTACACTTTGATTTTAATTTTATCAGTAGCACTATAAAATCAGTTTTGGGGGCTGATTTGAATAAATATACTCTAAATTGTTCCCTTTCACATGTTTGACCTAAATCTGTCTTAGATATTGAGTTTGCTTTTGCGCGTGTGCTGCAAGTTCATCCTCTTTGGTGTACGCTAACTGAATGATGTGGTTTTTAGCCTCATTTGAGGGAGGCAGGTTGGTGTGGTTTGGGAGCAAATGTCACATGGGTTGGTGTGGTTTGGATTGATTTGGATTCCAGCCATTTAATAATGGGATGGGGTGGGTTGGGAAATATGAGATGAAGATAATGGACTGGGTTGGCTTCGGGATAGGTTCGCACACCCAGTAACAGACCTACCTATGAAGGGTTTCCACATCAGGTTAGTGCGGATAAGGAACAACAACTACTTCACCATTGATCTGGAGTCTCCTTCTACTTTATAATTGCCAAGACGTCATCGATAGACATATTCTATTAGGGCGGTAGGGTCATGGATCATAAGGTGCCTCATGTAGACAGGGCAGAAGCTCCATCATGTCTCCATCAAGTTGACAGAGTGCGTCATGGAAGACGTCGATGTACGTGTCAATCAGAGGGGTACTGAAATCCTCTAATGAGATTGACGTTATGCCAGTTGATCTTACCGGCATTTAGCTTATTAGCATTAGCTATACAGTGACTCGGAAATGTGTTGTTTGTGTCCGCGTTGGTCCTTCGGTTATGCCCCGTGATATTTCTAAGTGTTTAGTACATTATTGAACTAGTGTCGGTGCCACGGTCACCTAGAATCAGTAAGACTTAATATTAATTAGTAGGTGGTTCGACCATACAGAATCATTTCAATCTTCCACGTGGTCGGCTATGCCGTCGGAAGTAAGAAGGTTGTTTATTATATGAGCTGTGAGTGCGAACTTAGGTATGCGTCCTTGGATTGTTGTTGCATATTTAGCTCTTGTTACAGTTGTTAATGTTGTTTTCTTGATTCGCCATATAGGTTGGTTTTAATGTGAGCAGTGCAATCGCTCGACAAATAGAAATAGAAATAGAAAAAGGTTAACCAGCTTTATATTTGATGTGGCATTAAAAGTGAGGCCCTGTTCTTCTTAGTTTAACGGTTTAACGGCTTAACAACTTAACTACATTTTGAAAAAGCATATGTTTTGTGTTTTTTGAGCTGTTTTTTCGCTATCTCGAAGGTAGGTTATAATGTTTTAAAAAGTAAATCAAACGAAATGGATCCGAATGACGAGACTACTTTGAGAAACTCTTAAAATTCAATCATTTTAGCTGTTCAACCGTTTACATCAGCCTAAAATAACATAACAGAGCGTGCATCTATGTATGAAATATAAATATAAATACGTGGGTTCTGATAAATCTAAACGAGATATATAATCGAGGATGATTGGCTTCGCCGGAGCCCGTCACTCAGTCCTAAAAAAATCGCACAAAAACTAGAGGCCCTCGTGCGCAGCGTGTACCGAACAACAAAATCAAGGACAGCGCATGGAGACAAGACATAGCGAGCGAGAGAAAGGGACCAGATCCCGGGCCCACACGAGCGCGACTCGAGGTCGCCGCGCCCGCGGTCCCGTACTCCCGTCCGGCCGAATCCCCACCGTCCACGCCACCGCCCATCGCCCCCGTCGCCGTCGCTCCGCCGTTGCGACCGGCGACGCCACGCCGGAGCGGTCACAACCGCAGCTGGAGGATGACGTGGACGTGCCCCCGCCACGCGGCTGGCGCCTGGCGCTGGCGGTATAAAGCTGTGCGCTGTTCGGCGCTCCGCTTCTTCCTGCTGGGTTTGCTCCCGAACCACCACCCCACGCTTCCCACGTCGAGTCGCCTCCGGTCGAATCGAATCGAGCCCAGGCCCCAGGGTCCAGGGATAGCTCAACGAACCGACTTGCTCGCGCGGAAGCAGGAGGAGGCGAGGCGCGCGCGAGGGGATGGGATCGGATGGCCGGGGCTGGAACCGGGTAGCCGGCGCCGCGGCCGCCGTCGACGGTGGCGGGGAGGGGAAGCCGACGACTGCTGCGGTGGAGGCGATGACGTCGCCCGCCACCGTCGACATCTCGCTGCCGCTCCCCGACATGACGCCCCGCATCATGCAAGTCTCCTGCTCCTCTGACCTCTCTCCCTCTCTGGATTTGTGCTGATCCGTTCGTGCGGTGGCGACCGGTCTCTTGGCGTCGGAGGCCGCGAGAGGCACAACACAAGCGTCCGGATTGCTTGAGTAGTCGCCATTTCTCCACAGGAATTCTCTAATATGGAGGATTGCTTGCATTTTTTTGCAGAGGTCTCTGCAAGGATTTTGTGGAAGGGTGGTCATCTCTGGACAGCTCGTGCTTCTCGATCGAGACGGTGTCCGGTGGCATCACGAACCTCTGTGAGTTCCCTTCTCATTGACAGTGACATGGCCCGGCTTGTAGCACACTGGCACTGCGCTGATTCTGTTCTGTACTGTAACTCTTTCATCTGACATGTTGTAGCAGTGGAAAACAGAGGCCATGGCCATGTAAATGACACTTTCTTAGGCAAGTCAAGTGTTAGCTGCTTGAATTGCTGCTGCTCTCTGTTCCTAGTTTCAGACGTAGCACTGCAACTTAGCTGCGTATTTCAGACTTCTTGAGATCACATTCACATACTCTTCTCCATCACTGCCTAACAATTTATTTCTGCTTAATATATGCCTGCTGCGTTACATCCAGAACACCGTGTTTGTCGCATTACAAATGATTACACTAAAATAGCCTTTCCTTTTTTTGTTCGTTATGTTTATTGTTTACAGTGCTAAAGGTGTCTGCGAAAGAAGCCACGGGCACTGAGTTTTCTGTGACTGTTCGGTTGTATGGCCCCAATACAGACTTGGTAATTGATCGGAAGAGGGAATTGCAGGTGAGCTTCATTGGAATGAAATTGTCCATGGTACTAGCATGTCATGCTTACATGCATCCTGAAATGTTCCTATGATTCTAGTGTTAGTTCATTTGTTGGTGCTGTTTTTTTTTTGTTTTGTGGTTCATTTTCAAGATTTTGCAAACATCCAAGGGCTTGGAAATTTCTTCTATTGAATTCCTTTTTTCCACTGAAGTCTTGTCTGATATCTATTGAAGAGTCAGTTTTAGGGGGACACATCTTCTAAGAAAGTTATGCTAGACTGGGCTGAAACGTTTCCTAATGCTTATATCTATTACCGTCATGGTTAGGCCATACCATATCTCTCAGCTGCAGGGTTTGGGGCTAAGCTAATTGGAATTTTTGAGAATGGAATGGTTCAATCGTTCATCAATGCTCGAACACTGTCACCTTCAGGTAGGCATACTTTAGTCTACCAATTGCAATTTATATTTACTCTTTTTTTTTATTTTTCCATCAATTATTCGCATATGATCTCAAATGTTATTCAAAGGGGTGTATGTATCTTTTGTAGGCATTATTCACAATTAGGTATGTAAATTTGGCTGCAGCCTTAGATGTTTGGAGAGACCTTGAAAAATGCTTCTGTAAATAACTGTATTGATTCTCGCTACTGTTTTTCAGACATGAGGGAACCTAGAATAGCGGCTGAAATTGCCAAGGAGCTTCACAAATTCCATCAAGTAGATATACCGGGACCAAAAGAACCACAATTGTGGAATGATATATTCAAGTTTTTGAGAAAAGGTAATGGCCCTTTGTTGTTTCATACATTTCATTTTCGAACTGATCTGGTTACTTTTATGTCATCCTCATTCATAGAGTGACATTAAACAATTTTTCTGCTTGCTATTAAATATGTATTGCAGCTTAATTCATAGAGTAACATTAAACATTTTTTCTGCATGCTATTAAATATGAATTGCAGCTTCCGTGTTGAAGTTTGAGGATAATGAGAAGCAAAAGAGATATGAAACTATCTCTTTCAGAGAAATACAAGATGAAGTTAAAGAACTTAAGGTACCTTGCAACTGGCCATGTGCCTTGTGTTATTCTTCTTCTCTTTCTGGGGCTTCGGCCCTTTGAGCAATTTGTGCCTGCTTCAGTTTCATCTTTTTAAAAGGAGTTTTTTTTCTATTTTTCTTTTGTCGCAGAGGGCTATTTATAGTCCTACTAGCTGACCAGTCCATAATATACAATCAAATGCCTACATCAATGTTTGTGACATTGCTTTTCATGCATATAACATGTCTTACTCTCCTCATATAGGATCTCTCAGACCTTCTACATGCTCCTGTGGTTTTTGCACACAATGACTTGCTTTCGGGCAATCTGATGCTTAATGATTTGGAAGGTAAATATCGTATTCATTTGTTACATTATTATGGTTATTTAGCAGCGTTACATTCTTTATATTTAAAATTTTCAAAACTAAGCTATGGTTGTGTATTTTGTCATTCTTTGGCAGAGAAGCTCTATTTCATTGATTTTGAGTATGGGTCATACAGCTATCGTGGTTATGACATTGCAAACCATTTCAATGAGTACGCAGGCTTTGATTGTGACTATAACTTGTAAGCTATCTTCTTTTCAAGTGAACACTCTGATGGAACTTCCTATTGTGATGTTGTTGCTCAGCTGTACTTACATGGTTGCTTCTTTAGGTACCCTAATAAAGATGTCCAATATCACTTCTTCAGGAATTATCTGCTACCTGATCGACCAAGTGAGGTATATAAGTCGAATGGATTACCTTCTCTTGAAACAAAGCCAATAAAAATATTTTTATAGGAGCATAGTGCTGCATGTTTTTTATATGATTAAAGAAAACTGTCCTTTTATTGCCTAGTATTGTAATTTTGATGCTATTCACGCTACGAGTAGTTCCTTCTTTTGAATTAAAATTACTTGCACCTTATTTATGTGCTACTTGTAATAGGCACTTGTAGTTCTCTTAGACTTAGTTAAACATGAATTGCTTGTGTCATTTTTCTGGAAAGAGGACTTTACAATGTTCAGTATTTATGCGAAGATCATTTGTACTTCATGTAGCTTCACCATAATGGAATCATTGTACCTAAGAAATTTATTTTTCAACTGAAAGGTTCAAGTGCAAGATTTGGAAGCCCTTTATGTTGAAACAAACACCTACAGGTTAGCATCACACGTTTACTGGGCATTGTGGGCTCTCATTCAGGTAAACAAACCCTCCTTGTGTCAGATACATTGTTCAAATATTCTTTTCCACACAGGATTTAACTGACATGTAACTGACGTATGACTGCCCTTTGATCGCAGGCAAATGTATCCCCAATCGATTTTGATTATCTTGATTACTTTTTTCTACGGTACGGCGAATACAAGAAACAGCAAGAGTTCTGCTTCTCCTTGGCACAGGGCTTCCTCTCTGCACGGAAGAGCAGCTAGAGTCTAGAAGTTTGTCCAAAAGCCATTACTGCTGCCAGCATATACATGGTGGCCACGGATGATCAGCGTCTACTGCAAAAAAACGCCCATCATGGTAGCGACTCGTTGTATCAGCTGTGAGATTCTTCCTGTTCCCTGTTTTTTTATCTGCAGGAGGCTTGTATCGCCTGGTAGAAAGTTGTATACCATCTGTAGGATAATAAACCTGCTGCTGCAATAAACACAAGCCTCACGAACTATGCTTTGTATATCATGTAAGCACTCGCTGTGTGGCTCTCGTCCAACATGTCACGCTGGCAGAAGAGTGTATAGGCATGCCCCGGCGGGGGCGGTGGATATAAGGAAAAAAATTTGGTGCATCCGGGTTGCAAATCCCCGCCCGTGCATACCGGATGCCGATTGTCGACGCGTGGCTAACCAGGCGATCCAACGCAGCGGCGGGGGCGATGCGATCCCGCTCGGCTCGCACCGCTTCTCGGCTCAGCTTCCAGGGAAGAGACATTCGGCTTCCAGGCGATGCTCTCCCGCTCGGCTCACCGTTCTCCATCTCATCGCCTCCTTCCCCGCCGCCGCCGCCACCGCCAATCGCCATCCGCCCCCGCCACCGCCAGCGCCGCCCTCACCTTCCCCTACCGCACCCGTAGCCACCAGCGCCACCCTCGCCTTCCATTCATCGCCGTCGCCGTGCTCATCCTCGAAGCCAGCGCCTTTGTCTTTCTCCTCCTCCTCCACCGTCTCCCTCCCTAGACGCCGCCGCCACCTCCGCATCCTCCTCTCCCCCACGCCACCATCACCAGCGCGGCGGTGGCTTCTCCCCGCCTCGGTGCCGCGCCGCCCTTCTCTCCTCCCCTCCTCCCCCCTCCCTGCCTTGCCAGGAGCCGACGCCTCACCGCTTGCCGCCACCTTTTTCTCGTTCTGCGCCGGCGTCGCCTCGCCTCTCGCCCAAGACCGCCTTCCCTCCCTTTCCTCGGACCAATGCTCGGCCGGCCGTTCTTCATCAAGGATAGGCTACACACGATTATCGACTCCTTCAAAATTGAAAATAGAATATGAGCGGTGTCATGCCCGATGCTGATTTTCTTTGTTGATTTGTTCGTTTTGGGGCTGCAATCGTAGAATTACGCATTCTACTGATCTGTTTTTCTTTTGAAATGTGTGATTGGAGATACTTGTGTTTGTATGTATACTTTCACTATTGGATGTTGCCATCGTCAGAGTTCCAGGGCTGTGTAAATGTTCACGAAATAAGCAATGTTAAATAGAAGCCTACCTGTCTGTAGAACTGAGCTGTGCTGAACCTGGAGTAAGGATGCCTGGTCCTCATTCTTCGCATTCAGGGACAAACATCCAGCTAGTGTTAAACCTGCCCTGCGGAAGTTGTCATGCATCGTGTAAGAGATTGCTCGTAGTTTACAAGTCTATCCTGAACCTGGTTGTTCCCCATCAAGGTGCTTGGGAATGTATTTGCTAAACAATTCTTGATTCTGACTGATTAATTATCTTATTGTATCTCCAGGTTCAGGATAATTTCCCAATAGCATTGTTGTGAGTTCTTGATACAGCTAAGGAGGAGCCTTCTGCTGTATGTCATGAACATAAAATATTTTCCACATTAGGTAGTGTTGAGACTTGAGACTATTGTGATATATTTCTTGAGACTAATCTTCAGTCTTGAAACTAGTCTGACATATTTCTTGATTGGTTGCAGTGGATACAATGCTCTCCTTATATAGAGAGGCTGACCACTAATAGATAGACTCAATCCATCTTATACAAGGTCAAAAGCGCTTATTCCTGTGTTTGAATGCAACCCGCGTCTGGTTTCTAGGTAGAAATGTGATGCAGCAGCAGAGTTGATTTTGGTGCTTTGTTTCATTGGAACTTTTGGATGCCATCAACTTGGAATTTCAACATAGAACTGGTGGATCTGTTGCGGCTGGGAGTTGGAACTGCGCCATCAGAAGGGTTGTCACCCGGAGCCAGCTTCATTCCCCATTGGTTTACTGTTCCATCTCTTTAAGATGAAACAACAAAACTTTCCTGAAGTTGCAGCAGAAGTAATTCTTCAGCTTCCAGCAGAAGCAATTCCTCATGTTGCATGGAATTGAAATGTAATCTATATTCAGATTTATGATGCTTGTAATCAAGTGACCCAAGTAATTAGGAATAGTTTTGTATTTAATCAAGTGATTTGTCCTTGATTGAAGGCATGTGCTCCAGATTATTTCTTAAGCCTGGAGTGAACAAGTAAAGAGGGATTTTTCAGATTTGTGATTTTTGTAATCATGTGACCCATGTAATTGTGAACTGAACTATCATGTGATTTTTGTATTGAAATATTGATGGCCTATGTCAATTTCTGGATTTTGTACTGAACTTTTGTGTCAAGCTACTGGATTTTGTATTGAACTCTTGTGAACATCATCCTCACCGTATGATTTAATAATAAAGAATTTAGCATCTGAGTATGTCTCCACAAAGTAAGCACTGTTATATTCATCCTTCATGGCAGCAGGTGAACCATTGCTAGCTGAAAGATCTTGCCTTCCTGCCATTGCTTTCGTTGTAAAAGCAGCAAGGCCCCAACAAAATTCACACACTGACAATATACAATTCAAATCATTTACATGTTCATTCACTGAGCTTATCAACATCGTTCCTTGGAGTTCCATGCATAAACCACAGGACAATATACAATTCAAATTACAATTGAAAACAGCAGGTGGAACTGTATACAATTCAATCTAAACCATGCTTGAAGTCTATCTGAACCATGGCGCCATCTATCTGCCCATAGCTAACAATACAATTACAAGTGCGGCGACGAGGCGCGGTGGCAGCGGGGTTGGGGGAGAGAGAGGTGCTGAGCACCGGAGTAGGGGCGGCAGGGGGAGAGGGACGGCCGGACGGGAGTTCTCGGTTGCGGTGCTCGCCGGCGTCGCGGTGTGTGTGTGTGAGCAGCTCCCGTGCATACCCGACGCAGATTCCCTAGGTGGAGCTGGTAGTCTGTCAACATTAGTGACATTGTTTGAGTTCAGGCTACTGCTGCCATCAACATCTTGCTTCCTGCTACCTGATCTACGGTGGGAGGAGCTGAAGATGTCATAAATCTGCATATAGCAGAGAAGAGAAGAAATTAACATTCAGTGTTCATGACAGTTGACAAATCATAATAAACCAGTACACCACCAACAATAGCAGTTATAGTGCAGGATTTTCTGAAGTATTACTGTGTACTTCATAATAGCAAGGAATAACATTACATCACGTTTAAAAAAAAAGTGAAACAACATCTTTGGCAATCCAAATACAAGGGCTGGTCATATATATAGTCCGAAACTCCATCAGGGTGAAACGATGAGACTACCTGCCCTGCAGATCAGTATAAGTTAGATGATTCTCTAATCGAGTATCCTTGTCGTCTGCAGGAGCCATTCCAACAAAAAAATGCAGCTTATTTTGGAGCAGGAAGTGTAACATCACCACTCAGCATCCTGAGCACCAGAGGCATGGTCGGCCGATCATCTGGCAACTCCTGCACGCACAAGTGACCAACCTGGATGCATCTACAGGGTCCAGGCGTTGGGGAGGAGAGGCGGCGGCGGCGTTGGGGAGGAGAAAGGCCGCGGCGGCGGCGTTGATGGGAAAGGCGGTGTTGTGGGACGAGGCGGCGGAGATCCGGGCCATACGCACGACGCGACGAAGATGAGGAGGAGAGAGGAGGCGGCGGTGGCGGCGCTGGGGAGGAGAAAGGCGGCGGCACTGGGGGCGGCGGCGTTGTGGGAGGAGGCGGCGGAGATCCGGGCGCAGGCTTCCTAGGCTCCCAGGCGCAGGCGCAGCGGCTGTTGGAGTGAGCCGCTTCCCATGGGGATTGAGCCGAGAAAAGCCGCAGGAAAGCCAGCGCTCGTGGGCCGTGGGATGCTAAGCTCGTGCACTCGTCGGGAATCTGCGTCGGGTATGCACAGGAGCTGCTCTGCATCCCGGATCCAGGAAATTTTTTTCCGAGAAAAGCCACAGGAAAGCCAGCGCTCGTGGGCCGTGGGATGCTAAGCTCGTGCACGCGTCGGGAATCTGCGTCGGGTATGCACGGGAGCTGCTCTGCATCCCGGATCCAGGAAATTTTTTTCCAGTGGATATGGGTAGGGATCCAGCTCGGGCGCGGCCGTGCTCTTGTGTATTGGGCCCCATGCTGGTGCGCTGTGCCAATGTTGCCCGTGGGCTTGGGCTGCTTACGGAGCAAATGGGCCGCGTGGCCTCCAACATTGTAGACTTGTTGTTCATGTGCCCTCTTTCTTTAGATTCTAAACTGATATAATCTGATTCCACTATAATTAATGGTATAATTAATGGTGTAGATTTTTTTGATTAATTTTAAAAATTTCTAGTATTTTAAACTACTTAACTCTAATTTAATATTATAATAATAGATCAAGCTTTCCCGGATGCCCACGGATCTAACGTCGATCCCAACAACGATGAATTGCATAATAGCATAATATTTTTCGTTCATACCAAAGCACGTGCATTAACAAAGAACAGAACATATGATTGCTTGTGTATTGAGAAGTATCAGTGCAAAGGATCTTCAATAGTGTTCCTAAATTGTGAATCATACTTATCCAGTATTCACACATCTTTTTATTATTTATTCATATTTTTGTTTTTTATATTTTATGACCACTTTTAAGGTACACCTTGACAAATATACTAGTATGGCGGTAGTACAATTCACCGTTCGTTGAAAGAGCTTCCTACACCTACCATGGTAGTATAAATAAATAAAAATAAATCTAATCATTTAGATCGAAAGAAATGAACGGTTCGCATTTATTTTTGTGTACCAAAATTTTTTTATTTTAATTGTTACAATATACAATATTTACTGCGGTGTTAGTAAGGACATTATTTTTTTTTAGACATTAGTAAGGACATTGTTGGAGATGCCCAATAGGCCAGCCTTATTATGAATTTATTCTGCCTGTAAACATCCTTTTCACCGGCTCTTCACTGGTTTGTTGACACTGAGATTATATGTCTTAACATGCGTTTAATTTTCCTTGATCAAGATCGATCGCTTCAGTAGCCGTTGCCTCCGCTAAACGCTGTACGTACTGCCGGTCACGGCCTGGTCCATCTGCAATACGGCAACATATGCCCTGTCTCCGAATTAATCTAAGGCCGTGAAACAGATGGGAAAAAAAACACCGCCCGAATTTTAAATGCGTGCCACTCTAGCAGCGGTGGAGATCGATCGCAAACAATAATGTACAAACACCAGGCGCTGTGTGTTTGTACCTCTTGGCGCCAGTTTCTGCTTGCAGCATGCCCCATTTTTCTAGCATATCCAAGGCGTCAGGCGTGTACACGTACATAGGAGGGAAAATGTGTTGGGGCATCTCCAATGATACCATGTCAGTTGGCTATAAGGAGTCCACCTCATCTTTTTACCTATGTGGAGGAGAGAAGAAGAGGAGAGAGATAAAAGCTGGTTGTTAACTAATAGCTCGTCTATAGTGGATTACAAGGTGCATTGCATCTATTACACATGGGCCCATATTAAATTTAATAGCCAATGCTATAGTTAATCCATTGAAGATGTTGTCTACAGGCTATCTACAGATGACATAGAGCCTTCTTATAGCCAATAGCTGGCTATACCATTGGAGATGCCTTAAGGAGTTCTTTGCCCCATTCTTTAACAATGATCATATCCAGACAAGCCCATCCATTGCCCGTTTATAAAAAAGCAATCGGGCTCTCTTCCTTTCTTCTCCACCACCTCCTCCCTCTCCCCCCACATGGGCCGAGCATGCTCGTCCCTATTGGTGCCGCCCCCAGCGACCACCTGCCCCTCCGGTGTGTGTGGGGCGCAGGGTAGCGCGGTGGCTCAACATTGCTCGGTGCGGCCCGCCTGGCTTGACGGAGTGACCAGTGCGGCAACAAAAGCATGCACTAACGTGGTCATAACCTAACGGGGCAAAGCTTGCTGGCGGTGGGGCAGGCATGTAGATGGTGGTTTGCCCGGCTGAGCTGAGCGCTGGTCATCGGTGACGGCCACAATAGGTGGGCATCAGCTCGGTGGAGAGAGAGGAGAGGGTGACAGAAAGAAGAACTCGATTGTGTTTTTTTCATAATTTTAGGGGGTCACCAAAGATCAATAGTGCAAAATAGGACGGGGAGCTAGGCACTACAAGAATCACACTCTGTGTCGGCACAGGTCCCTGCATTTGTGCGGTGCGGCGTGGGCTCTTCCGTCAGGTCGCAAGTTCGAGCCATGCAAGTGCCACCTGCATTTTTTTTGGGCGCATCTGTGTCGACGGTACCCGCTTGACCGGCAACACAGAGCCCGCGTGCCCTTTCTAATGAACTTACAGGGTGGTCCCACATGACAGAGAGGTTCTTCTGTTTGCCATGCGAGACCAACCTGAACTACAGCCGTTTGGGGCGTTAAGGCACCATCAAGGGGTCCACGTTGTCATCGGCCTGGAGTTCGGCCGACGACACAAACATATTTGGCAGGCTTAGAAATTTGAATATTCGTAGGCGCGCTGACCTCAATGCCTCTTGTGTCAACGGTGGTATTATAACCGACGGCATGTACATATGTCGGCGGGTTCTTTGTAGGCCGTCGACATAGCTTGTCGTCAGGATTTTGCCTGCCGACATAGAAGTTTGGGCCGCCGGCGCTGTTTGCGTTTCCTGTAGCGAGGCCAGGGTAGTGCTTGAAATGCATCACACACATGATAAAAACTTTGGCTCTATAGATCTATTTAAATTGTTATATTGAATACCTGTGGATATATTTGTATAAAAAGAACAATGTCACAATATTTGTTGATTTTACACATCTGAGGGTCAAATTTGCGTTTTGAGAGCATACGAGTAGAAATGCAGTTCATGTTTCAGTTGCCATGCAGCAACGTAGATGTACATTGATAGTCTGCATTAAGAGCAACAACACACTGCCTACACAGATAGTGTCGAACTCGACGGATCATGCAACATTTTAATTAGTACATAATGCATGCTATGTACAGATTAACTCATGGGGTGGAAATCCACAAAATCCTTCTCTAACCAGATACAACAAACACAGATTACTGACAACGCTAAACCGCCTCTCAAATCATCACTGTATCCCGGCGTATGTGCTGCCAGCATCAGCAGCGTCAAACAAAATGCATGGCCAGTGATCAGCTCGACTCCAATTGACGAGAGACTGGAATGCAGAGCAACCAGGGCTTTCTCATGGCGGGTCACGGTTTGCTCATCCGGAGATGCCAACTGCCTGTGTCATGGAGAAGTGGTGGTGCCCATCCAGGCTCGCACGGTCGAAGGCGCCATCAAGGAGGGAGCAGGCTGCCGCCGCGGCCCACCCCTTCACGGGCTTCCCGCCGGAGTCACGTTCGCCGCCGACGGCCGGGCGCACCGGGGAATGCAGCTGCTCGGCGGCGGCGGCGGCGCTCCTCCTGCTGCTGCTCTTCCTCACGAAGCTCAGTAGCTTCCGGAACCGCTTGGCGAAGTCCTTGTGCGAGTCGGCGGTCGAGAACATCGGCGGCGTCCTCTCCGGGCTGCCCCATCGCTTCCGCGACCGCGCCGGCGGCGGCGGCGGTACCTCCACCGCCGACCTCGGAGAGTCCATCGCCGCTGCGGTGCGGAAGGGAAGCTCCGACACGGACCGCGAGTGGCGGCGCGCCACCTGCGGTGGCTGCCTCGGGCTGCTGCTGTACACGTCGCTCGGCGGGAGGTCGTGAACCCTCGCCGTCCGCGGCCTCGCCACCGCCGCACCGCCCGTGCCGCTGCCGCGCCTGAGGAACGGCCTTGGCGTGGCGACGTCGCCGAGGTCGGCGAACCCGCTGGCGACGCTGTTCC
Organism: Raddia guianensis; assembly: GCA_036346415.1. Taxonomy (NCBI): domain Eukaryota; kingdom Viridiplantae; phylum Streptophyta; class Magnoliopsida; order Poales; family Poaceae; genus Raddia; species Raddia guianensis. Next base: position 31,102,250 of record CM070542.1, on the reverse strand, counting down.
GCCTGCGGTGCGTCGCTGCCGGAGCGCAGCACGCCGCCGCGCCGGTGCTCACCGTCCTGCTCCTGGGCAGCGCATCCTTTCTTGGGGTCGTCGGAACGGACACCGCCGGCGTCCTCTTCACCTGAACAACGTCAAGCCACGCGTTACGTAAGCAAACACAGCCCAACCAAAACACGAATCAAAACTGGCGGGAAGAAAGAAACACGACCTCACTGAGCGGGCTCGGCCTCCCGCCGCCGCCGCCGCCGCCGCCGGCGCGCGAGCCGCGCCGCCTAGGCTCCTGCTCCTGAGCCACCCTCGCCGGCTGCTCGGCCGCGACGCCGGCCATGCGCCTCGCGTCGCGGCGGCGCATGTACGCGTCATACTGCCTCCCTCGGCAGGTGCCCGCGCCCGTGGCCCCCGCCGCGTCGCCGCCGCGCGCGGTCCCCGCGGCGGCGCCCACGTCGTCCCCGCGCGCGGCGCGCAGGAGCTTGTACGCCGCGAGCTGCAGCTCCAGCTCGTACAGCTTCGCCCACAGCGCGCCATGACCGCCGTCGCCATCGCCGTGGCTCGCCATCTCGTGCACGTCGGAGACGCTCGTGCCGAGGCCGGGGTGGCGCGCGCGGCGCGAGGCTATATAACTAGTGAGCGCGAGGGCTCAGGAGGAGTCAGGACTGGCCAGATTTGGTGGGAAGAAAACTAGTGATTTGGGCTATGATTTGGTCGCGGTCGAGCGTCGCTTACTGGATTGGCTTGACCAGGTGGCGCCGAGGCGTTTTGGGGTGTGGTTGATGGCAACCGCGGCGGCGTGCACGGCAGGGCAGCGTCGACCTGGCCAAGCCCCGGCATCTCGAGACAACTACGTGATGGAAGGCATGAAGCCAGCAATTCGCCGCAGGATCATGCTGCTTAGGAGCCTATCACTATTTTTAGTTTGCCATAGCTGGTTGATCGTTGCATTTGGCAAAATGTTACTCGATCAAGAGCGCCCGGCTGCACATGAAGTGGATGATCAGGGTGACATGGTACCCTAAGGAGTATGCACCCTGCTGGAGTGCAGTGGCGGAACTTAAACACAAATTGAGGATGGTGAATCATGCTAGAGGGGCCACGATGTTTACGTAGAATAGAATTGCTACTACAATACTACTTTTTAGATAATAGAAGAAACTTTCGGCCTCTCCACTAAATAGGGATACATACGACTATTACAAATACTATTAAAAATCTTAAACCTAAGAAAAATGGCAAACAAAGTCACACTAAGGCAAGCAACAACAACAAGAAAAAAAACAAACTTCTACCTCATAAAAATCAGGTGATCCAAACATCTTGATGGTTGTATTCTCATTCTTACATAGAACATCACTCAGACCTTCATAAGATTCCTCCGTGATTTTATAAGAGCAGTCAATTCCAAAATTTTATCACAAAGTTTAATAGGATTTAGTTAAAAAGATGACAACGATCAAAATAACTATTCTTGAAAACCAATCTAGACTAGTGCAATACTCCTAACTCAATATTCACCACAAAACCATCTATTAAATCAACAAATCAAAAGGTAATCACGTAGAAAGGCCTATACCGCTCAACAGCGTCTATACCAATGTAACACACAACCGGCGTCACTATCGTTGAATTTGGCTAGAAAGCCGAAAATTAAGATTTCTCTCATAATTGGCACTTCAATACTTCTTGCTATTCACCGTAAAAAACCTGTTTTTTTTTTTTTTGTTTTGGTTCTCTATGTCGCTCTAATTTTACTAGATGTCTCCGAAAAGATGGGCCTTGATCTTGTGTACGGTCGTGTATGCGAGGTGCTACAAGCCTACAAACCTGCAACAAGCTAGCATCACCAAGGCCACAACCATGTACGTTTAGTCCTTTTCTTATTCGGCACGTGCAAATGTCTAGTACTTTTTTTCTATGAGGAATCAAGTGGTACTTTTTTCCATTCTAGATGAACGATTCTTTCATGGACCAATCCAAGAGTACGCAGTTCAAAATTTCACATAATCACATGTGATTATGTGAAACGGTCTTACAACGTGGCTCTCAGCTCAGACTCGCAAAGCTAGGTCGTCAGAATTGACCTATGGAAAAAACGACTGGTCTAAACGACTGTCGCAGGTAAGGTGGAGTGCTTAGACAGCAACAGCTTCAAAGTCTGGCTAAACTTTTATCTGTGCTACATTGACGATTTCAACAGGACTCTAAACGCGAAAAAAGAATAAAATGGCATGGCAAAGATTCGTGGAATGTGGACTCGAATTAGGAAGAAATTGTGCAACCCCAGCTCCCTAGCATTATCCAGTAAATGCAATCTTTCACCAACCGACCTGATGCTTCCGCGCCTCTTTGACTGCAAAGCCCGGCTCCCAAGTGTTTTAGGAAAACAACAGTATCATGTTGTCGCTGGTCAAATCTTAGTGGGGAAAAAAAGGGAGGACCACCAGGCACAACAAAACCTGACATTACTGATTGGTCAGAGCTCAAACACCTACCAACTAGGAAGCACAACAAAATTATGTTTGAACTCTAATGACTTCATCTATTAGACGGCATTTCCACCAAACCAGGGTAGAACAAACATGAAATTCGCCAGTTCCATGCAAGAGCAATCAAACAGAAGTTTTGCAGCTAAATATCAAAATTGCTATTTCGTAGGAGCACCGTATGCTTACGAAAGAACAGCCATCACATCGGATACCCTGAGAACAATATACTCGCCGTCATCACCCTTGAACTCACTTCCTGCATATTTGGAGTACATCACGTTGCTTCCAGGGGTGATTGACAAGGGTTTCCTGCTGCCATCCTCGCCCAATGGCCCTGGGCCAACAGCTATCACCTGTTTCAGAGCACATCAGTCAAGAAAGGATATATTGGTCAAAAAGGGAGACATATATTCAGGTAAAAAAAGGATATATTGTTCTTGATGCTATATAAATCATGGCATCAATCTAGATATGAGTTATATATTCATGATAATACCACCACCATATCCAGGATTTGTTGATTCGCATGTGGCACCAGTGGAGAATGTATACAGCACATTTAAGGAGGGAGGAAATAATGTAATTCTATACAGTTGTCTGTTCAAGTTCACAGGATAGTCGAAATAAAATTTACAATAGCATAATTGGTCAGGTCTAGCTGTAGCCTACATGATTGCCAACAGAATTCAGCCGATCTATAGATGTGTTCACTGTTGTGTTTTGTTACTCCTATAGTAGCATCTTCCACACTAAGCTCTGCACTTTGAAGTGAATTTTTATCCTCAATGTTAACTACTGGTTCTGCACCTAACATAGTAGTCACAGATTCACACCTTTATGACAGACCACAAAAGCAGTGCACAAAGTTTGAGCCTTTAAAGGAAGTCTTGATCACTAACCAAACATTGTATTAATTAGGGAGCTGAGGCTATATAAATCTAGCACTTCTTGACACTGCTATTTTCCTTCCATGCCTTACAGCTTGTAAGAACAATTGAATTGTCACACATTACCCTTGAGATTTACTAAACATGCTAATGGTGCCAATGATGCCAGCCATCAAAATTAAAACCACCCATATAAAGGATACAACTGTTGTACAGCTGCTATGTTCATAACGTGGAATTGCAAGAAGTAATAATTGATAGATCATCAAACAAATTGCGATAAATGCTAAATAACACATAATAAAAACTCACCGTTCCAACAGAAGGTTTCTCTTTGGTTGCCTTCGTCAATAGCAAGCCACCAGCAGTTTTCTCTTCAGCCTCTGCAACCTGATACATAAAGAATAATGTCAATCCTCTATGAATAAAAAGATGTTGAAGATGTACTGTCACAGATCAGTGTCAAAACAACAAATAAAGAACGTGGATGTTTGCTAGTGTGCATCATTCAAATGCAGATTTCTCCTTGGCTTGTCATTCAAATGCATAATCACACAGACAATATAGCACAACCATTGTCCAACTTAAACCTTTAAGGTGAAATCATGGTGCCATGTTTTTAACAAGAGATGATAGACCAAAAACCAAAGGCCGAGGGTTATTTCAAGAAATATATATATTAACCCCACTCCTCGCCAATCCTTTTAAAAGATGCCATGCCATGATGCCAATTTTTTAAACTTGGACCTTGTTCTTTTCAGCTTAAAGTTGTTGAAAGTTTTAATGTGGAAAAGTCGTGACCCCTCGAGAAAGGCCTTGAAGAGTTTAAAAAATCATGATAAAATTATTTTCGTAACTTTAAGAAGAACTATTTCAAACTCCACAAAAATGACTACAAAGTACTACATCGTTTAGGACATACAAAAATAACAAATTTTAATTTAATTTAATTTAAGCTGAAAAGAACAGGGCCTTGATGTGGACATGATCAACATGATTTGGTTGGCGTGTAATTTATCACCTATGCAACTTGTAAGTCATCTCGCTGTACTGAATGACAGAGGATTTGCTAAAACATCTTCTGCAAAATAGGAAGAAAGCAACCCACTTGGCCAGTAAAAATGCCACAATGTTATTTATGGTAAATATACCTTAATAAGAACACGATCATTCAGTGGCTTCAGATCTTTCACATCATCAGTGTCGAGAATACCAATGATGTCGTCTTCTTTCAAGATGAGATGGTCAGAGTCATTGAATTCTAACTCTGTGCCAGCATATTTAGAGTAGACAACTTGTGCACCAACCTGTAACATATTACTTGTCACTGTCAAAGTTCACAATAGTTCACACAGGATAACAGCATCACTATGGCAGGTGATGATGCCATGGGAGTAATTATCTTCAAGAACAAAAAAAAGTGGTGTTGATTATGAGAACAAGATTAAATACAGTAGAAAATTTATTATAATGCAGAAAAGTTTTTCATATTGCTTTAACACATAATTGGCAACCCATTAATAACACATTTGGACGATTAGTCATCTGCAGCTTCTTGCATATTTTAAATTGCTCGAAAAAGGTATCAGTTATATCTGCCTACACAATAAGAACTTAGTTGAGCATAGAAGTACATACTGGAACACTGATCTCTATGCTGTTGTTGCCTATGCTTCTTCCCTCTCCAACGGCAACAACTTCCCCTCCTTGTGGTTTTGATTGAACGGCCGTTGGAAGTAATATCCCTCCAGTAGTTTTTTCCTCGGAAGTCTTGATCTTCACAAGTACCCTGTCTCCCAACGGTTTGATGGAAGTATACTACAAATTACACAAGTCCACGAATACAGATGCTTAGGTACAAACATGAGAAGTACACATGACATGATCTGAACTCTAAATTTGAAGCAGATTAATAGGAAAAAAATAAATATATTAAAAACATAAAGGATTCGCTCGAACAGACATGCTCGACCCACAAAATTCCAAAATAATGTGGATGGATAAACAAGATGGCAATAGCTTGGCACAATGGAGATAAAGCTTACACGCACAAATAGAGTTCAAGTGCAACAAAGACCCGCAATCTTCTTCAATTTTTGTGTCCAGCTTTCTTGGAAAAAAATAATAGCAGGTTTGGGGATCATTGAACATAAACTTCCGACTAACTTTCAGAATTCCATTGGAAACTAGGCCTGAGATCAGGCGTAAATACTAGAAATTCTGTTATTTCTATCAATATGAAAGCAGAGTTAAACAGAGCCACCACGTTAATCCTAAAATACTAGAAATTCCCACGTTAATCGAAAAGAATAGGAATATCTATACCGTCGATTATAGTGGGGCCAGATTATAACAGCTTAGATTAAAAGAAGAGCCTGTATCAACTACAATAAAGAAACACAAATTCGGAATAAAAAATATATACCCGCACGAATGCAGGACACCATGCTCATTTCTTATATTAGCTAGTGATAGTGGTTAACTACAACATTGGAAATGCTCTAATACAAATACAGCACAACCTCCTACATAATGATTCCGAGATTTCACTGGGCAGTAAGTACATATTCAGGTTTGCTATCTCCACCGAAACAATCACAGACCACCAAATGCCCTTCGTAAACTAAGAACCACAGCTCCATAGCACAAACCGATGTAGATATTCTGTTACCTTGGGCGACACAACCGTGGCGGCCCTTACGACAAGCGCTCGAAACCCGCGTCTCCGCGACACGGCGAGCGAAGGCGGCGGCAGAAGGAACGACGGCTTCGCCACCGCTGCCGACGCCACCTGCGGCCCACACAGATGCACGGACGCCATGGCACCTGCAGAAATCCGCTCAAAAAAATCAAGCAAATCACACCACGCGCTCCACGCATAATTTCAATTCAAAACGATAAAATGAAAAAATCGCATTCGCACACAACACTACGACAGAGAAAAAAAAAAAAAAAAAAAGCACCCGATGCAGAGCGAGGAGAGGCGGATACCCACCGCGAGATTTCGCCGAGCGCCGGAGGGTGCGGAGAGGGTTTGGACTTTGGACTTCGGAGGCCGAAGAGCTCGAGCACGGGGGAGATGAGCTTGGGATAAGGATATAGACTGTAGAGAGAGTCAGGCCCTGTTTGGGAGTGTAGTTTTTTAAAACTATGGTTTTGTAAAACTATGGTTTGTGTTTTGCTATAATTATAAAAAATCATGGTTTTCAAAAACCGTTGCTTGCTAACACAAGTTAGAAAACTTTGGTGTGGAATGGAGTCTACAAAACTCCAAAAAAACCATAGTTTTGCCAAAACTATGGTTTTCAAAACAGAGTTTTTGAGGTTACTTCCAAACACCTCATGGTCTTAAAAACCATGGTTTTTATGGTTTTACATAGAAACTACAAAATAACTCCACTTCCAAACAGGGCCTCACTGTGTCAGTGTCACCGTGCCAGATTGTTCTAGAAGATGAGGGTGGATTAGGGCCTGCCCATTTTGGAGATGAGTGGCTCATACGTGGGCCTCACGCTGATGGTCTGATCCACCGGCCCAGCATCTCCCGCCAGTCGCGGCCCAGCCCACTACAGAAATGGGCCACAGCAGTAACAATTAGCAGAGGACATTGGCATGCTGCCATTTATTGATCAAACTGTATGCATTTAACGAACACGGTTCCTTCAGGGGAAAAAAAAAAGATAAACACATCAGCGATGTAATGTTACACTTTTACCCTGAATCGTTCGCGGGGGTGTATATATATCGTACACACTGCACAGTTCCCCCTTACAGCTTAATAACTAATAATTTCAATTTATCACCCGGAATTCGCACTGATCTGCCAACAGAGCATGTGCTGGATCCTACGTTCCTACATCACTCCCCTTCAAATATACTGGGAGCAGGAACGGAAGCCTAGTGTTTTATGTCTCCAGCTCTGCAAACCTATAACGTCCTCAGAACTGCTGATGGCAATCAAGCCGTCACACTGGAGTGGTAGATTTTATTAGTCACCATTCAACAATTGGGTCAGCATGGCATCCGCACTCTTCGGCCCGTCATTGTTTACGCTGGGAATTATGTGCTCAGGTGATATGAACCTCACGAATTCTCGGAGTTCCGTGAAGCTGCTGTGTTCACTGTACGGCACTTCGTATCTGTAGAGCCAAACAGAAAATGGTGATTTTACAATTGATCGATATAGAAAGTAATATGCTTATCAAAGTTTTTAGCTAACATAACATCTGACATTATTTGAACTAACAAAAAGAAAACCCAGTAGGCCAGTACACAGCAGTGCATTTGGTTTGCCCAAAAGAACGTGAACTCACCTCTTAGAACAGTGTTTTTCTTTTGGACAAACACAAAATTGAGTTAACAAGCTAAAAAATTGCAGTGCTACACTTCCTAGGGAAAAAGGTGTGAAAAGGAATTAAATGATCTTTCTAGACTGCCGTTCAAAGTAAACAATGTGAATACTGTCTGCTAAGCACTTCCTGGACAAATACCTGATGATTGTTCCTTGTTGCCACCTTCTGCCTGGTGTCTTTTTCCTCCCTTTACCAAATGCCCAACCAGTAGGGCAAAATGCCACTATGAGGTCAAAACGGTCCTAAAGCAAAGTAGCTTTCAGAAAATCACAGCACATAATGTTTCAAACCCAAGAAAAGGCAAAAGTATTGGACGGGATTCTAATATTGATCCTGATAGGCAGAATAGTTTCTACATTTTTTTAGTTGTCTTTTACAGGAAATGGTGGATGGAAACCTCATAGCTATTAATCAAACTTGATGTTTGACATGTCATGAGCGCAGTTCAGAGTTTTGAAACTTTATCTATGAAAAATTGAAAAAAAATGAACTATTTAGATTAAGCACTTCAAAAACATACGTATAGATTCGTCTCAAAAAGCTCTCACATCTTCTTTTACTATTACAAAAAGCCTAAGGTGGTTGATGTTACACTTCATTAAAATTACCCGTCATACCATCTATTGTAACAAATCCATCTTATCCACAAAAAATACCAACCATGCCATCAAACACAGTAAGCAAACACTGAAAACACATTCGCTTGGTCGCTCACAACACATCGCACGTGTGCATAGCAAAGCCAAGGGCGAATGGCCTGTTCTCATCGTGCCGATGGTGGAATTTGGGTTTTCTCGTAGAAAAGCATGAGCGTTCAACCACATTCATAAATAATTTCAGTGAATTTTACAATATTAACTCATAGTAACTAGTGGTCAAAGACGTAGCAACCACATTTCAGTATTTTGTGCAGGTATACTGGCCAGTTAGGATTCTAAGGCTATAGGGTGGTAACAGGCATATATCAGTATATTGTGCGGTTAATGCAATTGTACACTTGCCAGCTAGGATTCTAATGCTATGGACAATAATATACTGGGATTGAACAGCCAGCACAAAAGGTAACACCAATACAGGCACAGCACTGGTATGTGTGGTAAATGGTGATGGCTGGCAGGCTGACCACAAACTAACAGACATGTGTCATGTCAATCCTCTTGAGTCATCGCGACTTATGAGTAAAAGAGTTTTGAGATGCTAAAGCTTCATTACTGTATAAATTGATAGGATAGAACACTTGGCCTTACAGCATATTGAGTGGATAAATGTTTCATCCGCTTGAAGCTTGCTAGCGTCCACATGGGTACAACATGTATGTGACTTTCCGCTTCATTGGCTGTCAACCAGTGCATGATTTCCTGGGGGAGCTCCAAGTGCTTTAATATTTGCAGCTTTGCAGCTCCAACATATATTTTCTTCTGAAGCAAGCGACCGACCTCCATAAACAGTCTTTCTTTTCCTGCAACCAAAAACACACTAACATTGTAAAAAAGGACATAGGGAAAAACTTGAAAATCCAAAAGAGCAAAGATCAGTTGTATTTGTACCGATTGTATAGCTGCCGATCAAAAACAATGTTTTGGGATTGAAAGCTTCTGCTTGTATAGCCTCGATAACAAACTGTATTACAGTCTCTTGACTTGGAAAGTCATACTGCAAAATATTAAAATAATTTGATTAGCTTAGGTCAAAACTCAATTCTGAACTTTGATGGCACGTGATACGAAAAGACATACTCGTGGATTACAGTAGGTTGTGTCAAGTATTAGGGTGTGGATTTGAGAAGACTGCAAAACAGGATTGTTGGCCATTGTGGAAGAAAATCGGAAGTCCCCAGTGTGTAAAACAGCCTAAAAGAAAGAATAAAGAAAAAATTAGAAATAGCACATTAACTAGTAATGCCAATTGCCAAATAGGTCAGGCAGTTACAAAACGATGCTAGGTTACTTACTTTGCCATTGGGAGGCTCAAAAAGAATAATGACTGAACCAGGACAATGATTGGCATCAAAACATGTCAAATTAACTCCTGAAACAGTAATTCTTTTGTTCAGTGGCAATACATGCAACTTGTCCCATGGGATACCAATCTTATGGTGTACAAGACTCGCTGTAATTGAGGAACAGTATATCATCCCATGACAAAAACTCCTAGTCAAGCCTTGGTAATCTGTTGAAGAGAAATACTTGCTTAGAGTTAGACATCAAAAACCAAGCAGATGAGATTAGCAGCAAGCACCATTGAAATGGGAGGCATCCATTTTATTAAATAAAAACAATTAGAGACACAGTGAACAGCCAATAGACTGATTATGGCGGTAAACTAGTAATCTAGTACAAAAGGTTAAAGGTAAACAAGTCGAAAGTAAATGAGACAAGCAAAATGGTTCTTGGTTTAAACATGAACTGGTAGTCTGGTACATATCAGTATTCCTTCAGTCCATAAGAGACTGTTGGCATTTCCATTTTGTATGGTCAAAAATCAAAATTATAAATGCAACTAGTAAACTAAGCGTGCATCATGTTAATTATAACATAAACTGAATTCATTTCAGTATCCCTTTACACCAAAAGAGGTTGCCAGCAAATGCATTGACTCGGCTGGACAAACTTGAACTTACGGTCTAGATGGAAGTGTGTCAGAAACCAGTGGCAGCAATCTCCTCTTAAGTAGCGAAATGCATCCTGCAGCAGCATATAGTTATATAACCCACTGATACATGGAGGATAAATGTTATAGTTGACTTGTGCATAGAAATGTCATACCACATGAAAAGGGGTCCCTGGGATGCAACACCAAAGAGGTATCTCTTTAACCTTTGCTTTACCGGTACGACTTCTACCAGGAGCACGTTTAGCGCTAGAGTTTTTCTGACTATTAATAGAGGTTTTGTTGACTTTGCTGGCCTTTGTTTGTTTTTCACTAAACGAAGAACACCAAAAATATTCGGTAATTAATTTATTCCCATTCATTGGAAGCTTCATCTTCTTAGTAGTTTCAGAAATTGACACATCAGCTTCCGTATCATTGGTGTGATCATTTTTCTTCCGTAACTCACCTAGAGCATGAATAATCTTCTTTCTTGGTCCAAGAGAGGTGATCCCCATACCTAGAAGATCCTGTAATCCATGAACATCATTTATAACTCAAAGGACTGTAAAATTTTATACACCAACCTTTTCTAACAAAAGCAAGATAAGGTGGGAATCCACCCAAGCATTAAAGTGGGGGGGAAACAGCATAATATGCAGTGTATACAGTGTGAGCAACAGGCTCAAGTTTACAAGAGGTATGCCTCATAACTTGAGCTCTAATACAGTGATATGTCGAAAATAAATTTCCATCTCAAGTGCCAAGAGTACTAAAGGGGGTACCTCTTCTGTGAGCCACTGCAAGGTCTCCCAATCAATTTCTTCTCTGGAAAAAATTTCCTCGTATTTGGATAGCCCTAGGTTTCTTAACCATTCTACAACACATCTGTTTTCAGCATTTTCTCCAATGCAAGGTTCGCTTTCAGGATTGGAATTACATTCCTGCAACATGGGTGATTCAAACATCTTAATAGTTAATATCTTATAATATTTTGATAAAGTGGTTATAAAGACCTATTAGGAAATGCCATATGAACTATCAATTTTATTTTGCTCCACTCTCCACTAACCCATCAATGGTTAAAAGCATTCAGTAACCAGAAGATATCAAATCAAAAGGTTCATCACACCCTTTGGGTTCTTGTGTCTCAGGTTAACTTAGGTCCAGTTCTTTTCAACTTAACAGCTTAACGTCTTAACACCTTAACGACTTATCTACGTTTTAAAAACACATATGCTTTGAGTTTTTTGAGTCCGTTTTTTCGCTGTTTTGAAGGTGGGTTCTAACGCTTTAAAAAGCAAGTCAAATGAAATGTATCCGAATCTCGAAATTATCTCGAGAAGCTCTCGAAGTTCAGTCATTTCAGCCATTCAGCCGTTCATCCGTTTAGATCAGCTCAAAAGAACAGAGCCTTAATACAGAAATAGAAGTCCCCATATTGAAATACACAGTGAAAATAATACTGGTAAATATATTCATGCAACATTTGAGCAAGGCAGAAGATAATGTGCGACAACAATTCGTTGTGAGCATAATTTATATTATATGAACAAAAACATTTAATTAACAAGACCTTTGTGTCAAGGATTAGAGTGAAAACTAATTAAACAAATGGCAATGGGCGCAACAATACATAAAATTGTGATAAGACTATTTTTGAGATTTCTAACAAGCTAGCATTTTAGCATGAATGTTATAATGGACACAATTCTAGGAGAACAGTTTTATAATGTGCAAATATTTTTTGAAACCATGTAATTTGCAAATATGATATCGAATGCTTGAAGCATCACCTTAGCAGGTTCACCTTTGTCAAGGCAATTGTTAGTATGTACCAGCTGGAGCTCCTCACTTAAATCAGAAATATCTGATCCACATAAAGGGCACTGAACTTCACAAACGGAGTCAAACTTCCCTGAATGAATTTTGTTTTCTTCAATAGGAGATATCCTACTGTTTGGATGACCTTCCGCATAATCTTCCACGCACAAGTTTATGAGCTCATTAAGCTGTGTCCCAATCTCAAAATTACCACAATCATCAGCTTCGAAACAATGAGCCATGTGTGATTTTTGAAACATTGGTTCAACTGAATTTGAGCGGTGATTCCCCTTACAATCATCAGTTCCATTTGATTCCTTCTCCCTGGTCTCAACTTTGAGAGTGCCAACATCTTCATCCACAGCTTCCCTCTGTTCAGAAACCAAGCTACATATTCTCAAGCAAGGTTGTTCAGGCACTTTGCGATCACCACCTCCAAAATCATATTTTGCATTGGTGACAGGAAGCTTTGAATGTACAGTAGTTAAGTGGGATTTCCCATTGGGAACTCCAAATCCACTCACCTTGCTCTCTTTGTCCTCAGATCGGGATGCCACACTAGGTTGTGTACTATCCACATTCGCCACACCAGAAGCAGACCCATGGACCCCTGAACCTAGCTCCTCTGCCTCCTTGAAGCCCACACCACCAAATTCAGACTTCGCATTGAACTCCGGAAACATCGGCTCAATCAGTCTCGAGTAGTGATGTGCCTCTCGAGGTCTGGAACCAGTCCCGTCCTTCTGCAAGCTCGAAGGATCAAACTCAGGTCTTCCCACCTTCGCACACTCATCAGGAACAGAGCTGTAAGCTCCTGGCTCCAATTCCTTCTTCTCACCAGAGCTTACATTGGAGCCATCAGATCCGGACCTCAATATGCCGCAAATTCCCCCACCGGCCGATTCCTTGACCTGGGGAACGTCGGCACTGACCCGCGAACCGGCCGCTAGGGCTCCGGCCGCCCCCGCGGCCACTCCTGCAACCCTCTCCGCAGGAACGGCGCGACCAAAGACGGGACGGTTCTCCTTCCCGCGGCAGGACGACGAAGGCTTCGCCTTCTTTCGGGGGCGGCGCGAGGCGGCGCCGTCGGAGGGTTTCAGGGGGCGGGCGCTCGGAGGGCTCTGGAAGTCGTCGTCGTCGTCGTCATCGACGACGCGGTATCCGACGGCGAGGAAGGACGGGGTTTTGGTCCCCGGGTGGGACGCGGAGGCCGCCGGCGGCGATGTCCTCGCCGAGAGCCCTGGATTTGCCGGCATCAGCTCGTGGAAGGGGGGAGCGATGGAAGGAGAGTCGAGTGGAGTGAGGACGCGAATGCTGAAGCAGAAGCGGAACTCAAATTTTTGGTCGAGGATTTTCGAACTCTCTGAAAAGGAAATGGAAAAGGGCGCGCCCATTTGTGTGTTGAAACGCGAAAACTTGCGTGGGCTTTTGGGGTTTGGGCTTCGTCGGCCTTTCTGTGCTCCGGCCCGACTACCTTGTGACCATAATCAGGCCTTAGATTGTCACGTGGAGATGCGCTAATCCTCTTCTTCGTTCGGTCACCACTTGTGATTTGTGAGAGCTATTTGATTTTGAGCAATGTGGTAGAAAAACCAGGTTTGTTTCGGATACATGGACAAAATTGTTTCTGCAAATATTATAGAATTGCTGGATTGCAAACAACACTGCGCGTGACCGCATCTGCAAATATACTAGGATCATTCATTCATTTAATCCAATAGGTCGGTGCTCCCTCCAAAAGGTAGGGCCGTGAATCCATGAATATACTTGATTCTGCAAAAAAAGATTTGAAATAGGGGCAGGAGAACTGTCGTCCTATTTCATTGATCAGAAGAAGAAAATAAAAATAAAAAACTCGTGTAAACACAGGAAACAACCCCCGGCACATCACTGCATGTCTGCAACCTAGGACAAAAACAGACACACCTTCGCCCAGGCCGAGAACACCGCCTATAGAGAAGAAATAAGGGATGCAGCCCACTGCTGCCACCTAGGCCAAATGCCGAACGGGAGAAAAATACATGGGAGGGAGAAGGGGAAACACCACCAACACTCACACAGTAACGAGCGACTCCTGAAGCAGCAGACCCAGTGAAGCCCAAAGCGCAACGCGGCGACCACGATGCCTCCAACAAGGTAGCGACGGGGAAAGCCCGCCGCCATCGCAAAATCTCTTGGGTTTTCACCCAGAGCGGGAAAAGGTTAGAAAGGTGATGCCTCCAACGAGGGATCGACACCAAAGGTGACGCCAACACCAGCCCGAAAAGGGTAGGGCTTTCCCCTAATACTTGTCCTACTAGCACACAAGGCAAGAGCCGCTGATGGTCAATAAAGCTAGAAGAATTGAGTCGCTAGCCGAAAATGCAGAGCCGGACAGCGAGCACGAACGCTGCCACACGACGCGGAAGAAGCCACCCTCGCCACCCGACACCTTGGAGAAAGGGAGGGTCAAGACGGCGGGGATAGAACCGAGCCAAGAGGCACAGAATGGGGACACTGCCAGAGAAAGGTCGCCAGCCAAAGTCCTTGGAGAGGGGCCACCACGCCTGGTAACCTGCGCACGGGAAGCGAAGAAGACCAGCCGCCGCCACGGCGCAAGCCGAGCCCCACCACTAACTTGGAAAACGCCAACCTACGCCATCGAGCACCTCGTAGGGAGGGGAGGGCAAAGGGGGTGAAGACGGGACTAAGTTAGAAACAGGGGTCACCGTGCCGCCGAAGGACGGGAGATGGCCAACCACGCCACCACGGGAGGAGCCAAGGAACCGTCGGACACACGCCTCGAGCCGCCGCTTGCCGTCCGCCCGGCCCACCATCAAGCGAGACTTCGCCATTTCAAGCAACCTCCACCGAGACGGGATCAAAGGGAGGGGAAGAAGGAGAAGATGAAGATGCCGGTGCCGAGATAAGAAGCCACCGGTCCCACAACCCTAGAGCACACCCAATCCGACCGCTTCGGCCAACACACCGCCAGATCCGAGCCTTTTACTCGCGGATCTGACCTCTCACGGAGCGGTCCCCCGGGCAGTCTCCACCGAGACGGGCTCAGGAGGAGGGGAAGAAGAAAGAAGGAAAGCCGACGCTAAGCTCCACCACTGCGCGCGAAGGTAGGTCTAAGAAGAAGTTAAGCGCGCCCTGACAGCAGCAACACCAACAGCAGCCACAGAACCACGCGTCGCCACAGCTGATCCGCAGTGCCACGGGCACTGCCGGAGATCCAGAGCGAACTAGAGCCGATGACGATCCTCAGCCATCGGAGCCCCATCAAAGCCACTGCCGTGAAACCGTCATGACGCATTGGGGCTCCCACAAGGAGGGGAGAGCCAAAAGGAGTCGAAGGAGGACGACCTGAAGAAGCAATAGCGAAAAAGCCTAGGAGGACGAAGATGTTGTCGGTGCCACCAAGCCGCACAAGTGAATCCGACCAACCCACCGACAAAGTGGGGAGGCCCGGAGCCTGTCAGTGGCACCCCACGGCCCAAGCAGTTGTCCACACGGACCCCGCGCTCCCAACGGCGGTGGCGCGCGCGGCCATTAGAGAGGGAGAGGAGGCTGGGACCCCGCCGACACCACCGCCACCGCTGTCGTGGGCGAGGAGAGCTCCTCGCGGTCGACCTCAAACCACCACCACCGCATCACCGCCGGGGACCCGTGTCGCCAGCCCCACCGGCCGCCCTGGCCGGCGTGCAGCCGTTGAGAGCCACCACCCATGAGCAATAGAAGATGGTGAGCTGATGCGAGCCACTCGCCGGTGTACAGGGTTCTTGGACGGCGGCGGCCATGGAGCCACAGCCACACGAGCCCACCGACCAGATTTGGTCGAGACCTGTCGGCCATTGTCAGATCCGGCGCAAGCCACGTCGCTGATGAATCGGACAAGACGGCCGCCGCCGCTCGCAAGCCTTGACTCGCCGATGCCGCATCGCCGCTGGCCGAGCCACCGGCGCCCGGGGAGAGGAAGAAATGGGAGGAAGGAGGAGAGGAAGGAAGAGGGGAGGGGAAAAATGCCTCACAGATCCACCCCCTGGTGGAGTAGGCGCCGACGGAACGCCTGAGGAGCCCAATGGCGGTGGGGCAGGCCGGCCGTGCCGCAGCCGGGAGCGCGGGGTTAGGGTTGGAGGGGCCTAGCAGGAGTTCGAGTCTACTCTTGTCTTCCTCTGGGATGCAATTTCACTTCACTGTAGAGCATTGTATTGTGCATGTTTGATCTAACCGTATAGTACTTTCTTTACTTGATGTATTGCAGAAGTGCTAAAAACACTATTAACGAGTGCCTTTCTTTCTAGTAATTACTCGAGAAATATGTAATGGTGTATACTTCAGCGGTAAGTATTCATGAGAAATGTGTGATGTATATACTCTCTCTGGTGACAAAAAGAAGTCGCCGTTGATTTTTGTACACGCCGTTGACCATTCGTCTTATTCAAAAAAGTTATATAGATATTGTCGACGATTGGGATATTGACCCAAGTCAACTAAGGTTCTTCAAGAGTGAGATAGGAGACACGCCGAACAGAACGAACAATAACGAACAGGGAGACAGGGGTTTTTATCCTGGTTGAGGCCTCTTAAGAGAGATAATAGCCCTACGTCCAGCCTTTCTTATATATCAAAGATGAATACAAGAGGTGGCTCGACGAGACGAACAAGTCTCGGCGAGATTATGGTGTACAGGAAGCAATGTGCTATAATCAGGTGTCTACGAGATGCTAATACGTAAACTCGATGCCCCCTAAATGTCGTAGGGGCTTGGTTTATATAGTACAGAGCAAACCGACCTACCGAGGGACTATCGGGCCGGGCTGATCACGAGTACGTAACGAACTCAACGTGCCAAATATATCCCGAGGCGGATAAGGCATACTCCTAGTCTTGGGGATCACGACGTCTGCTCCAATTCGGAAAACCAACGTCCGGGTCTTCACGTAGCCGTGCAGAACTCTGTTCGAGTCGGACACAAACACGAAGCCTTGCGCGCCACGCAATTGTACCGACCAGGAGGCTGTTCGGCACGATGCACATGGGCCTTAGAGGACCTTCCAGGGAGCTGGGCCCTGGTAGGCTGTTCGACTGGGCCGTCAGGGAGTGGGCCATGGCAATGGGCCGTGATTTTATCCCCGACAGCTAGCCCCCGAGACTCAAGTGGAATGACTCACTAGAGTGGGGTCGTCCTCTTGAGACTCAAAGTCACGAAGAGGAAAATTATGCTGCTACAGAGACTTGCAACAATTGACCGAACAGGTTATGGTTCAACCGAACACAACTTGTCCGGACCGAACAAACCCGACGGCCGAGCAACTCTATTGCGCCGAACAGAAAACGATCCATCCGAAAGCGAGCACCCACTCTCAAAGACGGACGCTGGAAAAGTAGCCGTTGGCGGATCTCAACGGTAAATTTGCGCCAAGAATGATGAAAAAACCGACCGTTTTACTCGGTACATTGCGGTAAAAACTAGCCGTTTTGCAACAAAAACCGCTGTAAGGCTGCTCATTTGAGCCTATAAAAGCACCCAAGCCGCCCATGCCACCACTGCTCTCACGCCTTCTCTTCCCAAGCCCTAGTTCCAACCAAGGCCAAGACCAAAGAGCCAAAATCCACACCACTCGCCGATACAGGGCTGCTATGGCTAAGTTCGTAAGCACTAGCATGACCGAGGAGGACTTGAGAGTTTGGGAGGAAGAGGGCCACATCGACACCCAGTAGTGGAAGTCGCCGGGAGGAAGAAACTCCGAGCCGCTGAGGAGAGTTCGTCAACTTCAGCATTCGACTGCTCGGGTTGAGGTCTCCCAAGAGCGACTTCAGAGAGGCCTTCTTGAACATCGCCGATTGGAGGTGGCGAACCTCAATCCGAACAAAGATCCTCCAGATGGCCGTCTTCGCTTTTTGCGGCGAGGGCTATCTGAGCATCGATCCGCCTGTGAGGTCGTTTCTCGCACTACTACAGGTGGACGAGGAGCAGCTCCGCCGCTTCGGCGCTTGGGTGCTACTACCTCAAGCTCCGGAGCACTGCCGACGACGCGTCATACCCTCACCCACCGCTGCTCGACTCGATGGGCGCATGGTGGACGAGGTGGCTCTACAGCAAGAGAAGCACCGACAGCAAGCTCGTCTTCACCGGGATGGCGCCGGCGAAGGGAACGCCAATGCTTCGGCCGGAGATGTCCGCCGAGGATTGGTATCTGACGAGGAAGATCGCCTCCCTCGTGGGCCTTGGGCTCACGGGCAGGGAGATCATCCGCGACTACAATAATGTAATCTGTCATTGCGAAGAAGACCCTATCCCTTCTACAAGATAGAGGGATGGGAAGACATCACCAGGGAGAGCACGGGTAAATGCCTTTAAGACTCGACCTCTTTTGATGATTCATCCGAACAGGAACTAACTACTTCTACTCGGGCAGTGATGCCAACCGACGATGGGTGACCGAAAGGAGTTGACGCCATGTCAAGGCGGCGAAGAAGGACGGGAAGTCACCGCAAGGTGGCCTTCACTGCCACAAGAACGCATTTCGTCCGCATTGCACGAGGTAAGCCTCTTACCCCAACCTGCGTAGCTGGACTTGTACTATTGTAAGTGCTGACTTTCGCTTCCCGAACAAGCGGGAGGACCAATTGATCCTAGGAGGGATCGAGAGCGACTCTCCGACACCGAGGGAGCGAAGAAGGGCAAGGCCAAAGTGGCCGAGAAGTGAAGGTGGCGCAGCGCTAACGCGACTTCGCCGCGCGCAGCCGCCGCCAACCAACCCCAAGCCCTCAAGGGCGAAGAAGCGCCCAAGCAAGAAAAGCGGGCGCTGCCACCGAGGGAGAACGCCCAAGCCCCTCCCTCCTCGCCGAGCAGAGCGACGAAGAGGTACGGAACTTGACCCTTTGGCTGAGGCGGTTCACCGAAGCTCACCCGGACCATCTGGAACGGCTGCAGCAGATCGCCGAGCAGAGGAGGCTCAAGGAGGAGGTAGCGCGCAAGGAGAAAATTCTTGCGTTGCGCCAAAAGAGCGCTCAGCTCAGCAGGGAGCTGAGCCTTTCGCCGCAAGCCCCTGGAGGCCAAGGCGAGGAAGCAGAGGAGCCCTCGAGTAAGAAGCGCAAGCTACACAGAGTGGCAAAGAAGAAGGTTTTGTTCCCTGCGGCAGGTATGTACCGAACAAGCTGTTCCTTGTACATTGCACCAAACCGCGCATGAACTAACTCTTCGGCTTATTTCAGCAGCTGCCAAGGAAGAAGTCAACCCGGACTACGTGTACGGGGCGTTGGATCGGTCCTTGCTGCCCGAGCACCTGCGCGGTGCTTAACGGACAGTGAGGCTGCTCGCACTGAAGGACAAGCTGGCAGCGTGGTCAGCGCTCCCGTCCGGCTCCACTGATCGGATCGACTCCCTGAGGCGGGCGATCAGCTGGCTGGAGACCGAAGAAGAGGAGCACGGGACCGCAGAGAGCGGAGCCAAAGTCCTGGCTCTGCCGGCTGCCGAAGGTGGGACCAAGCAGGCGGTCCTGCAGGGCACTTCGTCGCAGGGGTAAATCGTCCCTATGGCGACGGTGGCTTCCAGCGAACAGGAAGAAGTTCCTGCCGCTGGGAAGCAAGAAGACACTGGCGAGCAGGGCGAAGCGCCCGCTCCCAGAGAAGAAGTCGAAGGCCACGAGCCGGGCGAGCAGGTCGGCTTGCCCGTGGAAGCTCCGGCGCCTATTGTCTTGCCCGAGGGCGAACAGACGGAGGAGCTGAAGGAAGGGGTGGTCGCCCCTGCGCCCAGGCGGGCGCGCTCCCGTAAGGAAAGGACGAAGCGGAGGAAGAGCCACCCAAGTCTGATCCCGAACAGAAGAGGCCTCGTGACCCACGGTCTCGAGGATCGTCTGCGCCAAAGCTTGAAGCGCCGGCTTGGAGAGGTAAGCTTCGAAACCATACCTTGTCTGTTCAAGCAACAACCGCTCAAGGCTAACTTGGTCTTCCCTCTTTCAGTTCATGAAGGGTACGATGGAAGAGCTCGTGGACGGCATCACCATCGAGCGCAGTGCCGTCATGGCGGCCGTCCAGGAGCAGGCCCCAGCACCATCCAAAAGCCGATGCCGGCTGAAGGCGAAGGTGAAGAAGCTCCAGGCCCAGCTGTCTAAAGAGAGGCTGGCATCCGCGACGCTCCAGGAGAAGATCTGCACCATGTGGGCTGCACAGGAGGAGGCCGAGGAGTTGCGCAGGCAGGCTGCGAGGGCAAGCACCGCGGAGGACAAGGTCAAAGAGCTGGAAGAGCAGCTCAAGACCGTCGAGCAACAAGCCGGGCCAGAGCGAGGCTCGCCGAGCATTCAAGGCCAAGACCAAGAGGTCGAGGCGATTCAGCAGAGAGGCGTGAGCAAACCTGCCTCAAAGAAAGAGGAAACAGATCGCCTCCGAAGTGAGGCAAGAGAAGGCTTCAAGGCGCGAGGAGAAGTCCTCACCAAGATGGAGAATGAGGCGCCAAGGGCAGCTTCGCTTCAAAGTAGAAGTAGGGTTGTACTCCTTGTACCTGTAAACATTTTGACTGCGCAATAAAGATTTAACTTTTGCACAACAAGACTCACATTTTCCCTGCAAAAAAGAGCAGCAAAAAGATAAGAACGAACAGGAAACTAAGAGCAAATGCACAACAGCGCTAAAAAGTTTTAAGAAAAACCGGTAGAACGCTTAGCCTAACTCCCAGCCCCCGTTGTGTAGCTGCTCGAAAACCTGAGTTTGCGAACTCGAACAGGTGCATAAGAGAAAGAGCGACACCCTAGCCTCCGGTACGGACGATGCTCGAAGACCTAAGTTTACGAATTCGAGCTAGTACGTAGAGAGATAGAGCGACACCCGTATCCTGATCGAATCGTTCTAGGAACTGCTCATTGACGTAAGTTAGGCGATTCCGAGGGTAACCGAACAAGGAAAGTGCTTCTGCCGCGGAGGGCTTACGAGAGCGGATTTTGCCAAGTGGTTGTGCCGTGAGCGGTAAGTGCTCTCCGCCGGAGGGCTTACGAGAGCGAGTTTAGCGCTGCGTGGTGGATGCCGTTTTACGCAACTTTGAGTTCAGGGACTTGTTGAAGCTAGATACGGGCTGGGAAGAAACCCTTAGGATTGCGGAGCCAAGTGTTCGCAAGGCCGGGCAGCCATCAAGTGTTACCAGAGAGAGGGTAGTCTTGAGAAAACAGATATGTGAAAAGGCCGCAGAAGACCGTGAAAATTTCACTGTAAATGGATTAAACTTTACATGGAGCCCGACAGACTTGGACGAACAAAGGCGCGAAGTTTGACAAAAAACGCGAAGCTAAGTAAACACAGTAAGACCTACACAAAGAACTTACGAAGCTGGTCGATGTTCCAAATGTTGGTCGACTCTCTCCCGCCCTCCATGGCTGTGCAAACAAAGCGGCCGGGCGAAAGCAAGAGAAACGACCGTGAACGGGCCCTCCCAACGGAGAGTTAGCTTGTTGGCATTGGACGGGTTCTGAATACGGCGCAGAACGAGGTCGCCCGCCTGCAAAGCCCTTGGTCGAACCGATTTGGCGGTGTGCCGGCGAAGAGCCTGCTGGTAGCGCGCCATTCTGACTTGTGCCCGGTCTTGTGTGCCTTCGAGGAGGTCGAGATCGAGTAGGCACTCTTACTCGGAGTCAACGAGGTTGACCGAGCTCGTGCGAGGCGAGCCGAGTACTATTTCGGCGGGCAAGATGGCTTCTGCACCGTAGACCAATTGGAAAGGAGTTTCCCCTGTTGTCCGGTGGCCAGTAAAGCGGATCGCCAAGAGGACGGACGAGTAACTTCGCCAACACAGCCTTGTTGCGCCATGAGTGCCGCGAACAGCGCCGCTTGATGCCCTGGACGATCTGTCCGTTAGCTCGCTCGACTGCTCCATTGCTCTGTGGATGTGCCACAGAGGCGAAATAAACCTTGGTGCCCAGCTGTTCGCAGTATTCCTGGAATAACTCGCTTCTGAGCTGGGTACCGTTATCCGTGACCAGCTTGTGGGGAATTCCAAAGCGCGTGACCACGTTGCTTTTGATAAAGCGTACAGCCGTTTTGGCGTGAAGAGACGACACAGGCTCTGCCTCAATCCACTTTGTAAAAGTATCGATGGCGACGAGCAATTGTGTATAGCCCTTGTACCCCTTAGGGAACAGACCTAGCAGATCCAGACCCCATGTGGAGAAAGACCATGATGAGGGATCGTTTGAAACTCTTGGGCAGGCTTATGTGCCTTCCGGACGTGAAATTGTCAAGCTTTGCACTTAGTCACTATGTCCCGGGCATCTTGTAACGTCAGAGACCAAGAATAGCCTATGCGTAAACGCTTGTCACCAGATTGAAGGAGGCATGGTTGCCACAGGCACCCTCGTGTATGTCCCTAAGAAGGAACACACCCTCCTGCTGCGAGATGCACTTGAAGAGTACTCCCAGAGCACCTCGACGGTAATGGATGCCGTCCATAAGGTTGTATGGAGCAGCACGCCTTATAAGCCGGGAACACTCGGCTTCGTCTTCGGGCAGGGTCCCATCTGCAAGGTACCGGACAAATGGCGTTGTCCAACCCGCAGCCTGCTCAATGACGGAGACAGCACCACCTGTCTCTGTTGTCTCGTCCGGAGACGTGATTGAGGGCTTGTAAAGGTACTCGACGAGCACCCCTGCCGGAGCAGGTTCGCATGAGGATCCATACTTGGACAGTTGGCCGGCCAGAAAGTTGTCCTTTCTGGGTATGAAGAGCACCTCGAAAAATCGAAAGTGCCGCTCTAACTTCCTCACTTCAAGCAGGTATCGCGCCATTGAGTCATCGCAGCACTGATACTCCTTGTTGACCTGATTGATAACCAGCTGTGAATCTCCCTTCACAACCAGTCGTTGGACACCGAGCGACTTGCACGCTCTTAGTCCCGCGAGAGCCTTTCAGACTGCAGCGTTGTTAGTCGCCGCAAAGTGTAATTGAATAGAATACTGGAGTTGCTCTCCTTGTGGGAAGATGAGAACAAAACCAGCCCCCGAGTTTCCAGTGCGCGAGCCATAAAAAACATGGTCCAAGAGGGTTCGTCAGTTGCTCGGGAGCTTCACTCGACTTAGGCGGGCAAGTCCATTCAATGACAAAGTCACCAGACTCGCGATTTAATAACGATTCGGGCAAAGAAATGAATGTCGAATTCTGCCAATTCCATTGCCCATTTAGCTATACGTCCGCCAACTTCCTTGTTCCTTAGGATTTCTCCAAGAGGGAATTTGGTCGGGACCAGTATTTGATGCGCCTGAAAATAATGGCGAAGTTTCCTGTAGGACATGAGCAAGGCATAAAGCAACTTCTGGACCTCAGGGTAACGCTTCTTAGATCCGTGAAGCACCTCGCTCACGTAATAGATTGGCCGCTGTATGCCTTCCCTTTTCACTGTCAAGACCGCGCTCACCGCTTGCAGCATGCAGCCAAGGTACAACAAGAGCTGCTCGCCGTGGCGTGGGAAGACAGATGGGTTGGACAGGTATTGCTTTAGATCTCGGAAAGATCGATCAGCTTCTTCTGTCCACTCGTAACCATTGTGCTTGCGCAGGGCCTTAAAGAAGGGCAGACCGCGTTATACTCGACGGAGATAAACTCGCTCAAGGCGACCATCCGTCCGGTGAGGTTCGAACTTCCTTGACGGTAGTTGGAGCCTGCATGTTTTCAATGGCCTCGATTTTTTCGGGGTTGGCAGATATGCCTTGCGAACCAATTACATAACCGAGCAACATTCCAGATCGAACACCAAAGGTACACCAGCTGGTCTATGCGAGGCAGCGGAAAATTGTCCTTAGGACAAGCAGCGTTTAGATCTGTGTGATCAACACACATCCTTCACTTGCCGTCTTTCTTCTTTACAATGACAGGGTTGGCCAGCCACTCGGTGTGATCAACCTCGCGGATGAAATCAGCAGCGAGAAGCTTACCAAGCTGATCCTTGATGATCCCCTGCTTGAAGTCCGAAAAGTGACGAAGCTTCTGGCGAACAGGCTTTTTGTCCGGCCGGACGGTCAGTTTGTGCTCGATAATCTTTCTTGGGACTCCGGGCATGCCAGATGGCTCCCGGGCAAACACATCTGCATTAGCTCGGAGGAAGGCAATGAGCTCGCTTTCCTATTTGGGGTCCAGATTGGCCCCTAGGTGAACTGTCTTGGAGGAATCATTCAAAGACAGCGGAACTTTCTTGGTCTCTCCTCCTTGCTGAAGGGAGACTTTAGGGCGTCTTGAGACTTGGTCTGGAGCCGGACCTCGAGGTGGAAGCTGGTCGACCAGGGCGAGGGACTGCTCGTCGCAATCGAGAGCGGCCTTATAGTTGCCCTTGACCGTGATCACACCGTTAGGACCCGGTATCTTCACGCAATGGTAAGCGTGGTGGGACACGGCCATGAACTTGCCAAGTGATGGACGGCCCAAGACTGCGTTGTACGCAGATGGAAAATCAACCACGTCAAACGTGATCAATTATGTCTGGAAGTTACTTGGGCTGCCGAAGGTAACAGGCAGAACAATCTGCCCCAACGGCCGAATAGCTTCTCCCGGGACAATGCCGTAGAAAGGCATCGCGACCTCTTTAAGCTTGGAGCGAGGAATTTGCATCTCGTCCAAGACCTTAGCAGAAAGCAAGTCCAAAGTGCTCCCGCCGTCGATCAAGACGCGGCCAACTCTGGCGCTGCTAATGGTCGGGGGCGACCACCAGTGGGAGCCTCTGAGGCTTGGTCATCCGAGTGAGGCAATCCTCCTGAGAGAAGGAGATAGAAATCTCGGTCCACTTCATTGATTCGGGCTAAGGCTTACCCTTTTCAACGTTGTGGACCTCCCGGGCAGCTTCCTTGAGGCTGCGTCGAGAGGTATAAGCCGAGGAGCCGCCGAAGATGACGGCGATATGGTTCATGGGCTCTTGATACTCATCATCGTCCCAATCACCGTCATCGGTTTGGCGCTTGGCCTTACCGGTTTCACCTTTTTCGGGCAGGGTGGGCATTGGGCCCTTGCCGTTGTAGAAATTCTCGAGCTTTACAGTCCAGGTCCTACAATGGCGTGTATCGTGCCCGTAGTGCTGGTGGAACTTGCAATATCGGTCACTTGGAACTCTCTTGCCTTGGTTGCCTCCCTGGGTAGGCTTCTTGCCCTTATAGTTATTGTTGGACTTTTTCTGCCCATCCTTGGGAGGAGGTGTGCGATCTATACCGGCGACAGTGTTGCTCGCATCACCCTTCTTTTTCTTCTGGGACTTCTTGTCACCAGGATTGTTGCTGCTCTTCTTCTTCTCCTCCACACCAGGCTGGACGGGCAGCTCGCCCTTGTCGAACGCCTTCTTATACTGAACGCGTTCTGCCGCCTTGGCATAGCGATCAGCCGCCTTGAACAGGTCGTTGGCGGTCCAGGTCTCATTGATCTCGAGATCGTGGGTGAGCCGCTCGTCGCGGACTCCGTTTTTAAAGGCGCGGACAACAAATTCGTCCGAGATGTTCGGGATCGTGTTGCGAATCTTGATAAAACGCTTCACGGAGTTGCGGAGGGTCTCCCCGTTCATCTGGATCATCTGGTGTAGATTATCCTCCTTGCCTGCATTTAACGTAATAGCTCGAAATTAGCAATCGAGCGCCACAAAGCCGGGTTCAAAAGAGATGGAACCTTCTTGGCGATTGAATACCACGCCCGAGCAAAGCACTCTCAAGTACAGTCGGAAGGTAGTTAGCCATGACAAGCTCGTCACCTACGGCTGCTATGATGGCCGTAGCATAGATAGAAAGGAACTCCTCTGGGTTCTGGGTCCCATTATACCTCTCCATGTGTCCGGGCTTGAACTTTGAGGGCCACCAACGAGCTAAACTCGTCGAGAAAGTCCTGCGCCTCAAGGTGTAAGATCGCCACCTTCCCAGCAGTAACCTAGCCTTGAAAAGACGTTGGTCCTGTTGGTCGGGGAACTCTAGCCGAGCGGAGGTTTCGCCGAGGAATTCTCTCCGTGATAAGCCCCCGCGCTCCTTCCTCGTGGTTGCGACAACGCGCTCCTTTCGAGGGGATCGTCCATGATCGTCGCGCGCACGCTTGCCCCTGTAGTTGCGATGACTACAGAG
Source organism: Raddia guianensis (assembly GCA_036346415.1). Taxonomy (NCBI): domain Eukaryota; kingdom Viridiplantae; phylum Streptophyta; class Magnoliopsida; order Poales; family Poaceae; genus Raddia; species Raddia guianensis. Next base: position 31,076,066 of record CM070542.1, on the reverse strand, counting down.
ACTTGGCGAACGGCGACGACCACGGGCAGCTTGCTCGTGGACAGTGATCCTCCGACGGTGACGGTGGTCACGCGATCGATCGGATCGCTCGCTGTCCGAATCCACCCGGACAGGCTCACCTATTGCCGGATGAAACTTCACCTATAGATTTAAGGCCCTCGCCGATTTCTCAAGGTGAGTAGATCAGACGCCCACAAGGACGAGATTGTCCCGTGAGCGGATCTCGTCTGGCCGCCAGGCTCGGAGCCGTTCCGCTCGCTCAATTGGTCTGGGATCTCGAGGCATCCGCGTCTTGCCCGATTGGAGTCTGGGCGCGCGGGGATTTCGCCCGGGCAGGCTGAACTTCTGTCGAGGGTCTTGGCCTAGGCGCGCGAGGCGGATCGCGTCGCTGACGCTTGCGCTGATCGCGGATCTGCGACAAGGTTTGGTTGATGGATTCGTCGAAAGTGCGGTGAACAATATCTTACTCGCGAAAGCGCATTGTGTGGCTCCATCCGGTGCCGAGGAGATTGATCCGCCGATCTCTTGGCGCTGTGTCCGTCGGCAGATCCCCGAGGTTCTCGCGACCGCCACGTTGACGCCGTGGTGGCCGTACGTTTGTGCGCTAGACGGTGTCATCACTGTGTCGCCAAATGAGGAATCAACCGACATTGCCTTGGAATCCGATAGATCTAAACCAGCGTAAAGATCGTCGGTTCCGTAATCGTCGTCGATGACGGGAGTCCGACCCGAGACCATCTCCAGAACGTATCCAGAAGGCTCTGTCTCAGATACAGACATCGATCTAGGTCGATAAGATCGATTTGAGCTGGCAGGGGAAGAGACATCCTGTCCTTTCGAGTCGTAGTCCTCAGGAAGAATCTCCGTATCGCTGATGGAGTTCGACATGTTCGATCTGCGTATCCCCACGGACGGCGCCAACTGTCGACGATTGGGATATTGACCCAAGTCAACTAAGATTCTTCAAGAGTGAGATAGGAGACACGCCGAACAGAACGAACAACAACGAACAGGGAGACATGGGTTTTTATCCTGGTTGAGGCCTCTTAAAAGAGATAATAGCCCTACGTCCAGCCTTTCTTATATATCAAAGATGAATACAAGAGGTGGCTTGACGAGACGAACAAGTCTCGGTGAGATTATGGTGTACAGGAAGCAATGTGGTATAATCAAGTGTCTACGAGATGCTAATACGTAAACTCGATGTCCCCTAAACGTCGTAGGGGCTTGGTTTATATAGTACAGAGCAAACCGACCTACCGAGGGTCTATCGGGCCTAACGAACTCGACGTGCCAAATATATCCCGAGGCGGATAAGGCATACTCCTAGTCTTGGGGATCACGACGTCTGCTCCAATCCAGAAAACCAACGTCCGGGTCTTCACGTAGCTGCAGTAACTCGCTCGAGTCGGACTCAAACACGAAGCCTTAGGCGCCACGCAATCGCATCAACTGCGAGGTCGTTTCAAGACGATGCACATGGGCCTTAGAGGACCTTCCAGGGAGTTGGGCCCTTGTTGGTTGTTCGACTGGGCCGTCAGGGAGTGGGCCATGGCAATGGACCGTGATTTTATCCCTGGCAGATATTATTTATTTTGTTATGATTTGGTTTATTATTAAATTTATTTTAAGTATGACTTATACTTTTATATATTTGAACTAAATTTTTGAATAAGACGAATGATCAAAGGCATGTTCAAAAGTTTATGACCGGAGGTAGTATTTGTGTATCAAAATTTCTTCTACAATGTTATATACTCTCTCCGTTCCAAATTGTAGTTAATCGTTGACTTTTGGATATTCTATTTGATCATTCATTTTATTCAAAAATATATGTAAATATTATTTATTTTGTTATGATTTATTTTATCATTAAACAAATTTTAATCATGATTTGTATTTTTGCAGTTTTGCACTGATTTTTTAATAAGACGAAGAACTACAGTTTGGAACGAGGGAGCATTTCATATCGAACAGCTCGAAGAAGTATTCTGGACGCGCTCTCCACACAGATGCGCTTGTCTGCCCCGCCTCACGCCGTCGTCGAGCTCGTCCGCGCCGCCCCCACGGCCCCACGCCGTCGTCGAGTTCGTCCACGTCTTCATTGTGCTAGTTCGCATCGTTGCCAAGCTCGTCCGCGCCGCCCCCACGCAGTCGCTGAGCTCGTCCGCGCCGTCGTCGTGCGTCCGCGTCGTCGTTGTGGTAGTCTGCACTGTCGCCGACTCGCCGTGCTCTTGCCGGCGCTGCGAGCGACGACAGCAGCACAGCACCTCCCCTGCGCTCGGCCTCCTGGCCGGCGGCGCGAGTGCGCGACCCTTCTGCGGCGGACCCCCATGGCGCCTCCTAGTGCTCGGCCTTGCGTCTGCAAGCCTCGCCCGGCGACAACGAGCTTTCCTTCCCCTTCCACGCTGTCACCCACGAGTCCACGACAACCAAATCGGCAAGCGCGCAGCGCCTCACACCATGGATACGAAGAAGCTCCAGCACAAGCTCTGCACCGCCGTGCCGCCGCCGGTGGGGACGGCGGCCGTTTGGACGGCGTTGCTGTGCAAGGTGGAGGGGATGCGGCGCGTGGACACCTTCTACAGTTCTACTGCATGTGCGCGACGGCGAGTGCTTGCGTGTGTACTGCTTGACCTTCGGCCACCACATGACCACATGCATCTCTTCCGCGTGCGCGAGCCTTGGCTCCAGTTCGCTCGTTGGAGCCAGGCTCCAAGGAAACATCAATTTCCACATTCCCGGGGAAATGATTCCCCTAGGGTTTAGCGGCCCAAACAGAATTTTTGCACCGATGCAGCCAGGCTTAGAGCCGGAGAGCGCATGTAGTAAATCGAACACCGAGAAGTTGCATCCCACCAGCCTGGTTGGAGCTGCACCCAACCAAACATATCATTAGGAATTTAAACCAGGGGTTACCTGATGATTGATGAGACCAGGACGGCAGGACTCAAGCCTCCAGGAGATTGGGATTAGATTGCTATACTTGCAGAGATAATGAGGTCGACACTATGATCGGGCATTTGGAGTTCGAACGACGGTTGGTTTATCAAAACTTTCATTTAGGATAAATAAAGAGAAAATTACACTGTTTCTCCCTGAACTTGCAGCTGATCTCACTTAGCCCTCTGAACTTCAGTTTTACTTTTTTGGACCCCAGAACTCGTCTCCGTTTGCACGCTTGCCTCAAAACCGTTAGGGCATAATAAAAAAATTCAGAAAATTTATGAAAATTTCAGAAAAAATTATAAAAATAAAAAAAAACATTAAAGAAATTCATAAAATTCATAAAATTGCAAAAAAAAGAAGTAAAAATTCATGAAAATTCAGAAAATCATAAAAAATCATAAAAACATTAGAAAAATTCAGAAAAATCATTAGAAATTGTAAAAATAATGAAAAAATCATAAAAATCATAAACAATTCAAGAAAATTCCGGAAAAACTTTTAAAACAAAAATCATTAAAGAAATTCATAAAATTGGGAAAAAATTTAACATCAAAAAATTATAAAAAGTAAAAATTCATGAAAATTCAAAAATCATAAAAAACATTATAAAAATTCAGAAAAATCATTAGAAAATGTAAGAAACATGAAAAATCATAAAAATCATAAAAAAAATTCAAAAAAATTCATGAAAATTCAGAGAATAATAAAAATAAGAAAAATCTAACAAATAAAAAACACAATAAATTCAAAACAAATTAGAAAAACCATAAAATCCATACAAAACATATAAGTTGCTTGGAAAGTTTTTCATTGCGTGTGGGAGTCCTCAAGTCGGTATGAAGGCCCGGTGGAGCGATTTAACAATGTGGGCAAAGATAGCGTTGCTTACGGAAGGTGAATTTACCATGATTTTATGGTTTTTCTAGATTTTTATGATTTTTCTGAGTTTTTATTATTTTATGTTTTTTATGATTGTTCGAATTTTTTATGATTTTTCTGAATTTTTCTAAGGTTTTTTTTTCTGATTTTTTTATTATCTTAATTTTCATAATTTGTTCTGATTTTTTTACTTTTTTGAATTTTCCTATTTTTTCATATTTTTTTACAATTTTTTGAATTTTTTTAATATTTTTATAAATTTTTCTGGAATTTTCATGAATTTTTTGTTATTTTGATGATTTTTCCAAATTGATTTACGTGACGTGGATGCCACGTCATAACTTAACTAGACACGCAAGCGTTTAACGGCCACATCTGCGCCACGTCATCACTTAACGGATGCCCTAACGGTTTTGGGGCAAGCGTGCAAACGGAGACAAGTTCAGGGGGCCGAAAAAGTAAAATTGAAGTTCAGGGGGCTAAGTGAGATCGGCTGCAAGTTCAGGGAGTAACAGTGTAATTTTCTCATAAATAAAACATGATGTTTTCATGGACCAACGATAGGGACTGGCCTCCGTTGGAATAAGGATGTACAAATCTACACCCAAACTTTTTTGAGAATAAAATACTAAGGCGTGGACATGGGGACGGACGTCCGACGCAAGCTGCGCAGATCGGATCTTGCCCCGCTCCAATTTCATCGCAGATCGCAAGACGCAATGAACTCGCAAAAAGCCCCACTGTTTGCATACATGCGAAGGACGCCGATAGCGACGTGAAAAGATTTTTTCGCTTTTCTTCGACGGCTATAGATTTTGACTAGTTGCTCTAATGCACGAACCGTTTGCACCGCTGCGTTCCTCGCATTTTTACGAACAAAACAAGACCAAAGTTGCTATAAAAAAAATTACTGAAACAATTTGTTATCCTAATGAAAAGATTAGTTTAGCCCGTTGAAACAATATGGCAAGTCTGCTGAAACAATTACTGTTGTCTAGTGGACGTATAAACAAGTGAATCAGTTGGTTTAGCCTATTGGAACAATATGTATATAGCATGCTAAAACAACTAGTTTAGGCTATTGAAACAATTTGTCTAGCCTGATAAAGCAATTTGTACAGCCTATTGGAACATGTCTGGCATGTTAAAACAATTAGTTTAGCCTGTTGAAACAATCTATCGAGTCTGTTGAAACAATTTGTACAACCTATTGGAACAATATTTTTGGTATGTTGGAACAATTAGTTTAGCATACTGGAACGATATGTCTATCCAAGTGTAATAATTAGTTTTTTATATTTGAACAATATGTCTAGCCTGCTGAAACAACTAGTTCAGCTTATTGGAAACAATTTGTATAGACTGTTGAAACAATTTGGTTAATGAAAAATAATAAAAAAATAAAAAAGTATTTAAAATGAGTTAATTAGGATTTTAGATGAATTATGAAATTTGTTCTATGTATTTCGGACTCCAGATGAAATAGAGACAAAAATGAGAAATTTAAATAGGAAAAAATGAAACGCACGTTTTTTAGCTAGTCGCTGTGTTGACGCTGCACTGCGCTGCTGGGCCGTGTGATTGGGCGGGCCACGCGGTCGGACGCCCGAACAAAAGCATTACCGAAATACTAATTATGACCCTTCTCCTAATGGGCCTCAAACACAGAGCCCAACCCAACTGTCTCAACAGCTAACCTTAGAGCCGCCTCAGCATGCGTCCACCGCCTGCAACTCCATTGATTGGCACTGCCATCCCGCTCCTTCCTGACGCTGCGGTGCCTCGCGATCCTGGCATGGTGGCGTCCCGGCCTCCCGCTCCTAGCGTCCCGACCAGCCTCTCGCTCTCGGCCTCCCATGTCCGAAGTCTCGCCCCATGGGCCGCAGTCTTGTTGCCCTCCTGACCTCCCGTCTCCAACGACTGGCACGGCGCAACCATCAGCCTCTTGTCGCCCGGGCGGCGCCCTCTGGCCTAATCCCCTTCCGACTGACGACTAGTCGAGTGGCTGACTAGGTGTTTCCCGACTCGCCGCCTCCTGCCCACCACATGCTCCAGGTCCGCCTCGCGCAATCCACCCCCCATTCAAGGCATTCTATGCTCCCACCCGTCGCTGCTAGGTTGTATTGGGTTGAACTGGGCGTGGTTTGATTGTTCGTCCTCACGCTGTAACTCCCAATCGAATCCCTATTTGGGTTTTAATTTGTCACTCAATTTAGTCCTATCGGGCGCCGTCCTACCCGCCTCCGGCCTCCGCTGTCCTGCCATGGGCCCGCGTCCCGACGCCGTTCTTCCGTTGCCATAGCACCGTTGCTAATTTTTCATGATCGAATTTTTTTCGTCATCGCACAACTAAGTTTAAAACTCTGCGTCCACCACTAGCAGACGGAGCACATAGTATTTTTTTGGTATCCAATTAACCTCTATACTTGAATCCTGACTCCGCCCCGACGACCGGTGAAGGAAGCGCTCGCTCTCTCCCTCTCTCCTCTCACGAGGCACGTTTAATTGGAGTCCGCACCGTGGTCAACATGCGTTAAGGTAGAAACGTCGCGCTTTGTGTTTGTCAAGAGTACTCTGTGCTTATTAGTGGGCCTAATGACACATGACTTGCAACACGGGACCACCCATCCATTCCTCATTTTAAACTAATTGTTAGATAGGATGGTGATGGATAGAATTATTCCACTACTCAAACCAAACAAGTTAGGAGTCAATTCACCGTCCCATTTCTCAAACCAAACACCCCCTTAGATATCCGGCCCCTGCGCGGAGCCAGCCATGCATCGATCCACCACTCGATCGCCCATTCGCCCTCGCCGCCCTGTACGGCCAGCGCCCTCCTCACAGTCTCCGGTCCCGGTGCGTCACGCTGCCGACCTGCCGTCCCCGTCCACCGGACACAAGCCCGTCCGTGACGCGCCCACCCCCAATGCATGATTCCCCGTGCCACGCCACGCCATGCCACTGATGTGCATGCCGCAGCAGCATCCATCCAGCGCCTTGGATATTTTCCTGCCGCTCCGCTGCATGTGCGACCCCAGAGGCCAGAGCTGGCACGATCGATCCCCGCAACTTCCCAGGCAATGTGGCCCATCTGCTAGAGCGGTGTACTACTGCTACTAGCTCCTGTAGTTGGTCCAGTGTGCTGAAGGCGTGTGCTAAACGTGGTCGAAACGGCGAGCGGATTGAATGGTTCGCTCCCTACGGCGCACACTTTGACACTGTGCTCGACGGCGCATGTGATCGAGAGAGTACAGGGAAGGATATGGGCAATGATCAACTCGGCGGCTCATGTGCGCCGATCCGAGAAACCCGAGCTGAGCTCTCGGAGGCGCAGCGGGCAGGTGTCCTTGGCCTCTGGGAATGTTTTAAGAAAACAGATGCAATGATTCGGGACGATCGAATGAAATTGTGTTTTAGTACTCACGTAATATATTGTTTCAAGTTAAATTTGGCTATTCATCTTATCCTCCAAACCCGGCATGTTCTTCTTAAAACCTGAGAGTCTTCTTCTCTAAATCCAGCGAGCCCAACACCATTTTATTAAGTTTGACAACATCAATGAGAGAGATGTTACGTTGTGTGTGTGTGTGTGAGAGAGAGAGAGAGGAGGGCGAGGAGAAATTGTGTCCCATGGCACTGACCGGCGAGGAGCGGTGCCGTCGAGTGTCTCGCATATGCCTTGCACGTACAAGCAAGTGGCTTTGCCTCACATAAATAGAAAGAGAAAAAAAGCTAGAGACAACATGTGAGAGGAGGGCGGAGGAACTCACTGCGAAATGGGGATGACAAAAAGAAATTAGGGGGCAGGCATGTAGTGCGGTGTGGGACCTAGGAGAGGACACATGCGGAGGGTATGTGATGAGCATTGAAAGTTTCTATGCAGTAAGGCCCAACATCAGATGAAACACAGACATTCGGGTCCTAGCATCTTCGAATGGATTTTTTTAATTAAAAAGAGTAAAGTTCATTATTGCCACTAGAACTTGTATCAAATTCTCACTGAACCCTCAAAACTTTATAATTACCTTCTCGTTCCTTAAATTTGTTTTCTTTTGCACCATAACCCAATGTTCCTATATCTCTTAGATCATCCAATGATCCATTAAGTGTCTAGTTTGTCGTTAGTTTCCATTAATTGCTTAGTTTTTTAATATGATGGCATCCTTGTCACCTTCCTCTCCTCTCCTCTCCTCTCTCTCTCTCCAAGAGTCACCTTCAAAAACTTTTTAAAAAAAATTTAAAGAGAAGAAACTTTTGATTTTTTGGACAATTCAAATATTTAGGTTGTTTCAAAATTTAAACTCAAAGGTTTCAAATTTTTGAAATCTCCTTTTTATGTATTTTAAAAAATGAAGTTTTTCAAAATTTAAAACATTATTTTTTAAAAAGAAATGAAGATGGAAGAATGTGATGTGGATGTTTTATTAGAGAAAAACACACTCATGGCAACAACGAAAACATTTAACAAAAAAACTAACGATCGTAACCTAACAAATCTAGGGTTGTGGTGCAAGTGGGGAAAAAAACTAGGGATGAAGATAATAATTTTGAAGGTTAAGAGACTAATCGAGTGAAACTTCCGTAGTTCGTATAGCTTAGAAAGGCAACAATGTATTTTACTCTTGAAAAAAATAGAATTACAATCTTTGGGTTTGGTCATATTTTGGATAGCGAACTTGTCCTGATTATTATGATTATCATGCATGCAATAGTCACACAATGTTCATTATCGCCTAGTATCTATTTTTCGGTGCAAAATTGATAGCTGAAGCTGAAACCTCCGAGTCCCAGAGCCCCCGTGTGGAAAGTCGTTGCAGTGCCACATTGTGCAGGACATCGATGGAGATATTTCTGATGCCACCATTAAAATGTTCCTGTCATCACGCTGCTGGAACCAATCTTGAGAGCTCTGGACTCATGTGTTTCAGAATTCGGACTATTTAGGTTTGGTGGCGAAATTAACGGCACTGCTCCAGTCAGTACGTACCACTAGTGATTCTCTTTCGCCCCTCTTGCGTTGCATTTACGTCCTTCCTCCAAAAGCAAGGCCAATGACTTTAACCGTCCTCCCCGAGGCAGGCAAAGGTTGAGAACTTGAGATATCACATTCATTGGTTGCTGTTCAAGCTTCAGACACGTGCAAATGCAAGAAAGCGTGTGTTTTTTGTGCGAAGACTCAGCACAGGAATGCAGACTTGACCTGCAGGCTGCGGCATGCAGGATAGCACGGGCAGAAACAGTGCTAGCTAGCTCTCTGGGTGACTGGCGTGACCTCAAGCAGAGCATATTTATTAAGCAACACATACAGACCATATTAATCCATACACCGATCAATTCACTGAAAGGCTAGAATAATGAAAAATGGTGGAAAATTCATTTTTTAATAATATTGATCTTGACTTGCTTGAAGAGCCATCGAGATGTACGACGTAGCGCACGGCCGGGTAGGACGTCGACATGATTTGTGTTAATTTTCTAGCCGGCTTTCTTTCACGTATTGCAGAGTTTAGACATCTTTGGCTCCTCTCCTCCTAGCCTAATGTTCAAAGTTTCCACTTTTACCCTGCAGTGATGTTGGCAGAGCGCTCTTTCGCGCGGCGACGCGCGTCACCATACAAAATGGTCAGAAGGCTAACTTTTGGCTGGACAACTGGTTGCAGGGGTCCGCACCATGCAACATTGCGCCACACCTCTTCAACATCGCAAGAGGAAAGGATCATTCTGTTGCAGATTTGCTTCCTAATGATAAGTGGATAGGTATGGTGCGGCACCTCAACACCGTGGAGCGACTCGGGACTACCTCCACCTTTGGAGCCAACCGTGGTGTAACGCTTACGATGCACGGTGATGAGATCATTTGGACTCAAACCTCGGATGGTCGGGTTCTCCACTAAGTCGGCCTATCATCTTCAATTCGAAAGCAAAGACAGATGGTCCTCGGAGACACCATCCGGAAGGCACAGATGAAAACAAATGCAAATTCTTTGCTCGGTGCATCGCCCATGGACGCATTCATACGGTGATGTCACGGCTCGAAAAGGATGGCCACACCACCCATCCATTCTTTATGCCAAAATAGTCCAAAACCATTAACCATCCGACAATCCACTGCTCAGACTCGAAGAAGTATGGAATGAGGTTCTCAATCATTACCCTCAAACGCCTAGATGGACAAACAACATGAGCTTCTGCGGACGGTGGATCATGACCACTTCGAACGGACAAATTGACAAAGCGGCTAAGAGGGTTCTAAATGGTCTCATAGTCTACACTATTTGGAACCTTTGGAATGAAAGAAATAGACGTATTTTTCAAAGATAAGAATCTTCCTTCAGAACGCTAGTTGATAGAATTTTAGAGGAGGTGAGGGATGGAGCATGGGGCTCCTTGCTTGATGTAATTTCCTTTTGTTTTTCTAGCAGTGGCTAGATCTCTACATCTTGACAGCTGATTCTTCTTCTTAATGAAATGGCAGAGCGCTTGCCTCGTTTGTTCAAAAAAAAAAAAAGTTTCCACTTTTAAAAAGGCCTTCAGATCTTTATAAGTAATCTCAAAACTATTACCAAGAACCGATTTCTTTCACCATATAAAACTTAGGCAAGGTGGCCCCCTATCTCCATATCTCTTCGGGCTAGCCATTAACCACCTCAACGCATCCTTAGCCATGCAGCGCAACTAGGGTACCTATCCATTGTCTCAAACTTCTGTTCCTCACTATATGATAACATGATGATTTTTTTGAATCCTATCTAGGTGGAAGTATACTTTCCAATCTCCGTATTAGACAATTTCAGTGGCGCTTCAAGACTGAAAGTAAATATGGGAAAGAGTTCAACAATCCATATCTGTTGTTCAAACCTTGATCAGATGTTATCGTACAAAGTTTTTAGCATGGTGGACCAAATACACCACGATAGAGCCACCATTCAAGACAGTGGATAGAGCGAATCAACGCAACTATTGACTCTACCAAGAGACATGGGTTGCAAAACCTTCTCATACCGGCTCTACCAAGCTAACGAATTTGGTGGGAAAGAAACGAGCTAGTGGATCTTCTCCAATACAACAAAGACCCACAAACGACATCATCAGGCTAGTTCACAATGATAGCCATTTCAGCAGGTTGGCCGGGGTGCTTGAGCCATGGGCAAACACCCCCCTAACCCACCCTACCCTTGGAGGATTTGCCTCTTTCCTGCTCCCCTTTCAATTTTTTCCATTTGCTTTTGCTTTCTTTCTTTGGGTCAGACAAAACGTCTAGTTTAGCTCTGGCTACAAACAAGTGATTAATTTCACTCCCGCCAAATGGACTTGTCGAATAGGCTTTAAAATAGAACTGGAGACCACAGCTAATAGCACATTTAAATGATCATCATTCATCACGTTGTTCAATTCGAAATGACAATTGTAAATAAAAGAACCAAACATCTTCCATTAGACATACAAACTAACCCTCAAACAGCAAGGGAACCCATGTAAACATGAAAAAGAATGATCATCAAAGGGAGGAAACGCGCGCACAGCGTCCCATGACATTTGAGGCGGCGGCGCAGCCATTCGTAGCAGCTAGCGTAACACCAGTCACCAGTACGTAGACCCCAAACAGCAAACTGCCGGTGAGCATGAGGCTCCACAGCAGCAAACAGTGCTGCGAACGAACGGCATGCGCCTGTATACGTGTGCTGGTTGATGGTCAAGTAGAATTGACCACACCAGCTAGTAATTCCTAGCTTAATTAATTCTTACCGGTAGAATTACTGAGCAGTTACCAACAGTAAATTATTTTCGCTCTGAAGCTACCAACACAGTGGTAGTGCTAGTCGTATACCATCCATGCGTCTTCAGAGATTAAAATTCCCCTCCTAATTAATTTCGAGCCAAGAGCTCAAATCTCCTGCTTTATTGTCACTTCTTGGCCTAACCCGAGCCAAGATTTGTCACCAGTATCTTTCCTGGACGCATCAACGGAGCCGTGAACTTGGTATGGCGCCTTTGCGATTATCCTGGAGGAGAAGAGCATGAACTTGTAACGTTATGATCCTAAAAACTTGAGCCCACGCCTCACAGCCAGTTCTAAGGCAATTGTTTCGCTTCAGAAAAAAAAAGTCATAAAAGCAACTCAGTTACCTGCCCTTTCTCTTCTCAAGGAACCTGTGGAGTGAGTTCCTCCTCGCTATCGGCAAGTCTGTAGCACAGCAAAAGTTTAGCCTTTTTCGGATGTAATCTTACATGATTTTTTTTACATTTTCTTGATCTACATTTGTCACATATAACAGAATAACAGCTACTGCGCATGATACAAAATGTTCACAGATTCAAGGGTACGTACGTTGGCAACAACTCCAGTATTCTCATATATAGTAGAGCATGCAAATGAGGAGGAATCTATCAGTACCAGAAAGATTGTTCTGTGCGGGTCGAGGCACGCCCTGCTGCGCCGCGCTGCCGCCGGCCATGTCCCGGCCATCGCCGGCGTTCACCATTTGCAGCAGATCCTTGACCTTGGTGGAGGGGAAGTTGTCAAAGACTAGCACTTTTCCGCCGTAGAAGATGGTCAGCTGCCTCGCCTGCTCTCCCGCTGCCTCCCTATGATTAAGAACCACAAAGTTGTTACCAAATCAAGTACTAGTTTTGACAGTGTATGGCCTTGTACATTTCAGATTAGCTTAGCGTAGCATTTTATTGCAGCAAAATTTAAAAGTTTTTAAAAAGAGGTTTAAATATTACAAAATAATAATTCAAACATAGTTTTAGGATCTTTAAAAGGACTACTAAAACCTGAGAAAAATCATTACAAATTATTACACCACATAAACTATGTACAAAAGATAATTTTGCCTCAGTGAAACGCTACTCTGCGCTAAGCTAAAAAGAACAAGGCCTATTATCGTGGTAGGCGGTTTCATTGTCCGGAGTCCAATCTCACGAGGTAAGCAAATGAAATGCGACAATATAGACAAGATGAGTGAGTCGATCTCCGTTGGTTACATGTCAGATTTTTAACCATTCGACCGGTATTTGTCTAGAGCTATTTTATGGTTCGCAAACGGCGAGGTAACTCCATGGCAGCAGTATATTTTAACTTTAATGATCAATCTTTATTCGATAGATACATTACGAGGAATACACGGCGCACTGTTGGATGTTGGCCATTGACTGTTTCACGCATTATTCTTTACAGCTGAAAAAAGAATGATAATATGCAAAGTTTAAGGTCAGAAAGAGACTTGAAGAGCAATAAAAAAAATTTACAAACTACTTTTGCGAGCTTTTATAAAACCTAAAACCTTTTAAAAAATGGCTACAAAGGCTGCATCGTTTTGTTGTTATAAAAATAATAAATATCAAGCTGTAATTTTAAATTTTTTTGATTAAATTTCAAATGGAAGACCACGTGTTAATTCCTAAAGCCTCCGACCAATCGGCAATTATGACATGCGTGCTAGTCTTCTTGCTTGTCCATTGGCGCCTTGGCAGTATATATGAGTAGCTACCGACCAAACTTGAGACTATATACTTTATCAAAATTTGTAAATAGGCTCGAGAATGATCTCACTCTATGCCCCTTTACCATGCACTCCTCGAAAAAAAAAAAAAGAAGTCTACTGTATGACTTTTACCGCTACGTCAGGTCGTCAACACGGGATTCCAATTTGTCAAGGGTAAAAACTAAAAAGTGGTTTGCAGGACTTGTTGAGAACCTGAGAAGATATGAATGCGTTTCTCAAAAATTTTAAAAATGGACATAACATAAAACACGATATATACGATAATGTGAAATGGAACAAGACTTTTCTGCGCCTTCTAGAGCCTACATACATATTGATCTAGCGTTAACAAAAAAAAGCATGCATTCAAAAATTTCGAAATTCATTAACTTTTCAACGAGGAGATGCATGTGAGGGATTTTACCGTGTGTCCTCGTTATTTTGCTTGTCCGCGGAATTGACCTTGAGTGGCGGGTCAGCGCTGCTGGTGTTCTCGAGCGGGAGCTCGACGGAGCCTGACGCGCGCGGCCCCGCGGCCGGCTGCTCGGCGGCCGGCGTCGCGTCGAGCGCCGACAGCAAGTTCATAGTGGTCGGCGGCGAGGAGACTCCTGCCGGCCATGAGCCATCAACGACGAATAACCAGGTGATGAATACGCACCCGGATTAAGAAGCAGATGAAAACGAACCATGGAGCTAGGCACGGCGGCGCGCCATGGCTTACCTCCTCCCGCGGCAGCCGGCGGCGGCGCCACGGCGTCGAGGGCGAGGCCCCGCAGCCCGCCCTTCCGTTCTTTGAGGTACTGGCTCAGGAGGCTGCAGGTGACAGCGAAGCTGGACTTCTCCTTCCCCGCCGCCGCCGCCGCCGCCGCGGCACGGCCGGCTGCCTCCTCGCCGCCGCCGCCTCCTCCCATCCCACTCATCGCAAACCAAGACGTCTCTCCTCTCCTCGCAGCTTCCTCTCCTCCCCGCTCGCTAGTCGCTCGTCTCCACGAAGCTCTCGTGCAGTTTCCGCCTCCGACCTGGCCCCCTTAAATTCGCCTTCGCGGTATAAATGCGGCAAGTTGATGCGTCGTGGGGGCAGGGAGCGGTCGGGAGCGCATGGAACACGTGAGGAAATGGAGCAGCCGCTCGGCTCGGCTCGCAGCTGCAGCTGGGCCGGGCCCGGCTGGCTTAGCTGGGCTGGCTTGTCCGGCGGGGGCCGAGAGAGAGCGACGGAGAGAGCGAGAGAGCGCGACGAGCCTCGGGCCCGCGGCCACGGCTCGACGGTCCAATCGAGGAAAAGGGCGTGGGGTATTCGCGACACCTGACCGAACAAGTGCCCCACTCATGCCAGAACTAGCCTCCTTGGCTCCCGTAGGGGGTGTGGCAACGATGGATCATATTTTAGCCATTTTAGTAGTTCAGTGAATCTAAATTGTAATTTAAAAGATCGGGTATGTAGATGAGATTTGCGTGATAGTTTGGAAACCGCCCGCATAATTTACTCTTTTTAAAAGTTGACGTCGTTCGATTTCTAAAACTAAAACACATTGGCTGCTTTTACGGAGGAGTATGTGTAAACATCAGTAATCATAAACTATCTTTTTGTTATCCCTCGTGAGGCATGGCAAGGCACAATGTTTTTACCTGCAAGAGCATCTGCAGAAAAGCTATAAAATAAAGCATATGGGGATATAATATGATAAAGAGAAGAAACTTTTTAGAATGTAGTGTAAAATACGAGTAAATTTTAGAGAGACGGATAAAGTGTCGGTGAATAGTGTTGAAATAATTGCAGTTTGAGCAAGTAAGATAAATAATTCACTTGGAATATTACAAATATAACAAAGACATGAATTAAATTCAGAATCATGAATTTCCAAATATAAGCAATAAAGCGAATAAATTCATGATCAACATTAACTTAGAAAACATGGCAGTGTCCAAACCAATATAACCAGCAACAAGCTCAGGTTAAATTAGTGTTGTTTTGCTTTCAGATTGCAAATTAAGGGTTGCTAATTAAATTAGCCTTCCAACAATTAGTTTGGGCTTGATATCACTGGTTATATAATCTGTAAATTAGGATCCTAAACCTTAGAACATCACTGCTCAAAATCTAATACTTGCAAATTATTAATCAACAAGTAAAGCAATTAGCAACTCAGTAACGGTAGGTTAAATGATCAAGATTAAATCGGCCAGAATGAAACAACAGCCCAAAAACAGCAGCTAGAACACAACAGTGTTCTGTTCTCAAGCCGAAAACAATCACTAATTATCTATCTTAGTATAACAGCAGAATTAGATGTATCAAGTAAGCCAACACCGAGAGCTAGTGCAAGAAATAATAATCCAACAGCACAGATCATGAGCAATACTTATCTAGGTAAAGCAAGATCCCTTAAAACCGATTATATTAGCCTCAATTTAGTGCAATCATCATCAAGCAGATTATAGCCCACAAAGATCATAGTGCATATATCCTAATTGGAATCGGTTCCTATTCAAAGAATAGGCCTCCATAAAATCCAATTGGCCTACTACACAAAAGAAGAACATTAATACTCACGAAGTGCCGGAACCGAACCAGCAGAGAAGAAGCAAAGCGCGCATGAAGCACTATCCCAGAAATCAGATCGTCATGCTATAGAAGCACCACCGGTGAAGAGACCCCGAGATACGATGCCGTCGGCCCCACCACAGCAGAGCCGAGGAGAGGACCCGAGGAACAAGAAGGAGCAGCGACGAGCTCACGACGACCACCTCGTGGCCACCGGGAACCAGAGTGAGGAACCTTACACCACCACCACAACCGACACCGGCGGCGAGCCCACATGCTCACGGCGGACAGCAGCAGTAGAAGCACTCCAAGGTCAGGGAAACAGATGGGGAATGCAAAACTGATAAAAACCAACAGAAAGAGATAGAGCTCCCCTTTATGCTGCGCCGGCGCAACAAACCCCGAGAGGTATAGCCACCACGGCCACGCGCGCAGGCGCAACAAACTTTTATGGCTCTTCTAACACTATTTTTAGTCCCATTTTAAGTTATGTTCTAATTTGGTACCGGGCCTGAAAAATGCTGGGACCGGCCCTGGGATTCGCTTGGAGGATCAATGTCGACCTTGTTCTTTGCTGCTAGGGGCTCAACTCAAATACGATAGGGTTCCCTCTTCCCTTTATATCTTCTTTTTCTTTTTCTTTTTTTGGAGCTTCTTTTCCATTAAGTGAGATTTCGATAGTGTGGTGAAAATGTGTGAAATGGATCTTTTCGGAAGCACACACAGATCGCCAAGTTTGCAGTGCACTACCGCACGTACCGGCGCCGCGTGGGAAATGCGGATGCGTGCAGCTAGTCGTCACGCACGCGACCTGGCAATCTGGCATGGGTCGAAATGACCGTGCTCCTGCTGGTGGGCGTGGCGCACACGCTGTCGGCACAACCACGTGCCCCGCGGCGCGCGGCGACGCGACGCCTCACCTGAGCCACCGGCCAGCCATCGATCGCACGGCCGCACGGCCCCCACCACCGCTCTCCCGTCGCCGTCGACCCCAGGGCCTCGCTGGCCGCCGGCCGCGAAGCTCGAGTGGCTGTGGCACGGCACCGGTCACCGATGTGCCTGCCCGGCACGGGCGTCACGAGGTTCACACGCACGGGCGTACACCCCGGGTCTCCGCCACCCCGGTGCATGTGATATTTTTTTGTACTATCGAGCGTTGTGTGGCGTAGTGCCATGTGCACTTTATTGGAGTACCATTTGTGTGGCACCATGCGTGCCCGTTCCGTGGTGATTACTGGAATCGGGTGTTCTTTTCTGGCGCTTTATCCTTGTGCCCCTCTTTCCCGTTTCCACACGCAAGGGCCACCCCCCCCCCCCCTATGTGTATGTAGGGCACAACGATATGCACAGTTTTTATGGCCATTTTGGTGGCATAGATCGATTGTTGTGACGGGGTGACTAATATAGATAAAAAACTATCTTTTTTTTGTAAGAGATAAAAAAACTGCTCTTTGTTCCCTGCAACATAAGCTTTGCGCGCGTTGTTTGGTTTGGTCCTGCGAAATCAAAACGAGGTTAGCTGAGTCTAACTAAAAAAACCGAACACAAATTGTCGTGACTAATAAACATAAAAAACTATCTTTTTTATCCATGAGATAAAAATTGCTTCTTTGTTAAACTATCTTTTTTATCCATGAGATAAAAATTGCTCCTTTGTTCTCTGAAATATAGCCTTTGCCTCGTTTGATTTGGTCATGCAAAACCAAAACGAGGTTAAGTGAGTCTAAATAGAAAAACCAAACGCGAATTGTCTATCAACCAACTAAACAAGATGTTTTGATCGGTTTTCACTGGTGTAACGGTTCATATGGTAGTTTTTATTGATATGGTTGTCATCGTGAAAGTTTCATCTACGGTGTCGTACTCCATACGCGTGTAACCTATGTATCCAACACGTTAGATAATATTACTAAATGGGCAACAATATCATGGAATACCATCGAAAACCGCAATTTCTTTGGTTAAGAGCCCACTTTGTGTCCATTTTTGCCAATTTAGGGTCGTTAACCTAGTTTGAATTTCAAAGAAGAACAAAGGGATAGTACAATGTGTACCTAGGTTAATAAGGGGAGAAATCATTAGTCCTATAGAAGTGTTATCAACATTATCATTGCTAAAAATCGATAAACACAAACCGTAAGAAATAGATGCAAATCAAAGAAACATGAAACACCAATTTAATGTACAGAACTATTGCTAAAAGAAATCCACGAGGTGTCGGCCGATCAAAATTCACCATTTTGGGGGAGAGTATTATAAAACATAAAGAATTACTTCCTTCATTCTTTTTTGTTTGACGCTTTTGACTTTTTGACACGCCTTTGATAATTCGTCTTATTCAATTTTTTTTGTAAATATCATTTTTTTTGTTGTGATTTGTTTTATCAATAAAGATACTTTAAATATGACCTTTTTTGCATGTTTGCAATAAATTTTGTATAAGACGAATGGTCAAAGTTATATTCAAAAGTCAAATATGTCAAAAGAGAGAGAGAGAGAGAGAGAGAGAGAGAGAGAGAGAGGGAGTACAACCCAAAATATCTTCATCGTGTGTCTTATAAAAAGTGTTTTTTTGGTGGTGACCAAGGCTCGAAAACAAATTCAATCAGTGATCTAGATCAGTCCAACCCTTTCAGTGATGGGCCTCCGTTCAATTAGACTGGGCCTTTCTTAAAAAATTTAGATCATTAATGAGCCATCATGAATTTGGTTGGGCCGGCCGATTACCCCATTTCCATTTTCCAACAATGTGATTGCGGATTGTATTTGAACGCACGGTTCATGGGCGGAATACACAGCCCCCCAATACAATAATCAAAGCTCGATTAAATTTAAAGTTGCATATATGCTCCTGAGAAAGTGTATTTCAGAATGGGGTGTATAGCTAAAAGTGTAGTCACCTGTTCCACGAGGCCGACAAACCAACACCGCGTCTCGGACAGAGCTTTAACAAAGAGAAAGAAGACAGTCCAACACTATTGACTTGTTTGTTTCAGCTTAAAGTTGAGGTGAGTTTTACAATATCAAATTTTGTTATTGCTATATAGCCTACATGCTGTAGTAATTTGTAATGATTTTTCATGACCTTTAGTGTTTCTTCTCAAAATTGTAAAACTATTTTTTGATAATTTTTTTAAAAAATATTAGACCACTTTTTGAGAACTCTCAATTTTTGCTACAGTGAAACTAAACTCTACTCAACGCTGAAATAAACAAGGCCATAGGGTCTATTATCTCTTCGACCATATTTCCTTCCCACATTTTCTACACCATGCCTATTATCTTTATATTCCCATTATCTTCAACATTTTTTTCAAGCCAATGGCGATAGAGAGGAGAGTGAGAAACCCTTACATACAGTGATGGAAGAGATAATCCCCATGAGACAAAAATGTGGAAGTTATATAGAGATTTAGATGCGTCCTGTATAATCTCTATCCGACCCAATCCATTCAGTACCGAGGATCCTAAATCGCCGTCTCATTTCGGGCCCAACCTAACCCACCGAATTGGCCTGAACCCAAGGAAAGAAGGCAGGGAGAGGAGAACCTGGCAAGAGCGAGGCCGAGTGGAGCCATTGTTGAAGGAAGCCACCGCGAGCGACATTCAGTGGAGGAAGTAGTCGCTATGAGGTTGGGGAAGAGGCAGTCCACTCCTCGCTGCATCCTCCCAACGCACGATCGATCCTTGCCACTGCCGCTGTCGATTGTTACCCTATACGGCTATTTAAAAAAGGTTGAAGCTCGCAAATTGCCTAAACTCGGCTCACTTTAGGCTCAATTCGAGCTAAGCTCATTTGAAGCTCAAGCCAAGCTGAGCTTGATCCCAAACCCGCGAGCTTGACTTGAGCTTTGTTGAGCTTGTTAAAAACCACAATATTCTAGATATAAATCATATTTTATTGAGTCTACTGGAGCTCAAGCTTCATCAAATCCATTCAAAATTTTGTTTTTCTTCATCAAACTAAGCTCGAGCTTTGTTCGAGCTTGCACAAATTTTGCATTTTTATTGAATTTATAGCTTATTGATCCTGGACGAGCCAACTTGGGCCTATTCGAGCTTTGTTCCAGCCAATCTCGAGCCTGACTCTAAGCTTGAGTCTTGATCTGAGCTCTGCTCTAGCCAAGTCAAGCTCAAGCCTGGAAGGGTAAACACGCTCGAGCTTGGCTCGTATATAGCCCTACTCCCCTAGGGTGCTCGATGAGATGATTGATCGTCACGGATGTGGGTAGGGGTGGCAACGGGGACATTTCTCGTTGGGGTCTGCTCCCGTGTCCCCGTCTCCGCGACCCAAAATTTTCCCCATCCCCGTCCCCGTTCCCCGTAAAAAATCCCCGTCCCCATCCCCGTTCGGGTTGCGTGGCCCCATCGGGTACCAATTCCCGTGAAAATTATATACAAGAAAAAAACACTTATCATCATTATTACCCTAAAATCATGTAAAGAGAGAAAAAAATAGAATGAGTATGCTTTAGATACTTGATTGATGCATATACGAAGATACAAATATAATGGGCTAGATGACATGTTTGCGGCCTAACAATTCAAACAGAGTAAACTAATTTCGGGTCCCCAACTGGGTCCCCCATGGGAAGCTTCATGTTGCATGTGGTTCTTATTGTGCATGGGAGAGGAAAAGGAAATGGAGAAGAAAAAAAGATGAGAAGGACGTGCTATCCTTTGCTCGTTGTTGGGAACTGGGAAGGAGAGCGAGGGATTGTGCTAGGAGTAGGAGACCTAGAGGATTGAGCTTCTTGCCTTGGGCAGCAGCTGTGTCTGATGTCTAATAAAAATAGGGCTTTGGAGACAGATTTAGGGTTGTAGATTTAGGGTAGGATTCTGGGTGTTTCGACTGGCTATGGCGGTGGGGGTTGCGGGAGGTGAGCAAGTCTGTCTGAGGGGTTGTCTTTGCTATCGTCAGGGGGGATGATGCATGTCTTTATAGATCTGGTGATGGATTCGATTCAATCAGGTTTTCGGCATGTTATCGATGCTTCCTCTAGTATCAGCAATGACATCTTGGTTGTTTGGTTGGCTTATTCGACCGACTCGAAAGGAATAAAGGTAAGTTTGCTAGACCTCGGCAGTGGTTCTCAGAAGTCATTTTTGTGTGGCGTAGTTTGCTTGTCGTTAGTAGGAGAATGGGGTGTCTTGTGGGTTTCTACTAAGAAGAATCCTTTGTTGGTGTTTGTCTTCATGCATGCGGATGGTAGCGGTGTCTTTGTTGGCTTGTCTTCCTTTTTTGCAGTCTTGGCAGACTCGTATGCCTTGACGACTATGGTCGATTCCGACTTTCTTGGTTACGACTTACTTTTTCGTCGCCCATAGTGGATTTGCCTTGAGGAGTGTGGCTTGAAGGGGTCGTCTCGCCTAAGAATTGTGGTGCGTAGCATGAGCGACGTGATTTGGGGAAGAACAGCTTGGATTCTAGAAGATAGGTCCTTGGGTGTATGCTTGTAATTTTTTTTTTATCAAGAACTAGTTGTAATGTGTAAAAGGATTATGAAATGAAAGTGAGGTTCTAAATATACAGGGCTACGGTTAGCTCATGCAAGATGGGTTGTGGCTGTGTTTTAGCCTATGGTTGATTGGTTGTAGGCCTCTTGCTTGTTATGGGCATAACAATTGGACATTTATTTATTTTTTGTCAATTTACAATGACACTTACCGAGAATTCTCCCTATTTCCAACCCGCGGGGATGATTCTCTCCTATTCCCGTCTTCTTATAGAGTAATTCTCCGGAGTGGCCCACACAAAAGAATGAGAAGGTCTTGTTCTTATTGCATTGATCCAGAAAGCCTATTATGTTCCTGTCTTTCTATCTGTTCAAAATGAAAGTCATCAATCTTTCTCTTTCCCTTTGATACCGTCTGGCCACCGCTAGTTCCATCTCCGATGAAGTAGCTACTCAAACCAAAGTAGTACCAAGTATACAAGTAAGCTATGCGATCGATTAAGTCTAGAAGGAAAGTAGCAACTACGATGGAAAGTTTTTTTTTGAAAGAATTTACAAACTACCTGGTCTGGTGGTAGTGACTAGGGATGTAAGTGGACTAGTCCGTGGACTGTCCGCACTAATCCACTTTAGCCGCTTAACATTGTGTGGACTTCCACCAAAAGCCACTAAGAATTTTGAATTTTCATTGGCTTCCACTTTAGCCAATTCGTACCGCTAACATGCATTCACTAAGACAAGTGCAAGTCCGGTTTCAAGCGCCGATTAATTCTTGAACATTGTCATCAGCGATGCTTGAAACCTCAATCCGTCATCATCATTCACATCAAAATAAACTATCTCTACAAATCATCATAGTTGATGGAAAAAAAACAATTGATTCATCTCTGGAACTATATGGGCTGAAAGTTGAATGCAGTTCATAGTTCAGACTCAAAAAAATTGAACCAACAAAAAGGCCATTGAAACGTTTCCAGTAGCATAAGAACAATAAAACATGGAATAGCAATCGGTTTCAATAATCAGTACCCCTTTTCATGAAAGAAAGATTAATCCAGAGAACAAGCTATAAACACTTCACGGATTGAATTGCTGAAGTATGGAGCATTAAGAATACATACATTGGACAAAGGAAACATGAGAGCTACCGAGAGCTACCGAGAAGCTATCGGTATGGTGCAATAGATCATGGCCCTCACGGCCATCCTCCTCTGCTTGCCGGACAGAATCTTGGCCAAGAAGCTTCATCTTCCCCATCAGCTCTTCATTAGAGGCGCCAAGAACCTCCGGTTCTTCGTTGTTTGCCATAATGACCACGAGGAGGAGGAGGCGGGCGGCGTTGACTTGACTGCCAGTGAAGCTCCGAGCCTTGAGCTCGGCGACGGACTCACCCGTGAGTTCGTCTGAGAAAGTCTGCTCGTCAGGGAGCGCGACACGCGGGCTGAAGCTCCCGGGAGGTGCGAGCTTGGCGACGGCCTCATCCGGTTCAGGAAAGCGTGGCTCATTGGGGAGCGCGACGAGTATAGACGGGCGGATCGACGGCGAGGCGGGAGCAGCACATCTGATCGACGTGAGGTCGGTGGCGATGTCTGGTGGCGATCGCAGAAAAAGGGATCGAGGAGCGGACAAGGCGAGCCGCCGGTCTTTGCTTATTGGGCCGTTTAAGCAGCGTCGAAGTTGTAGCCGTATCCACCGGGCGGAAGCTACATTTTTCGTGGACGGAAATCGCGGCTCCGCACAGGTCCGCGTCCAATTTACATCCCTAGTAGTGACATACTTGACAACGCTACTGGTCTGCTAAAGATTTGCATAGTCGATGGAAGATCGACCGAACAGACAAGAGAGTTCGGTGCTTGGGCTCTTACACGGGCCTATGGCCTATGTGGCCTGTGAGCTGCTGAATTCTTTAATATTTTATATTACATATTTTTTAGATTTAAATAAATAAATATTTATTTATTAATATAAATAAACAACCTCCTTCCGCTAGTCCAATTGGCGGGCTATATATCCCATCGATTTAAAGCGCCACATTTTAAATTTTTGCCAAACATATTGACGGAATATAGCCGCAACGGTTAGGGCCGTGTGACAGACATATCCCATCGAAAGAAACTACGGATGTCCACCATCCCCCAAATGTCACGCTGGGATTCATCCTAGAAAAAAAATTCTCCAAACAAAATGGCGGGTTTTGGAGGCAGGGATGTCCTGCCAAATGAAATGACGTGATTTACGGAACTATAAAACCGTGCGCGCCGCCCTCGATGACCCGAGTCTATGCTCATTTGAGCATCCAAACAGGTGAGAGGAGACTATTTATTTAATTTTGAATAAAAAGATATTTATTTATTTAAATAAAAATAGGAAATATAAAATATATAAAAAACGTGAACAACACTATAGAGTATAGAATATGGGTAAAAAGCATACATGCCACTGTAGAGTCCTTTTTGAACAGAAATGCTATCATAGAGTCCTTTATATCGATGCCATTATAAACATAAAAAATATGCACAGATGCCATTATTCGAGCTGGGAGAGAATTTCGGACGAAATACTTGAAGAAATACGGTATAAAATACGGTCTGACATGTGGGTCCACATGTCAGCCTCTCACTTCTTCTTCTTCCTCCATCTCTCTCCTCCTCTCTCTCCCCGATCTGCATAGCCGCCACGACCCCACACCGCCGCCTCTGCCCGCCGCCGATGTCGGATCGAGCCGCGCCTGAGCCAATGCCGCCATTGTTGGATTGAGCGGCCGCCCCAGCCACCGCCGTCGTCGCTGATCGAGCCGCCTCCCACGCGCCACCGAGGCCGACACCCCATGCCGCCGCTAACGCGCCCACGCCGCCGCCACCACCACCGGATTGAGCCGACGCCGCCGGCGCTGCTGCTTGTGCAAATCGGGGGAGAGAGAGAGAGAGGAGGAAGAAGAAGATGAGAGGCTGACATGTGGGACCCACATGTCAGACCGTATTTTTCCACGTATTTCGTCCGAAATTCACTCTTAACTCGAATAATGGCATCTGTGTACATTTTTTATGTTTATAATGGCGTCTAGGATATAAAGGACTCTACAATAACATTTCTGTCTAAAGGAGACTCTACAGTGGCATGTATGCTTTTTACCTATAGAATATAGATGGATGGCGGTGGACGGTGGACGGAAGATGGACCAGTGTGAAATGGGCCCTGATATTTTCCGAGATTGCACCGGCTGGTCAGGGTCCAATACTCCAATTCACGTACACTCTGTGTTAGGATATGCGCCGATGCAAGATCATAAACGACACCAGGAGACACGATGTTTGGTAACGCAGGTCAGCATTGCTGCCTACGTCTACGGGACTTTGATTATGGGCGCTCCTCCCCAAACCTTAATACCGCAGCATACATGCTAACCAGTTCACGGCAACATGCCGGCCGCAGACCTCCTCTTACCTATGCTACCATTATGAAGTCGTTCTCTTGATTCTGTTATATTTGTCTCCTTTATATAGTGGGCGCTGATAGAAGTCCGACTCCAACACTAACCAACCCTGCCTATTACAACACAGAGTCCATGTAACCTACTCGTACACATATTCGACACAATACCTAACACTCTGCACAACCGGTGTTCTTCTAGGCTCTAGCTCTGGAAATCTGGGAATAGAAAAGCTCGATGGATTAACAATGGATGGCATCGCCGGAGAAGACGACGGTGGCGTCGTGTAGCGTGCAGTGTTCGCTCTGGAGGCCTCGCCGGTCAACTACTGGTCCTACGAAGAGGTGCCAGATTTGTTAGATAGTATCGCCTTGATCCCTAGATCCAATGCGATGCAGTGACTCTATTTCCTCGGAGTTACTGCATATGGAGTGGCTGCTACGCTTTCCTGATTGCCTGGTGACACTGTGACTGTGTGGCACAAACTGTCATTTCCTTAACAACACTGCATGCAAAGAACTGACGTGCAGAGATCACGACAGAAAAAGAAAGAAAGAGGACGCATGCACGCTGCAGCTCCCTGCCGAAGACGTCGTCTCAGCGCGCCTCACGAGTCACGAGCTCCGGTATCTTTACAATTTTTCCTCTAGCTAGCTCTGTGACGTTGTAGACGCTCTCTACATTGTAAATTTAGGCTTCCATGTTTTCAGTTTAAATTAATTGTAAATTTGTTACTATTTATGAAGAAAACATACTTTTTAATCATTTTTACGGGGTTTAAATAGTCTTTCTTATAATTACTAAAAGGAAAAATATCGATTTGGTCACTCAACTATGTCCGCTAGACCACTTTGGCCCCTAAACCTCAATACCAGACTTGTGAAGTTTCTCATGTAGCAAAACCGGATTTCACCGATCCTTTGACCGGTCAAAACAACAGTATTAGGATTTTGACTGGTCAAAACAGCGGTATTAGACTTGAGAGAGGAGAGATTTGAGATATAAGGCAATGAGATGGATGCTATGTGGCCATCAAGTCAGCCAAAATCCTACGTGGATGCCACAAGCAAAAAACCCTAAAACCGCTCACTGACTTGATCAAAGAACTAATTTGGTTTGGTTTTGCTACATGAGGGACTTCACAAATCCGGTATTGAGGTTTAGGGACTAAATTGGTCCAACGGACATAATTGAGGGACCAAATCGACACTTTTTTCTTACTTAAATAAAATTTTTATTAACCGTTTAAACTCTCCAAGGTATCTTAATGATAACGACATTTTCAGATTAAAATTTTCAACGACTTTAAGCTAAAAAGAACAATACCTTAACATTCTTTGCTAGTAGACGCTCTTTCCGCTGTCGGTGCCGTGGGTAAGGAGGACATAGAAAGGATGAGTAAATGGAGGAGAGCGCTGCGCTTGCTGGCTCCACAAAGTAGGCGCCGTTGGTTCGGGGGAGATAGAGAGGGTGAGGAGAAGGAGGAGCGTGCTGCGCTCGCTGGCTCCGTAGAGCAAGCACGGCCACTGAGGAGGAAGAGGATCGTTTGGGCCACGCTCCTCCTTCTCCCGTCTCTGTCGACGCCGCACTCTTCCTCCTCTTCTCCTTGGCGCCGTCGTATTCCTTCTCCCCTGCATCTCGCCGACGCCGCGCTCCTCCTCTCCTCCCCGCTGGTCGCTACCGCAACCCTCCTCCCCAGAGTCCCATTGGCTCCACGCCGCTGCTGATTTGGGAGGGAGAGTAGAGAAAGATGACGGAGGGAGAGATGAGACGAGGAGCAGGAGATAAAAAGGGAGAGAAAAGGCTGACGTGTCTATCCGATTATCTGACTCAACATCCATATGACAGCCAGACAACATCCACATAAATATAGTCAGCCACATGTGCTGCCACGTCCACGAAATCGTTCGAAGTTAAATGAAAGGACTAATTTTATCAATTTCAAGAGGAGAACTAGCTAAGTCCGGTTTAAAGTTGGAGACAATATTAGGACCTATACCATAGTAAAAAATAGATACTCCCTCTGATCACAGAAAGAAGTCGCCGTTGATTTTTGTACACGCCTTTGACCATTTGTTTTATTCAAAAATTTTATGTAAATATCATTTATTTTGTTGTGATTTAGTTTATTGTTAAATATATTTTAAGCATGACTTATATTTTTATATATTTATAAAAAAAAATTAAATAAGACGAATGGTCAAAGTTGTATGCAAAAGTGAAGGACGACTTCTTTTTGTGACCGGAGGTAGTACAATTTTTTTTCATAAAAATTTGGTCCTAGGATTAACATGCTCACATTTTGGATTCAACCCGTCATGCGTGACCGGCGCTGCTCCGAAGTGAACATCTCAGTCCCCGTCGCAGGACGCACGGGCGCACGGCAGCTGATCCTGCGAATCGTTGTGACCGATCGTATCTTCGTACGGCCACGATGCCATCCAAGCAAACCTGGGCCAAACTTGCAAGTTGCGAGTTGCGACACTGGCACACTAGACAGCGCAAGTCAAGTGGGCCCTCGCCGCAGAGCCGTCTACTGACAGGCCGGCCCCACTTCCGCCGCCGTCGTGGTTCCGCCCCCAACTCCGTGGCTGCGGCGCGAGCACTCACCGCCGCGCTCGCCTCCCGCCGCCTCCCGCCCTTTTTATACTGCTCTGCTCCGGCCTCCGGGGGACGAGCGCCTACTCGTCGCTGCTCTTCTCCCTCCTCCGGCCATGCCATGGGCCGCGGAGACCTAGCCCCGACCGCCGCACCAACCGGTGGGTGCGCGCGGTAGATCCCGCGCGCCAGATCCGATGGTGGAGTCCGCCGTCTCCCCGCGGGCCGGCGCCGCCGCCGCCGCCGCAGCTGCCGTTGCCGCGGCCGCGGCCGCCGCCGGGCCGGCCGTAGTGTCGTCCCGCGCGCGGCGGCGGGCCGGGGAGGGGCGCACCACCACCGGCGGTGGGCGATCCCGCCCTCGTACCGGGCGCTCCTGGTAGCGGTCTGGCTGATCGGATTCGCGCTCGTCTTCCTGTGGCAGAGCACCTCGATGGGGAGCGTGCGGCTCTACACCCGCCCGCCGATGCCGAAGCGCGCGGCGTCCGGCGCCGCGATGGGGCAGTGGGTCGCCTCGTCGCCGGCGTACGACCTGAGGGAGTTCGGCGGAGTCGGGGACGGTCGGACGCTCAACACGGCGGCGTTCGAGGCCGCGGTGGCGGCGATCGCGGAGAGGGGCGGCGGGAGGCTTACCGTGCCCGCTGGCCGGTGGCTCACCGCGCCATTTAACCTCACCAGCCACATGACACTCTTCCTCGCTGCCGGCGCTGAGATCCTCGGAACCCAGGTGAGTAATTTCAGCTGCCTTCTCCGTCCTTCTCCGGCGCTTGAAAAGGTTTTGCTTTAGGATTTTGGACAACAGTACCACCAGCCGTAAAGCCCTTCTAAGAGTCTGACTGTGCCACTAAAAATAATGTTTGCTATTCATTAACCGCTTGAATCACATGAGCTGTGACATTTAGTTCATGTTTTTTTTGAGCGAAATGGAATCTTTTAGAAAATGAATTAAAATCTATGCCAAATTGGATCCTTATAAGGAGTGCTCTATGTGAAATAAATTTAAGCCTTCTCGAGTTCTAGATGTACTTTATGTCTATGATGCTATTCTATCTTAAAAATGATCTTACTCTTCTTAAGCATCAGCGCATTGGTCTTTTTGAAGGTATAGACCCAGACGATTTTTACCCCCTAGTAAGATATAAGTGCAAGGAAATTAATTCACTTGCAAATGACAAAAATGATTTTATAATTGGGTTTGTGTACAATAAAATAACTATTATGGAATTACCTTTGTAAGAAGGTGTTCTTGTCTCAACCATAGTTGTTGGACCATGTTGTGAATATTGAAGATTGTAAAGGTCATGCTTGTTGGCTGAAGTCTCTTAATATGGACAGGTTACATACTGAATTGCTAATAACGAGCCATTCAATTTCTTGGGCTGACACTGTATTATTCTGTAATTATCAAGGGCAATTTGCTTCAGAATAAACTTCTGGCATTCCTTCTTTTACTTTTCAGACTAGAAAATGTTTTAGAATGATATTTGTTTTATACAATTGCTCAACCTGAGGCAAAGAGGGTTTTCTTACATGTCATTTGACTCCAAATTTTACATTCGGGTGCATTTTTCCTAGCTGAGTCAACATTGACCGCTTCTTGTGTTGCTTACATGTAAGGATGAAAGATACTGGCCATTGATGTCTCCATTACCATCATATGGGTATGGAAGAGAACACAAGGGACCTCGATACGGGAGCCTTATACATGGTCAAGACCTGAAGGATGTGACTATAACTGGTAGGTTGTATTGTATGTTTTCTTTTGGTGCATTTTAATACTTGTTTGATACTTTGAACTTCATGTTTGAGTTAGGAATGTATTTATATACATCCTTTTGGTGTGTTCTAATGCTCAATTGATACTCTGAACTTTGTTTTTGCATTTTGAAATCAAAGTAAACAATGTTAAGCAAATGCTGTGTGATATAATGCTCTGAACTCCTGTGTGGAATATGACTTTTAACACTTCTAATGTTATATCCTGTGGTTTATCATTGGACTTCACACCATGAACAAAATCTTTCAACATCCTAATTGCTAAGTGTGGGTATTAAAGAAAACAAAATGCAAGGAACCAGAATTTGTTATTACTTATTCCAGGGACCCCCGGTGGAGCCTGATGGAGTGTAGTTTCATCCCTTTGTATGATAAATCTTTTGAAACATTTTGCATGTAACACCAACCATTTGTTGCTAAGTCCTGCAAAAACATCGTTGCCAGTTGATTTCATCTTGCTTATGTTTTCTATTATATGATCAAGGAACTTCTGTGTTATTATTTCTTATGAATGCAACTGATATCAAATTATACTTGAGTTTACTGCATTTGTTTTTTTTGGTTGAAGGAAACATGTAGTGAATATCTGTTTCACTGTTAAGCAAACCAACAACTTGAAAGCTAGTTGACAATAATATGGTCTTGTTCATATGTGACTCTATCCACTTGGTGAAACTTCAAGTATGACCTTTGGTGTGATGTATGGCAATTGCTGTCAAAAAAATCAAGTATCACGTAGCTCCTATATTCCAACAGGTGCTGAAACTTAAAAAACCACCATATTTGAAACTGAACTATGCCCAGAAGCCATTCTCCACATCATTAGACAACTGAAACTTTTTAGTTCTCTGTCACAAATTTCTATATTGAATTCATGTTTTGTTGCTCATTTAATTTTGTGTTGGCACACAAGATAAGATTTCAACTATTGTTTTTGAACAAAACAGTTGAAATTAAATCAATTGATATTTTAATAGCAAGAAAAATCATGGATGTGAAGCTATGATTCTAATAAGGATAAGTTGAATGCTGTTAAACATCACATAACTTCATCCTTTATATGAACGATATATTAACAGTCTGTCCCTGGTATTTAATATTCTTTCTAGCAGCTGAGAGCCTGAGATTTATTTTCTTGTATACCTGTGTAATAGGTCACAATGGCACCATAAATGGGCAAGGCCAAATTTGGTGGATCAAATTTCGTAGTAAGCTCCTCAACCATACAAGAGGTCCTCTTGTGCAGCTCATGTGGTCAAGTAACATTATCATTTCTAACATCACTCTACGTGATTCTCCCTTCTGGACACTTCATACATACGACTGCAAGAATGTTACTATCTCAGAAACCACCATCCTGGCTCCAATTTCTGGTGCTCCAAACACCGATGGCATAGATCCAGGTCATTTCCCAACTTATTGCATTTTTTTGTGATTCATGAGCCTTTATCAATTACTATCTCATAATGTCCTACGATTGGATACAATGATATAACTTTTTTACTTTGTGACAATGCAAACCCTACAACCCTCTACTCCCATCCTGCAAACCCTACAACCCTCTACTCCCATCCCACTTTATGTTGAAATCTTATTGTATTATTTGGAACATTTAAAGCACCAGTAATAAGGTTATTGGTTTTTCTTACTGTCTGCAGATTCTTGTGAAAATATGATGATTAAAAATTGCTACATTTCTGTTGGTGATGATGGGATAGCTATAAAGAGTGGCTGGGATCAATATGGAATTGCTTATGGGCGACCATCTACTAACATTACTATTCACAATGTCACAATCCGCTCCATGGTTAGGTGAGTCACACGTTCACATTTCATACTCTCTCCGATTTGTTCTCATTCAGTATCATAAGTTTGTATGGCATGTTTTTAAATACACATTGCTGAGTGGATGATTTGTGAATTACTTGATTTTTGTTTTTATGATACAATCACATACTCTTTTTTTTTTTTTTGTGAAATTGCTTATTCTCGGATGTCTGACGCAGCAAATAAATATCGGACCCGCATGCTCTCCCAGCCACTCATGATAGCGCATTCTCTCTCTTCCCTCTTTTCGTGTGAACTCCACGCATCTATCTGTTGCTTTGCCGTTCACGCAGACTCAAGCACAAAAAGGGGAGAGATGGAACACTTGTGGGCTTGGCGTGGGGTGGCTGGCCGGTGAGCCGTCGCCGCTGCAGCTCGCTGGAGCTCAGAGCTGCCTCCTCCTCTCTCTCTCTCTCTCTCTCTCTCTCTCTCTCTCTCTCTCTATATATATATATATATATATATATATATATATATATATATATATATACACACATGTCCTCCACCCTTCCACCCCTACCCGACGAGCTAGGTGGCTAGGTCCGACGAGCACGACGGGAACTTGCTGGATTTTGAGGAAGAAGATGAAGAGGAGGTGTGCCACGATTTTTGCCCATCATACTTAATACTTGTACGTATAGAACATTCAATTTTGCTTGTGAAAACATCACCTTTGTTCTTGTGGAGCATGTAGATCTATATTAGGGTGGATGATTCATTATGGAACACGATGTTTTCATCGGTTTTTTGCATGTTCCATCAGTTGTTTTAGCATGTTCCAATGTTTTTTATGGCATGTTCCAACGATTCTTTTTAACATGTTCCAATTGATTAACTATGTTTAAACATATTCCATCAGGTCTTTTGTGATGTTTCATTAGTTCTTTTCATATTCCAACAGTTTTATTGACATGTGCAATAGTTGTCTTGTTTTTCGTCTACTTCATGTTGCATGTCCCATCAATAAAACATCATGTTCCAACATGTACAACAAAATGTTCCAGTAGTACATTGTGTATGTTCTAGCAGCACATTGTATTTGTTTGGAACAAGTTGGTCTGTTTGGAACAAGCGTCTTTTTTTTTGTACCAGATCGTACATCCGATTTGTATTGACCCCCTTTTTTTTGTGATGCCCATTTTTTTTTTTGTATACTTCTAATACTGGCTTTTCCATGTAACTACAATTTATTTTACTACTAGGATAAAAAATATTGTGTGCTGTACTGCAAATAAGTAATGATGCGATGACTATTTTGTGTTTTCTAGTATGATTTGCTAAATGAATTGGAAAATTAATTCCGAACCAGACAGTTGTTGAAGTTTGTGCAACAATTTGATTGTTTGTTTCGTCTCTATTCCGTTTTCTGGACAGTGCCGGTGTATCTATAGGAAGTGAGATGTCTGGTGGCATTTCGAACATTTTGGTAGAGAATGTTCACATTTGGGATTCACGGCGAGGTGTGAGGATAAAGACTGCCCCTGGGAGAGGGGCTTATGTAAGCAACATCATGTACCGGAACATAACCCTATCACATGTCCGTGTTGGCATTGTGATAAAGACCGACTATAATGAGCACCCAGATGAAAGCTTCGACCCGAAGGCTGTTCCCATCATTGAGAACATTTCCTACACATCAATCCACGGGCAAGGGGTGCGTGTACCAGTCAGGTTACAGGGGAGCGCGGAGATACCTGTGAAGAATGTAACGTTCCATGATATGTCAGTTGGTATTGTGGACAGGAAGCACCATGTTTTCCAGTGCTCCTTCGTCCAAGGGCAGGTCATTGGCTATGTTTTCCCCGTACCATGCAAGAACCTGGATCTGTACAACGAGCGGCAAGTGCTGGTTGAGCAATCCACGTTACAGAACATCTCTGATATCGACTACAGTTTTTGACAAAGCAGCTCATCTCACTGTACCATTGCTTTAGGAGTATACACTGCTTGGTTAGTCACTTCACAGTACACAGGCAACTTCTTTTTGTAGCTGTATTACACCTTTCGCTTTCAGGCATTTATTTAAGGGGATTCGAGCTGTCCATACTGTCTTATAGGACTCTTCTGTTTTCACTGTTCATCCCTGTATTTTTATACACACTAATTCAATTTCACAGTTAAACTACACCCTTATTTTGTAGCAATCCTTGTATGCTAACACTAAATGACATAGTATATGTGCCAACGCCTTGGCCATGAATAATGTTTGAATTTTAAAGGGTTCTTTTCAGTTCTCTTCGCAAGGTTTTGTTCGTCAAAGAAGCTTCAAAAAATAAAGAGATGCTGGCTACTGCCGAAACTGTTTTAGCAAGCAGTGTCAACTATATCGACTATAAACAATTCTAAAAAAAAAATCTGCAAACAAATAGAGAACATTTGGATTTAAGTAGACCTGAGGCCTTTGCATGTAAAATGGAACTGTTCTCGTTTTCTAATGATGGTAAAAATAATTCTAATCCAAATATATTTTGACAAGATTTTCACTGTTCACAGTAAACTCACCAAATAAAATCTCTGAGCTTCATTTTTTTTCAAAAATTAAATGCAGAAAAGTACTATTGCTGTTTGAACTCTGCCTAGGGCCGGCCCAAGGCCTGTGCTGGCCGTGCGACCACACAGGGCCCCCAAACCTAGAGGGCCCATAACCCATCTCACAAGCACTATATTATATGTTTTTTTATCCATCTCTTGTAGCCCAAATGCGCCTTATTAAACTCGGATGTTTCAACTTCTCACCATTTCGAACTTTATTTTGCTTTATGTATCATTTTGGGCCCCATTTAACCTTTGTGTCTCTTATAATGCTATGTTTTTAGTCCCGTTTTAAGTTATGTCATAATTTCGCATCGGGGCCTCAAAAAGCTAGGACCGGCCCTGACTCTGCCCACCAGTCAATTAGCCCAATAGCTCCCCTAATTTCTCCCATCGGCCGCATGCCGAAGGCCCAAGATCCATAAGAATCGAGATTACGAGAATGCCCCTGTCACACCTGGCGACGCCCTATTGGCGGCTTGGCGCCGTACCCATCCCTGCCACGCCCTCTCCTTCCCTATCGTGTAACCAGAAGCCCCCAAAAGATAAAGCTCTAGCCGCCGGCGCCGCAGGGCACAGTGCACTGTGCTCTGCTCTGCTCTGCTCGTTCGTCGTCTCCTTACCTCGCCCGCCCATGGCTCTCTCCGCCGGCTCAGTCGCGGCGTGCAGCCTCCAGCCGAGGTAACTTCGCCATGGCGCTAGCTCGCGTCCTCTCCATCTCCGGTAAGCTCGCGCGATGACGAATTGACGATGGGGGGTCATCGTCGTCTCGCTGGATGAGCCGCACACCTGACGCCGTCGTCTGCTCGCTAGGATTCGGGCGGCGTCCCATGCCTCCGCCGGGAAGCCGCCGGTGCAGAGCGCAGCCGCGAGAGCGCGCGCCGCAGGGCCGGCCCGCCACCGCGCCGGCGCGACGAAGGGCGGCGTGTCGGCGGTGTGCGAGCCGCTGGGGCCCGACAGGCCCCTCTGGTTCCCCGGCAGCTCCCCCCCTCCGTGGCTCGACGGCAGGTGAGTGCTACGGCCGGCCAGTCCACTGGATGAGTGTAGTGTAGATATATATATGGGTATTCTATAATTTGTTTTCATGAAATTCGAAATTAATAATATCCTTAACTTTGGCGATGAATTTGCTTCCTCGCAGCCTTCCGG
Organism: Raddia guianensis; assembly: GCA_036346415.1. Lineage (NCBI taxonomy): Eukaryota > Viridiplantae > Streptophyta > Magnoliopsida > Poales > Poaceae > Raddia > Raddia guianensis. The sequence continues at coordinate 31,041,440 of CM070542.1, read as the reverse complement.
GGGACTTCGGATTTGATCCTCTTGGGTTAGGTAATAATCTCGAGATCCAGCTATTCTAAGAAACTACGGCGCTATCAGATCAAGTAAAAATAAACGACCAAAAAATAGTTCCCTTGAACAATGTAGTGCAAAATAATTATCGTGCTTTTGCATTGATCTCCTTGGTCACTATGATGTTTGGTTGCTACTATGTACGCGGCGGTTTTGCTAGGCGCCTAGACGAGGCTCACAATACCATTTTTTTCAAGAAATGCGAAATAATCATTGTATCGCGAATGGATAAAATGCAATCAAAATTTGTTGTATGAAATTGAAATGTAAAACCGAAACGTGCTGATTTCGAATTTTGATATTTCTTTAACAATTTTGAAGCTCTTGCCTTTGGTATCTCTTGATTATCATTAATCAAGAGATACCAAAAGACAGAGCATACCATTACTCGTATCATTGATTGGTATCTCTTGGCTTTGGGACATCTACCTTTGTGCCGCTAACAGTGACATCATCGCAAAAGGCAGAGCATACCATTACTCGTATAAAATGGCACCATGATCTACACTATTGTGAACCACGATTCAAGAAACCAGTTCAGTTCATTCATTAAGAAACAAGATATTTCAGTGCATGACACTCACCATTTCGGTTATGTGAATGATATTGATTGATATATAGGAATATAGGATCATTGAGTCAATAAAAGCGGTCGGATGCCCACTTAACCCGTGGATTTTGAAGAGTGTCGCTAGATTATCGGCTCAAGGAAGGCGCATGTGGCCGTGTGGGTGCGTGGGTGGGTGCAGGGTCGGACCCGGAGCTGCTCCGGTGGTTCGCGCAGGCGGAGCTGATACACGGCCGGTGGGCGATGCTGGCGGCGGCGGGCATCCTGATCCCGGAGCTGCTGCAGAAGTGGGGCTTCATGGAGGGCTTCTCCTGGTTCGACGCCGGCGCGCGCGACTACTTCGCCGACCCCTGGACGCTCTTCGCCTCGCAGATGGCGCTCATGGGGTGGGCCGAGGGCCGGCGGTGGGCCGACCTCCTCCGCCCCGGCTGCGTCGACATCGAGCCGCGCTACCCCAACCGCAAGAACCCCGTCCCCGACGTCGGCTACCCCGGCGGCATCTGGTTCGACTGGGCCAACTGGGGCCGCGGCTCCCCCGAGCCCGTCATGGTGCTCCGCACCAAGGAGATCAAGAACGGCCGCCTCGCCATGCTCGCCTTCGTCGGCTTCTGCTTCCAGGCCATCTACACCGGCCAGAGCCCCATCGACAACCTCCTCGCCCACCTCGCCGACCCCGGCCACTGCAACATCTTCTCCGTACCTACCCCTTGCCTCCCAACCAGTCTCCTCCTCTTGATTTGATTGCGCGCTCCTTTGGAAATCTGTTCCTTTTTTAAAAAGAAATAATGATTTTGCTTCTCTGCTGATTGGATGTTCATGTTGACCAAGATGCGTGCTCAATTGCTCACGGATGTTCATCTTGACCTTGCAGGCATTCACGTCCCACTGATCGGAGGGTGGCGTGTTGGAGAATGGAATTTCTCATGCTAGCTGCCTAGCTAAGGTTTTGGTCACTTCAACGGCCACACGATTCGTGTTGAAATCCATGCTTCGGCTTTACTTAGTCAAAAATATATTTTTACAGAAATATCTCTACAATTTTTTTTATAAAATAATCGGATCTTTCTTCTTCCTCTTCTCACCCTCCACGTCCTCTCACCCGATCCGGCCACCACCTAGCCGCGCCGTCACCGGTGACCACCCACCCACCCGACACGCGACCACGGCAGCACAAGTCAATGTGGTTGGCGGCGACCGGCTCGGATGAGAGGAGGGAGAGAGGAGGAAGAAGAACCCGATCCCTTGAAATTCGAAAGTTGTTGGGTTTTTATGCAAAAATACCATATGAAGGCTAGCTTGATCGAAACATAAATCGTGATGTGAATCCAGTGGTCGTGGAGTTAATCGGAACCCAGCTACATTGGGAGATTCTTTATCGTGGTAGATTGTGAAATCAGAGGTTTTTATTGGCTGGCAACTCAAGCATTTTGTTTGGGTTTTGGTGTCATTTTGCTCTGAACATCCGTGCATACGACAGTGCAGAAAAGTTGGGTCACCTCCACACCGCCTTTGTAAACAAGGGAGTCTACTAATTTTAAAACAAAATATATATGACTGAACATGGAATTGCGAACAAATTAGTTTTGAAGGCCGGTTCAGTCTGAACCAAAGACCTAAACGGGTCAAACTGTCAATTGAGATCCTCCGCAGTTGAAGTTACCATGACTTCTCACTGATAGGTGGATCCAAACCACGGTAGAACTGCGTGCCAGCGATGAAGTCACGTCACTTTGACTGCGGAGGAACTGAATCCCAAGCTGGGATGCTAGTGATCAAGCTTAATAAAATACTGCCGGATGCCCCACACAATTAAATCCTAAAGTTCTTCAAGAAACCAGAATATTAGGTCATACTGTTTTGTTTTATTTCATGGTTTTTCTGTGACCAAGTCACCTGGCTCACCTTGAGACCTGGGCAACCACACGCAGGAAGCATGTAGTTTGTCATTTTTTTTTTTTTGTTTGCGACATCGTAGAGACATGGTGCGCTCCCTGCCCGAGAATTGGCAGAGCATACCAGCAAAAAAAAAAAAAAAAACGCATACGAGACTCCAGATCGTGCGCCTTCTCTCATTTCTCTGGGCGCTACCTTCTCACTCCTTCCGCCTGATCCCAAAGATTGATACAACCTTTAGATCAAACCCACCTCCTCCCTCCTAGCTTCGATTCAAAGGTATATAATCCATCACTTTCTTTTGATTAATCAGAGATGTGAGTTGTAGATGAATCAATGATTACCTATTGTCATGGGTTTGTACTTCTGATTGATTGTAACATGTGCTTTCGTAAATCGAGATATGTCCTATCTAGAATTGTCTAGAAGATTTATAATGTTTGGCTATGGTCACACAATTTGTTAATCCATCCTATTTTATTTCTTGTAGATATATTATATTACTTGGATTCCTTGAATTGGTATGGATTTAAAAAAATATAGAGAAGCTCGTTTTATTGGGAACTACTGCGTTGTTCGAACAAGATTTAGCATAAGAGGTAGGATCAAGCAAGAAATTAGAAGGTTACATCATATAGGTTTGTGTATGCCAAGTAGGAGTAACGTATTAGAGGACCAGCCGAGACAAGAACCAGCTGCCAAGTATATATAGAAGTTCCCTTGAATCGGACAACCATAACAAAATTGTCGGCACCCGAATTACAAGATCGGATTCCACCTACGTAAAGACATATTAGTCCCAAGGATCATGGCAAGTACACATAGTTAAACAGAAACGGTACATTACCAACATTCTGATTATTGCATAAAGGAGACTTAGTCCGGTACAATACATAAACAACGGCTCGCAGGCCGCAATACAGAGTACACAACGATACAAACCTAATACAACAACTATTTATTTATTCCACAGGCACGAGGATTGTAGGAACACACAACCCTACTCTTCATAGCCATCATCGGAGAACGCCTCCTCATCGTAGTCAAGGTCCTCCTCCTCGGATGGCGAGCCGAAATCGGATGGGCCAGCTGTTGAAAATTTTAAAAGGGAGAGGGGGAAACAAGAGTGAGTACAAATGTACTCCGCAAGTCGAAATTTTATGCCGATGAAGCTTAGTCCAAAGGGGAAGCTTAGGTTAATTTTGCGGAAAGCAGTTTGTTTGCCTAGTTTTGACAGAGCATTTTAAAAGAGCTTAAATCATAACATTTCCTTTGGGCTCTTCAAAAAACTCTCGCCACTTGGCCTCAGTGCCATAGCGAGTCAAAATTCATTTTTCTTTCACTCCTTTCCTTAAAACAGTTGGGCCCAATCCGCGCGAACAATTCCCGGTAGGCCGACCCCCAATCCGGAATGTAAGCTTGGTGGCACCTAACTTAAACGAAAATTTTCTCGGCAAGTCTACACCTCAAACCTTCCTTTTAAAAACACCTTCCCAAAACGGTTTTTAAAAGAATTCTACCATATGAACAGTCCCTTCGCGCGCTCGTGACTGTGAGCGCGGCTATCATGATAGTTTTAACTCTGCAGAGTGGGTACGCTTTACCCTTGAGAGGCTATACACCCAGAAGTGTTTTGCCACAAGACCACTAGGCTCAAACACCAACGGAGACCTGCCGAACGGTCCCCGTCGGCCTCGAGCACTAACGATCATGCCCGTCCCATATCGGGACTCGAGGTCGTACTGCTATGGCTTACCTCGTAGGATCATAGGACGAGCAGTCCTTAGACTAGAGGAGAGACGGAACTTTAGCCCAATTTTCTCAAAACGGTGCCAAACCGCACCAACCGGCGAAAGTCTCTCCCTAGTCGGAAGATTTTGGGGAAAGCGGAAAACATTTCCTATTAAGCATCGCCCTCGACGTACTACCTTTAAACCACTTTTCTCCAAACCTTTCTCAACACAGACTCATTTCACATAAAAGATAGAATCATTTCGCAGAAAATAATTTTAAGCATTTAATCCTACCACAACGGAATATTTAAATATAAGCAAAGCTATTTTAGCCTTAGGTGTAAATCCTAACATTATTTCTTACCTTTTTCTATTCGGTCATGATAACTAGGCCTATCAAATACGTCGTTACCATTTTAAATTAGCATGCACATTTTCAGGCCTAATAAAATTTTTTAAATAACCGAAAATGGCTCCACAATATGATCAAAAGGGACTTGCCTTGGTCGGACCCCAGGAAGGCGAAGAGAGCGTCGTCGATCGGGTCTTCGGAACCTTGGCCTCCTACTCACACGAACATACATGCATAGCAACACAATACCCATCGGCAACAATATTTTTAATGCATTTTTATTTAAGAGAAAAACTGTGAAAATCGTTTATGCGCACATGAAATGATGCAACCCTAATCCATTTATTTAACTACTATGCGAATGCTGCATGGATGGCATGCCAATTTATATTTTTCTAAGGTCCAGAAACATTTAAGGTATTTTTATAAATTTTTACAGAATTTTTTTAGCAATCTAGTAAATTTTACAATTTGTATTTTAGTTACCACCAAAAACCAAAAACAGAAAACACAGCAAAAGGAAAAGGGGGCTTCCGGGCGATGGGCTTGCTCGGCCGAATGGCCCAAGGTGCGGCGAGGCTAAGCGCGGGTGCGGGCGGGAGCGTCCAGGGGATGGCGCCCACTGAACGGTGGAGCCCGCAGCCCCACCCGTCAGCGCCACCCGCACCGGCGAGAGTAAAACAGGGGAGAAAGTCCCGGCGGCGGCGCTGCCAACGACGGCGATGATTCCGGCCACCAGGGATCAATTGGACGCATGCGGAGCGAGAGATAAGCAATGCGGGCGCAATGGAGTTTTGGCGACTCTGGAGGTGGATGGAGAAAGCCGCACGGTGTCCCGCGGCAGCAACGACTCGCGGACACCGCGGCGCCGGCGAGGCGCACGATCGGAGTCCCATTCCTTCGGCCGAGAAAATGAGGATAGGCGGAGGAGGCTACCTTTAAGTTCGCCGGGCCGGAGGAAACGGCGAGGCAACAGAACCACAGCGGCGGTGACGATGTGGATTCCGAGGACGCGCGCAGACCTCACGGCTCCACTCCCCCAGGTGTGAGCTCCTCTAGGACGACCTGCAAACCATGCCCACGGTGAGGATGGAACGGAGGAACCGAGGGCAAGGTAGGAGAGGACAAGAGGAGGTCGCGGCGGAACAGGGAGACAACGGCGCACCGACTCAGGCAAACAGTAAAGGGGCGGCGTGAAGCAAAGGAAATGGAGGAGCAGTGCTCCTATAAATAGGCACGCGGTGAGTGACGGGGAGTTAATGTTTGGCGCGGAGTTGGTCGGCTGCACCGGCGTGCCCTCCGCTAGTGGCGTGGCGGAAGGAAAAAGGGGAAGGACGGCGTCGCTTCGGATTTGCCGGCGATGAGACAAGGGCTCAGAGGGACGCGGTCAGGGAGGAACAGCGGCGACGCACGAGAGACGGCAAAGGGAAAAATTTCCCGTGCGGGAAAGAAGAAATGGCGGGGAAGGGGGAGAGAGAGAAGCAGGGGAGAGGAGGAATATGGGAGAAGAAGGAGGAAGCTGACTAGTGGGCCCCACCCGTCAGTGAGGGTTTCGCCGAACGGGCGCACGGAAGATGGGCTGCGGATTACTGGGCCAGAGCGGCACCGGGAGGCCCGAGCGGAGGAGAAAAACGGAGGGGAAGAGAAGGGTAGGGAGAAGGAAGCGGGCTCGAGGAACGGCCCAAGGGAGATTCTTTATAAAACACTTTTGAATTTCTGATTCCCCCCAAATTTAAAATTATTTAAAATAACTTTTAAACAAAGTAATATCTTTGGTGAAATAATTTTGTCTTCTAAAATTTGAATACCTTAACCCCTTTTCAAAAAAAAAACATAACAGGATGAGATCATGACGTTTTCTAGTAAAATTGTTTTTAACGTTTTAAATCATGCACTTTGGGAAAATTTATTACCGTGCCAAGTTGAGTTTTAAAATTTGGGATGTTACAAAAATAATATAAGGTTATTGATTTGATTCTTAAACACCGTTGTAAGTTTCATATTCTTGAGACAACTATCTAAATGCCAATCACACCGAAGGATCTCGACACCATGCTTTTGAAATTGCAATGGCAAAGATTTACGTTTGCGATAAAAAAAATGTTCATGAATTGATTAGTAGGAATGGTCGAAAGACTGGTAACCTTGGTTACACATGTCAAGATCACAAAAGTATTTATGCCCTAAACGCCAAATAGAGATAAGGTAGGGGAACTCGAGGGGCTTATTTCATTACTTTCGGATAGCGCATCATCTTCTATCTGGAGTTAATCCAGAGTGCTTGTTCATTGCTGGATCGCACCAAAAAAGGTAGATGAGTCATCCCGTTCAGTGTCCTGTTGGAAGGACAAATAATTCAGCGCAAGGAAAATCCATCCCAAGGAAAATTCATTTGGAGAGAATCCATCCCGAGGAGAATTACGTCTCCTTTATTTCCTGATAGCAATCCAGAGAGCAAAAACTTAGTTTGTAAAAAGAGGCCGCACCTGCCCAAGCATGAGGGCCCAATTTCGATGAACCATTCACACAGGTGCACACATGAATGCCACGCCCCTCTAGGTCAGGACAGACGAGCGAGCGTGAGTGTGGGTTCTCCCTTTGTCTCTTTACCATACGAGCTAGTGTGAGGAAACACATCCCACCATTTAAGTTAAAGCTTTTCACCTCGAACCAACCGGTAATAATAGTTTCTCACTCCACCTTTCATATATGGCCATTTGAGAATGTCAAGAATTATTCTCAAATATATGGGTCAGGCCATGTATTCTAACGGAAACGAAAACCATTCGTTTCGCGTTCGAATCTTAGCAGAAGATCAAATCCAGGTAACATTGCCCATATATACACGAACTGAAGATGATCTATTTCGAGGGCTGCCATGTCCCCATTTTTAGCGTACCGTGTGCAAGGAAACATCCAACGTCGTCATGGTCGTTAATATATCTGTTGGAAAGAGGCTGGATAACTGACGCCTTTCCTCGGAGACAGATGGAAGGGAAGAGTGCGAAAGGAGAGCAAGAAAGAAACAGTACCACACTTGTGTCTGCGAAAGATTATGGTCTCAAAGGCTACGAGCTTTCGTTAGAAGCCTATGAGAGAGAGGAAAAAATCATGTAGAAATGGTTTTACCGTTTCAGGAAGAAACACAATTTTTTTAAAAAAGCTCCACACAGAGGTGCTAAAGTGTTTTGCATATACAGTAGGCCAACTATGCGGTAGTAGATTATAATATAGCTTTAAGTCGTAGCAAGCTTTTATTCCGCAGAGCTGAAATTATTTGATTATCCGCTCAACAAAATTTGAACCGTTTTGAGAAGTGGCTTATAAACCCAAAAACTGGTGATCGAATACAGATACAGGTAGATGAAGGTTGAGCTTAGCTCAGCTGTCAGCATCTCGTTCAAACCCCGATTCTCATTTTTTTTAGATTTTTCTGAAATTGTTTGTGGATGCTTATACGCATGTGTCTTGATGTTAATTTGAAATTTTTAGCGTGCGTGTGTTCATGTGTGTGGGTGTGGTGGAGTGACTTGCCTTGTTTATTTCATCTTAAATTAAATTAAATTAAAATTTGTTATTTTTTATAAGACAAATGATGTAATATCTTATATTCATTTTTGTGGGGTTTTAAATAGCTCTTCTTAGAGTTCGTAAAATAACTTTTTCATTTTTTTTGAAATCTTTAAACGTCTGTCGAGGGAGTCACAAATTTACTACAGTAAAACTAAACACTTTAAGCTGAAGCAAACAAGCTCTTTATGTTCATCTTTTTTTACGCTTTAAAAAAATACAGAAATGAGAATTCATATCTTGTTGCATTGAGGTTTTTGAAAAACATCATTAAAAGTTAAACATGCAAAAAGATAATCAAATAACTTAAGTGAAAACAATGTGTAAAACATGTTAGCCGCTGTGTTCTCATGGAATGAACTTATATTGACTAGCTTTCTTATTTATTGAAAAAATAAAGTTTGAGAGCTTATAAAAAAAATGCTTAGAGAAGCAAACCCACTTTTGTTAAACATGTTTTTGAGAGTTTTGAGAAATGACTTTGAGGTCTAAAAGAGATAATATGCCAAAACATTTGAATTTTTAAAACTTAGATATACACATAAGCCCAAGAATATAACTTATGCGCTCACGAGTTTTTGAGCAAAGGGTAGGAGAGCTGGCATTTATTGATCAAAAGAGAAAAGGTTTACAAAGTTAGGGGTTTTAAAACACTCCCCCTAGAGGACGCAAAAAGAATTAAGAGATTACAAAATGCGCTCCTGCGGTTTTCCACAACCGCAGGTCATCTAGAAGTTGACGTCCGGTGGTCGTTCAGACGAGCGAAAAACACGGTTATTCATACGCTCACAAGCTTCGGATGAGAAAAAAAGGCTATCCGGAAGTAATAATTCCATATGTGCCCCTGCATAAGCCTCTTCTCCCCTCCCCAACCCATTTTTGCCACCTCTACATGCCAACGCATATTCACTTGTTTTCCTCCATGCCACCGTTGACCTACGGGTGCACAAAGACAAGCTTTACCCATGTTTTTGTAATCCCATGTACTAGTACTATCAATGTATGCCACCGAGTGCTTTTTTCTGTTTTTATTTCATCAATACAAGGGAGACACCTGCCTGCCTCCGCTTTCTGCAGTTCTTTTTCTTCCTTCGCCCGGCCTTTTCCCTCTTATTTCAAAATTTCAACTCGTATTTTGGATTTTACGTTCTAAAACCCTAAATGTTCCATCACATTTGAATACAATAGTTTTTCAATTTAACATATTTCATAAACTTGAATCCGATAATATATCAAGCATGGAACTTCTGAACAAATTATAAAATTCAATTATAAAAATTTTAACTTAATTATTTTTTTAATATTATCATTTTAAATTCATTTAAAAATTTTGGGTGAGTTTTAAAGAAGTTGAATACGGTCAAACTTCATTATTCCTAAAAGTTGAATCTGGTCTAAATTTAAATACAGAAATTTGATCAAATTGAAAATTCAACTTGAAAATTTGAAGTTATTTCAAAAAGTTGAATCCAATCGAAATTTTAAAGTCAATTTGAATTTGAAAAAATTTCAAAATGTTAATCCGGTCAAATTTCAATTGTTTAATTCAATTTGGAAGTTTGGATTTGTATATAAAGTTGAATCCGGCTAATTCTAAAATGTGGAAAATCGATCAAATTCAACCAAAATTTAAAATTTTGAATCTGATTTTAATTTTAGTTTTTAATGTGGTTTTAATCTTCCCTCTTTCTCTTCATATGAACGTTGGGCCTGATCAACTTTCCCTAACCGACCCATAGGCCCCACATGCTAGCCTTGCGGGGTCAAAATTGACATTTTGGATATTACGGAAGGTTTCCTAATGGAGTTAACAGTAGTGGCATATAAGGGATGAATAGAAAAAATAAATGGCACCTAAAATGTTTGGTTCCATGCCAAATAATATTGCATCACAATTTTTCACAACCTTGTAAGTGGTTGAGAACAGTTGTAACTAGCCATTATTCCATATGCTTAACGAGACAAGTATATACTGTTTTTAGGTCTCTTTTCATCATGGTTTCCCTAGGCGTCGCTAGATGCTACATGGTGCCCTCCTGCACTATTGAAGGTTGTGACATCCTAATAAATATTAGAATGTCCCAAGTTTTTTTAAAAAAGAAAAGGCAAAATTTAAATTAAGCTATTATGATTCTTATATGAAAAGCCCTAAATTTTCAAACAATTATTTACATATAAGAATTTATCTTACTAATTATTATCATTGTAATTTATAAAATTATAAATTTAAATGCAAAGGCTCACTCCTCGCTTTTATTCGTTCCTCGGTTGGAACCCTGACTTTGTCTCTCGATTGAAACCTAGCTCGACCAAAACCCTAAAATCCCTGGGTTGAGCCGATCGTCCATTCCCTTCCTTGACAAAAACACTAATTCGTCTAGTGGAGCAGTCCATCGTCTCTTGACCAAACCCTAATCGACCGACGTCCTCCGAGACCCTAATTTCGCCCGACTTCCCTTGAAAACTCTCTCAATCGGATCTTTAACTCTGGTTGACCTCCATCGCAACCTTCGTCGTCGAACGACCGTCCCCTCGGTCGACGAACCTCAAAACCCTAACTCTCCTTCTCCTGGTCAAATCCTACACCTAACCCGGACACCTACTCGGTCAACTCTCCTCTCTCTCGTCCAGAACCCTGATTCCACTCCAGTCTGTTGTAACCCTAAACTAACCTTGTCATTAGTGCCGTCCTATCTCTCAGACCGGTCCACCTTTCTCTCTCTCCTAATCCGTCCCTATTCCGGACTCCTCCTAACCCTATTCCACATTAACCCTAGTATACATGACCGGTGGTAACCTCGAGACGAGCCATGCCTGTGATGAATCATAATCCGATTTGTCCCTATCTTTGACCCTTCAATTCATTTGGACAAGTACACCAATCGGACTCCATCCCAGTCATCGACCTAGCTTCCTGTATAAATACCTAAAAACCCTAGCCGCTGTCGCCGAGCGCCTTACCACGGTGCCACGTCGTCGCCGCTGTCGTGCCTCGTTTCCCTTCCATGCCGCCATCCGGCCAACCCCTCATGTCACCGAATCCCCAACGCCGTAGACCGTCGACGCCCCTGGCAGCATCCTTGTCGAGCCAGCGTCCTTCCCACTTCCTGGCCCACCACACCGGCTCGGGCGATTTTACATCAAGTTCGGTTTGTGCCAAATCAAGCCCAATGGGAATTTTCCCTATAGCGGTATCTGCGCAAGCGCCTCGTTCTGCGTGACGTCGTCGCCGACTTCACCAAGCAAGTGTTTAGCGACGCCAGCAAAGAGAAAAATATTCCGGAGTGAGTTTGCTAAAATTCGATGCATGATTGAAAGATAGAGACATCATCGGCCATAACTTGTTCAATATTTTTATTAAAATATATTGTCTATGGTATATTTTTTTTGCATCCCGTTTTACGTGTAGATCGTCCGTGTTTGCGTTGTTCGGGAGGATTCCAGGAGTCGTTCGAAGGAGGATCCCTAAGACCCGGAATACTATCAAGGCAAGATAGCTTGCATCTTGCTCTCCTATTTTGTAAAACTCACCCGATTTTCGTTCTATTTACTTTTCTTTTGCATGAAATGATGGGAAAGGGTAGAAACCTAATATGTTCACACTAAATCATTGACCCTGTGAATTTAGCCTATTTATTGTTGCCTAGTCATTTTCCTAGCCTATCCTTGTGCATAGTTGCTAGTGCTCGTGGGTTGGTAGTTGATTAGGTTCATCATTTAATTACTCTTGTGACTTGGTATATTTGGAGGTGCTGAGTTACTTAATAATCTAATCAACTAAAACCTACGTGGCGTGTGTTGGCTAAAGGTGGCAAGTCGGGTGGTTTTGTGGATTGAGGATTGTGGTGGAGGTAGTCACCTTGGTCTAAGGACTCTTGACGTGTGCTTATCTGTCCAAACCATACAAGCGCAACCATAAGTGCTAGCTTAAGCATGATGTGCACCATGTGCTAGTGCTAGCTTAGTAGTTAGGGAAAACTGTTAACACACTTTAACTTGAAAAGATCGGGCTGCGGTCCGTGGGCTCAAGAGGGGGACCTGTTGTGTCGAAATCTTAGAGGGGGTATCGATGTTAACAGAAGGAACTAATGAATCGTCTTGTATTGTTACCTGATCTAGGCTCTTAAGGAAGAGCTAAAACGCAAAAGTATCACTCGGTTTATGGGTAAAGTGTGTTATACTCTGCAGAGGTTAAAGCTATCATGATAGCCGTTTCCACAGTCATGGGAGGGGAGGAAGGTCGTACATGGTAATCTCACGTGTTAATAATTAACCTGATGGGTTAGTGTAATTTAATTTGTTCGAGGCAAGTTTTGTTCTTCAAAGGGGCTTTGGAAGCCGAGCTCTGCGTGTTATTCTTGGGAATCTGTATCAATATTAATTGTTCTACAACTTTGTTTTACAACACTTTTAAATAATTTGAGAAGAGTAGGTCTTTATGCAAAATAGCCACCCTGTTCTTGTTATTACCTTTGCATCATTATAAGGGCTCTTGCTGGATAGCCGTGTACTCAATATACAAAACCACGGATAAATTTGTATATAGGAGAAGGATTAGGTTCGGTTCATCTTCAGGATCAGGAGGATCTTGTTTCGGACTTCGACGAGGATTAGCTGGCGCTCAAGGGTCGGATTGGAGCATCATCATACTTTTCCCACTGCATATTTGAATTTCTGCACTCTGATACATTATCGACGATATTATGTCATCTTTAATAAAAAAAATTGTAATAAGTAGTTGTGTAACAATTACTTTTGCATAATATGTAATTTCTCTTAGTTAATCTGACTGTGTGATGATGTTCAACAAACTGTCGCTCACAAGTTGCTAGCATTGATCTCTGGGACTAACAATGGATTGTGAGTGGATCCTGGTGAAGCCGGGGTTGCGACAAAGGTCTAGGCGGTGACCTAGAAGGCTAGCATGTATAGGTGGTACTAGACAATGACTAGGTAGCCCTTGGCTATAATCTAAACAAACAATTATGTGATTTTAAATGGTGAATGATTGGTAATATAATCGTGTAAAAGATTTTCTTTGAAAATATTATTTGTAGTCTAATATCTAAAATCTGCATAAAAATGCATTTCTATATTATAAAATATCAACATATTCGAAATAGTCACATTTTATTGTTGAAACAATTGTTAGCATGTAAATCAACTTAGTCGTCTATTGCCAACCAAAGATGGTTGGATGTTAATTTAGGGCTTAAGGTTTAGTGACATTCTTGAATTGCCTAATTTAATTGTAAACTGAGGTATATCACACTTAAATTTCTCATATGGCCATACAATGATACCCTAATCCATAATAGAAATTGATTGACACGCCATACTTTTGGCAAAATTATAGCACCGTCCAACGAGAAACCAAACATAATAGCCTTTCTAGCACTGTTTGACGACTATTAGCCCATAGTTAGGCACGGAGGCCCGTTGATCATGGTTGATGGTGGTTGTCAGACACCCGAAAATGCTGCTCTTGCTCCAGCTGCTGTTGTGCCGTCCAGTCAGGAACCAACTGCATGAACTCATTCATAATCACTGTCACCCCGTAGTTAGTCTCATTAGACGGGTTCTTAATTAACGCCTAATTACGGGTCATAAACGACAAATTGACCACGCGGGATACGCCTGTACCCTACATAAGTACGTGTACGGGACGCTCTCCATGTTTCACCGCACACTGACAGGTGGGACCCACAGGACGGATCCAGCCCCACAGAACAGTCGTCAAGCCTGGCGTGGTGTGTGTCTCACGAAAATGTGGGGTCACAGAAGCGTGGCCCCACTGATCAGTCTAGAGCTCGCCATTTGTGGCAGAACAAAAAATCCGCTTCCGCCGTGCTAATCGCCTAATCCACACAGTTATTAACGCAGAAATCGCCGAGACAAAAAGCGATTAAATATAAAAAAGAAGCGGACGCGACCTTGGAGTCTTGGACTGGACGAGCAGCACTGTGCAGCGCGAAGCGGAGACGGCGCTTCCCGATTGTTCTTCTGCTCGCCGCTGGCTTCGGCTTCGGCTCCGGCTCCGCCGCGCGCGCCGCGGCCCAGGCCCGAGAGTGAGCAGGAGCTGAGGGCCGCTCGTGCGCCTTCCTCGACCGGCGCTGGCTGGGGTGTCGTCCTACTAAGGAAGGGGGAAGTTTGGAGGGTGTGACGCATGGACGGATCCGCCGCGGCTGAGCTGGAGGCGGCGGAGAAGGTGGTGATGCGGTGGGACTCCACGGCGTCGGCGCCCTCCGGCGGCGGGGGCGGGGAGGAGCAGATGCTGTTCGACGGCGGCGGGGACCGCGCGGAGGCGCAGAGGTTCCTCCAGGCGGTGGATGACCTCCAGCGGCTGGCGCCCTCGTCACCCGCGGCTGTGGGCAGCCCGCGCCGCACCTCGTCGGCGGGCTCCTCCAACGCCGTCCAGGTCGCGATGGCGCGGCTCGAGGACGAGTTCCGGCACGTGCTGTCATCGCGCGCGCTCGACCTCGAGATCGAGGCGCTTGCCGACGTCAGCGCGCTGTCGATTTCGAGCGACCGAACCAGCTCCGCCGACATCGCCGAGGCGGCGGCGGCGGCGGCGGGTGATGACGACGACTCCGTGTCGTCCTCCGTCGGCCGCCGCAGCAGCTACCAATCTCTGCGCAGCATCCGGGAGATCGACCTTCTCCCTTCGGATGCCATCTCCGACCTCCACGCCATCGCAGCCCGCATGGCCGGCGGCGGCTACGGTCGCGAGTGCGTCCAGGTCTACGCCTCCGTCCGCAAGCCGGCCGTCGACTCCGCCCTCCGCCGCCTCGGCGTCGAGAAGCTCAGCATCGGCGACGTCCAGAGGCTCGACTGGGACGCCCTCGAGGCCAAGATCCGCCGCTGGATCCGCGCGGCCCGCGCCGCTGTACGTGGCGTCTTCGCCAGCGAGCGCCGCCTCTGCTTCCTCATCTTCCACGACCTCCGCCTCTCCAACTCCATCAGCACCATCCCCGCTCCCACCACCGCTCACGATGCCCCCTTCGCTGAAGCCGTCAAGGGCGCTGCTTTGCAGCTCTTCGGCTTCGCTGAGGCCATCAGCATCGGGCGCCGCTCCCCTGAGAAGCTGTTCAAGATCATTGACCTGCACGATGCCCTCTCCGATCTCCTGCCCGACGTCTCCGACATCTTCGCGGCCTCCAAGGCCGGCGAATCCATATATGTGCAGGCTGCCGAGATTAGGTCGCGTCTTGCTGATGCTGTGCGTGGGATACTGTCGGAGTTTGAGAACGCCGTTCTCCATGATCCGTCCAAAACTCCAGTGCCCGGCGGCACCATCCACCCTCTCACTCGCTATGTGATGAATTACAGTAGCCTAATTTCCGACTACAAGGCTACACTTTCTGAGCTGATCATGTCACGACCATCAGCAAGCTCCCGTGTTGCTTCTGAGAGCAATGAGCTCACACCAGCCTTTCCGGATCTTGACATTCCCGATCCTGACAGCCATTTGCCCCTTTCAACTCATCTCATCTGGATTATTGTGGTTCTTGAACACAATCTTGAGAGCAAGGCGTCACTCTACAAGGACGCGGCACTCTCTCATTTGTTCTTGATGAACAATGTTCACTATATCGTGCATAAGGTAAGGGACTCACCTGAGCTGAGGGGGCTTATTGGGGATGAGTACTTGAAGCGGCTCACGGGTAAGTTCCGGCTGGCAGCCACCAGCTACCAGCGGACTTCATGGTTGAAGATTCTGAATTGTCTAAGAGATGAGGGTCTCTATGTCAGTGGTGGCTTTTCATCAGGAATTTCCAAGTCAGCACTTCGTGAGCGCTTCAAGTCTTTCAATGCTGCGTTTGAGGAGGCACATAGGGTCCAATCTGGGTGGTATGTGCCAGATACACAGCTGAGAGAAGAACTTAGGATCTCAATATCAGAGAAGTTGCTTCCGGCATACCGGTCCTTCCTTGGTCGGTTCAGGCATCATATAGAGAATGGGAGGCACCCAGAGTTGTACATCAAATACTCAGTTGAGGACCTTGAGGTAGCAGTAACAGATTTCTTCGAGGGGGCTCCATCTTTGCCACACTACAGGAGGAGATCCCATGGATGAAAAGATCGCATGATGGTTCCCAATAGCTCTATCATTGGCTGATGAGTGTTGTTACCAAGTATTCTTTAATTCTTCGTGGGAAGCCAATGCAGGAAACTGGATCTTTTCTTTTACTCCTGAAACTCAAGGGTATAGTTGGTGATGATTTCTTCTATTAGAGGTAATCTGAAACAAGATTAGGATCTTATCTGAAGCCGTGAAAAGCCTCAATGGTTCTTCCTCTGTAAGCGAGCCTGTTCATTTATTACACTATCATTAGTTTTTTTATCAGTAGCATGTTCATATAGGAATGCTCTTTCAGTAGTGTTGCATAGTTGTAAGCTGTAACTTTCTTCTGTTCGTATTTAGCTCAGTGTTGTGGCTTCTCTTGGTTGGTGAAATATATATGGATATCACGTGTGATAGTTGAGAAGTAAAGGACCTGTGATACTTTTGTTGTATGTATGATTCTGTAGCACCACGTTGATAGCTAGCCTATTAGTTCTGTGGTTTCCATCACAGGTCTCATTACAAGTTTGATATTAATAGCCGAGGAAAGAACTAAAGTCCCCCGTTCGTAGATATGCTCTATGCTGTAGAACTGCGACAGCTAATAGTTTATTGTATCATTCCTTGTGTTCATAGCTGTAGAACTGCGACAGCTAATAGTTTATTGTATCATTCCTTGTGTTCATTATTGTAATAGTGTATAAGTATGTCCATTTGTTAGTTTGGATTAGAGCTGACATTTACCCGGAAAAAATTAACCTAATTCATGTAGTGCTTGTTTTGCGGAAGTGTGTGGTTTTGCATTATATCATGCTAATTGTTAAACAGCACTCCAATTTGAACATGCTAAAGGACATGTCTTATCTCTGCTAGTATTAATTAAACCATGTTATGTTCTTTTTCTGCATGTTAAATTGCTTACTTTGTCGATCTGAATGTATTATAAATATCTTAGTTTCTGATCAAACACTTTAATTTTTTTCTCTGCCGGTATTAAATTAACCATGTTATCTTCTTTTCTGCATAATAAATTGCTTAGTTTGTTCATCTGAATGTATTATAAATCCCTTAGTTTCTGATCAAACACTTCATTTTTTTTTAAAAAAGGGATGACCTCAGGGGATTTATCCCTGGTATGGGTGCACATCCATGATCTTCTATGCTCGAACATGAGTGGGTGAGGGCTGCAACCCCTGGCCTCACCAACCGAGCTAAACACAGTTCACTAAATCAAACACTTTAATAACAACTATCATATAAGAGTAATAAAATTAGATGTTTTTTATCCCAAAAAAAGAAGCTAGATTATGTTTGTTCCTAAACAATTGATAAGCCTTTGTAAGTTATGAACTTATTAAGCCTTTCTATAATATAATAAAGGTTTGAATGGAATTCTGTGTTCCTGCGTGTTACTCATATAAGGCTTTATATGAGCTAGTTTTACTGATTATCTGCTGGGAACAAGGAAACTAAATTCGACTATAGGTAAATAATGTACACGAATTGAGACCCGCTACTTGTTGGTATTGAGTGCTGACTGCAAGCTAAAATGCCAAGAAAGGTATTCTTTGTTCCACATCGTCACGGAGGCGTGAAAGTTGGCCATATTATTTTCCAAGGTAGATAAAGGTGACCCTTGGCTTGGAGTGAACTAACTAAAAAGTTTGAGAACGGCAGTCACCGGTTGCTATCATGGTGATGTAATGTCGGATAGTACGGATGTGGTTTGTTTTAAGAATAGAGAAATGATTCGTTGCTTCTTCTTGTGATTCAGTTCAGGTCCCTGCTGTGTTTCTGTATTGAACAATACGGCAGCAAAATTTGTGGTGGCCTATCAGATCATTGCATTTTTTTTTGGTGTTTTTGCTGTCAGAAAAGTGTTCACATCGATTTCAAGTATTTCGCATTCTTATTCTTTGATCTTGCATCGATGCTAGTCCGTCCCATGCGTTGATGCTGGGGAGGCAATGAGGTGCTATAACAATCTACTTTCTGCAGCAACCGACGCACAAGCAGCAGAACGTAGGCGTTGCTTGTTACATCTGCACTTGGGTATGCATGCCGATCTGAAACGGCGACAATTATCACGCTGAAACCATGATCTTGCCCTACCTTGCCTCAAGCCTCATCGGACAATTATTGATCAGTGGGCTAGGCAGCCGATGGTTCGGTCGCTTTCACCCCCGTCGTTTTCTAGCTTACAGATGCAGCACGGTTCGGCGAACCAGCAGTTAGAAACCGATTCGAATTTAAATTGGAGAGCAGTTTTTTTTACGTAAGCCAAAATTTCTATCTATATCGTCGTTTTTTATATAAACTGAATGAATTTCTCTAAAAACAATAGCACCTTTCATTCCATAATTTAGAAGAACACTTATCACTTTTCATGCCTTAGACGTTTAAAATTTGATAAATGAATTTTGCGCCATTTTCAGCGTGTTTTCATAAAAACGGCTAGCAATCATGGAACTCAATTTGGTTGGCATACTAAGTTTGCCAATAAATGTCACATTTTTTCTAACCAAAAATACGTTTGCTTTACCATGTGGAGTTCTCCTGCCTATCTAAGCCTTTAATCACACGTCGAGAACTGTGCGCCGCAGCCCCAACGCTACTACTTTTTTTTTTTAAAAAAAACACCTCTAAAACCTCGAATAAAAGTAAAAGGGTCCTTCTATGTCCTCCTACCTTCCTCTCGTCGCTCCACCGAGTTCGATGCCACCTATCGTCCCGCCGCCGATGACCACCATGTAGGTTCTGAGCGATCACAGGGCGCCCGCTCATGCTGGCCTGGCTGTCGCCATGCTGAGCTATTCCGTGCCGCGTCGGGTTGAGATGTGCCAAGTCATTGCCCTTCCGATGCCACCATCATCGGCTTCATTTGTGTCAGTCTACCGCGACCACGCTTGCACTGCCTCACGTTGCCTAACCTATCATCGCGTCAAATGCCTTGCAGTGAGCCACGTCCGTGCCGAGGCTACATCGTCGTGGTCACGTGCCGGTAGGGGTGGTGGTCACCAGCTGCAGTGGGGTTTAGCTCAGGGGAGATAGAAGGGGAGGGTTTTTTTGCTGCAAAAGTGTATTAAGGCGGGGAACCTACGGGTACGCGAAAGCGCCCCCCTCGTTAGCTCTTGAGGGTTTGTTGTTGTCAGTTTATCTAACTTATTTGATTTATCTGCCTATGCACTTATGTTTTTTAAATGTTAAAAATAATTTTTAAATTTAGTTTTTCCTATCTCAAAAATTTATCCAAAGGCTGTAAAACACAAGTTGAATGAAGTGAATTAGATTCTCGAGGCTACCTCAGGAAGAATAAGTCAAATCGATAGATAAACTAAATAAATAAGTTAAATAAGATAAACCGAGAAGAATGTAGCCTAAATTTGAAAAGAAACGAGGATAAGGTTCGATTAAAAAAAAGCCTTTAGGTGTAACACTAAACCGCACCGACCGGCGACCACAAAGTTGGCTTCCAACCAAACTCCGTTCTGGCGCGCCCGTGCGCGCTCATGCGGCTCGTGAGGCGGAAAGGCGCCCCCTGCTTTGTTCGGCCCTAGCTCGTCGTCCCCACTCCCCAGCAGCGTCCGGAGCTCAGACGAGGCGACGACGGACGCGGCCGCGTACGCGGGTGCCGCGGAGGCTGACATAGTGACATGTGCTGCTTTGCTGGGTGCCGTGGAGTTCCGGTTGGGATGAAACGATTGGAGCGAGCGCCGAGCGGGAGCATGATTCCGCGGAAGAAGCGGGGTGCCGGCTTCGCCGTCGCGCACTCGCGCATGCTCGCTCGCCCCGATCGCGTGTCGGCCCAGTTCTATTCAGCTTAACAGCTTAACGGTTAACAACTTAACAATCTACGTTTTGAGAAGGCATACGATTTGAGTTTTTTTAGTCTTTTTCGGTGTTTTGAAAGTGAGTACTAACGTTTTTAAAAACAAGTCAAACGAAATAGATCCGAATCTCGAGATTACCACGAGAAGCTCTCGAAGTTCAGTCATTTCAGCCGTTCAGCTATTCAGCCGTTCAGCTCAAAAGAGCAGGGCCTTAGTTTGGGGCATGGATTACATTATATATATGGATAGGCCGGCCTATGCTAATCTAGGTATTACAATTAAAACTGTTCCTTTCCAGATAATATCATTATAGTCAGTACAAATTCACATGGCTGGCTGGTATATAATCAAAAGGAAGAAAAGAAGATACCAGTAGTACATATACAATATTTTTTTATTTCTTATGTCTCAAGTTTGCGTGTTATTCTATAGTTTTTAAATAGTCAAGGGTAACTACTCGCCCTAGGTTCCTCGAACTAGCTAGCTCACAGAGGACAACCATCTCATCGTACTCCCCCACATGATCCACTCTTCACCACCCATTCCTCACATCTGCCTCTCCATATCCCCTCTTCCACCTCTTTCTCATATTTCTCTAATTCAATTATTACATCGTCTACTTTTTAATGCTTACTTTTCAATATTGCTAAAATTACTTTCAATAATGTTACATTGCTTGCTTTTCGATGTTGCAAAATTTGGTTTAACATGCTATAACATTTTTATTTAAACATTGCAATATTTGGTTTAACATGCAACAACATTTTGATTTAAGCCACTGCAACAGTTGTTCAATTTGATGCAACATTTTTGTTCACGTGTTGTTCTAAAATGCAACAGTAGCAAATTATTTTTGTTTCACATTTTAAATACTCAACAGTTTGGTTTACCATGCTACAACATTGTCTGATTTGGTGCAACAATTTGATTATTGCATTATTTTAACCATTTTGGTTTAAATTACTACAATGTTTTGTTTACAATATTCATTTTACCTAGTTGCAACAACGTTCAATTTTTTTTAGAAAATCGAACATTCAATTTGTAGCGAAACTCTCTTAAAAGAAGATCGGATCATGATTTGACGACGTGGTTCTCATCTGCCTCCTCATTCTCAATTTATCGTCGTTGCTCCACATGACATTGTAGGAATTCCTCCCCTAAACAGCCATACCTTGGCCTCACAAAAGGTAACAGAGGTGCGCAAAGGTTTCATCGGGCTAGACGAACATTGGTTCTTGAGTGCAAAGGCAAAAGAAAGCTTGACTGCAAGACTCAACCGTTGAGCATAGACAAAAGCCGCCCTTAGTGATCCGATTGTGTCAAGTGGAAGGGCTTCATCCTCCTGTGAGCAAGATGTCCGTCCCACTTTCCTTCTCATCTTTAGCTGCTCCGGCGACTAGACCCGCCCGGTAATAAGACATTTTCACGGTACATTAAAATTAATACCGAGCCATCCATTCTTGTTCTTTCAACGGCTTAAATTTATGAGGCCATATTTATACTCCATCTTGTTGGTTCGGATATATGCAGGCAGGAAAACGTAATCGCCCTTCAGTAGTTTATCTTTTGTAAGGGTAAAGAAAGTGTGCTGAATTATAGATTATTCATACATACAACATACTTATCAAATTCCCATTAATCGCTTAGATTTCATATATCAATTGAAGTATAGGGTTCATGATTTATTTTTCGTTCCGTTTACGTACTGATAAATTGAAGTATATGGTTCATGATAGATCAATTGAAGTAAGATGATACATCGATCAATTGAAGTCTAAAATTTATAATTTTTATAAACTATTCAGTGTAGCATTTTGTAATTTTTTTAAGACTTTGTAGGGTTTTACTCAAAGATCTTAAAAATATTTAAAAAATTTTCTACCTCTTTTTAAAAACTTTTTATTTGTGCATCAACCAAACAAAACCAAATCCACCACAAACCAGAGAGAGTCTATTATAAGAAAGCGAGGCGAGGAAACACACAACTCAATTTTACTTCTCTAATCCAACTAGCTAGGTAAAACGTCAAACTAACCCTTTAAACGGATGGTTATATCTAAAATATGCTACCATTATATACATTTGTTGGTTTAATGTACCATAAGAAAGCTCCTCCTAATAACTCAACCTTTTCTCACTGATTAGGTCATCAAGGCTATACCATGTTTTCCCTCTTACGCACTTCTGTCTCCCTAGCCTCTTTTAGCTCTCTTGTGAGGGGCATAATGAACCTAGACATTCTAATCCGTATGAGGCCTTGTTTTTTTTTTTTCAGCTGAAAATAGTTAAAAATTGTAACATAAAAAGTTGTGACCCTTCGAAAGAGGTCATAAAAGGTCTAAAAAATTCTAAAAAAATATCTTAGAAACTCTAAAAATAACCATTTAAAATCCTAAAAAATGACTATAAAATATTAAATCATCTATGTTAAGAAATATTATTAATAGGCAAATTATGAAAGGGTGCCTACTGAAAAGATGTCTCTTTGTGGCATCCATTTGTTCTCTATATAAGTGTTAGGGTTTAGGTATAGTGTTCCTTAACAATCATTCTCCCTCAAATATCTGTTGTCTTTCTCACTATGGCTAACAGCGCTCAACACGTTATCAGCACTCCCTCTAATCCGGTGAGATTAGATAGTGATTCCTAATAGTGATTGTTCCTAATCACGATTAAGGAAGATGAAGGGGGAAGCAACCGCTCGTTGGTCGTTCTTCCTCTGTCCTTCATCAGCCGCATACAGAGAGAAGCTCCTCCACTATCTGATTGTGGTTTTGCTTTGCTTCCAAGGCAACAAGGCAAATCATGGCAAAATGTAAGTAAAAAATGGTAAATTTTGTGATTTTCATATGCAAAGGCAGTAAAAATCCAAATAAAATTAAGAAAACCTCTCATGATGGCAAAGCAAAAGAACAATGTTGATTGCATATGCAACAACAAATCCTGATGCCATCACTCCATCCCAATCCTCTTCGTGTTCATGAAACGGAGAGGGAGAACCAGCAAGGAACACTATACCTGTTTGGAACAGGGCGTCGGCAAGGTCAGGGTATCAACAGGGCTCGACACCAATGACCAGTGACCACAGCGTTGGTCCCCGGCGTGGCCAACCACAGGTGGTGGCGGCCCTCGGTCCTGGCCACCAAGGAGCGGTGGCGTTGGTCCCTGGTGCGGCCAACCACGGACGGTGGGCCCTGGCCACCAAGGAGCCGGCGGCGGTTCGGCCTCCATGAGGCGGCGACCTCTACGACGGCAAATACCACCGACGTCGATCCACAGCACGGCCAACCACGGTCGGCGACAATGGCGCTTAACGGCCCGACCTCGGTCGGCGACGGCATCCCCGGCAGCGGCTAGCCTCGGCAGCGGCGACGGCGTCGCTTGACGCGGGCCATCGGCGGCGCAACGGAGGGCGGGGGACGGTCCTCTGATCGGCGGTGCCCCGACCGGCGACGACAGCAGCCATAGGGGCTAGGGGTGGGAACCCTAGCCCCAACCGGCAGTTGCAAATAGTTGGGCCAAAAGACCCATCCGGCTAGGGAAGAAAGAATAATGCGATTTTTGTAATTTAGTGCTTCAAAAATGTGGAAATTGCAAATAAATCCAGTCGATAGGAAGTAGGGACTAATTTACAATGAAAATATTTGCATTCAAGCCCTCGGGGTTCCTAAAAATTGAAATATATTTAAATTTAGCATGCCAATGCTGTGAATTGATGTTTTACCACATATATTGCGATTTTACCCCTAAAAGTATTGATAATCGTAATGTATATGTGTTTACATGCAGTTATTTACATGTTGGGGTTATTATTTCTGAATTTAATTTTCTAGCATTTATCTTTCGTATGATGTTGTTGATACCTTAACTGCTAAGATTAGTACAAGGCATGGGTCCTATGTGTGGGAAACCTAGGCCGAGAGGGGGGGGGGGTGAATCGGACTCCTAATCCAAATTTTAACTTTGTTTTCGTGATTAATTAGTCCGGTATTTACCCAAACTACCGATAAGACCCTAGTATCTAGATGCGGAAGTGATGGCACAATAAATCAACAGAAATAGTGGCTCGATAGCTCACACAAGCAATGCACAATTTAAAGTAATGCAAGAGACAAGGAGACGCAAACCGAGTTGTTTACCGAAGTTCGGTGTTCAACACATGAACACCTACGTCTCCGTTGAGGAAACCTCTCACACAGAGAAGTCGGGACTCTCTCGTCCCTAGCCCTCAATCCACTCGTGGTAGCTCTTCACCAACACATGGTAGGTGAGCTCCAAACCTTCACACGGAATCGAGTTCTCTCACACGCGAGAGCTCTCACACCCCACCGGCACCGACACACGGCACCGACCACCGACACACGGTGGATTTCACCTCAACACATGAGGTACCTCCAACACATGGAGGATTTGGTTCCGACACACGGACACCTTGGCACCCCCGACACACGGAGGTGGCCGCCGACACACGGCGGACTTGTGGCTTCAACGGATGAAGAGGATGCACCCCTACACAAGGCGGTGACCACCAACGGATGGTGGGTTTGCGGCATGGTTGATGTAGTTGTTCGGTTGACGAAGCTCGTGGCGTGACGACGATCCCTCCGGCGGCGAAGTCCCAAGAGCACAAGATCGAGACCGTCTCTCACCACTACCCCTTCTCTCTCCCCATGAAAACTAGGGCAAGAACACCATGGGAGATGGGACAAACCTTGGGATGATGAGAGAAGGTAGGGATCACCTTCTTCTTCCCCTTCCTCTCTTCTTCTCCCTCTCAATCTCTCAAGCACATGAAACCCTAGGTGGAGATGGGAACCATGGGAGGAGCTCTCTTGGTGGCTAGGGCAATGGGTGGCTACTAGATTAGGCTCTCTCAAATTTCTCCCGTACACCAAGCCCCTATTTATAGGCACTAAGCGAAACCCTAAAGATGGACGGCTCAGATTTAATCCCGAGTTTCAGATCGATCCATCGGACGTCGTCCGGTTCCTGTCGGACGCCGTCCGACAGAGGATGAGGCCAAATTTCAGATTGCCGTCGGGACGCTTGTCCGGTGGCTTACCGGACGCGTCCGGTGGGGTGCCAGCGCATGCGCACGAAGTGCCCGCCAGGTGTTCGGTCGCTTGCCCAGCCGTCGTCGGACGCTGTCCGGTCCCGGTCGGACGCCGTCCGACAATGACCACTGTCGCGCCCCCCTTTGATCCGACGCCGTCCGAAGATCGTCGGACGTTGTCTGGTGGCCAATTTTGAACGTCATCGGACGCCGTCCGATGGTATCCGGACGCCGTCCGACAGAGACGGTATCGTTTGGGACTTAGTCGTTTTTAAGCTCACCTCCGGATCGCCGTCTGAAGACGATCGAACGCCGTCCGACAGGGACGTTGTTTTAGGGACTTAGCCAAAATTTGGCTTGGGTTCACCAGACGCCGTCCGATGGTGATCGGACGTCGTCCGATGGGCTTTAATCTTCACGCCCTTCGGACTTAGCCCCTCTCGCCCCCTCTCGTCATCACGTCTAGGGTCTTGGGACATTTTTGTCGATTTGTGGACTTGGCGGGAATATTTGGACACTTAAGCGCGAATTTTCGCGCCCACAGAAAAATATCTGGCTTTGAGACTTGGCGGCTACGAAAACCCTAGACAGCTGGACTCCGAACCTTCTCGACCCTGGGACAGGTGTACTCGCTCTAGATTATTCGCTCAAGACTAACACCTGGCACTCTCTCGAACTCACGGCTGATGTTTCTGAACCTGTGCTCAATGGGACCCTGCAACCAGAGAGATGTAATCAAGCCAAAGACGCACACAAGAAAATCAGAAGAACCATAAAACAAAGGTCCTTATCCTTGGCGTTCCAGCTGTACGGCCTAGTTGCCATCAAATACCAAAATCAATCAGCCCATGGGGAGGCTTGATCTTACACTATGACATATCTATGAGTGATATCATTATCCTTGGAAGGGATAATTTTGAGTGTTCTCATATTACACTCATTTCATATAACTAAAATGTACGAACAGGTTGTGCCTGTAGCATGTTACATGTAAATATGATCACTTAAACGGAATATTTGAAAAATAGCACCAAATATTTTATGGTATTATCTATTAGCCATAATACAGCCAACTATTTGATTTTGACTGGTGACTACCTTTTTGGTGCGAAGCCCATTAACAATGGCAGTGATAGAAGATCACCCGCAACCATGTCAAGGTCTACACCCATCATTATGATCCCTTTTATCATGATTTTGACATTGATGCCATCACCTATTTATTGGTGAATATCATGATTAGCAAAGGGTTACTTGGCATATTGGGTATTAAGCCGTTGAAAGGAACTTTACAGCCTAGAGGGGGGGTGAATAGGCAATTTTTAATTTCTTTGAGTTATACTTGATTAAGCAACAAGTTTAAGAGTGACCCAATTCTAGATTCTAGTGCATGCTTAAGCGGAAGCAAAATAAACGGCACACACTAGCAACCTAGATTATCTTAACTCAGCAATCAATCAATTTTAGCGAATCAAGCGAAAAGTAAATGCGGAAGTAAAAGAGACAAGAGAAGGGAGACACGTTATTTGTTTCACCGAAGTTCGGAGTCTCCACTCCTACTCTCCGTTGAGGCTAGCCCTTGTGCACAAGGACCGGCTCCCTCTTGAGCCACATGCCTCGCTTACTCCGCGGTAGTCGTTCCGCCACTCCGGCGAGGTGGACTCCGTCACCTTCACACCGACTCGAGAGTAGCCACACACCAAGGCCTACTCCCAAGCCCACACCTCCGAGAAGAACACCGTCTTCAAGAGTAACAAGCTCGAATCGCCTCGATCATGCCAAATCGAAGGACTTCCATGAAGCTCGGTTTTAGGGAAAGGTAGGTGGTGGATGATTGATGGAGGAATGGCTCTAGAACACCCTAGGATGTGTAGGTGATGGCTATGGGTGAAGTGGAGCAGCAAACCTCAATAAAGGCAGCCTACCCAAGTCAATAAATACCCCTAGGTGAGGAGCTAGCCGTTGGAGCTCGGGAAGACTCCAAAAACTAGCCGTTACAGTACCGTCGGACCCGGTCTGAAGGTCACCGGACCCGGTCCGATGGGTGTAACCAAGCCTCAGACTGGTGACAATCGACTGTCGAGACCAGTCCGACAATGATCGGACCCGGTCCGACGGGGCTCTAGCGCAGGAGCACAGACACTGTCGGACTCGGTCCGGCGCGGCCGGACCCGGTCCGACGGCACCGGGCTCAGTCCGACCAGGAACAGAAAATGAATTCTAGGGTTTGCTCGCCAGACCCAGTCCGGTGGCGGTCGGACCCGGTCCGAAGAGCATTGAAAAGGCACGGATCAAGAAAATTTTCACGGGTTGTGACCTCTGACTAAATATGGATGGATTGAGGGCTAACACAAGAAAAGACTTGGCACGATCGAAACGATTAGACCTCTCTTGAAGCATGGGCGACAAAATAAAAACCTAACTACTCCTAACCCTCCACATGACCTCTTCGCTCGCCCGGTCATGCTGAGATTGTCTTTGAAGCAGCTCGAATGGTCGCCGAAGCCTTGCTAGGGTTCCATGAAGCATCCAAAAACCCCTTAGCGCAAAGTGCACGTCATCAATGCCACTAAATGAATTAGGGCTCAACGATGCTCACAACCGTCTTAATTGCCAATTGTTCCGTGGCCAAGGCAAATCCTCAAAATTATCATATATGACAAATATTTGACAAAGAGATATTTTGGCTATGCAAATTGACTATAGAAATCACTTGTGTTGTCATGACAACAGCTCAATGTCCAAATTGCATATTTGGAAAGGATAAGTCATATGTGAATGTGTTCACTATGCACAATAGTCTTTTAGTTAAAAGACTATGTAACTAGATATTTGCCTTAATTGACAAAGTGTATATTAGAAGACGATAAATACCATATGGTGTATGAAGAATTATGCTCCAATTCTCATTGGATAATTTCAAGACATCATTATTGGCATAAATAAATCTCTCGGAGATTTCGATTATGTTCACGATGTTGAACAAATATCAGCTTGATTTAAATGGAAATCTAACACATTGGATGTTTACTTTTCCATATCTAATTACATCATGAGATGATCTAAATTGTTCTATTCAATTACTTCTCTTTTGAACAAAAGTCATTTTTGAAAAGATGAATAGAACATTATGCTTATTACATATCTTAAATAAAGTAAGATGATTAATCTTGCATAGAATAAAGTAAATTGTATGCCAAAATTTGGATCATTTACTTTGCCTTTCCTTCAGAAGAATCATTTTGTCGAGTAATGTTTGTTAGACTCATGTGCACCAATGTCTTAGAGACAAATAGGAATATATTTTCCAACGTGACACAAGTACTAATAGTCTACATCATATATTGATCATGTTAGATCAAATTGGTTATAATAGGTTTTACAACATAAAGCCTATGATACTATGATATTCATGATATTTTCATGTCATAAATTTATACTCATGTGGTTGTATGTCTATAATTTCAGCTGATTCTTGAGCATATGCTTTTTGCTCATGCTATTACTCAAAAATTTTTTATTGACGTGAAGAGAGGGAGGATATTACACAGATTATCAAAGAGGTTTATACTTATAATATCCTATTTGAAAGGCATTGTAAAATATGCTTATGATAACGAAAAACTTGAAGATTTCTTTTTGTAAAGGCATATTAAGAAATTAATAGGTCATTTTGGGAGATAATTGAATGATTTTGTTTGTATCTAATTGATATAGATAAATGTCAATTATTATATTGCCAATGTTCACGTGGTAAATACTTGATGGTTATCTTCTACAATATGAAAGTCACTGTGAAGTGACATCTATGCACATGAAAATAGTTACTACAAGAAAATAATTTCATGTGTGCATTATGACTTGCAACAAATTTTCATGTCATATTCATTTGTTTGTAACAAATGTCTCCCAAAATATTGCTTATGACCTATATTATGTTAGGATGATCATTTGTGATCATGGCATAGTTGACACTATATAAGTGCATGCTAAGAGTATACATAATTATGTTATTATGCATTTGAGGCATACAAGTAATTATCATATTGTATAAGTTGTTCTGGGACAATATTCTAATACAGATTAAATTTGGTCATGTTCAATGTATCAGCATTATTTACGTTTAAAATAAGCATTTAAAAATTATATGCTGATAACTAAGTAAGAATACTAATTATGATCATGTCGCATTAATTGGTGACCCAAAGTATTGAAAAGATAATATGAGTATTTGGGTGAGAATAATATGCAAAATGATAAGAAGTTGGATCAGAAATTATTCTGTTGACTATAAGATCCTTAGTTGGGCATCTAGTCACAGATATTATCCTAAAGTTGAAGGGATAACCCACTATATGGGATACTTCAGATTGTAATGACACTATACTACATTATAAAGGTCTAACTCACTACATATAAATCAGACCCCTGATTTATGAATAGTGCGTGAAATTATACATTTTTCATGTAAATATCACCACTACAACATACAAACATGGCTATTTATACGATTTTTGGATTGAAAATTTCATTAATCATATGTCTATTAAAGGGGATTTTGAATGTATGTTGTTAATAAAGATTGAATCTCGGCATTAGGGGGGAGAAATGCCCATATAATTAAATGCCTTGACATTTCCTCTGAAGAAAGTATCAGAGAAATTATCTTTATAATTAAAATATTTACGCACTGGTTATACTAAATAAAAGTTTAGTTGATGCTCCTGTTATGTGGAAACGAGGAGTTTGCCAGAAAATTGGAGTTACCATTTACTATGAAATAAATGTGTTGCATTTGATATGGACTCAATGGACAACATTTACTGTAGTATAAATGGATCGCTAAGAGTGGAATACGTCGGGATAATAGAATTTTCATCTTTGCGAATTTGACTTGTTAGTCAATGATCTAAATATGCGGGGACGCCTGCGATTAAGATCTAATGACTTTGTCAATATAATACTCCTTAAGATATGATCATCGTGAAGATGACAATTCCAGCTTGGTAATGCGCACATATTATAATGCTGAAAATATGGAATGACCATGAATCTTCGTTTGGGAAATGACGAAATTCTGGTTAATTTTTGAGATATCCTTATAAATTAGGATATTGAGAAATATTAGAAAAAAGTGTCGACAAATTATCTCTAAAGTTGCTAAAGTACAGATTTGTAATTAAAAGTCTATGGCATGTGTCACGAAAAGTGTGCATATCGGGTCTTGAGAAAGCAACTTAGGTTGAACCATATGATAGCTATAAGTCTTAGGATTGATTAAGACTTAATGGGTCATTACACAAATAATGTGGTTATAAAGGCTATGGTTCGAATGTCTCTTTAAGAGACTATTATTCTCATATGTAAAGTGTTCCATTATAAATCAAATCTGGCACAAGGCATGAAAAAAATATGCAGTAAATGGATTTGAAAAGAAACAAAATATTGCGACACATATATGTATGAAACTTATGCAATATAGTTTCTTCAAAGAAGAAAAATACCTTCCTAAATGTGATGACATCTTTTTTTGGAGAAAGAGTGTTTTTTGGAAGAATGTTACTTTCAAAAGGAAAGTGTTGTTTTGAAAAAATATTTTTCTAGAAAGGAAAATGCTTACCAATCAAAATACACCAATTATTCATATAAGTTGGATGATGACCGATCATGACCCGATGGAATAAATGAGCATTTTAGAATTTGCCACAACCACATGTAATGTAGTGTGCATCTCTTATATTGAATAAGAGAATGGCTATATCCTCTAATATCTTTGAGATATTAAGTGAATTTGTGTAATTAGTGAAATCTCTTGAAAATGTTGGTTATACTTTACTCTATAGTGATACAATCATGTGCTGTAAGTACTGAAAATTAGGCTATTTGGTTGGATATTTAATCACTAAGATAAATTTGTTAAATATCAGTACCTTATAGGTTTTATATATTATACCCAGAGAATGTTTAAGATTCTTTGTAGTGAATAATGGATATATTTTTATGACATGAAGTTCTAATATTAGTGCTATGATAGCATTAACGCATCAGGCCTGATAAATATGATTGATGTTAATTATTGACAAGATCAAATGCACTTCTAATATAAGAAATTGAACTAGCAATAAAATCATCTCCATATATCTCCAAAGATTGAAAAGTCTTGACCTATGTTTATAGAGAAAATCAAGACATAACTATGGTAGGATGCATAGGTTTTTTGAAAATCTAGCTAATCCATGTAATGCCCAATATCATATTAGATATATGGTGGTATGACATGAAGTCATGTAAATAGATCTAACGGTCACTTCCACCAAATGGTATTGCATTATATAAGACACCACATGAATAAATATGGCAGAACAAATGGTTTGCCATATGTGGAATCATGTAAAGTTTAATGCAATTGGTACTCTATTATTATCTAAAAAGATAATAAATCTTGTATTGTATAAATAAAAGGGGTTATACAAAGACAATATAATAAGATATATTGCTCCACACACACTCTAGGAGAGTGACGAAGAAGATGGTTATAAATGAAGTCATGTGAATTATCTATGAGAGATTTATTCATTAAATTCTTATTTGGAATAAGATGACTTCATATTGTAGAGTTCAGGGGGAGAAAACTTCTAACCCATTGGATGATCTTGAAGATCACATATTGTACTCTTTTCCCTTAATGAGTTTTTCCTATAAAGGTTTTCTCATGGCAAAATTTTAATGAGGCAATATCGCAATACAAGTATTTATGTGCGGTGTATTCTTTTCTCCATCCATTTTGTCCCAGTGGGTTTTTGGAGGAGTTTTTAATGAGGCGCATACATATAAATTATTTACTAAAAGGGAGTATATGCAATGTACTCTTTTTCTCCGTCCATTTTTTCCATAAGGTTTTTGAAAGGAGTTTTAACGAGACATGTGCATCAGGAATTTTAGGCTTCAAGACGAATTTTCTAAACTCTTATTTATATTTATGATATTGAGGATCATAAATTGTCCTCTTTTCCTTCATTAATTTCCTTGAGAAGTTTTTTAGATGAAGGTTTTAATGAGGCAATATAAATACATTGTTTTTATACAATGTAAAGTTTTTCTTCATCCATTTTTTCCATTGGGTTTTGGGATGAGTTTTTAATAAGGTATATAGATGGTATACTAATGAAAAATATGCATTGAAAATATAAATGTATATTAGACAATCTTGTTTTCTCCATCTATTTTTCCATAGGTTTTCAGTAGGAAATTTTTAGGACATATACATGTTACTAATTTGCCTAAGGGGGAGTGTTAAGAAATATTATTAATAGGCAAATTATGAAATGGTGTCTATTTGTGGTACCCATTTGTTCTCTATATAAAGTGGCTTTGCTCTTATAATTACAACTGATGATAAATAAAGCAATCATTCTCTCTCAAATATCTATTTTTTTCTTACTATGGCTAATAGCGCTCAACAGTTTATCTTATAAAAAAGACAATTTCAGCATACCTTTTAATTTTAATTTAGACTAAAAGGAATAAGATCTGGTGCCGAGCAAATCTGGAGGTAAAGGTAAACAAATATACTAATGTTAGCTTAAAATTTCTGACAAGTAATAGAATAGCAAAACCGTATTCTATAAAGCAAAGCCAAGAGGAATAAGAGGCCTTTTCAATTCGACTCGGTTAGACGGCTTCACTCTTGCCTACGGAGGAGCATTGCGAGTTGAGGCGGGGATCGAAGTTGAGGAAGATTGCGAGGTGATCTTTCTTTCTTTCTTTCTTTCTTTTTTTTTTTTAAGGGATTGCGAAGTGGTCTTGGTAGTGCAATATATAATTTTCTTAATAGAAGCGTTCAACGTATATTTCCAGTTCTTCTCAACCGAGACCGCACATATACTCAAGACAGCTCAATACGTAGGTTTGCTGTTGTGGTTGAAGCAGTTGAATTGATGGCTTCGACATTGATCTCTCCATGAAATTAATCAACTTTTGATGCAGAATTCGTATTAATCTTGATATACTGGGGGGAAAATAAAGAGAGTGCTGACATTTTACAGCAAATAATATCTCTACGGTATTCGAAAAACTTCGTGTTCACATATAATAAAAAAGAAGCAATATGAGATCTACCGAAAGAAAACATTATACACCAGCGGGCCCTCATAATCCATAATGCCAGAGGCACGGATCAATTGTTCCTATCATACAAAATATATATGACCATCCATACTGTGATGCCAACGACGACGTCATGCACAGTGTGAAAAACAATGGAGGAAATGAATTTAGTAAAGGAACCTCCAGTGGCGTATCCCAGTAACTAGAATTAGCACGTATGATCCTCTGCTAAGTACCAAAATTGCACTAGCATCCACTCCAAATGATCTGATGTGGTCGAATGTACCCCCCCTCATCATACGCACAATACGTTCTACTCCCTTTTGTTTTCTTCATCGCCATCAAAAGATGTTACGGTATTCATGTTTTTTGTTGCTTTGCCATCTGGTGAAGATGATAAACTCCACCCATTCCTGGAAGCAATGGGCCCTGGCCTTATTAATGTCATATTGTTCTCTTGATTGAAGAAGTTCTCGTTTGCATCATAAGCAAATCTGAAATGGAAAAGTCAAAAAGCCGTAAGCTTTTCCATTTCTAATGGGGAAATGTAGCGTAAGTATTTTTACTGAATTAGTCTTCCATTAAAAGAGTAGCAACATTTTAGGTCACACACTTGAATTATAATAAAAACAGCAGTAGCAGGTAATACTTCCAAAGATTAAAAGGTATCGCACTACCATTCCTAAAAAGACAGCTCACAGAACTTCATTCTCAAATCCCAATATTGGAATAAAATTGAATATTGGTATTCTAGCTCATCTATTGCTAGGAAATCCTAATGAGACAGTAACACCAGAGCATTATCCAGTTCAAAATCGTCAGAATATTAGAGTCATACCTCATTGAGCTCTGTGAAGGTGCCCACAGATAAGAAATGACACAAAGAAGTGAGAACGACAAGACATGCCAGAAAGCAGGAATTATCCATGCATATTGCCATCGTTCATTGAATACATCTGTTGATTTGAAGTAAATCTGCAGAAAGAGACAGATATATATATCCATAAATTGGCTAGATTTTTTAAATAGAAAGGTATGATTTAAAGTTACACTCCCTCCATAATGGGAATGTGTGTGACTCAGCAATATTTTCTTGGTAATCCTAGGATCCAAATATATTTTTGACATAAATAATCTTACCTCATAGCCAATCCAGCCAACTGACACCAGAACAGTTACAGCCAATGCAATTGTGAATTTCCTGTAAATGTCAAGTTTAGCCATCAACCTTCTTGCCTACGACCCACAACAAAAAAAGATCAGTGGTCAGTGAATTTTCTTAGTTAAGTCAAATAGATATTACCTATTACCTGATAAATACCAGAAACAGAAATGAATGGAATATAACAGATTCCACAAAAGGAATTAAGAAAGAACAATTAGTAGAAAAGATGTTCTGCTCACCTGAAGTTGGTCAAGGGTCTTAGCTAGAGAAATAAATATCCAAACAACAAATGCAGCATCCAAAATAGCCACCGGATAGACCAAGAACAACCGAGCTTTTCCAGATAGATCATTCACGGTACCAAGATTTTCCACCAACTCTAGAATTTCTGTTGCTAGAAAGAAGGTTCCTCCAAGCATGACCACTTTCGATGTCAGACCACCCAAAGTAGGCCTGACAACTCCATAACCCATGGACACAATGAGAATAATAATACGGGCAACTGTTCTTTTAATTGTCCCAAATGTTACAGCCCAAAACGTGATGCCCTTTGGCCGAACCCCAGTTTCATTGAACTCAGCATACTCAAAATACCACAATGCCATCTCAAACATGCCCAACGTAATGACTAGAGTAATACAGTTCTGAAGTGGAAGAACCTCCCGCCAAAACTTCGTGTACTGATAGAACCAATAAATCCCGAGAATGACAAAAGCGAAAGACATCAGTCCAAAAAAGTTTTTAAGAGGTGCCATCCGACCCGGGAGGTACCCAGTAGGGTTTTTCCATATGGTTTTTCCCTCAATCTCCAGCTCAGCAAGTGACGGATCACAGTGTATAAAGTACATATTGTACATACCAGTTTTTGTTATGGGAATGGTCCTTGATGGCATTGTTGCAATCAGATCACTTCCATCAAAGGATGCAACAAGCAACTGTGGCCAGCCAGGATTCACTTGTGACGGGCGGTAGATAACAGAGCCTTCAGTGCAAGCTCCTAACTTTGCAAGATCTGAGGTGCAACAAATTGCCTTTTGACCTCCGTATGCTGAGCCACCAATCATTTCGCGATCTTCTATCTCAAAAACAATTATCTGAACTTTCGCGGACTCACTAGCACCCTCTGGTCTCCTAAAAGTAATCTTGTCAAACCTGAAAAGTGGTAGTGTATGGTGAAATTTAAATCTACAAGCACAACATTCAATTAAAGTGAAACAAACTGATTCAATTCGAACTGTTCAGCTAATTTAGCAATCAATAAAATGCATGTCAACATTGGTCAATATGCCAGTATTACAATTCCATAAATAAGAAAAGATCCCCTAATGGCTAAATAGTCAATTTGTAATCAAAACTCAAAATAAGCAACAGCTATTGATCACTAGATTAAAAATCTCCTAAAACATCAGACATTTTTTTCTCT
Organism: Raddia guianensis; assembly: GCA_036346415.1. NCBI lineage: Eukaryota > Viridiplantae > Streptophyta > Magnoliopsida > Poales > Poaceae > Raddia > Raddia guianensis. The sequence goes on along the minus strand of CM070542.1, from coordinate 31,005,628 downwards.
ATGCTTGACTGCATGTACATATGAATCAACGAAGTATCCTTTAGGGCTTCCAAAACGCAGCCTTTCTTTCTTCAAGTTTACTAGACTCATGTTCTTTTTACAAGTATGCTGAAAGACTGAAATTCAAGGTTTGCTTGACCTTGCCCTCTCCAAAGTTGTGGTATGAATATCAAATCCTTCAAAGGATTGCCTAGGCACTCCTCATGGCGTCATGCCAGCTACACTGACTCATGCCATCATCTTTAACTCATCACGCACAATAAACTCCACAATGTTCGTATAAACAGCATTACTTCACTCCTTAGATGCCACTGGAAATTCTACCCCTCAACATACTATCTGCCAAAAGATCCAATGATCTATGTTAAACCCCTATAAATAGCATCAAATTACATTAATGCAGCTCGCGTGCTTCATGACTTGTCAGTTGTCACTCGCCACCATTTTGACCCTGCTGATCCTCCTCAATCCAAAGCTCAGCGTCTCTCCTGTGACAAATCTGGGCCTACTTCAAGAAATTTTGCCCCCCACCCATGTTCCTCGTGATGCACGCCAATTGCCAGAGCACAATTCACCAAAGATGTTGAGGCAATATATCCAAGCTTCCAACCTCTACCGACAGAACACTTAGCACACAACCAAGACAATTTTAGAGGAAAAATTCCATCAGCCACACACCATCCAAGTGTCCGACACAGCCCCCAACAAGGCGGGATCCAAGATCCGCTCGGTGGCCGGCAGCCATCCCCGCTCCAGCAAGCGCAGCCGGGCGCAGTGACGAAGACGCACTGGTCAAATTAGTCAAGAATTACCGGATGAAGGCGTCAGCCACGGCGTCGGCGTCGTCCTCCTCCTCCACCTGGGCGGTGGCATTGGCGGCGGGGGCGGCGTAGAGCCCCTCGCTGCCGGCGTGGAGGATGAACGCATTGCCCTTGTTGAGGAAGCCGAGGCCGCGGTACTCGTGCACGGAGGCCTCGCCGGGGGAGAGCGCCGCGGCGGCGAGGGCGAGGAGGGGGAGGAGAAGGCGGGCGGCCGCCGACGCGGCGGCCATGGGGGGAGCGAGGAGGCTGGATCTGGCCTGCCGCCGCTAAGCAGCTGCTGAGCTCAGTGAAGTGGAGCCTCGGGGTCGGTCGGTCGGGGGGTTGGGGACTTGGTAAAACCGCAAAAGCCAAGAGCAGGAGGCAGCCGCCCCGTTCGTGTGGCTCCCGCGGTAATTATTCGTTTATTCTTTTGCTTGTTGAAATGGGTCAATGCTAATGGCTGGCTAAAACATGTTGTCAATAACAAATCCAAGGGTAGGTTACTGGCTACTTAAGTTAGGTACCTCGTGGAGTCTGTTCGAAGGCAGAATTACAGTAAATAAAATAAAATGATATACTCTCTCTCGTCACAAAAAGAAGGTGCCGTCGACTTTTACACACGTCTTTGACCATTCGTCTTATTCAAAACATTTTATAAATATATAAAAAATAAGTCATACTTAAAATATATTTAATAATAAACTAAATCACAACAAAATAAATGATATTTCCATAACTTTTTTGAATAAGACGAATGCTCAAAGATGTCTTCAAAAGTCAACGGCGACTTCTTTTTGTGACCGAAGGTAGTACATTACTTCAGACTCATAACTCAAGGTTTCGTTTCCTTATTTCTTGTATGATGTGCTTGCAGCTCTAAATAAAAACTTAATTTATAATTATGAATAAGGATAGCCTTGCATGCCCAAACCTTTAACAAGACCCGATAATTACCGCTATCCTGGATTGATACTTTCTATATAAAGAAAATGAACTATGAAAGTAAACCGCCTACCACTCACGTGCATACTTCTTCTCGTCCATCAACGTACGACGGCCAGACAATAAGATGAAACAAACTATTGATTGAAATACTTTACTATTGTTTACTGCTTGATATACTACTAGACCTCCAATTCATTCAGAACGCAGATGTTTAGAAATATACTCATGAAAAACATATTTATATTAGAAAGAGGGGGGTGTTTGCAAGAAAAAGGGACATTGCTTTTGGCCACTCTTAGGTGCGTTTTGAATTGTGCCCACAGTATGTTCACCAAAGCGTGCTTATGGTAAATAGAGTTTGAAAAATGTAACCTGGTAGATTAGAGACGAGGGAATAATAATCTATCATCGGTTTGCTAAAAAAAAACTAGGCCGTGATTTGTATCTCCCGATGTCGCCAGCCGTCCTTAAAAAGGCAATTAATCAGTGCAAATGCTCGCTCTTGTGGTCCGTGGCTAGAGTCGCGAGCGCTCACTCGCACGCTGATCCTTAACAGTCTCTCTCCTCGATCGGCCCACTCTACAGAAGCACTAGGGCTCTCGCCGAGCGATGCAAACTCAAATCCGCACGGGAAAACATGCGGCTAGGCTAGCGTTCGCTTGGGTGCCAAGCAAAGCAAAGCACGCCCCTAAAAAAAGCCCAAAGCGGCAGCAAATCTCGCATGGACGGTGCCATCGCGCGAAGCCGGAGACGTCGGCGGTCACAGACTCACAGCCTCACAGAGAGAGCCAAACCGGGGGCCGTGCCCACCGGGGCGCGGTACTGTGCGCGTATAGTCAGCTGGCATACCCCGTAATTTCCTGAAAAGATAATTGCTATTTTTCTTCAAAAGAGTTGTACCAAGTCTTGGGGTCAAATTACAGGTCGAACGTCCGATATTTTAGAACATATCGGATGTTTTTTGAAACAATTTTTTGGTTGTCGGAACATTTCTTATGCACGTGGGAACAAAATATTGATCGGTTGGAACATGATAGATACTACTATGTTGGAACATGTAAAATGAACTAATGGAAAAAGACGAGAAAATGTAGAAACATGTTAAGTGAAGAACTGATAGAACATGCCAAAAAAAACGGTGTAACATCATGTTCCATGGTGATTTAACCACCTCATACAACACAAGATGCTCCAACAAATAAAATTGGATGTCCCAACAAGAAAAATGGGATGTTCCATACATACCATATCATGTTCTAAAAAAAGAAACACCCAAAATGCTTCTTCTTCCTTTACCATCCCATGGAAGAAAGAGAGAGGGAGCAATCCGACGAAGGGGAGAGAAACCATTGGAGAGAGAAAACGGGAGGAGAAAGAGGCAGGGAGTCGAAGGGGAAGAGAGAGAGAGAGAGAAGTGGAGAAAGAAGAACGAAATTAGAGGGGAAGAGGGAGAGAGACCAAGAGAGAGAAACAAGAGGAGAGGGAGAGAGAACCAGGGAGGAAAATGAGGGAGTTGCTATGGAGGGGGAGAGAGAAACCAGGGGAGAGTAAAGAGCCAAATGGGAGAGAGAAACCGAAGGCGAGAGCCACATCATTTTCACGCGCGCGACCACGCGTGACACGGGCCATTTTTTTTATAGCGGTCGAGCTTCCGATTGTAAGTCTTTCCGCAAGCCCCTGGAATTTCAGTTTTTGATTGGAAACAGGTGAAAATCCTATTAAGGAACTTTTGAGGTTCAAAACCAAAGATTCACAATTGAATATATTTTTTAAAAATTTTAAAGTCAATCTTTAAAATGTAATGGTATAAAAATACCGAAAAATGAGATTGAATAGGGTGAAGGTTCAAATTCAAGATTTGGATGCTAGAATATAAATTTGAACTCATAAAAGGTTGAGTTCAGCTAGAAGGGGAGGGAGTTGACGGGAATCCCACTTTATTTTTTTTAAAAAAAAAGCACGGGTGACAACCACACAAAGAACTATTGGTCACCTTAGTATTTAACACCATGCCTAATGGTTCGAGGACGGTGGAAACAGATATAGGCCTTGTTTGTTTCGGATTAACGTAATGTTGCGTTGTGTAACTTGCGTTTCGTCATTCCGCGGTTACGCCACCGAGCCGCCGCTTCTTGGCGGTTCAAGCATAGCGTCGAGCCATGCATGGACGGTTCAAGCGCGCGTCTCCTCCTCCGCGGCTAGCTTTCTCTCTCTGTCGGCCAACGAAGCTCGTCCCTCTAATCCTGCTCTCCTGCTCGGCAACGACGATGTCGGTGCGGAGATGCCAGATCGAGCGTCGGCGACAGCGGCCGCCGTCGCGGACTTGCCGAGGGGTCCGTCGATTTGGAGGGCGGGAGGGGGAGGACTGCCACTGTAGCCCTCACGGGATGCCATGGCTTGGGGAAAATGGAATCGCCCGGCGGGTACAACAGTGCTACAGTGATCGGCTTTGCTAGGTTGCTGAACCGGACGCTAAGCGCTGCCAACCGTTCGCTCGCCACCGAAGTGGCGAGGCTCTTGATGAAATTGCCGAGCATAGCATAGCGTTACGTTAATCCGAAACAAACAAGGACATAAGCTAAAGGGATAAAAAAAATCAAATTCAGAAGAAGGTCAAGTGAGTTTAGGAGCAAAAATGTACTTTTGTTTAGAAGGCAACGATAGGGGCTCTTTAGCTAACATAACCGGACCATCTAATTAGCCCTATATAAAACAGGAATTCCTAGCAACGGGATCCCGTCCCGGACGAGATCCCTCCCCTAGCGACACGTGTCCGCTCGCTGTGCTCCCCTTCGCCCGCGCCCTGCTCCCCTTTGCCCCCGTGTGCGCTGTGCAGAGAAGGAGGAGGAGGCATACCTCGACGCCGTCGCCCTCGCCGTCGCCGCCGTCGAGCTCGCCGCCGCCGGGTTAGGGTTCAGTTAGAGAATATGTGGGGTTCCTCCGGTGTAGAGGAGGTTGGGGCGGCAGATCGGCGGTGGGTGGGGCTCGTCGGGGATGGCGGTGGAGGCGGTGGTGGTGCTGCCGAGCCGAGGAGGGAAAGCTACTGGGTTGGCGTCGGCGGGGACCACCCTCCTCCTCGGGTTAGGGTGGTGGACAGCAACATGGTGGCAGGAAGGGCGAGAGCGGCCGGCCGTGGAAGGCGTCGCGCGGCCAAGGGAAGGAGGCGAGGCGGCGGAGGAAGTGAGAAGAGGCGAGGCACGCCGGGCGAAGGAAGGAGGCGGCGGAGGCGAGGGGAGGGGGAGCTATCCCCGGGGCGGGTGGGACGGGATCCTGTCCCCCGGTCGCCCCCATATAAAAACAACAAATTTCCGGCTAATCCCGTGCGTTGGGCCCCTCGTCGCGTGGCTAAGCTCTAAAGAAGGCAAGGCCAGCCCAGGAACCGCCCGGACAGCCGGGAACCGGCCCGTTTCGAGCCCACGCACCCGTCCCCTCCGCTCGCTCGCCCGCTCGGCAGTCGGCACGGGAGGAAAAAGAGCCGACGCGAGGTCGGCCGGCGTGGCGAGCCAGGACGGCTGTCTCCTCCTCCATGAAGCAGCAGCATCAGCAGCAGCAGCAGAAGCAGCAGTTCGTCGCGCCCGTGGCTATCCCATCCATCCATCGGCGCCGCCGCCGCCGCCCCATGCTCTTTTGGCCGGGAACAAGCGACCGGAAGTCTCTGCCCGACCGCCCGATATGGCACGGCGCGGCGGAATCTTGCCGACGGCAGGCGCGTCCGCGCGCAAGCTCCAACTGGTGTGCCGTCATGGATCACCCCGGTGGCTGCCGTGACTCATATTCAGGTTGTCCGAGAACTGAATCCATCTGTCACGGTTCCAAACTTCAATATGTGTTACCTAGATTCGCGGCTTCGTTTGATTTAACCGAGTCAAAAGTTATAAGCTTTTTGTTTTTTTTGTAAAGACTAAAAATATTATTTTTTTTATTTTTTTAAAAAAACATAAACTTTCAAAAAAATTATAAAATATTATGCTAAACGGTCTATATAAAATAATAAACTTTGACAAACCAAACAAAACAAAATCAAACCACGAATCAAAATGTCATGAGAAGTGAGCATTGCTCAACTGGTTGTGTGCTAGGTGTGGGACACAACAGGTCGAGGGTTCAATCCCCCGCTTCTCATCAGAGGCGGGAAAAAAAGGGGGGGAAAAGGAGAGCACAAGGTGCGTGCGAAAGCAAAAGAAGCAAATGAGTGGTGCAGGAGCGCGCGTGAAAAGCTGAAAAAGTCGAGAGAAGCCGGAGCTGCACGCGGGCAGCAGAGGCAGTGGCCCTAGGTAGATGTAGCCAGTAGATGTGTTTAGAAATCTGTAAGCAGACATGGTTTCCGTTGTATCTCTATTGACGCAATGGAAAATGGGGGTTAATCCTCTTTTTTTAAAAAAAAAAAAATCAAAATGTCATTGTGTCAGGTGACGCTGACAGGCACAAAATTTCAGGGTGAGGGGTTGACTGAACTGCTATAGTTGCTGAATTAAACTCTAACCTTCGAGAATCAAGAGTGAAACTCTGAACTTCTATAATCGGGAATGGCTTAGAGAAAGATAACCAACTTTGTTGGACTTCGTTTTTTTAAAGCTATGGGGAATGACTTTGAAAAAATAGTTTGAGAAAGAACAATGTGTTTGGCTTTTCGAAACTGCTAATCTGGAATAAGCCATGAGTCATAATAGAGTATTACAGTACAGTGCTGAACACAACATTTAATTGCGTGGTGAAGATCCTTTTGTTAGCATAGTGATGAAGCTCTTTTAAATCAGTAACCACAAATGCTCATCATATATAATATGGAAATAAAATGGTACTTCAGAATTGAATGCCTTCTAATTTACAGTCTCAATCAGAGAAGAAGCATGGCATGAGCTGAGATATGGTTTGTCCCGAAAGTTTCTTATCGTGATCCAAATTACAGATGATTTACGTCAGAAACATAGGAATGCGTTACATCATAATCCACAACTTCACTTCTGACTATATCCCATAATAGTATATATCATAACACCGTGGACCCCAAGCTTGCCAAGACCTTTGGAACCTGTACGTGGAAATAGATATATTAGATTACCAGCACGACTGTAAAAGGAAGGATAATACATATTTTCTCCTGTTTCAAAGATTTTGGATTTCAGAACAAAGACAACACACCTGGCCTCACAACAAATATATTCACCCATCTTTACATTTCAAGGACAATATCTGCAAGGAGGGGAAAAAGAACATATGCTGAGTTAATTCAAATCAAGCAGTGGGGGAAAGAAATGTTTTATCCATAAAAACATCCCATTGCAATATCAAAGTATACAACTTACATTCTGAATCAGTTTTGTCCCATTTTGCACCATCATCGTCAAGATCGCGCAGTGCATCCTCGAGGCATTCGTTGATTTCTTTCTCATCTTGCTTCCAGTCAAGATGCCTCCTAGATACTAGCGATGAAGAATTTTGCGGGTGTATTTTCTTCTGCAGTATTGCCCTGAGCAGCTGTAACGAAATTATAACCACATATAAGTTGCTAGGACCGTTTGATGAACTACCAATATACATAAAGATATAAGGGTACCTTCTCCATCCTTGATTGAGGAAACGAGTTCCTTGGCTCTGGAACCACGGATGTAAAGCCACCTTTACACATGAATAATTTGAGAAGTGAAGCAACCGATCTCGGTTTAAGTGCACTTCCTTTTTTTCCTACTGAATCTTTTGCTTTACTTATGAGGATCTTCTTGTTAATCATCTGGTCCCTGCGCTTCACATTGTCGTTTTCATCGACATGTTTTTGTGAAGATACCTGGTCATCATCATCAGGTGATCCTTGAGCTTCAGCTTGATCATCGCTAGCTACTAAAATTTCAAATTCTTTCTGTATCTTGGCGACTTCCTCCTCCGTAAACTTGATGTCACCTTGCATGGACTGCACATCCTCGGAGGAATTTTGCACTTGTGCTACCTCTTCAATCTTATTTCCAAATGTCCCAATAGCAAGCAATGATTGGGGCCAGTCGCTGAACTCATCCTTACGACAATCCGACAAGTTAATGCCTGCACATTAGAACTAAATTAAGTTGCAAAATCTATAAACAAACATAAATGTATAGTCCTAAGTTCATATCAGCATAAATAGGATGGCTGGAGCATGGACCACACATTTTAAATCCTTAAACCCCTGTGATTCTCATTAGTCTATCACTGGTTAGAAATATGTTTACCCATGCTTACTCCACACCCTGCTGTTTCTGTTTGTTGCTAATCACTGCATCATATTGGGGTAAACCACGTATTCATTTTCAAACCATAGTGTGTGTAATCTTCAAATATCAACAATATACTAAGATCTGATTATTATTATTATAATAAAGCCATATGGTCAGGATTCTACTTGATCACATCATCACAAGAATTGGGCCTATAAATTAAGCATGCCATCTTCTCATAAAGAAACAAATGCGAGAGAATCGAAGTAGGCAGAAACAAAAATGCAGCAGCTTGCATTATTCAAGACTAAGGGCCATACTGTTTAGTTGGACGCAACGCTTTACAGGAGGACCATGAAATAGTCATGCTGAAGTATAACTTTACGCGCATAAGTCACATCACTTCAGGTAAAACACCCGATAGTGAACCTAACTAAACAAAAAAACGGTGTAAAGTACATGTAAGCAGAGAAAACCAAAGATAAAGCTCAGAAGGGAGAAGTCACAGAATGTCATTATACTAAAATCTGTTCTCCACAGATGACATTACCAAAACAAGTTGTTTCCTCGGCAGATCTAAAGATAAACGCAAAAATACCCAGAGTTACAGTTTTTGACAGATCTTGAACCATTAACACTGATACATAGCCAACAAGGAACACACTCCCATCGTGCGAAAAGAAATCTGAAATCGATTTTCGTGAAACATAAAAAAAAAACAACTCAAATGTCGCTCGTTTGAGAAGCAAATGGGTTACTATAAGCAAAATTAGCTGCATGATTTAACCTAACTGGCAACGCGAAACACAATAGCAAACGCTTCTGAAAATCACAGGAAATCTAAGGAAACGTAATTACGACCATTTCACCTCTAGAGCACACAATCCGATGAACAGTAACCACCTAATTTCTGGATAAATGCATAGCAAGAAAGTTTTCAGGTTCACTCACGATACGGCGCGGAAGAACTGCCAGGGAATCGGCTTGCTTCTTGCTTCCCACTGATCTTGTTCGCCACCCAGCTGAAAATCTGCAAGGAAGCAGGAAAAAAATCTCATGACATAATGAATCGAAAACATAGGTGAATCAACATCAGAAGGAGACATAGGTGAATCAACATCATCATAAATCAATCACCATCCAACCCTTCAAGGACATCTCTACCACAGTGCAATAAAAGATGATACTGGTGACTTGAGCCATTACCTTCATATCCTGTCCTGAAGAGTGAGCGATGGGAGTGACCGAATGAGCTGATTCAGGTGCTGTATCAGCAATGCAAGATCATAAAAGAGCAAAGATGGCGGGGGCCAGAGGGACCTAGCAAGAGAGGCTGGAGAATTGCAGTGCAGTGGTGGATTATTGGAGAGTGCTACCAGAGCAGTAGCAAGGCTTGGCTTTGGAGTGATCTTGAAGGAGCTCAAGTTCCGAGGCTTTGGAGCGTTCGGTGGAGCGTGGCTGTGGTGCGAGCTACTTCATCTGGCATGTCACTTCGCTACCTTCCCTTTTCGGAGGGAAATTATTAGGTGGCTCCAGACTGGGTTAAGCTCGACAGCTCGTGCCGGTGGATGGCAATATATAGGGCGCAGAGTGTAAAAGTACGAGTCTCTTATCTCTCTCCCATGAATTACTTTTACAGTTACCCTCCCCTGCACTCACGTTTGTGCTTCTTGTCTTTCCAGCGGAAAGCCGCCGAAGATTTTAATTTAATAAAATCGTGATTTTCGAGAGACGTTTCGAAGTGTATAAAAAATTATAAAAATTATTTTGAAAAAAAATTAAATTTTTTTAAAAATTTTTAAAAAAATGATTACAAAATAGAACGTCGTTTGATTCAATTTAACCCGAAAAGAACAACACCAAAGTCTAAAGGAAAACACTTTAGTCCGGACTCGTGTGGCCGGACCCACCATACATGTGTATGTAACGCATGCATGAATGCATGAGCCTCACAGCATGCAGTGCGCACACAGCGGGTGAGCACTTAGCATGCAGCGGGCGAGCACTTGAACAAGTCGGGCACTGTAGCATGCAGGGGTGGGGCCCACGGCCATTTTTATTCTTTCGACAACCATAATTTTTCACTGGATGTTCCAATCGACAAACCGTTTGCACCATCGTGTTCCTCGTATTTTTACGAACAAAACAAGATATATGTTGCCATATAATCTTTCAAACTTATCTGGTGAAACTTGGGGTTCGCCTACCGAAACTTGGGTTTTGCCTAGTAAAACTTGGGTTTCATACTCGTAAAACTTTGCCAAACTGTCAAGTTTCATCAGGTTTCATTCAAGTTTTTTCAAGTTTCACCAAGTTTCATTAGGTCAGTTCAAGTTTCATCAAGTTTCAACAGGTTTCACCCAAGTTTCATCAGGTTACATCGAAGTTTCATCCAAGTTCATCACGTTTCATCAGTGCACGGCCAAGTTTTATCAGCACATGACCAAATTTCGCTAGTATAGATGTAAGTTTACTAAGTACCTTTTCCTAGTTCACATAAAAAAATTGAAAAAGTGAAAAATTCAAAAATTCAAAAAGTATTTAAAATGGGTTGCTCTCAATTTTAGAAGAATTATAAAATTTATTTCATGTTTTTTGAACACTGTTTGAATTTTGCATAAAAATCAGAAGTTTATTCGGATTTTTAATCGCTCGATCGACTAGCTAGCTAGTCGCTGGCTCGCTGTGCACGTGGACGCAGGAGCGCGGGGTGACCGATCGATTGGCGCGGTAGCCGGCGATCCAACGCACGTACGCGCGGGCTGGGACGCGGGCGATGCGGGCGCACTCCGGGACGTCGGATGGGCGCCGTAATACCATCCAACGCGCGGCGTTGGTCCGGCGCGCCAGCGTCCGGACGGATGTCCGGACGTTGGCGCTCGCCAAGTCTAAAACTTCTAACCGAAAACTAGGTGCACGAAGTTGTACTACTATTTCAATTGGGATCAAAATAGAATGAAGAAGTTGGTTTAATGACGTACATTGCTTAGTCAACATAACAAACTCCATTGCACATCGAACCCATCAAAATTAAATTAAAATTTATACGATCTTTAAAATCCAATTTTTTATAGAACTAATACTCTTTAAAAATTCTATAGTTTGTAAATAAAATCTTAAAATATCATTAAAACTTTTGGAATATATATAAAATTATAAAAACTTAGAAAAACGTAAATATCATGAAAAACTTTAACAAAGAGAGAAAGAGCAATGGATGAGATTTGAGAATCTAGTTTTTAAGATTTTAGTATTTTTATAAATTTTATAAAAACTTTTAGTTGTTTGTAGGTTTTATAAGTTTATAAAAATTAAATTTCAAGTTTTACAAGTCGTAGGATTTTATAAGGTTTCTTTTATAACTTTTAATATTTTCTAAGTATTTCATGAAATTTTTAATTTTGATTTTAATGAACTTTAGGGGTTTTTTTGGAATTTTAGTATTTTTAGAGACTTTAAATTTTATTTTAGTTTTTGTGGATTTAGGATGACATGCGGTCATATATTATGCTGACTACACAAATCATGTCATCAAAACCGTTCTCTCCATACCACTCTGGACTTACTTGAAACTGTAATGCAACTTAATGTATCTAAATGTTTGGTTTTGAAAGTTTTGTATAACTGGAAATGCACGGCAACTTTTTTTTTTTGAGAGGATACAAAGAAAGCGCACACAACTTACTCTATAACTCATAACATCTAGACTAACACACACGCACAACTTTAAGAACCTACAATACAATTTACTCCTTTTATTTTAATTGCATCGGTTAGGATTTAAATTGATTTTTTTTCTTTCATACCATATTAAATTATATACACCAATAAATTTACTCAAAAGTTTATGTCAACGAAAAAGATGTGCAATTTAATTGAACTTCAACAGCCACAGTTAAATAATTTACGTACACCGTGTGCTTATTGAGATGGGTGGTTGTTGAGCGTCCCATTTATCCGAATTTGATCCAACTATCTCAGTGGTTGACCTTAGTGGTGATTCAATTGATGGATGATGTCACCTGGACTCGAATATAGATGTTCTCTTCTTCTTGTTTTTTAGTAAATCGTTCAGGCATCTAGCCGATTATTTTAGCAATAAAAAAGGAAAATTTTCATCGTGCCATTATAAAGTAGTCGATTCTTCAGTTGTGTCATTACAAAATGCATATTATTATACATGCCATTCTTTTTGCAACAATACTTCACCCATGCCATTCTCTATGATTTTTATGATTTTCCAACATATACAAGATACAAATACGATGAAAATACATAGATGACATGTGGGGCCCACATGTCATCCTCTACCCCCTTCTTCTTCCTACTCTACTTCTTCCCTCCCCTACCTTTCTCCCCCAACTCTGGTCTCCTTCCCTTCCCCTCGGAGGTGGCGGCGGTGGAGCACGCGGCGGCGGCGGCAGAGGATCTGCGCGGCGGCGGCAGAGGATATGTGCGGCGGCGGAGCTCGCACACAACGGCAGCCGCGGAGGAGCTTGCGGTGGCGACGGTAGAGGATCTAAGTGACGGCGGCAGAGGAGCTACGCGGCGACGGCTTCGCTGGCGAGCTGCTCCTCCAGAGGTGGGAAGAAGAAGAAGAAGGTGGGAGGTGGGAGGAAGAAGGTGGAGGAAGAAAAAAATGGGAGGATGACACTCGGGGGCCACACGTCATAAATGTATTTTGATCGTATTTTAGTTTTGTATACGTTGTAAATAATCTGAAAAACCTCAAAATGGTATTTGTGATAGATATTTGCAAAAATAATGGCATTTATAACAATATGCGTTTTGTAATGGTAGATCTGAAAAAAGAACTTTATAATGGCATGTATGAAAAAATCCTAAAAAAATTGTCCATGATACTCATCGTCAGGGGCAAGTGCAGCGTATATGAACCAAGCTCTCACTTGAAAAGGAACATAAAACAAACTAGAAGGCCTGGACAGCGTATATTATTGTAAGTATCGTTGTTAAAATTAGCAAGACAAGTAATAATAAAATAGGAAACCTAGGCATGTCGATTAGCCTTCGAACCTTGTTCGTGTGGTTGTTTCTCTAGGGTGCCAGTAGATGGAAAATGGGGGGCCTTCTCCATCTCTGGGTCATCTATAATAAAGGATTTATGTTTTTATTTCCGTTGCCTAGTAATTTTTTTTTTTTGAGCAAAGGGCTGGAGAGCTGCCATCTATTGATCAAAAGAGAAGAGGTTTACAGAGTTGGGGGTTTTAAAGTCCTCCCCCCAGAGGACATACAAAGAATTAAGAGATTACAAAATGCGCTCTTGCGGTTGCCCACAGCCGCAGGTCATCTAGAAGTTATCGAAAGACAACGTCCGGTGGTCGTTCGGACGAGCGAAAAACACGGTTATTCCGCTCGAGCCAGAGATGCCAAATGGTGCCGATGGCAATGAAGAGGGTCGCTTTTGGGTTGGCATCCTAGGCGACATCAATTTCCCACCAAAGAGGGAGGTCGGATTTCCATTGCCAGTGTGACGGGTCCAGCGAGGAAAGTCGAAGCGAACCGGCAAGGCGAGTCCAGATGAAGGAGCTGAAGCTGCATTCTAGGAAGAGGTGCTCTGGAGTTTCTAGGTTCCTCAGGCAAAGGGGGCAGAAGTAAGCGTTGGGCAGTTGCCTTCGTAATAGTGCATCGGCTGTCCATATCCTCCTGGCAAGAAGCAACCAGACAAAGAACTTGCATTTGGATGGGGCCCATATCCGCCGCACCTGTCTTTGCTGGGGGCTCACGACGGCCAATGAACTGCATGTTGTAGGCAGTTTTCACGGAGAAGCACCCGTCTGTGGAGAAACGCCATGTGATCAGGTCATCTTCGAGTGGCGTCAACGACACCTGAGCGAGGCGGAGGAGAAGTTGGACAAGTTCAGTCACGAGGGAGGGATCCATATTGGACCTTAGGTCGATTAGCCAGCTGTTGTTCTCAAGCGCCTCCATGACGCTTCGCCCTTTTCTGGTGGAAGCCAGGAAGAGCCGCGGCGCTAGTTCCTTTAGCGACGAGCCAGCAAGCCAACTGTCCTCCCAGAAGGATAGTAAGGACCCATTCCGAAGCGTAACTGAGCATCCGGCATGAAGGAGAGCTGCATCAGCCTCTGTGGGAGGGTCTAGTGCGCCCACCCAAGGTCTAGAGAGCGACGTCTTGTTGAGCCACAGCCAGCGCAGCCGAAGGGCTCGACCGAAGCGGGATAAGTCCAAAACCCCAAGGCCCCCGAACTTGGTAGGTGAGCAGACCAAAACCCAGTTGACCCTGGGTGGAGCCCCTAGGATAGCAGATCCGCTCCAAAGCCATGCTTTCCTTATTTGGTCAATTTTCTTAATGACCGAGGTTGGGGGGGTGATGACGAAGAGAACATAGGTCGGCAGGGCCGAGAGAACCGCTTTGAGCAGGGTAAGCCTCCTCCTTTAGACATGAGGCGACCCTCCAACTCCGCCACCGATTTCGATTTTGTCGATGAGGGGCTGAAAGTGAACGTGCCGTAGTCTTCTGATGGAAAGTGGGATGCCCAAATATTTAATGGGGAAGGACGCCCTTTCGGCTAGGAAGTCATGCAGGATGGTGTCGAGGTCCAGACTGTTGCATCTGATGGGGACAACCTGGGACTTTGAAAAGTTTGTTCGAAGGCAGGAGATGTTGCTGAACGCCTGAAGGATGCACGCCAAGGTGGAGACATCAGTCTGGGTTGGCTTTAAAAAGATGGCGGCATCGTCAGCAAATAGTGAGACTCGACAGTTGTCTTAGAGGCCACGGATTGGCGAGAGGGCACCTTCGTCGATGGCCCATTGGAGAAGGGCCACCAACGGTTCAATGGCGAGGTCGAAGAGGAGGGGGGAGAGCGAGTCTCCTTGTCGCAGGCCTTTGGTATGGTGGATGATATCAGTGGGACACCCATTGAGGAGGACCCTTGAGGAAGTGGATGCGAGGGTCAGTGAAATCCAGTCTCGCCAATGGGGGCCAAAACCGCGCGCACGAAGATTGTCGAGGAGGTAGGCCCAGGAGACCGAGTGAAAGGCTTTTTCGAGGTCCAGTTTGAGGAATAGGGCTGGCGTGCCGGAGCGGTGAAGATTTTTGGCGCAACCCTGGACCAATAGAAAGTTATCTTGTATGTGTCGTTTTTTTATGAACGCGCTTTGGCAGGGTGAGATGAGCCCATCCATGAAGGGGGCCAGCCTCGAAGAAAGGATTTTGGTAAAGAGCTTCCCTAAACTATGGATAAGACTGATGGGGCGGTAGTCTGAGGGACGCGCTGGGCCGTCTTTCTTCGATAGAAGAATGATGTGGGCGCAGTTTAGGGATTGGAAGCTGGGAGCATCAAGACCAAAGAGGCATTGCAGCGCTGCAAGCAGGTCGAAGGATATGTGGTCCCAGCAAGTCTTATAGAATTCCCATGTGAAGCCATCCAGGCCGGGGGCTTTCTCATTCGGAAGAGAAAAAATCACCTGCTTGAGCTCGTCGAGCGAGAGGGGATCCTCAAGAGAGGAGAGATCCAAAGTAGGCAGGCCCAGGAAGTTCCAGTTGAGGGATCTGCTCATTGAAACCAAATTTTGGGTTGCGTCTTCCCTGAAAATGGAGTTGAAGTGAGAATGCAGGACGTTGGCCTTGTCTGCGAATTCAGTGTGAGTTCGTGAGGGGCTTTGCAACGAGTGAATGTGATTCTTCCGGCGCCGGCTGTTTGCCCTGAGGTGGAAGTAACGCGTGTTGGCGTCTCCCAGCTTGAGCCAACAGAGACGGGATCGCTGCTTCCACATTATTTTGTCAATGACACTCAGCCCAAGGATATGATTCTTTAGCGAGCGGCGCATGTTAAGCTCACCTTGAGATAACGACCGAGATTCCATGGCCACGTCAAAAAGACGGATAACCTCAGAGGCAACCGCCAGCTGAAGCCTGGTGTTTCCGATGTGTGTATGGCTCTAGGTGCGCAGGGCGGAGGCCGTGCGAGAGAGCTTCAGCTTGAAACGAAGGAGGGGGTGGGTGGGCATGTTGTTGTTTTCTCCCCAGGCTTGCTGAACAACCTCCGAGAAGCCTGGCATCTTTGTCCAGAAGGATTCGAATCGAAAGCGTCTAGGTGGGCGAGGCATTCACTCGGCGGTAAGTAGGAGGGGGCAGTGGTCTGAGGCAGTGGATGAGAGCGGTAGTAGTGAGCATGACGGGAAGATCATTTCCCAATCGGGGTTGCAGAATGCTCTGTCAAGTCTCACGAGGGTTGGCCGGGACTGCTCGTTACTCCAGGTGAAACGACATCCGGAGAGGTGGATCTCTTTTAGGTTGGAGTTGTCGAGGGTTTGCCTGAAACGAGTCATAAGTCGACGGTTGAGGTTTAGATTATTCTTGTCATTTGCTTTGTAGATCATATTGAAGTCGCCGAGGATTAGCCATAGGGAAGCAAAGAAGTTGCCGATGGTTTCAACTTCCTGAAGAAAAGCTTCCTTCTCAGAGGCATTCGTCGGGCCGTAAACAGTGGTTATGACCCAGCTTGATTGGCCATCCAAGTGGGTTACCTTCGCGGAAACGGAGTGTTGTAGGATGAGTTGGTCGGAGAGTTGGAGAAGGGAGTCGTCCCAGAATAGGAGGATCCCACCCCTGGAGCCCATAGAAGGGAGTTGCAGGCAGCCCCTCAGCCTATAACCGCATATCTCCATTAGGGTCTGATGGCAGGGGTTGGAGAGTTTGGATTCTTGGATCACTAGGATGGAGGGAGAATGGTCTCGAACTAGCGCGGCCACGACGTCCCGCTTTGCAGTGGAGTTGAGTCAGCGAGCGTTCCAGTTGAGGATCTTCATTGGGCGGAACGGAGACGAGCACTGGAATGAGTTACCCAAGCCGGGTTGTCGAAAACGCCTAGGTGGAGCCAGGGTGCACCGTGCGCAGGCGGTTCCACTGGACAGGTAGACCGAAACCCACGCAGGGGAGGACTAACCTGGGACGCACCGCACGCAGACTGTTCAAGCAAGAGAGAAAAGGTAAATGCCACACGCAGGAGGCCAAGGGGGCACAAGACCGACCTACCACTCGCAGGTGGATGAAACAGTAGAACTACGGCCACACGCAGGTGGTAGGGATGATACAAGCCCACAAGTGGGTGGAAAAAACCGAAGGGTGTACTAATCATCGCGACGAGTAGACACTAGAGTGCGGGGGTTAGGGGGGCGAGGCTAAGAGGTAGCCACGCACTCCTCACCCGCATCCGGACCGACGACGGAAAGGTCCAGTGCAGGGCGGGCAAGTCTGCAAACATCAGCCACTGTGGCGAGTGTGTTGTCATCAAGCAGGCCGGTGGCGAACAGGGACTGCAGCTGAGCAGCGAGGTCTTCCATGGACGAGGAGTGAGGGATGCCCAATTTACGGACAAGGAGGCCCTGCGCCCTTCGAATGGCTGGGACAGAGGAGGAGCCACCACCAGCAAATGACGGCCTCTCAGAAGCCAATCTGGAGCTGCGGCGAACAGGGGTGGTACGTTTAGGGCGTGAGCGTCTAAGTGGAGGTGAGGGGATCAATGGGGCGGGGGTAACCACAATGGCCCTAGAGAGGAGAGACTAAGCTGGGGTGAGCGGTGCCAACTCAGCCTCTAGGGACATAGGGTCAAACCGGATCGCCTCAGGGGAAGCAAAGTAGAGTGTGTCAAGGCAGAGTGGGTCCAACATGCCAACAACAGTGCAAGGCCCCAAGGAGATGGGCGAGGTGCTCTTGTGGGCCGAAACAGCGGCGCGGGCAGAGGCAAGGCCTTGGACGGGCCTTGGCGCGGCGAGGCTTCCGGGCTGCGGCATTAATCGGCACAAAGGTTCACATGCAGGAAGCTGAAGGGCAGGCGAGGTTGAATCGCACCCCCGGTAGGCGACTGGCCGCACAAGGGAGTTCGACAGTTGGATAGGGTCCACTGTCTTGGTGAGTGAGGCCACATTGGTGGTCAGCGCTGCCACGTTTGCAGCGACAACATCCCCCTCTAGCGTGGCCACGGCACAGACGGCGCCGAGAGGGGCGAGCCGACAAGGATCGCCTCGCCGGAGTGGGCGATGTTGGAATCGCCACCGGAGAATGCGGTGCCGCTAGGTTGGGAGAAGGCGGAGGAACCACGGTTTTCGCTGTTAGCGGTTTGGGAGGGACGCGCAACAGGTGTGCCGGCTGCGGAGCCTGCGACAACGTTGGAGACGAAGCGACAACGGGATGAGCGCGTGCGGGATCGCGAACGCGACGTGCCCCGACGTGCAGGGGTGCTTGAGCTCGACGGCGAGCGATGAGAAGCACGCAGACGCGCACGGGAGTGGCGCGGCAAGGCTTGGCGACGACGGCGGGACGGAGAGCGAGTGGGCTCCCGACCTAGCTGGCTAGCTCTTGGTGCAAAAGAGTATGCCCGTTAGCGATGCTAATTAATCTAGGGATGAGCCTTGCATCATTTTAGGACTCTGACAATATAAGATCTATATATATGTACTAATTCTACTCAGATTAACATCTTACCTATATAATTCTCTGATAGAGAATGGATAACTCTTGCACCACTTAAATTGTAATTTAAGGAATTATGACAATCCTTGGAAAATGAATTTCCCTAACCTAGCTTTAATTAGATGATTATAATTTATAAAAATATTTCAATATAAATTAGCGGGCGAATATCGTTGTATTTAAGGAACCATGCATATTGCTGTTGATGTCCAAAACGATGACTTTTCGTGAATAGTTAACAACAAATGTTAGCAAGAAAACGCCGGCCATATTTTGTTGAGCGATTTGCATTCATCTTATCATAAAATTTTGCGAGAATTACATGGTAGTTAAAAAAATGTCAGTAACATTTTTTTTACACCGTATACAATTTATACCTTTATAATGACATATATATATAATTAAACCTACTTTATTCGGCTATACATGGCTGAACGGACAAGCCGAAGCATCGAGCCTTCTAGTACTATACTATATTTAGAAGCCGTAGGTGGACTTAGCCGGAGCTCGCGCCGAGATCTGAATGCTTTCGAAATAAACTCCAGAACCCTAATTAAAATTTTTGCCCCCCCAAAAAATTACTAAACCAAGTTATGAAACCCAGAGCGGCGTAGCCGGTGTGAGATCCGCCCGGCGCGCGCGATGCAGGGGCAAGTTGGGGGGGCGGGGCGCCACCGATCGAGACCCCAGGTGTCACGACCGCGCCGCGACGGATCCCATCGCGCCTGGTCGGGCCCCGACGCGTGTGTACTCTTCAAATCGTGTGCTGTTTAATTTCCTTAAACCCGGCATTAAGTAGGGTAGAAGCGCCACGAGGGCTCTAACCACGATGCTAATCACGCTTCGCGGCCCTAATCAGTAATCACAAGCAAGCTCACAGCACCACTAGCTAGCTAGCTAGCTGCCCCAGAGGGATATCGATGATCGATCGGTAGATGAATATTTTTCCGACGGTTCGGTCACTCAGACGTGTGCAGTCGGATACATCTTCCAGCAGTCAGAGTTTTAATAATGTAAATTAGATTTTAAGGGCACCCAGTTGATTATGAGATTTTGGACGATTCGCTAACCAAAGTGTGATGCCATAAAAGAATCATGCTCTTGGGCTTCTCTTTTCTTGTTCTAAACTCTCCATCGGTAGACAACGCCAAAAGGAGTAGACACATGTATAAAAAACCCCAAGAGACATAAGGATCACAACATTTAAAAATAAATACAACAAAGGGTGCTACAAAACATAAAGTATGAGGTCATTTGTTATTGCTCACTACAAGCAGAACAAAATGGAGAAAGGAAATTAAATTAAGGGAGTAAAACAAAAAAAAAATGTAATATGAAGCCATCAAACATCAACACCGTAGGTTTTTTAGTAGTATAGCAGAGAAGTGACATGATTAATTTCGTGCAAAATCATTCAAAACCCGTTTATTCATAGTGAAATAGGTGTAGCCAATTACTATGATTTTTTTGACTATTTCCTATTCTCTGCCAATTAATTGTCGCCAACCTTAATCTTAGTATAATAACAATGGGCTTGCTTGGTTGCCTCGCTCCAGGCAGACGCTATGTGCTTGGATGTCCACAAACTTGTCAGAGCGAGGCTTGGCGCATGCAAAAGGAAATGTTGTTGCTCAGCTAGCTCCTTGAAAACACTATTTTAGAGCATCTCTAAGAGAGCTCCTAAATAAACCCCTTAGCTATTTTTTAAGAATTTTGGTTAAAAAACACACTCTAGGAGATCCCCTATTTCTCTCCTAAATTCTCTCTCCTCCCCCTAAACCACCTCCTCACCCCTATTCCTAGGGACTCCTCATCCAACCCCTATCACACACGATCTCTCCCCAACCGCCCATCCTTGTTCATTCGTTTTTCTTTACCGTATCCAAAAAAACATAATTGGATGATTTGCTTGTTGTATATGATGTATGCTTCAACGAAAATTTCCAACCGCAAAAAATAGGGTGTAGTGTTTAAGTAGTCTATTAGAATAAATCTGTTAATGAGGGCTCCTCAATCTAATGGGGCTCCCTATTTTTTTCGTAATAGGAAGTATGTTTTAGGGGGTCTTCTAGAGATGCTCTTAGCTCTCTCTAAATATTGGAGGGATGAGTGGGAAGGAGGCACGATGTCAGCACTAGGAGCTTCAACGCCCACATGCGCGAGCTAAAATACTTGGGAAGGCCGAATCTTATGCACACAAGGAGTGGTCATGTCGCCTGCGGAAGCTACCTGTGCAACCAAACACGTGTTATAGATTGAGGAAGGTGATATATGGAATTTACCTTAAGAAATAAGGAAGATGCATTTATGTGGGTGCCTTTTCTGGTCTATGAACCAGCATAACATGGTTCCAAAGAAGCATTCTTGGCTAAGCCAGGCAATGACGGTGGAAAAGTGACTCACCTTACTTAATAGGTGGAGACCTTAATAGTATGAGATCAGTTGATAAGAATAAGGAAACCTTTGACAATAGATGGACAGTTTTATTAAATGCAGTCATTGATAGACTCAATTTGAGAGAAATAGAGCTATCTGGGAGAAAATATGTTTGGTATTACATTTTTAAAACAACCAATCTTTGAGAAGTTGGATAGAGTTCTTATGAGTACGAGCAGATATAACCTTTGGTTACTATTAGGGCTCGTGAGAGAATTATGTAAGATCATATGCCTTTGCTTCTAAAATCTAAGGAGTTGTTTTATCTTGCTCATCGGCCTATGTTCAAATTTGAATTAGGGTGGTTACTTCGAGATAATTTTTTTGATATGGTCTCTATCATATGGCAAGCTGAGAAAAGGGGTAAAAATTCCGTTTAAAAATGACAAAGCAAAATGAGGGCTATCAGAAAACACTTGTGTGATTGGGCTAAGAATATTAGTGGGTGTGCAAATAAAGAAAAACAAAGCTTATGTGCCCAAATAGATTATATGGACAAGAAAGCTAAAACTTCTTATTTATATGAGCATGTACGTGCTTAATTTGAAAAGATCTCTTGTAGATAGACTAGTACTATTGTTGAGAGAAATGAGTGGTATCAATGTGCTAAAATAAAGCATTTGACAGAAGGGGACAATAACACAAAGTATTTTCATCCGGTGGCCAATGATTTGGCAGGCAGCTTATTGGAATAGCTGTAGTTAAACAATGCCCCTCGAAATCGAATGGAAGTTTTTTTTTTCCACATATGGCTCAAGAAAATAATTAGAATTTCTAGCTATAAAATATACAATACAAGTAGATAGAAATTTGAATATAACTTGCATTAAATTCCTTGCAGATTTTTTTTTATTTGTGCTCATGAGTCAAGTTGGCTAATTTTGATTGACATACTTAAAAGAAAAAATCTTAAATTTTTTTTGAGTCGTCTCTTAACTCTTTTTCTTGTCTCATCTCGAACGAATTGAATTTAATTCTTTATTCTAATCCAATTCAATTTTTTTAAAAATTTAATTGATGTGGCGGTTAAACATCGTGTTTACTTATCCTAAGGTTCTTTATCTTTGATATGTGAAATCCTTGGGAGATAAATATGGAAAATAATGCATAGTTGGGGGTCCTAGACTAGGATATTATATTAAAGCCATTACAAAAGTTTATCCAGTCCATCACAGGATAATCTTTTTTGCCATATATTTTAAAGTTACTATTCCATAAGTGAGCAACGCTAGAAAATGATATTCTTACAAAACATTTTTCTAGCTTGAAGTGCAAGAGACAATTTTTCAAGGATTAATTCATTTTTTACCATCGAAAGATTATAGGTTTTAAAATATGCCATCCTGCCCATTTTCATAGGCACATGGGTCCCACATGTCAATGTTCTTAAATGGAGCATAACAAGACACCAGGTCCTAATGAATTTCCTACCGAGTTCTATCAGGTTTTTTAGGAGGTCGCTAAAGTAGACATTATGGCATTGGTTGTCATTTTATGAGTATACCCTCCCTACATAGAGACTTAATTATGGTTTGATTACTCTATTTCTGAAAGTGCTAGAAACTAGGAGTATAGGCCAATTAGTTTGCTTAATTTTAGTTATAAGTTTTTCACAAAAATGGCCACTAATACCATTAAACTTGTGGCTGACAAGGTTATTAGACTGATTCAGTCAACATTTTCTATTGGACCAGAATATTAAGGAAGTTGTGTCAATTCTTCATATAACAATCCTTGAAATGCATAATAAAAAATTGAATGGTATCATTTTGAAGTTGGATTTCCAAAAAACTCACAACATGGTTAAATGGCCATTTCTGCTTCAAAGTTTTTTTTAAAAGTTTCTCCTCTGGTATACTTAGGTTGAGAAATTCATATTTAGTGTAAGTGTAGCGGTTGAAGTCAATAATAACATATATTGGTCCTTACTTTCACACGTGAAAAGGATTGGGTTTTTTTTTAAAAAAATTTGGTGGCAGACAAGTGCGGATGATACTAATCTCTTTCTCAATCATGATCTTGAGCAGGGGTGGATCCAAAAAAACAAGTCATTGGGGTCATTCTAACCTTAAATCATTAGTTTTTAACTTTAAACTATAGGTTTATACATATACATACTAATTAATAAGCTAGTAATAAACAATAAAGGATTGCCCAAAAGGGAACGGTGTCACATGACACCAGCCCTAACACTGTAGATCCGCCCCTAATCTTGAGAATACAATTAATTTAAAATTGTTGCTTTGTATATTTTAGAATAATCAGTTTGTGTTTTGGCATTGTGTATATATGTTGATATGAACTACTTATATGTATTGATGGTATATGTGCTAGACTCAAAGGCCGAAACTATTTCATTATTAAAAAAAGGAATAAGTCCATTTTACATACCTAAACTATTGACGAAATCCACTTAACCCCCTAAGCTATAAAATGGTCTATTTCACATGCCTCAACTATGTAAACCGAAGCGAACATCAACATATGGTGGTTTTAAATGTGTTTTTGCCATTTATAATTTGAATAACTCCATTGTACACTGCTGAAAAAAAAAATATAAACAACGATAAAAAGGATACCACAATTCGATCCACTTCTGAATTAAGTTTTAAAAATATGAATGAAACTTAAAATTGTAAAAGAATATTAAAATTATTTTATTGAAAAATATTTATTTGTTTATGATTCTATTTGATGGTTAGGAGGTTCATTGGACTTATTTTAAATTTTATTAATAATTTGAGTTTGTAAAATGATTTTATTTAAATTAGAAAAAACAAAACCAACTTTAAAATCACCATATAATGATATTAATTTGTTCTGATTTTGATAGTTGAGATATGTAAAATGTATCATTTTATAGTTTAGAGGATTAAATGAATTTGGTTGATAGTTAACGTATGTAAAATGGACTTTTTTAAAAGAAATATATACGGGCTGTAGGCAATAGGCACAGGCGAGGATGCAGGGCAACAGACTGAGGCGATGCAAGGCGAGTAAACACGCCGCCCTCCGGGATACCACAACCTCGGCCATGCTCTAGCGAGCCTCGCTGGCTCGTCCAGCGACCAACACGCGGATCGAGTGTAATCTGAAGATTGAGCTCTCCCGTTACAGGGTGCAGTAGCTAGTCGCATTCATCTACTGCACATACTACAACACACCTTTGAAGATTCTCCTCCAGATCTCGAGCATTCCGGCGACTCGTAGGGCCAGCCAGGAGCAGCTAGCTTGCGAAAGCAAAACCGGCGACGCCGCAGCAGCAGACCGGACGGCGACATCTTTTCGGCCGCGCGGCCGGGCCGGCGTCCTGGCATATCGCCGGCGTGCTCACGCGTCCAACTGGTCCCCCTTGCTCGCCCTAATCTTTCGCTTGACAGTGCTCGATTGCTCATGATCCTGATCTTCTCTTGTTCATCCGTGGACAACGGCTTGCGTGCGCGCGAGATCCTGACGAACAGCTCGTCGAAAGCTTCTCATGGACAGCACCTGATCGAGCATCCCCGGTGGGCGTGCGACGCATGCGGCCCGCCTGCAAAACGCTAACATCTCAAGTTCGGATTCTGCATTCACGCGTCCAATCCTGCATGCTAGCTCACTTGTCACCGCTGCGAGGAGGATCAGGTCCAGTGATCTGTCGCGGGAAGAAGCTTGTCGATGCAGGAAAACTACCCGCGGTGATGGGTATATACGCTAGTGTCCAGTCAGCTGCAGACAAGAGGATTCCGGATAGAGCAGTTGGGAGGTTGCGAAAGATCAGAGCCTGCGCTGTTTGCCGCGCCACGTACGGGGAGAGCTGGAGAGACCTCGGAGCCTCAGGGTTATCTAGGATCATCGCCACACTGTGGCGTGAGTGATCGCAATGGCATCGACACACTTCGGCCATTTTCAACCTAAAAAAATAACTTCTCCAGTCTACTGGTTAGATCAGCTCCCCTTTTATGATATTTTCAACAAAAAAAACTTTTCTTAAATTTTCATCGTAAGCAATAGAGTTCTTTTTCTTTCTCCTCTGCATCTCCTTCCAAGCTTGCCACCACCGTGGTGCTTGCCGGTAGTAGACCTGATCATGCCCCGAGCCGATCCAGGTTTCGGGCCGGGCTTGAAAAATTCCCATGGGACTGAGCTCGAGCCCGGTCTGGCCCAGTGCATTGGGCCTTGGATTTGGGCCCGAACCCAGCCTAAAGCCTGAAAGCCCAGCCCGATCACATACTGGCGTGCATTTTTGGGCTCGGTGGCCTAGCCAATGGCCGGACTTCAAATCGAGTCGAGCGGCACGTGCACCGGTCGGCCCAGGCTGGGTCGAGCTTTTTCAGGCCAGGTCAGGTCGGGCTCACCGTGTCGGGTTGCCCATGAACAGGTCTAGCCGCTGGTGACTATCTCTCCGGCCATTCGGACAAATATTCATCACGACGTCCGCGAAAGAGCCCTAGAAATTAGACTTTTATAACACGTTTTTACACTACAAATTTTAAAGTTTTTTTTACAACATCAGTTTGATTAGTGATTTGGACACTAGGGAGAAATGAAATCTCTTCACGGCCTAAATCGTCGAGAGAGGCCTGGAAATCGTCGAGAGACGGTTGTTGTGACAGTCGGGTCAAGAGAAATGACCTTTCTCGACAACCAGGTCATCGAGGCAACCTCTCTCAACAACATTCCAGCAGCGGTCAACAAAAAAAAGATGCCAGCGTTTGGCCAGATGACGGCTCTCTCTCCATAGCCACTTGATTGGTCGTCGAGAGAGAATTTAATTCAGTTAGCCTACAAACTGAATCCCACGTCCCTGCCGTTAGGGTCTCTTTCGACGGTCTTGTCTTGGCAATCGAGAAATAGTATGGGGTGCCAGCTCCCTGATGCGGCCATGCAGGTGGGCCCATGGCTTCCTCTCTCTCGACGGCCAGGACAAGACAGCCAAGAGTGACCCTGGGTTGCCGGCTCCCCAATGCGGCCTTCCATGTGGACCCGGTTATGTCTCTCTTGACGACCCCACCATTGGTTGTCGAGAATAGCAACATTTCAGCAAAAAAAAAGAGCTTAAGTAACAGCAAAAAAAACTCCTACAAACCCCAAATTTTCCACATAAATACCACGTTTGTCAACAATTAAGCATAATACAACAATTATATGATACCAAGCACATATATAAACATCACATTCATGATCACACACATACATGTATCAAGTTCATAAGTAGAAGTCACCACAAGCACAATTACATATCCAAGGTCGATCCACGTTAACACACAAAGTCGTACTTTAACGACGGTAAGCACAAAAGAAGTAGGTTTGTCACCTCGCTTGTGACTAAGGAAAGCTTGGTGGGGTGCCATCGAACCACTACATGACTAACTCCACGGCCTAGCTCGCAGAGGTGTCCTCACCCTACTGCTCGTCGTCCCTTTGATCTGAAGCTGGAGCTTGAGACATTGAACTAGAACCCTGCGAGACATCATAATTTGACAACATTTCTTAAAAAACTTGATATAGATGACATATGATGGGTAGAAGACACATACGTCTTCAGGGCTGGCGCCCTAGGGGCGTACGACCTCGTAGGTGGGGACGAAGTTTGGATGGCCCCATAGGCGTTTGGTGGGGCTGTCTGCCCTTGTAGAAGGGTCCCACATCATGGTAGTCCGCATATACGCTCAGACCTCCCTCGTAGGTGCTAGAACCGCCCGCCCGACTGCTCGAACTGGCCTGCACATTTATCGGTTTTTTTGTTAGCGGACATATATGTAAAGACTGAGAAGTGGTTTTGCAAACATGTTACCCCAGCGAGTCGAGCAAGCTGCTCCAAGGCGGCAATTCTCGCCATCTTGTCTTCTTGGTCTTTTCTTCATTACTCTTCTTGGTCTCCAGCATTGCCTACACCATCTCCTCGTGGTGCTTTCTCTCCTGCTCCCTCTCCATCTAGATTCGAACCTTGAACTAGCGGGCGCTTTCTATAGCGCTCTATCTAGCCCTCACCTCAGGCATGTAATCCGCAGAGCTACAATATTATTATCCAATCAGCATCGATATTAGTATATTATATTGCATCAAAAGGTGTTAGAAATGGAAAGAGTTGTCACCAGAAAGACTTGAAACCCATCGCTAGTCGCCGTGTACATTTCCCCTTATGTGCTTGTGGATCACCGGAGGATTGATCCGCCTCTTCTGGGTTCCTTTTTGTCCCATGATCCGCTTTGTAAGAATCACAGTTTCAGTAGTCCTGCATGTATCCATTCTAAGTGTGCATTATATATGAAAGGTGGTTAATACACTTGTGTTGAATGTTGTAGACGACACTTATCACATGAGTGTCTCGAGTGTAGCTCTAGGCTGGGTCTTTTCTAGATCCATTATGGACATGTTGCTGCATAGGTTGTAAGAAAATTAGTACTCCAATGTTAAGGTAATATCTTTAGAATCAAAAGCGGTTTATATATAGCCGTCCCCATCAA
The DNA here is from genome assembly GCA_036346415.1 of Raddia guianensis. NCBI lineage: Eukaryota > Viridiplantae > Streptophyta > Magnoliopsida > Poales > Poaceae > Raddia > Raddia guianensis. Next base: position 30,978,354 of record CM070542.1, on the reverse strand, counting down.
TCTCAATTGCCTTGCGGCCAGCTACAAATGTCGGCATGACAGGAACCATGTTTGGGCCTGCCATTGAGGCGACTCGGACAATATATTTTGGGTAGCACCCCCATGGCTTCCTTGGTAAGGAAAATAGGGAGGTGACCTAGAGAAGGATCCTAACCTAGGAGAGCATGGAGAAAACCACGAGCTGCTACCATGGAGTGTGGTTGTGTGTATTATTGAGGTGAATCATCGGGAAAGAGTCCCCTATGCAAGGCCCTTTGGGCTGCTTATATAGAGGGGCAAGACTGAGGTTATCCTTTCCATTTTGCCCCTGAACCCTAGCCCTGGTAAATTTGTTTTAAATAGTAGGTTACAATCTTGTGTTTAAAAAGTACGACCCTTAGTGATACTATGGGACGAGGCACCTCCTAGCCCCCGCAGCCCCGCTACAATAGAACTCCCTTGTTTGCTCTCCCTGTCTCATTGAAAGGTCTCGAGGGGTGAGCAAACACACTAGTGGGGTGCCTCGGTCCTTTGGGGAGCTAAGGGGTTGCATGGCGATGTCCTTCGTCCTTAATAGATCATTATGTATGTTACCAACATATTGCAATGTCACCAAAACCAACTCAATAAGATCGTGATTCAACCCTAACTCTATTTGCAGGCCGGACTGTTCAATGTTTTTCATCGGATACTTTAGTAACCAACGGACTATACGATGTTTGAGACCGGGCTATCCGAGGTCAGAAGCTTTCGCGTAATTTTAGGTTGAGAATTTGTAAAGCCTATTCATCCCTATAAGCGACATCTCGATACTTTAATAGCAAAACTAATTTTAACTTAATGCATTCGTAAGAAATTTAATGTTTATGATCCCACATCATCAAATAAACATTGTTAACATAACATTGTTTTATTTTTAATTATTTTCTCAAATATCTTTCTATTATTAATTACATTGAAACAAATATACTAATTTGTGCATTAGTTCGGAAGATGCAAAAGTAAGGTTACATATATTATTAGCAAGATTCTCATTTATACAACCCACACATGTATTGTATATTTTTTTTGAATAGTTTTAAAGCTTTTAAAACTATTTTACAAAAGAGTACTAAACAAACCTTACATAGCATACAACTCATACATATTTCATAATAAATAACAAAAACCAATTTTTAAAACAAATTATTTAACACCCAAATTAATTGTGTATTTTTATTTTTTTTTTCAGAAAGTGCCATGTATTAATTTGCTATATTAAAAATTGTTCAAGAAAAGTTGTTTATTTCGCATGGAGCTGTTGCAAGTTTGCCAACATATATAGAGAGGTGCGGCCAATGGGCTGCAAAGATTACTCTTGACCGTATAACATTTGGCCGTTGAGAGTACCTAACAACATTGCTTTTCAGACTTGCAGGGAGGGAAGTGTGTATGAGTCTCGACGACTATCTTTTAAACCGTTGAGAGAGGTGTTACTCTCGACGATTACTTTTTAACCGTTGAGAGTATGTTAGTCACTCGATAGACTTCTGGTGGTACATCTACGACCGTTTGCCGTAGTGACCCAATGACAAGGTGGTACGTAGCGCTTAGACCTGTTCAAATGTTGGACCTAACCGTGCTTTGGGTCGGGCTTGGAAAAGCCCGGTCCCATGGGACCAAGCCCGAGCCTGGCTTGGCCCGGTGCGTCGGGCTCTAAAATCAGGCCCGAGTTCGGCTCGAAGCTCGAAAGCCCGGCTCGAAGCCCAATGGTCCGGCCCGAACACAGCTTAAATCACGCAAATCTCGGGCCTGGCCTGACGGCTGTGCTCCAATTTGAGGCCCAAGCCCGGGCCGATGCGCTGGCCGAACTTTTTTGGGCCGAGTCCAAGTCGGTTGGGCATGCTTCCCATGATTAGGTCTTACTAGCGCTAGAGCTCACTCGCGAGTTCGTGAGTTCAAGCCCATGCCTCGCCATTTGAATTTTTCCTTTCTTGTTGGCCAGGTGTACTGGCCGTTGACAGACGAGCTTAACCATATGTGCCCCATGGCCCGACCCATTAGGGTGCTTGTGCAAGGGTGCTCTTCTCTTGACGACCTTTGTGGTAACCATTGAGATTTGACTGACACCATCTGCACGCCTACCACAAAAGGGATTCTGACGACATCTCTCTTAGCCACTGAGAGAGGTATGCAATATCAGTGGCTATGAACTGCCCATCGAGAGGTAGCTTGACCGTCAAAACTGTAATCGTTTTTTTTTTTTTTTGTAGTGGGAGGATCACCTCCATCTTAAGATGCTTAGAAATTCGCTTCTTGCACCAATAAAAGCCCACCTGAACCAATGTTCCGCCTTCTCGAAGCTACTTCCTAATTAAGGTTATCAAATTAAACCCCGGCGTTTCTAAAAGGCCCAAAGTAGGTAAGTTACGTACTCGTAGTACACGCAATGATGCGATCGACTCCTGAATCCCAAGAACTATAGTGATCCATCGGCTTGTATGCGGTATAGCCAACGAGGCGATAATATAGGAAACCGCTCTCTTGGTTTACGCTATGCTCCATGGAGGCGATCGAGAGGGACGAAGCGACGAACGGCTTTCCCCCATGTGGTGTTTGCCGGCCGGGTTGGTGACGACGAGGAGGAAGATAACGATTCACCTGGCCCTCAGCGATCTCCCGCGGGCCTCGAGATGCACGAGCACGAGACGCATGAGCTCGCGACTTTTCGCCGCCTCAAACACGAGGAGCATGATCCGTGCATGGAGCAGGGGCTCGCACACGTGCCTGTCCTGTCCTGAAATGGAAGGCGCCTATGAGATCGGCGCAGGTGGCAACGATCGACTCATGCGCCATGCCCGATTGGGACTTTGGGAGATCGATCAGTACGTGGCTCGGCGCAGTGATCACTCTCGGTCTCAGTGATCGAATGCAATAGGACTGTAGGAGTTTTACTGTGCAGTGTGTGCGCGCAGCCAGAGGACGGTACACGAGCTGCTGGTCCCGTGGCTACATAAGCTATGGAGGGACGTAGCCTGGCTATTTGTAGCACCTAGGGGTACATATATATTGAAGTACTGTTAGAACTTGGGAGTGAGCTTGACTTGTGTCTTCGATTTTGTGGTGAAGGGCAGAAATTTGGTGGTCCTGATCGAAAGAATGTTTCTATAGCTAAGTGCATTTACTAAGACTGATCGATGGTTAGATAAAGATTAAAGAGGAAGGCTTTCTAATTTCATACGGTGCACATCTTTCGTGTACTTTTAATTGTTGACATTGTGCCTAGCTAAAACCTACTTGGAAAGAAAAAAAAAATATATACGAGAGTAAGAGAAGAGGCAAAGAGGTGTGGAAGAACAGCCGAGTGAGGGAGATTTTTTTTTTCATGCCACTCTTTATAATTTGTATTTCGGTTTATGCCATTCAAACCCACCGTTGGTAACTTAGATGTTTCCACGTATACACAGATCAAAATTTTCATTTGAATTGAGTGTCAGAAAACACTTCCACTGACGGTGGAGAGGTTTGGAAGAACATGGGGCCGGGTAAAGAGGAGGAACCAAGATCCTTTGAATCAAAGAAATCGGTAACTTTTCCACTGACACGTGGGAAGACAATGCATATAAGTTGGATCCCACTCCATAAAGGAGGATCCACGCACACACACACTAACAGAATAATCGTCTATGGGTGTCAAAATACAAAATAGTTAGTTAATTTTTTCTATACGTATAATCAGGGGGTGGATTTAGGAATTTTGAGCCGGGGAGCATGGGCATAAGCCTAACTGACGTTCTCAGCTTTACCCATTTTGGATCGTTCGCGTATAGGGTACGGGCTAATTTTTCTATGCAATTACACGGGACTCAAAAACTTAGCGGGCTAGGAGCCCGGGCACGAGCCCAGGGTCGCCAGGTCCTGGCTCCGCCACTGCATATAATACTAATATGTTGTAGATTTCTATATCCATGTTCATATTTGTATTACACACAATGAATTTGTTAATTTGTATTAAAATATGCACCATATACACTAACCAATGACGAAGAAAGTGGATGGAGGATGAGGAAGATGAGGTCATGGAGAAACCAATCATAGATATAGCCATCCCCGATCCAAGTCTACATAAGTGATGGTCCTTATATGACCCGTCACTAATGTTTCTTTTAGTGACGGGTCCAGCCGATTTGCCACCTATGTGGTGTCTCCTTTGTATGGTTTTGACATAGTGACATGTGTAAGAGGATTTGTCGGCTACGAAGAAACCATCACCCTATCCAATATAGGCAGAAGTTGTTAGTGCAAGGAATCAGACCTCGACCAATCTTATGAGTTTAACCACACCATTTTCTTGATAGACTTGACATTTCGGATGACGGTGGATAAACAAGAGGGAGAATGTTTTTTACCCTAGCCCAAGCCCTCCCAAAAAAGTAACAATCTTACATCCAGCCTTCCTTTGCTTATATAAGATATGAGTATAGGGGTGATCTCGATCTAGGGCCTCAGGAAGACGCCGAGATCAAGATCGTGCTTGAGTGGTGGTTTTAGAGGAGAAGAGATCTTGTCGAGGATTACAAGCCTAGGGGTGTACCACGATGATGGATCGTGTTGAAATTGTGTGTATTGATGTGTTGGGCCTGTGAGAATTGTAGGATGTGTTAAAAGGATCAACACAGGGGGCTAATAGACGTAAAGTTTGTGTGGTCCTTGCTGAACATGTGCCGAGCTTGATCTCCAAGTCCTTCCAATTGAGGCCATGTTGCCTTGGGCAACATGGCGATCCTTTAGATAGCTTCCAACCCTACATGCAAGTTTAAAGATATCCACAAATCAGGTAGTATCATGCAACCAGTGCCTAATATTTGCCCTATCCGTAGCCCGTGAGGACAAGCCAGTCGATGTGCATGACAAGCAATGCCTCAGGCTAAGGTTAGCTAGGGACTTCTAAGCTAGAGTAAATTAAGCCCAATCATCATAAATAAATCAGTTCAGCATACTCTTAGTGACAGTACTTCCTTCGTTTTCTTTAAGAAAGGAGAGCTGACTAGATTACAGACCTAAGGTTGAAAAATCGGTGTACCTCAGTTTTTCAGCTTAATAGCTTAACGGCTTAATAGCTTAACGACTTATCTACATTTTGAAAGGACATATGTTTTGGGTTTTTTGAGTTCTTTTTTTGCTGTTTTGAAAGTGGGTCCTAATGCTTTAAAAAGCAAGTCAAATAAAATGGATCCGAATCTCGAAACTATCTCAAGAAACTCTTGAAATTCAGTCATTTCAGCCGTTCAGCTGCTCAAAAGAATAGGCCCTTAGTGCCTTCGTTGATATTCCATAATCTATCGTCCGGGAGTTAAAGCCCACACCAACCTGAGCAGCCCTTAACTGTCTGGACAAAACGGGCCCCTTTCACCGGCCTGTGCGCCTTGCGCTGCAAGGCCACGGCCCACAGGCCGGTTGGACAAAAATCTCCAAGAAACCTCGCCTGCTCGTCGCTTCGCGCTCGCACATCCCAATCATGAACCCATGCTGCTAAGTGCCAAGTGCCATTGCCACATGCCCAAATCCCACCCGCGTCATGCTGATCGCCGGTGCATTCCCACCGCCGTCTCCGGCCAAGAACCCAAGCCACCACGGCGTAATCGGCAGTTGGCACGGCAGGCTCGGGTTTGATAGTTTCCGCTTTTTTCCGATCCACTACTGACAACAGGGAGCAGATGTATGTACATTGTGATCGAGGCGAGCGAGAAGAGAGTCAGGGATGACAGATGGACAGGCTCTAGTAACGGCCAGTCAAAAAAGCAAGGAGATTTTTGTTATTTGACACTGAATTTGTTGGGATTCCTATATTTGACATTGAATTTGTCCAACTTTTAGAATCAGGAATTCCTAGCCCCGGACGAGATCCCCCTCCTAGCGACATGTGTCCACTCACCGTGCCCAGCTTTCCTTCGCCCGTGCCCAGCTCCCCTTCGCTCCGCGCCCAGCTCCCCTTCGCCCGCGCTCGCTCGCTGTGCAGAGAAGGAGGAGGAGGAAGGAGGAGGCCTACCTCGACGCTGTCGCCCTCGCCGACGCTGTCGTCGAGCTCGCCGCCGCCGGGTTCGGGTTTTGGTTAGGGAATATGTGGGTTCCTCCGGGTGTAGAGGAGGGTCGGGGGCGACGGATCGGCGGTGGGTGGGGCTCGAGGCGGGCGGAGTCGGCGGTGGCGCCGCCGAGCCGAGGTGGCGGGTGGGTGGGCGGTGGAGGGACCGTCCCTCAACCCCTCTGGTTAGGGGTGGCGGCATGCAGCTGGCGAAGTGAGCGGCGGTGGCTAAGGCCAATGCGTGAGGCGGGAAGGAGGCGGCGGTGTCTGCGAGCAAGAGGTGGAGTCGGCGGAGGAAGGAGGAGGGCGGGGGGGGAGCGGCGGGTGAGGCAGAGGCGTGAGGCCGTCGGCAGGAGAGGAAGGAGGCGGGAGGCGAGGAGGAGGCGAGGAAGGAGGCGGCTAGTGGAGGAGGTATCCGTCGGGTTGGGCCTCGACGGATCTGTCAAGCTAATCGCCCTTTGAATTTGACACCCAATTCATGAATTGTTTCGTTTTATGGCCCTCCTTCCATTAATTTTGAATTCGGTCAAAATTAAAATTTCAATTTATTCAGATACATTTTTTTGGGCATATTTGAATAAGGTAAAGTTTTTATTTCAATTTTTTATTTGGATTTTTCACAGTTTGTTTGTTAAAATTTTAATTTTCAAAATTTGTTTTTAGAATTTGGCAACATTTTATATTTTGATGGAAATATGGAATTTTCTAAATAAAATAGATACATCATAAAACATTTAGATGCATTTGAATATAGCCAAAATTTTAATTCCAAAATGTCAAATTTTCAAATAAATTTTAAAATCACAGCCAAATGTTTTCATTAAAAATTTTCAAATTCAACTTTTGGAAATTGGACTAAATTCATCTATGTCAGAACGTTTTAGGGGCTCTTTGGTTCCCAACTAATATTGCCACACCTAACGTGAGTAGGGATGGCAATTTTACCCTTGGGTTCGGGTATGAGTTTTATTTTAGACCCATAGGTTTCGAAATTCGGGTTCGGGTTTATATTCGCACTCATGGGTACCATGAATACCCGGATAGATAATAAAAATAAAAAACCCTGACATGTGAGCCTATATATGGTATCATATAAATTCCCTCGCGGTAACCCTTTACCGGCCGCCACTCCGCTAGCCCTCCATGCCGCCAGTCGCCCCTCCCTATCCCCAGTGCGCTCCTCTCTTCCCCTCCCCTTCTCTCCCAGACTCCCACTCCGCACCGGCCGGCCACCGCCGCCGCATCCTCTCCCAGCCGGACCCTCCCCTGATCTTGGGAGGTGAGCTTCTCCTCTCTCTCTCTCTCTCTCTCTCTCTCTCTCTCTCTCTCTCTCAAAAAAGGTCGATCTTGGCCAGCTGCCCCCTGTCGTGCCTGCCACAGCCCTCTCATCCCTCCAGCCTTGCCGCATCCTCTCTCTCGGATTCTCGGACCCTCCTTGTGCCTTGGCCGCCTGCCGCCACAACCGTGCACTCAAAGGTGAGCTTATCTCTCCTCCCTCTCCCCTCTCTCCGCTCCCCCTCCCTCGGACCCTCCACGCCGACCGCCACGCGTGGTCGCATCCTCTCTCCTCGGACCTCTCTCACACAGCTGCTGGGTCACATCCTTTCCCGGACCCTCTGTTGCCGTCGAGTGCCCCTGTCACCATTGTCTGTCACCACTCTCTCTCCTCCCTCCCACCTCTCTCTCTCCTCCTTTTCCTCTTGGGTATGGGTACCTATCGGGTATCGGGTACCTGTTAGGTTTGGGTATGGGCACGAGCGTTTTCGGGTTCGGGTATGGGCGATTTTTTCGTGTTTCGGGTTTGGGTACGATAGAGGTGTACCTGGGGATACCCGCCCCGATTGCCATCCCTAAACGTGAGGTAAGTGTGGCAAGCCACAAATTGTATGGCCAAGAATTTCAACGCCACATTTGTGGCAAAGTGTGGCAAAAAAAATTAGTCTATGACGTATGAGTCTAATGACTAAGAAAGTGTGTCAAGTCACATTTATGGCAGGAACCAAACTCCCACCAAAAAACTATGGCATGATTAATGTTAGGCTGCAAACCAAATAGGTTAAACTTTCCAGGGATGGGTATTTTTTATCACTTAGGCACAAAATGGAATGGAAAAATAGGAGTGTTGTGAGACAAAAGAATTCCTGAATTAATTGTCAAATTCCGAAAGACACGAATTAAGTGTTAAATACGGAGAGTGCAGCAAATGCACTTTCAATTTTTTCCTTTCCTTTTCCGTGGAGGCCATCTGCAATGTCAAGTAGTGCTCTAGCTGATATTTTCGTCCTGCTGGATGCATGCCTGTGGATGGCGATCTTGCATACGCCACAAGCCATGTACGTACTACCAGTACTGTGTAGAATGTTACGTCGCACAAACATGTACCCACACGTACTACTCCGAGATCACATGCCATCTTGCAATATTACGCCACAAGCCGTGTACAATTTGTTTATTTTAGTTTAAGCGGATTTAGAAACAATACGAACAATATCACCGAGTATGCAGTAATTTGTACATCTTTTTACTTTTGTGTTTAACATTTTATTTTAACTGTTTTCCTAAGAGGTTACATTCAGTCATAAAATACCAAAATAAAATAGACTCGAAGGCTTGAAGCACCGTAAATTTCACACCTGCATATTGTACTCCCTCCACCCCAAAATATAAGGACATGTACGAAGGAGAGTCCAAGAGGTGTCTCTTAGCATAAGCATCCATACAAAAAGACAACATTAAATATATCTCATACAATGGGTTGTCTCTAAACCATGGTCTCTAAATAAATGAGATGCAATTAAGTTCTTGTATATGCATGCATACATGAAGGCTGCTTCTTTTTTTTCCAACCTTATATGCATGAAACGTTGTTTAAATAAAGAAAAATATTATTTTTGACAAAACACACATATATTGATGCTAGAAATAAAATTACAAATTTCATATTTAGATAACACACATAAATGGCACTAGAAACTACACTAGTTCACACATTTCAGCAAGATTTCAGCAGCATTTCAGCACATACATACATACTAATTCAGCAAATGATCGGAAGAAGCAGCATTTGAGCAGCATTTCAGCAAGATTTCAGCAGCATTTCAGCACATACATACATACTAATTCAGCAGCATTTCAGCACATACATACATACTACTAATTCAGCAACATTTCAGCAGGAATTTCAGCAATTCATCATTTCAGGAATTCAGCAATCCAAAGCTAGTGTGTGCCGCCGAATTGGGGCTTCCTCCATGTGTGCCGCCGGTTGTGAAGGGGCCGAAGCCAAAGCCCGTTGGGTGGGTGCCGGCGGCTGTGGAGATGCTATGGGTGGCACCGCCGGCTGCAAAGGGCACATGAAAGGAGGGGGAACGCACGGCGGCGGCGGGGTCAGAATGGGCGGCGGCAGCGGCTGTGGACAAGCCATGGCCAGTGGTGGCTGTTGAAGAGAGGTCGCGGAAGGCGGCTGCTGTGGACGGAGGATGGACACCGGCGGTGAAGGCCATGGAGGAGGAACCGGCGGCGGCGGCGGCATCTTTGGTTGAGGAACGGGCGGTGGCGGCGGAAGCTTTCAACGAGGAACGGCGGTGTTCCTCCGGTTGCCTCGCCGCCATTTCTCCTCCTGCACCTTCGATCTGCTGCCAAGGAGTGGAAAAAACATGGATTCAAGGGGGGGATTTGGGGGAAGAGACGCCTCACGCGTACAACGCGAGCGCGAGCGACTCCTCTGCCTCGGACAAGTCGACTCGCCTCATTCCTCTCAAATCCAATGCCACCTCACCACTTTTTCCTGCCAACTCAGCTCTAAGAGACGGGTAATTAAGCCCGTTGTACATGCCCTAAGGCGTATAAAAATTTTCATCAAAACCAAGAAATGATGTTTAAGAGAGTAAATTATCTTTAATTATCTCGTTACTCGAAGCATGCATCTCCTTCCTATTCACTTAATTAATAGCTTTAATAGCTAAAGCCAGCAAAAACATGCATTTTATAGTGTGGATAGCTTAACTATGAGTTAATTGATCGTCTTTTTTAAAGAAATAATGAGAAGACGCCTTATATTATGGAACAACTCAAAAAAATTTATGCGTCCTATATATTGGGACGGAGGGAGTATATTGTAAATTTCTATTGATTGCTTAGTTATTTTTTTTACAGCTTAAAAAGAACAAATGGAAGGACTCCGACGTTCCTGACCGAAAAAAATGTGCATCGGGTAGAATTGGGAACTGCATCAGACAGACCCAGCTGCCCCCGTGGTAAAAAGTGGCCGGCCGGGGGAGTTTCGAGTCAACAGAATTTCGATGCAGCTTTAGAAGGCAGGCATTTCGCATCTAGCTACCAGCAACCGAGGGCTTCAAGATCTGAGGCGACGAGCTAAAGGAGCTCCAGCTAGCCGTCCAGCTGCGTGCTTGGATGTGCATGGCTCTGATTGTTTCCTTCCTTTTCCTCAAGGAAAGAATGGATGGAGGACCGGCCGGGGAGGGGCTACTAGGTCAGCAACAAATCTGCCCTTTTGCTTGCTATGAAAGATCTTTCCTGATCATTAGGGCCACCAGGCGTGTGTGCACCGCATAAATCACCTTGGACTTGATGCCTCTGCCGTCCCAGACCCTCTTTTGTTCGCGGTTTTAGTTTATTTCTCAGTTTAGTTTAGATATTTTTGTTATTTTCCATAGCCATTTAATGTACTACCTCTGGTCATTAAAACATGTCGCCGTTGACTTTTAAACACATCTTTGACCATTTGTCTTATTCAAAAATTTAGTACAAACATGTATAAATATAAGTCGTGCTTAAATTATTTTTAATGATAAAACAAATAACAACAAGATAAATGATAACTTACATAGTTTTTTGAATAAGACGAATGGTCAAAGACATGCCCAAATGTCAACGGCGACTTGTTTTTATGATCGGAGATAGTAACATTTTGTAATAATGTTAAAAACTGTGATTTTTTTTTTAAATCTAAAAAATAATTTTAATTATTTTTAGCCTATCCATGTCTCCTTCTAATGTCTTCAACTTTCTGGGTATAACCAAAACTATACTAAAATCCATGAATCGAAAAAGGCCTTAGTGTTTTACATACCATATATTTCGCCTTCTTCAATTTTATGTGTTTAATCCAACATGGAACAACAATTATATATACACAGGTGCGTCTTATCGAAATTAGAAAATTGGTTTAAGGCAGAGCTTAATTCTGAAATAAGGAATCAATTGGTCTTTCCATAGAGATAATCAATTGGTCTTTTCACATAGATCTGGCTTGGCTTCAAGAACGCAGTAGAGTGCTCATCATGGGCGCAATCGCTTCGGAGTAAGATCATTGCCAGTAGGATCTCTATATTTCGTTCTCTATATCCTTTCTCTAAATCACTATTTATTCCCTATATTTTCATCATCTCTGGCAGAGTCTCTATCCCTAAAAAGATATAGAGATTCTCTGGTGAGTTTCTAAATATAGAGATTCTGGAGGGAGTCTTTAAATTTAGAGACTGAGATAGAGACCCTGTTGGATGGGTATAGAAGCTGAGACTATCTGCAATAATGTTTTAGGGAACGGTTTAGGGAACCTGCTAGAGATGCTCTAACGATTACGTCCGTGCAAGTGTGATGACATGGCGTATGCTATATTCGGAGTCTTTCTTGGTAATCCTACAGATTCTTTCTTGGGCACGGCTTCCAAGATTCAAAGGATGTTTTTAGGTGCATATTCGGGGGCATATATGTAATTTATATTTTAGTCGATCTCCAGCATGTATAGAGTTCTGCACAAATAACATATTGGTATACGATTTCTTGGTTCCATGACGAAAGCATGCACAAGAGGCAGCTCATCAATTCTTTTGTGCTTCGAATCTCTCTCCTCCGCATCTTGTATCGAGCGTGTTTGGTTCGGAGCAAGCGCTCGCCATGCCAACCGATGGCGCACCTATGCGATTTGGCGCGCGTTTGAATCGCGACCGACGATTGGCGTGGATGTGCCGGAGCACAATAAACATCTGCGCGGGCGTTGGCGAGGGCGACCGATTTCCTCGCCAACGCATGCGAGGGCGTGCTCTGGGTTAGTGTCGGCCGTCAGTTGACATGGTGACGGTGGGCTGCAAACCAAACACATTCTATATATGACACTGCTCGTTGATATATAGCCGATATTGGATCGTTGTGCATGATATGAGGTGCATGGTTGGTCGTTGCCTTATCGGACTTAGATTCATATTACAGTGTTCTCTCTAGGCACTAAACAACTTAAGATAAGTACGTATTTCTTAATCATGATGCGGAAGACTGAAACAAGATCTTAGCCCAAAGATTAAACACCGAAAGTTAAATCGGTTAGGGTTCCTCTTACTGTTGCTCGAAGTTGCCATAGTGTAGAGTTGTTCTTAGGCCGGAGTGGCCTGCTTGACGGAGAGCCGATGCAGTAAGCTGTAGCGGTCGCTGGGAGATGGAGGCAGTGGAGACCAGACCTCGCCGGTGACGGCCTTCCCAGTGCTTCAGCGCCTCCTAGATCGGATAGGGATTAGGGGTTGTTGGAGTGATTAGCTAATCATGATTAGGCATTAATTAGTGACTAACAATCTTCTTATATGGCGCTGTGCAGTAGGGGGCGCACCAAAAGTCTGTTAGAGTGCCCCCGATCAGGACGCTAGTGGGTAGTTAGCCCTTTGGGACTCGGTCTTGGTGGTTAGCTACCAAGATCATATGCAACACGTACAATATCAGTTATTAGGTCATTTACGTGAGAACATCAGCAACCAGTCATTTCACCATTCAAGTGCTTATCAAAAGGAAAGAGCCCCATCAAGAGGTCCAGGTCTCGCATTCAATCTTGCTGGACGGACCATGAGAAAAGTTGCAGCTAGCGATTGTCCCGGGCTTGTGATCCGGTTGGTGCCACTTTTTAGTCAACTTAAGTACGTAGCGCCACAACAATCCTTTACCACTGCAGCCTTTCTTGAAAGGCGAAGAGAACATGGGACCTTCCGCACTGTGGATACAGAGAGAGGCAGGCATGCTATCCAGCGTAGCCTTCACCTCGAATGGCCACGATGAAACGAACCCGTTTACAATAATGCATTAATGCATGTGATATTTGTTAGTTAGCTGCACCTCACTGTGTAACTGCACTCAAAAGTAAAATAGTTGGAGGCTCCAGATAAAAGAAATGCAACAAGCTTATTCTACGTAAAATACTCATTATTTTACATATCTCAATTATGACAATCGGAGCAAATAACCCTCCAATGCGATTTCAAAGGAGTGTCATTTCTGATACTATATAAATTAGATCATGTTACGCCCTCAAATTATCAAAAAAAAGTCCAATAAAGAAAAAACTAGAAAAGAATATTTTAAAATATTAATTTCTTTAAAATGCAAAATATAGTAGGTCCAAAATTCTATTAGAGAGAGCTATAATTAATGGACCTTTTCACTGAATACATGCATTTTAAAAATAATCATTTTACTAAAATAAAAAGTATAGCCTCCTTAATTTTTTTCAAGTTCTTAAAAATCTAAGCTAAATCTTATATGAAACTTTTGCTAAATGAATATATCCCCTAAACTAAATAAATGCTAAGACTAGAAAAAAAGTCTGCAATGAAATGCTATCCCTGTTGGCAATGCTTTAAACCCATTGTCACCCCAAGGTGTTTTTCAAAGCTCACAAAAATAAGTCGAGTAAAGATAGTCAAATCCATTGGCCGTCTCCCCCAAATCTAGTGACCTTTTCTTCTTCCATGCCCTAATCTCTCCCCGTCTCCTCCTGCTTTTATGTTCCCTCTCTCACCATTCTGCCTTTCCCTCCCCCTCTCTCTCTACATCTCTCAGTGAGAGGCAATGAGGAGCTCCATTTTGCCACTTGGAAGCCGGCTATTCCAGCCTCCAGTGAGTTCCTCCTATAGCTCGCATAGATGATGGGGTTGGGTTTTCTATTGGAAAAAGGAGTAAGCAGTTAGATGGAAAAGATGTACAATATAACTTGGCTTGAAACATCACACTGGTAGTGGTATGTATGAAACATAGTTTATACTATGGTGAAACAAAGGTTTGCTTTAGTGAAAACAAAAATAAAAATGTGGAACATTGCTATTTGGTTTTTGTGAAACATGTCTTTTCCTTGGTAAAATGTTTTCTCTTGTCAAACATGGTGTTTGGCCTTCTAAGATATTTGCTTTTATGAGGTGAAACATCTTTTAAATAATTATGGGAATATTGTTTCAGTGATGTTTCATCAGTACCTCTTCATGTTTCACCAGTTGTTCGCCATGTTTTCATTAGTATTTATCCATGTTTCATCAGTACTGTCGGTGTGAGGGAAATGCGCCTACTGAGGGCAGCGGGTCCACGAACCGACAGACGAATTTATAGTTAGAGTGAGGCCCAACGACAACCCTTCCCAGCAGCCCAGGGTGGTGGCCGAGCTCGCGGGGGCTCTGGCTGCGCGGTCTTATCGGACTGTGCCTGGTGCGACCCGGGATCCGGGTACAGATCCGTCGTACGGTGAGACTACGAGGGGGTGAGAGAAGAGGCGAAGGAAATACAAACCGTGGGAGACAAGTGATTTTACCCTGGTTCGAACCCCCATTGTCGGGTAATAGCTCTACTCCAGCACTCGTTGATGATTTGGTGGAAACAGTACAGGGGTGCCGAGACAGGGCTAGGAGGCGCTGATCCCGAGCTTACAGGAAAGTTTCGGACACTGAAGTGACTGGAACCTACTCTGCTACGATTACTGCTAAGGAAGCTTCGGATGCTTGTGTTACTTGCCCTCTTAGACCTTGGTCGTTATGTTGGGCAGGTGTTGACGCGAAAAGTGGACTTTCTGTGAACACACGTGCAGAAGCGTCAATTCAGTGATTGCGTCGCAACTAAAGATCAAACGTGCCAGTCAATTTGACCTGTAAATTGATAAGGAGAAAATCGTCAGTTTTATAGCCCTAATCGGCTTTTAAACAGCCAGATCAGGTTATTTCGTAATCGGCTTTAAGCAACCCGATTACCGGATCTATCGGCTTATTGCCTGATAGAGCAGATAAATGTAAATAAGCATTTAACCTTAAATCTTTTACTTCTTTTTGGTATTTTTTATATAATATTAGCAATAAACCTTAGTATCAATGCATTAGATTAAACCAGGAAACAGATTGAATAGATTGGTGTTGACGCGAAAAGTGGACTTTCTGTGAACACACGTGTAGAAGCGTCAATTCAGTGATTGCGTCGCAACTAAAGACCAAACGTGCCAGTCAATTTGACCTGTAAATTGACAAGGAGAAAATCGTTAGTAATATAGCCCTAATCGGCTTTTAAACAGCCAGATCAGGTTATTTCGTAATCGGCTTTAAGCAACCCGATTACCGGATCTATCGGCTTATTGCCTGATAGAGCAGATAAATGTAAATAAGCATTTAACCTTAAATCTTTTACTTCTTTTTGGTATTTTTTATATAATATTAGCAATAAACCTTCGTATCAATGCATTAGATTAAACCAAGAAACAGATTGAATAGATTGGTCAGGCCAAGACAGTATTCAGATCTAATTCTAGATTAAACCAATAAACCGATTTAAAGGTCTAAAACTAATAAAGGCAGATACAGCGTTGATCGGCAAACACTTACACACGCGAAATCCTAAACAAGGCATACACAAGATCGATTAAACGAGACAGTTGCATATATCGGATTCAGGAAAAGCATATGAAATACATGATAATCGGCATTGCAGGATAAACACATATTACAGATCGATTAAATCGAGACAGTGTAATATGCGAGAACATGTTAAAGATCAGTAAATCCTAAGACAGTTTAACATGCTTTATATACATGAGATCAACATGATGCAGCCATACATACGGGTTACAAGGAGAGAATCGATTATCCCATCGAGATAGCTCTACCTGCGAGTTGAAGCCTTTCGACGATGTCGATCGGATTCGAAAAGGGGTTTTTTGTATTGAGTGTTTGATGTATCTATTCTCGAGGTCTAAGGTCCTATTTATAGTATTACAAAGTCGATACCGATACGACCTATTTTACCGCCATGCGCCTCTGATCCGATCATATTTCTCTCGAAGTCTTATATTTATCGGAATATTTCAATACTCCTTTCCTTTTACCGATGAAGTCCAATTCTGAATTCAGCCCAATAATTCCGATTTTACCCTTTTACCATATCCGATTTTCCTACCAAATTTGGGTATCAACAGCAGGCTTCTCCTTTTATAGGCGCGGCGGGTTATTCGGAGCTGATACTGCGGGCCCCGCACCTATCCATGCTTTATCCATCTTTAGTGGCGGCAACCTTATCTCGTTCCGGGCTCCGTCCTATCTGTGGCCTGCAAAGAGAAGCTTGTCTGGTCAGTAATGGACACGTGTTCATCTCGGTATGCCGATACAGGGAAGCAGCCTGCATAGGGAGAAAGCACTTTTCCTTTATCCCCTAAATGGCATTGACTGTTCGACCGACCTCGCGCCACCGTTAGAGGCGTCGGGCCAGCGGCATTGTTGCCATCTGCCCTAGGGACAAATGGCGTGGCGAACTGCCCGCGCGGCTCTCCCCCTAGCTACCGACATCCCGGGGAGGTACAGTCTTCTCGGTCAAGGCTGAGGAAAGCGTAGTGAGACTTGACAGCTGTCGCTACCTGTCCAGGGGACAGGCGAGCTACTACGCGGGGCCCTCTCCCATATCCCGGGAGGGGCGCAAAACACTCCTGGTTATGACTAAAGGAGGCGCGGTTGTCTTAGTCAAGCCCGGGAATAGCCCCAGTGGGCCAGACGTCTCTCATGGTACGGCCAGAGATGGCCTTTCGGGCTCTTTCTACGCTCGACAGGCCGGTACGGATCCGGCCCAAGGCCCATCTCGGGGTGGGCCGATTATGAATCACCAACAAGTACTATGTCTATATTGTATCAGTATTTTGCATGCCATAATTTTATTAGTATGTTTCGCTATATTTTATTAGCAATTTGTTGTGTTTAATGGGACAAAATATATATTTATGATGGTCTAATGTAACAAATGGTTGAAATAGACCCATTGTGACTGAATGGTCCATGTGACCTTAAGAGTTAAATTCAATTTTTTTTTTTGGGTTGTTTCTAGAGCTTTGAGACGTACCTTTCAGATTAAAAAAAAAAGACTAAAATCCAAAACTGAAGAGTAGACCAATGTTTCAGATGTTTCACCAAGCATAACCTAATGTTTCAATAGAGGAAACAATATTAACATTTGAAAAATTCAGACATTTGCTTCAACATGTAAAACCAAATGTTTAACCGGGTAGAACCCAATATTTTCAAATGGACAAAATAGATGTGTCAATTGAGAAAAAAAACAGAGATGTTGGAAAAATCGAACGCTTGTTTTAGTAGGTAAGACGAAATGTTCCACCAGATAAAACTCACTGTTTCACAAGAGAAAATCACGTGTTTAAATAGAGAAAAATATAAACGTTTGAAAATGTTAGACGTTTGTTAAAATTTTAGACGTTTGTTTCAGCGGGTAAAATCAAATGTCTCACCAAACAGACCCCAATGTTTCAAATGGCCAAAGCACATGTTTCAATTGGGAAATATAGAGATGTTGGATAAGACAAATGCTTATTTTAGTAGGTAAAACCAAATATTTCGCTAGACATAACTCAATGTTTCAAAAGGCAAAACACATGTTTTAAAAGAGAAAAAAAACTAAAACATCCGAAAAAACACTCATCGCAGATGGTAAAACCAAATGTTTGATAAGAGCATAGCAAAACCAAAGTTTCGGAACATCAAATAATGTTTTACACTCCTTCACCTTGGTGTTTCACGAGAGCAAACATTCAATATCCCATGTGATCTTCTCAACTGTTGAACCATCGGCATGCCCTCCTTTCCAAGGCTCCAACCTGATGAACCTGTGACGAGGAAGGAGAGAACGGAGAAGGAGCTCAGAGCGAGACAAGCACTACTGCGGATCGGGGTAGGCCAAGCGGCTCGTAAGGCCTGTGCAAGCGGTTTTAGAACCGCTTGTGCAATCATGATCGATGCCCGACGGGCGGGCAGCTGGCTCCTCAGAGCCGCTAGTGAAGCCCTCTCGCAAGCGGTTCGGCGGGCGATGGCGTGGCGGCGTGGAAGCCACGTGGGGCTCTCGCAGCGGTTGGAGCCACGAACCGCTTGCAGAGATCATCTCCATAGCGGTTCAATAACCGCTGCGTAAACGTCGATTTAATGGCCACTGGTTATTTTATTTACGAAGGCGCAAATAGATATTTAAATATATATTTCGCAGGAGATTTTTTTATTTGTCGTTTAAATTTAAATACATATAGGATGAGCATATAATTAGCGATCAAACAAGCTTAAATATATTAGATAATACATGTAATAATGTACACTTTATATGCAAGCCAAATTTTCAAAGTTTATAATTAATATACATTGTGCAAAATGGACAAAACAGTTCATTTTTTCTTGCGGTACTCTTCTTGGCGCTCTTTGACGACGTAGAAGTCGTCCCTAGTTCGTTCGTTTTGAATATGGATCTCGATAATGGAACTGCATACAGGGGTTAATGACCTCATCGAGAATGAAGCCGAACAGTTGTTCTCGTAATGCGAGCACCGATGATGTGGTAACACTTGGTATGTTTATCCATGTCGGCCGCCAATTCAATTAAAGTGAAAATAAATAAATACGTGCACACATAATGTAAATTAATGGAGCACATAAGAACGTTATTAAGTTGTTGCTAGATGCATGGTTGCGTGCATATATATCTGAACCTCTTCAGAGTTTGAGACTCAAGCTCGCCGTGGCACATCATTTGGATATAGTGGAACACATAGTAGCCACATAGGTTGTTTCCATGATTGTTGTTTTACCTATGGTCGATGCGGGCAATTACTGGATCGATAATAACAAAAATATTAATTGACAAAGGGCAATTACGTCGTTTTAAGCGCACCGACCGCTTAGCTTGATATCGAATTCCTTCTTAAAACGTCCTTTCGAATCTCTTGAAAGCTCAGAACGCTTTGTTAAGGAGGTCAATTATCCACCGGTATTCCTTTTGCGGTTTTCTCCGTGAGTCTTGGGCGATGATCATGCTTTTGTCAAGCTTTATGATTATAAGGATCCAATGGAACCTATTTATATCGCAATGATTATGACATGTAATTAAACAATATATAGTGTGCCATCAGTGCCTTAAGCAATATAAGAACGAGATGTTAGTGAGAACATCAAGACGCATTTTAAAGTTGAATGATGAAGTATGTATTGCTTGTAGTGTTGTTATACTAGTGCATGTACAACGAATCGTGGATTTCCTTTGGTTTTCGAGGTATTGGCCGACTTCCTCGTTGACCAACCAAGGGTCAAGGAAGCCAATCGAGTTAAACCACGCTCTCTAAGTCTTTGTATCTCCATTCTACGAAAATGGGTTAATTGAGTTAATTAATTAGGGTTCTCGACAAGCGGCATGTATAGATATATATATATACATCTTGTGGAGTCGACACTCACAGGCACCAGCAGGTCATGAAGGACACGTTGGCGGCGTCTGCATGGTACACATTGTACCGATCTTCAAATTCAAGATTTATCAATTGATCATTCCCTCGATGTAAATGTTCTTCTTGAAGCGAGACGCAGACAATGAGCATATCCCTAGCGGACTGTGTTCGTACCATTCATGCGGCGTCGCATCTTGACCGGTAGTTTCCTTATGTCCTTAGGGTCTAGCAACGGTGACCCAAATTAAATAGCCACCTAACTTGTGCCGTTGGAAGATCATCGTTAATCCACAGGCGGCTTCTATGTTATCAAGGCCACTTTCCTCATGAAGTCATACTCCATCAGTATCGTTTTGCCTCCTCTGTTCTTTCTTGCTCATGTATGTGCCCCGAGGTTGTTTACTCTTGAAGATGTGCTTCGATAGTTCTTTGGTAGTCGGTGCAGAGAGGCGGTCGGTGCTGAGCGGTTGTCGCGAAGAAGTCCGCGATCTTTGGATCAATTGGTTCCTTGGCGGTGGATTTGTTTTAGCTTTATACCCTGTATCCATGCGTCCACTGACTTTCTGCGACTTCGCTCTTGACTCCTCGACGTCATCTCATAAGGTGTTTTTTCAGTTCCTTCATTCTCTGTCTGAATGGGAAACCGCCGCCTCGCCGCTTGTTGTCGTTCTAACCGCAGAATGCTCCTTTTGCTAGCAAGCTTCTTCATCGGGGAGATGCTGGCTCGTTGTTTCTCTCGGAGGTCGCTTGCTTTTACTTTGAGGGGTGGCGGCGGTGTTGGGCTTCTGCAAGATAGCGCTAGCGGGTGGTGGAGTGCTTTGTCTCACCGGCGAGGCGTTGCGTGGTGGCGTGCTTTGTCTTGGTGGAGGAGGTGAGCTCGCGTCTCGGTGGAGTGTTACGTCTCGGTATAGATGTCACCTCCGCACCATCGAAACACGATGTACTTTTTCCGCCAGAGGATGATGTTATGTACGGCCTCCAAGCTTGGTCACATCGTCTCCTCCGGCAATATCGAGCTCCATATCCTCAAACCGGCTACCACCTCGCCCACCGTGACCTTGGAGTATCCCGCGGGTATAGGGTTACTGATGGAATGTCCGCCCGACTCCACGGGTAGGCTAAAGCGTAAGCCACCTTGAGGTGAGGTTGTGCGGTTGGACGCGTAGCTCACATTGGCGGGCACGATGATGTCGCCCACGGGATAACGGGCCTGCAATTCATCGGCCCGCACGTTGTTTGACGCGTAGGCTGCCGCCGACCGGGCCCGGGACTAACCACATCTACTTCCGGAGGCATGACGATAACCCCACTGGTGTTTGAAGATCGGCGATTGCGACTTGCACTTCCGCTTTAGCATTTCGCCATGTTTTCCTTATGCTCCTTGAGCTCCCGTTCGATTTCTTGACTCTGTTGTGTTCTCTTACTTTTCTTCTTTCCCGGCTCCGGTATGTGGCTTGATCATTTGAGAAGCTAGCCATCCACGGCACCAACTTGCCAAGTCCTCGTGTCCTTCCTGGATGCTCTGCGTTTCCGAGTGCGTACGTAAGCTCGTCATTCTCCCTGTCTACCACCAAGGAACCTGCACGTTGCTTCTCGATGGCTTCCACAATCCTTTCTTTCACGGGTTGCACTTGTGGTGCCATCTCTAGCTTGCCATCATCCTTGACCTCCTCCGTGGCCCAAGGTCCGGTTGTGTGGCGGAGCTCCGATCTTCTGCTTTGGTACTATACCCTTTTTCTAAGCTCTTCTTCCCGCTTCTCCCATTTTGGCATAGCCTTGATGTAACCACCGGACCGAGATGGTGGTGGTATTTTTCTTCGTGCATTGGCCTTGTTACGCTTTCACTCGCGGCCTTGCCTTCACCGACACCTTGTACTCCTCGAATGCTTGCCGTGATCCGCTAGCCGGATACTTATTGAAGTCCGGGTTGTTCGGTCTCTACGTACTTCTTCTTGAGCTCGCTCTTCCACGATCGAAAGCATAACGCCATCTTGCTCGAGTAAATTTCTTGCACTTGTTTTCGTAAGTCGTCGGAATCATGAAGTTTTCTTTTATATCCTTCCAGGCGGCTCTTTCGTAGCCGTAGGAACCTTGGGCCATGTCTTGATGCTAATAGGACGTGATCCTCACAATGACTCCATGCAGCGTTGTTGAAGGGGCAAGTGCCGACATAGGGCTTCGGGCTTCCCGGTGGCGAAACTTGAGTAATCACGCACTTTGTCGACGGCTTTTGTTAGGCCCTCGTATTTGTTTGGATTGGCCGTTGGACGTTTCCGGCTTAAAAACAGAACACGTGTCGAGGCTTATTGCTATGAGGCGTAAGAAACGGTCATTTTAGTGTTCAGCTATATATACCTCATACCGTCGACATTAGTTTCACTGGCCGATTGGATCACCGGCTTGATCATGGATTGCGTGATCACCGGCTTGAGCCGAAGCGACTGGTCACCGGCTTGAGCCGGGCGACTGATCACCCATTGGATCGACCGGGTTGGCCTCATCGTAGCTTATGAGAGTGCCCATCGCGATTTCGTTAAGTAGAAAATCATTTCCCGCATCGAAATCAAGATCATCGTGTCCGGAGTGCGCCATCTATCACTGTGCATGCACGTGAAATAATGGAACATTTAATACAACATATATATCTTTTTTTATTTGAAAACAACATTTCAATACAATATTTGAATACAACATATACATCTCTTAGATGTCATCCATCTCGACACCCATCAAAACGTACAATATTTGAATACAATATTTCTCGACATATGACATGAAAGAATTTGGGTCGTCTTGGCCTGAATACAATATTTAAATACAATATTTGAATACAATATTTCTCGACACCTAATTAGGTCAAACGGCCTCTAGCTCAAGGCTACTCCCGTAAATCAGTCCTTTGGACAAAGAGGGAAAGAATTTTGCGAGGGGGCGTCGAAGGAAGGTGCTTGCGCCAAGCTCAACTTATGATCACCGACTTACTTGAAAAACATGGCGACCACTAATCCAACCAAATCGACTTGTGGTGTGGTTGTGCTGTGTGTCTGATTGATTAGTGTGTTGAACATATTGCGATATAATAAGCATAATAAATTGACCAAATATAAATAAAATGAGCAAACACATAACAATGCCATGGAATAGATTATTTATCATGTACTCTATAGAAATGGTACGTAACATGGCGACCAACATATGAAGCGAATAAATCACCATTGACATTATTAGGGAGCTCTCAGATTTAACCAATAACGGTTGTCTGAAACAGCCTTCCTAGTTATAGTTCTAGTGATTTCACAGCAAATATAATCTGAGATTAATATCAAGGTTTAGACAATCAATCTTGCCTTTGTTTTGGAAAGGAATTAAGTTCGAACATCCCAATTTAGCCAATCGAATGGCGATCTACAATTATTCAAGCCACAAGCCATCGGACCCAAATCTATTTATTACGAACCAACCGAATAGCACAAAGTGCTAAGCAAAGGTACCAGAAATAAACAGATCATCGAGCAATCTGAGCAATGCAGACTAAAACAGTAGTATGCACCAATACAGATCAAGATAACAAGCGTCCAAAGGACCAATTAACAACGATTCATGGCATGAATTGGGATGAACACAATATAAATCCTAACAGTGCAGAAATTAATTGAATCTACCACAAAATATAATCAACAAATGTATTTATATATGCCTCAACCAGATTATCATCACAGAGCAATAAGGGTAAAGCACACAGCTAAGGTGCAAGTGCTTCCAAACTGAGATTTAGCCTCTAATTCAAGAATTAGATCCCCAAAATCTCTAATTGGTACACTGCACAACCAACCACAAGGGGGAAAGCCACAGAAATTCTTACTTAGCGTATAGGAGCATGACAGAGGGGAGCAATAGGAGCATCAACACCGCGCGCGCATTCCGTCGAACACTACAAGTGCATCACAGAGCAATGGGGGCAGGGGAAGGAAGGGGGCTCGATACCTCGGCCCTTCGTATTCAAAGTGGCGGGGAGGAGGTCCACGGCGAACGGGAGCGAGGGGGCTCACCGGCGAAGGTGCTCGCCGGCAGGGTGGCGGAGGCTGGCCGCCTGCGCACAGTGGTCAGTGTCGCGAGTCCTGCGCAGGTGATCGACGACGGCGAGGTGGAGTGTTCAGGAGGCGGCCGCCGTGCGGTGCTCGACGACGGCGAGGTACGGCCGTGCGGTACTAGATGGCGGCGAGGGTGGCGGCGATGGCAGCGGCGAGATTGCTGACGGAACGGTTGAGGAGGAGGGCAAAGGACTTAGAAAATTTCGCGGCGAACCCTCTACCTTATATAGGAAGGGCTCTACAAGCGGTTAATATTACAAACCGCTTGTAGAAAATACTCTACAAGCGGTTCGTAATTTTAATCATCAGAGAACACTTTTACAAGCGGTTTGTAGAACGAACCGCTTGTAGAAGCCGTTAGCATAACATTTAAAATTTTGGAATTTCGCCCTCCGCTGTGAAGAAGGGCATCTTCAAGCGGTTGGTGATTAAAACCGCTTGAGAGTCACTTCTACAAGCGGTTCGTGAGGACAAACCGCTTGTAGAAGTGCCATCACACGTGGCGAGGCTTGGGATGTACCACTCGGCAATAACGTTTAAGAAGGTATTGCGCCCTTCTTATGTTGAAATCAAAATTTCGTCACTTGGCTAGCGTGGCGTTTAAGTGCGGGCTCCCGTCTTTGGTCGCTGGTTCGAACCCGCTTGCTTGCCTTGCCTTATATTTTTTAGAAATATTTATCGAGCCCATTATTTTGTTCAAAATACTAAAAATATTCTTGAGCCCATTATTTTAGCAGTAATCGTAACTCCAATACGCAGACAAGTACATGGAAAAGAGAGTTAAAAATACTTTTGAGTACAAGATTCAATAGTCTTCATCTAATGCAAACAAGAATCTGCTCCATCCAAAAGAATTAGAAAGCTTAATACACAAGGATCAGTAGAGAAGTATTGCACAAGCCTAAAATATTGCAGTGAAGCTATTGAGGTCTTGAGGACTTACCTGAAATCCTAAAATGGCGACTTCTCTGTCCCATCGACCGGACATCCCTGCATCTTTCTGGTCTTCTCCACGGTGCATGTCACCGTCCAGCTTCAGTTCCTTCTCGCCACCGGAAAGTACGTTTCCTGACAAAATTTAAGCAGTTGAAGTAGTTCCCATCTTTAGACCTGAAATTCTCCATGGGATGAGTTGGAGAGAGATGATAAATCACAGCTATAGCTGGCTTCTCCTAATAATATATTCATGAGGAATTAACGCTCCCTTTGGTAACTGCAGTCCAAGGTTCGCTGGGGTGGGGTGTGTGCCAAGTGCAAACGTGCAATGGGACGACGAACCGCTTGTAGAAGTGGGGCCATCACACGTGGCGAGGCTTGGGACGTACCACTCTATCGATAACGTTTAAGAAGGTATGTGGCCATTATTCTTTCCAAAATATTGATTCCACCTTATAAATTCTTAAAATGCAATTACATGATAACATGGTTGAATCTACCACATAATATATTTAATATGGCCACATAATAAGGGTCATCCTAATCATTTACATTTTTGTTTTACAATTCTTCCTTCATCGTGATCGCGGCGTATGTGCGGAGCATCCATGCCTGTGTCATCCAGGATGCTTATGTCGACATCTACTGCAAATGGAGGGATCTCATCGAACTGATCGTACTCTTCCTCGTCAGGAACGTCCTCTACTCCGACAATCCTTCGCTTGCCTTGGAGAACCACGTGTCGCTTATTGTTCCTTCATCTTGTCTTTGATTTGATTCTTGTTTGGTCTGCTTGACATGTCCAATACGTAGAAGACCTGTCTCACCTCGTTCGCGAGAACAAATGGTTCTCTCAAGTAGCCGACTTCTTGGAGGTCGACGGTAGTCATGCCGTATTTGTCGACATTCACGCCGTCTGCGTTTAGTTTTACCCATTGGCACTTAAACAATGGGACCTTTAAAGGCCCATAGTCGAGCTCACATATCTCTTCTATGAATCCATAATATGTGTCCACCCTGCCTCTATTGTCGGCGGCTTCTATACGGACACCGCTGTTCTGGTTTGTGCTATTGTTATATTGTGATCTCGTAGAATGTGTAACCATTTATCTCGTACCCTGCCATCTCACTATTTCAACGGATGGTCCCGAACGGTCGTTGTAACCTGCTCATTGTTGGACTTGCTCTTGAGGATATGGTTTTGTAACTATGCGCCGAAAGAATCCATGTGTCTCGATGTTATCCACGATCGGTCTTCTCGAGAAGCTGTAGGCGAGAGCATTCTTGTGTTGGAGGACATACGGGCGGCCACTGCCGATTGCTTCAACACAGTGAAATGTGCTTGATTAAATGTCTGAAGATCGTTGCATGCAAATACTTTTCTTCCAAGTGTCCCTTTACCTCGTAGCCTGCCCTCATGGCGTGATATAGGGACGCCGATGGGGTCTAAATCATCAATGTAGTCCACACAGAACTCGACCACCTCCTCTGTGACATAACCCTCGGCAATGCATGCTTCTGGCCGAGAACGGTTACGTACATACTTTTTTAGCACGCTCATGTACCTCTCGAAAGGGAACATGCTGTGGAGATAAACGGGCCCAAGAATACCTATCTCTTTGCTTAGATAAACAGTGAGATGAACCATGATATCAAAAAAGGCATGAGGAAAGATCATCTCGAGGCTAACCACACTTTGTACCACGTCAGCCTGCAGCTCACCCAGTTTTTTTGGATCGATGACCTTCTAGGAAATAGCGTTGAAAAACGAACACAGCTTTGTAATTGTCCCCCTTACCCACTCGGGCAGTACACCTCTTAAAACCACCGGGAGCAACTGTGTCATCAGCACAAGACAGTCATGGGATTTTATATGTACAATTTTGTTCTCTTTCATATTTACGAATCTCTTTACGTTCGACGAGTATCCCGAAGGGACCTTCACACTGCTAAGACAATCTATCACGCTTTTTTTCTCTTCTTTGCTTGGAGTATAACTTCACGGTCAGAGGTACAGCTTGTTCCGTACCTCTTTTTTCAGGTGTAGGTCCTTCCCGATGCCCAGACTTCAAGGTCGTTCCGAGCACTCACTTTGTATCTTCGATTTCCGTCACAGATCTATATATCCTAGGAAGCTCACACGACGTTCTTGGTGATGTGCATAAAGTCCAGTGAGTGGCGAACATCCAAATCTTCCCAGTAAGGCAAGTTCCAAAATATTGACTTCTTCCATATGGGTGCATGGCCATCCTCATCATTCGGCACAGATTTGCCTCCGGACCCTTTCAAAAACTACCTTGGATCCTTCACCATAGCAAACACCTGCTTGCCACTTCGATGCCTCGACTGGGAACGATGTTCTTCCTCCCCGTTAAATTCCCTGCGTTTCTTCCGCAACGCGTGGCTCCGAACAAGAAACCTGCGATGCCCCATGTACACCATCTTTCGAGAGCCTTTCATGTACGTGCCATCGGTTTGATCCAAACACTGCACACACGCTTTGAAGCCTTTGCCAGTTAGGCCAGACAGGTTACCAAGCGGTGGCCGTTGATTGTTACAAATAACATTGCACGCAGGTTGAAATACTCCCTTTTGTATTCGTCCCAGACCTTTACACCGTTCCATAACGTTTGAAGATTTTCTACCAAAGGTTTGAGGTAGACATCGATATCATTTTCGGGTTGCTTGGGGCCTTGGATCAACAACGGCATCATTATGTACTTTCTCTTCATGCATAACTATAGAGGAATATTATACACACATAGTGTGACTGGCCAGGTGCTATGGCTGCTGCTCATGTCTCCGAAAGGATTCATCCCATCGGTACTCAAACCGAACCTTATGTTTCTGACCTCGTCTGCGAAGTCTTTGTACTTCCGATCGACCATCCTCCACTGCGAGCCATCTGCCGGATGCCTAAGCATTCCGTCGACCTTACGCTCTTCTTTGTGCCAACGCATCATCTTCGCATGCGCTTTGTTTGCAAACATACGCTCCAGCTTTGGAATCAGAGGAAAATACCACAACGCTTTTGCCGGTGCTCTCTTCTTCACACGCACCCCATCTACTTCACCTGGATCGTCACGCTTCGTCTTATACCGGGGTTCCTTGCACACTGGACATGCATCCAAGTCGGCATATTCACCGCGATATAGGACACAGTCGTTGCGACATGCATGTATCTTTCGTACTTTCAATCCTAAGGGACACAGGACCAGTTTGGCTTGATACGTGGATTCTGGCAGGGTGTTATCTTCCGGGAGCAACTTCTTTATGAGCGGCAGCAACTCATCGAAACCCTTATCTGACACACCATTCACATCCTTCCATTGCATGAGTTCCAGTGTGGTGCGTAGCTTCTTGTGCCCCTTACCACAATTTGGGTACAAAAGAGTTCTCTGGTCCTCCAACAATCCCTGGTACTTCCTATATTGTTTGTCCTCTGTGATATCTCCCTATGCGTCACGCAGCATCTGGTTCAAGTCATCATCCACACCAAACTGATCACCTTGTGTATCCTCTACGTCCTCGTATGTCGTCGCGTCCGGCATACCATCATATGTCACTTCCTCTTCGTCGGCTTCTTCGTCGTCTTCTATGCTTGTATGCTCTACTTAATGCCGTGGTAAGTCCAACATGTATAGTTCGGCATGAAACCTCTCATCAACAAGTGGCCTCAGATCCGTCCTCGCATTGAGTGCTCTTTCTCGTTCTCGCAATCTACGACGGACACCGCTGAAGCTTCACGGAGGCAAGTCTCAAATACGACATCAAGAAAAGCATTCACGCCATCGATGAACTCCCTTGTCCGACGATCCGCATACATCCATTGCGGTTCATCTCGCACCAATTAAATTAATAAGAGCACTTATTATATTTTTCAAATTAAAATATTTAACTCAAATAACTAATTGTTATATTTTTAATTACCTCTAAACTTTCTTGATTTTTATAGCTAAACCAACTAAATCTCACAAATTAAAAAAAAATTTAAAAAATATTTTTAATTACATTTCATACACAAAAAAATTATTACCAACCTAGCAAAAAACCTATATCTATTTAGCTCTATAGCAATTGAAATAATCACCCTACCTACTATTTTAAACTAATGTGAAACTAAAACTATCCAATAGATCACCACATTGCCTCAAAAGATCTAGAAGGGAGAGCTAGCTAAGGCACCAAGAGCTAGATCTTGCTCTCTAAAACAAATAATCACCCCTACCAACTAATTTCAACATCTTATACATCATCAAAAAAAGGATACAAAACTAATATGAGACTTAAAACTCCCAATAGATCTACATCTTACCTCAAATTATCAAGAGAGAGAGAGCTATAGCAAAACAAACACCCTTCAATTCAAACAAGATTATTTAATATTTCTCCACATCCAATGCAAAAAGATAAGCAATGTCCATATGAAAATGATGTTGAGACTATGTTTACTTACCTTGGAAACATTAATTTGGAGGTATTAGCCTCAATTAAAATTTTAAAGACCTCCTCGCATGAACATTTCGCCCGTCGATATATCACGGCGAAGCTCGCTCGGGAGAAAGAAGGGGTTAAATGCACTAGGCGGAAAGAAAAAAGCATATGCAAGACAAACCGTTTGCAGATATAGCACATTGTAAGCGGTTCATATCATCAACCGCTTACAGATTATTTCAAGCGGTTGGTGATATGAACCGCCATAATGTCCTATCTCGCAAGCGGTTTATATCATAACCGCCAGATATGCTTTTTTTCGCCACCTCCCACCGTTGGCCACGAACCGCTTGTGGCGATCGGGTCGCAAGCGGGTTAAAGCCAGCCGTTTGTGATGGACCGCTTGTGAAGCCCCGATCCGCAGCAGTGAAGGCTTGCATATGCGCATCGCTACCTGACCGTTTTCTAAAGAAAATTGGACAACACGTTGTAGCGCTACGGCGCTATGGATCTTTCCGAAACGTTGTACCAGAATTAATCTCATGTAATTAAATGATGGGAAGAACCGATGATATGAGAATTGGTTGGCTGCATTATTGACGGAATTAGTGGTCTGATGTATGATTAATTAAAGGGTTACGCATGCTAGTGCATCCAAAAGGAGAAGAACGCTACAACTCAAACCGTTTTGCACACAGAAGTACTGCACGAAAATTTATTGTGAGCCAAGCGTCAATAGGTGTATACGGTATACATATGCTCGTCGGAGTATTTTGTATATGGCGAGCTGGACACGACACGGACGCCCGACCGTCCCGACACGGTCAAACGTCCGCGCGGAAGTAATTCCGATTAAAAAAAATAACTGGTAGCTAAAGTTTATAAAAGTATGTATCGCCAGTCATGTCTTTGTGCCTTGCGGCTCTATTTGGTTTGTGCTTCGGTTGAATTTGATTTGATTGGAACAAAAAGTTAAAGATTTTAAAAAGTGGTACTAAAAAAACTAAAAAAATTAATTTTATTTAAGATCTTTAAATAAATCCTATGAAACTCTAAAAAAATTATTACAAAACGTTACACCAAACAGTCAGTAGAAAATGATAAATTTTGGCCCGGCGGAATAAAACCGCACCGATCGAACGCGAATCAAAGAGAAACACTACCAGGGAACAAGCTTTCTCAAGCGGTTCAAAAAAAAGGATCAAACTTCTACAAGCGGTTTAATGCCTCAAAACAGTCTCAAGTCAGAAAATGACCTCTAGAAGCGGTTGGGGGCACGATCCGCTTCTAAAGACCCAAAATCCTAAGCGGTTTCTGTCCCCAACCGCTGCTATACCTCTACAAGCGGTTGAAAACACGAACCGCTTAGGATGCTTGGCTTTACAAGCGGTTTAATAGCCCCAACCGCTTCTAGAGGCCCATTTTTCGAATAGATAAAAGGAAAGCTCCCCCCATTCTGTCAGATAACGTGCGTGGGTGGGTTGACTAGCTGGGTGAGGTGTGAGTCAAGAGGTGATCTTGCTCGCACTTAAGCTTATCCTCAGTATTTTTCAATTTCAAGAAATACTTCTGCTTACATGCTACAGATATAAAATGGGGAAAATTGCTCAAACGACACTCAATTCGTCACCATTTTTTTAAAATAACACCGGAAAAACGAACTTTCTTCCCAAATGACATTTTAACACTTTTTTAATTTTATTTTCATATTTTCATCTTTTTTACCCTTTTTCCAACTCCCGTCGCCGCTGCCATTCCCATCGCTGCTGCGCCACCGCTGCCCGTCGCCGTTGTGGTCACCACGCCGCCGTCGCCATCACCGCGCCGCCGCCATCACCTCGCCGCACCACTTCCGTCGCTGTTGCGGTACGTCACCGTTGCAGCTCCCGTCGCCGGAGATGAAGGAGATGGTGGCAAATCGGGGAAAAAGAGGAAAATAGAGAGAAAGATGAGAAGAAGGATAGAATATGCAAAAATGTCATTTGGAAAGAAAATTCGTTATCCCAGTATTATTTTAGAAAATGGTGACGAATTAAGTATCGTTTTGTGTTTTGGCAACGAATTGAGTGTCGTTTGAACAGTTTTCCCTATAAAATGCTACCACTATCAACATCGCTGCGCTTCCATTTAAAAAAGGGACCCCCAAATTAACACCAACGTTGATAAACACCAACATTATCAGCTTCCTTGTCAAGTTTCAATAAGAACAATCAATCAACAGGATCCACCGAAACAAACACAGCGGCGCAACCTTGATAAACAACCACATAGCATCGTGCCATATCCCCATCACCACGACGCAACCTGTAAGTTGTCCACCTAATGCCCAGATAAACATACGGCTCCCGAGGACCGGGCCTCGGTGGCACAGGCTGCTACATGCATGTCTTTTTACGTTTTCTGAGCCTTTTGCTTGGCACGCGGTCCCCGGTTCCTGTGTCTAGATAAGATTTTTTTTTTGAAAAAAAGAGAGAGAAAGATTTCATTCACATAGCAAAACTTCCTATTATAGCTAGAGAGACCCACGCCTATGCATATAGCTAATAAGCTAATAGTCAAATCAGGAGGCCTTCGGCCGACCCACCACCACCAACGTCGAGGAAGACACCTGCAATGGAGGAGTCGGCTAGAATCGTCGAATCATATTTGGTTGCATGTCCTGTCCCCGTTCTGTCCTTAAACCCTGTTTTACCAAGATTTAATTTTCAATAAAATGAGTACACAACTATGCTAAGTGGACTACAAGTATCGTAATGATTTCGATCTTAATTGGATGGTTTTGTGACAAGAGTGAAGAGTCTATTCTTTGTGTAGAGATGACTTTCTTTCTCTTTTTCATAGCAACTGCGGGATGACACGACAAAACTTGAGGACAACTTAAAGACATCTAGCATGCATGTATCACTGCAATCTTGCGATGCATAACCAAAAAATAATAGTGTGGTAGTATAAGTTAGATCTAAATATTTGTTTAGAGAGCATCCATCACAAAAAGTATGTTATTATTATTGTATGAATATGACAGTATAAAAATAGAAAAAGAATCTGGTGTTAAATTAAGAGAAATAAATTACTTTTATTATTCTAGTGAACTATAAAATATATACCATTAAAAGTTGCGTACGAAGAGAAGTGTAAACGATAATGCCTACCAATCTCGATCATTGCTCCTTGGCCCAATGACCAATACGTAAAGATTTTTTTCGGTGGTTTACAATGTTTATTTTTGGGCGAATGATACGAAAATGGAAAAAGACGTGATAAAACATAGCAAAATACCTCATAAAACCTCATGTTCCAACTATTATTCAAAAAAATCACCCCACACAAACAAGAAGTTTCGCAAGAATAAAATAAAGTTTCACCAGGCAAATCCAAAGTTTCGCACAAACAT
Organism: Raddia guianensis; assembly: GCA_036346415.1. Classification (NCBI taxonomy): domain Eukaryota; kingdom Viridiplantae; phylum Streptophyta; class Magnoliopsida; order Poales; family Poaceae; genus Raddia; species Raddia guianensis. Next base: position 30,945,946 of record CM070542.1, on the reverse strand, counting down.
GGCTCATTTCATGGTGAAAATGGGGCCGCACCTTCTCCTAGCTAGCCATCTTCTTCTCTGGATTCGACAATAAGGTGCAAAGACCGTGTGATATTCTCGATGAATATTTGTGTTTTGCACTGATGCCAAGATCTTCCAATTTCATTTTGATTTGTATCTGAGAGGCTTGTGGATGTTTTGATATATTGTGGTCTTGCCTTTTGTCCATCAGATATTTCATCCATATGTTTCATAATGCTTCACAATGTTTCAGCAGTTGAGTCCACGAGGGTGTTTGGGTTGTCTAGAGTTATGTCTTTGTCGACGCGTCCTAGCACAAGACATCTACGCTAGGTGGTTCGGGGAATGCACCAGCATGACGGGGTATTGTTTTCAAAGAGGGTATTTTGGGTCCCTAGGAAGCCTTTGTTTCGTCAGAAAGATTCCCTAGAGCTCAGGCGTCGCGAACAGTTGTGTCCAAATCGGTTGTTGGCGTAGGTTGTTTATGTCGAACAGTCAGGCGAATTGTTTGGCATAGTGGATGGTTGCTTCTAGAGGGGTCATTTTTTAAAGTGGAGTTTCGGTGCTGGATAGTATAAGATTGTCGGACCATCCAGGGTTGCTTGTGTTCATCGGCTTGTCTCACGATAACGATGCAACAACCCTAATGGCTAGTACGTCCCTGGGTGCTAGCAATTTAAGGCCCGATGATTTCACTTGAAAGATTTTTTTATTGTAGTCTCAACATCTATTAAGTACATTTTGAAGTGAGCCACCTAGAGCTATGGTTCCCTTGGATGGCGTTTAGACCTGTCTATGCAGTGTCTAGACACTAGGCAATGGCCTCTCGACCTAGGGCCTAGGGCTGACCTAGGTGGCCAACCCGTGTTGGTGGTACTAGACAATGATTGGCCAGTTCAAAACTACCCTAGGGGATGTGTACATGATGATGATGCGGTTTTAAATAGCATTTTATGATTGTGAAATGATTATATAGAAACCTTGATAAAGTCCCTTGCCTGCGAAATATGTATGCAATGGTCGTCCAAGTAAAAATAGGCCGAATGTATGAAAAGGCCGCCTGCCAAGGTGAAGCTTCAGTTGGCCACTTCCATGTAAATGCTTTGATCTCCTAGTCTCTCACTGGCTTGACACGAAAGAAAGATTCCCATTTAGAATAAGTAAAGTCAAATAGGGAAGGAAAGAAAGCTTAGGGCTAAAAGAACGTATAACAAGAGCTTCATCGAATTCATGTCCAGCCTCTGTTCACTAAAGTGGAAAGGGCTCTCTATTATTGGTAAGTGGTCTACGCACTGATGAAAGATAAAGCATTGTATGCAGTGGGAGTTGGAATTACACTAGGGATCTACCGTTCTCAACTCTTTAATGGTTTCCTGGGGCAGTTCAAAGAGACGGCGGTTAAAAACTGGAGTGAAAAATATAAAAATAGTTCAGTTCTCATTAAGGTACGAGGGCTTCTTATTCCACAAGAACGACCCATATAACAAGCTACACCAAGTAAGAAGTGTAGAACAATTAGCTCATAAGGACCGCTCTTTTGTTTTAAAAGATTTTTGCAGTTTCACCTAGAACTAGAACTACTTATTAAAAAGAATCCTATTCTTATGGGTAAATGCTCAATATCCACAAATGTTACGAACCAAAAAAAGGCTTAGCCCTTGCTTTCGAGCTTAGCTTCACCTTTGTAGTCCTATGCATAGTCATTACTATAGCCCCAATCATAGCTACTACTATTTTTTTTAAAAAAAATAACTTAACAATTGACATCTTAAAATTTATTAGTTTGACCGTTAAGGCAACATACACGCTAGGCGGCCTTCTCCACGCACCTAGCGCGTAGTGCCTCGATCGGATAACATTACCTGGAGCTATGGTTTGGGGGAGAGAGTCAGAGGAGATCAGGAGAGCTTTAATGAGGGAGTGGTAATCCAACCCAGCATTCCACCGCAACCATTTTACTTAGCACCAAACTCGCCAACTAAGATCATCAAAAGAGTAGGGATTGAAAAGATGGAAAAGAAGCTGCCCAAGGGGAAAAAAAAAGTGTGGAGAAGCGCAGCTACCTATCGCCGACCGATGATCGGCGAGTATCACTATGCCCTGGATGCTAGAAAAAGGAGCCTGAATTGCACGAGCTAGGAAAAAGAGAAAGCGAAGAGGAAGATGGACGGAATTTTATCCTCTGCCGTTGGGCAAAAAGGCGGAGAGTGAACAGTGACTGTGCATTTTATACTTGGAAAAACACTGTTTAAGATCTTGTTCAAAATCGATGTTTAAGATTGTGTAAAGCAGTGTTTTCATCTTATATCTTCTTGTTTCTTCTGGTGTTACAAGATTTATACCTAAAATCTATAGTGCCTCTCTGCCTTTTTGCTTGCAACGGCAGAGGATCCGAGTCCGAAGATGGACACCGGAAAAGGAACGTGAGATAGGCCCTACCAACGTGCGCTTAGAGTGTAGCATCTAACCGCTCTCTCTGTATGACAGAAAATCTGATAAACAGTGTTTTCGTTTTTTTTCACCTGTTTACAATGTTTTTTATTTGATTGCATTATTTTGGAAGCTTTTGGTTAGAAAAATACTTTCGATTAGTTTGATTTGTTTATCCGTTAATGTTTGTAATTGTATAGCCTACGGAAGGTTTCCATAGTACGTATGGAAAAACATGGCATGTATGGAGATAAGAGAAAACAAAGCAGTTTCTCAACTTCGGGTCGTCACCTGCTAGCTGCTGCCCCTTCTCAACTCCATTAAAAAACAGGAGAGAGAAAGGAAGAGAGAGATTATACAGAGGTCGGTCCCTCCTCAACGGTCACTTCGCCAATCGCCATTGCCAGCGAGACGCCTTCCCCCCGAAAGGTCCCCTCAACCTCAACCCCCGCAGGCGAGCGGAGGAAGCCGAAGAAGAATAGCAAGGAAACCACCACGCCACCGAGCAGAGCAGTCATCGCCATCATTAACAACTCCCCGTCTGCCTCCTCTCGAAAGCGCCACCGGATCCGGCTCCTCCTCGAACCCCTCCCCCGCTTCCCTTTCTCCCCTCCTCACGACACCGCGAGCCCTTTTCTACTCGCGTGCGCGCCCCCTGCCCCCCGGGCCATGCCCCTGCCGCCGCCGGCGGCGTCGCCATGTCGCGTAGCGGCGTGGAGGTGATCATCAGCAGGGGCTGCTCCAGGATCCTCCCCGGGATGCAGCCCTCTTCCGCCTCCGTCGCTTCCTCCTCCGCCTCGCGTCGCGGCGGCGGGGTGTCTGCCGCCGCCGCTCGCCGACCGCCCGACGGACCCTTCTCTGGCCTGGTCATCTGCGTCACCGGGCTGTCTAAAGGTGCCTGCTTTGCCCCTTGATTTTGCCAAGAAAGATTTTTAAAAAGAACATTGCGTATCAAGGGCTTATGCGTTCTTGCCTTCATGGTGGACGGGGATTTGTTTTGCAGAAGCGAGGACTCAGGTGAAGGATGCTACCGAGAGGCTGGGAGGCGAGTACAGCGGGAGCTTGCATCCCAAGTGCACTCATCTCGTGGTGCAGATATCCTTGCACACCATGGGCCATCGTGCCTCACTAATTTTCATGGTAATTCGTCTCGTTTGTTTCTCGAATTCAGGGTAGCATGTTTCTTTAACAAACAGCACAGCTTCGCCGGCCGCAAGTTTGAACACGCGCTGAAGCATGGTCCGAGGAATGGACTCTTTGTGGTAACATTGGGTTGGTTTGTCGATTGCGTTCGAAGGAACAGTAAGACAAGTTCCATCATTTAGTTCTTCGTCTGTCTGTGCTAAATTCATTTATAGTGCGTTCTTTAATTTATGGTGGTTCTACCACAGTGAGGTTGGATGAATCCTTGTATAGCATCAAGAACATTTCGGAGAACGGTCTACCACTCGGGGAGTTCAACCGGCTTGTCGATGTTCCTGTTAGTGAGAACTCGTGCCTTCCACCGGCCATATTTCAAGATAAAGCATGCTCAGACACGGCCCAGAAGCATCAGCTTCAGGTTCCTACAAAAGAACCTGACCATGATGCATTAATTTTTACGAATGATGCCATCTACATTGACCCTGGGATATCTAGTGAGATGAAAAAGAAGGTATGGTCAATCTCAACTGCCGCTTCCTTTTATGATGGTTGGCTTGGCACTTTACTGGAATCCACCAAACCATAAGTTGAGACAGCAGAAGGGAACTTTTTGATGTTTCTCTTGATGGAGTGTTATATAACAATTTACAACATTATGTGGATTAAAGAATCTGCTCAATGTTATGAGGAATACAAAAGATATAGAATGAAGCGATAAATTCTTTGAATTTATTTCATCAATCTACAAGGATTGCTGAACTTTCATCCTCTCTGGAATCATATTTTCAAGATATCTCTGCATCACTATAATTACATTAATGGCATATTGTCTGTAGATATATGATGCTGCTAGTAAAGAAGGTGCAAAACTGTTGGACCACTGGTTTATTGGTTGCCATGCCACGTATGTTGTGTGTGAGGATGCTTCTGTCCAGAAATATGTTGGTCATTCAGACAACATTGTAACTGTAAGTAATACAGTGTTACTTTAATAATATTCTTTTGATTGTTTGCTTGGTAAGGATCACTTGCTTTGCGTTAACATTCTGCTTTCAAATTACCAGCCACTTTGGATCTTGAAAACAGTTAAGGAAAAGAACTTGCAGAGACTTGTCCATTTGTCTTCAGACCTGGCTAGGCAGGTTGCCATGGTTCTTGAAAATGTCCAGGCATCTCAAGAGGTATGTTATTAGTGTTATATACTCTAATGGACTTACCCGAATGAATTGTTCTCTCTCTCACTGGGTGGGCGGGGAGGCAAATCTAGGACTAAGATTTCTCGTAGATATATTTTTTAAGGTATTTGTTCTCATCTTTTTTTTTTTATTGAAAGGAAACAAGAACAACCAAACTGGTATCTGACATATTACATGGGAAAGTCCTACCAATCATCATATAACAGAACATAATACCTTAGACTGACTTAGTGCTCCCCTCTAGCACTGTGTTCAGTGAAGAAAAGATGAGAAAATGTGATCCATGTAAATGGGCATTGGGCTAGTTTTTTTTTTTTTTTTTCTTGCATGAACTTTTTAGTGTATGTATGAGGAACAACATTAGCATGCGCACAATTAATTTTTACTTGATTTCATATTAAAGTGTGTGTCGATTCTTTATATTTTTGCTTTCTGTTTATGTTTATGATAATTCTATTTTCCATATTTAACGCTTACACTTGTAGTGACATTGAATCTTTTGTTCTTTTAGAATAGAAAACTTGGGAGTGTTCCTTCTATAAACTCAAACTCCACTGGAGTGCCATCCACCCAAGGGGAGATAAATGAGAGTCATCAAGAGAGGCAAAAATTTGTTGAAGTAGCAAAGAAAGGTGTTCGAGACCGCCGTGTTCGGCGTATGCGGGTAAGGGTTGTTTTACCTGTTTTGGTAAATTTCTTTTCATTTTTGCAAGACCAGCAATTTCATTGGTATACATATCCTTATATTTTCTTCCACGTCGCTGCTTGTATGTTCTTTCAAACAAAATTGGTTCATTTATTTGGACATGGTTATAATATTTGTAGAGCGGTCATCTTGTGTTAGCTTGCTTATTTATTAAAAAACCATGAAATTCATGTCAGTATGTGTATGAGCCATGACTTGAACTGAATGACAACACATTTCAGAATTCAGATATTCATTACTTTGCACTTTACACTACTCTCACATATCTTGTTTGTTTATAATGAAGCAATGATCAACATTCCATCCTCATTTTTTACATTGTATCGTTATTTTAATTTGTAATTAATCTGCATGCGGGGATCTTCTCACCAGCTGGTGTTGGTTCACTGGCCTTTCACAGCGACCTAATATTTGTAACTAGCATGACTATTAAAAGGGGATGTTGGTATACCACTGCTGGTTAGACAACGCGATTTGCATGAGAATATGTTTTAGAATAATTGTCGGCAACAAAGAATGTGCTGTTCACTTCAGGAAATGCAAACCTTATGCAATAATCCTGCTGAGCACATTTGTATTCCATTTCAAGTGGTTAATGTTACTGCAATAGGGATTCTGCCACAGCTGCATAATGTAATGTAAAAATAGCAACTTTTTGAGCCATATGAAAGTTTTGATGTCTCAATTGTGGTTTTAAGCCAGTCATGTGAAGTACCAATCCTTCCAATCACGCCAGCTACACTTCTGGATTCAATCTGCTGGACAATATCCGAGCCAACTTCATCTGCAAGTATTTATACGGATTCTTCATGGTCCGATGATGCCAATGAGCAGCAAAGCACCATTTTCTTTGATGCAAATGTGGATAGAAAGGATCCAGACCAATCGGCTGATAATTTGTCCCGCCCGCTAAGAGAAAGGCAAGTAATTCTTGGAATCGATCAATCCTCTTTCAAACTCGCTTTCCTAACAGCTTCACGTTGTTCTTTTAGCGAGAAAAGTGAAGTGGTTTTTAAGAACCACTTCCTTGCCATACTCTTCCCTATTGATCGTTTTGGCGAGCTTGGACTTTCCTCAAGGACATTCTTCAGCGATGGTGGCTTTACATGTATACAAGTGCTGGATCACATCTACAACTTCTACCAGGTACAATGATGACAATTTCCTTTTTAAGGTAGTTTGTTGTCTTCAGAAGTTGCTCGACCCATATCTTTTATGTTCTTTGTTCTCTGCTTTGCTTGGTCCGAGGCATTAAAAGGGTCATCTTTGTGCAGGAGAACATGTCAACCGAGGAGACAAATGTAGCCCTGCATACGGATTCACGGCATGCAGATCGGCTTCGTTCACTGTACGCAAGTGCTGAATCCGCAGAAAGAGGTTTTGTAGCATTCAAAAGAATTGTTTTCTTGGGAAGCCGAAGAAGTTTCGAGGCACTAAAGCGCCTTAACAGAGAGAGAAATAGCAATATATATGAACTTGTGATTAGGGCATGAACACACCATACTCGGTGCTATTAGTCAAATTTGCTTGTTGCTTACAGGTTCAGAACGTGTGCAGAATAAAAATGTAGAAAACAATACACGACTTAATAAAAAGAATTTTGTTGCATCGTTCACACTCCTAACTAGAAGGCTGCCGAGCGAGAAATCCATAAATGATCAGAAAAAGCATCGCTTGGGAAGAAGCATTCATTTGGATTTCGTTTCTATATGAACTGCCTTCAATAAAACTCTGAAATAGCTTCTCGTGCAATCACCACATAATTAAGCCTAACACGTCATGAAAAAAAACTTAAATAATTTGCAGATATAATTTGCTGTTTACTCTATCTATGTATGATGTTTCAAGAAAAAAAATTATTCTATCTTAAGAGTAATAAAAAAGAGAATTTTAACAAATTTGAATGGCTCAAAATTGACAAATTGCTCCCTTTTATAGAGTGAATTTAAACCTGCAATTTTACCCAGAGGTAAAGTTTAGGAGTCCAACTACAATTTTTTTTAGAAGGCCTAACAATAGACAAATGCTTTCAGTTTGAAATGTAAGAACAGCGACTTGAATGTTGCGTTCTCCTTTTATTTCAAACGATTTTGAAGGAAATATCCGCCTTGGACTACGAAGGCAGAACATACCAAGAAGCAGTACATACATGAGATTAAATCGTCTCTTATTATATATACACATAGCATTGCTGCTGCGTTGTACTCTCGTGGTCAAAACCTTCTCTTTTCGCATCCAACTTGTACCTCAGCAGTCCACCAAATTAGCCAAAATTTATTCCCTGCGCTAGAGGTAGCTCGCTTCCATAGTTGATTGTACTGCAAATATTCGACTTAAGCATTAGTAAATGAAATTTTGCGGACTCAATGCATAATAAAGGTATCTATACCGTTTTGAGCATACTAGAATTCTCGGCCTGATAATCTGTCTCTACGTCAAGAAGGGTCCTACTCTCATGGTAATTATCTTCAAGACAGTTGCTTACATATTAAAGCTTACTTGAATTCAATATCATATCGGACAAGATTATTGTAGAAACAAGACAGGTTATTTTATTCATTATAATGTAATGAAATCTTGAGGGTGCAATTTTATTAGCTATGGAACTTGGTAACTAACCGCAATGAGAACTCAAACATCCATTAAAAAATTGGCCACACTGATTTTGCATATAATCTATCCAAATTAATAATTTCTAAATGACAACTTGGGACAATGCAACTAGTAAGAATTACATCAAATAACCAAGGCTATCCATCTGTCATGTAAAAAAATGTGTTCTTACCAAGTGCCCCTTCTCATGTACTGCTTCCAGGAATCACTTCCTGCTTCTCGTCCACCACCAGTTGCTTTTTCTCCACCAAAAGCTCCACCGATTTCAGCACCATTAGTGGGTATATTTACATTAACTATACCACAATCGCTTCCATGAGGACTGCATAGAAAGAAGAATAAGAATAATCACTACTGCAGTCATTTTCTGTCTTGATGCGGCAGTCGTAAAAAAAAAACTGGAACAGGGTACATAAAAAGATAGATGTAACAGTCTTCACAGGTGAATCATTGTTCTAATTATTATAATTTATGGGAAGCATACACATGACACAAATACAGTTAGGGCTTTACTTATCCGGAACTTAGGCAGATATATGATTCTTTAAATGACAATAAACAGGAATTTTCATCTAAAAAAGAATTAAAGAAAATCGCATATAGTTTTTGAAAGAAATCTTAAAACATAGCAATCATATATCAGTGTGCTTTCATGAACAGAAAGACAAAGAAAAATGTAAAGCAATACCTTCAAATAATAAAGTCATCATCCTTTAGTGCAACAAACTTTAGAATTATGGATGTACTACAGCAATTATTTCAAATCTCAACATGAACATTTTGATGAAAAAAGAAACCAAGAGTAACACTCTGGGTTGTGGAACCGATTCTTACCCAATCCACTTGAAAATAATATCTGGTCTCCTTGTAAATATAGAGCTACTTAATCCTTGAGGAACATAATTGTTTATTTCAATTGCTTCCTTCAAGGTCTGCAGGATAAACAGGGTAATACATTATGATACAATGCAATGGTGTACAATCGACACCACATAGAACATGTCAATACCACAAAGTACTAGATTATTTGCTACCTGAAATTTCATGACATAAAGTACAGGACCAAATAGTTCTTCCCTCACAACTGGTGAGGAAGGTGAAATTTCCACAATGGTTGGTTGGACAAAGTTTCCCTCTGATTCAATCGCAGATCCTCCAATAAGAATTTTTCCTCCCTGAATATATATGGATGGTAGTTATATTAGATTATCAGAACATCATTGCTTACATCAAGTCGCCAATTGGCCCAAGGCCATAGGTAAATTATAAATGATTTCTTCTAATTGACTCAGATTATACTGAAACAGATTATAAAACATATATATTTCACCTGAGATTTGATTGTTTGGATGCCTTTCAAAAAGTTTTCTTTGGAAGCAGTAGTATGCAGTGGTCCCAACAAGGAGCCCTTCTCCAAAGGATCCCCAATTCGGACTTGTTTATAAACCTCAACAAGTTGATCAAGAACTGTTTGGTATATACTTTCATGAAGCAGCTGTATTAAAAGGGGAAAAAATAACACTTAGAATACTCAAATACTAACCACAAGGATAGGCAAAAAAAAGGAAATCAGTACTTACCAGCCTACGGCATGTAGTGCATCGTTGTCCTGCCGTACCAACAGCAGCAAACAACACAGAGCGCACAGCTAGCTGAATGTCTGCATCATCCATAACAATAATGGCATTGTTCCCACTAAGTTCAAGAAGGCATTTACCAAATCTTGCATTGACCTGCTGTTGAACCATTAGACCAACCTGCATTGAACAATCGCAATTATATATTTTTACAGCAGACCAGCACAGCTCATTAGGTGATATATAACCAGCAAATACTATGAGGACCCACAAGAAAAAGGATTTCAAACAGCACACAGAAACTATTGAGAGATGAAATATGTGGTGTGAATTGGGTGTGTATTCTGATTCTCCATGTACCCTCTCAAAGAGAAGAATTTTGGATCAGGTACTTAGGACACATACACACACTAGTCTTCATAGTGTTCATACGGGAAAGGAGAACTAGGAAACGAAGTTCAACTTCATGACTTCTATAAAATCTACACAACATGCAGAAGAAAGATAGCGATTTACAGAAATCAAATACCTTTGTACTTCCAGTGAATGAAACCAAAGGTATCCTTGTGTCAAGAGCAATTGCTTGACCAATTTCAGCACCCCCACAAAAAGAAGTGAAAATTGCGCCTGGCAAGTTGTTCTTCTCCAATACACTAGCCACTATTTTAGTCATTGCGATAGTGATCAATGGAGTAGTTGGAGCACCTTTCCTGCAATGATTGAAAAAAATTACAAAAGGAAACTGCACCCTTTGCAATACTGACAGAGCTTGATAACATTGAAAGAAAGCAAAGTGGCTGCTGAAATCTACCGAACACATAATATCCAACCTACCATTCTAATTCTCTTGCATAAGAAGATGTATCTTTATTTTTTTTGCTGTTTATCACACTAAAGAACTCATATTAAGCTCCCTCTGTCTATGATGACTTCCTTGCAGTTGTTTTGTCATTTTTCCTCCAGTGATAGGTGATAACAAACCTAAAAGGGTCCCATAAGTTATCTGAACAGTTCATCCAGCAGAGAGACACTGCTTGCATTTGTATGAGCAGATGGCTAGGACTTATTGCAATAATGAATACAAGGACACATCCTAGATATCATGGATCTTCACCAATTTAACAAACATTACAAACCATAAACATCTGGGGCGTTAAGCTAAAGATACTTCTTGAACACAGCACCTCCCATCATGTGAAGGCAAACACTCATCAATAATTCAAGTACAATAAGTTACACATTTGGAGAACATGCAGAAGAACAGTATTCAAAGTTTATAAAAAAGAGCACCATTCTTACCAGACAACACAGTTTCCGCAAACCAAAGCAATGCAAGCATTCCAACCTAAAACATGACACAAAATAGACCTATTAAGGTTTATGTCTGCATTAGCCTGTTAGGAATGACATGAATTTGAGTTTATGGTAAACAATGACAGTGATATAATGATTGAAATGACCAATGCATACCACATATCATATATAATGCAGTTATAAATCAGATTGCAGTGGTTAATATTTTTCAATTGTTATGCTCCAAAGTCCAAAGAACAAGGACTTGCAGCGCACTACATTGATTTTCACTCTGATGTTATAAAAGGGTGTAATACATGAAAGTATATAAATGGCCAAAGATTTACCCAGCACGGCACAAGGAAAATTGAATGCAGTGATGACACCAACAACTCCTAGAGGATTCCATACCTATTCAAATAAGCATTAGTGATTGCCAGTTTAACATGTTCCATGATGATGCCTGAGAACGGAATCAGTATGTAACACATGAAAAACTAATAATAGAATACTTTCACCTACCTCCATCATCATATGATTCAGGCCTGAAAAAATATACAAAAGGCAGCATTAGCAAATGCTTCATATTCTTATCAAACTCTGAATTAATGCATTGATAGTTGATACCCAAGAATTAGAAAGAAACATTATTCTACAATTGGCAACACCACCATGACACAACAATCTATAATTAAATCACAGAAGGCAATGTTGATATTTTTGGCAGGACTATCAGAAAACCTGTAGATTAATCAGGTGAATTGGTGGTATTTTATCATGCTCTGTAACTATGGGCATGTCATAGAATAATATATTTGGTAACTAATGGTTATAAATCATATCAGGGGACACAAGTTTCTACAAAACAGAGATGTGGAACATGTCAATTGTGGCGCCCAAATTATTTTCAGAGAATCATTAAAATGGAATAAGTTATGCAGTAGATCACAACAAATTACAAATTTGCTAATTCCAGCTGCAGTAGGTTTGTATAATGAAAACCTAGATGGATAGGTTATTGAAGGTATTTTAACAAATATTAGAACCTTTTAGTTGTCCCCCAACCAATTACAAGTGATATGGTCAAAAGTGCACATCTCAACATAGATGATGACATGATGTTGCTTTCATCCTTTTAACTGACAATAAGAATATAACATAATGGAAGGAGAACGGTCTTACGTTCAGATGGTATAATGGATCCATTTAGTTGGCGACTTAGACCAACAGCATAATCACACATGTCAATGATTTCCTACAAAAAAAAAATGTTCGTGTTAATGTCATTGTGTGCATGGTGAGAAATCAAAAGTGTGTTCCATTGAGTGAGCAAGCTTCCCCTTGCTACAGTGCTAAGAGGCGATTTCCAGGGTGTGAGCTAGCCCCTCCAGATCCCACTGAATCCTCCACCTCCGACGGCCGCTCCGGTGCCGGCGAGGTGGGGAATCGAGCATCGCTGCGGATTTGGCGCTTCTCCAAGCCGGCAACGGCCTCCAGGCCATCGACGGGAGGGGCAGCAGCGAATCAGCGGTGGCAGCGATTGTAAAGGGTGAAAAGATGTAGGTTTCGGGTGTTGAATAAGAGGCTTCGGGTGGCGGAGCATCTAGGGGCATGGCACCTCTCCTTCAAAGCTTTCTTCTGGGGGGGAGTGATGTGCTTGTTGATGCTATTTACCGGCGGTGGCCTCAGTTTGAGACCTCGGCGGCAGCTTCTTCTACTTTGATGATTACATCAAGTATGTGGAGGTTGCAGCTAGTAGGATCTTTTGGTAGTGAGCAAGGATGGCTGGGTTGTGGAGAGTTTCATGCACTGGGGAGATCAGAGGTGATGGCTGCTGTGGACAAAATTGGGTTCACCTCATCGTCTTCCTTTTGGGCCAAGATGGAGGGTTGTGCTTTGATGTTCATGCTGCTTGATTGTGATCTGTTTCTCCACATTTGGCCGGAAGCAATGGATGTCAACCTTCTTCTGCTTCCAGTGCCCTTCGTCTTCGACGCCGGTGTGTGGAGAGGGTCTAGAAGCTTCCATGAATTGAGTTGTAATCCCGTTTTGTATGGGATTTTCTTGTAAGATGGAAGTGGGTTATTCCTTGAAAATCAATCCTTTGTTCTAAAAAAAGTGTGTTCCATTGAAACAATTGATTATTCAATTATCTTCACTAAAAATAACATCCTTAGTCCTTAGGGAAAATAGTTTGTTAGCAGATTGGCACATAATGAATTACACTATAGGTGAAGAAAAAACACCATAGGCGACTCCTTATCCACAAAATATTGTGTGTTTATGTTCCATGGACGTGATGCACTGATTGACCAAGTTGCAATTCCACCAGACATGAATGGACCATACAAATGATAATGCAATTGATGATGATGATGATTATAACATTATTGCTATAAAGAGGAACACAAATGTGTGTTCTAAAAGAAAAGGAGAACTCCATGGTCTGAAGGTTCTAGTGAATACACCAGCAACAATTAAGCTCCTACCTGAACCTCCCCGATCCCTTCAGGAAGAATTTTCCCCATCTCTAGTGATACAAGTCTGCCAAGGTGATGGAGCTTTGTTCGCAGTGCATCACCAATCTGCCTAACAATTTCTCCTCGCTTCGGAGCTGGAATCTGGACACATTGATACGTCAGTCGTGAGTAAAAAGGTAAGGTCATAATCTTAGACAACAAAATACTCAGCAGTCAGCAGTCAGTGGAGCTCCTTGAATGTATGGAATTTCACATGATAACATCCCTGCTAACCTTCATTAAGTACATTACACAACCATTTAAGTCCATCACGTGGATGACCACAGCCATTGCATACTGGACTATCTTGTCTTACCATTTTAACATTAACATGTGGTTGGTTTGCAAATTCACATAATAGTGGACTATGTCTTGTTGGAGAGTAAAATTGAGGGGCCATACAACCTCTTCAACATCTCACCCTATAAACTTCTTAAATACTCAAATCCGCAAGGCACCCAAATCGTAACCTTTTGAAGCAACTACCAAATCACAATTACAGCATACTCGATTGCTAGCACCTCGTCAGCCATCACATGAGCAAATCTCAGCGATGCTACGAGCATTTCAATCCGGCGAGTCGCTGAAACTTACTGCCATCCAGATCTTCGCGGCGTCGAAGCAGGCGCGCATGCCCTCCTCGTAATCGCGCTCGGACGCCTCCACGACCTCAGCAATGACCTGTAATCACACAAACGCCCACGCACACGCAAAACCCCTCAGAATCCATCCGAAGAACACGGCCGGATGGCCGGAGCGAGCCCCAAAGCGAGCGGATCGGGCCGGAGGGAGACGCGCCTGATTGTTCGTAGGGTTGGTGGAGGCGACGGCGGGGCCTGAGCCGCCCCAGGCGCCGCAGGCGAAGGACCCCGGGTTGCGCGTCGCGAGGCCGAGCTCGGCGAGGAACTGGAGCTCCTTCCTCGCGAAGGTCCCCATGGAGGGCGGAGCCAAGGGCCCGATGCAGGGCTGCTCGCTTCTAGAAGGCGGCTTCGGCTTCCTGGCGCGCCGTCTCTGTACGAAGCGAGCGGATTTGCGGTAGCCGGGAGGGGAGGAGGAGGCGGCGGCGGCGGGTTATTATTTATAGGAAGGCGGTGGAGTGGGGAGTGTGAACTGCTCCGGGACCGGGGCGAAGCGAAGCGTGGGAGGTGGGGCGATTGGGCACGGGACGCCGGGACGGGGCGGGATGAGACGACAAAATCGAGAGCGTGCCAAAGAAAGGTTCTTTATTGCTTTCACATTTGCACTCTGAAATGCCATGCGATGTAATTCTAGAGCTGGCCAACGGGTTACGGGTCGAACCGGGCTGGCCTAGTTTGTTTGGAACGAGGCCAATCGGGCTAACGGGATGCGGTTTCGGTCCAGATTCGATTCGCATAGTGAACTGACCTAACCGAACCGTCTGGTTTTTATTAGCCGGTTTATTTTATTTAAAAATATATATATAAATTAAGAAAAATCATTATATTTCACAGACATACATTATAAATTAAATAAATATATTATTTATTATTAAAAAATATACTTCTAAATACATATGTTGAATTAAATTAATATATTACAGTAGCAAATCGAACTGGGCCGCCACTATGCGAACCGAGCCAAGCCGAGGTGCTGGCCCAGGTTCGGTTCATTTCACCGAACTGGTCACTTCGATTCGGTGAGCAAGGGTTTACCTAGTTCGGTTTAGAATAACCGTCCATTTGGCCACCTCTACGTAATTCACATCCACGGACTTTGAACACTGTCATATAAGTTATAACATCATGTAGATCCAAATAATATTCACTAAAAGTTAGAGGATTTTCAACGCTCTTTGTCGATACTTGTTGTTTTGGTATGAGAAATGTTATAGGACGGACGTCCGTCCGAACGGATGAACCTTCGCCGCGCCGCCAGCTCCCCCTTCGCGCCTCCCTTCGCCCTTCGCCGCATTGTCTGAAGAAGGAGGCGGAGAAGGATACTCGACGCTGCCGCCGCCGCCGCTTCGCCGTCGCCGCCGTCGAACTCGCCGCCACCGAGTTAGGGAATATGTGGGTTCTCCGGTGTAGAGGGAGGTCGGGCGGCGGATCGGCGATGGGTGGGTTCGTCGATGGCGGCGAGGCGAGCAGTGGCGCCACGAGCTGGGAAGGCGGCGGGGGCGGGCGGTGGAGGGACCACGCCTTCCCCGTCCGTTAGGGTGGGCGGTGGTGTGGCGAGGCGGGAGGCGGAGAGGGCCGGGCAGGCGCCGCCACGGTGGTGGGAGGCGGCGGGGAGGTGGTGGAGGCATGAGCAGCAAGCGCCGACGGAGGGACCGAGGCGCGAGTCGGCTGAGGAGAGAGAGGAGAGGCGAGTAAGCGAGGCTCATCCGATGGTTGGCTTGCGGACGGACGACCGTGCGCTATGGGCCTCCTTTGGTATTGGTAACGATGCAAAAGTGATCAAGATCCGTAAGGGTGTTTATGATTTTCTCGAAACCCTAGCAATGGTAATGACATCAAGGAAAGTCGAACTCGTGAAGGTGAAGCTATGACCACTAGCATAGAAAATCCCATCACTAGCGGTTCAAAATGCTAATCTGTGGCGGACAGCTATAATAGGGGATTATCACTGATGATTGCAAAACTGGCAATAATACGTGCTTATTAGCGATCCTCATATTGACATGCTAGGGATATGATTTTCCAAAACAAAAAAATCACTGATGCTACTCCGTGTGGCTGTGTCGGGGGTGGCTAAGGACAGCTCCAACTAGGGCTAGGCGCCAGGCAGCATAAAAATAAGATGACTGATTGCACAGGACAATCTTACGTTCCACATAGGCATATCTTGTCCGACTTCATGATGGATTTGAAGTTGACGTGCTTCCTCCTAGCATCGGCATTGGGCATTAGCTGATTGAGCTCCACATATGCACCTATTTTTATTAAACTTTTAACCGCAGTCTCTATCGTGTGAGAAATACTATACTGGCACGCCACTGAAGAACTTTCCGATTTGGAGACTCCAGTCAGTTCGTATTTATCGGAAAGTGATTTGTTCGTGCTTTTCTAAGAGAACCATCCCAGGACAAGTATGAATGCTCATTCCACCCTTCTTATTTGACAGACAGAAATGGCCAATTCTTCTTACCTTAAATTAAAATTTAAAATTATATCCAAAAAATTATTTTGCACAAGCCAAGTGTTATAGCACTCTATAATTATTTTAAGTCTTTCATCGGTTCTTTGCAAAACTTCTAAGACATTTTTTTATATATTTTTGGCTCTTCAAGCCCTCTATCAAAACCCACAACTTGTTCATATTATAATCTAGAGTAAATTAACCTAAAAATAATTGCTAAAAATGTTCCAATGCTCATATATGCTACTCCCTCCATTCCAAATTGTAGTTCATTGTTGGCTTTTGGATACGCTTTTTGACCATTCGTCTTATTCAAAAAAATAATACAAACTTGTAAAAATATAAGTTATGCTTAAAGTATATTTAATGATAAAACAAATCACAACAAAATAAATAATACTTACATATATTTTTTTAATAAGACGAATGGTCTAAAAGTCAACAGTGAACTACAATTTGGAACGGAGGGAGTAATTCACAAAAGACCTCATCTCATTTTTATACAGTCATACAAACAATATTAAATATACTGGGTGACACTAAGCCGCTCTCTTGAGCGTCTCAGCAAGCGGTCATCCCCCACAAACCCCCGACGTCCCTCCCCGTCGTTGGTGACGACGGCGACGACCCCTCTTCTTCCTTCTTCTTTCTTCTTCCTTTGATTTCCTTTTCCCTTTGTATAACATTGGCCACCAAATTTGGCGGGCTATGGCATCTTTGGTGGCATGATGGACGTCATATCCGACCATAGGGCGGCCTTTAAACGCGCTAGACCGGTGGTTGGCCCAAAGGCGGTGAATGGGTTGTGGCGGTCAGATTTGGTTCGCCCTTGGCCCATGCTATCGAATCTAGATCTAGCGAGACACCTCAAAGATGGGGATGGCTCTCTCACTGGCACGTTCCTTAGGGTCTCCTCCTCGTTGGCTCCTAGCCATTTGCCCTCCCAACAGTGTGCATTGCCTTTGTTGTCCAACCCTGAGTCACCTGCTCCTCCCCTCCTTTTGGGGGGAGATCGATGGCTTTGTCATGGCTTCTTCCTGGTGGCAGTGGCCGGTAGTGGCGTTTCGTTGTCACTGGTGCTAGGGTGGTGCAACCTCAATGTCTACAGCCTTCATAGCTGTGCCCTAGTGGTTTGGACCTCCTCTTAGTGTTGATCATGGGGTAAGGGTGCTTCAAGCGAATAATTTGCCCGATGTCGCCGCTAGCCACTAGGGCAAACAATGGCAATGTTATTTAGCTTAATACTCCCCCTTGGAGGCGTTGTCATGGCTCCATGACTTCTCAAGGCCTCTTCGAGTGAAAACCTAGACCTGGTTGCGAATGAATGGTAGTGATAATTTGTCATCACATCTTTGTTAAAGGCGTCACCCTATTTCCTTTTGCACCGTCGGTTGGTCGCCAACTAGAGTATGATGTGGGTTGTCTTGTTGACCGTCAGCGTTGTGTTGTTGGATGGTTGATGGTGGCCGATGGTGCCATGGTGGTAGTGTTGGCAGCGGTGCAATGCGTGGTTCCAGTGCTCTGTGTCGTGTTATTTTTTATTTATTTATTTATCGTTCAATGAATTGGTAGGGCTGTTGCCATTTGGTTTAGACGAATTACCTTTATTTGTGTTAGATATTAATTAAAGAGAAAATTGCACGGTTTTCCCCTGAACTCGTAGTGATTCTCACATGCCCACCTGAACTTGAGTTTTACTTTCTCGCCCCCTAAGCTTGTCTCTGTTTGCATGGTTGCCTAAAATCCGTTAGGGAAACCATTAAAGGTTGACGTGGAGCTTATATGGCAGTTAACCGTTGATGTGGCTGCCACATGGCTAGTTATTGATGAAAAATTCATAAAAATAGAAAAAACATAAAAAAAAATTAGGAAAAAAAAGAAAAAATAAACTCAAAAACAAATCATAAAAAGTAGAAAACATTCATAAAAACTCGGGGAAAATAAAATTAAGAAAAAAAGGAAAAATTATAAAACTTTTAAAATGAAAAAATTGGAAAAACATACAAAATAAAATAAATTACAAAATTAGGAAAAAAGAAAACATAAAAAATTGGAAAAAAATACGAAGAAGAAGTAAGAAATTTGACAAGCAGATAGATTCAAATGTCATGATGATCTCCACAACCCTTGATGAAGACGCGCTGATATTACGAAAAATAAATTCAAAATAAAAATTCAAATTGTCATACTTTCTATTTTTTCTATTTTTATATGACTTTTTGAATTTTTCTATTTTCCCTAATTTTTATGAAATATTATTTTTAATTTTTATGATTTTTTATAATTTTATGAATCTGTACTTTTTTTTTCAAATCTTTAATTTTTAAATTTTAGGTTTTTTGTATTTTTTTGAATTCTTTCGATTTTATATATTTTTCCCCAAGATTTTCTACTTTTTTCTAATTTTTTACCAATAGCTAGCCATGTGGGTTGCCATGTCAGTCTTCAGCTACCATGTGGCATCCACGTCAGCGTTTAACGGCCATGTAATTGCCACATCAGCACTTAACGGTTGCCCTAACGGTTTTGGAGCAAACATGTAAACAAAGACAAATTTAGGGGGGCAAGAAAAAAAAAACTAAAGTTCAAGGGATGCGTGAGAATTGTTGTAAGTTCAGTGGACAACAGTTCAATTTTTTCTCAAGTAAAGCCTAAAAACTATCCATACTTCCAATATTACTCTTTCACATGATATATAATTTCGGTGCAGAGCGTTTTTTTTTTTCGTTGATAATGTTTTCAAAGAGAACCATCCATGCCCCATTTTGTTCGGTAAAAATATGACGGGCCAATGCCCTTGTCCCACGCCTTGACGCCAGTAACACTTTAGCAAAAATGCCCATTCGAAAATGACGTGGCCGTGTGTCGCTACTCGCGAGTCACTACCATTCTATGGGGGCCATGATTCCAATCTATGGCCGTGTGTCCATAGCATCCATGGAAACTAGTTGGATAGCTACAAGTTTTTCAGGCCAGAGTCGTCGAGGACACTATTTTCTGACAAAATATTCCATTTCTTTTTTAAAAACAAAAGAGTAAAATGCACCAGAGGTCCATTAACTTGTACGGTGGTGTCACTTAGGTCCATCAACTTTGAAAGTGTATTTTTGGGTCCAATAACTTGTTAAGTTGTTCACCGCAGGTCCAAACCGCTTAGTCAGCGCCTCCACGCTGACGTGGCAGTGCTTGGTCAGCACCTCCACGCTGACGTGGCAGTGAGGTGGCAGGGAAACACATACCATACAATAATGAGACCAGCGACTCCGTTCCCTGCTAGAGAAGATCCAGCTTGGAAACACATCCCATACGACAGCAAAGCATGCGACACTTGCCGAATGAAATTTCACAAAGTGCAAAGCATTATATATGTCGAAGATTGAGTGTTGTCTTCCCTAACAGTGAAATGTTAATTGTCGTATCTCGAGTACCCTCTTGCTCGTTGCCCACAGACGGGCAGCTATCCGGGATGATGACGATGCACCGGGCTAGGCATTACATGGTAACATATTTATCGGGTCATCAGAAGGCTTGGCGATAAAGTCTTTTCCCGTGCGGCGGCCTGGCCCATAACGGAGGAGCGCGATAGGGTTCCAATATGGCACCAACATGCCACAAAAAATTATAGAGATTAGTTATCATTTGACTTTATCTTTTTGTATATGTATCCCCAAGGCTAGTATAAATTCTCCCCTACTGCATGAGGATAGGGGTGATTCCTTGATAGAACATACACAACGCACCTTCATTTTTCATCTTGCACAGAAACAAACCTCATCTAAGTTTTTTCTCTCAAACCCTTGTCCCGTGATCTCTTAATTATAGTAAAACATTGGACGTAGGGTTATTATTTCTTGCTCGGGAGGCCTAAATCAGGATAAAAATCTCTCTAGTGTTGTTATTTTCGAGTCCTACGTTAATATCTTTTTGATATCTTGCAAGTCAGGTATAAAGGGGTTCTCTGGTTTCGCGATTTAAAAGTAATCTCGACTCATGATTAAATTAATCTCAACTCATGAAGTTTGTCCGCAATTGTCGACACTTTTCTTTTTATTTTTGAAAAAAATATTTTTATACACTTTTCTTTTTATTTTTGAAAAAAATATTTTTATGTCCATTGTTTTCTCAGAAGACAAGGTCATTTTGATTATTAGTTTTGGGTTTTCCATGCCATCGATGAAAGCGATCAAAGGTGATCGGATAATTTTACCGATGTAGAACACAACCAACAGTCTATATTATTACCATCGGTACAATATGAACTCCTTGTTTTTAGCCTTTTAAAAAAACTCTTCTTGCCCACTGGAATCCAATTTGACAGTGTCCATATATTGCAAGCTTTAACTAGGAGTACATTTGCTGTTACATTCGTGAAATGGCAACTAGGCAAAGAAAGAAAAAGGAAGAAGTCCATTTTACCCCCTTGAACTATCGCACAAGTTCAGTTTTCTCCCCTCAACTTTAAAACCGGACAAAACACCCCCCTCAACTATCAAAACCGGTACAAAATACCCCCCTCACCCAAAACCATGGTGGTTTTGGATGACATGGCATCTAGCCATCATTTTTTTCTAGAAAATAAATTTAAAAAAATCTAGAAAATTATAGGAAGCTCAAAAAATATAATAAAAATATGCACAACAATAGAAAAAATACATAGAATCCAAATATGCAATAAAACTGTAAAGTTTATGTGCATACTTATTTGCAAAAATTATTATTTTTATATAAGGTGTTTTATTTATTAAAAAAAGTATTCAAGAAAATTTTGTTTGTTCTCTATACAAATGGTGAAAAATATTTTAGTTTTGAGAATGATGTAGAAATTAATAAAAACATAAAGATGCTATTTTGACCGTTGAATTTGATTTTTTTAAAAATACAATTGAAAGGTCAAAATAAATTAGAATTAGAATTTGAAAATATAAATTGAAAGGCAAAGTTAGCATCCCTCTATTTCATCGCTTTCTCTCATTTTTCCTACAAGCCAAATTAAGTTTTCTTAAATACTTGATTTATTTATTCAATGAAATACATTATGTACTATTTTTACGTATAAATATATACATAGAAAAGTATTTTCAATGAATATTTGGATTCTACCTATTTTGTACTTTTGGTATTTTTATTTTATTTTTTGAGTTTCCTATGATTTTCTAGAAATTTTTGAATTTATTTTCTAGAAAAATGTTGATTAGATGTTATGTCATCCAAAACCACCATGGTTTTAAAGTAGGGGTATTTTGTACCGGTTTTGATAGTTGAGGGGGGTGTTTTGTCTGGTTTTGAAGTTGAGGGGGGAAAACTGAACTTGTGCGATAGTTCAAGGGGGTAAAATGAACTTCTTCCAAAGAAAAAAGAAGACGCAAAAATGGCAAAGCTTGGCCCATGTTTCAAGGGGACCCAAACTACTGGGCCAATTAACTGAAACCCAAACATGGCTAATATGCGCGCGGGACGTGCGAGTATGTGTGTGTGGGGTGCATTGAGGCCCTCTTTATTTTTTTGTTTAGTTTTAGTTTTTATTGGGTCTGCCATTTTTGTTATTTTTTATAAATCATTCACTTTAATTTTAAAAATATTTTTTTGGGGACTTCGTAGTTTTTTTAAAAGATTTCAAAAAACTTTTATAAAATAATTTATTTATAGTCTTTTCATACCACTTTCAAAGATAGTCAAATGTTCCCAATTAAAATTAAACTAAAACTATACAAGCTATCAAAGACGGCTTGAATTTCATTTCGATGGTGGTGGGGCTTGGGTCATGAGAACCTCCAACCCACGGTGGGGACTTGGCGGTAATCAAGGTGTCCACCAGCCAAAGCTCCCCGCCCCCCCTCGACCTCCTAATTCGATTGACCTTGCTAGAGTTAGGTATCGGTGAATAGATTAAACGGTGTATTTCTAGTAAAGTAAGGATGTGCTTCTATCAATACAGTATTGCATCATCCCCATGTAGGAAGCGACCCTACATTTATAATGTTGTGACATACAATAGGACAAATTTACAAATGTGGTTACATAAATACTCTCACTTTTACAGTGGGGACCGAGCAATTATCGAAAAAGGACGTGGTTCTATTGGGGCCTCGAGCACCTATGAAGCTAAGTCACATGGGGAGACGACCCTCAATGGAGTCTCCTCCAAGAAACTGGCCCCTGCACTCTGAACGCAAAGGTGATGCCATGGAGCGTTGATCACCCCCGCAGTAGGTCCTTAGCTACCCGCAATATCACTTGCTAGACGAAGTACTCCCTCTATCCTACAATACAGGGCGCAACTGCTTTTTTTTTCCAAGTCCTACAATAGAGGGCGGCACCTTCTCGGCTCCCTTTCACGCGCATGCAAGCATTGAGTGCATGTGGAGCTGAGCGTGCAGGAGGTCACGAGCATCCAGTGCATGCAACAACAGGCACAAAAAAGAGCGGACTGCATGGTTGCATGGCGCTGCATGCATAGCACGCGGGCGAATTGTTAGTGCAAGACGCAAAAATAGCAGATCTTGGTGCGTATACGCGACGCGGCGCTTATGTCGCCAATGGAAGCGGATGCAACGAAGTGTCAGGCTTCGGGGCGAGCGATTCCTTGGTCTTCGTGTATTTTCTAGTTGCGCCTTATATAATGGGATGGAGGGAGTACAACAGTAACCGAGTTACACTCCGGAGCACAAAATCATGGCTTACCCTTTGATGCTTTAACTCAAAGACTCCCAATTGGATATCGCCTTTAAGGGAATACCCATTACCAACCCCCACAATGTCTAACTACACTTTCTCCTATGGTAAAAACTTCCAAGGGCAATCATTACCCTCCGATTCTCCGACTTAAAGGCTGAAAATCCAACTATGAGCACTACACCGAAGGGTATACCTAGTATAATTCTATGACATGGAGACGTTATAGGCCCTCTTATCGTATTCAATCTTTAGATTTTTAGCAGATCTTGTCTATGGCTAGGGTTTGTTGTTTAGCCTATCCTCTGTGGTGGTGTTGGTGGTGGAACAGTTTGCATTGCAATAAGCTTCGTTTTAAGATTTATCGACGTGGTGTTTGTCTTCGGCGACCTCCTCGATGACTTATTTGGTTGGTTTTTCCTGTGGTCCTATATCTATTCGGTGGGCTCCATGTGGCGGAGTTTTTGTGCCGAATTGCTGTGCAAAGTTTCTCCCCACAACAACATTGGATGCTTTTGCTGACCTGCAGGTGAAATCGATAAAGGCATACCAAAGAAGAATGATTGAGGGGATGATTGTGATATTTGTACATCATCTCTTGTAACGAAAAGCATGCAAATGATATTACTAATGCAAGCATTGTACCACACATGCTACAAATGTTTGATTCAGGTCAAAAGAATGCAAGTTGATCTTAATATTGCTTCTAGTAGATGTTTACTTTAAAGGTAATGTTTCTTCTGTTGCAATGGTCCATGGATGTAATTCTTTATGAAAATTTTGTTATTCTCAAAAAAAACTAAGAGTACATCTCGAGATCATAGCAACATCCCGCCAATAGGGATGGAAATGAGGCAAGCTCAAGCGAGTTAGGACTGGCTCGGCTCGAGCTTGTTGGAGTGATTGAGCCAGGAATCAAGCTCGGCCCGCTGGCTCGTTTGGTAAGTGAGCCAAGCCTGAACAAGCTGACTAGTAGCTCTAGCTAGCTCACGAGCCCTAGCAAACCATTGAATGAAGGAAGGAGGATGAGAGGCAGAGGAAGGGACGGTAGTTGGTGGTAGTGCCTTGCTGGCCTACCGGCTTGTAGGATTAGGGAGGTTGTGGCGCCATTAACCAGAGGAGGTGGAGCCGGGCTAGTGGCGCCGCTCAAATCTAACGGGAAAGGCAGTAGGGGTGGCAACTAGAGGATGTGGGAGGGGTGACGGATGGTGGTGGCGGCAAGGCGTCCCGGTCACCGTTGCTATGTCGTCGGCCAATCAGGGAAGGGGCAGTTGGACTAGAGGGCGACACTGCTGGTCAGATCTAAAATGGGAGGTGATGAGGGGCGGTGGCCGGAGGTAGGGAGGGTGGTGGCCGAAGGTGGGGAGCATGGCGGCCAAAGGAGGTGGAGTCTGAGGATGGCACCGAGAAGGCAATGAGTGGCAGAGCGCGTGCTGTGTGTGGAGTCGGGGGACTTGTGAGGGTGAAGATTGTTGTCTTGGTTTGCGGAGTGGGGATGCATCACAATTTGCAAGGTTGATGAGCTAGGGAGCTGGCCGGCTATTTGTTGCCTTGTTGGGCCATGGCACATGAGGCATGAGGACAGGCAAAAGATGACTTGGCCGTATAAGGAACGAGCCACGAGCAAGTCAAACATGGCTTGACTCAAGCTAGTTAAAACGAACAAGGAAGAAATTGGGTTTAATTTAGGCTCGTTCGTTCATGAGCCGAGCTAGGAACTGAGACCAAGCAACTTGCGAGGCTCGAGCCCAAGTTCCATGTTGGCAAGGCTGCAACATCTCGGCCAGTATTTAATTCCAGCCCAACTGGTGCTAGAGCCTGCAGCCTTCTAGTTCAGCTTGGCGCATCGTTAGCCGCTAGGCTAATCCTGATTCGGCCCGTAGGCCACGGACCCTGTTTGGGAATTTTTTACTGTACTAGCATTAATTTAAATCGAAATAAAAAAAATTGCCCGTTTAAAAAAATTAAAAAAATAGCATCCTGGCGCCCATCGACGGGCGATCGACTATAAAACGCCCGTCCGTAGCGCTATTTAAACAGCGCCCGTCGGAAGGCGGTATTTAAATAGCGCCGTCAATGAGCGGTATTTAAATAGCGTCCGCTCAATGGCGTTTTATATAAAGCGCCCGTCAAAGATGGCGTTTTATGTGTAAGAGCTCTGTAGTGTTTTTACATCGGATTCAGATCGCCATCAATTCGCGCTCGCCAAGACCGTCATTTCTCATCGCCATCGCCATCGGATTTCGACAATAATAATTCGTGCGGTGCCATCGGATTTCGACCATAAAACTCTAATACGCTCATGCAACGAAATTGCTAATTAGGGAAGCTAATTAGGTTTTGTTGATAATTTAATTAACGGACGCTCGGCTATAAAAGGGAGCAAAGAGCAAATTATTCGCACAAGCGAGTGGGAAGTTTAGGTTTAGTTATGATGCGCTAATATGTTAAATTGTTTTATCCATATAACGTGCGATGACTTGTATCACGTTAATCAATTTATTTTAATATTTGAGCATCGGTTGTGAGAAACCATAAAATTTGACGGTGACAACCGAGAATGATAAGAGAAGGTAAAATGACACTTTATTTGTTTCGACTTGATCGGAATACAAGTACGCATCCGCTTAAGGCGCTTGATCCGAAAATGACATGGACAAATGCACCACCGAGTCTTTGCATGAAAGGTTTTCACGGTCGGATCTTCGATGTGCCGCATTTCTCCGAAATTTATTTAAACATAGCGCATAAATTGCTCGGATTGTCGGGGTAGTGACATCCACAAAGGCATTTATAATTGGTACATGGGGGTTCGCCTCAAATTGTGGATCAAGAACTAATCGCATTCGCTTCCCACTGTCGCTTGCAGTCAATAGACCATTTACTCGATGTCAGAATCGCCAGATTCTTCCGCTGAGATAGTCTATGTATGTAGATGCGACCATGGGGTATGGATCATCCATCCATTTTGTAAAGCCACAATCTCGTGCCTACAAAAATCGAGTTTATTTGAATAACCTTTTATTAACCTAATATGGTTAATTTTGATGGTATACGCACCTCAAACATGGGACATCGGTAAAACCTACGCCCGTAAAACCATCTGCAACACGATCATAAATCAGCACGACCGTGTCGATCCCGTGGAAGGCCTGCGCCATCCTCTATAGAACTCGGATCTCTAAGCATCGTAGGATTTGTGTTGTAGTGAGCTCTCGATACGATCGGCAAATCTTGGAGGGTTCGTGTGCTTCAACTCTCGGGCCATATGAAAGCCACCATCTAGGTGGCACAAATGGACAGTAGTAGTATGCACGCGTTATCCATCTACTACACATAACAAGGACGATGAAACATATATAACACACATATAAGCGGGTTGAATGAATAAAATAAAAATATTGTCACAATTAAACGGAATGAAATAAGAGACCACCTCCAAACGATTGAAGATACGGTTCTTGTGCAATTGACGAGTGTTCAAAAACTAGATATGTGCTATGGGTGTTAGTGTGGTGCGAGATTCGTAGGCACAGGGTGATCTATTTAAAGGAAATTGACATCGGATTCGCACCGGTACAGAGGTAGAAGTCGCTTTTAAACACGTGTATAAGCTCGTGTACGAACACCGTGTGATCGACTTTTGTCTCTTTGTGCCGTCATGTCGCTTTGACACTTTGTATAAGCACCGTAGAATCCTGTTGCTATTTGTGTTGCCACGCCGCTTCCTGCATTGCGGTGTCCACCGACGGAGAGAGATAGGACACGGAAGGACATGTTTGCACCGACGGAGAGAAAGGGTGGGATTAACGGTGTTGATAAAGGATCGTCAATTTCACGAAGATATCGTGAATTATTGCTTAAAAATACTTAACATTTATCTCTTCTCACCGTGATAAAGTGTGGTACCCTTTCCATCTATAAATATCGTGTCTCCATAAGCTTCAACCGCAGAACCTCACATACACCATGGCAAGTTGGGGTCCTTCCACACGGCCGCTCATTCTGATACATGGTGGAGTCATTTGGTCCAGAGAGCATGCTCGTCCGCCGTGATCGGCATGAGTGTGTTGGACTACGACGACCGGAGAGATGGTCCAGCCTCTCGAGAGATCGGCTATGCTTCAATATGGCTATGGCGAAATGCGGTGTGGTAACCCCGCCGTTGTGCGATGGTTCGACCACGTCCATGAAGGCTTCATCGGTCGAGATTCTACGGTGCCCGGACTACAACGTAAGTATCGCCCTTATTTTCCGTCATACATCTCGCATGCGCAGACTAAGTATATCAATTGAACTCACAGATTCCGGATGTTACATGTGGATGGACTATGTGGATGGATGAGCCTTACCCGAAGCGCCGCATATTTTTACATCGCAAGTCTCCACGCAAAGATAGATCGCTGAAGAGCAGTTCGGGCTCCGTGCACCATCATCGCACAACAAACAACTCAGCGGCGTCCTCAGAGGCGTCGCCAACAGCACCGACGGCAAACGCGAAATCAAACCGCATGGTTCTCGATCAACACTACATCCCAACTCGCTTTTGTAGTGACACCTCATGCCTCTGTGGATGCCATTACCCCAAAGACACCGAACGCAAGTTCTTCGCGAAGATCGGTCATGCAAGAACAATATCTGTGGTATTTTCACACAACGGGAAGCGACTTCTTAATGTTCAGCCACGTGGTGTTCGATGCGAATGCCACAACCCTTTTACGGTAGCGGCCATGCACGTAAAATAGTAGGTATTTCAGAGTGACGACCTTATGTTACAATGGTTGTATTATTGATGTTCGTGCGACTTGTTATGTATTTAATTTATGAGTTTAATTGCGATATGTTTTGCATAATAGGAAAAAATCGAAGGCATTTTAGACGCTATTGCCAGATCTGCGCTATCAGTAATGACGGACGCTTCGTCGTCTAGCGTTAAACATTGCGTGTACAATCGGCGTTAAACATTGCGTGTACAATGAGCGTGCATAAAATAATGTAAACAAATTAATAACAATAAGATATGGAAAGTGACATAGTAGCGGTACTAACAACAAACAAAAGTATGTATTAACATACGCCCCACGGACGCCTCTTAGGCTTCACGCCCATATCAGAACCATCACCGAGACTTGCGCGCACGTCCGAGCCGTGTAGAGGGAAAAGTGAAGCGGTCCGGCCCCGACGTCTCGCCGCGGTCGGGTCGTGGTTCGGCGTCGCATGCTCGCCGCGATCGCCGCGAGGTGACAGGGGTGCCTCAGTAACCGTGGACGCCCCTATCTCCCGCCGACTCACGTAGAAGTACTCGAAGGAGCCAGTGGCTGAACGACCAGAAACGACGAGGCCGCTCGAGTGGACGAGCCCGCACGCCGGCGGACGGATCGGGCCGCTAAACCCACCCGACGTAGAGGCGCGTCGTGCATCGGGCCTGAAGACGCTGAAACCTCCGGACGACGCGGCACGCCCCGAGGGGGCGGAAGACCGCAAGCCTCCGGACGACCCGCACGCCCCGAGTGGGCGAAAAGACCCGCAAGCCTCCGGACGTCCCTACGACACTCGGTCTTTGGAGCACGGGACGCTGGTCGATCAGACGCGACGATATTAAATTATTATAATTCATATGTGCGACGATATTTAATTATTATAATTCATATGTACTATAACGAGAAGAAGTGCAGGGGCCGCAGTACGAAGCGAGGCGCTGGATCAGCGAACAGACGCCGACGACAAACATTCGCGGCACTTATCGTAAATCCTCTGAAGGACTCAAAGACCTCGCTTGTCGCCATCTGGATACCGTTGGATGCGCTCCATTGCATGGCGCGCTTCTAAGCCGAGAACGTCGACGAGGTCAAGCTGTTCAACAATTATCAAAACACGACATCCGGCACAATTGTAAGTGTTATGATGCGAGCAAAGTAGTAATTATCCGCACGAGATAGAAATGTTACCGCTGATATGCAGCCCGCCGGTGGTGCTCGTGGTACGATGTCGAGACGCTAGGTATGCGCACGATCTCCGGGAGGCGTGTATCCGACACGAGTGCGCGTAGCGGGTACGTACCACCGTAGGTACGCGTCGAACGTGCTGCCGTCGTACTCCCGATCCTCGTCGACGATATCCTCCAGTGCATGTTCCCACTCTTCCACCCATCGGACCATCGCAGGGGCCCAAAGAGCGCCGCACTCTGACCTCGTCTGGTGACCCTATAGCATTATGAAATGTTTAGACCATTACACTACGATAACAACAATTGTGAAGAAAGCACGAGTATCGAACATACTGGTGAACGTGACGGGGAACGGTGTGCACGACTGGTAGGGGAAACTCCTGTCATAGCCCGAACTGGCGCATCACCGTGCGGTGAGTACTCCTCGACAAAGATGTCGAAGAGTACTGGCTTCCTCGTAAGCCAGTACACGGAGTCACGCGTACAAAGCGACGACAGACCAAGAGGTGCACGAGCCTCGACGAGGTCGTCCCGGTAGGGCTGCCACTGGAAGTCGTGGTCCCGCTCGCTCAAAGATCCGGACGTAGTCCGTAATCCTCGGGTGTGACGTGAGCCCACGTCGGCCGCAAAAGAGGTGAAATTGTTAAATTACGAATATCAATAAGATAGGAGGACAAATTGTTAAATCGAAAGTGTGGTTATTTCATTACCCGTCGGAGAAACCACGTAAAACCCATCGAGGTCTATCCTCCTTGGTCTCGTGGTAGTACACGCCGCCGTACCTGCTGTGATCCATGAGTGGTCGATCGACGGCGATCCTCTCGCACGACCACAACCGGAGTAGCGATGGATGACTGTGATCACGGCTCCGCCTCCTCCGTCTTGTACACTTGATCGCCGACACTGTGACGTAGTACGCAAGCACCGCGGAGGCCCAACTGTACGCGGGTACCTGATCTCCCTCGGAGTCGGCGATCCCCCGGGCGTACGAAAGAAGAAACTTGTCCACGCAGATTGCGGACGTGTTGCAAAACAACACGTGCCGAACAACCAAAGCGAGTACGCCGAGGTGTCCGGACACCGTAGCATCGTCTGCCTCCGGTGGATGGTCTCCGCTGTTAAAAAGTTTAACAAGGTATTATGCATGACGCCACCGTTAGAAAGAATATCATTTACAATTTGCCTCTTACCGTAAACCGCAGATTCACCTCTTCGCCGCCCATGCGCTCCGAATTTGGAATGGGCTCAGAGTGCGGGGAACCCGCCGCCGCTGGATATTGGCGTCATCGCCATCACCAAGACGCCAAAGTGGCGACACGCCCTGACCACCACGGGTCACCCGCACAGGAAGTCCTAGTATATAGGACACATCCGTAGGGTGGGGCGACTCACCACAGGCGGAGTGGAAGGTGTGGGTCTCGCCTCCACCGGCCGACGAGGGCGCAAGCAAAGACTGTCGGCCGAACCGTGTCTGCTGAAGCCGACGCGGAAGGGCCTGTCGCTCCTCGAGGGCGATCGTTTCAAAGATCCGCACACCGGGAGTAAGCCGCAAGGCGAACCTACATATAAATAATAAATAAGATATCGTAAAATTTCATTAAGCAATATACAATTTTTTCTCACCGTGAACCCAGTGCAGGCGTCGATAGTCGAGCTCTTTCGGTTTTCATGGACGAAAGGTTTGAGAGCGGAAGGCCCTCAACGGCACTCTCTGCGACCGATGCCTTTGGTCCACAGAGGGATCCAAAAGACGATCGCCTGCGCCGTACCCTAAATCCGCCATGTCTTTAGCACCTGCATGACATTAATTTAACGAATTAATAAAATCTTTTACTGCGACGCACGGATCAATGTAAAATGAAATTATGGATTACCACACTTTTAAATGCAGATAACACAAATTTTAATATGACAAACACTCCTCATTGTACATAGTAAATATACGCAACGAATATAGCATTATTACAATACATGGTGAGAAGCCCAAACTGAAATGTTATTTCGTTACAACATGACATACACGAATATAAATATTACAAATTTCACGCATTACATTACATGTCCGATCAATGGAAAGGACGTCGACCATCGTGTCGAACTCAAGGTCCAAACCTCGAAATCGTACATTCCACTACCGGGTTTGTTACAATTTTGATACGTGTGGTCAACCTCATTGCATCTGCCGTGATATCTTCACGGACGCCTCGCCTCAGAGTGATACATGTCATTTCGAATACGCCGATGCACTCGGCCCTAAGTTGCATTTCAGCTTGTTCCTATCCGAGACATGCCTCTGATTTGGCCCAACTGGTCGATGAATGACCCGTACATACCGCACTCCGTATATCTCGGCATGCCAAGTGTGTAATATAGCTTCCTTCTGTAATACGAGAAACATAATTGTATGTTGATTGATTTGTCATTAACGCCATTGCTAGTACATGAGAGCAAGGCTTGTGTAAAAGTTTCGTTTCTGACAGGAGCACTTGCATTGATCATCGAAGAATGCACTCGTCTGCATTCCTCCGACGTTTACGCCCAAGGCGAGCCCTATCCATGCAGTGAACTTCATACCTCAACTCGTCTGCACCCATTGCGTGAGGTGAGTGTAGCTGTGCCTTCTTAACCTTTTCAATGATGTACTTTGTGACAACCCCGTAAAAGAACAACCGATTATCGACATGGCAATTGAGGTCGCCGACACTGCCCATGAAATACTTGCATGTTCGGTGCGTAATCCCTCGACAATTGCTACAAGCGGCAAAGGTTCTCGTCCCTCTCATGACCCAGCTTGTATACCTCCGCCAAGTTTGTGGTCATGATCCCGATTCACGTCCTTCAATCATAGAGCAATGCCCACTTCTCTTTGGACATCTTCAATCCATTCTGAAAAATTTGTAATTCTTCCGTTCTCACGCTCCCAAACCTCCCCGGTATGCTTCGTCGTCACTCATCCAAAGTCTGCCAAAGCCGATTGAACTTACGTTGCTGATTTTGCTTGCACAATCGCTTGAACAGATTCATTAAGTGCTTATTCTTGAACTGGCTAAAGAAATTGGCACCCATATGTCTCATGCACCACCGGGTATGTATGTCCGCCACCGAATGTTTCGATAGTCAGAGCCAAACTTAATTTCTTCGATCGCCGCCAACAATCCAAGATGTCTATCATGAATTATACAAACATCTGATCTGCCAACAACAACCGCATGCTTCACCCTCTCTAAAAACCAGTACCAGCTCTCCGTATTCTCACCCTCGACAAAAGCAAATGCCACCGGCAGAATCCGTTGTTCCGTCAACAGCGATTGCGACGGCCAGATCTCCGCCCTTATACTTGCGATTAGGAATGTTCCGTCAACACATAGAACTCGAGGACAATTTTGAAATCCTCGATGCATCGCCCCAAGGCAAAGAAAACCCATTGCAGAACTAACTTTCCAATATCATCGCCTCCGCCTCCACCTCTTTGTAATCATAATATGTACCCAAATTTCTCTTAGCTATGGCGCCAACAGGATGACATATTCGCATAAGATGCTTTATATGTTCCAAATCTCATCTCTAATGCTTTTTGCTTTGCCCTCCAAGCAGTTGCATACGGAATAGTGTACTGAAATTGTTCCTCCATGGCTCGAATGATAGACCGAGGCTCGTAGTTAACGTTCTCTGCTATTTGAGCCTGCATTATATGTGCCACCATTGTTGATGTTAGATTTACGTGTTTACATCGACCTCACCACCGTACCATTATGCTCCCTCACTATTGAACATACCCATTATTCCACCCACTTTCCTTTAAAGGCATGCACACGCCAAGGGCAACCGGGGACAACACACACCACATCGTACACACTTCGGCTAGACCTGACAACCCTGAATTCTCTCATAAGTGATAATGCCCAAATCTTCACGGCTGTCACCAATTCTTCCTTCGAGGGGTATGTCGCTCCTTGTGTCACCTCGTTCGGTGGTATTCCAGTGTCGTTTGAGTGTCTTCTGATAGATAGCTCGCAAAGTTTGATGAGTTCCACTCGACCAAGACGATATTTTGAAAGCCACCGGACTCTCATCGTCGACACATCTTCCTCGGGGACTTGCTCGTGCTCAAGATCCTCGGCCTCCATGGACGCAACTATAGTTTCAATATACTCCCCCTCATCTGCCGCACCTATGGGTTCCTGTGTTATTTGTTGCTCACTTGATCCATCCATTGTCTTCTCCAGCTCCTCCACCTCTTCCTGCACCACATGCTCAGTATCGTCACCATCTTCCCGCACCTCTTCCTGCACTACATTACTTCCTTCGACAAAGTTGATGCAAAGCTTCTTCATTTTGTTCCTCATTTGGCTTTGAACAAGAAGTGCTAGTGGTTGTCCTCGTTCGATGGCGATCTCAACATAACGCTCCATCCTCGGGTTGCCTTTATTGGTACCAACTCCCAATAAGGTCTTTCCGTAGTCTGGCTAGCAACAAATACGATATCCGCACCATATTCTTCGGGTTAATTTTAAACGTCCTTAACGACCAATTTTCAAGCCCCGCTAACGTTCTCTCCGTGGGTCTAGATATCCCCAACATCACCGACGGAACATAGATAGGTCTACCCGTCGGACCAAAATTGATATCCCTTGCCCATAATGAACATTAAAATATTTTCATCTCCCATTGACCTGCATTTAAAACGAAATGAACTACTAATAAATTATAATTATTTTTGTCTTGACAAAAACATCTTAAAGATTTATCATTGTTAATCCTTTGTAATATGCTTTAAACCAACGTGCATTATGCTTCATATAAATCGAGTCTGCTATTACCGTAACGTCGGACCTACACATGTCCTCTAAATTTATAAGCCCTAACAGTAAAAGCGTATAAAAATAAACATACACATTAAATCAACGTATAACCCTCTCTTACAACCCTAGTTATAACCCTAAATATAGACTACAAATTACCGCATATATTATAAAACATTAAATCCTAAAACTCATTTACATATTCATACAAAAACATATCGAATATTATTCTAATTTAAAACTCTAAATCAAATGTACATAAAAATTACGAAAATATACCTAATTTTTATTAAAACCTAATCGCTAAATCTAGGCTTTAAACGTAAATATTTAATTTATCATGTCCATATTGCTAACCTACCTTGTTTTTAAACATTACAAAATAAAAATATATGAGTTTTAAAATTACCTTTTTTTCCTTCTCTTCTCCCTCCTCACCCTCTTCTCTCTCTCCTCCTCCTCTCCTCTTCTCCTCCTCTCCTCTTTTTCTTCCTCCTCCTCTCCTCTCTTTTCTCTGTCTTCACAACCAATTTGGCAAATGACAATCAGTGCCGATCCGGCGCCGTCATGTGGGGTTAGTTAATTAGCGCCGTCAACAGGCGATCCATTCTCGCGATCAGATAAAACGCCTCATTCAACAGGCGGTTTTTCGAATAGTGATAAACGCCATTCAACGGGCGATTATTGACTGCGACCGTTGCCGCCATTACACGCCCGTTGGTTCGGCTCTCTTGTACTGTAGGCCTTTAATAACGCCCGTCTATCGGGCGATTATTATATAGCGCCCGTTCAACGGGCGCTAGGATGCTATTTTTTTAATTTTTTTAAACGGGCAATTTTTTTTTTAATTTCGATTTAAATTAATGCTAGTACAGTACAAAATTCCCCTGTTTGGTGTGGACAAACATGGCATCATTGCCGAGAGCAACCAAGATATTCTTTTTGATGCGCTCTCGGGTGGCCCGATCTTCTAGTGAGAAGGATAAATCGATTTGGACGGAGAGATGAATTTGACGATTTGGCTACAAACCACGCAAGGATAAGCGTCCGCAATCGCTAAACCACACTCCTAATTGTTATCAACCGTGTCAAAGCCCGGATGATCTGACCACGAAGGTCTATCCTTGCAAGCAATCGAAGAACTCGCAAAAACAAGAATAAAGCACACACTCGAACTGAGGTTCTGAAGCTCAGAATCGATTGGTCAACCGACACAAGGGATTTCGAGAATGTTTCTCCAATCTGGAAGATAACAACAAATGAATAAAACCTGATGAGAAAAGGGAGAGGCTTGTCCTATATATAGAATAGGGAGATGACTCTAGGAGGTGCTCTCACGCAGCAGGATTACATGGGGACTCAGCCCAAATTAATGGTGACACAGCATCCAAGAAAAGCAAAAAACTGGTTCTGTTTGCGAGATATTTTTGACTGCTGCGGCCAGCTCATTTGGAATTTGATGGTGAGGTTGGATCCGTTGAAAAGATGACGAAGTTATCTTTCCAATGAGTACTCACATGTTCCATTCAGAGTCCGTTTGCATTCTCTAGACCATTTTTAATTCAGATTGGTCATTGATGGTAGAGTGGAATCCCTTTGCATTCCCACCATGCTTTATTGCCTTTATTGGTGCGTTGGTGCCTTGTAGCTGGTGCTTGTTTAACTTCCTATACATAATATTGTTATTAGGTAGTAGTCTATTCTCCAAAGTATAATTATTTAACCCAAGAAACGTGTTTACCTAATAATTGACTTGTCGCGCACTGACTCGTGTGTTTGGTCTTTGTATGATGATCAAAGGTCGCAGGTCATATGGAAAGACTTTGGTCATTGATCCCATGGGTGTATCCGATGTAGCGATGTCCTCATCACTTTTAGAGAAATTCTAGCCGACGGGATCCCGTTTCAGCTGCTTTCGGACGGGACAAGTCGGAGCCGTCCGATCTGTACGAATCGTAGCGCGCGGTGAGCCAACAAAGGCAGGCGGAGCAAGTAAACGACAAAAACTGCCCGCTCACACGTTGGGCTGCTATGGGCTACCGTGCCATGCAGGTGCTGCTAATTAGTGCATTCATGCATTTAGTTAATACTCCCCGCTAATTAGTGCATGCGTCCATTTAGTTTTAGTTTACTTTTTTAACTTGTTTATTAGATTTCATTTCAACATTTTAAATACTTTCACATTTTTATATTTGAATTTTGTATTTTTCATTTGTCAAACTTTATTTGTAAAATGTTTATAATTCATTTAAAATCAAGATTTTTTGTGATATCTAATACCACCGATACTCGACACCATACTCGATACTTATTTTCGCTATATCTGATACCCCTTATGATGCTTTTCTGATACTCAACACCAGACCTTATACTTGTTTGTGATATCTGATACCATTTTTTATACTCTTATAAACTACATTACACCTGACTCGATGCTTGTTTTTTACGATACCTCTCATGATAACCCGTATGATACCACTTTAATACCTACTCCCCTATATAAGACGACATTATGTTACTTCGATGATACCACCAACCTGATACCTTGATACTATGACCTGAGAGCGCAATACATGATTATACCCCCATGATACTTAACACGACACCCTTATGATGCACACGAATTAGGGTTAGCCCAAATTATGATACCCTTTTTTGACTCGATACTTGATGATACTTCTGATCCGATACCTGATTTTTTGACTTGATAATCGATGATACTTGTGATCCGATACTTGGTTTTTTTTGAATCCGATACTTGTTTTTATTGACCCGATACTCGATGATACTTTTGATCCAATACCTGTTTTTTGACCTGATAACCGATGATACTTCTTATTCGATACTTGATTTTTTGACCTGATACTCGATGATACTTCTGATCTGATAATTGATTTTTTCACTCGATAATCGATGAAACTTTTGATCCGATACCTGTTTTTTAAATCCGATACTTGTTTTTTCACTCGATAATCGATGATACTTCTGATCTGATATCTGTTTTTTGACCTGATAATCGATGATACTTCTAATCCGATACTTGTTTTTTTTTGAAATCCGATACTTGTTTTTTTTGACTCGATAATCGATGATACTTCTAATCCGATACCTGATTTTTTTTCACCTGATAATCGATGATACCATGAAACTCGACGATACCTTCAATCTGATACCACCAATACTCGACACCCGGACCCGATACTTTGTTTCTGATTTTATGATACTCTTTCGATACCTTAATGATACCATGAAACTCGACGATACCACCAACCCGAAATCATCGATACTCAACATCCAGACCCGATACTTTGTTTGTGATATATGATATCTTTTTTCCGCTACCTTGTCTGATACCTTAGTGATACCATGAAACTCGACAATACCACCAACCTGATACCATCCCATTATACTTTTGTTGTGGTACCAGCTTTTTTGAACGGGTCAGAATTTTAGATCTTGCATGATACTTTTGCTCTCATACCTGTTTTTTTAACTTAATTTTTTTATGATACTTCCATGATATTTTTGCTCTGATACCTGCTTTTTGAATGGAATTTTGGATGATAAGCGTTTTATTTTGAAACAGAATCTTGGATGATACTTGAAACGATTCTTTTTACTCTGATACAAAATGGTACCCCACAATCAACTTGATAACCCCTGCCACTTAACATGATACCTATTCTTTTTTGTGGTACTTTATGATCTCCGGTACTTAAAAATTCAAGGGTTCAACAATATACTCAATAATACCTGTATGATACCACATCCACCATGTTTTATACGCACAAAATAATGTGTAGCAAGAAATACATGGAACATGCACCACGTTCTATACGCACAAAATAATGTGTAGCCATGCACATGACTATATGCACGTCATATGGACGCCGGACGGCTATACATGCATGTGTAGGTACCCGTATATGCATGTCATACGCACGGGATGCAAGGAAACATGCATGCCAAGTGGAGCGTATATGCATGGCGTAAGCGCAGGTGCTACGCGCGGGATGCAAGGGAACGCGCGAGGTGGAGAATACACACGCGTTTTTGTCGCGTTGCTATCCCGTACGTGGGACAATGGACGGGATACCGTTACGTAGTCTCCCCCGTTCTTTTATTAGCTTTTGTGCTAGCAAGATGCAATAGAACCAAGATATTAAAACAGATTTATGCTACGATTGTTAACAGGAAATAGACACTATGATTGAAGGGTAGGGATGGAAACTGGTCGGATACGGTCGGATAAGGATCAATCTGTATCGGTATCCATATTTTTTAAAATACGGATTTAGATACGGATAGTGTCGGATGCGAATTCGAATACGGACTTAGTCGGATACGGTATCGAACCAGATGCGGATCGAATACGAATACGAAACCGGGTTTTACCATAACACCTCAATAGAAAAAAAATTGACGTGAACTACGAGCAAGTACATCACTATAATAAGTACATGATTCAGCACTCATGAAACACACATAACAAAAGTCGAATGACCCATGTAGTGATGCAATCTTAATAGTTGGCTAATTGCTTGATTCCATGTCCAGGATAATTATCCATATTCGTAACCGTATCCGTATTCCAAAATCGGATACTGATCAATGTATTTGTATCCGTAAAAAATTACGGATAATACGGACAAAACAAGCAAAGGTCAGTTAGACTAGGACACCTCCGCATGGACTTATGTTGCTGGACTGACTCACATGGTGGGCTCGCCGAGGTACTCGTGAGAGCATGTACAGCAATCCACCTTAGCAGTCTCTAAGCCATCTTAAGCAGTGTCATATCAGCTAATTGATAATGTGAAGGAGAGAGAGTGTGTGTATAGATATTTGAGTTATTTCTTAAGTAAGAGTCGACTCTACACGAGAATTAAAATAGTTTATGTGTGAGCAAATTACCTATAAAATTATGCAGCAATCTCTACCATTGTATATGCTATCTCTAGTGTTGACTCTAGATGACATGACAATAGTTAGAGACAATTGTTGTCTCAACCATTTTACATGCTAAGAGCTGAGGCGACTGAGCTCATTGAAAAATCGAGCTTGACAACCGAACTTCAGGAGTTTCTACCCAACCCTACGGTAGGGGTGTAAACAGGATGGGAAATTTCCGCTCGATCCGAGTCTAAATTTGCTTAAAATCTGACTTGGTCGAAAAAAAGGACGCCTACTTATATTCGGATTCGAATCCGTCTATCTAGAAAATATATGGGTTATGAAAAGAGTGATATCCAACTCATATCTGATTCTTAGCCGTATATCCGAGATATCCAAAAAATACCATTGTAAATTAGCAAAATAGATATCCGATAACATATTCGATAAACATAAGTATTTTATATGAAATATGTTTTGTTGGAAGCTATAACTTGTAGCTAATGTTTGATCCAATAGTTAGCTTTTGTATTAAACATGAAAGCTTATTCGGTATTGATATGATAGTATATAACTATGTTACATGCTATTTTTTATGTATGTGAAATATCTAATTATTTATTCGAGCATGACCTGATCCATATTCGTCTGGTACGAATAATCCTTATATCCGACTTATTCGAAGAAAAATATAGGTTTAGATATAGATTAAAAATTAATCCTCCGGATCCGACCCGTCTGCACGTCTTCGCAGGACATGGATAGTTCCATTAAACGCAAGCTTTTACGCTCTCGGCAAAAGGCCCGTCAGAAAATGCTAAAAAGGCGAGACATCCCTGCAACAAAATGCTCTCACAGCCACGTGCTAGCTAGGATCTCGAAAAAAATGTTAATTTTTCCCTGGTTTCCATGCGATTTGCAAAATATTCACCATGGTTTTCCCGATTAACTGTAAATATTGCTCGACGATTGGTTTCCACGATCCACGTATTGAGCTGGGTCACGTGCTCAGGATGGCAAAGAACTCTGCTGTTGCGGACACGCCACTCCCTTACCCCGAGCGCTCGCCGCACGCAAGCAACCGAGCGGGTTCAAAATAAGTGAAATTTGATTATTTGTCGCTCGTTTCGATAAATTGCCACTGGTCTTTTATTAGCAAAAATTTGATATATACCATTACAAAATGACAGGTTCTGAAATTTGCCATTACAAAACAACTAATTGGACTCATGCCATTATAAAGTTGTGATTCTCTAATATATGACATTACAAGGAAATCGAGACCCGATTATCTCTAATCCTCCTTCTAATCCATCTTCTTCCTCCCTAACCCATCTTCTTCACATGTCCGCCGCCATCGCCGCCGCCGCCATCATGCCACTTGCGAGGAGGAGACAGTCATGAGAGGTAGGAGGTCGTGGGGAGGAGGCGACGCGTGGAGAGGGGCGGCATGAGCGGAGCAGGCGGGGAGAGGCGCCCATGAGGAGGGGCCGGCGGAGGAGGCCGCACGGGAGAGCGGCGTGTGGATGGGGAGGCGGCTAGCGGAGCGGAGCGTGGAGGAGGGTCACCATGGAGAGGAGGAGGCGTCGGAAAGGAGCCCGAGGAAGGGGAGGGAGAGAGGGAAGAAGGATTAGGAAGGATGAAGAAGGATTAGGACAAGATTAGGTCTTAACCTGGTTGTAGTGGTATATTTTAGAGAAACACAATTTTATAGTGGTATGGAGCAGATTTCCGGTTAAGTAATGGCAAATTTCAGAAGCCGTCATTTTGTAATGGCACATATCGATTTTTTTCCTTTTAATAATATATGAGACTATTTATATCTATAACAGTAAAATAAAGTAACACTTTAGCGAAATTATTAATTATGAGCGATAAATAACCAAATCTCTCGGAAAGGAATCCCAGGCCAACGCACGACTTCTAGTTCTGGGGCAGCGCCGGCGCGCGAGTCGCGACCGATTGGCACGGGCGGGCCCAAAGCCTTTTGTCCAGGCGCCCACGCCGGCTTCCGGAGCCTCCTTGCCAGGAGTACAAACCCGCAGCCCTGCAGTACAGACCGTGCGGCGCTGGTGCAGGCTGTGCAGCCTGTACTGCGCCGCGCGCCGCGAGTAGTACGAGCACTAGTAGTACCACTACCACAGGTCGAGGGGGATCAGTGATGGCGCACGCCGCGCCGGCTAGTAATTACGTGGGTGCCCCTACCGCCTTGTCCAGGCCGGCCCAGCGTTGATGCTAGCTGCTAGCCTGGTTGACTTCCTTTTTTCTGTCACTTGCCCATAAGCCCATGGTTCGGTTCCATCACTAGTTGTCGCCGTGTTTGGCGAGCGCGCCTGGCCAGACGCAGCGTTTCATGCCATCTCCGACTTCTCGATGCATGGCAAAGCCGAAAACTGCTTGAAAAATGA
Source organism: Raddia guianensis (assembly GCA_036346415.1). Taxonomy (NCBI): domain Eukaryota; kingdom Viridiplantae; phylum Streptophyta; class Magnoliopsida; order Poales; family Poaceae; genus Raddia; species Raddia guianensis. The sequence continues at coordinate 30,904,648 of CM070542.1, read as the reverse complement.
ACTTGCTTTTAAAACTTTTTAATCACGACACAAAGAGCACGAGCCTGGGTTTCTTTTAACGGAATTCGATTGTTTTGGATTGCTTGCAAATCGTTCCATTTCTTTTGAAATCGGAAAGTTTCAAAACCAGTTTTAATTTATGTTGAATTTAAAAATAAACTTTATCTAACAGATCATTGCATGTTGGTGAGTGGGAAAACGAAACAGCTAAAGATGAGGTTTGCAGTTCACACTTAAGTATCGACAGGGTTTGGATTCGGCAAAATTGACCCCGGTGGATTCCAAAGGGCAAAGACCGGCTAAGATAAAGAACGTAGCCCGTGGACTGTATATTTTTAGATAAAATATTCTAGCCATGCTTCTTCTTACGAGCAACCTCTGACATATGATGTAACAATTATCTTAGCATGCAGTTGGAGAGGCCTGCCGTGTTATAAAAAATGGAATCAGGTAGACATTCCTTTGTGCAACGAAGGTGGATCAACTTGTAGTAGGGCTCAATACTAAGCGTTAAGAAGATTTCCAGAGGATTGATGGTACAATGTCTTTATTTAACAAAGACGATGTTGCAACTGAACATACTTTACACGTAAATTTAAACCACCGGTGAAATTTAACGATTTTCTATGCTTTGAGATGAAGAAATTCACAAAAAAATAATCTTGATGTACTTTTGACCTAGATGTGCTATACAACATATCTAGTTCATGGTGTCTGATGGTTCAGATAGGGATTTTCAAACCATTCGGCTAGCCACAAATTTTGAGTGGTTAACGGTTAAAACTAGAGCGACGGTAGAGTTGTTTTTGCCGTCACCTGCGGTGCTATCCACGATTGTTGGACCAATGTGGCCGAGGTGCCACGTGGGGTGTCAACAAAGTGCGTCGGCACTCGGGAGCCATGGCTTCCTTGCCACAATATGTATATGTTTTGGTAGTTTTAGGTGGATAATGTGGGTGTATAAATACCTTGACGGTATCGCCTTCTTTTTTTTTTTTTGAGAATGGGGTGTAGGTCACTAGGAGTAAGCGATGTAGAGGAGATAGTGGCTTGATGAAAAAAGGAAAGAGGTTGGTTGGTTGGAAGCATGCTCCAATGTTTGTGTGCTTAACGACGAATGCATTGATTTGCAGTGGCGTCTTCTTTGCTTCATCTTCCTCGTTCATGCCTATGACGGAGTTTCGTCCACCCACATTTATTTCGTACTTTGATCCGTGTTTCTGTCACCTCAATGAGGTTGAGGTTAGAGGAGATGGGTTGATGGCTCCATTCTCGATACCCTTTTTCTTCAGAGTGACGATAGCCGGAGTGGATTGATCTTCTTTGAATGTTTACATATTTGCCTTTTTAAGAAGTTGTTTGCAATTTTGCTCTTAAAAATGGTCATTTTGTCAAGGACAAGCTATTTAGAGCATCTTCAATATTATAGTCAACCACTAGATATAAAAATGTACATGTTATCTATGGATATTATGTAGACAACCTCTCTAATAGACTAACTATAACATAATTTATAAAAATAATATGAACCTACATGTAATAGTATGTATGGACCTTGAAATCAGTTATAAACTGATCATAAGTTAGTAGCTAACTATATTTCTCTCCACGTAAACAAAATGTTGAGTTGACATCTTTATAACTAATTGACTAATCACCGTTGGAGATGCTTTATTCAATGAAATCTTTTTGTAAAAGAAATTTGGGGCCTATTTGATATCACAATAATTTTATAGTTACAAGACAAAATTAATAGTTTACGAAAATACCGTGCTTTAGAAAATTGTAGGGTGTTTGGATACAAGGTGTTTGGATACAAAGTTTAGGCATAATTCCAAAACACTATTTTGGTGGAAACCATGTTTTTTTTATTGTTTCCATAACTCCAGTTCATACCTCTTTTTTTCCCTCTAATTTTGACCATTGGCCAGTGTTATGATTACACTTCTCCATTATATTTGATCAAAGTTCTACATACATAACGTATGCAAACAAACAATTTATAGTTTTTTAAAAAATCGTGGTTTAGATGATATTAGTTTAAACCACAGTTTTATTTACGCAAATTATAGAACCATGGTTTTTAAATTGGAGTTTCCTATGAACTTTAAACAAGGCCTAGATTCACGGTTTTCTCGGTTAACCCGTTTTTTAGTTGTTTTTTTTAGGCTCAAGTGGTCAAACAACCGTAGCTACCATCCGTACTGAGATAATGGCCCAGATGTAAATACACATAAACATCGTGCCTCCAAGCCACACCACGTAGTAAAGGCCGATCCTTAAAATCCACCGGTCTCTCGTCGCCGGCGACCCTCCTCTCCCTTCTCCGCCCTAACCGCCTCCACTTCCACACCGAAAATTTCGCCGGCGCCGCCGCCGCGACAACTCCGCCGGCCACCATGATGCACATGACCTTCTACTGGGGCAGGTCCGTGACGATCCTCTTCGACGGCTGGCGCACGGCCACTTGGACGGGCTACCTCCTCTCCCTCCTCGCGCTCCTCCTCGCCGCCGCCTTCTACCAGTACCTCGAGGCCTTCCGGATCCGCCTCAAGCTCCTCGCGGGCGCCAAGGCGGCGCCCCTCCCGCCGCCCGCCGGCTCCGACGCGCGGGCCCCGCTCCTCGCGTCGGCCTCCGCCTTCGCCGCCGGTCGTTGGCCGGCGCGGGTGGCCACAGCCGCGCTCTTCGGCGTTAACTCCGGCCTGGGATACCTCCTCATGCTCGCCGTCATGTCGTTCAACGGCGGGGTGTTTGTCGCCGTCATCGTCGGGCTCGCCGCCGGCTACCTCGCCTTCCGCAGCTTCGACGGGGAGGATCTCCTCGTAGTCGACAACCCCTGCGCCTGCGCGTAGGCCGGGTAGGGGATGGGGGCTGGGGTGGGGTGGCCGGCATGCCCCAGGTTTGATTTCTTCTCGCTGTACAACACAAGTAGCAATAAAGTCATGTACAGATATAATTGTGTGATCGGAGGATTGAAATGTCGTGTAATCTTGGGGGGATTGTAGAGTGCAGAATTGGAAAACTCTTGTCTTTGTCTCAACAAATTGATCTCTTTGAAAGAATGCACAAGGATGATCTCCTTGGTGATTACTGTTAGTTGGGTTCAGATTAAGGAAGAGCTGATTTTTCTCGAGGAAAAATGGGCAAGATTTAACCAAACAATCTTTCGTTTTGGTTGCGTTATCACCAATCCAAGAATGTGCCGTGCCTTGTATGGGAGGAGAAGCATAGGCAAGCACCCATTTTATCCAGCTCGAGCACCCGAGCCTAGATTCGACCATTGGAAAGAGAAATTCTTGTCCTCTTTTTGCCCTTTCTTTTTGCCAAACAACAAAAGGTGTCTGTCCCTGCGAGTACATGAGAAGACAAGGGGAAAACCGTTGTTTGCGATCGGCGAGCATCCCCAGCAGGGGAGCTAAAGTCCCCTGCATCAAGCTGACAGCGTCCTTCTTGTCTTTCTTATTGCCTTTCTTATTATTTCTAGTTTTACTCGAGTTCATCGTCAATCATCTATGCTTGCTTGTCAGTGAGGTCCTTCTTGTCTGCTGATCGATGTAGAGCTTAGCGAAAGGTCCGAGAAGCTGATGAACATGCACCGGTTCATTCAGGACTTGGAGTAGAAGCAAGACCTTTCTGCCGTGCTTCTTCATGCGTTCTCATGTGTAGTCATGTTCAATTGCATTGTCATGTGTTGCGTTTCATCATTGACATCCTGAGACGGAAGTGTGTGGGTCGATTGTTCCTTGGCGGTTGGCAACCTCCAGTCTCATGTTGAGCAGTTTGATGCTGCTACGAAGAGTTGGTAGGAGTTAGGAATTGCGTGTGTATCCGTAATCCGTATGTGTCCGGCTAGCTTTTGTACAACGAAAAAAAGGGAAGATCTTACCACTTGCTTTTTAATTATCCTGGTCTCCTTCGCTTAGCTCATAGATCTTCTCTAACTGAGAACGACGCAATGTTTGGCTGGCCTAGATCATGCTTCAGAGTGGATCCAAGATGAGTTCAGGCAGAGGCCAAACTGTGGTCAAATATAGTGGCAGGCAACATAGAAATCTATCCACCACATCTGCAGTTTGATTTTGAAGCCTCAAATTTGTCAGATTTTTATGGAATGTTGCTCTCGATGTGATCAAAATGCGCCAGATACTAAATTTGGTTCGTACGGTTCGCACCATAACCAGGTTCGGGTCCTCTTCTTTATTACAGAGTCAGATTTGTCATTTTTACGAGCCATATATCTTTGTAATCATTTTTTTTAGCTTTTAGTGGTCTTTAAACAACCCAGAGCTATTTAAAATATAGTTTTGACTTTTAGAGGCCCCTTTTTAAGGACCCTCGGTTTTTTAGATATTGTGCAGGTTAATAAGTTGGCCGAGTTGAAGTGATAAAGGTGGACTTCGAGAGCTTCTTGAATTTATGAATTTTTTTCTCAAAGTTAGATCTTAAATTTGTTTCTCAAAGTTGGTTCGTTTTGTTTATTTTTTAAAAAACTTTTAGAGATGAACTTCACGATAATAAAAAAAAAGAGAGAGAAAGGTGTCGTCCATTTGCACGACTTGATCTCGTACGTGATATGTAGTCATTTTCTAATCTCATATTTGATTTAGATTTTTTCTCTAATTTTGTATTTCTAGTCTCATATTTGTATTTGAAGGAACTTTTTTTATGGCTTCTAATTTATTATGGTAGTGGATGTAGACTATTCTTTTAATCTAAACGTTATAATACGGACTCACGATATTTTTTTCCCTGCCTGATTAGTGTGGGATTTTATAGTATTTTAGAATCAATGTGAACGTATGGAGCCTTTTAAACGGGGCCTCTGTTGCCATGAGAACCTTGTAATCTCTCGTGAACCGAAGAATCTCTGATGCGAGGAAGGAAGAAACCCGAGTCCATGTGTCCTGGTCTGCTCTGCGTGAAAAGCCCAGTTGCAGTGGCTGCAAAAAGGCTGTGCAAAGATTGGGCTGCACTCTACATCGGGCCTGGCCTAGCTCGCCGCATGCATCTATCCTGAAAGGCCTGGTTCGGCCGATGGCCCATCCAGCTCTGAAAGGTCATTCCTACGTTTGATTAGAGAAGCCGAAATTGACCCAGAATTCTTCTGACGTTCGGCTTTCGTTAAGGATTTTGCAACCGTTGGTAAAATAAAAAATGAACTAGGTTAGCAATAGAGGTGATAATCTTGCCAAATGTTAGCAGCAAACCAAAACCACAAATTCAGTCGGCACAATCCAAATTTAGTAGGGTAAGCATAGGTTGACACAGGTTCCAAACCAAACATACAACATATCCACTTGCATTCGTTTCTTCACCAAACTCTAGCTCTTCACCAACTCCAGCTCCGTCTGCAACTGTAAGGCCATCCGCCCATCTGCACTTGGGGCACATTCTATTCTTCACCAACCTCATGCGTCGTCCATGCGTTTTTGGTTGGTCAGCTTGACCTTTTCATGTCGTCCTCGTGTAAGTAACGTCCTGTACTAAATGTGAAAATAATCCACAAGAGCGATTCATTTTCCAAAGAAGCACTGATTCATTTGTGCTATTGTGTACACTGATCTTGTCTTGCACTAATTTAGTTCAACCGATCACCCTTGAAGGTTTCATGTTTAGGTATTACTCAAAAAAAGCAACTATCGCATGGCAATCAAACAATCGCACGATCGATCGCAATTCTTAATTTTCACTCTCAAGGGATAGTTGCATGGAACAAGCGAGCACATGAGGATGAATCGTATTAACAATTGTACGGTAGTACGTAACGGCTGTGGGTACTGTCTTGATTCTTCCATTCTTGCATGAATTAAATTATTTCGTATGGGAAGCAACTCCCTAGCAGTCGCCTATGCGGCGGAGTTCATCTGAGGGGCACTCATCTGCACACAGCCCCGCACGTGCGATCGCTAGGTATCGCGCGACAAATGTTTCTTATGGAATTCCTACGTTTTCAAACGGAGCCCGATCGATGATGTCGAAACTTGCGAGAAAGGAAAAGGTGCAAAAGGAAATCAAGGAAAGGTTTCATAATTCATTTCGACGGTACATCCGTTAAATTTCATTTCCCTAACATTTCGCCTTTTTTATGAATGGAAAAAAATATATATATACAAGGCAAAACAATTGCAACAACTAAAATCCATTTGCGGTTCTACGAGGAGTTCCCAGATAGGAGGAGTTCTTGATTCTATCCAGCCCTTCCTCCACTCTTGCATGCATCAACGGATGTAGTAGTGGGAGTTGCACCGGAGTACGGCGCGGGCGACCACGGGGGGCACAACTGCTAGCCTCGCCGGCGCGGGCACCACCTCGCCGGGAGCGTCGACCCTCCGCCGCGCCTTCCCGGACTCCACGGCGGCGGCCTCGGCGATGAATTCCCTCATCACGTCGGCGTACCACTCCGTGACCCGCGCGAGCGCGCGCCGGGACCTCCGCAGCAGCGCCCTCAGCCGGAACCGCGGGAGGAACCTGAAGAGGAGCGCCCTGCGGCTGTGGTGGTAGGCGCCGCCCGCCGCCGCCGCCACCTCGCCGAGCCGCGCCACCGGAATCCTCCGCCGCCGGCCAGCGGCCACCCGGAACAGTATTCTTGATCCTCCCGAGGGAGATGATGGAACAGTATGCGACATCTCTCTGTGTGTGTAGGCGCTGCGGCGTGACGCGGGCGCGCATGGCGGGATGAGCTTATGTGAGCTCGCGGCGGCGACACAAACGTTGGCAGGTTCACCAACCAGCTGGTCCAAGATCACTCCAAGGCGCTTGTGGGTAGAGCATCGGCGTCGTGCTTACCGGCTCACCGCTGACCGCCACTGCTGCTGAGTGCTGATCCGAACGGGCGGCAAGTGGCTCTAGCAAACGGCGTTCAAACCTAACCCTTTAATTCTTTTTAAGATCTTAAACCATTTTTGCCTCGAGCATACGCGGACTTAGTACCTAAGAGCATAATACAATAGTACAACTTAACAATCTCTAATCGGTAGGAGTATATCACATAGTACCATTGCTGAGTGGAAAAAAGAGAAGCAACAGAGAGAAGAGAGCCGCCTCTACAGTAGCACACAAATTTCTTTTTTCCATTTTTGTTATAGGCGCTATTGCAGCTGTTGAAGCGGCTATACATTGGACTATCAATTAATCTTCCATATTTCCATTGTAATAGGAAATCCACTTATTATTTGAATAGTTGGACTTTTGAAACTAGTACCTTGTGGTGTTGTTGGAACTTGGAAGCAGTTTTTTTTTTTATTTTACCAAAGGCATTTTTTTTTAAAAAAAAAGGGTCGTATTTTTCAAGGATGAATGCAGGGCATATATCTGTTCACACAAAAAAGTAGATCGGTTCAAACATATCGTGGAGCTTAGGGTTCAAAAATTCTATTTGCATTAAATTAGATTTCAAGGGGCACCAACCAATTTAATCGCCAATTGTCAAATAAAGACGTAATCAATTTTAGATAGCTAATTAGATCTATAAGATGGGGGAACTGCAACACAAGGACACAGATCCAAGCAAGGGTGAAATATAATAATGAAATTATCAGCTAAGATTAGATCTAAACCAATAGATTCAAAGGGTAGCTACTTTACTATAAAGCAAATGAAATCAACTCAATAGCAAAGCAAAGGTAAACAATCTATTACTAAATCGATAAGATCAATTAAGCAGTAGATAGGGGGCAAATAAACTATTAACTTGATGAACAAGTTAATCAAACCAACATAAAGAAGGGTAAACAAGATATTTTGGGTGGTCTGTAATGCTAAATAAGTCGATAAAATGAGGATAGAATCTAACTTTGCACAAAATGACAATATGCAACAATATCAACAAACACAACATTATGATAGATCAAGTGAGAAGATCGAACTTAACCATGACAATACTCACTTGGGGTTGTATTATGTAATCAAATCGAGAAGACGATGCACAACAAGTCGATCAAGAATAAAATATGGCAAAGCTACCTAAACTAGATCTAATGTAATAAAAGTGGATGATAAGTAAAGTTCTATTCGTATCTGATACGAACTCATGTTCATGTTGATCTCTCATGTTATATATACAGTTCCCTATTATATAATTTGACCTGGACATGGATTCCTTCCTTCTATATACCCAAATTGTTTCAGACTCTTTCTTCCTTATCCACGCAAACCGCCTATCCTTTCCATGATTGGTCTTTTGTATTAAGCTTTCAAATTTTACCTTCTAATGGCCAACGACTAGTTAGGACTCCATCCGGAAGCCTCCCCTGTTTCGGCTTCTTGACCAGGTATCTTGACATATTATAAAGGCGAAATATGTGGTGCAAATCACTGTTTTCGTGCAAACCCCGTAAAAACCATATATAAAAGTTTTGTAAATTCATGAAAAAATTACTGGAGATAGGTATGTGCACGAACTACATCATCACCAAATCTTAAGTCTAAACTCAACATCGTTTGGGAGAAACAAAAAAGACAAATTTGAAAGAATAATGTCCTGTTACTATTTGCCCTGAAATTTGTTTTTTTGTTTCTCCCAAACGATATTGAGTTTAGACTTGAGATTTGGTGGTGATGTAGTTCGTGCACATACATATCTACAGTAATTTTTTCATGAATTTACAAAACTTTTATATATGGTTTTCACGGGGTTTACACGAAAACAGTGGTTTGCACTACATATTTTGCCTTTAAAATCTTCGGCTGTCTAAAATTAGGTGTCAGCAATATCATCCTGCATATATAAGGCTGACACTGGCTGATATCATGAACATGTCAGCCGTGGCACGAGCGTGCACATGCAAGGACAGGACGAGATGCCGCAACGCACGGTGATGGAAGCTAGCTAGCTAGCACTTGATAGTACTTAGGAGTCGTACTTACTAGCCGACAGTGAAGAAGGCCGTTGCATGCATCATTCCTGTGCGGTGCCCAGCTGACAGTGCATGATGGATGGCCGCACGTTTGAGATGCCAGCGCCACTACGGCGAAATGGAGCAAAGATGATCAATCCCTATGCGCCTATACGATCCTCATCGATGCCTCTGGACTGGAGCCAGCAAAGCATGCAGCACTAATCAAGCATAATGCTAGCATGCCTGAATGGCTGAATTCATTGAGCTTCTTTTGATTCAGGAAGGAATAAGGATCAATAGAAGTAATCGGTGGCAATTAGGCAGGCAATCACGGTTCAGCTGCGAATGATTCGACTATTTTTTTTAAAAAAATTGCGTTTAACGGGAGCACCGTACCTACCAATGCCGTCTCGGATCCTTACTTCCTTAGAGTACGTCGTGTTTCTTCTTGCGTATGGGCTTAATCATTTAGCGCTTAATTGTCTAGTTGTAACATGACTGAAAATTCATAAGCACAAATCACGTTTTCTACACATCAGATCAACATTCAATAATCGCATCCATGCATGCATGACATGAGAAAAAAAATTTCGATACAAATTCAATGATTTTCTAAGAACATGTTCAACGCTAAACCGTTTTCTTAGTACCCATTTGGTCATTTCTGCTATTCACACGCTTAATTACCATTAGCTATGCAGCAAAACCAACATTGTAGCTAGCCCTAACACTGCAGCAACATGGTCAGGAATAAAATTTCAACATGGTCAGGAATAAAATTTTAAAGTAAAATATAAAGAAGGAAATTAGACCAGGCATAAATGCTCCTGAGATAGAATCAGGATAGGGGTAGCAATAAGCATATCCTATGTTAAAAAAAGGAAAAAATCTATATTACACGCTGAACTATGATCCTTCATCTGCAAACACCCATAAACTATAAAACTAGGTATCCCAACTAGGGAAAAAATGCAAATAACTCCCTCATGACAGTTTGAGGGTGGTTTTGTTTACGTGACGGATGAGGTGGCGGTCTACTAAATAAACATATGAAAAATAAAACAAAAAAGTGAGACCAAGAGAGGAAGAGGGGGGAGAGATAGACCGGGAAGGAGAGGGAGAGGCGGCGGCGAAGAAGCTAGGCGGGCACCGGCGAGGGGAGGGGAGGAGGCGGCGCGGGGAGGAGGCGGGAAGGAGGCGCGGGGAGGAGCAGGGCGTCGTAGCGCGAGAAGGAGGTGGGGAGGAGCAGGGAGGAGGTGGCACGACGCAGGGAGGAGGCGGGGAGGCCGACGGTAGCGGGGAGGCTGTAGGCGGTGGAGGCGATGTGAGGAGGCCGACAGTGGCGAGGGGATGGTGTGGGGAGGTCGACGATGGCGTGGGGATGGCGCAGGGAGGGGGACGGCGGCAGGGGCGGGGGCGGCATGGGAGGGGGACGACGGCGGGAGGCTGGAGGGGGCGTGGCTTGGGGCGAGGATGTGGCGGCCGTGGGGAGATCTGAGAGAGAGAAGGGCAAGGACGAGGGAGGGAGAGAGGTTGATATGCTGGTCCCACATATTTTTTGTACATGCTGATTAGACTGCCACGTCACACGCCACTGTGGCAAAACCACCTAAAAAACCACCGCGTGGTGTTGTTTGTACCTTTTTTCTAGTTTCGTTATCTTGAAGGTTTCAAAGTTCTCGGGGTATACAAACTTTGGGCCATAATTCAGGGTTAAATATAGACTTTTCCAAAAAAAAAAAGACTTGACAATGTTAGGCACCTTAGGGCATGCACAATGTTAAAGATGGATGACTGCTGTTTATATCACAATCCACTACAGATATAGATAATGGTAAAGACAACAGATACAATAATACAGATGGCTGCACGCTTTTTATAAGTAGGTTGCTCATGTAGAGAGTTGACTATTGCATTGTAGAAGCCTCAAATACCTACATGTGTTCTCTGTCCTTCCCATCATCAAACATTCTACGCAACAAACCTTACAGATGGTTTATGGACAACCTACATGAACCATTGTACATGCTCTTCAAAACAATGAACGTGCAATTAATTTTATGTGCTCTTTAATCGTAAACTAGCCTATAAGTTTTCGTGCGCATTCTTTGCATAATTACAATATAATGATTGGAATCGGCAGAGGTATAAAACAGATTATGTTTCCTGGATGTTAATACGGGACGCATATCCTCGGACTGTCGGACCTCGGCAAAGAGCGGTATTACAGAAGTACAGGCATCTCCTCGACAGAGAGTAGTACGACTGCATGGTATAGTACAGACCGCAGGCTACAGGCTATTCTCTGTTGCAGTGGACACTACTGCGGATCGGGGCTTCACAAGCGGCCCATCACAAGCGGCTCGCTTTAACCCGCTTGCGACCCGATCGCTACTGGCGGTTCGTGGCCAACAGGTGGGAGGGTGGCGGGAAAGGGCATATGCAAGCGGTTCGTGATAGAAACGCTTGCGGATATCATAATACAAGCGGTTCGTATCACCAACCGCTTGCAATCCTCTAGAAGCGGTTAATGTCTGAACCGCTTATAATGTCTATCTGTGCAAGCGGTTTGTATCACGAACCGCTTGCATATCTTTTTCCTTCCGCCCAATAAGATTTAACCCTTTCTTCCTCCCGAGCGAGCTCAAGCAGTGATATGTGACGGGCCGAAATGTTCTTGCAGGGAGGTCTGCCAAAATTTTAATTGGCTAATAGCTCCAAATTAAGGTTTCCAAGGTAAGTAAACATGGTCTCAACATCATTTTCATGTAGACATTGCTTATCTTTTGCATTGATGTGGAGAAATATTAAATAATCTTGTTTGAATTGAAGGGTGTTTGTTTTGCTATAGCTCTCTCTCTCTCTCTTCATAATTTGAGGCAAGATGTAGTTCTATTGGGGTTTTAAGTCTCATATTAGTTTTGTATCCTTTTTGATGATGTATAAGATGTTGAAATTAGTTGGTAGGGGGATTATTTGTTTTAGAGAGCAAGATCTAGCTTGGTGCCTTAGCTAGCTCTCCTTCTAGATCTTTTGAGGCAATGTGGTGATCTATTGGATGGTTTTAACTTCACATTAGTTTAAAATAGTAGGTAGGGTGATTATTTCAATTGCTATAGAGCTAAATAGATGTAGTTTTTGCTAGGTAGGTAATACTTTATGGGAGGTATGAAATGTAATTAAAAATATTTTTGAAAAAAGTTTTTTAATTTGTGAGATTTAGTTGGTTTAGCTATAAAAATCAAGAAAATTTAGAGGTAATTAAAAATATAGCAATTAGTTATTTCGAGTTAAATATTTCAATTTGAAAAATATAATAAGTGTTCTTATTAATTTAATTGGTGCAGATGAACCGCAATGGATGTATGCGGATCGTCGGACAAGGGAGTTCATCGATGGCGTGAATGCTTTTCTTGAAGTCGTATTTGAGACTTGCCTCTAGGAAGCTTCATGCGGTGTCCGTGCGTAGATTGCGTGAACGAGAAAGAGCACTCAATGCGAGGACGGATCTGAGGCCACTTGTTGATGAGAGGTTTCATGCGAACTATACATGTTGGACTCACCACGAAGTAGAGCATACCGACATAGAAGACGAAGAAGAAGCCGATGAAGAGGAAGTGACATATGATGGTATGCGGACGCGACGACATACGAGGACGTAGAAGATACACAAGGTGATCAGTTTGGTGTGGATGATGACTGGACGGATCTTTGCGTGACGAGAGGGAGATATCACAGAGGAGAAACAATATAGAAAGTACCGAGGATTGTTGGAGGACCAGAGAACTCTTTTGTACCCAAATTGTGGTCGGGGCACAAGAAGCTACGCACTACTCTGGAGCTCATGCAATGGAAGGTGTGAATGGTGTGTCGATAAGGGTTTCGATGAGTTCTTGTCGCTCATAAAGAAGTTGCTCGAAAGATAACACCTGCCGGAATCCACGTATCAAGCCAAAGCGGTCTGTGTCCCTTAGGATTGAAAGTACGGAAGATACATGCATGTCGCAACGACTGTGTCCTATATCGCGGTGAATATGCCGACTTGGATGCCTGTCCAGTGTGCAAGGAACCCCGGTATAAGACGAAGCGTGACGATCCAGGTTGAAAGAGGATCCTAAGGCCTAGAGGGGGGGTGAATAGGCAATTTTAATTTCTTTTCTTAAATTATTCTTAATTAAGCAACAAGTTAAGAATGACCCAATCCTAGTTGCAAGTCAAGTAAGCGGAAGCTATAAGTAAATCACAAAGCTACTATGACATGGCATTCAAATGAACACAAGCAATGCGAGAGAGTAAATGCGGAAATTAAATGAGAGAGTGACACGGTGTTTGTTTGACCGAAGTTCGGAGCCGCAACTCCTACTCTCCGTTGAGGCTACCCCTTGCGCACAAGGACCGGCTCGCTCTCGAGCCTACCGCCTCACTCACTCCCGGTAGTCGTTCCGCCACTCCGGCGAGGTGGACTCCGTCACCCGTACACCGACTCGAGAGTAGCCACACGCCAAGGCCTACTCCCAAGCCCTCGCCTCCACGAAGGATATTTTCAGAAGTAACAAGCCCGAAACGCCCCGATCATGCCGGATCGAAGGACTTCCATGAAGCTCGGTATTGGGGTTTGATGGATTGTGGCTTTCGATGATTTGTGGGTGGAGGAATGGCTCTAGATCACCTAAATGATGAGTTATGAATGTGGTAGGTGAAGTGGAGCAGCAAACCTCAAAATAGCCAGCCACTAGATAGGTATTTATAGCCCCTAGAGCAAAACTAGCCGTTGCCCCTCGGAAGAGGACAAAAAGACTAGCCGTTACACTCTACCGGACGCCGTCCGACGGGCGCCGGACGCCGTCCGACAGAGCGTACTGCTCAACAAAAAGAGCTGATCGGACGCCGTCCGGTAACTACCGGACGCCGTCCGACAGTGAGTGCGTTGGAAAAAGGCTAACCGGACGGCCCCCCAGACGCCGTCCGACCAGGAAAGGGCCTCGGTTTTTAACCTGACCGGACGCCGTCCGGTAACTACCGGACGCCGTCCGACAGTGACGATGCAAAGGACCGGACGCCCCTCAGACGCCGTCCGACAGCGAGAAAGCCCCGAAGTTGAACTTTATCGGACGCCGTCCGTAACTACGGACGCCGTCCGGCCGGTGAATCTTGTTTTGGTGTTTGGTGGTCGGACGCCGTCGCTTTCCAGACGCCGTCCGCGAGAGGAATTTTTCGAGCTAAAATTTGTGGGAGAATTTAGGTGGGTTTCTCTCTCTAGAAATCTCACAAGGATATATATGGGTATTTTTAGAAGTGGTGGACTACGGAACCGAGTTTTCGAGAATTCGCAAAGATCCGGCATAGTCCGAGATATTCGAACCCTTTTGAAATCCGACGAAAAACAAGAAATAAACCTAACTACTCCTAATTTATCGTGACCTCTTCTCTCGCTTGGGTCACGATTTGAAATCTTGGAGCAACTCGAGAAAATTGTCGACACTTCAAATTAGGGTTTATAAAAATCACCGAGTCTTCGCCAGGTTCCAGAAGTCCAAAAACCCCCTAGCCCTTTATATTAATTAATTTTATCATCAATGCCACTAATAAAAATTAGGGCTCAACGATGCTCACAATCTCCCCCTTTGTGGCACTTGATGACAACCCAAAAGAGAATAAAATTTTTGAGCTGTAAAAAGGGTTAGTGCAATACAAATATGCGAGCAATTTTAAAAATTAAGGGACCACAACTCGACCACAAAGGTGTGCAAATAAAGGAAGCTCCCCCTAAATTCATGCATAAATTAAATTCAGAAGCCAACAAGGTTCAAATGTCATAACACCAACCAAGGTATCAACCACAAATTTCAACGAGTATCGTGGCATCAAATAATATTACAGGTAAACACAACCTCGATCTCACTACCGACTACTAACCCTCTACTACTCTCTAACTTCTCCCCCTTTGTCACCCAGTGACACAAACGGGAAAAAAAAAGGTCCTATTCTTGCTGATCTTGATCCATGTCGTCGCCTCCGTCATCTCCCTGGCCGCCGGTAGAGGAGCCCTGACCTCTAGGACGCTTGAACAAGGGCATATGAGCTGCAGAGGGTACCGACCGAGGAGAAGATTGATCATCAAAGAGCTGGGTCGGAGGAGGATTTTGCAAAGAAAAGTTGAGATGGCGAGCGATTTCTCCACCAGTAAAATGAATCTTACCGGGAGGAGGATATGGTGTGGTGGAGGCACAAAAGAAGGTGCAGGCCCGCAGAAGGAGGTACACCCAAGAATGAACCGGTGGTGGGTAGGCGGTGGGCGAGGAACTCGCCGACGCTCATAAGCTTGATAACTGTTGTGGGCATGAGAATACCAAGCATATGGATTTGCCCTTCCGCACTGCATAAACATCGCCCCATGTCTTGAGCAGTGACTTGAATTCTGCGAACTCATCTCGCCAAGTATGTCTGCTGCCCGCCAAGTCTGTCATCTCCTGCGGTGGTGCTAATTCTTCTTTCACTTGGTGTGAAAATTTCTCATATCTGTATGCATGACCCCTCATCTCACCTATCAAAACATCAAACCACGGAGGAGGGATGCTGAAGAGGAGCTCGCACAGTCTTGGCACAAATGGTTGCATTAGGCGATAGGAGCATAGACAGGGAGTGGTGGAGGAGCATCATCACGAGTCTAGCTAACTTGGGCTTGCTCCCAAGAGAATTCAAGAAGTTCTTCATCGATGCTTTTTGATTACATTGTTCCAACTCCTTACTTCATCATTTGATACTCGCTCGTCACGGAGAGCAATAGACCAATATAGGGGCTAGAGGTAGTGCCCTATTAACTTCTCTGAAGATGGCGTCATCAAATTCTCCCAAGAGGTAGCTCCAACATTGATGGTCTTGCTGTCGGAAGAAATAACATGAACCATTTGCAAATGGGAAGAATTACATCGCGATTGCCACCTCGAACAAACATTGTACTTACGAGTATAAGATTAATAAAGGCGGGCTCACGTCGAACTGATTTGCCTTATCAATACTAATTTCTTCATCATCAAGATCTAAGTACATAAATCTGACTTCAGCCAAAGGAGGATATTTGCCCCTCCAGAAACCATCTTCATAGCACACCTCATTCAAATCAGTGCCAGAATCAGGAGTGCCCAAAGCAAGATTCATCTGTGCCACTGTGATCCCCTGAACCTGTCCATCAACTGAATGATAATAGCTTGACTCGACCCATCTTGACAACTAGAAGAGTGGCAAAGAACTCAGTTCCTCTCTTTGCTCCAGGTCAACTTCTTGTTTGAAATCAATTCAGCCAAACCAGGAGTGGAGCTGAATATAGTGTGTACCTCTGGTCCTGCCACTGCGGATATCTCATCCGATCTACAGTGAGGATCCCTAGGGCCAGTCGCAGGAGCAGAGAAGCACATGTACAATTGTTTCTGAAACTTGGTATAGAACCTGAAATCCCTGGTCTCCTCTCGCCGCTGAGGGTACCATCTGGCATAAGTAACAGACCTCTTCTTCCTCAAAGTTTCCATAGATAGCTTTAGAACCATATCATCCACGGGGTCGTCCTCAGCGACCATGGTCTCAGTGACATCCTCATCAATAGGGTCCTCAGCGAATGTCTCATCATCAAGATCCTCGGTGGTGGCAAAGGAAGAACCCGCCATCCGAGTCCAATGGACTCCCTGATCAGGCTGCTGCTGAATGTCCGCTTTAGTCACTTTGCTTGGGCGAGGAGGAGCGGCACTGCTAGCCGTCTCATCGACATAATCCGGATCGCCCTTACTGCCGCTGTCGCGCCGACCACTGAGGGTCCTGCCCAGAGCCTTCCCAAATTTCTTCAAAGATTTCGACATCTCGAATCAAATCCTCTGACAATGTGATCACTGACCTGAACAACCTTACTGCCAACTGCCACGACCAACGATCCACTAACACGGTGCCAACCCACCACGGTTCAACCCTGAACACGAACGCGGGAAAAACCTATTCAAAACCTAGAACTCGGTAAATAACGAAATTTGACGGGAAGAAAGGCGGGAAGCCATTACCGAGCCCTAGAAGTGAAGGAGGAAGACGCCGTGCACGAGGAGATCGCCCCCAAGGCCCTTCCCGGTAGGGGAAAGGAGGGGAACTCGACGGAGAAGAGGTGCACGAACCGGGCCGTCCAGTTCCAATCCACGCGGAGGGGATCGAAGAGGACGACGAGGGGATACCGCCGGTGGTGGTGGAGATCGCCGGAGATCGCCGGAGGGACTTCCCCGGTGAGGAGAAGCAGCAGGGGCGGCGCCGGTTTGGGAGGAGAGAGGAGATCAAATGAGGAAAGAGGGAGGCGGAGAGGTAAGTTATAAGCAGTTCCGCGCGATTAGGTCCTGTCGGACGGCGTCCGACGGTGATCGGACGGCGTCCGACAGCAAGGGTGCAGCGCACAGTGGACCTCGTCGGACGGGGTCGCGGAGAGGCCAGACGGCGTCCGACAGCAGCAGTGCTGCTCGAATCGACTTTTATCGGACGGCGTCCGGTGGTTACCGGACGGCGTCCGACAGTACGACTTCAGCCGACACAATACTACTGCCGGACGGTGTCGAGACCTTCGGACGGCGTCCGATAAAGGTGAAATTGCAGACTTGCTCTTCTAACTAGAGGGCCCCACCAAAGCGAGAATTTATATATAAAAATAATGTTGTGAAGTGATGATCTCCATTTTGCTCAAAACTTAAAGGAAGATTCAAATGTGAGCAATTTGAAGTGATTTTGTAAAATTTTAATTTTGAAGGATAAGAATATAATATGACAAATGAAATCAAGCCAAATTCAAAACCCAAATTTTGATCTTAGAGATCAACAAAATGTGCGAACCAAATTTTGCCTTGATTTCTCATATAGGCATGAAAATCGGCGTAGGGGTTCACTTTAGAGTTTAGGCACATGTTTTTGAATTTTGGTTTCTTTTCAAATATTTTCAACAATTTTGATGCCATATGATTTTCAAGAGAACAAATATGCGTATGGAGCAAATTTTTCAAAGGGTAAGATTTTCAAAACTAGAAGTTTGAAATGGTAAGAAGATAAGGATAGTCTATTAAGCTCAAATTTGTTTTGGCTTGAAATATAGGACAAGAATGTGCTCACCCAAAATCAAATTTATCTTTTCACCACTAGAGGAGTTTTGAGATCATGAGTTGAAACTAAACTCCCCTAAATGTGACAAGGGTCATAAGCAAATGAAAAATCAAATAAGACCCAAAATCACAAAAACCAATCAACACGCATTTGATCTATCTAGTATGTTGAGTTCATTCCTTAATTTGCAAAACCGTGCCTCATCTAAGGGTTTGGTGAAAATATCCGCCAATTGGTCTTCCGTTACGACGTGGGCAAGCACAACGTCACCTTTTGCAGCGTGGTCACGAATGAAGTGATGTCGGATGTCGATGTGCTTTGTACGGAATGTTGGACGGATTGTTGGCTATTTTCACCGCACTTTCATTATCGCATAGAAGTGGCACTTTTCAAATTTTAGCCCAAAGTCACTAAGCATTGAGTCATGTACAAGAGTTGAGCACAACAACTCCCCGCCGCTACATATTCCGCTTCATGTAGATAGCGCCACGAGTTTTGCTTCCTCGAAGTCCATGACACGAGTGGCGTCTAACAAGTGACAACCCCGAGGTGCTTTTGCGATCAATTTTGCAACCGGCGTAATCCGAGTCGGAGTAGCCAAGAAGCTCAACACGCGCTCCCTTGGGGTACCAAAGACCTAGGCTAGTAGTGATTTTTAGATATCTCAAAATGCGTTTTACGGCAACAAGATGCACTTCCTTAGGGGATGCTTGAAAGCGAGCACACATGCACACACTAAACATAATATCGGGTCGAGAAGCGGTAAGATAGAGAAGCGAACCGATCATGGAGCGAAAAAGCTTTTGATCCACGGGCTTTCCATCTTCATTTAAGTCAAGATGCCCATTTGTGGCCATTGGTGTTTTGATCGATTTGCAATCGTCCATTGAAAACCGCTTGAGAAGGTCCTTTGTGTATTTTTCTTGACAAATGAAGGTCCTTCGAAGTTGCTTAATTTGAAATCCAAGGAAGAAAGTGAGCTCTCCAATCATCGACATTTCAAATTCCTTGGACATCATCTCGCCAAAGTCCTTGCATTGAGATTTGTTAGTGCATCCAAAAATAATATCATCCACATATATTTGACAAATAAATAAGTCATTTTCAATTGGCTTTAGAAACAATGTGGAATCAATCGCACCGGTTTTAAATCCCTTTTCTAAGAGAAGTCCCTAAGACGCTCATACCATGCTCTTGGAGCTTGCTTGAGACCGTATATAGCGCCTTAGTGAGCTTATAGACATGGTTTGGATGTTTGAGGTTTTCAAAACCGGCGGTTGCTCGACATAGACAAGTTCATCAATAAAACCATTTAGAAAAGCACTCTTAACATCCATTTGAAAGAGAGTTATGTTATAAAGAGAAGCGAATGCCAAGAGTAACCGAATAGCTTCAAGTCGAACAGCGAGGCGAGGTTTCTCCATAGTCAAGTCCTTCGATTTGTGTGAAACCTTGCGCCACCAATCTTGCTTTGTTTCGCACCACTTCACCGTTCTCATCTTGCTTGTTGCGGAAGACCCATTTGGTTCCAATGACATTGTGATCTTTTGGTCTTTCCACAAGCTCCCAAACTTTATTGCGGGTGAAGTTGTTCAATTCTTCATGCATGGCGTTCACCCAATCCGCATCCGCCAATGCCTCATCAATGGTCCTAGGCTCAACAATAGACACAAAGGCGTGATGCTCACAATAATTAGCGGTATGAGAACGGGTTCTTACGCCTTGATTGAGATTGCCAATGACTTGATCTAGGGGATGATCCTTGGTGAGAGTGCGGTGTTGTTGGACGGGTACTTGTAGATCAACGTCTCCCCCTTTAGCTTGATCAACTTCAAAGTTCGCATCTCCGTCCACCGCTTGATCTTGAGTTGTTGGAGAGGTGTCTTGAACTTGATCATCGATGGAGGTGGTGGGGTGATTATTTCATCTTTTGGTGCCTCCGATGAGGTGAATTTCCCCAACTCCATAGCATCATGCGGTGGCTCATCACCTATATTTCTTGTCAAATCTTGCTCATTTTGCGAGCCGTTAGTTTCATCAAATTTAACATCATAGGCTTCCTCAACTAGCCCGGTAGAATTGTTAAAAACTCGAAAAGCTTTTGAGCGAGATGAGTAACCTAACATGATACCAATGTCGCACCTCTTTTGGAACTTACCCAAATGAGTCCTTTTCTTATAGATGTATACCTTGCAACCGAAGACTCGAAAATACGAGATGTTGGGCCTTCGTCCCACTAGTAATTCATATGAGGTCTTGTGAAGGAGTCGATTGGAGGTAGAGGCGGTTGATGGCATGGCACGCCGTGTTGATGGCTTCCGCCCAAAAAGCATGCGGCGTGTTGTACTCGTCAAGCATTGATCTTGCCATCTCTATCAAAGTACGGTTCTTCCTCTCCACCACTCCATTTTGTTGGGGAGTGTATGCACGAGAATTAGTGCTTCACACCTAACTCATCACAAAATTCTTCAACATTTGTATTAGCAAACTCGGTGCCATTATCACTCCTCACCTTTTTAATAAAAGAGTCAAATACTTTTGAGCTTTCAAAGCAAATCTTTTAAACACATCACCGGCAAGAGATTTATTTGCAAGGAAAAACACCCAAGTGAAGCGAGAGAAATCATCGACAATCACATGACAATAAGAATTACCGCCTATGCTCGCATAGGTGGTTGGGCCAAATAAATCCATATGCAAAAGTTCAAGTGGTCGGGATGTAGACATAAAAGTCTTAGTCGGATGAGAATTAGCCACTTGCTTGCCGGCTTGGCATGAGCTACATAAACGATTCTTCTCGAATTTGACATCCTTCACTCCAACAACCAAGTTATCTTTAAAAACCTTTTTCAAAGTGCCCATTCCAACATGTCCAAGACGTCTATGCCACAACCAACCAAGAGTGGTTTGAGAGATAAGACAAGTCTTGATTTGAGAAGTTTCACGGTTTGAAAAATCAACCAAATATAAGTTTTGAAACGGGTGCCTTCAAATGCAACACTTTGATCCTTAGTGGAAACAACACGAACTCCGTTGATCGAAAAGAAGCAATCAAAACCCAAATCGCACACTTGAGCAGCGGAGAGGAGATTAAAGTTGCAAGCTTCCACCAAGAGCACATTAGAGATGGATAGGTCATTAGATATTGCAATTTTACCTATACCCTTTACCTTTTGCTTGGAGTTATCCCCAAATGTGATCTTGTGTTGGGGTCCTTCTCCTCCTCTAGTGAGGTGAACATACTTGAGCTACGGTCATGTGTTGAGTGCAACCGCTATCGAATATCCAATGCCGGCCGCCGCTCTTGTAGTTCACCTACACACACAATTTCAAGCTTGGGTTTTAGGTACCCAAGACTTCATCTTGGGTCCTTTGGAGTTAGTCATCAAACATTTGGGCACCCAAATGGCTTTTACATTCTTCTTATTATATGGTGCACCAACATACTTAGCATAAGTAGAGCCATTTTTCCTCATAAGCATATAGCTAGCATCAAGCACTTGAGTTTTAGACATGAATTGAGATGTTTTAGTAAGAGGACAAGCAATGGCTTTATGTTTTTCATTTTTACATATGTGGCAACGGGTCCCTCCCTTAACGAAAGTTAGCTTGGGCTTACCCCAACCACCCTTGGGCAAATCCCCGGGATGAAATCCCAAACCATGCTTACCCAAGGTATACCTTTGCTCCCGAAGCACCTTGTCAAGAGAGTTGTTCCCCACAAGTAATTTAGCCAAGCTAGAGTCTAGCTGCTCAATTCTATCTTTTAGAAGCAAATTTTCCTTAGCTAGCTCATTAGCACATTTAGCAATACCACAAGTACCAATAGAACAAGCATTCTCAATTGAAGGAGTAGCACTAGTGGATGAAGATGAGCTAGCATTGGGTGTGTGAGTGGGTGACATGGTAAAGGATGTGTCATGCGATAAGCTAAGTGAACCATCTATAGTGTCAATCAAGTCACACGTCACACCAACATTGCATTTTTCAATTGAGCAATCAAGAGGAGTTTCATCATCAACATTAGAGCTAGCTAGTTTGTTCTCTAGAATTTCAACTTGCAAATTTAGAGCTTCATAGTCATCTTCTAGAGTTTCATGCTTTTCTAACAAGTTCTCAAATTCATTTGCAAGCTCTTTATGCACCTTCACTAGCTTCTTTCTCTTAAACTTTTCTTTCTCTAGAGCATTATTCAAATCATCAATCAAAAGTTTAAGCTCACTTTTAGAGAGGTGCTCATGTGTTACCTTCTCCTCTAATGCCATAAGACACATGGGAGGTGAGGGGTTGTCGATGGCGACTCCGGATATCTTCGTGTTTTCATTATCGGAGGAGTCCGCCCAAGAACCTTCATCATCGGTGATCCATTCCCCAATCACCTCTTCTTGTATATTTGCGGTGAGGCAAAGCTTTTGCTTGGGAAGAGCCGGAGGAGCGTTTTCCTTGATCGCAAGTCCCGCTAGCCCATGAGCTCTAGCATCTTCTTCTTCGGAGGAGGATTGAGAGGACGATGAGCTTGAGCTATCTTCCTTCTTAGTCTTTTGACCGGCAAGAGCTTTCTTCTTATCCTTTGATTTGTGATCACTCTTACGGTAGTGACGATATTTCTTCTTGTCATCTTCCTCATCTTCCTCTTGATTCCTTGCCTTGTGCTTGTTCTTTTTACTTCTTGGGCAATCCGCCGCCAAGTGACCCTTCTCTCCACATTCATAGCAACGCATCTCGGAGATAGGTCTTCGCCTTGAAGAGGATGATCCGCCGCGAAAGCTCATCTTCTTGATCAACTTTCTTGACCTCTTGACAAGGAGGGCCAATTCTTCAATCTCCGGAATTGCATCATCGGAGTCTTCATCATCTTCTTCAATTTCAACTTTCTTCTTTTCACTTTTGGCTTTGGCGGGAGAGCGATTGACTTCTTGTTGGCGGAGACTCTTCACTTTCAAGAAGCCGCATCTCATATGAGTTGAGTTGCCCGAGGAGCTTTGTCGGTGTCATCTTCTTGAGCTTTGACTTAGATGCTCGAATTAAGGTCACAAGTGGATTGAAACTAAACGGCACAACGTCAAGCATCTTCCGACAAATGTCAATGTCTTCCAAGACCTTTTTCTCCGAACATCCGGCAATTTCATTTACGATGGGGTTCAACCTAAGAAACATTTCGTTAACACTTTCATTAGGAAGCATCTTGAATTGATCAAATCTTTTTCTAGCACGAGATAGCTTCTCCTCAAGCATCTCGGCACTACCAACATGAATTTCTCTAAGATGCTTCCAAATGTCATAAGCTTTAGAGAGATTTCCAATGCTATCAAAGACTTCGGAAGACACACTAGAGAGTAAAGCATTTCTAGCAATGGCATTAAAACGTTTGTACTTAGCATGAACTTCATCAAGAGCAATAGTTCGGTGAGGGTCCGGATAGCCGGTCTCAAGCGACCCACACATCATAGCTAAGTGCCTCTAAGTAACATTGCATCCTAATTCTCCAATAGTTGTAGTTTGTTCCATCGAAAATAGGAGCTTTTCCAATTTCTATCCTAGGCCCTCTTGAGCCATCTCCTAGCGGTTAAGCTAATCTGGAGAACCTCGCTCGATACCACTTGAAAGAGGATCCTAAGGCCTAGAGGGGGGGTGAATAGGCAATTTTAATTTCTTTTCTTAAATTATTCTTAATTAAGCAACAAGTTAAGAATGACCCAATCCTAGTTGCAAGTCAAGTAAGCGGAAGCTATAAGTAAATCACAAAGCTACTATGACATGGCATTCAAATGAACACAAGCAATGCGAGAGAGTAAATGCGAAATTAAATGAGAGAGTGACACGGTGTTTGTTTGACCGAAGTTCGAACGCAACTCCTACTCTCCGTTGAGGCTACCCCTTGCGCACAAGGACCGGCTCGCTCTCGAGCCTACCGCCTCACTCACTCCCGGTAGTCGTTCCGCCACTCCGGCGAGGTGGACTCCGTCACCCGTACACCGACTCGAGAGTAGCCACACGCCAAGGCCTACTCCCAAGCCCTCGCCTCCACGAAGGATATTTTCGAAGTAACAAGTTCAAACGCCCGATCATGCGGATCGAAGGACTTCCATGAAGCTCGGTATTGGGGTTTGATGGATTGTGGCTTTCGATGATTTGTGGGTGGAGGAATGGCTCTAGATCACCTAAATGATGAGCTATGAATGTGGTAGGTGAAGTGGAGCAGCAAACCTCAAAATAGCCACCACTAGATAGGTATTTATAGCCCTAGAGCAAAACTAGCCGTTGCCCTCGGAAGAGGACAAAAGACTAGCCGTTACACTCTACGGGGACGCCGTCCGACAGGCGCCGGACGCCGTCCAGCAGAGCGCATTGCTCAACAAAGAGCTGATCGGACGCCGTCCGTAACTACGGACGCCGTCCGACGATAATGCGTTGGAAAAAGGCTAACCGGACGGCCCCAGACGCCGTCCGACCAGAAAGGGCCTCGGTTTTAACTCGACGGACGCCGTCCGGTAACTCACGGACGCCGTCCGGCGATGTGATACAAAGGACCGGACGCCCTCGACGCCGTCCGACAGCAGCGAAAGCCCAGTTGAACTTTATCGGACGCCGTCCGGTAACTACGGACGCCGTCCGACAAAGAAATCTTGTTTTGGTGTTTGGTGGTCGGACGCCGTCGCTTTCGAGACGCCGTCAAGAGAGAGGAATTTTCGAGCTAAAATTTGTGGGGAATTTAGGTGGGTTTCTCTCTCTAGAAATCTCACAAGGATATATATGGGTATTTTTAGAAGTGGTGGACTACGAAACCGAAGTTTTCGAGAATTCACAAAGATCCGGCATAGTCCGAGATATTGAACCCTTTTGAAATCCGACGAAAAACAAGAAATAAACCTAACTACTCCTAATTTATCGTGACCTCTCTCGCCTTGGGTCACGCATTTGAAATCTTGGAGCAGCTCAGAAAATTGTCGACACTTCAAATTAGGGTTTATAAAAATCACCGAGTCTTCGCCAGGGTTCCGAGAAGTCCAAAAACCCCCTAGCCCTTTATATTAATTAATTTTATCATCAATGCCACTAATAAAAATTAGGGCTCAACGATGCTCACACAGGTGAAGTAGATGGGGTGCGTGTGAAGAAGATAGCACCGGCAAAAGCGTTGTGGTATTTTCCTCTGATTCCAAGGCTGGAGCGTATATTTGCAAACAAAGCGCATGCGAAGATGATGCGTTGGCACAAAGAAGAGCGTAAGGTCGACGGAATGCTTAGGCATCCGGCAGATGGCTCACAGTGGAGGATGGTCGATCGGAAGTACAAAGACTTCGCAAACGAGGTGAAAAACATAAGGTTCGGTTTGAGTACCGATGGGATGAATCCTTTCGGAGACATGAGCAGCAGCCATAGCACCTGGCCAGTCACACTATGTGTGTATAATATTCCTCCATGGTTATGCATGAAGAGAAAGTACATAATGATGCCGTTGTTGATCCAAGGGCCCAAGCAACCCGGAAATGATATCGATGTCTACCTGAAACCTTTGATAGAAGATCTTGAAAGCGTTATGGAGCGGTGTAAAGGTGCAGGGACGAATACAAAAGAGAGTATTTCAACCTGCGTGCAATGTTATTTGTAACAATCAACGATCGCGGCGCTTGGTAACTGGTTCGCCTAAGCGGCAAAGGCTTTAATGCGTGTGTGCGGTGTTTGGATCAAACCGATGGCACGTACATGAAAGGCTCTCAAAGATGGTGTACATGGGGCATCGCGGGTTTCTTGTTGAAGCCCGCGTTGCGAAGAAAAGCAGAGAATTTAACGGGAGGAAGAACATCGTTCTCGGAGGCATCGAAGTGGCAAGCGGTGTTTGCTATGGTGAAGGATCTGAAGGTAGTTTTGGAAAGGGTGCGGAAAGCAAATCATGCGGAATGATGAGGATGGCCATGCACCCATATGGAAGAAGAAGTCAATATTTTGGGACTTGCCTTCTTGGGAAGATTTGGATGTTCGCCACTCATTGGACTTCATGCACATCACCAAGAACGTCTGTGTGAGCTTCCTAGGATATATAGATCTGACGGAAATCGAAGATCTGATGAGTGCTCGGAGCGACCTTGAAGTCTCCGGTATCGGGAAGGACCTACACCCGAAAAAAGAGGTATGGAACAAGCGTACCTCTGACGTGAGTTATACTCCAAGCAAAGAAGAAAAAAAGCGTGATAGAGTGTCTTAGCAAGTGTGAAGGTCCCTCCGGATACTCGTCGAGCGTAAAGAGATTCGTTAATATGAAAGAGAACAAAATTGTACATCTAAAATCCCATGGTGTCTTGTCTTGATGACACGATTACTCCGGTGGTTTTAAGAGGTGTCTTGCCCGAGTGGGTAAGGGGACAATCACAAAAGCGTGTTCGTTTTTCAATATTTGCTTCCCGAAGGTCATCGATCCAAAAAACTAGGTGAGTTGCGGTCGACGTGGTACAAAGTGTGGTTAGCCTCGAGATGATCTTTCCTCCCGCCTTTTTGATATCATGGTTCATCTCTTTGTTCATCTAAGCAAAGAGATAGGTATTCTTGGGCCGTTTATCTCCACAAGATGTTCCCTTCGAGAGGTACATGGCGTACTAAAGAAGTATGTATCGTAACCGTTCTCGCCGAAGCATGCATTGCCGAGGGTTATGTGACGAGGAGGTGGTCGAGTTACGTGTGGACTACATTGATGATCTAGACCCCATCGGCGCCCCTATATCACGCCATGAGGCAGGCTACGAGGTAAAGGGACACTTGGAAGAAAAGTAGTTGCATGCAACGATCTTGAACATTTAAGCAAGCACATTTCAACGTGTTGAAGCAATCGGCGATGGCCGCCCGTATGTCCTCCAACACAAGAATGCTCTCGTCTCCGGTTCAGAGAAGACCGACACGTGGATAACACTGAGACACATGGATTCTTTGGTAGCATGGTTACAAAACCATATCCTCAAGAGCAAGTCCAACAATGAGCAGGTTACAACGCTGGCTCGGGGACCATCCGTTGAAATAGTGAGATGGCAGAGTGCGAGATAAATGGTTACACATTCTACGAGATCACAAGATAACAATAGCACAAACCGAGCAGCGGTGTCCGTATAGAAGCCACCGACAATACAGATGGGGTGGACACATATTATGGATTCATAGAAGAGATATGGGAGCTCGACTATGGGCCTTTGAAGGTCCCATTGTTTAAGTGCCAATGGGTAAAACTAAGCGCAGTGGCGTGAATGTCGACAAATACGGCATGACTACCGTCGACCTCCAAGAAGTCGGCTACTTGAGAGAACCATTTGTTCTTGCGAAGGAGGTGAGACAGGTCTTCTACGTATTGGACATGTCAAGCGGACCAAAGAAGAATCAAATCAAAGACAAGAAGAAGGAATGACCAAAGCGACACGTGGTTCTTCATGGCAAGCGAAGGATTGTCGGAGTAGAGGACGTTATTGACGAGGAAGAGTACGATCAGTTCGATGAGATCCCTCCATTTGCGATAGATGTTGACTTAAGCATCCGGATGACATAGGCATGGATGCTCCGCACTTTATCTGGCGCGATCACGATGAAGGAAGAATTGTAAAGACAAAAAATGTAAATGTTTAGGATGACCTATGTGGTTGTATGAACTATGTTATCATGTAATAGCATTTTTAAGAATTTATAAGATGGAAGCAATATTTTTGGAAAGAATAATGGGCTAATTACATATTAGAAATGAAAGTAATGTAAAAATATATTTTTTTGTTTTTTGGAAAAAAATAATGGGCTAAGTACATACTTAGAAATGAAAGTAATGCCAAAACAAATTTGTTTTAGTATTTTTGAAAAGAATAATGGCCTAAGTACATATTAGAAATGAAAGTAATGTAAAAAAAGATTTTTTAGTTTTTTGGGAAAAAAAATAATGGGCTAATTAAGTACATATTTAGAAATGAAAGTAATGCAAAAACAAATTTTTTAGTATTTTTGTAAAGAATAATGGGAGCAGTACATATTTAGAAATGAAAGTAATGCAAAAACAAATTTTTTAGTACTTTTTTAGAAATGAAAGCCTCGGTTGCAGCTCTAGAAATCGAAATGGCGCCAGGGAGCTAGAGTAGGTTTTCTAGGAGCTCCCGACGGCAACCGCCAACCACCCTATCTAAGCTTAGCTAGGGTTCCTAGTTGGGTTTATGCAGCTAAAGAAATTTGCATGTGTATGTGAACTTGGTGGCTAAAAAGGTGCTGTTAAAGATGACATGCACATGCTACATTTAAAACTTGAAAAAATTGAAATGGAGGAGATAGATGGCTTAAGTATGTTCAACCGATATTCAAGTTCAGATTTATTTGCCAATTTCGTGGATTTGTACATTCAAATATTGTATTCAAATATTGTACATTTTGATGGGTGTCGAAATGGGTACATTTAAAACTGTACATTCAAATATTGTATTCAAATATTGTATGTTTTGATGGGTGTCGAGATGGATGACATCTAAGAGATGTATATGTTGTATTAAAATATTGTATTCAAATGTTGTATTCAAATAAAAAGAGATATATATGTTGTATTAAAATATAGTATTCAAATGTTGTATTCAAATAAAAAGAGATATATATGTTGTATTAAAATATAGTATTCAAATGTTGTATTCAAATAAAAAGAGATATATATGTTGTATTAAATGTTCTATTATTTCGCGTGCATGCACAAAGTGATAGATGGCGACTCGGAAGCGATGATCTTGATTTCGATCGGAAATGATTTTCACTTAACGAAATCGCGATGGGCACTCTCATAAGCTACGATGAGGCCAACCGGTAGATCCAATGGGTGATCAGCCGCCCGGCTCAAGCCGATGATCACGCAATCCATGCTCAAGCCGGTGATCCAACCGCCAGTGAAACCGTGATCATCCATCCGAGCTCTCGCCGATGAAACTAATGTCGACGGTACCGTGAGGTATATATAGCCTGGACACTAAAATAACCGTTTCTTATCGCCTCATAGAAATAAGCCTCTAACACGTGTTCTGTTTTTTTAAGCGGAAACGCCCAACACCAATCCAAGCAAATACGAGGGCCTAACAAAAGCCGTCGACAAAGTACGTCATTACTCAAGTTTCAGCCATCGGGAAGCGAAGCCCTATGTCGACACTTGCCCCTTCAACAACGCTGCGGAGTCATTGTGAGGATCACGCCCCTATTAGCATCAAGACATGGCCCAAGGTTCCTACTGACACTGAAAGAGCCGCCCGAAGGATATAAAGGAAAACTTCACGATTCCGACGGCTTACGAAAACAAGTGTAAGAAATTTACTCGAGCAAGATGGCGTTATGCTTTCGATCGTGGAAGAGCGAGCTCGATAAAAAGTATGTGGAGACCGGAATAACCCTGATTTCAATAAGTATCCGGCTAGCAGATCACGGCAAGCATTTGAGGAGTACAAATTCGTTTACCAAGGCAAGGCCGCGAGGAGCGTAACAAGGCCAATGCACGAAGAAAAATACCACCACCATCTCGGTCCGGTGGTTACATCAAGGCTATGCCAAAATGGGAGAAGCGGGAAGAAGAGCTTAGAAAAAAGGGTATAGTACCGAAATAGAAGATCGGGAGCTCCGCCACGAATCGGACCTTGGGCCACGGGAGGTCAAGGATGATGGCAAGCTGGAGATGGCACCACAAGTGCAACCCGTGAAAGAAAGGATTGTGGAAGCCATCGAGAAGCAACGTCAGGATCCTTGGTGGCGACAGGAGAATGACGAGCTTACGACGCACTCGGGAACGCAGAACATCCAGAAGGACACGAGGACTTGGCAGCGGTGTGCCGTGGATGGCTGGCTTCTCAAATGATCAAGCCACATACCGGGCCGGAAAGAAGGAAAGTAAGAGAACACAACAGAGTCAACAAAATCGAACAGAGCTCAAGGAGCATAAGGAAAACATGGCGAAATGCTAAAGCGGGAAGTGCAAGCTGCAATCGCCGATCTTCAAAGACCGGTGGGGTTATCGTTATGCCTCCGGACAACGTGGTTAGTCCCGGGGCCCGGTCGTGGCGACTACGCGTCAAACAACGTGTCGACCGATGAATTGCAGGCCGGTATCCGTGGGCGACATCACCGTGCCCGCCAATGTGAGCTACGCGTCCAACCGCACAACCTCACCCTCAAGGTGGCTTATGCTTTGGCCTTCCCGGTGGAGTCGGGCGACCATTCCATGTAACCCTATACCCATGGGATACTCCAAGGTCACGGTTGACGAGGTGGTGGCTGGATTTGAGGATATGGAGCTCGATATTCTTTGGAGGAGACGATGTGACCAAGCTTGGAGAGGCCGTCCATAACATCATCCTCTGGCGGAAGAAGTACATCGTGTTTTTCGATGGTGCGGAGGTGACTTCTATACCGAGGAGAACACTCCACCAAGACGGACCTCACCTCCTCCACCAAGACAAAGCCACGCCACCACGCAGCGCCGCCGTGAGAGAAAGCACTCCACCACTCGCTAGCGCTATGCGCAGAAGCTCAACACCGCCTTGACCCCTCAAAGCAAAAGGAAGCAGCGACCTCAGGGAAACAACGGAGCAGCATCTCCCCAAGAAGAAGCTTGCTAGCAAAGAGCATTCTGCAGCTAGAACGATATCAAGCGGCAGGCGGCGGTTTCCCATTCAGACAGAGAATGAAGGAACTGAAAAAACACCTTATGAGATGACGTCGAGGAGTCAAGAGCGAGTCGCAGTAAAGTGTGGACGCATGGATACGGGGTATAAAGCTAAAACAAATCCACCGCCAAAGGCGAATTGATCCAAAGATCGCGGACTTCTTCGCGACAACCGTTCAACACCGACCGCCTCTCTGCACCGACTACCAAGAACTATCGAAAGCACATCTTCAAGAGTAAACAACCTCGGGGCACATACATGAGCAAGAAAGAACGGGAGGAGGCAAAACGTATACAGATGGAGTATGACTTCATGAGGAAGGCGGCCTTGATAACATAGAAGCCGCCTGTGGATTAAGCGATGATCTTCCAACGGCACAAGTCGGTGGCCATTTAATTTGGGTCGACCATTGCTAGACCTTAAGGACATAAGGAAACTACGGTCAAGATGCGCGCAAGCATGAATGGTACGAACATAGGTCCGCTAGGATATGCTCATTCTTTGCGTCTCGTTTCAAGAAGAACATTTACATCGAGGAATGATCAATTGATAAATCTTGAATTTGAAGATCGGTACAATGTGTACCATGCGACGCCTTAAATCAACGTGTCCTTCATGACTTCTTTGGTGCTGTGAGTGTCAACTCCACAAGATGTATATATATATATATATCTATACATGCCGCTTGTCGAGAACAATAATTAATTAACTCAATTAACCCATTTTACGTAGAATGGAGATACAAAGACTTAGAAAGCGAAGCGAACTCGATTGGCTTCCTTGACCCTTGGTTGGTCAACGAGGAAGTCGGCCAATACCCGGAAAACCAAAGGAAATCACGACTCGTTGTACATGCACTAGTACAACAACACTACAAGCCATACATACTACGCCATTCAACTTTAAATGCGTCTTGATGTCCTCACTAACATCTCGTTCTTACATTGCTTAAGGCACCGATGGCACACTATATATTGTTTAATTACATGTCATAAGCTGTTGCAATATATAAATAGGTTCCATGGATCCTTATAATCATAAAGCTTGACCAAAGCATGATCATCGTCCAAGATTCACGGAGAAAACCGCAAAAGGAATACCGGTGGATAATTAACCTCCTTAACAAGGCGTTCTGAGCTTTCAAGATATTCGAAAGGGCGTTTTAAGAAGGAATTCGATGTCAAGCTAAGCGGTGGTGCGCTAAACGACGTAATTGCCCTTTGTCAATTAATATTTCTTGTTATTCTCGATCGTAATTGCCCCGCATCGACCATAGGTAAAACAACAATCTGCGGAAACAACCTATGTGGCTACTATGTGTTCCACTATATCCAAATGATGTGCCACGGCGAGCTTGAGCCTCAAACTCTGAAGAGGTTCAGATATATATGCACGCAAACCGTGCATCTAGCAACAACTTAATAACGTTCTTATGTGCTCCATTAATTTACATTATGGGTGCACGTATTTATTATTTTTCACTTTAATTTAATTGGCGCCCGACATGGATAAACACAATGAAGTGTTACCACATCATCGGGTGCTCGCATTCGAGAACAACTATTCGCTTCATTCTCGATGAGGTTATTAACCCCCAGGGCGAGTTCCATTATCGAGATCCATATTCCAACACGGACGAACTAGGGACGACTTCTACGTCGTCAAAGAGCGTCAAGAAGAGTACTGCAAGAAAACATTGAACTGTTTTGTCCATTTTGCACAATGTATATTAATCATAAACTTTGTAAATTTGGTCGGTGCATATAAAGTGTACATTATTACATGTATTATCTAATATATTTAAGCTTGTTTGATCGCTAATTATGTGCTCATCCTATATGTATTTAAATTTAAACGACAAATAAAAAAACTCCGCTGAAATATATATTTAAATATCTAATATATTTAAGCTTGTTTGATCGCTAATTATATGCTTATCCTATATGTATTTAAATTTAAGCGACAAATAAAAAAACTCCCGCTGAAATATATATTTAAATATCTATTTGCATGCGCTACCGAAATGAAAACCAGTGTAAGCGATTACACGTCTGCAAGAAGCGTTTTTGAACCGCTTATGGAGATGCCACTCTAGCGGTTCGTACCTCCAACCGCTTGCACGTAGCTCCCACGTGCTCGCCAAATCCCCGCGCCATCGCGACTGCGAACCGCTTGCAGAGGGGCATCACTAGCGGCTCTGGGAGCCGCTTGTGATGCCCTCGGCATCGATCATGATTTCGCAAGCGGTTCTAAAACCGCTTGCACAGGCCTTACGAGCCGCTTGGGAAGTCCCGATCCGCAGTAGTGGGAGGTCACAGAAAGCCCAACTTTTCCACGCTAGATCGATGGCTCTCATTTTTTTTTGTTTTGTCAAAATGATGGCGAATTTCAGAGCGGCCGAGTAGTGCTCTGATGACGGGCAGGAGACCCTTGCAGTCTCAAATTATACATGTGCAGCTCCTGGGCTCGAACAGGCGCAAAACGTCATGTTTTTTTTTTTTGGATCAACACGGGAATGGCTACTGCGTTTAGCCGCACGGTATAATGCGAAGTACTGTACTCACTGTGGAGTTTGGAGTTCCTGCTCCTCCCATTCCCAAGGCCAAGTTGTCCACTCGGTGCGCATGGCACGTACTTTGATCCCGGCGTTCACAATGACAACTGCTATGAAAGTCATCGAACCGCATTCTCTTCGACTTTGCTGGTTCAAGAGTCTTTGCTTGTTTGCACGTACCTAGTTGTTTTTTGTCAGTCAAATGAATGATGGCGCTTGGAAGAAAATGCTACCGGTCGGCCCGCATAATTTCCTTTATCATATGCTGGTAGTTGTATATTTGTACTGGATATCCAGTTCCGCGTGCACATTTTTTTTTTATTTTTTATGTAAAGGCAGGAGGGCTGCTATATATTCATCAAAAGAGGAAGAAGTACAGGATGGGGGGGAGTTGAGGGCCCCTCCCCCGTGAGCCAAAACAGCAAAATTAATTAATTACAAAAGAAGCGCCTGTGGCCTCCCAAAGGCACATGTCATCGAGAAGTTGGTTGAATAAGACTATAACCCCTCTGTCCACGTCTCAAAAAATTTGATTGTTGCACTCCAGCTAGATATGCCAGATCGTGGCGGCGATGATGGAGAGCTCTCCCTTCGTGCAGGGTCTGACGTCGAGGAGGTCGGAGTCCCACCAGATAACGATGTTGCCTGCATGAGCCCAACTAGGAGGGTCGAGGCTAGGGGCGTTAAGAAGCGCCGCCAGTCTGGACCAAACGTGACAGCTGAAAGCACATTGAAGAAAAAGGTGCTCTGGCGTCTCCAGGTTGCGATTGCATAGGGGGTAGAAGTACGCATTCTGCAATCCCCTTCGAAGCAAGGCATCGGCCGTAAAGATACGGGCGTGCGAGAGCGCCCCTGTGAAGAATTTGCACTTAGAAGGAGCCCAAAGCTTCCACACCCGAAGTAACGCAGCTTTGGCAACATGGTCAGCAAATTGGAGTTGGTAGACGGTCTTGATCGAGAAAACACTGTCTTGGGCGAAGTGCCACGGCAACTGATCTGGCGCGTCCGGTTGAAGCTGCACCGAAGGGATGAGCCGGAGAAGGGACACTAGTTCCTGCACAAGCTGCGGGGTGAGGGTGCGGCTGAGGTCGGGGATCCACGCCGCGTTGGTCAAAACGTCAAGCACCGATCTATTTCTTTTGGCAGAGGCCGCGAAAAGACCGGGCGCCAAGTGCCTTGGGGCCGTGCCGGACAGCCAGAAGTCATCCCAAAAGGAAGTGGTGGCTTCATTCCCCAGGATAACGGAGGTGCCGACCCTGAGCAGGGCGATGTCAGAGTCAGCCGAGGCTACTGGGATGTGGGAGGCCCAAGCTGGGTGAGAGAGTTGACGGCTTGGCTAGAGCCAGCGCAGTCTCAGGGCCCGAGAGAAGCGGGTGAGGTCGAGCACCCCAAGCCCGCCAAGCGAGGTGGGGGAGCAGACTACGGATCAGCTGACCCGCCCACCCTGGGGGAGTCCGACCCCTTCCAGAGCCAGGAACGCCTCAGGGAGTCAATCCTCTTGATGACCGAGCTGGGTGGCTTGATGACAGAGAGTGTAGGTTGGAAGAGCGGTGATGACTACCTTTAGCAGGCTGAGGCGCCCACCTTTGGACATAAGGGGGCCGCGCCACCCTGCAAGCCTTGAGGACACTTTGTCGATGAGCGGCTGGAAGTGTACGTGTTTGAGCCGCCGGACGAAGAGAGGCATTCTAAGGTACTTGAGGGGGAAGGAAGTTAGTTTCGCCAGCAGGTCTTGGAGGGTGAGGGCAAGGTCAACACCCTCGCAGTTGATCGGAACCACTTGGCTTTTGGAGAAGTTTGCACGGAGGCCAGTGATCTCGCCGAAGTCCCGGAGGATGGCAGTTAAGGTTGAGACGTCCTGCGAGGACGGGTTGAGGAAGATTGCTGCATCGTCGGCGAAGTGGGAGATTTTGGTGGACTGCAGAGGACCGCCGAGCTCGGAAATGGCCCCCAGATCAACTGCTTTGGTGATCAGAGAGATGAGAGGCTCAATGGCAATGTTGAAGAGAAAAGGCGAAAGGGAGTCCTCTTGCTGAAGGCCTCGGCCGTGGTGAATGGTGTCCGTGGGGTGGCTGTTTAGGAGAACCTGCGAGGAGGATGATGCTAGGGTCATTGAGACCCAGTCTCTCCAACGAGTGCTGAAACCCCGAGCCCGAAGGTTGTCGAGGAGATAGGCCCAAGAGACGGAGTCGAAGGCTTTCTCAAGGTCCAGCTTTAGAAGCAGGGCGGGGATTTTGGATCTATGGAGAGCCGTCGCACGGCGCTGCACCAAGAGAAAGTTATCCTGGATGTGACGCTTTTTGATAAAGGCACTTTGGCAAGGGGAAATGAGCTCCTCCATGAAAGGGGCTAAGCGGGACGCGAGTATCTTGGTGAACAGCTTTCCCACGCTATGGATTAGGCTGATAGGACGATAGTCCGAGGCTGAGAGGGGATTATCCTTTTTTGACAGTAGGACGATGTGCGCACTGTTGAGGCTTGCTAGACCGGTTGAGTCGAGGTTGAAGAGGCACTGCAGTGCCTCAAGCAGGTCGGCAGAGATGATGTCCTAGCAGGCTTTGTAGAAATCCCAGGTGAACCCGTCTGGACCCGGGGCCTTATCGTTAGGTAGGGCGAAAACCACCCTTTTGAGCTCTTGCGGGGTTAGGGGTGTGTCAAGGGAGGACAAAGTAGGCAACCCTAGGAAATCCCAGATGAAGGAGCGGCTAGAAGGCGGGCGAGCGTTAGAGGCGGAGTCACCAAAGATGTTAGAGAAGTGCTGGTGCAGGATGCTGGCCTTGTCAAGAAGCTCGGTGTGCAAGCCAGTGTCGCTTTGGAGAGAGTGGATGAGGTTTCTCTTCCTGCGTCCATTGGCGCGGAGGTGGAAATATTTGGTGTTGACGTCACCTAGTTTAAGCCAGGAAAATCGAGAACGCTGCTTCCACTTGATTTTCTCAACCGTGCAGAGGCCGAGGATGCAAATCTTTAGCTGCCGGCGGAGAGACGATTCATCTTCGAAAAGGAGACGAGCTTCCATTGCCAGGTCAAGGAGGCGAAGGGTTTTCGTGGCAAGGGCGAGCTAGAGCTTGAGGTCACCGACCAAGGAGGCAGCTCGAACTGGAGAGCCCGGCAAGTCTGAAAGCTTGCCTTCGAGCAGAGGAGCTGGGAGTGAGCCCGGGCAGGCGGTCAGACCAGGCCTGGAGGACGACTTGGTGAAAACCGGTGAGGGAGAGCCAGAAGTGCTCAAAGCGGAAGCGGCGTGGAGCCGGGGGGGGTTGTTCCGCGGTGAGAAAGAGGGGGCAGTGGTCGGAGCCGGAGGAGGAAAGGGGGAGAAGAGAGCAAGCCAGGAAGAGGAGCTCCCAGTCGGAGTTTGCGAAGGCTCGGTCGAGGCACACGAGGGTGGGAGCGGCATGTTCGTTGCTCCAGGTGTAGCGCCTATTGGAGAGATGGATCTCTCGGAGACGGTAGGCGTCGAGGGCCTCTTGGAAGCGGGCCATGAGACGCCTGTTGAGGTTAAGATTGCTCTTGTCCGAGGTTTTGTAGATCAGGTTGAAATCACCAAGGATGAGCCACGGGCCTATGACACCACTGGCAATTGTTTGCAATTCTTGGAAGAAGGCGGGCTTTTCCGATTCACCCGTAGGCAGGCGTGACTTTCGCTGAGATTGAATGCGGCGGGAGGAGAGGGTCTGAGAGCTGCATGCGGGAGTCATCCCAGAAGAGCAACAGCCCTCCCTTGGTGCCGGTGGCCGGGATAGACAGAACCCCACGCAGCCTGAAGCCGGTGACCTCCAAGAGCAGTTGGTGGGAGGGCGCAGGGAGCTTGGACTCCTGGATGGCGAGGATGG
The DNA here is from genome assembly GCA_036346415.1 of Raddia guianensis. NCBI lineage: Eukaryota > Viridiplantae > Streptophyta > Magnoliopsida > Poales > Poaceae > Raddia > Raddia guianensis. The sequence continues at coordinate 30,867,666 of CM070542.1, read as the reverse complement.
TGGGGTGGTAGGAGCGGACTAGGGAAGCGACGACATCCCTCTTAGCCCCGGAATTGAGGCCGCGAACATTCCAGCAGAGGATCTTCATCTAGGAAACCAAGAAGACTCACTAGGGGGGTCTCTTGAAAGGAGCAACCGAGGCTCGGGAAAAGTAGAGACCAAGACCAAGGACGAATCCGCACGTAGGCGGAAAGCTCGCGGGGCGCCGAGGAAGAGGCGAGCGACAGCTAGGAGGACCGCACGCAGGCGGACAAGGACGCAATCTGCACGCAGGCAGAGCCCAAGACACTAAAACAGGGTTTCCACACGCAGGAGGCAGGGGCCCTAGAACTACGCCCACACGCAGGTGGGGAGAAAAGAAGGAAGCACTAAACATCGAGCGGGAGAAGCCCCGAAGCGGAGTGAAGCAGGAACAACAGTTACGCAGAGGCGGAGCAGCCCTTAGCGGCGTCAGAGCCGGTCATGGAAAGGACCACGTCCGGGTGTGAGAGGCCACAAAGGTCGGCGATGGCGGCCCAAGTGTCTGGGTTGAGCTGGGCTGTGGTGAAGAACGTCTCAAGCTGAGCCACCATGTTGTGGGGAGTGGGGGCGGGGGAGATCCCGAGGCGGCGAGCGAGGAGTCCCTGGGCCTTGCGGACGGCAGGCACAGAGGAGGAACTTGCCGGGGCAGTGGGCAGGCGAGAGGCAGCAAGGCGAGAGCTATGTCTGGAAGGTGGGGCCTGCCTTGCGCGGGAGCGCCGAAGTGGGGGAGAGGAAAGCAGCGGTGGTGGGGCTGGAACAGTAGCTCTGGCCAGGAAGGCTAGGGCGGGGTGTAGGAGTGGTGTGACGAGTGAAGCCTCAATAGCCATGGGATCGAAAGTGGGGTCGGGCAGAGCCACGATCGGGCCTAAGTCCTAGAAGTGGAGCTCAGACCTGGCCACACCGTTGACCCCTGCAGTCAGAGAGAGAGGTGGGCTGAGGGGGTAGCTTGGCCCAGAAGTGGGTGGGCTGGGCAGCAGCAGTAGGGGCTAGGCCGGGGAGGCCAGGAAGTCCCCAAGCGCCAAGACAAAGCTTGAAGTGGTGACACCCAGTGTGCGCCTTGCCCACTAGGGGAGGCCAAGGCCATACAGTAGAGGGGCGGCAGAACCGCAAGGGGAACCAGCCTAGGAGGGGCGACCGGCCCATGAGGGGAGGCCAAATTCCGGCTGGGAGGGGAGACCGCAAGGGGGAGGCCACAGCTGGAGCCTAGGACAGCGGGCTGGAAGGGAAGCCCACAAAGGGGGGGGGCACAGCGGTAGCCTGGGTCAGCGGACCGTTGGTTTGACCACCCGGAGCGCTGACCAAGGCGCAGCGGTCACGGGCGGGGCGTGGTTGCGGCTCTGCAGCAGGCGGCGCTGGTGGTGCACCTGGCCCAGGCGGCGACGACAATGGGCGGCGTTTCAGCAAGGGCCACGGCGCTTCATGAGGCGGCGACGACAGCGGGCGGTGGTTCCCTGTCGGCGACTTCGCCGGCGCTAGTGACGGCCGGCACTGTGGCTACGGAGGAGGGCAGCTGACGCCTTGGCAAGACGGCAACGGCTGAGTGACCGCGGCGGCGGCGGCGGGGGGAACAGTGGGACTGAGAGGAGGACGCGGAAGAGGAGCGCGAGACGGCGCGCTGGGCGGTGGGCTCCACAGCGGCACGGCGGCGAGAAGGGCCGCGGTGCTCTGCGTCAGCATCGCCCTCGTCATCGTTGTCATCCGGGCGCCGGCTGGGGACGAACAACGCCTGGCACGCCGGAGTTGGGAACGAAGACGGCGCCTGAGGGATGGAGTCAAGCTGGCCGAGGCGCCACGAGTTGGGGGGGTTGATGATGACGGGGGCGCCGCCGCCGACTCGGGATGAAACGGCAGTGTAGTCCTCGACCACGTCGAGGTGCAAGATGAGGTTGTGGAGGAAGACCCTGGCGGCACGGCAAGGCGCGCGCCGGGCGAGCGCTTGCTGGCCGCGAAGCGCCGCCGCGACTAAATCTCCAGTGGGGGTGTCAAAGAGCTCGAGCTCGACGGTGAGGGGGATGCAGGCAGGGTGCCGCGTCCAAACCTAGAAGCGGAAGGCGGCGGTGTCCTGGTGAAGGCGGGTCTCCGGCTCGACGACATCGATGCGACCAACGCCGGCGAAGATTTGGTCGGCCACAGTGGTGGACCATGCCTACAGGGGGAGACCTTCGACGAAGATGAGGACAAGGTACCGCACCGCGGCGGGCGCGCCGCCGTGGTGGTGATCATCCGGGAAGGCATCTAGGCGGAACTTCCTTCCGTTGGCTTGGAAGAATCGGCGCACCGCGTGCCGCGCCTGCTCCGAGCGGGCGAAGCGGGCGAGGAGGCGGAGGTGGGCGACGTGCGTGACGGTGATATCGGAGAGCGGGATGCTGGTGTAGATGGCGATCAAGTTGGCGATGAATGCAGTGTCCGGGTGTGGCCCGCCGGCGATGGAAACAAGCACCGCGCGGCGGCGAAGCTCGTCGGCATCGGAGAGCATATGGGCAGAGACCTCGACGGCCACCTAGTTGGAGGGAGGGCGCTGCGCGGCGAGGTCCGAGCGCTTGGCGGGTGCCATGGCCGGGAGGGGGAGCACCGGTTGGGAGAGACGGGTGAAGCGGGAGGCGGCGCGCCGGCGACAAGAATGGGCGAAGTGGCCGGATCGTTTGCACCAGAGACAGCGGATGGGGTCTCTGCACGTAGCCGCTTGGTGGTCCGAGGAAAGGCACCACGCACACCTTCCCTTAAGAAAGCGTGAAGCACCGGCGTGGTGAGCATGTCGCTGCCGCGCAGGGCTCGAAGGGGGAGAGGTGCGGGGGCGTCGCCGGCGCCTCGGGGCGACAAGCTGCCAAGAAGAGGAAACACCACGCGCCACTTGGGACCGGAGGGTTGGGCACGGGCTGAGCGTGGCCGGCGCAGGCGGGAGTACGCCGGAAAGGGGAAGAGGAGTAATGGCCGGCGGAGGCGCCTTTACTACCTCTACGAACGAGCAGTGGGGGAAGGTGGTTGGGGAGGAGTAATGGCGGGGGAGGATGCGCTGGGGAGAGCTACGCCGGAGGGGGAACGCGTCGGCTGCCACCTAGACTACGGGGAGGCCATGGCGCAGGAGGAGCAGGGGAGCGGAGGGCGGTGGCCGCCGCCCAGCCGAGTGGTGGGCCTGGCAAGGCAAAGGCGAGGGGGCAGGTTCAAAAACCTTCGCTCTCTCTTACCGTTTCTTTCGCTGGGAGTGTCGGTGCCACATTTTTTACGGGTAGGCCCCGCGTATACATTCTTGGCTCTATACTTTCATGTATTCATCAGATGTGTTTTAAAATTTGTGTTTAGTCTCACTCCCTCTACATGTTTTTTTTAAAAAACTTCTTTTTATTAAAAAACATATATGTCTTAGGTTTTCAAGCTATCGAGTCCTTTCTCCGACCTGGCGACATCACTTCCCTCCTTCACCCAGGCCGACATGATCACCACCACCCGCCAAAGCCCACCACTTGGACCATGTGGACGTCGTAGAGATTAGCTCGACGCAGCTTAGGGTGGGCGTGGCAAGCGACTCCAATGCTCCCTGGCGTAGTTGTATAGAAACTACCCTTCACACCGTTGACAAAGTATGTTGGGGTTGAAACGCTTTGTATGTTTGAAAAATGGCAATATTTTCTAAGAGCACCTTCAACAGACACACCAAAAAAATTGTGCTTGATAGAGGAATTTTCGAAGCAATGAAATCTTTTATAGTGTACTATAAAGTGTAAATAAATTTTAAAAGGACGGATGGAGAGGATAGAGAATATTGTTGGCTGTCTTGAACAGGCTTCCCTAAAACACCCTTGTCGGTGTATTCTACACCGGGGTGTGCCCCCGCCCCGTTGCCAAGTGGGACCAGAGCCCAATCAGGTAGCGTCCCATACTTAACAACATCTAAGCCAAGTGTCCGTGGACGTGGCGCTGGGAGCGCAGTGGGCGACCAGCCCTGTGCACCGGCGACAGGCGCGTGGCGCCCGGAGCGCAAGTGGGCGACCATGATACGTGGTGCCCGACGAGCGATTGGACAAAGCGTCTGTGTGATGGTAGCGAGGATATGCGGGCCCCACTGTCAGGGATACAAGACGAAGGTGTAGGGAGGCTTTCTCGCTAAGGATTTCTTCAGGATACACCAAATCTAGAGCATTCAATGCAACGGAGCGGCCCTGACAGAGTAGGCGGGGGTCTGACGGCATGATTACCCCTACCCCGCTAGTGATGTTAGTTACACTGTGACCGTCTTCGCAGCTGTCCCATTCATGTCTACTACGGTGTGACAAAAAAGTGCTCGGGGCAGGCGGGCCGCTCTGTCCTATCCAAACTGTCCCGTTGTCAGAGCAGAGGCAGGAGAGATGGTGGCCAGGACTAGCACCGGAGGAATAGTGGCTACAGTGGTAGGATCATTTAATGCGCACTGTGTAGCACATTGTAACCCACGCCAGCCTGAGTATATAAGGACTGGGGGGGGGATGCATATGTAAAAGGGTTGAACAATCGATCTTGAGATCAAACCCTACAGAGATTAGCCAGTTCATACGTTGCAAGAGACTTGAGCAGGATTAGGGCTATTACCCGATCAGGGGGCCTGAACCTGGGTAAAACTTGGTGTATGTTCTTGTGTTCTTGCGCCGAAGAGAGAGAGGAGAGGAGCGAGCTAGCTGCGCACACCCCCACTACCGAATAAGCGGATTAGGTTCTGGAAAACCTGTCAGCTGAAATACGCCGACAACCCTCTACTCAAAAATAGGGGGATGGATTCTTCTCCTATGTGCTCCAACAACGTTTCCTATTTTATTCCCTAAAATAGAGAATTTCTCTCAATTTTCTTACATGTAGAGATTCTCTATCATTCCCTATACAATTTTTCATATAGGGAGCACTATTAGAGATGAGAGAAATATATAGAGAGAATCTTTTTAAAGTAAGCCAGTATATAAGGCTATGAGAGACCGAATTTAGATATAACCATTGAAAACGGTTACTCTGACGAGCCTCTAACCCATTCTCACTCAGATATCGACCGTTTTCCTCGGAATTTTTTTTGCATCAAAGTTGCCCAAAAAAAAAAAAAGGGACCGATTCTCACTCTCTTTCGCAACAGAATCCGGCCAGCAGCGATTTGCCATGGCGGGAGGCATGGAAACGTGGAGCCACGCGGTGCTTCGCCCGAGAAAGTGGCGGCATGGGCGACGGCAATATGTTTGATCGCGATCGGGGGTGGACGCCTGGACCGATCGCCGCACGCCCGCCCTCCACCTCCACCCCAGCCACCCCCACGGTGCGTGCACGCGGCACGCCCGCCTCGCGCTGCTCCTCCCCACTACGCAGTACGCACGGCGGCGCCCCCCACGCGCGGCTCCGTCGCGACCATATATGGGCGCCGCGGCGCGCGTACGTACGTGCGCGGCCACGGGCAACGCCGCTTGTAAAGAGGGGCGCGCGCGCGCGTGACGGCGTGAGCGGTGAGCGTGATGGGCAACCCGGAGGCCGGGGCGCTTTCTGCCTCGCTGTACATCGATGCCGATGGACACGCCGGGCCAGGCCACCGGCGCCAGCTAGCGCCATCCGTTGGGCACTGTCCGGGCGGCCGGCGCTGGCATTAGGCGCCGTGCATGGGCACTCGGGGAAAGGCAGCTCCATCTTGGCGTCGAGGAGCGTTACACGTACGTACGGGGCATTTCACGGTGGGGGTGGTGACTGGTGGTGCACCGGTGCGCGGTGCGCCCGTCACATGCATGCATGATGCGGACGCAGGAGGTTCGGATTTTGCTTTGATTGATTGCTATCACTAGTGCATGGTGGATTGCCTTCGTGGTGCAATGGAATTAGGTTTAGCACCGTGGCATTGTTAGTGCAATGGTTTTTTCTGCTTCGAACCTTAAAAATCTCTTCTAAGTGGTGTATTTGGGTTGAGAAATTCATGTCCCAGTGGAAGTACAGCTGTAAAAGTCAATAATAACATTGATCCTTACTTTCAAAAAAAATTAAAAAAGTTTGGGATATGACGATCCTTTATTGCCAATTCTTTTTAATCTGTTAGCAGACATGTTGGCTGTTTTAATCTTAAGAGCTAAGCGTGATGAACAATTTTAGGGTGTGGTTCTACATCTTGTTCGAATATGATTTATCCATTCTTCAATATATGGACGGATACGAAAGTAATTAATTTAAAGTTGTTACTTAGTACAGTAGATCAAAATTAATTTTTATAAAAATGAGCTGTTTTGTTTTAGAGAAGCTAAAGATTTTGAAAATCAATATTCGAGTCTGCTTAGTTATGGGAAAAGGTAATTACCCTTTCAAATATTTAGGTATCCCCATGCATTTTAGAAAATTATGCAACACTGGAAGTGTGTTGACGATGATTTCAAGAAAAAAATTGAGTAGTTGGAAAGGTAAACACTTGTCTTCAGGAGATATACTGGTGTTAGGATTCTAAGAGGAGTGCTAAAAGACTACTTTATTTTCATTCTAGATTTTTTTTTGACAAAGTGGTAGTCATAAAAGGAAGTATCGATCGGCTAGATGGGACATCCTTTGTCGACCCAAATATCAAGGAGGTCTTGGCATTACTAATCTCAACATTCATAATAGATGTTTGCTTCGTAAATGGTTGTTTCAACTATTTAATGAGGATAGAGTTTCACAAAAAGTACTCAAGAATTAAATATTTATTTAATAAAACACTTATGCAAGTGCATAGCCCGCCAAGAGACTCAATTTTGGAAAGGTCTTATGAAAGTAAAGGACGGATTTTTTTATCGTATAATTTTCATCTTCGTGATGATATTATTTTTTTGGAAGATGCTTGGTTGGGGCCCTCTCCTTTTTCATATCGGTACCCTAATTTGTTTTCTATTGTGAGGAAAAAACATATCACTATGATTGAGGTGTTAAGGTTGAAACCTATTCAAGTTTCTTTTCGTAGGTCCTTGGTGTGACATAAAATTTTTACTGATATAATTCAGTGACTAGGACACAAGGAATACAACTCAATTAAGAGTAGGACAATGTCGTTTGGAAACTTGTAAAGAATGGTTATTTCTCGGTTCAATCAATATATCAACAGTTGGTGAATATGAACATGACCAATTCTCACAAGTTAATTTGAGGACTTCATCTTCCTCTAAAGATAACAATTTTCCTTCGGTTTTTAGGGAGAGACATCATTTTAACAAAAGATAGTCTGATAAAGTGTAATTGGCCCGCAGGTAGTCTAAAGTGTAGCTACTGTATCAATAATGAGATTGTACAACGTTTATTCTTAGATTGTCATTTGGCTAGGTCTGTTTGACGCTTAATCCAAATAGCCCTCGAATTAAAACCACCTAGAATATATCTCATTTGGTTGGGGATTGGATCTCTGGGTTGGGTTTTAAGCTTAAAAATAAGGTTCTTGTTGGCACGACAGCTGCTTTATGGGTCATTTGGTTATGTCATAATGACATGATTTTTAACAATAAAAAATATCTACTTTCTGCAGGTTATCTTTAAATGAGCATACAAGCATTGGTATTGGTGCAAAAGGAGGATGAGTGAAAAAAAGTCCTCAAGGCATGCCACTCTCTTGAGGTCATCTCTATGATGTTCTTTTTTAAACAAGGCTGGAGAGTGAATAATAGGATTGATATTTAGTGCTTTTATATTCTTGTTGTTAGAACAATTAACTTATGTTGTAGCTTTTTGTATGTCTGGATTGGTCGTATATGTCCTCGACGTTGAGGTCAGAATTATTCCTTTATCTAAAAAAGCTAGGAGTTGTTCATGTGCATGTAAAATATTGGATTTGGAAATCAAGCATCAAAATAAACCAATATTTGTCGTTAGACTGCATCAAGATTTGTGCTTCTATAAAAACCCTTATTCTATCATCATCCTCTATCGGCCGGTTCTTTCCACGTTGTCATTACTGCAACTCCGTCAATAGGTAGCAGCCGCTAGATTAGTGTAAGTTTCCACATATTAGCTTCTCGGGGTTCACCGCAACCCCCAAGGGAAGTCAACACGTGGGAAGCGGTGCAGGGAGGCAGTGCTTTGGCCGTTGGCTCGTCGGACGCGGTGGGAAGTGTTTATGGGGGATTGACACAAGTGCCAAGGCTTAGGGTAGGCGGGGAGTTAGTGATTGGAGCAAGGGCATGGTGGGGCGCTTGTTGTGTGGTCAGCAAAGGTAGGAGGTGGTAATGGAGGTACATAGATCTACTACAGTAAAAAAAATGGTGAAGGGAAGGAATCGAGGAGAGAGTAACCTGCATCATTTTGTACGAGATGGCGAGATTTAACTTATAGGAATATTCCTCTCATATGTTGTACCATTTTATTTGGCTAATTTGTTCAAACCACATGGGACAAGAGCATCATATACAGGAGCATCCCATACAAAGCGAACTATGTACCCCATATAAGTTCAACTTGATACAAGCAACTAAATACATCCATATAGAAAACCCATACTGTCGGGGATAAAATCACGGCCCATTACCATGGCCCACTTCCTAACGGCCCAGTCGAACAGCCTACCAGGGCCCAGCTCCTTGGAAGGTTCTATCAGGTCCATGTGCATCCTGCCGAACAGCTTCTTGGTAGGTACGGTGCGTAACGGCCTAGGATTCATGTTTGAGTCTGACTCGAACAGAGTTCTGCACGGCTACGTGAAGATCCGGACGTTGGTTTCCCGGATTGGAGTGGAATTCGTGATCCTCAAGATTAGGAGTATGCCTTATTTGCCTCGGGATATATTTGGTATGTCGAGTTCGTTACGATCTCGTTGTTAGCCCGGCCCGATATTCCCTCGGTAGGTCGGTTTGCTCACCACTATATAAACCAAGCCCCTACGGCGTGTTGAGGGACCAATCCAGCACGAGTTGACCCCCTGGCAAAGAGCTTTTGCGCTATCGCACTTGTACACACATAATCTCGCTGAGACTTGTTCGTCTCGTCGAGCCACCTCTTGTATTCATCTTTAATATATAAGAAAGGCTGGACGTAGGGCTATTATCTCCTTGAGAGGCCCGAACCAGGATAAAAACCCCCGTCTCCCTGTTCGTTGTTGTTCGTTCTGTTCGGCGTGTCTCCTATCTCCTTCTTGAAGAACCTTAGTTGACTTGGGTCAATATCCCAACCGTCGACACATACGTGTGCAACGCATCGGTTAGGGCTGAACCAAACGCATAAGTTCCAGCTCGGGTTGAGCTCGAATGTTACACAGACGATCTTGAGCCCTGTCCCGATCGAGCTCGAGTCAAACTCGAGCCAAGTTTGAGCCCAACCGAACTCCGATAAACATCGTTACACTAACTACTATTTTCTACCTCTTACAATCAATTTGGGCTAAGATCGAACTCAAAATCAAATCCAACCAAGGTCATATGGTTTTATCTTATTTTTTAAAACAACTTTAATCCTTCACTCGTGTTCAACTGAGCCAGGCTCAACTCAAGTTGAGCTTTCATCGAGCTTTATTGAACCTGATCCCAAGATAGGTGCTAGATCATGCTAAGATTGATCCTCGGCTGATGCCACCTGGTTCTTTTATTTGAACCGAGCCCCAGCGGCCCTGCACGGACTCTCACGCCACTCCGTCCACTCCCCCCACGCTCCGAAGAACCGAAAAGCCCAAACACACGCGCCATGCTCCCCATGCAGCAACTACCGTTTATCCTCCTCCATGCCCTCCTCCTTCTCGCCTCCCCGTCCGCGCTCGCCTCCGGCGCCGGCGCCGGCGCCGGCGCGGCGACGTACATTGTCTACCTGAACCCCGCGCTCAAGCCTTCCCCCTACGCCACTCACCTCCACTGGCACCACGCTCACCTGGACTCCCTCAACCTAGACCCCTCGCGCCACCTCCTCTACTCGTACACCACGGCGGCGCCGTCTGCCTTCGCCGCGCGCCTCCTCCCTTCCCACGTCGCGGCGCTCCGCGGCCACCCCGCCGTCGCGTCGGTCCATGAAGACGTCCTCCTCCAGCTCCACACCACGCGCTCACCTCTCTTCCTCCATCTCCCGCCATACAACGCCCCCGACGTCGATGGCGGCGGCTCCGACGTCATCATCGGCGTGCTCGACACCGGCGTCTGGCCCGAGAGCCCCAGCTTCGGTGATGCTGGCCTGGGTCAGGTGCCAGCACGGTGGCGCGGGAGCTGCGAGACCAATGCAACCGACTTCCCCTCGTCGATGTGCAATCGCAAGCTCGTCGGTGCGCGCGCCTTCTTCCGCGGCTCCGGCAGCGGGAACGGCTCGCGCGCAAGCCCCGATCTCTGGTCGCCGAGGGACCACGACGGCCACGGCACGCACACGGCGTCGACGGCGGCCGGCTCCGTCGTGGCTGGCGCCGGCCTCCTCGGTTACGCGCAAGGCACGGCGAGGGGCATGGCGCCCGGGGCGCGCGTCGCGGCGTACAAGGTGTGCTGGCGGCAGGGGTGCTTCAGCTCCGACATACTCGCCGGCATGGAGCAGGCCATCAATGACGGCGTCGACGTCCTCTCGCTGTCGCTCGGCGGCGGCGCGTTCCCGCTCGGGCGTGACCCCATCGCCGTCGGTGCTCTCGCCGCCACCCGCCGCGGCATCGTCGTCGCTTGCTCGGCGGGGAACAGCGGGCCGGCTCCGTCGTCGCTGGTGAACACGGCGCCGTGGGTGATCACCGTCGGTGCGGGCACGCTCGACCGGAGCTTCCCGGCGTACGCCGAGCTGGGCAACGGCGAGACCCACGCCGGCATGTCGCTCTACTCAGGCAAGGGGCTCGGCGACGGCGTGTACCCCCTGTTGTACAACAAGGGCATCCGCGAGGGCAGCAACACGAGCAAGCTCTGCATGGCGGGCACGCTCGACGCGGCAGCGGTGAAGGGAAAGGTGGTGCTCTGCGACCGCGGCGGCAACTCGAGGGTTGAGAAGGGGCAGGTGGTGAAGCAGGCGGGCGGCGCCGGGATGGTGCTCGCGAACACGGCGCAGAGCGGCGAGGAGGTCGTGGCGGACAGCCACCTGCTCCCGGCGGTGGCCGTCGGCGCCAGGAGCGGCGACGCGATAAGGAGGTACGTGGAGTCGGACGCGGAGGCAGCGGTGAGGCTGAGCTTCGCCAGCACGACGCTCGACGTGCATCCGGCGCCGGTGGTGGCGGCGTTCAGCTCCCGCGGGCCGAACAGGCAGGCGCCGCAGCTGCTCAAGCCGGACGTGATCGGGCCGGGCGTCAACATCCTCGCCGGCTGGACGGGGTCCGTCGGGCCGACCGGGCTGGCCGTCGACGACCGGCGCTCGCCGTTCAACATCTTGTCAGGTGAGTGCGCCCTTCGATTCGTGTCCAATCTGTACAGTAACTGTAGTGTAGGATGTATCAGATTATCAGTAGCACTGAGACACTGAGTACTGTGACAGTGTGGCATAGCTTAATCAGGGTATCGCGTGCTTGCACCGAAAGTAGTTTACGGCCCGCGTGCTCGAGTGTGTTTACACCGACGAATGACGATCATCTTTAGGCAGCAGCTTGCCTTTTTTGCCATGATAGCTTTTATCCGCAGGTGGCATGCATACAAATTAATGCCATTATATTCTCGACCGTCCACGGGCTTTTTAGTTGCACGGTATTCTGACATGTGTTTGACGATCGTCTTTAGGCAGTATATGTCTTGTTTTCCACCAGACTTTCAGTTTACTCGTGTTTGAATCCTTCAAGATTATTTGAATTGTATGCTTGCTGATCCGATGGTTATGGACGGCTGAGCGGTGGATATATTGGGATTTTATGCTCGGTGTTAATTGGTCAGTAGTGGGTGATCCTCAGTACCAATCGTTTTAACTGTTCACCCCTTTCTCTCGCTCTCCCTGTTTGGGTAATGTACGTGTGATGTTTTCGAAATACGAGGATTTGAAGTTTTCTATGAAGCCGTATAAAACTTTAAACCAGCGAGATGTGCAAGGCTGATTAGGGCTTCTACTTCTGAATCAGATTAGATTTACTTTTATTTCTTTTTAATAGGGTATCTTTAAGGTCACAATTTGTTTCTCGTGTCCTTTTTTGTTTTTTTGCTGTGGTTTGTAATAAATGCTTCACCTGTGTTTATGTGTTGGCTGTATGTATCCTGGTTGATACAGAGACCGGAAGTTGTATATCTATTATCTTGAAAAAATTATAGGTTATGTGTTTACCATGCCTTCCATCCTAGAAGGATGCATGCATGAACAATGGAGGCTTGACGATGGGTAGTGGCGGACAATTGGGTGATGGGGCTGTCTTGCCCTTGAAATTAGAAAATGGTGGTGCGTCGAGTCAGTTGGCGGATCAATGTGGGGCCAGTGGTTTTCGCTATTAGAGACAAGAAAGTGGGTAGGGTTAGAGGAATCTTGCCCGAGAAAAGAAACAAAACACTAGAGAGAAGAAAGAATAGTGCGGAGATGACAAAGAAGGAGCACAGGGCATTGTCGCAGAAGCCAAGAGGTTTGATGAGGATGGTTTGGATTGGGGGTGGAAGGAGACGGAGGGCTAGGATTTACATGCGAGGGGAGTATGTATGGAAGAAGGGACTCATCCGAAAACCCACAAAATCAATTGGAGATTCTTTTTCTAGGAACCGGATGAGTATAGTTATTTTCCATAATTTTCACACTGTAGGCCGTAGCACGCATATAATTTTCACATCCAATATTTAATTGAAGCCTAATCCTTCCATGTATATTTACTAATTGATTCAAAATGGTGATGCAGGGACATCCATGTCGTGCCCGCATATAAGCGGCCTCGCGGCGTTCGTGAAGGCGGCTCGCCCAGACTGGAGCCCGAGCGCCATCAAGTCGGCGCTCATGACCACCGCGTACACCGTCGACAACGCTGGCTCGCCGCTCCTCGACACCGCCGGCAACGCCACGGCGACGCCGTGGTCATTCGGCTCCGGTCACGTCGACCCCGTCCGGGCCCTCTCCCCCGGCCTCGTCTACGACGCCTCCGTCGACGACTACGTCGCGTTCCTGTGTTCCCTCGGTGCCTCGCCGCAGCAGATCCAGGCCGTCACGGCGGCGCCGCCGAACGCGACATGCCAGCGGAAGCTGTCCAGCCCCGGCGACCTCAACTACCCGTCCTTCTCCGTCGTGTTCGGCAGGAGGTCGCGCGGCGGCGTCAAGTACCGCCGCGAGCTGACCAACGTCGGCGGCGCCGGCGCGGTGTACGCCGTCAAGGTCTCCGGACCCAGCGGCGTCAGCGTGGCAGTCAAGCCGGCGAGGCTCGCGTTCAAGAACGTCGGCGACAAGCTCAGGTACACCGTCGCCTTCAGGTCGGCGGCGCCCGGTGGCCCGATGGACGCCGCGTTCGGGTGGCTCACATGGAGCAGCGCCGACGGCAAGCACGACGTACGGAGCCCGATATCGTATACGTGGAGCATGTGAGACGGAGCCGGATGAGCGCGTGACCTTGGCGGCGGCGCGGCGTAGTATATAGGCATCTCATTCTCTGCGGTGACGGGAAGCGGTAGAGGCTGGAAGAAGAATTCTGGCTTTTTGACTTCATGTAAAGCCAAGATATTGGAGCTTGCTGGGTACTTATTTTCAGTTTATGGGAAGCAAAGCAAGGCGCCCATTAATAATGTGTGATTTTCCTAGCCATGTTGTACCGTGAATCCGTAATAGCTATTGCAAATGCAAATCCGTATTACTTTGAAATTGTGTGACGGCTGTATCATGCAAAAGGCTTTATTTTGTTTGGATTGGATAGATAGTATTATATTTTGTTTTCGGTGGACAGTTTTGGTCTCTACACTGATATACCAGATAAGAGTGGTTTGTTAATTGTGAAAACCGTTAACCAAGGTTGGATCAACATTGGTTTGACCAATAAAAAATTATGTCACTGTTAGACAACCACGCTACCGGGCGTAGTCCGAGATTGCCTAGCAGTGCGTAGTGACGGCGTGTTCTCCGCTCAACCACTGCGGATCACACCCCTAGTCAGATTTCTATCCTGCTAGCCTATCAGCCGCGCTCAGTTCGATTGAGCGGTGGGCGCAGCAAAGAGCAACACACGGGGATTACCCAGGTCCGGACCTCCTTGCGGGTAATAGTCCTACTCCTGCTGAGCTTTCGCTCTTCTCTTGTTGTGGTTGAATGGAATGTGGTTCTGAGAATACTTGTGAACTGTGTGTTCTAGCGCGCGTACCTCCCCCTCCCTCTCTCTCCTCTCTTTTATACAAGCCTCGAACAAGCGGAGAGGCCGAGAGGTAAGCGATCTGATACTCTCGATACTGCGACAAGACACGACAGAGAGGCGAAAATGTGCTGCCCATGCCAGCAGCTGGCGCCGCCCTCGCGTGCCGCCAAGTGGCCTCGACCCGCCTGATCCTGCCGGTGAGTCTGCGGGTGGAGCCCCACCTGCTCATCTGACGCGGGCGGCCATCTTAAACAAACCTTCTCTCTGCCGGTCAATTCCAGCTGCGCCCACAGTGTGACCGCGCTTCGAGCTGCGAGGGTCCTCATAGCGGTAATCATCTCTTTAGTCGTCTATCCGCGTGATGTCGCATTAAATCGCTCGTCCTTCGCGGCGAGGGGAGCCTTCGCCCGAAGACTCCTTCGAGCGCTCCACGCCACACGGGCCCCGCAGCGGTGGGAGGCCCTACAGCGCCGAGGGGCTCGCCTACGCGCCCGCTGGTGCGTGGGGCCCTCGCCCGGCCTTGTTGATGGGCTCGCCCTAGGAACTGATCGCCCGCGGCGTGTGGGGCCCGCTGGTCTTGAGGGGCTCGCCCAGGCTGGGCCTGATCGCCCTTTGACGCGTGGGGCCCTTGATCGCTGGGCTGAGGGCTCGCCGCTTTGTAGCGCAGGCGTGGGGCCTCGCCCGGCGCTGAGGGCTCGCCGACGCTGAGACCGCCCGCTGTGCGCGTGGGGCTCGCTTGGGCTTGTGGGGGCTCGCCCTGCATGTTGGGGCCTTATCGCCCGCTTTGGCGTGTGGGGCCCTCGCTGGGTATACTGAGGGGCTCGCCCCATGGCTGAGGCCTTATCGCCCTTTGGCGTGGGGCCTGATCGCCCGCGCCCGCCCGCGTGGGGCCCTCGCGACTGGCGTGTGGGGCCCTCGCCCAGGGGCTCGCCAGCATGTTGGACCTGATCGCCCGCTTGATCGTGGGGCCGCTTGATCTTGTGGGGGGCCCGCTAGAACTGATCGCCCGTCGGCGTGTGGGGCCCTCGCCCGGCATACTGAGGGCTTGGGCCAGCTGATCGCCTTATCGCCCGACGCGCGTGGGGCCGCTTGATCTTCTTAGGACTCTTCACAACCCGGTATTTATTACACCGGCAGTAGCCGGGTCCACCGTGATCTGCGAACCGTCGCCTGAGACACTTTTCCGTTTCTTGTGCGGCGGAGGCGAATCGTGGGCGCCCACCTTCTATGGCGGCCGTGCGCTCGATTCTCCACTGCGCATGATCTTCCTTGGGAACCACGCCGCTTTTCGCGGAAATCAAGCAGCGGGGCAATGATGGTGCTTTCGCTTCGGTGGGGTCGGAATCAAACCGTCGCGATCCGCGCGCCTTGCTTATAAATACTCCCCTTGGCGCGCGACCAATCCTTCCGCGCGCTAAGTCCTCAAACTGTCCTTCACCTTCTTCGTCGCTGCCACAGAGCCTTCTTTGCCGCTGCCACCTTCTTTTTTCGCCAACTCCTCCACCTTTTTTCCATGGCGCCCAAACGCAGCAAGGGTCGCCGCGGGGACGCGCCACCGTCCGGGCTGCTGCCCGCCTCTGCTTGTCGGCGAGGATGTGGCGGCAGCGGCTCAAGGGTTCGTGCCGCTCACCTCCGTCCGGTTCGCGCGGCACCATAGTGCCAAGCCCGCGACGGGAGATTGTGACCTTCACTTGGCGTCTTTGGCGGGGCTCGTCTGCCGTACTCGGAGTTCTTCTTGGCGGTGCTCGCCTTCTACGAGATCGAGCGGCGCACCTTCCCCCAATTCTATCGTGGCCACGACCATCTTCGTCCACCTCTGCGAGATGTTCGTGGGGACGATGCGAACCTCCGCTCTGGCGTCGGCTCTTCCTGCGCATGCATGCAATCGCGCCCGGCGGGCCATTGGGCTGCCACTTCACGCTCGCGACGCCGCCGCCTTCCTCCGGTCACGGTCAAGTCAAGCTGGAAGGCGGCACCGTCAATGGCTGTCGTGGAGGACTCCGGTAGCTGCGGCGACCTTGACCTCCCGAGGTCTGCGGAATCCCTTGCGGTGGGGGTCTCGCTGATGACTTCAGCGGTGGAGGAGATGATGGGGCGCATCGGCTGAGCTCCGCCATAGCGGGCTCACGGAACCCACGTTGTGGCGGATTTCTTGCGGCGCCGCCTCTGCCCGCTCCGCATGAGGGTTCGCCCCGCCTGGCAGTACTATGGCGATGACGATGGAGCCCGCCTTGTCCCCGGAGGTAAATGCTCCTTCATTCTTTTGGGTTTCTTGTCTTTTTGGAATGTCTCTTCTTTTGACACCTTGTGACTTATGGCTTCTTCTTCTCTCTTGTGCCCATCCGCAGGGAACGTGCCGGAGAACGTGCTCCGGCAGTGGCTGGCGAGACTCTTGACCGCGCCAACCGGCGATATCTCTTTGTCGGAGACCATCCGCCCCCTCTGCGACTGGGACCCACGGGAGCGCAACCGATGCTGCGTGGGTTGCCCCCATGGAGGTCTCTGGTCCCGCGGTCCAAGTGGCCCGGGGACCAATGCAAATCCGCGAACCGCCTCAACGGTTATCAAAGCTTTCATGCTGCTGCCGCTCTGGCGTGGCGGCCGACTCGATCGCGTTCTCGAAGCGCCGCCTCATCCTCGCGAAAACGGCGGCGAGGAGAGAGAGCAAAAGAGCTTCGCCCCTCGATCTGAGCTCCTGCCGCCGCCTCGGCCCCCTCGGTGGGGAGCCTGCTGCTGCCGCCGCCGCCGCTCCGCCACCGGGCGAGCGCGGCGACTCTCTTGAGCTGGCGCCGCTGCTCTAGTTTCCTCTGCTCCTCTGCGCCCGCGCCTTCTGCTTGGCGCTTCGCCGACGCGCTGCCGCCGTTGCGCCCTTGGCGCTTCTATCTTGGCGCCGCTCGCGCCGGCCGCTTGCCGGCGGTGCCAACCGTGGTGGCGCCGCCGCCCTTCCGCCACCAGCGGCAGCGCTGCCCCTTCGACCTTTGCTTTACGGGCGCACCGCGCCGGTAGCTTTCTGCACTTACGCATACTTTACATTAGGGTTAGCATGCTGCATGTTTTCGCATACACGAACCTTGTTTACATTTATCTTCATTGGATAGAGCGGACCTTTGGGGCTTCGAGCTCCATCCCGCGCGACTTCGCCGACCCCTAGCTTCGCCGCGGCTCCTTCGACAGGCGAGGCCTCTCGCCGCGGAGATCGCGCGAAGGCGAGGTGGAAGAACCTTCGCCGGCGTTGCGCGGCAGCGCCAACGCCGTGGGCGCCATCGCCGCCGGCGTTGGCGCTCGCCGGCGCTCGTGCCCTCGCCCACACCTGGGCGGCACGGGAAGGCGCTTTGGCTTCTGCGTCGCGGACCGTCGGCGAAATTCTGGCGGCCGCTGCGGCGGCGTCGCCCGCGGAGATCGTCGCGGCGAGGCGGGCGGCGCAAGCCGCTGCCGCCTCGGCCACCAAAGCCGTCGAAGACCTCCGCGCGGAGCACTCCGAGCGTCTTCGGGTCCTTGCCGACATGTTGCGCGGCGCCTACCACAGCTTCAGGGACGTCCTGTACCCGCTGGGCGTTACCTTGTACTCTCCGCTGGAGGAGACCGCCGCGCAATATGCTGGGGCCGTGGGGCGCGCCGCCGAGGCCTTGCGCGATCTCCCGGTGGTGATGCGGGCGCGGGCGATCGAAGACGGTCGCCACGGCGCTCTCGAAGCAGCGCGGTTCGTCTTGGGCAACTGCCTTGCCCAAAACGCCGCGTTTGACCTCGACGCCGCCACCGGGGAGCCTTCGCGCCAACTGGACCGGTTTGAGCAGTCGCGGGTTGATGCCGCCGCCAACCGTGTCTCAATGATGGGCGGCGCTGTGCCGGCAGAGGGCGAGGAAGATGAAGACGAGGAGTAGACGAACTCCCTCATCTTCTTTTTATTTTTCCTGTACAAACCCTGTTAATGCAAACTTTTCTCTTTGCCGTGAGTCTCGATCAATCTTTGCGCAAACTCTTATTTGCGAAAAGAACTGGGGCACCCGAACGCAGAAAGCTTTAGACAGAGCGTTCTATTGAGAGTGAGCGCTTCTTCCTTAAGCATCAGGTTACTTCAACCCTTACGGCCTCTCGGCAAACCGACCTTAAACGTTATGTGGCGAGAGCTTAGCTTCCGGAAGTGGTCTAGACGTCGGTGCCGCTGGTGGCGCATTGCCCAGACCGAGCCGACACACCAGGCTAGAACCCGCCTTCCGTCCGCGTCGCCTCGCCCAACCGTAAGCTTAAGCGTTTGCTCTTGCAACTAAGGGGCCATCAGCCTTAAGTACTTTTTCGCTACCAGCTTTTAATAGAATGCTTTCTAACGGACTTTTTGCGGCTAAACAACTGATCGCCACAAGCTTTAGACAGAACGTTCTGCTGCAAGTGAGCGCTTCTTCCTTAAGCATCAGGTTACTTCAACCCTTACGGCCTCTCGGCAAACCGACCTTAAACGTTACGTGGCGAGTGAGCTTCGGAAGTGGTCTAGAGCGCGGTGCCGCTGGTGGCGCATTGCCCAGACCGAGCCGACACACCAGGCTAGAACCCGCCTTCCGTCGCGTCGCCTCGCCCAACCGTAAGCTTAAGCGTTTGCTCTTGCAACTAAGGGGCCATCAACCTTAAGTACTTTTTCGCTACCGACTTTCAGCGAATGCTTTCTAACGGACTTAAAGCGAAAAAACGGATGCCTGAGAGAGCAGAACTTATCTTTATATTGAAGATGGCTTTGTACAATGCAGCCCCGAGGCGCGGCGGGAAGGAGAATACCTCGCCGCTCGGCTCCAATGGAAAACCAAAAATGCTCTTGGAGCGACTACCTACGGGTAGAACTTCCTCGGTACTCGGCGTTCAAGTATTCGCCAATTCGCGACCATCCTCGGCGAGCCTGGCCGAGCTGGGCGGGAGGCTGAAACCACCTTGAAGGGCCCTCCACGGGGAGACAATTTATTGCGCCCGATCTGCGCTTGGATTTTCTTGTGAGCAGGTGCATGCTTGCCGATGTCTTCTCACACCCGTCTTGCTTAGTAGCAGTATAGCGCTTTCTTGATACTGGCGGGCGGATCGCCGCATACCTCTCGATCTCCTCCGGAGATTTACTTCATCTGCGCGGTCGTGGTCTCATCTTCACTTGAACGCCGCCACCTTGGGGACCCAAAGGCGAGCTCGATGGGAGCACCGCTTGAGCCATACACCGGGAAGAAAGGGTCTCGTCGGTGGCTCTGTTGGGAGTTGTCCGCGGCGCCCTGTCTGGTGGAAACTTCTTTCGCCCGGCAATTGCGCGCTTCTCGAGCGGTCGAAAGCCCTTGTCTTGAGACCTCACGAGTATTTCGCGTTTGCCGCTCCACTTGCCCATTGCTCTTCGGATGTGCAATGGAGGCGAAGCATAACAGTACCCGCTCTTCGCGCGATCTTGAAATCGGCGTTTTTCAAGCTGCGCCGTTGTTGGTGATGATCTGTTGGCGGCGCCAAGCCGGACGAATGCTCTTCATAAACTTTATGGCGGCGGCGGACGTGATCGCGGGACGGCGATACCTCCACCACTTGGTGAACTTGTCGGCGGCGGCGAACAGATGTGTGTAACCTCCGTTGCCGCGAAACGGGCGAGATATCGGCCCCGCACCGCGACGGCGAGAAGCGGAATGGTTTGCGGCGCTGGGCGGTCGGTGGATCTGCTTAGCATGAAATTGGCACGCCGCATCTCCTCGCGGCTCGAAGGCATCACGGAGGCGATAGGCCAATAAAGCCATGGCGGAAAGCTTTCCCAACCAACGCCCGGCTCCCGAATGGCTCCGCACATGCCTCCATGGATCTCGAGAAAATTGCACTCCCGCTTCCGAGTGGCGCGCCGGTAGAACTCCGTTTGCGCCACAGCGTCTGGTCCCCACCTACCGGGCATAGCGCTTGGCTTGCGCGCTATCTTCTCGGCCAAGCGCATCATCGTCGGGGATCACTCCGACCCGCGGTAGGTTAGGATCTGATCCATCCGCGACCTTCCGACCTAGCATTGGCGTTTCATACATTGTCATCGGCGTACTCACTGCCTAGCATTTCCGCCTCAACCGCCTCGGCGGTTCTTCGCCTCCTCCCTCCAGCGGGGAGCTATAGCGAGATTGGTGGCGTCTCCTCGAAGTGTGGGGCTGCGTCGAAAGGTGCCGTCCCCACGAGAATCGGCGGCTGCTGCGACGAGACGGCGCGTGAGTCTTTCTTCAAAAACCCGGCGGAGCAGGTGCCTTTGGCGAGGCAATGCTGGGGCAGTTCATCCGCCATATAGTTGTCGCGGCGAGGGCGCGTCGCGAAGCCAAACCCTCGAAATGCCGCTCCAGCGGCGCACCTCCGTCGGTAGGCCGCCATAGCGGGATCTGGCAGGTGAAATCCTTCCTCGCTGGTTGATGACCGGAGAAAGTCGCCCTGACTTGCGGCCGCCGGATGCCGGGGTTGAAGCCACCACGAGCGCGAGTAATCCTTCATACTCTGCGGCGTTGTTGGTAGCGCGGAACTCCGGCACCACCGGTGCGGACAATGTCGCCGGTGGGAGACACGAGCGACACTGCTGCCCCCTCAAGCGAAATGAACCATCGAAGAAGAGAGTCCTGGCGAGAGTACTGGGGACATCTTGACTTCTGCGTCCGCGAGTCCACTCGTTGGCGAACTCCGCGAGCTTGCCCTTTGATGGCGTTTCGGGAGCAAATTTGAGGTCGAATTCCGCCCGGCTCCATGGCCCGCTTAGCGTCTGACCCGTCGCCTCGCGGTTGAAGAGGATCTCCGCAAAGTACTTGGTCGGGGCGGTGATTTCGCCTCTGAAAATAGTGGCGCGACTTCGGGGCCGTCGGCCGGCGTGAAACATCTTCTGGTCTTTGTGAATACCTTGTTTGGCGTCGTGGAGGACTTTCTTGATGTAGTAAATGGGCGCTGAACACCTTCTCTTTCCGCCACCACACCTGGCTGACCACCAATGGGTTCGCCGTGACATAAAGGATTAGCGGCTCGCCGGGTCAGAGGCGACCAACGCAGGCGAGGAAGTTAGATACTTCTTGACCCGTCGAGCGCCTCTGCGCCTCCGCCGTCCACTCGAATTGGTTGGTCTTCTTGAGGAGCTTGAGTAGTGGAAGACTTTTATCCCAGGCGAGCTATAAGCGGCCCGGGGAGGTCAAGCGACCCACCAAGCCTTTGCATCTGCGAAATCGCGTCGGGGCTTCATGTTCTCGATCGCCGCGATCTTGTCGGGTTCGCCTCAATCCCCTCACGGGAGACAAGGAAACCTAGCGGCTTGCCCGAGCAGACGGCGAATACACACTTCTCGGGGTTGAGCTTGATGCGATACTTCTTTAAGTTGGCGAAGGTTTCTTCGGTCGCCGATCAACTCCCCGCCTTCTTGGACTTCACCACCGGTCGTCGGCGTACACCTACGAGGTTCCGCCCTATTTGAGGGCGATGGCGATGTGCATGGCCCTTTGATAGGTTGGGCCTACATTCTTGATCGAGCGCCATCCTTGTGTAGTAGTGAAGCGCCCATGGGCATCACGAAAGCGGTCTTGTCTTCATCTTCTTTGGCCATGCTAATCTGGTGGTACCGATGCGCATCCGAAGCACTGTTGCTCGCACCCGCCATGGAATCGGCGATGAGATCAATGCGGGCGTGGGTCGGATCGCCGGACACGCCTGTTGAGGTCGGTGAAGTCACGCACATCCTCCACCGCCCGTTGGATTTCTTGGCGAGGGCGGGGTTCGCGAGCCACAGGATGGGCGTCGCTGCGAGCGACCCCGCCCTCAAGACTTGTCCACCTCTGGCGGATAACTTCTGGCGCTCCACCGGCGCGCCGGACCTTTTGCATGACGGTCGGCGCGGGAAACGTCGCCAATTGTGCTCAATCACCTCACAGGGACCCGGCCATGTCGGACGGTTGCCATGCAAACACGTCTGCGTTAGGCGGAGGAAAGAGGCAGCGCGCCTTCCTATTTGGCGCTACGAGAGGCGCCCACTCGAGCGGTGTTCGCGGGTCGACTCGCTCGGGAGATCGCCTTAACCTCCCGGACGAACCGGGAAGCGCGGATCTTCGCGGAGGAGCTCCCAAAGTCGAAGCCTCGGCCTTCAGGCGCCGATTGCCCCCCAAAGCGAAGCGTCCTTGTCGCAGCGGGCGCCTCCGGCGGTCCACTTTCAAAGCGATGGGGCGGTGGCCGGGATCTTCACCACCATATGCGCATAGTGGCAAGCCGCCATGAACTTGGTCGCGCCGGTGACCCGGTATGGCGTTGTACGGGAGGTCGAAGTCCGCCACCTCGAACTCGAGCATCTCGGTGCGGAAGTTGTCGAACCTCAAGCGTCACGGGAGGCTGCGCCCCCAATGGGGCGGACTCGGCCCGGCGCGATGCGAAAAACGGGCGCGGTCGAAGCTCCTGCTGCTGGATCTGGAGCGCCTTGGCGACCCGGGCGGACAGGAGGTTGAGGGAACTCCCTCCGTCTACCAGCACCCGCCCTAGCTTTACATTCCGGACCGTGGGCGCAACCACGATCGGGAGATGTCGGGCGGCGATCTTGGCGGGGTGTCGGCTTTGGCCGAGCGCGATCGGTTGCTCGACCACGCCCGGTGCCTTGCGACCCCATGCGAACGCGGCGGCGACACCTCCTCATCGCGCGCTTAAAGCTGGCGTGGGGCGGATAGGTGGCGATCCGCCGTAGATGGCGGCAACTTCACGCTCACGCTGTTGGAAACCAAGCGAAGCCGTTTCCTTGCCCTTGCCTTCTGCCGGGCGCTGCTGCTGCTGCTCGTGGGGCGCTTGTCCACTAACTTGTTGGCGACATGGCAATCGCCAAGTCGTGGGGCTATTGCGGTGAATGGGACGATAAGCCCCGCTCCACTCGCGGGGCGGCGGTCTCGCCGTCGTCGCGGCCGCGAGAACGCCGTGATCCGGCGGGCGCTACAACCGCCCTGCGGGACCGTTCTGCCCGCCGCCGCCGCCGCGCCTCCACCGCTGACCTCCTCCTTTCTTCGCCCGCCCGCGCTGCGCCGCGCGGCGCCGCCGTCTTCGTCGTCGTCGTCGTCGTCACTCTCGTGGCCATGACCTGCCGGTCTCGGCGCCTTGCGCTTCTTCTTGTCCTTGCCGCGGGATTTCTCGAGGTCCGGCTTCACCGCCCATCTTGTCCCGCCTATCGATCGGCGAGCGAAGCCTCCGCTGAAGGCGCACTTGTCGCGCCAAGGTGAAAACTCTTCCGTCGTCTTGATCTTGCGGGTGGCCATCTTCTCTTTGACCCTAGGGTCTCGGCGCCTCTCACGAATGCCGTGACAAGCGGCGTCAATGGAGATGTCGGGGATGGTATTGCGAACTGGTGAAGCGCCGGATGTAGTCGCGCGGCGACTCTCCCTCTTCTCGCTCCACGTTGTGGAGGTCGTCCTCGACTCGGGCTGCTCAAGCGTGCCACGGAAGTTAGTGATGAAGAGCTCGAGAGCTCCTTCCACGACCCACGGACTCGAGGCGGGTTCATGAGCCAAGCGGCTCCGCCCGGTGAGGCTGCGGGAAGTAGTTCGCGAGAACCTTCCCGACCCTCCGGCCGGCTGCATCACCGTAGTGTAGATCTGCAAAAATTCGTCGGGGTTGGTGGAGCCGTCATACTTCTCGATGGGGTGGGCGGAACCTCTTTGGCCCTTTGGGCGGTGCGGCTCCTTTGAAAAGCGCGGCGGCCGACTGGAGCCTCTGCTCCTAGATCGCCTCCGGCTCGCCGTGCTCGCCCGTCCGGGATGGCGCCGAAGAGGCACCTCCCTTCTCGGCGGAGGCGGCGTCGTGGGAACCCTCTGGTCCCCCAGGCGGCGGCATCAGCAGCGATCGCGCACCGGTCGTGCGCTGCTGCGAGCTTGTGGCGCAAGTCTTCTCCCTGTCGTAGATGGTGGTCCTCCAAGTGGGACCGGAGATCCGCCCACTGTCGCTGCCGGATCGAACCCGTAGGAGTCGCACAGCTCTGTCGTCTAGCCCGCTCCCTCCGCCGGGAGATCTGCGTGAGGAGCGGGGACAAGAAAGAATGGGAAAAGCGAAGCGCCGGTTCCGCGCCTCCCAAAGCTTGCACCATCGCGCGGCGGCGTCATCGACGTAGCGGGCTAAAGCGGCGACCACGGAGCAGCCGAAGTCTGGAGTCACCGGCACGGTGGGTTGTCAGCGAGGCCACGGCGCATGGAGGTTACGTCTTTGAGTGCACTCCTCCAAGGCGAGCGCCGCTAACTTGGCGGGTCATTGCCGCCCGGTGATCGACCGCTATTCGCCGCGGCGAAGCCGTGGCCGCGGCTCTAGCGACCGCCTCCAGATCCATCGCGGACTGCTGATCCGCCATTGATGGGGTCGAAGAACACGAACTGATGCTAGCGCTCCCCTACCTAGCGCGCCACTGACGGCGTGTTCTCCGCTCAACCACTGCGGATCACACCTAGTCGATTTCTATCTTGCTAGCCTATCAACCGCGCTTCGGTTCGATTGGCGTCGGGCGCGACAGAAAAGCAACACACGGGATTACCGAGTTGGACCCCTGCGGGTAAAAGTCCTACTCTGCTGAGCCTTAGCTCTTCCTTGTTGTGGTTGAATGGAATGTGTTTTGAGAATGCTTGTGGTGTGTGTTGAGCGCGCGTACCCCCCCTCCCTCTCTCTCTCTCTTTTATACAAGCCTCGAACCAAGCGGAGAGAGCCGAGGGGGTAAGCGGTACAATACTCTCGGTACTGCGATAAGACCACGACGAAGAGGCGAAAACGCGTGCAGCTGCCCATGCCGCGGCGGCTCGCCTCGCGTGCCGCCAAGTGGCCTCGACCCGCCTGATCCACCGGTGAGTCTGCGGGTGGGGCCCAACCTGCTCCTCGGCGCGGCGGCCATCTTAAGCAAACCTTCTCTCTGCGGTCAATTCGGCTGCGCCACAATGTGGCCGCTTTCGAGCTGCGAGGGTCCTTTGTAGTGGTAATCATCTCTTGACCGTCTATCCGCGCGTGATGTCGCGTAAATCGCTCGTCCTTCGCGGCGAGGAGAGCCCGAAGACTCCTTCGGGCGCTCTCGCCACACGGGCCCGCTTGACAATGGGAGGCCCTCACGCGCCGAGGGGCTCGCCCACGCCCGCATGACGATAGGGCCCTCGCTTCGCCGGCGCTTGATGGGCTCGCCCGCACGTTGGGGCTGGTCGCCCGCTTTGGCGTGTGGGGCCCTCGCTGGTCTTCGAGGGCTCGCCAGCGCTGGGGGCTGATCGCCCGCCTTAGCGTGGGGCCCTCGTCTGGGCGCCGAGGGCTCGCCCACTGCTGGGCACTGATCGCTCGCTCGACGCGTGGGACCCTTTGGGCGCTGAGAGGCTCGCCTCTGTGGGGGCTGATCGCCCTTTGGCCGATGGGGCTCGCTGGGCGCCGAGGGCTCGCCCATCTGTTGGGGCTGATCGCCCTTGACGCGTGGGGCCCGCTGGGCTGAGGGGCTCGCCAGCGCTGGGGCTGATCGCCCACGGACGGCGTGGGGTCCTCACCCAGAGCGTTGAGGGCTCGCTGGGCGCCGAGGGGCCCGCTGGGCTTGAGGGGCTCGCCACGCACTGGGGCCTGATCGCCCGCCCGACACGTGGGGCCCGCTGGGCGCTGAGGGGCTCGCCCTTGGCTGGGGCTGATCGCCCGCCCGACACGTGGGGCCCTTTGGAGGCTGAGGGCTCGCCCCACACTGGGCTCGATCGCCCGCCCGGCGCTGGGGCCCGCCTAAAAATGAGGGCTCGCCCATGCTGGGCACTGATCGCCCGCCCGCGCTGGGCCCGCTGGGCTGTGAGGGCTCGCCCACGCCTGAGGCTCGATCGCCCGCCCGACGCAGGGGCCCTCGCTGGGCTGAGGGCTCGCCACGTATTTGGGGCTGATCGCCACTTTGGCGTGTGGGGCCGCTTGATCTTCTCAGGACTCTTCACACCCTGGTATTTATTACACCGACACGTAGATCGTAGACGACGAAGAACAATCACAGATGAACACAGAGATATAGGAGATGAAGGATTCTTTATTGCTTTTCTCAGGGATACATAATAAATTGAAACCTCTCCTATTTATGCTTGGTGCTAGGGTTTCGGCTGGTCCATCCAAGTACGTGGATCCCACTCCTTAGCCGTGCCGAGCCCAAGGGCGACCCGGTTCGGGTGTGGTTCCTCAACACTTCCCCCTTGGACCTTGCCGCATAATGCATATGCCCCAAAAACTCCACAAAAACCTAGTGAAAAAAATGTTGGAGAAAGAGTACATAGCATACGCTTGCTGTGCGCACGAATTTGCCTCGTTCAAAACCTCATGTGAGAAACTTCATTGAAAACTCACTAAAGGGAAAAGGAGTACAGATCCACCCAACGTTTCATAAAATTCATAAATTCATTCATTCAAGTTGGGTACTCGAACTTTATGTTTAATATTTCAATTCATAATATGCGAAGTTTCTCCCCCTGAATTCTGCACTTCTCTAAGTCTTCTCATTCATATTCCTTTCATGTATCTTTCAAAAGATGATGTCGGAAGTGACTTAGTAAATAAATCTGCTACATTTTCACATGACTTAGTGTGCTAAATATTAATTTCATTCATCTTGTGCATTTTATGAGCATAAAAATACTTGGGGTTTATGTGCTTCGTAAGATTGCTCTTCACATATCCAGTCTGCACTTGTGCAATACATGCTGCATTATCTTCATAAATGATAATAGGGGTTTGTTCAATTTGCAATCCACACGACTGAAGGATGTGGAATGTCATTATTCGAAGCCAGGCACATTCCCTTGCGGCCTCATACAGTGCTATAATTTCAGAATGATTTGTCGACGTTGACACAAGTGTCTGCTTTGCCGATTTCTAGGACACTGCTGTTCCTTCACATAGAAAAACATTGCCTGTTTGGGATTTATCAGAGTGTGTGTCCGAAAGGTACCCTGCATCTGCATATCCGACCAATGTCATATCTTGATTCTTCCTATAGAATAGGCCAAGATCGACAGTTCCCCGGAGGTAACGGAGGATGTCCTTCACTCCCTTTCAATGCCTTTTAGTGGGCTCTGCACTGTACCTTGCTAGAAGGTTCACAACAAACGCAATGTCAGCCCGTGTGCTATTGGCTAGGTACATGAGCGCACCAATTGCACTTAAATATGGGAATTCAGGCCCTAGGACTTCCTCCCCCTCTTCTCTAGGTCGATATGGGTCTAGGTCGGTTTGCAATGATCTCCCGACCATCGGGGTTCTGGAAGCGTACGCCTTCTCGTGGCAAAACCTTTCAAGCACCTTTTGGGTATAGGCAGCCTGGTGTACGAGTATTCCATCTGGCATATGCTCAAGCTGAAGGCCCAAGCAGAATTTGGTTTTACCCAAATCTTTCATTTTAAATTCAGATTTCAAATAGGAGCTTGCTTCTTTGATTTCATCATCAGTCCCGATGATATTCAAATCATCCACGTATACCGAGATTATACAAAATCCATCGCTGGATCGTTATATAAAAACGCATGGACAATCTTCATTGTTAGTGTAGCCTTTCTTGCTTAGAAATTCACTTAAGCGATTATACCACATTCACCCTGACTGCTTGAGTCAGTATAAGGACTTCTGCAATTTTATGCAATACAAGAATAATTTTATGCAATACAAATTCTTGACTTGCCCTTTCGGGATTGATATACCGTCAGGTACCTTCATATACAATTATGAGTCCAGATTATCATATAGGTAAGCGGTTACAATATCCATCAATTTCATTTTCAGATTTTTGTATACTGCCATTGAGATAAGGTATCTAAAGGTAATTCCACCCATGATCGGGGAATAGGTTCCATCATAATCAACGCATGGGCACTGAGTAAAACCTTGTGCTACCAGCCTTTCTTTGTACCGTACCACTTCATTATTCTCATTTCTCTTCCGAACAAATACCCACTTATAACCCACGGGACGAACGTTGGGGGGGGGGGAGTGCGGCACATAGGGCCAAGCACTTCTCTTTTATTCAGTGAGAGGAGTTCCGCGGTTACTGCCTTCTTCCATTCTTCCTAGTCCGGCCGTGACTTACACTTAGAAAGAGATGCAGGCTCAGGATCAGGTTCAATTGTTTTGGCAATTTTCTTTGCAAAATATATGTCGACATTGGATGTGGTTCTATTCATTATTTCCCCAGAGTGCACAAAATTAATGGCCATTTCTTCATGGGGTGCTTGTGCACTTGTGCTGCTTGCACTATCACTTGCTCTGCACCGCTATTTCCCATCGCGGGAGGAAGGACCTTCAGATGGTTGCCGATGCGCGCATTCACATGCTCGTCTGCATGCTCTTCAGCACGCTCGTTTGCATGTCTTTCGGCTTCTTCTTCGATTCTTTCTTCTTGTACCGGTAAATTCAAATTTGGGAGTGCCTTGCTAGCAGGCTGTTCACCAGCGCCAGGTCTCAAATGGCTCCCCTTCTTATTCTTTCTTTTCTGGGGCATTTTCGTGACCGGTTGTGATGAATCCTCGTTACCCTTTTTCTCTGGATGTCTCCTGGTACTCCAGGTTTGAGAATCCAGATTCACTGCTCTTTTTGTTTGAGGCCTCAAAGCAGTTTGAGGGGGTGCCTTCCGAATTCAACTTCTTTGGCACTTCAACCCTCTCTGGTGCATTGCGCGCTGGCACATGCGACTTTATCACACCTCGAGAATCAAAAAAATGATCTGGGGTTCAAGGTACCTGATTATGGATGCAGTCTCATAACCAACGTATATCCCCTGTTTCCGGAGGGGCCCCATAGACGTTCGCTGTGGTGGTGGTATCAGTACATACACCAAGCACCCAAATTTTTTTAAATGGAAAATTTTTGGTGTGACCCCTTGTACGAATTGCATAGGTGATTGGATGTTGTAAGATGACGGTCTAAAATTCAATAATGCTACTGCGTGTCCCCAATACGTATTCGGTAGATTACAACCCAACAAGAGCGGTCGTGCAATAAATTTAATTATTTTAATTAGTGCTTCTGCTAGTCCATTCTAGGTATGGACATGTGGCACTGAGTGCTCTACTTTAATTCTAGATGCCGTACAATAATCATCGAATGCCTTAGAAGTAAATTCGCCGGCATTGTCCATTCTGATGGACTGCACACGATGATCAGGGAAAGTATTCTTTATTCTTATGATCTGCAAGATCAATTTTACAAATGCATGGTTTCGGGTGGAGAGTAAACTCACATTAGACCACTTCAAGGAGGCATCTATGAGCACCATAAAATATCTGAATGGGCTAGATAGGGGTTGTATGGGACCGCAAATATCCCCTTGAATGCGCTCAAGAAACGCAGGTATTTCATCTTGCACCTTCGTGGTCGAGGGCCTAGTGATTAGTTTTCCAGTGGCACAGGCATTGCATACAAAATCTTCGTGATTTATGAAATTCTTTACACTAATTCCATGACCCTGAGAGTTGTTAACTACTTTTCTCATCATGGTCAGGCTCGGATGGCCAAGTCTACTATGCCATAGAGAGAAGAGTTCAGCACTTCTAAAAGAAGTTTTCAGAGAAGTATAGGTGTCAGATCCTTTAATTCTAGTGTGGTATAGCCCAGTTTCAAATGAAGGGAATTTTTCATAAATTCTTTTCTCACATCCATCGTGCTTCACAATGCACAAAAATTCTTTGCCATTATCTTCAGTGGTCTCAACGTGAAAACCATTGGCACAGATGTCACGAAAACTAAAGAGAGACCTAGTAGATTCAGGATACAATAATGCTTCATCAATTGTCAATGAAGTACCCATACGCAATACAATGGTGGCCCGGCCAGAACCTACAACACATGAACCACTACCAGAAATTGTGGTTATGTGGCCTGTGTTCTCTTCAATTGAGTGGAAATACTTAGTCTCTCTCAAGATGCTATTAGTGGTACCACTATCAACAATGCAAATCTCCTCCATATGGGCGCTACACAAAATATATATAGTTGCAATCAGATATTCATTCTTACACACTTCTCATTCATTCATTCAAATGCAAGTATTCATAGATAAACTGGAAATAACTGCATAAAGTACAAGAATAAAAGGTACGCTCACTCGGAGCTTACAATTCATAGTTCATGCAATAATTCATAAATAAATTGTCTTCTTATGCAACCACTAAATAATTCATAATTCATAATTCTAGATAATGCTTCTGATAGGTGCACTAGATGGACTCAGTGAAGAATGCATTCATTGTGTCCACAATTTCTTTCTCGCTGGCTGCTTCATCTTCTTTGGTCACCTCAGCGGTGGGTTCTTCTTTATCAAGGTGGGGCTACTCATTCTTGTTGGAGTCCTTCATGTCCTCGAGTTCTTCCCCAAGAAGATCATCCTCTTCCATGGGGTCGTGCTGCTCGAAGATGGCGAGGTGCGCCTCCTTCTGTGCCTTTCTTTTGGCTCGGTAGTCCGCGATCGTCTTCTTAGATTCACGACAGATTTTGGACCAATGCCCCTAGGTACCACATTTATAGCACACTTGGTCTTGCTGACCATATGGCTCAGACTGCGGCTTCTCCTTGTCTTGGTTATCGGACTTCTTATTTCTTTTACGGGCTGACCCCTCCCCCTTGTCTGAGTTGCCCTTCCTCTTTCTCTTGGGCTTCTCAGCCTGGTATCTAGGCGTTCACCTCCGCCTGCTTACCAGGTGCCTGCGAGTTATAGTTCTTAAGCAGAACATTGTCTTGAGATTCCGCAACTTGCATTATAGCGAACTGAGATTCCGCAACTTGCATCACATCGATCAGTTTGCTATACTCAGTGTAAGCGTTCTGCCGATAGCTGCGGGCACTCTGTATGGTATTAGGGTGGAAGGTAGAAAGTGTCTTCTCAATCTTCTCTTCTTCTTTAATTGTGATTCCACAAAGAGAGAGATTTGTGATAATTCTATGCAATGCAGAGTTATACTCAGCCATAGTTTTAAAATCTGCAAACCTCAGGCGGGCCCAGTCCTGCTGTGCTTGTGGTGCTATAGTGTACTTGAACTTTTCGAATTGCTTCTTAAGTGCAATCCAAAGCTCAGTAGCATTTTCTTCGGCCATATACTCATGTTTCAGAGTGGAGGACAGGTGGTGCACGATGAAATCTGATTGCTTGATTATTACATCTCTGGGTAACAGAGAACCGCTTCAATGCCAATGGCGGCGCGAAGACTCTTACCACCGAGCACAATTTTCACGTCCGATGCCCAAGTGAGGTAATTCCTACCGTGGGAGGCCAGCTCCTCAAACTCGCGGCTTCTAATTCCAGACATCTGCATGATGTAAATTCATAAGATTAACGAGGTAATCATAGTGGTTCATGACAATATTTTCGTAACTTCCATTAAATCAATGCTAAAATAATGATTGCAAATTATAATAGCAAATTCTTCAAATAATTGCACAAAATAATAAATGGCAGCAAAACATTTATTAAATATGCAAGGTTCATTTTCATATAGCCAGATATTCAATTCATAATATTCATAAATTGTAGGGGTCAAAGTGTAAATATATAGAAAATAAATACACTTGCAAATTTCATATTCAAGCCCATTCAATTCACTTTCCCTTCCTTTTCTTTATTTTCTTTCCACACTGCATAATTCATTTTTCCGGCCCGAAGGCCTTCCTTTCTTTCTTTCATTTGCAGCCCGCCCCCTTTCCTTTTTTTTTTCTATTTTTCTCTGCCCATTTGGCACCTTTCTGTGGTGGTTGCAAGAGCGATAGCCAGTGGGGCAATGACATGCAAGGCTGACGGTGTGGGTGCGCTGCCGGTGAAGCGGGCTGTGCCCAGTGAGGCGACCTCTGTGAGGCACGGCCTGCAAAAAGGAGGCGGCCGGCTTGCAGGGCCGGCCTAGCAGGCGACTCAGTATGGTGGCGGCCGGCCTGCATGGGGTGGCCCAGTATGTGACCCCGACGGGAGGAGGCTGCAGGCATGCCCAGTGGCGGTCGGACGGCCAATGGGCGACCTTGGTATGCTGACCAGTGAGGCAGCGGGCGGTTGGTGACTTCGGTGGGCGTGCAGGTATGCCTGTGAGGCGGAGGCCGAGGCGGACGGCTAGGGTTTCCCAGCCGCCGCCAAGCGTGTGTGTGACCTCCTTCAACGGCGCCGGCGCCGGCACAGCGCGGCCCGCTGCATAGGGATGCAGGCACGGCCGGCGAGGCGGAGCACACGCAAGACGCTTCAATTCTTCCCAGATTCCAGAACCGGGGCTTGCAATTCAATGGATCTGCTGGATCCTCGCAAATTCTTCAACAGATTCAAGCGGGAACCCGCGGGAAAAACCAATCTATACCTTCGATTCTTGCGGCAAAGATGGGATGCGCGAACTATCGCGTAGGATAGATCAACGGGTCCCAACTAGGCCGGCGCAGGGGACGAAGATTCGATGCAGTTTGTCGGCGACCGATCTCCGGCGTCATTCGTCAGAGCTTCGTGTTGATAACGTGTTACACAACCACGCTACCGGGTGTAGTCCGAGGTTGCCTAGTAGTGCGTAGATCATAGACGACGAAGAACAATCACAGATGAACACAGAGATATAGGAGAGGAAGGATTCTTTATTGCTTTTCTCAGGGATACATAATAAATTGAAACCTCTCCTATTTATGCTTGGTGCTAGGGTTTCGGCTGGTCCATCCAAGTGAGTCCCACCCCTTAGCCGTTCCGGGCCCAAGGCCGGCCCGGTTTGGGTGTGGTTCCTCAACAGTCACAAAACATGTTCGGCTTTGAGCAGTAGATGGGCAGCCAAGGTGAATAAAAGAGCCAGGCCTTAGGAGGTGTAGTGGAATGGGCTGGGTGGGAGTAGTGTGTTGGGCCAGGCCAGCCAGCTGCCAGCCTAACTAGTAGTCTAGTACATACTAATGGTACAAAGCGATACATGCAAGGGCTCATCACATATGCCAGCAGTACACGTACACAGGCGCCATGCATGCATCAACCCACGTTATAGAGGTGGGCCGACAGCTTGGGCTGGACGACGACCTCGAGCGGGAACCTGCGCGGGGTTGTCAGGCCGAAGACCTCCTCCATGCTCAGCTCCTCCTTCGTCACGCCGTCCGGGAGCCTCCAGTTGAAGCCGTGCAGGAGGTTGGCGAGGCTCACCTGGATCACCTTCAGCCCGAGGTTGTATGCGGGGCACATCCGCCGGCCGGAGCCGAACGGCAGCAGCTCGTAGTCATGCCCCTTCACGTCGATCTTGCTCCCCAGGAACCTCTCCGGCGTGAACTCGTCCGGCGCGTCCCACAGCGCCGGGTCGCGGCCGATGGACCAGACGCTGACGAGCACGCGCGTGCCGGCGGGGATGTCGTAGCCGCCGACGGACGCGTCCTCGCGGGCGACGTGGGGCGCCAGCATGGGCACCACCGGGTGCACGCGCATGGTCTCCTTGACGATGGCCTCCATGTAGGGAAGGTGAGGGATGTCCCTCTCTGAGACCAGGCGGTCGCGGCCGACGACACGGTCGAGCTCCTCGCTGGCCTTGGTGAACACCTCGGGTTTCCTGAGCAACTCCGAGATGGCCCACTCGACGGTGATCGCGGCGGTATCCGTGCCTCCGGCGAGCAGGTCCTATACCATTTGGAGCAAGCGTTTATATGTTTGGAATTTTAGTAGGTGTGGCGTGTGGGGAAAGGCCATGCTGAAAAATCGAGCCCAAAAAAAATCTAAAAGTTTGATTTTGGTTAAATTTTTATTTCAAATATATTTTGGTATATTTCAAAGTACAAACTATCAACCTTGCTTACTCTCCCTCGAGTCCCAGGCTGCACTCCGCGGTCTTGTAGTGTTGGTCTTTCTCAATATGTACCTCTAGTTGTCTCCTCCATGCTCTAATCTCTATCCTTTGATCTCCAATATGGTACTTCACAATCATTCTAGTCCTCGCTTTTCTCTTCTCTGCTCTTCCCACCGTTGGGTTTAGTCCTAAATCAAATATTGGTGATGGAGGATCATAACTTAAAAGGTTGAGGCACCCTCTCCCATCAGGCTAGTTTTTTATGGTGAGTTAGGCTAGGACCTAGATTGTTCTTCCAATTAGACCAATAGATGCGTGGACCTGGGCCCGAGACTAGGTGTTAGTCTCGAGGGGAGACGGATCGCTGTGGGCCATGAGATGGGCCGGATGCCAGCGGGCTCCAACAAATGGTATCAGAGCCATGGTCGGTAACTCGGAACGTCTCTAGTAGATTGTATGGTGTAGGATAGATGGTTCGATGTGTGATGTGGGAGACATAAAGACCCAAGAAAAGCATATAGGTATGTGAAAAAATCGTGTAAGACTTATCTAAAAATCAGTTGCCTGATAATTAGCAAAAGCGTAATAATATTGTGGACCCCTGATAGGATTCTTGTAAATTAAAAAAATAGCTCAAAATAATTTTAAAATCTTTGAGAAAAAACCGGTCAAAGCATTAAAAAGTGACTATAAAGTGGCATTTAGCTTGTATAAATCAAAATATTTTTAATACCGCCTTTTAGTTTTAATTTAAGACGGAAAGAATGGCGCTGTCCCACATCTAGTCGTCGCTTTAAGCTTCCATCCGAGCTCTGAGCTGGGGATGAAAATGGTACGGATAATTTCCGACCGTCTAACCATTTGAACCATATCGGATAATGATTTGGATAATATTATGAATATCCGAATCCGCCTAGGCGGATACAGTACGAATACAAATAATATCCGATGGATTTTATGCGAGCTGAATAATATCTGATGTGAAGTACATCTACAAACCATCTCCATTATACTTCTACAGGATGAATAACTAACACTTATAACGGTTAGATGTATATGGTTCTATTTTTTTCGTGACTATGAGCCATGAAGTTGATGCACAATACTTACGTACCAGCGATTCCATGACTATGAGCCATGAAGTCGATGCACAAAGATATAACTAAATGTGTTTTTATATGATTATTTCTCTAATATATGTCGTCGTATATTATCCAAGAGAGAATTTCTATGTCCGTTCCGTATTGTAACCGATATTATTCATATATGTATTTGTATCTGGTACTTTTCGTGTCTAAATCCGTGTCCGACAAAACTATATGGATCAAATACAATATGAGTGGTTTTCGATCCGTTTCCGATTAGTTTCATCCCTACTCCAAGCACCTGCCAAAACTATATGCATCAAATACAATATGAGTGGTTTTTGATCCGTTTCCGATCGGTTTCATCCCTACCCCAAGCACCTGCCTGTCATTGTCCTATATACCAGCTGCCGGAATGCGTGGAAGGAGTAAAATAAGAGAATCTTCAATACTAATACCGTTCGGTGATTAAGATGTTTAAAATGATCAAATATGCATGATATCCACGATAGACATTAATGGATGAATATATCTGAAAAAAAGTATTGTGTTAATGGATGGATGCCACAGAGTCTGAGACTATGTACTTCCTCATCCATATATCCATCACCATCAAGATTGCGACAACGGAGCGCTGCATGGTAAACCCCAAAGCAGCTTTTGATGGGACTTATTCTGCACCAGTTGGACGCCCCCATGTTTAAGTTTCAACTGTCTTTCAAGAGAACTAGTCTAGTACGTTAGCCTATTTTCTTTTCATTTCCATTTCCGTCAGCTTCTTAATAATATAGGCAACACTAACTCTCGAGAATAATATGTGCAACACTAACTCCTGTGAAAAGTTTAGTGGATGGATGCTTCAATATTAGTGATGTGTACAAGCCACGTCAAGGTTAGATTTAATTTGGTAGAGAATTCAATATATGGTAAAAGTTCTCGATACCGTTAGATCAAGCATACACTATTCAGATGGCCTTACATAAGAGACTGAAAGGTCATTAGAAAATTGGATTAAGTAAAGAATATGTTACACAGTAGTTGGAATGCATCTTTAGAAAAACAAAAGATGGTAGACGGCGGTTACATGACTCTTATCACCGGGTATTTAAATGGTTGTGCATTATTTGTCTTTTGTTTAGAGTGGATTACATAAAACGAGTAAGGTGTCGCACGTGTTTGCGCGTCTAGATTGATGTCAGCATATAGAGTTTACCTCTAACCCATAATCTTTTTAGTCTAATCTCCAACTCATAATCTATCTCTAATATATCAGATCAGATTTAGAGTTTATCTTAAATATATTAAATCAGCTTTAATAGTTTGTTATAGAAATTATTTATTTATTTGTCTGATTTGTTGTAAGGCAATTGAACGGTTATCTGATCTAATGGATATTGATCGGATGATGGAGGATTTTTGAACGACGTGGCGCATTGTGATGATGGCTCCGTTTTCATCTATTTTAATAATACATATCTAATCTAATTGGCTTCATAATCTTCGGATAAATGGGTGGCCCACTGGCCCTCTAATGAGTTTCTTGATCTTGGTATGAGTGAAGTGCTTCTTAATTGGGTTGCAATTCTTGCTACGGATCACGCACCAATCAGTGACACGGTAGCTCGAAGATGGACGTTCACGGTAACTCGTCAGCTTAGTGTTTGCCTAGAATTGACATAGCAGGAGGCCGGTGGTGCGCCATCTCCCTCTCCGCACTTCCACAGGGAACTCACCGCCGGCGGCGGCCAACCCGCGAGCCTTGGAGTAGCTCCAGCTCCGCCTCTCCTTGATGGCCTTGTAAGGTCCAGTTCTTTTCAGCTTAACAGCTTAACGACTTAACAGTTTAACGACTTATCTACGTTTTAAAAAAAAACATATGTTTAGAGTTTTTTTAGCCCGTTTTTTCGCTGCTTTATAAAGGTGAGTCCTAAGGCTTTAAAAAGCAAGTTAAACAAAATGGATCTAAATCTCGAGACCATCTCGAGAAGCACTTAAAATTCTATCATTTCAGCCGTTAAGATCAACTCAAAAGAACAGGGCCTAAATGAACGGGATGGGCTCCTCCATCTGATTCGATGCGATGCTAATCGAATTGGTTGGGAACTAGAATAGTTGGCTTTGGAACCAAGCCTGCACAGAGAGGCAACGCTTTTATAGGTGAGCATATAGAATTTATCTGACTTATAATTTTTTTTATGGTAATCTCCCAGTCACAATTTATCTAATAAATAAGATTAGATTTAGAGTTTATCTATAATATATTAGATCAGCTTTATAATCTTTTTTAAGATAATCTCCTAGTCATAATTTCTCTAATAAATAAGATCAGATTTGGAGCTTATCTATAATATATTAGGTCATCTTTAGTAGTTTGTTATCTATCTCTAATATATCAAATAAGATTTAGAGTTTATCTCTAATATATTAGATCAGATTAGTAGTTATCTTTTTTATCTTCTCAATATTGATTGCTAGATTTACATAATATTATCCACATTTAACGATGTAAATCTTTTCTTTTTTTTCTACAATTAACATGAGAATTTCTAATATTTTTTTATTAATGCGGGAATTTATAGGATTTTAAGATTAATATGGTGGCTCTGTTTAACTCTACTTTATATATATACTAGTCAGGCTCACGAGCCTATGGCGCGCCGACGTCCGGGAGAAAAAAAAAAGAAGAAAAAACGTTGCGCATGTGGGGGATCGAATCGGGTCGTTGGCTAAGAGTCGCTCGGCTGTGACCAAGCGGCGTTGTTTACAATTGCTTGAAAAAATCGTTTTGTAGTTAAAGAATTAATGGACGGCTGGATTCGACTGACGCACGCGGTCGAACGGCCGGGAAAGAGCATCGCGATTTGGCATACCAGCGAGCTGAAAGCAACGACGTGTGGCATGGAGGGGAGCTTGGAACCCGGCTTTGTATATTTAAGATAAGTAGATGAATGGTGCACCATATTTGAGCGCATCTTAACAAAATCTTGATGAAAATAGACGGTGCTCATATAGCTCTTATTACCGGCTATTTAAATAGTTGGGAGTAGGGTGTCCTAATGGGTTGGGGTGAAATACGTCGAATGGGTTGGGTTTTAGAATGGATTGCTTTGGATGGGTGGAAATGATGTTTATGTTGTTAATGGGTTGGGGTGGGGGTGGGTTTTAAGTTGAAATGGGTTGGGGTGGGGTGGGGTGTGTTTGAAAAGGTTTGGGTTCAAATGGTTTCAACCCACGGGTTTATATTAAATGAATTCATATGGTTTCTATAATATATCATAAATTTTTACATGTGAACCCCACCTATTCATTTTGACCTGCCAATTTTCACAAAGTTGCTTTTGCATATGTAGAGTTATAACAAAAAAAAAAGACAAATTTGATGATTTTTTATTGTGTGAACGCGAGGTTTTAGAAAAAACTAAGCTGTTTTATAATAGACCTATCCATGGACAGCCTGAGTCGGGCCAACCTAAACAAGGCCGACTTGACCGCTTGGGCTTCGATCTAGAGCCCGCTCGTCGGGTCGGGACCGGGTCCGAAGAAAACACAAAATAGCATTGGATCAGGCTAGGCTTCGGGTTGGGCTAGGCTTTGAGCTGGGCTCGAGCCTAAGACTGGGAAAAGACGTCAGACTGGACCGAGCTCGGCCTAGTCCCGCGGAATCGGCTTTTTCAAGCCCGGCGCGAAACCTGGCAGGTCTTTGGACATATCAACTTGCGAATCTATACATGTTTTACATGTGGGCCCCATCTATTCTATTTGCCATGCGAATCTATATAAAGTTGCGTCCAGATGTATAGAGTCATGACAATAAAATTAAACAATTTCGATGATTTTTTATAGTGTGAACGCGAGGTTTAAGAAAAAACTACGGTGTTTTTCTTTATAAAATCTAATCTTCATATAAAATTGGGTTGAAAAATAGGGTTGAACCCATATGAAAGGTGTGGGTTAGATTGGTTTGGGTTTATATAAGAAATGAGGTGGGTGCGGTGGGTCAAATAAAAATGGGGTGGAGTGGGGTAGGTAGAAAAAAATAGTTTTGTTAAAATAGAGTGGGGTTGTGGATATTGGTTGGGTTTAAACCCATTAGCGGGAGGAGGGGCGGCGCTATAGAGGAGGAGGGGAAGGGACAACGCCTATAGTAATGTGAAGAGGGGAGCGCAGCGGTGGTGCACAAGATCGAAAAGACGGGAGGCGAATGGGTGGAGAGGAGTTTGCATGAGTTGGTGAGAGATATTTGGACCGTAGGTTTTCATCCAGCAAACAAAAAAAAAAAAAAATTTGTTTGTCGAGACTTCGGCAATTCGATCAGCCCCCAACATTCAACAAAAAACTGGCTGCGTAGTTACAATTGGGAGGAGTTGTGGAGTCACGCACATACC
Source organism: Raddia guianensis (assembly GCA_036346415.1). Lineage (NCBI taxonomy): Eukaryota > Viridiplantae > Streptophyta > Magnoliopsida > Poales > Poaceae > Raddia > Raddia guianensis. The sequence continues at coordinate 30,828,356 of CM070542.1, read as the reverse complement.
AGAGTGAGAGCCTTGACATTGACTCGCTCGAGCTGAACCTCGACGCTAGGGTCATCCGCGAGTTGCAGCAGCACGTCCACCATGTCCTTCGCCACGAACCCCTCCCCCTCGAGCCGCCGGCGCTTGTTGTGCTCGTCCAGGACGTTCTCCAGGAACCGATCCAACGTCCTGCTCATCTTCTTCATCCTCTTGATGTACCCCTGCAGGTCCAGCCAGTCGAGCCACGGGATGAAATCGCCGACGTTAAGCACGCCATTGAGCACAAACAGCTCATCCATCACCCTCATGAACTCCTCCGGCGTCGTCACCGAGCTCCCCTCCACGGCTTCCTCCTCCTCCGTCACGTACTTCTTTCCCAGCACCATCCGCGAGATCACGCCCAAGGTCGCCGTCATCAGGTAGCCCCTGAGCATCACGGCGCGGCCGGCAGTCTTCCCCAGGTCGCGCAGCAGCGCGCGCACCTCCTCGTCGCGGATGTACTCGTACGACTCGAGCCGCTTCGCCGAGAAGAGCTCGGTGAGGCACATCTTGCGCGCCTGGCGCCAGTGCCCGCCATAGGGAGCCCACAGGATGTCGGAGTAGTTGTAGGTGGTGTGCTTGCCGGCGGCGGTCTTGGGCCGGTCGGCGAACACCGCGTCGTGGGTCTTGAGGAAGAACCTGGCCATCTCCACCGACGAGCCCACCACGACGGGGAAGGAGCCGAGGCGGAGCTGCATGAGCGAGCCGTAGCGCCGGGAGAGCTCGTGGACGGAGCGGTGAGGCAGCGCGCCGATGAGGTTGAGGTTGCCGATGATCGGCCACGGCTTGGGCCCTGGCGGGAGCCTGTACCTCCTCGGACGGCGGCGGCGATGGATGGCAGTTAGGAGGCGGAGGAGCAAGGTTGCGATGAGCACAGCGGAGAGGAAGAAGGCGCCCGTTGTCGACGCCATTATTGGAAGGCGGTGATAGAAAGTAGCACGTGCGTGAGACTGTGTGGTGCAGCTCTGGGGATATGCGGTTCTATTGTGTGATCACAGTGGCATGCTACTAATGTGGTTAAATAGACGAGGTTCCGGGTGGCGGTTCCTCAACTCTGAAATTCCGTCCTGTAATCCCCTCGCCACAAAAAATAATCGGAGAAACGAATAACATAGGATCCATATCACTGATCTCCGCACGAGGGTTGCATGGAACAGTATCTGTAGAGTGGAGATTCACGTTTGTTTTCTGTTGGAAACGTACGTTTTGTTTGTGTGTGGCCATTTGGGAGAATGCTTTTGTCTGTTTGTCCAAACACGCTTGTGTCCGGCTAGGGCTGGAAAAATAGCTCGTGGCTCGGCACGGGCTCGGCTCTAAAGTGCTAGATCGAGCCAAGCCTACTTTTGGGGCTCATTAAAATAGCAAGCCTAGCCGGCTCGTCTGGCTCGACTCGACTCGTTGACAGCTTTTAAATGCGAAAACGCCTTTGACTCGTGGCTCGGCTCGGCTCGGCTCGGAGGTGTTAACAGGCTCAAGTCGAGCCCACTTTTGGGGCTCTCAAAAATGGCGAGCCGAGCCTGGCTCGGCTCATTTTTGACCGAGCTCGACCAAGCTAGGCTCGACTCGTTTCCACCCCTATGCCCGACCTTCCGGAGCGATCGGATGTGCGCCACGCGAGAGCACACCCGAGAGCGCCAGCGCGCCACATGTTCACCGCACACATGGGAGAGGCAACCCAAATGGTGGGTCCTACAGATGGAGGTGCGCCTTTTCCTCTCTCCTTTTCACGGTGGACATCTCGCTGATAGCGTGCTACTATTGCCTCTACTCTCGCCGTCCTAAAAATAATGACATTTTAACTTTCAAATTTTATCACAAAAAGAATGTCATCCTATACTACGAGTCCCACTCTATTAATTAAATATGAAGTACTTTTTGTTAGGCTCATGCATGTGCTCCTCTTTTCATGCATATTTATTAGGATTATTTTACCCAACCAGACAACTTTAATCCAACCACCTAGGGGTACATGCGTCATTTGGCTTGAGTATTATTCTCTCAGTTTGAATTATAGAATGACATTCTTTTTGTGACGGAGGGAGTAGCGATTAGTACGCGCGGTGCCGGTGATTTTGGCGACAATAACTCATCGGCTCGATGGCCGCCATTTGCTTGTTGCGGGGGCTTGCCGAGGGGCTGGCCACAGCTGCACTGCACCGTTGCGCCTCCTTTTTTCTCGTGTATTTTCCTTTCCGCAAGCTCCTTCTATCCCACCTCCTGCTCTCCTTCTCTTTTTCTCCTCTATCAAGCTTTTTGTGATTTTGGCGACTCGATCCGGCGAGCACTATGCTGAAGCTTGCCAGATTTGAGGAAGAAGAACTCTAGGGACAAGGAATCCTCATTTTTCCATGAAACTTGAACCAGGTACGTACAAAACTTGGTTTTGGCGCTCTCGAAACTTGGAATTTATACCCATGAAACTTTAGATTTCATAGCTGAAACTTGGACTTTTTGGCCATTGAAACTTTTTGGATTTTTGCTTCCCGTACGTTTGGATTTCGCCTTTTGAAACTTCAATTTTGCCTAGTGAAACTTGAACTTTCCCTATTAAAACTTGGAATATCGCCTGCTGAAACTTTTGAATTTTTGACCACCGAAAATCTGATTTCGCCTACAGAAACTTCATTTTTTACCCATTGAAAGTTGGAACTTGTAGTATTGAAATTTGGGTTTTTTTTCTCGTTAAACTTTCCGAACTATCCAGCGTGTCAAGTTTTTCTTGTTATTTTCCAAGTTTTAGTAGGCATTTCTTAAGTTTCAGTGATTACATCATCGGTCCGACGCCTGACGCTCGCCTTTTGTGTGCCTTTTGTCTATCAAATATATAGGACTAAGCAACGATGCAGCTCATACACAAACCACAACTTGAGCATTATCTTTTCCAAGAACAACCGGCAAAATAAGTCTGCTCTTTTTGCTACTCGAGTCTATTGAAATAGTTATTTCATTGCAATATGTTCACGAAACAGGGTTAAAATGAAAACATGCTATAGTTAAGACAAGTAGTCAAGCAAGGTGAGCTGGTTAGGTGAGATTACTTTAAATCAAGAGAACATGGGTTCAAATCCTATGATCTATGTATTTGTTTTTCTATATGATTTATTGGGGTGTCCGGTGGTAAGGAGACCAGCGCGTTTGCCTCCGCCACATTGGCCTCCATCCTCCTATGTTTCCTGCAAGGGCAGTGCGGTTGCGCCATTTCCTTGGTGGTCACGCGGACCCGCGGTTCGAGGAAGGTGGTGGTGGTGGGCTGGTGCCTGGTGGTGGTAGTGACGGTGGTCGAGCCAGAGGACTGAGACGGTGCTTAGCACATTCCCTATTTCTACATTTTTCTTCCTTATATTTTATTTCCTACCTACAACTACAGTAATGTGGTAGGGGCCGTATATGCATAGCACTAGAAATGCCCTTAGGTAGATGCTCAGAGACAAAAAAAAAATTGTAAGCTTATCTAACTTATTATTTATTTATCTTTACTTGAATTAAAAATAGTACTCCCTCCGTTTTTTTTGACGCATTTGATTTTTAGACACGCTTTTCCCCATTCGTTGTATTCAAAATTTAGAGCAAACATGCAAGAAAATAAGTCATGTTTAATGTACCTTTATTAATAAAATAAATCGCAACAAAATAACTGATATTGATATATTTTTTAAAATAAGACGAATGGTAGACGCCGTGTCCAAAAGTTAAAGACGTAAAAAAAAGAACGGATTTTTGATATCAAAGACTTCTCTAAAAACCCTAAAACACTATTTAAACGAATAGACCACACCTCGAGAATAACATAAAAAGCTCTTAAAATTTAAAGTTAAGTCAAAAAATAAACTAAAGAGAAAAGTGCCTAAGTTTAAGTTGGATGGTCTTTTCACAAATAACCAATGGGGCATAACTGACCGTGCTAGTATTTAGAGAGATGAAAATGTAGATGAATAGTGGTCAAATAGTATTGAGTTGATCTATGTTGGGCTTAGATTGGTGATGCTAAGGACTCAAACTTCTCCATGCCATGACATTTTAGCTCTTTTTCACCTGTTTTCCCATTTTTCATGTTATTTCCCTCAATTTTATGAATAAAATGGCCAACGTGCCCCTATTCTTTCTCTTTTCCCTCTCTCCCTTACACCCAGACCCACTCGTTAGCCTCTCTCTTATCTTCTTTCTTTCTTTCTTTCTTTTTTCCCTCCTTTTCTCCCTCGTCTCTCTCCAAGATCCTCGTCTCATGGTGCTGTGGCTGCGGCAGCAGCGAACAATGGTGTGATAAGTAGCGGTGCGCGAGCAACGACGATGAGCGATGACACGACGAGGAGTAGAGAAAGATGTAGGACAATCAGCGACACGATGAGCGTAGATGGGCACATGTGCATGATCAACAGTGGTGGTAGAGAGAGATGCTTGACGAGTGGTGCGCGAGCAACAACTGGTAGGCGATGACGACCATGGAGGCAGGCACGAGTGCACGACAAGGACGAGGACGACGAAGGTGTACGCGAGCGCACGTTCGGTGGGATGGGTGGCGGAACACGAAAACGAAGCAAAAGAGGAGCCGGGGACGGGTGACGTGCGCAAGCGACAAAGCACGAACGACGATCGAAATGGTGCGCGACAAGTGAGGAGGAGCAGTGGCAACGTAATGGCAAGTGGAGTGGTATGGCCATTGTTTGGAGAGGAGGGTGATGGTAATTTGATCTAAATATTGTTGGAAGGTAACAGTAAATGGTCATTTCATTCACAAAATGGGAAAAGGACATAAAAATGATTTTTTTTGTAAAGAGTCAAAATGTCATGGTTCGAAGAAATTCGAGCGCTCAATGTTACCTTAGAAAAAGGCCTCTAATTTAACGTCATTTTGATCCTGACACCAGAATGTGGTGTCACTCCGAATTTTTCCATTTCTTTACTACGTAGGACAACCCTGATGCTTAATTTTGCTTCAGGTGCTTCCCGAAGCTCGTGGCCCGTTACCTTCGACGACTGCTCTACCCATGCTTCAGATTTCTGTACGCGGGGACGCGCCGCCCGTCCGACTAGCAGCGCTGGCCGTTGGATGGCTAGCGTTGGATCTTGAGACAATTTTTGTTATTTTTGTTTCACCATGTAAAAAAAAATCAAACAAATCAATAAAAATCATATATATTCTCTAATCAATGTCAGGTCCCGCACATATTGTTAGGATATGCGTCGATACAAGATCACGAACAACACCAGGAGACACGATCTTTGGTAACGCAGTTCAGCTTTCGCCTACATCTACGGGGCTCAAACTATGGGCGCTCCTCCCTAATCCATAATACCGCAGCATACCGGCTAACCAGGTCACGATCACATGCCGGCCGCTGACCTCCTCTTGCCTATGCTACTATTATGAGGTCATTTCATTGGTTACACCAGAGCTGCCTCTTTTTATATAGTGGAGGCCTGGATAGAGTCCGACTCTAACACTAACCAACCCTGCCTATTACAACACAGAGTCCACGTAACCTACTCGTACACATATTCGACACAATACCTAACAGACTCCACCTTGGAGAATATGGTCTCTCCACCTTGAAGTCGTTTCAGCGTCTTGCGCGAAATTTATACCCGGCCTCCGGTTGCTTCCTCCTTTGGATATTTGTTTGACTCCCCTTGAATCTGCACCTCCAGATCCAATCTTTGAGCACTCGAGCAGACTTTCCAGCCCGCCACCATGCACCACGTCCGTGCACGGCAAAACATGCCGCACCCCGACTATCCGCATCCACAACACAGCTTTGCCCTCAGTGTCGTGATGCAGCGCCTCCTGTGCAACATCCGGTCGCATCACTGCTCCTGCCGTTCCGATCTATCCGGTATCCATCCGCGCTTGCCGGTCTGATCGCGAACGCCGAGGTCGTCACTATCGCCTGCCAACCTCGCCGGCTACTTTGTCGGCCCGATCGCCATGTCTGGTCAATTCTTGCCAACGGTAGCCCATCGAATGGTTCGAGCCTCCTGCCCGAAGTGTTCGACACCACCGATTGAATCGCCGATCGCCGCCATGCTCCACTTTGTGCCGATAGGGCGTTTTCCGCGGCGCCTGTGTATGCATAAACCTCGTGTCTCTTCCTAGACCTTCCACATGGCCAACCTCGCCAACCTGGCTCTGATACCACTTATTAGGATATGCGCCGATGCAAGATCACGAACGACACCAGGAGACACGATGTTTGGTAACGCAGTTCAGCTTTCGTCTACATCTGCGGGACTCTAACTATGGGCGCTCCTCCCCAATCCATAATACCGTAGCATACCGGCTAACCAGGTCACGACCACATGCCGGCCGCTGACCTCCTCTTGCCTATGCTACTATTATGAGGTCGTTCCCTTAGTTACACCAGGGCTGCCTCCCTTTATATAGTAGAGGCTTGGATAGAGTCTGACTCTAACACTAACCAATCCTGCCTATTACAACACAGAGTCCACGTAACCTACTCGTACACATATTCGACATAATACCTAACACTTTGTTTTTGTCCCTCCTCTCCTCCAGAATGCAGATACGCGACGCCGCTCAACGCCATGGAGAAGGGCCCTCGGGAGAAGAGGCTCATCTATGTCACCTGCATCTACAATGGCACATTTCCTGACCGATTTAAATATCTAATCCCCATCCAATTCGTGAGCTTAACGGAGGCTAGCTAGTGCACATGCGTGCATCTGCTTTGTGACAAGCACTTAGATTTGCGTCGGCCATATAAAGCATTGTGGTTATCTTCATTGATACTCCCTCCGGGGTTTTTTCACGCTTTTGATTTTTGGACAATCATTCATCTTATTTAGAAATTTAATGTAAAATACAAAAAGAATATAAGTCATGCTTAAAATATATGTAATAATAAAAAAATACAACAAAATAAATGATATTTACATAATTTTTTAATAAGATGAATGGTCAAATACGAGTGCAAAAGTCAAAAATGTCTAACAAAAAAGAACGGAGAAGTTATATACTTCTATTCGTGATAGATCGAACCATCACCGATTGAAGAGAGACCTAGTTCAACATATTTGGGAACGATATGGATATGTTGATACAAACAATTAGATATGTAGAATTGTTATCAAAATATTAGTGTCAAACTTATGAAGGTAATGGTTTTATAGGATCGGCGACCGAGACTTATTTAACTGTTAGTTGTTTTTCTCATATACCTAAATGCTTTGATTCGATCTTTTATATGTTCTCTGCACGTGTCTGATTATGGCCTAGAAAATTGACAAAGAGTTAAATAAGTCTCAATCGTTTGATATCAAATCAGTTGCATGGTTTTAATCTATTGAAACTCAGTTTGTGTTTTATAAGAAGACTACATGCTTGTTTCTTACTAGGAAAAAAAAAATCTATTTTGCACCTTCAACTATGGACCAAATCTATTTTTCCCCTTCAACTCCAAATCAGGGTAAACATATCCTTCAACCGTTCATACGGAACAAATAACCTCCTTAGCTGAAACTACCTTAGTTTTAACTAATGTGAGATCCTAGTATAAGCATTCATTTTGTTAAAATAAAAAAGTATTAATTGTCCCCTGAACTTTCGTTGGAGCACCACTTTGGTCCCATAAAGTACAAAACCGGGTGTGATCGGTCCCTATGATTTTGAAACAGTATCATTTTGATTTTTTGACTAGTCAAAACCGTTTTTGTGGGTGTTTTTGCTGATATGGTGGTAACCTTGTTTGGTTTCTGCACACGTGGCACCTCGTCAACACCATGCTAGCGCGAATGTGGACCTATAAATTTTGATATTTATCAAATGGAAGTCTATAACTGAACTATAACCTTTCGTCTACATACCCCTGAACTACAAAACCAGATATTCCGCCCCCTAAAATCTGAAAAAGATGCAAATAACACCCCGCAATGGTTTTGAATGTGTTTTTCCCACTGGTGGGTGAGGTGACAATTTAGTCAAAAAAATAAATACAAATAAAATAAATGCAATGGTCCCGACTGTTATCCTCTCTTTTCTCTTCATCTCATCTCTCACTGGTCTCTCTCTCAATTCTCTCTCACTTCTCTCCCCACGACAACCTTCCACGTGATGCCGCCCCTCCCCACACTGGCACATCCTCTCCCTCGGCCTCGCCCGGTCGCGCCACCAACCTACAAAAGAGAGAGACGTGGGAGAGGGAGAGAAGAGGGGGAGAGGGGATGGCATACAGGTCGCACCATTTTTTATTTTATTTTTAATATGTTTTTTGTAGACCACCACCTCACCGTCCATATTGGCAAAACCACTCTCAAACCGCCATTAAGGGGTATGTAGACGAATGGCCGTAGTTCATGGTGTAATATAGACTTTTTTCTTTATCAAAATATCACCAAATTATTAAAGGAAGATTAATTTTGTTTTGGAAAAAGTGCCAACTTCATCCCCAAATTTTTACGTTTGAGCCAAAATGTTTCTAAGGTACAAAAACGCTTGAAACTGGTCCCTGTCCTTTTAAAACCATGCTGAATTGCTCCCTTGACCAGTCAAACCCTATTTTGTAAGCAATTTTTGCTAATGCAACGTTGATATGATAGTTTTTGGTGACGTAGAAGACACGAAGGCACTGTTCTCTGATGCAATAATTGAATTTAATGATAATGGGTATGATCCATTTCTATAATATACGTGTACAAGCTACTGATCTGAGTACTAGTATAGATAAAACACACTAATATCTGACTGTTTTTTGGATCGCGACAATCGGAGGAAATAGATCATTTATAGGCATTTAGTGACGTGCTACACTTTTGATGGCAAAACTAATATCTTAGTATATTGATGTTTTCTTATTTTCTTGGCAATACTTGTTGGAATTATTGCGCTTTGGTAAGCCTTGGCCCATATAATTGTTAGAATTATTGGGCCTTGGTGGGCCTCGGCCCATATAATAATTCCTGAAAAATCTCAAAGGCCCATGTATGTATGAGGCCGATTTGGTGGAAGGCATGGTAAGTTTAGTACCATATTGCTAATTGTGGGGGAGAGGCCCCCTCTCATCCCCTATATAAGCAACCCAATACCTCCTCCTTTGGGTATCCATACAATTGAAAGAAGGCTTAGCTCCAAAGTAAGGGAAGAGTCTCTTTCGGAATTGTCTCTCTCTCTTTTCCTGTGCTACCACCGTTAGGCTGTCCCGTCCCGCTGCGTCGGCGTGCACCGACGAGTGGGAGAGCAGGTCTCCGGAACCGTTCGCCCGAGAGCTCCTGCATCGGGAAGGGCGAATCAGGTTTTTGGGAAGCGCGTCGTGCGACTGCTCGCTGCTTCCTCCGTAGCGATCTGCGTCGTCTACATCTTCATCAAGACGGCGTCCGACGCGGAGAACAAGAACCAGGGTGCGCCGCTGGTGCCGTACGGCGACGACGACTACATCAAGTACGTTATGCTTTCCGCTCCTCTTTTATTTAAAGTTGTTTCTGTGCCTGCTGTTAGTGAGTATCTCTGTGGGGTATATGTGTAGTTTTACTACATGTGTATCTAGAATGTACTCCTGTGATATTTGTGTGTTGTTATCTATCTGTCAGATGTTGTGCATGATTTATCTCATGATTAAATTAAACCTGAAAGTGCTATTTTCTCCAACATTCCAAAAACTTGATTCTAGACACTTTGGTTTATCTATGGCTCGTTTTGCTGAGGCACTGAAACCGAAGAAATTCGGTGGAGTGAACTTTAAGAGATGGCAAGTAAAGATGTCGCTGTGGCTGACTGCTATGAACGTGTACTGGGTTAAGGATGGCAAACCAGAGGGAGATCTTACTCCTGAAAAGGATAAAGAGTTCCGGGAGACCACCACACTTTTCCTGGGTGCAGTTCTTAGTGTGCACTCTGACCGTTTATGTGATGTGTACATAAACATCACAAACGCGAAGGAGCTGTGGGATGCTCTGAATAATAAGTTTGGTGTATCTGACGCTGGCAGTGAACTGTATGTCATGGAGCAGTATCACGACTTCAAGATGGTTGATAACTGTTTTGTTGCCGAGCAGGCTCATGAGATACTGGTCATTGTGAGGGAACTCGAACTCCTTAAGTGCAAATTACCCGATAAGTTTGTGGCTGGGGGCATTATTGCCAAGTTGCCTCCTTCGTGGAGAAACTTTGCCACGTCTCTAAAACATAAGAGACAAGAGATCTCCGCTGAGGGGTTGATCGCGTCTCTAGATGTTGAAGAGAAAACTCGGGCTAAGGATGCATATGGGAAAGGAGGCGAGGGACAATCCATCGTCAATGTGGTCCAGCAGCCTGGCAAGAACAAGGGAAAAAATAAAATCAAGCAAACCACTGCCTTTAAGAAGAAAGGGATGAGCAAGGATGAGATGCCTTGCTGGATTTGCGGTGAGGTTGGGCACTCGGCTAAGAAGTGTCCAAACCGCAAAGACAAAAAGGGTAATCTTGGGCAGACTTCAAAGTCTGTCAATGTGACCATTGGCGACACTGGAGAGGGAACTAACGGGTATGTTATACCTACTGTTCTTTCAGTGAGTCAGTCTACCGATTAGTGGATTGATACTCGGCCAATGTGCATGTGTGTTCTGATATATCTATGTTCACTTCTTATCAAGCAGGCTGAGGTTAAACCGTTTTGATTAGGAATGGGTCCGATGCTTCTGTTCTTGGTGTTGGCACGGTGGATCTGAAGTTTACTTCGGGGAAGATCGTGCAACTGAAGAACGTGCAGCATGTCCCTTCAATCAATAAGAACCTGGTAAGCGGGTCCCTTCTCTGTAGAGATGGGTTTAAATTGGCTTTTGTGTCCAATAAGATAGTCTTGTCGAAACATGGTTTGTTTATTGGCAAAGGCTATGAGTCCGGAGGCTTGTTCCGCTTTTCCCTTTCTGATAACTGTCATAAAGTTGTGAACCATATTTGTGATCATGCTGTTGAGAGTGAGGCTGATGTTTGGCACTCATGTTTATGTCATGTTAATTTTGGTTCTATGTCTCGGCTTGCGGGTATGGGTTTAATCCCTAAATTTTCCATTGTCAAAGGTTCTAAGTGCCAAACTTGTGTGCAAGCTAAGCAACCTCGTAAGCCTCACAGGACCGTCGAGGAGAGAAATTTGGCACCTCTTGAGCTCATTCATTCTGATATTTGTGAGATGAATGCTGTGTTGACAAAGGGTGGAAAGATATATTTCATGACTCTGATTGATGATGCTTCTAGATATTACTACGTGTATCTGTTGAAAACTAAAGACAAGGCTCTAGACTTCTTTAAAATCTACAAGGCTGAGGTTAAAAACCAGTTAGATGGAAAAATCAAGAGACTTAGATCGGATCATGGTGGAGAGTGATTCTCTAAAGAGTTCGACTTATTCTGTACGAAACATGGAATTATTCATGAGAGAACGCCTCCCTATTCGCCCCAATCAAACGGGGTTGCCAAAAGAAAGAACCGTACTCTAACTGATTTGATGAATGCCATGTTAGAAACTGCGGGTTTGTCCAAGGCATGGTGGGGGAGGCCATGTTGACTGCATGTCATGTCCTGAATAAAGTTCCAGCAAAGAATAAGGAGAAAACCCCATATAAAATATGGAAGGGGAGAAAGCCATCACTTTCTTATTTGCGCTCATGGGGGTGTTTGGCAAAAGTCAACGTGCCAATCACTAAGAAGCGCAAGCTTGGGCCTAAGACAGTAGATTGTGTCCATCTGGGGTATGCACCTCGTAGTATTGGCAGTAGATTTTTGGTGATAAGATCAGGGGTGTCTGATATGTCTGTTAGCACGATCATGGAGTTTAATGATGCTACTTTTTTTTAGAACATTTTTCCTATGAAAAATGAGCATAGCAGTTATAGTAAAACTCCTGAGATAATTTCCGAACTTACCACTCAAATTGAATATCCTGAGCTAACACTTGAGGAAAATCCTGAGGAGGATGACAGTGAAGCTCCGAGAAGAAGCAAGAGACTAAGGATTGCAAAATCCTTTGGTAATGATTCCACTGTGTACCTCGTGGATGATACTTCCACGTCTATTTCAGAAGCCTTTGCATCTCGTTTGCTATTAGCAAGTTGAGCCGGTTTACTTCTAATCCGGGAGATGATCATTGACGAGCACTCGAAAGAGTAATGCGCTATTTGAGGGGTACTTCAAATTTTGGTTTGCACTATACGGGATACCCGACAGCGCTGGAAGGGTATAGTGATTCCAATTGGATATCTGACGCTGATGAGATAAATGCCACAAGTGGATATGTATTCACTCTTGGTGGAGGAGCTGTCTCGTGGAGGTCTTGCAAACAGACTATCTTGACGCGCTTAACAATGGAAGCAGAATTAATTGCTTTGGACACGGCCACTATTGAAGCAGAGTGGTTGCGTGAACTCTTGATGGATCTTCCGGTGGTTGAAAAGCCGATTCCGGCTATCCTTATGAACTGTGATAATCAAATGGTGATTGTCAAGGTGAACAGTTCTAAGGACAACATGAAGTACTCAAGACATGTGAAAAGACGTTTGAAATATGTCAGAAAACTGAAAAACTCCGGAGTGATAGCGTTGGATTATATCCAAACGGCTAAAAATCTGGCAGATCCTTTCACAAAGGGTTTATCACGGTGTGTGACAGACAATGCATCGAGAGAACTGGATATGAGACCCACGTGAGTTACACCATAGAGGTAACCCAGCCTATGTGATCGGAGATCCCGTGAATTAGGCCCTGGGGAAAACAAGCTATTGGTTAACTGGATGAGAGTATACCCTAACCCATTTCATGTGAGATGCAATACTATCGAAATCTGTATGGCGGGTTGGCATTTACCTTAATGTTGTTCTGTTGGCTTTAATTAGCGAAGATGTCATTCTACAGAGCATCTTGAAAGAACACACCTATATGAGCTTGACTATTGGAAGTCGCAGTCTATGAGACATGGGTAATCTCTAGTAAGCTCATGAAGAGACCATGGAGTACGACGTGTATGCTCCCCCCGAGGGGTAGCCTATTGGCAGCCAAGTATCAGTTGACTTTGAGTGAAACTTGTTCACACAAAACTTGCAATTCAAGGCGTAGTCCATTGTCCAAATTATGGATGAGTGTAACTTAAATATCTAGGTGCAATTCAAGACATAGTCCATTGTCACTGAAGCACTGGCATATAAAAACAGTATTTGAGAAAAGACAATTATCTGTATGGGCTTTGAGATCTGGTGGGGGATTGTTGGAATTATTGGGCTTTGGTAAGCCTTGGCCTATATAATTGTTAGAATTATTAGGCCTTAGTGGGCCTCGGCCCATATAATAATTCCTGAAAAATCTCAAAGGCCCATATATGTATGAGGCCCATTTGGTGGAAGGCATGATAAGTTTAGTACCATATTGCTAATTGTGGGGGAGAGGCCCCCTCTCATCCCCTATATAAGCAACCCAATATCTCCTCCTTTGGGTATCCATACAATTGAAAGAAGGCTTAGCCCCAAAGTAAGGGAAGAGTCTCTTTCGGAATTGTCTCTCTCTCTTTTCCTGTGCTACCACCGTTAGGCTGTCCCGTCCCGCTGCGTCGGCGTGCACCGACGAGTGGGAGAGCAGGTCTCCGAAACCGTTCGCCCGAGAGCTCCTGCATCGGGAAGGGCGAATCAGGTTTTTGGGAAGCGCGTCGCGCGACTGCTCGCTGCTTCCTCCGTAGCGATCTGCGTCGTCTACATCTTCATCAAGACGGCGTCCGACGCGGAGAACAAGAACCAGGATGCGCCGCTGGTGCCTTACGGCGACGACGACTACATCAAGTACGTTATGCTTTCCGCTCCTCTTTTATTTAAAGTTGTTTCTGTGCCTGCTGTTAGTGAGTATCTCAGTGGGGTATATGTGTAGTTTTACTCCATGTGTATCTAGGATGTACTCCTGTGATATTTGTGTGTTGTTATCTATCTGTCAGATGTTGTGCATGATTTATTTCATGATTATATTAAACCTGAAAGTGCAATTTTCTCCAACAATACTGATCACAATAATACATTTTCATGTGGGGGGATCCAATGACGGTGATAAGTTGTGATGTGCTAGATGGGTTCAAGGCACCATGCCACTAAGAAGTACTAGATGGAGTCTTTTGGGTTTTGGGCTTTTGGCATACTCTCTGTCAGTTCAGTGGTGGAGGCAATACTATTACTAAGTTAAAAACAAAATTCGGTCCAAATTTCTACATTTTCAAACTCTTTATTGGGGTGAAAAGATCCATAATACTGTTAAGAACCCATTTTGGTTATATTCATGGTGTTTTGCATCCTAAATGATCATTTTATAGATCTAATTTGAAGTATTCAGTTTCGGTTTTTCCTGTAGCCGGTATGATTCAGTTTCAGTATGAAGATAACGCTTCAGGTATAGCTCTTCGTGGAGCGTTGGATGCAGATCCAACAGCCGAAATTGCTACTTTGTGTGTTAACCAGTCGTGGGCTGGCCCAGCTTGCTCGTACGTGCTCGGCCTGCATCGCACGCGGTGGCCCATTTGCATCCACGAGGGAGGCAGCGTGCGGCCCATAGCCGCTGCTTGCGCGCGTGCTCGCGGGAGCAAGGAGGCAGCACGCGCGGCCCGTTGCTCACAGCGCTGGCTCGCTGCCTCGTTTGACTGCGCTCGCGGCTGAAGTTTAAATGGCACAATGCCGTTTGACCTCCACAGGCAGAGGATCCGGATCGGATAGAAAATAGCACGTGTGTGACTGTACGTGGTGCAGCTCTGGTCTCTGGGGATGTGATTGTATATTTGTATTGTGCGATCACAGCGGCATGCTACTCGTGGTTAAATAGACGAGGGCACGAGGCTCCGGGTGGCTGTTCCCAACACGGAAACCATCTTCCAATCCCCTCGCCACGAAAATTAATCGGAGAAACGAATGATGTAGGATCCATGTCACTGATCTCTGCACGCATTGAACAGTATCTGTAGATTGGAGATTCACGTTTATTTCCTGTTGGAAACGTACGTTTAGTTTGTGTGGAAAACTGGAAATTTGGGTGAATGCTTTTGTCTGTTTGTCCGCCTTTTGTCAACCATCAATCTATTATTATATAGTATATACTCCAAGGAAACAACAAGTTAAGCGACGATGCAGCTCCAATCCATTGCAAACTCGCCTCCCGCATGACCTTGCTCATCAGGGCTTTGCGTCATCATCGTGGTCGTCCTTGTCCTGTTGCTGTGTAGGTTTCACGTGGTTTTATATAGTTTCATCACGTGAAATCTTATAGGGCCAAGAGTATCTAGAGCATCATCATGTATCAGAAGTTATGGGTCAAGGAAAATCATTGAGTATCAAGGGTATTGTCATATATTAGGGGTAGTATGTCAAGGAAATCGTCGAGTATCTGGTTGGGTATCAAGTGTGTCATCAAATTTCAAGGGACCGGGAGTGTCTTCAAGTATCGATTGAGTATTGGGGATATCAACGTGTATAGAGCTTAATATCGAGAGTATTGTCAAGTACCGACGTATCATTGTTTAAGTTGAGTATCGAGGTATGGGGTCAAATATCAAGGATATCATGTTGAGTATCAGAAGCTATTGAGCAGCTAGTCATATGCTCCATGAGCATGCGTATGGTATCATACAAATTTGCATGATGCACAATGACTATGGCTTAATTTTTCTACACTTGTGCTACCTTTACGACAACGGAGTGGATGTCTTCTGGAATTAGCTCATCTAGCATTATCTTCCTCGTCTCATCATCCTGATTCCTGCATGTTATTGAAAACGATGAGAGCAGTTAGATCTAAATTTCCATGAAGGGCGATCTATAGAGGAGGAACCGCCGCACGTTGATGTTGCTCCTGCTGGTATCACCCATGAACCAAACAGGCATGAGGACAGAGCGAGGAAAAAATGAGGGAAGGTGACTTGATCATAAGAAATTAAAGGGTGGGCAGGATGACGAGCATCGGGTGATGCAAAATGATATACTGGTTTGCTTAAAAAAAAATGCTATACTGGAAGCTAAGAAAACAGTATACTGTTTTCTAGTTTTTATTTTATATATAAAACAAATTTCAACAAAGCCACCATGTTATAGCTAAAATATTGGAAATTCCTATATTAATTGAAAAATTTCCACGTTGATAGAAAAAAAATCTACACCATATATTAAAGTTGGATCAGATTATAATGGTATAGATTAAAAAGAAGAGTCCATATTATATGCTCCCTCTGTTTTGTTTTTTGTTTGACACATTTGACTTTTGAACACGCATTTGATCATTCATCTTTTTAACTTTTTTTTTGTAAGTATCATTTATTTTCTTGTGATTGTTTTATCAATATAGATACTTTAAATATGACTTATTTTTTATATCTTTGCACTAAATTTTTGAATAAGACAAATGGTCAAAAACGTGTCAAAAAGTCAAAGTCGTCAAACAAAAAAACGGAGGGAGTAGATGACAACAAGATTTCATGTTTTACTGCACCTACTAGGATTTGCATCAATTCCACCTAAGGTTTCGGGTGAAGATGGCGTGAGCACCGGTGTTTCTATGAGGCAACGTGCCACTTCTTTGGACCAGGAGGCAGCACAACGAATTACTCTTATAATACAAAGCGCTAGACACGCCGGCACTGTACATTCGCTCCTGCGCGTTGAGGCTGTCCACGTCGCCCCGTTGCTTCACGGCCGTCCGATCGCCAGCGATGGCGAGATCCAGCCGTCCGTTTTTGTTTTATATATAAAATGATTTTGCTCGCAAAGAAATGAACAAGGCGGGATGATTGCTCACTTGGTCGTCGACGCAAGCTTTTATGTCACAGTCCACGGTTCGAATCCTAGCCGCTGCGTCCTTTTTTCGACTTTTCACTTTCCTCTCCTGTTGTCGGTGCACTGCGCACGGGGGTACCCACGCCAAGGAAGAGCATGCCCCGCCCAGCAGGTGGGCACCGGCCTCACTCAACAGGCGTCCGCGCGAAAGGAGGAGGAAGCTTCTCGGCTAAGGCCTCCTCAACGTTTAGCGTATCAGCGGCATTAAATGCAAGCATTCAGGCGTGCGAGACTGAGAGAGATGATTGCCTGCACTGTAGCCCTGTCCGACCCACTGTAGCGGTCGTTCCTTCACCGTGCGATGGCAGAGCAAAGTGGCGCCTGTGTCAGGCGTCTCCTACTTCCCGTCAGGCCCGACGATCGGAGGAAGCCATTAAAGATATAGACGTCAGCAGGGGCAAGTTGGGGGGTGCCGTGGCCAGAGTCCAACGAATGGAATGTCTCTATCTCTCTGTCTCTCTCATTCTCTCCTCTCTCTGACCAACTGTCCACCCTTTCAGTATAAAAGGGAGCTGGGGAGGAGGGAGAGGGGGTTGGTTCCTAGCTGTTCTACACACACACTGTTGTACGAGCTCTCCAGCAAGAGCGTTTCAAAACCACAGAGAATACCACCCTCGCAGGAGTAGGACTATTACCCGCATAGGGGGTCCGAACCTGGGTAAATCTGGTGTCTCCCTGCGAGCGTGAGTTCAAGCGAGTGAGCGGCGAAAATTCCCCCTGACCGAACTATGAATCTCCCACGAGACAAATCTGTCTGGTTTAGAACACCGACAGTGGCGCGCCAGGTAAGGGGGTAGTTGCTAGTTCGCCTTTTCCCGTTTCAGTTCTCAGGATCTGCACGGATATCGCCCGTGGCTTCCCCAGCGGTGAAGCAATGGAGGGCTCTCCATCCAGGTGAAAGGAGAAGGAGGTGGCGGACCAGGACCGTTCCACTCCCCCTTGGGAGGGCGGCGACCCTCAGGGGACGGTGGGTGCGAGCAAGGTGAGGTGGCGCGTGCCCTTGGAGCAGGCGACGCCTGCCCAGAATCTCTATGCAGCGCGAGCCCTGCTAGATCACCCTCCTCTCCCGGTGGTGTAGGGTTCCCCGGTGGCCCCTTGGCTAAGGGACCTCGCCCAGCTTGTTGGCGCGGTCGCGGTGGGCGTGGAAGCTTCGGGTGGTTGGGGGAGACCGCGTCGCGGTCGTTTGCCTCTCGCTTGTCTTCCCCCTTTCGCAAGGACCGCTGAGCGGGGAGCGGAAAGGAAAAGAAGAAGGTGGTTGCGTCTGCAGCGACCCCAGTTCCTCCCCCGCCCTGTATAGGCCGGGGGATAGAGGGGACCCCAGGGTGCATCTGGAAGACCGTCGCCAGCGGAGCGGGGGTGACCTCCGCGACACGCTTCGGCGCCGTCGGCGGAGGGAGAAAGCCTGAGCGGCGCGCGAGGATCTGGAGGGCCACTAGAGTAGTGACCGTGCAGACCCCGACGACGACTACGACCATCGCGATGATACTGCCTCTTCCGGTTCTTGGTGATCTTCAAGCCAAGAAGGAGGAGAGCGAGTCCGCCCCGCGTACGGGGTCGGGTACAGGGCGTTCACGAAGGACCTGCGTCTGGTCGTGTGGCCCAGCAGGTTTCTCCCAGCCACCGTCGAGAAGTACGACGGCACCACCAATCCTCAGGAGTTCTTGCAGATCTACACGACGATGGTGCAGGCAGCTAGGGGCTCCAAGAAAGTCATGGCCAACTACTTCCCCACTGTTCTGACTGGTGGGGTCAGGTCATGGTTGATGAATCTGCCCACGAGTTCCGTGGGCTCATGGAAGCAGCTGTACAAGCATTTCGTTACCAACTTACAGGGCTCTTTCGACCAGCCAGGGGTGGAGGATGACCTACATGCCCTAGAGTAGAAGAAGGGGGAGTCGCTGCGGGATTTCATTCGGCGGTTCAGCCACTGCCGCAACACAATCTCCAGGATTTCCGACGAGGCTGTCATCACCGCCTTCAGACGAGGCATTCGCGACCGCAAGATGTGGGAGAAGATGGCCACGCATACGATCACCACCACCTCCGAGCTTTTCCGTCTGGCGCACAAGTGCGCGAGGGAGGCGGAGGCTCAGGACCACCCGTCCGGCCATATGGGTGGTGGAGGAGCTGACGCCGGGACTTCGAAGAACCCCGACAGCAAGGACAAGAAGAAGCGCAAGTCGACCGAGGCTGGGCATGCTGTGACATCCTAATAAATATTAGAATGCCCCAAGTTTCATTTAAAAAGAAAAACTAGGTAAAATAATTTCTATTTGTTTTCTATATGGAAATCCCTAAATTTTCAAACAAATATACTTTATTAACATTTATTTTACAATTGGGATTTATAAATTATAAAGCCAATTCCATTCCCTGTCTCTCTTTCGTATCCTTCACTCTTTCGGTTGTCCTCGACCAGAGCCCTAGCTCTTTCCTCTGATCGTCTTCCTCTCAATCCTTCCTTGGTCAAGACCCTAACCCGGTCAATTTCCTTTGTAACTTTCTCGACCGAAACCCTATCATGGTCGACCCGAAATTCCAATTCTGACCTACAGAAACCCATCACAAACCCAGGCCCAAATTTATCCCTAAGCCCAATCCCATGTTCACAACCCGACATCATATAAACCCAGCAAAAAAACCCTAGCCCTCGTGAACCCATCCAGCCCACGCCGACGCCGTCGCCGCCCCTGCCGAGCCACCCACGCCGAAGCGCCTTACCGCAGATGTCGCCGCCGCCGTGTCCTTCTTCCCTATGGCCGCCGCCCACCTCCCATTCCACTTGGCCTTTGCCAAGCGCAAAGCCGAGCCGCTTGTTGTGCTCGCCGCCGCCTCGTCTTTGTCGCCCGTCTGCCAGTCGTCGCCGCCGCCGTTGCCTGCTGCCGCCACGCCGCCGCCCTACGCCGCCGTGCCGACGAGAGCCCGTCGCCTTCCCTTGCCGCTGCCGCCAGATGCCACGCCGCCGCCTAGCGAGGACCGCCGATGCCTTGCCTTGTTTTGCACCGACCGCCTCGGCGCCGCCCTTGCAGAGCCGGAGCGAGCCGCCGCCCCTAGCTCCCCTCTCCTCCCCTCATGGATCTTTCTCTCCCCTCTCTTTCTCTCTGCGTGGGAAGAGAATGAAGAACAGGGGCAGTAAATCCCTTTTTGATCCCACTGTTGGGGGGAACCTCCAAACAAGCACTGTTCATCATGAACAGTGTCTCTTTGGATTTTCGTATCTCTTAAACCGTAAGTCCGATTCACTCCAAACCAATTTTCCTAGTCTCGTAATATTCTATACTATCTACCTTATTTATTTCATGATTTTACGATTGTTCTGTGTTGCTGTTTATTTGTTGTTGCCTCGGTTTGCGCGTAGGCCGTTCCGACATTTTTGCCGGTGTCGTGAGTGTCGATCGGTCCCCGGAAAATTATCGAGACCCTGAGATGCACAAGGGCGTCGCCGTCGGTGACGTTGGAGTCGTGGATGCCAACAAGTTGCAGACGGACTGGACTTCGGAGCGAGACGTCACCGTGAACAATGTTAACCGAGAACGTCGATGATTCCTTGCGAGGCCGATCGCTGCCAGGCAAGCACTAGTGTTTGCATATTCCTGTCCTATGTTTTACTATCTTCGTCCGTCCAAAAATATGTGCTCTCTTAACTATAATTTAGGGCAACAATCTTTGGACGGAGGGAGCTTAATCGTCTTTACTTTTCGTATTTAACCTTTGCATGCATATCAGAATATAGTGTGTGTGCCTTATTTATGTTAGTCATCTACTAGCATGACTAGACCTCATTTGATAAACCCTTTACTGTTCCATAGCCTATCCTTTGAATAGATGTGTAGGATTGCATTGGGATTCACTATAAAATGTGCCCTTGTGAGGTGTATGCTTCGTGATGGTGTTTTTGGATAAACCCTAAACAACTAAAACTAGTGTAGATTGTTTAGGGGAGACCCGGCAGTGATGGTTCCGGGACTGTGGTGGAGATTTGAGGGTCTCCTCTAATAAGGACTCAAGCTTGTGTATTGCTAGACCAAACCTTACCGTACAGCCACTTGTGCCTTCGGCCCTGGCTTAGTACCCTACGAAACCCACTAACCACTTGCTCGCGACTTGTCCGGTTACGGTTCGTCACTATTGCCCTAGGGTGAGGCTCGCGACCTTATCTGAGGGGTAGGTGCGTTCCCAAGACCGAATGGCTTAAATGGGGAACGCCCCCGGGTGGTGTCCAAAAGGAGTAGGCGCCCTACCGCGGCGGGCACCGGCGGGGCCGGGAAAACCAAAAGAAAGGGTAGGCGAAGTGGTGGGCGTAGTAGGCTGGAAAAGTCTTGTACCGTATCTCCTAGCGGATGAGACGGGGCTTGTGGGAAAATTTGTACACACTCTGCAGAGTTAAAACTATCATGATAGCCGTGTCCACGGTCATGGACGAGGCGAGAGGTTTGCACATGTAGATCCACCTTTTTAATAATTTAACTTGACTAGAGTAGGCTCGGATTGGCCTGGTGTGATGATGCACCTTCCTTTGATGATCGTGATGAATGATACTATAGATTCATGCATTCAACAAAACATCACTTTTGCTAAAACTTGGTAGTAAATAGGTCTTGTGTAAAATAGCCATTCCCCTGACCTTTGCCATTGCATACATTTATTAAGGATTGCTTGCTGGGTAGCCGCGTACTCATTATACCTATCGCGGATAAATTTTATTATTCAGGTTGCAAGTCTGATCAGGACCAGGAGGGTCCGAACTCAGGTGTGCAGGACTGGTTGCGGGTGTCCGGGTCAATTGCTTGGATATCGTCATCAAGGTACATTCTTCGCTCGATGTTCTTTTTATTCGTTCTTAATATTTGGTAATATATGTCTTACTGTATTAGTACAAGATGCTATCTTGTAATACTCCATTATTTTGAATAATAATAATGGAATGCCAGTGATGATAGCCGTTGAATTGTCCATCATGAGGTACTAGTCTAGGCTAGTATCAGATCATGGTGTCGTATTCCCTGTGGAGACGCAGGGGGTCGTGACACATGGCTTGGCCGTCGAGCGCGAACCAAAGGAGGACAGACCACGACGTGACGGCCGGCGCGAGCAGTAGGGCCACCGGCGCCGAGAATACCGGAGTGACCGCGATGGTCGGCGCAGTGACCGCCGTGATGGACAAGGAGGAAGGGCTACTATCCCATCCATCGGTCGAGCGCTCACGATCTGGCAGATTGCCAGGTTGTGAGCAAAATAGTGGAGCAATGGCTACAGGGGCGCCGATGCTGAAGGATGACGAAGACAAGGATCCTGCGCCGCTGGGCTTCTAGCGGGCGGAGCATGAGGTGGCGTACATCCACGGTGGCTCTGCCCCCTACCCTTCCAACGCGAAGTACAAGCTGATGATGAGGGAGGTTTGCACCACCATGCCAAGTCTAGGGTCAAGGAGGCAGCTAAGGTGGTCGGAGGAGCCGATCACCTTCAGTCAGGTCGACCACCTAGAGAGCACTGCCGGCCTGGGTCACCTCCCGATCATGGTGTCACCCACGGTCCGGAACGTGAAGGTTGGGTGAGTGTTGGTGGATGGGGGGAGTTCCATAAACCAACTGTCCTCCCAGGAGTACAGGGCCCTGCAGATACCGGAGCGTGAGCTGCTTCCAGCGCTCCCCTTCTATGGAGCTTCTTCCAGCGCTCCTTGGGGGCTCAATCTGTGCCCTTGGGACGCGTCAGTTTGCCCGTGACCTTTGGGGATGTGGGCAATTTTCGGACGGAGATGGTGGACTTTGAGGTCGCCGACTTCGATCTCCCCTACAACGCCTTGCTTGGCCGACCGACGTTGACCAAGTTTATGGCGGCAACCCACCATGCGTACATGCTGGTGAAGATCTCGGGGCCCGGTGGCCCTATCGTCATCAAGGTGGACAAGCCCGAAGCCCTCCGATGCAATCGGAGGGCCCTAGACTTGGCGGGTGCGGTTTGGGCGCAGTCATCAGGCACCTCTGTCCTAGGTGCTCCTTCGGCAAAGACCCGTGCATCCCCCGGTTTGTCCGGCGAGGTTAAGGTGGTCTCCCTAGCGATGCTGAGCCTGCCAGGACTATTAAGGTGGGCACCAACCTCAGCGCCAAATAGGAAGGCGCGCTCATCACCTTTCTCCGGTCTAACGCAGACGTGTTTTCCTGGCAACCGTCTGACATGACTAGGGTTCCTAGGGAGGTGATTGAGCACCGATTGGCTACGCTCTTAGGCGCGCGCCCGATCATGCAAAAGGTCCGGTGACAATCGCTGGAGCGGCAAGACGCCATTCGCGAAGAAGTGGACAAGCTGTTAAGCGCGGGGATCATCAGAGGGTCGCTCATTCCGAGTGGCTTGCCAACCCTGTGCTCGTCAATAAATCCAACGGGCGTTGGAGGATGTGCGTGGATTTCACCGACCTCAACAAGGCGTGCCCGAAGGATCTGTACCCGCTCCCGCACATCGACCTCATCATCGACTCTACGGCAGGGTGCGAGTCGCTGTGCTTCCTGGACGCGTACTCTGGGTACCACCAGATTAGCATGGGAAGACGAAGAGAAGACCTGTTTTGTATCAGCGCACCATGCATATTGCTCATCGGCCACAGGTCGGGAGGAACCTCGAGGTGTATGTTGATGACCTCATGGTGAAGGTGAAGAAGAACGAGGAGTTGATCGGCGACCTAGAAAAAACTTTCGCTAACTTGCGGAAGTACTCCATCAAGCTCAATCCAAAGAAGTGCGTGTTCGGCTTCCCATCTGGCAAGCTGCTTGGATTCCTCGTGTCCCATCGTGGCATAGAGGCAATCCCGGACAAGATCGCTGCCATCGAGCACATGAAGCCGCCCACTCGACTCAAGCAAGTGCAGTGCCTTGCCGGCTGTTTAACATCCCTGGGTCGGTTCATCGCCTGCCCGGGGGAGAAAATCCTGCCCCTGTTCAAGCTGTTGAAGAAGACCAATCACTTTGAGTGGAATGAGGAGGCGCAGCAGGCGTTTTAAGGTTTGAAGAAATATTTGTCCTCCCCTCCAGTACTTATTGCGCCGGAGCCAGGAGAGCCGCTTTGGTTGTATATCGCGGCCACTCTTGAGGTTGTCAGTGCATAGGCCAGTCTATTACGTCAGCAAGGTGCTTCATGATGCTGAGACTAGATATTCGCAGCACCAGAAGATGCTGTATGCGGTGCTGATGGCGTCGAGGAAACTGCGACACTACTTCCAAGGATGAGAAATCACAGTGTACACGGAGTACCCGCTAAGGGAGATCCTCCACAACTAAGAAGCTGAAGGCCGCGTCGCTAAGTGGGCCAGGGAGCTGGGGGAGTTCGACCTCAAGTTCGCCCCCCGCACCGCCATTAAGGGCCAAGAATTGGCGGAGTTCATCGCCGGGTGGTCTTCTATCGCCCCTGAAGCTGAGGCACTGCCCATCGCCCCACCCTGGACTCTCTTCTTCGATGGCTCTGTCGGTGCAATAAATACCGGGGTATGAAGAGTCCAGCAGGAGGCCAAGAGGGCCCCACGCGTCAGGCGGGCGACCAGACCCCAGCGCGTGGGCGAGCTCCTCAGGAGGCCAAGAGGGCCCCACGCGTCGGGCCAGGCGATCAGGCCCAATGAGTGGGCGCGACGGACCCCACATGGGCGAGCTCCTCAGAGGCCAAGAGGCCCCACGCGTCGCGGGCGATCAGAGCCCAGTGGCGTGGGCGACAGACCCATGGCGTGGGCGAGCTCCTCAGAGGCCAAGAGGGCCCCACGCACAGCGGGCGATCAGCCCCATGGCGTGGGCGAGCTCCTCAGAGGCCGAGAGGCCCCACGCGTCGAGCGGGCGATTAGGCCCTGTGGCGTGGGCGAGCCCCCTCTGAAGACCAGACGAGGGCCCCACACGTCAGGCGGGCGACCAGGCCCCAGCGTGTGGGCGAGCCCGTCAACGCGCCGGGCGAGGGCCCCACGTGTCAGGCGGGCGCGTGGGCGAGCCCTACGGCGCGCGTAGGGTCTTCGGCTGTCAAGCGGGGCTCGCGTGGCAGGGAACGCTCCGAAAGGAGTCTTCTGGGCGAAGGCTCTCCCTGCTGCGAAGGACGAGCGCATTTAATACAACATCACGCGCGGATAGACAGCTCAAGAAATGATTACCGCTTCTGATGACCCTCGCAGGTTCGAAAGCGGTCACATCGCTGGGCACAGCCGGAATTGACCGGCTGAGAGAGAGGGTTTGCTTAAGATAGCCGCCCGCGTCAGGAGGAGCAGGATGGGCCCCGCCCGCAGTCTCACTGGTGTGTCTGTGCGGGTCAGAGGCTACTTGCGAAGCACGCGAGGGCGGCGCCGCTCGGCGAGAGCAGCAAAGACGTTGCTCTCCTATCGTGTCTCGCGTGTCTTGTCGATTATCGAGAGTATCAGACGCTTACCCCTCGGCTCTCTCCACCGGCCGAGGCACATATAAAAGGAGCGAGAGAGAGGGAGGAAAAAGGTTTTTCACATGGTTCACAAGCATTCTGTAACCACATTCCATTCAACCACAACAAGAAAAGAGCTAAGGCTCAGCAGGAGTAGGACTATTACCCGCAGAGGGGTCCGAACCTGGGTAATCCCTATGTGTTGCTCTTTGTCGCGCCCCACGCCAAATCGAATCGAGCACGGTTGATCCGCTAGCGATAGAAATCGACTAGGGTGTGATCCGCGGTGGTTGAGCGGAGAACACGCCGTCGCTGGCACGCCGTAGGGGCGCTTAGCATCGATTCGCGTTTTCGACTTCATCAATGGCGGATCAGCGATCCGCGATGGATCCGAAGCGACCACGAGCGCGCTGCATGGCGTCGGCAGCGGCGATGGCGATAGATCAGCGGGTGGTAGCCACCGCCGAGGGTTGAATCTGGCGAAAGCAGCCGCCCTGCAAGCTTAGCGGCCCTCGCCTTGGAGGAGTGCACTCCAAAGACAGAATCTCCATGCGCTGTGGCCTCGCTGACAACCCACCGGTGCCGGTGACTCCGGACTCGGCGGCTCCGTGGGCTGGCCGGTTTGGCCCTTCGTCTATGCGCCGCTGGGCCGTGGTGCAAGTTTCGGAGGCGCTGGAACCGCATTTCCGCTTCTTCCCGTTCTTTCTTGCCCTCGCCTCCTCTCGCAGATCTCTGGCGGAGGGAGCGGGGCAGGGGCAACGACAGAGCCAGCGACTCCTACGGGTTCACCAGCAAAGCGTCAAAGCGGCGGATCTCCGGTCCCACTTTGAGGACCGCCATCTGCGACACGGAGAAGACTCAGACGACAAGCTCCGCAGCGGCACGACTGGTGCGCGATCTTGTGACCGACGCCGCCGCCGAGGGGACCAGAGGGTTCCGCGACGCCGTGTCCGCCGGGAAGGAGGTGCCTCTTTGGCGCCGTCCGGACGGCGGGCACGGCGACAAAAAGGCGTCCGTGAGCAGGAGGCTCGGTCGGCCGCCGCGCTTTTCAAGGAGGCTGCAGAGGCAAATGGCGGAGAGGTTCCGCCCACCCCATCGAGAAGTACAACGGCTCCACCAACCCTTACGAGTTCTTGCAGATCTACACTACGGTGATGCAGCCACGGTGGAGGGTCGGGAAGGTTCCGCGAACTACTTCCTGCAGTCCTCACCGCGGAGCCCGCTCTTGGCTCATGAACACGCCTCCGAGTCCGTGGGGTCGTGGAAGGAGCTCGGAGCTCTTCATCACCAACTTCCGGGCACGCTTGAGCAGCCCGAGTCGAGGACGACCTCCACAACGTGGGAGCGAAGAAGGGAGAGTTGTCTTGCGACTACATCCGGCGCCACCAGTCCGCAATACCATCCCTGACATCTCCATCGACGCCGTGGTCACGGCATTCAGGAGAGGCGCCCGAGACCCCTGGGTCAAGGAGAAGATGGCCACCCACAAGATCGAGACGACGAAAGAGCTCTTCACCCTGGCGCACAAATGCGCCCTTGATGAGCTTCGCTTCCGCCCGGCTGCACGGGCGGGGACAGCTGCGGGCGGCGAGGCCGGGACTTCGAAAAATCCCGGCGGCAAGGACAAGAAGAAGCGCAAGGTGGCCGAGACCGGGCAGGTTATGGCCGCCGAGCGCGACGACGCATTTACAACGACAACGATAACGACGCCGCCGCACGATGGGCGCGGCAGCGTAAGAAAGGAGGAGGTCACGGTGCGGGCGGGAGCGGTCCCGCAGGGGTAGCGCGGGCGGCCATGGCGATCGCCGTGGCGCGACGGCCCCCAGACGCGACGAGGGGCGTAGACCGTCGCCCGTGAGTGGGATGGAAGGACCCATCGTCCCATTCACCGCAACAACTCCCACGACTTGGCGATTGCCATGTCG
The DNA here is from genome assembly GCA_036346415.1 of Raddia guianensis. NCBI lineage: Eukaryota > Viridiplantae > Streptophyta > Magnoliopsida > Poales > Poaceae > Raddia > Raddia guianensis. Next base: position 30,801,267 of record CM070542.1, on the reverse strand, counting down.
TCGACAAGTTGGTGGACAAAGCGCGTCCACGAGTAGCGAGCGTCCGGCGGCAAAGGGCAAGGAAGCGGCTTCGCTTGGTTTCCAGGCGAGCGAGCGCCGGTTGCCGTTATCCACGGCGGATCGGCCACCTATCCGCCCCACGCTAGCTTTAAGGGTGCGACGAGGAGGTGTGCGCCGCCGCGTTCGCTTTGGGTCGCAAGGCGGTGGCGTGGTCGAGCGACCGATCGCGTTGATCGAGCCGATCACCTAGCCGAGCATCGGCTGCGGGACATCTCCCGATCGTGGTTGCGCCACGGTCCGGAATGTAAAGCTAGGGGTCTTTGGTAGACGGAGGAGTTCCTCAACCTCTGTCCGCCCGCCGGTCGCCAAGGCGCCCAGATCCAGCAGCAGAGCTTCACCGGCGCTCCGTTCTTGACATCGCTATGGGGCCGAGTCCGTCCCGCTAGGGCGCGCCAACCTCCCGTGACGTTTGGAGGCTCAAACAACTTTCGCACCGAGATGCTCGAGTTCGAGGTGGCGGACTTCGACCTCCGCATAACGCCATCTTGGGTCGGCGGCATGACCAAGTTCATGGCGGCTTGCCACACGCTGTACATGGTGGTGAAAATTTCAGGCCACCGCCCCATCGCCTTGAAAGTGGACCGCTCTCGCTTTGGCGGGGCAATCGGCGCCAGGCAAGCCGACTGGGAGCTCCTCCGCGAAGATCCGTGCCTCCCGGTTCGTCCGGGAGGTTAAGGCGATCTCCCCGAGTGAGTCGACCCGCGAAGACCGTTGGTGGCGCCTCTCGGCGCCAAATAGGAAGGCGCGCTCGTCTCCTTCCTCCAGTTTAACGCAGACGTGTTTGCATGGCAACCATCCGACATGGCCGGGTCCCTGTGGAGGTGATTGAGCACAAGTTGGCAACGTTCGGCGCGCGACCGATCATGCAAAAGGTCCGAAGCAATCGGTGGAGCGCCCGAAGTTATTCGCCAGAGGTGGACAAGCTTTTAAGGGCGGGGTCGTTCGCATGTCGCCCATCCTGTGGCTCGCGAACCCGTCCTCGCCAAGAAATCCAACAGCGGTAGAGGATGTGCGTGGACTTCACCGACCTCAGGCGTTCGGGATCCGTACCGCCGCCCGCATTGATCTCATCGTCGATTCCACGGTGAAGTGCGAGCGGTATGCTACGGATGCGCACTCGGGTACCACCAGATTAGCATAGCCAAGAAGATGAAGACAAGATCGCTTTCGTGGACGCCTATGGACGTCTCATCGCTACACAAGGATGGCGTCAATCGAAGAATGCAGGCCCAACCTATCAGAGGGTCATGCACATCGCTCATCGATCCTCAAATAGGGCGGAACACGGAGGTGTATGTCGACGACCTGGTGGTGAAGTCCAAAAAGGCGGAGGAGTTGATCGGCGACCTGGAAGAAACCTTCGCCAACTTGAGGAAGTACTGCATCAAGCTCACCCCTGAGAAGTGTGTATTCGCCGTTCCGTCGGGGAAGCTGCTAGGTTTCCTCGTCTCCCAGAGGGGGATTGAGGCGAACCCGACAAGATCGCGGCGATCGAGAACATGAAGCCCCGACGCGACTTGGCAGATCAAAGGCTTGGTGGGCTGCTTGACCACCCTGGGCCGCTTTATAGCTCGCCTGGGGGATAAAAGTCTCCCACTACTCAAGCTCCTGAAGAAGACCAACCAATTCGAGTGGACGGCGGAGGCGCAAGAGGTGTTCGACGGGCTGAAGAAGTATCTCACTTCCCGCCCGTCTTTGGTCGCCCGACCCGGCGAGCCGCTGATCCTTTATGTCGCGGCGAACCCCCAGGTGGTCAGCGCGATGCTGGTGGCGGAAAGAGAAGGTGTTCAGCGCCCCATTTACTACATCAGCAAAGTCCTCCACGACGCCGAAATGAGGTATTCACAACACCAGAAGATGCTCTGCGCCGTGCTGACGGCGTCCCGGAAGCTGCGTCACTACTTTCAGGGGCGATAGATCACTGTCTTGACCAAGTACCCCTTGTGGGAGATCCTCTTCAACCATGAGGCGACGGGCAGAAGCTGCGGGCCATAGATTTGGCGAATTCGACCTCAAGTTCACTCCCGAACGGCCATCAAAGGGCAAGCTCTGGCGGAGTTAAATCGTGAGTGGACTCCGGCGACACAGAGTGAAGATCGCCCCAAGACCCTCGCCGTGGACTCTCTTCTTCGATAGTTCGTTCCGCTTGAGGGAAATTTGGGGACAGTGTCGTTCTCGTGTCTCCCACGGCGACATTGTCCGGCACTGGTAGTCTTTGGAGTTCCGCTACCAACAACGTCGCGGAAGTACTCAAAGGGCTCAAGACAAGGGCTTTCGACCGTCTGGAGAAGCGCGGCAAGCGCTGGGCGGAAGAAGTCCCCACCGTATTGTGGGCGCTGCGGACAACTCCCAACAGAGCCACCGACGAGACCCCTTTCTTCCTGGTGTATGGCTCAGAAGCGGTGCTCCCATCAGAGCTCGTCTTTGGGTCCCCAAGGGTGGTGGCGTTCAGCGAAGACAGAGACCCTGACCGGCGTCAGGATGAAGTAAATCTCCTGGAGGAGATCAGAGACAGGACGGCGATCCGGGCCGCCAAGTATCAACGAGCTTCGCGCCATTATCAAGCAAGACGGTGTGTGAGAGGACATCGGCGTGGGCGACCTCGCCCTGCATAAAATCAAGCGCAGTCGGGCGCAATAAACCTATCTCCCGTGGGAGGGCCCTTCAAGGTGGTCTCGATCTCCGCTTGAGCTCGGTCAGGCTCGCCGAGGATGGTCGCAATTGGCGAACACTTGGAACGTCGAGCGGTGAGGAAGTTCTACCCGTAGGTAGCTGTTCCAAGAGCTTTTTTGGCCTTCCTTTGGAGCCGAGCGGCGAGGTCTTCCTCCTTCCCCGCTCGCCTCGGGGGCTGCATTGTATAAAGCCATCTGCAATATAAAGATAAGTTCTGTCTCTCTGTGGGCATCTGTTCTTTTTCGCCTTAAAGTCTGTTAGAAAACATTCTGTTGAAAGCTGGTAGCGAAAAAGTACTTAAGGCTGATGGCCCTTTAGTTGCAAGAGCAAACGCTTAAGCTTGCGGCTGGGCGAGGCGAGGCGGACGGAAGGCGGGTTCTAGCCTGGTGTGTCCGCTCGGTCTGGGCAATGCGCCAACGACGGCACCAGCATCTAGACCACTTCCGGAAGCTGAGTGCTTGCCACGTAACGTTTAAGGTCGGTTTGCCAAGAGGCCATAAGGATTAAAGTAACCTGATGCCTAAGGAAAAAGCGCTCACTTCCAACAGAACGTTCTGTCTAAAGCTTTTTGCGATCAGTTGCGTGGCCTTAAAAAGTCTGTTAGAAAACATTCTGTTGAAAGCTGGTAGCGAAAAAGTACTTAAGGCTGATGGCCCCTTAGTTGCAAGAGAAAACGCTTAAGCTTGCGGCTGGGCGAGGCGAGGCGGACGGAAGGCGGGTCTAGCCTAGTGTGTTCGCTCGGTCTGGGCAATGCGCCAACGACGGCACCGACGTCTAGACCACTTCCGGAAGCTAAGTGCTCGCCATGTAACGTTTAAGGTCGGTTTGCCGAGAGGCCATAAGGGTTGAAGTAACCTGATGCCGAAGGGAAAAGCGCTCACTTCCAACAGAACGTTCTGTCTAAAGCTTTTGGCGGTCGGATGCCTCAGTTCCTCTTTTCGCAAGTAAAGATTTACGCGAAGTTTGATCGAGATTCACGGCAAAAGAGCAAAAGCTTGCATTAACAGGATTTGTACAGGACAAAAACAAATGAGGGAGTTCGTCTACTCCTCGCCTTCATCGCCCATCGCCGCTTGGCGCCGCCCATCATAGAGACGCGGTTGGCGGCGGTGTCAACCCGCGATCGCCGATCCGTCCACCGGGCGCGAAGGTTCCCGATGGCGGCGTCGAGGTCAAAGCGGCGTTTTGGGCAAGGCGATTGCTCAAGACGAATCAATTTGCTTCAAGCGCCGTGGCGACCATCTTCGATCGTCGCGCCCGCATCACCACCGGCAGATCGCGCGAGGCCTCGGCGGCGCGCCCCACGGCCCCAAAGATATCGCGGCGGTCTCCTCGATGGGGAGTACAAGTGGCGCCAGCCGGTACAGGACGTCCCGAAGCTGTGGTAAGCGGTCGCAGACATGTCGGCGAGGACCGGCGCTTCGAGTGCTCCGCGAAGGTCTTCGACGTCTTTGGTGGCCGAGGCGGCAGCGGCTTGCGCCGCCGCAGCCTCGCGCGTCGCCGTTTCCCTCGTGGCGGTCTCCGCTCAAGTGCTGCCGCGGCTTCGCCGACGGCCCGCGACGCCGGTTAAAGCGCCTTCCCGTGCCGCCAGTGTGGGCAAGAACGCAGGCGCCTCGAAGGAGCGCCCGACGTCGGCGGCAATGGCACCCACGGCGTTGGCGTCAGCTGCGGCAACGGCCGGAGGTTCCTCCAGCCTCGTCTCCGGCGCGATCTCCGCGGCGGGAGGCCTCGTCTCCGTCGAAGGAGCCGCGGGCAAGCTGGGGGCTGGCGAATCGTGCGGGATGGAGCTTGAGGCCCCAGCGTCCGCTCTATCCCATGAAGATAAACAGAGACAGGGTTCAGGTATGCGAAAACGTGCAGCATGCTAACCCTAACATAAAGTGTGCGTAAGTGCAGAGAAAGCTACCTGGAGCGGCGCGCCTCGAAAGCGAAGGCTGAAGGGGGCAGCGTCAAGCCGCTTGGTCATGAAGCGGGGCGGCGAAGCCGCGGTCAGCGCCGGAGCAAAGGCTGCATGATTGGCGCCGGGCAGAAGCGCCGCGCGACGACGGAGGCCGGCAGCGTCGGCGAAAGTGCCGCGCAGATGCGTTAAGCGAGGAGAGCAGAAGAAACTGGCGCAGGCGGCGCCAGTTCCACAAGAGTCGCCGCGCTATCGCCTGGTGGCGGAGCGGCGGCGGCAGCAGCAGGGCCCCCACTGGAGGGGGCCGGAGGAGGCGGCAAAAGCTTAGGACTTGAGGCCCCAGCGCGTGGGCGAGCTCCTCAGGAGGCCAAGAGGGCCCCACGCCAGCGGGCGATCGGGCCCCATGGCGTGGGGCGACTCAACCAATGGCAGGCGAGCTCCTCAGAGGCCAAGAGGGCCCCACGCGTCAGCGGGCGATCGAGCCCCAATGGCGTGGGCGAAGCTCCTTAGGAGGCCGAGAGGGCCCCACGCGTCGCGGGCGATCGAGCCCAGCCGTGGACGAGCCCCTCTCGAAGACCATGCGAGGGCCCCACACGCCGACGGGCGACAGTGCCCGGTGTGTAGGCGAGCCCATCAACGCGCCGGGCGAGGGCCCCACGTGTCAGGCGGGCGCGTGGGCGAGCCCCTCGGCGCGCGTAGGGTCTCCGGCTGTCAAGCGGGGCCCGCGTGGCAGGGAACGCTCCGAAAGGAGTCTTCTGGGCGAAGGCTCTCCCTGGTGCGAAGGACGAGCGCATTTAATACGACATCACGCGCGGATAGACAAACAAGAAATGATTACCGCTTCTGATGACCCTCGCAGGTCGAAAGCGGTCATCCTCTGGTACGCCGGAATTGACCGACAGAGAGAGGGTTTGCTTAAGATAGCCGCCCGCGTCAGGAGGAGCAGGATGAGCCCCGCCCGCAGTCTCACTGGTGTGTCTGTGCGGGTCAGAGGCTACTTGCGAAGCACGCGAGGGCGGCGCCGCTCGGCGAGAGCAGCAGCACGTTTTCGTCTCTCCTATCGTGTCTCGCGTGTCTTGTCAGTATACTGAGAGTACTGTACTGCCTACCCCCTCGGCTCTCTCCACCATTTCGAGGCCTGTATAAAAGGAGCGGAGAGAGAGGGGAGGAAAAAGGTTTTTTCACATGGTTCACAAGCATTCTGTAACCACATTCCATTCAACCACAACAAGAAAAGACCTAAGACTCAGCAGGAGTAGGACTATTACCCGCAGAGGGGTCCGAACCTGGGTAATCCCTATGTGTTGCTCTTTGCTGCGTCCCACGCTCAAATCGAACTGAGCACGGTTGATCCGCTAGCAGGATAGAAATCTGACTAGGGGTGTGATCCGCGGTGGTTGAGCGGAGAACACGCCGTCAGGCTCCTTCAAGCTTGAAGGTGCGGGGGCGGGGGTGGTGCTGGTCTCCCCAGCAGGGACATCGTCTAGTACGTAGTGGTTTTGGATTTCAGAGCCACTAACGATGTTGCTGAGTACGAGAGGCTGCTCGCCGGCCTACGCGCCGCGGAAGCCCTGGGCATGCGGCGTCTGCAAGTCAAAGGTAACTCTCAACTTGTCATCAATCAAGCGCGAAAGGAATTCCAGTGTTCGGACCCCAGCTGTTCTACACACACTATTGTACGAGCTCTCCAGCAAGAGCGTTTCAAACCACAGAGAATATCACCCTCGCAGGAGTAGGACTATTACCCGCATAGGGGGTCCGAATCTTGGTAAATCTAGTGTCTCCCTGCGAGTGTGAGTTCAAGTGAGCGAGCGGCAAAAATTCCCCTGACCAAACTACGAATCTCCCACAAGACAAATCTGTCTTGTTTAAAACACGAACACCTGTCTCCTATTTTCTATAGCTTTTCCCCAAGCACAACGCTAACACAATGCGTAGCTCAGATGGTAAGCAGTGCGTTCGTGTAGCCCCAGGGGCTAGGTTCTAATCCCAGCGCCCACTCACCTCATTGCTGCTGCGTTTATTTTATTTACCTTCTCCCATTGCTTTTCTTTCTCATATTTTTTTAGAATGTGAAAAAATAGGAATGGATCAACATTTTAAGATTTTAAAAAACAAAAAAAGTATGGTAGGGAATTAGCTAATTACTTCTTTCTTTTCATTTTTATATTTTTTGGACGGTGCAAATGCGTCATAATATTTCGTAAGGATCCATAAAGAATAAAAAATATTGAGTCTTTCTAATAATTCTAGGTTTAGTTGAACGAATTAAGAAATAACTCATTCTTTTCTTTCGTTCTACCTTTTATGGCCAATTAGAAAATTTATTTTAAAACCAAACCTTTACAAATGAATTTAAAAAAATGAAAAAAATATATGGTAGCGGAGTTAGCCAATCACATCGTTCTTTTCATTTTTAGAATTTTACGACGGAGCAAATGCGTCGTAATATTTTGTAAGGTTCCGTAAAAGAATAAAAAATATTTCTTTCTAAGAATTCTAGGTTTAGTTGAGAAACGAATTTAGAAATAACTCATTCTTCTCTTTCGTTCTACCTTTTGATGCCCAATTAAAAAATTTATTTTAAAACCAAACCTTTACAGATGAATTAAAAAATAATGCATTCTTTCCTTTCATTTTAGCCTTTTGTGGCCAACTAATGAAGATTTCTAAGATCAAAGCTTAACAAAATAGAGCCACAATTCCATGGTGGCGGTAATAGAAATATTTAGGCCATTTTTCACCTTTTTTAAGATGATAAAAAAGAAACTGGATAAAAATTTATGATTGGGGAGTTAGCCAATCGTTTCTTTTTTTCATTTTCACATTTTTAGGAAGGAGCAAATGCGTCATAATATCTGGTACATGTCCATAAAATTTTTTAAAAAAGAGTCATCCTAAGAATTCTAGGTTTAATTGAGAAATGAATTAAGAAGTAACTCATTCTTTTCTTTCGTTCTACCTTTTTATGGCCAATTAGAAAATAAAACATTGAAAACCAAATCTTTACATATGAATTAAGAAATAGCACATTATTTCCTTTCCTTGTAGTTTTTTTGGCCAACTAAAAAAAAGACCAAACCTTTACAAAATGAAACCACAATTCCATGGTAAGGGTCATTAAAATATTTAGGCATTAAAATTAAAAACTAAAAAGAACTTCAAAATATGGACCGTTAACCATAGTTTCATGATAAGGGCTTGTAAAAAGATTTAGGCGTTAACTATAATTTCGTGATAAGGGCTCATAAAAAAATTTAGGTGTTAGAGATAAATAAGTTTTGGTGAACATGAATTAAGAATAATGGGCATGAAAGAATTTTTATTGTAGGAGTCTAAAAAAATATTTAGTCATTTTGAAAATTTTAAATGGTATTAAAAAAGAATTAATTTGAAAGTTTAAAAATTATTAAAAAAACAAATTAACAAATGCTTTATTACATCACTTTATCTGTTGGCTTTTTTCTGAAAAAGTTTTAAAATTTTATCCTCTACACTTTAGTGGGTTGTCGGTTTGAATCTCATCAGAATAAAAATGCTGGTTATTCTTTAGCCTAATTCTTGTCGACAGTAGCTGGCGAATGGTGCGCCATGGGCGCGCCTACATTTCTAGTTAAACTTACATCCTCGTAGAGCCGCGGGAAGAACAAACGGAGATGGAGATGTGTACACTTGTGGATGGGAACGGCATGGATGACGGTTTGCCGTGAAACACGCACGGACACGGAGACGATATCGTGAAATGTACACGCAGGAACATGGATGCCTACAATGCTACAAGTGAGTAGTGACGACGATCAATACAATCTCGGCTACCATACAGATTGGGATAAACATGCAATGCAAACCACCGTTGGTTGTAAAAATAGGTATGTTCTTGCAATCAAAGTATTTGAGAGTGAAGAATGGTAGAGATGAAAATGGATGCTCCACTCTTGACGATGTTTTTGATCTGGTGAAGCCCAAATACTTTTTTCGGCTCGATCGGAGAAACCATAGAGTTTGCCGGGTTCAGTGTGCCACGTGCCAAACTAATGATGAGATAGAGTTTAGCTCAGCATAATGGACAATCAAATTAGCGAACAATCGATTTTAAGAAAGAGTAAGAAATAATCAACATAAATTAGTCGATCCATCCATCTATCTATCTATCTATCTATCTATCTATCTACTTATATATACTACCAAGCGGGCAGGTGCGAAACACGTTGGAGTAATATATCCGAGAATGCATTGTTTAGTATTGACGGACAGTTCAAGCCACCTACCTTGAATGTTCAGCACCACCGATCGAATTATCGATTGCTGCCATACTACACCTTGCTACAACGACACAAGATTGTCCACAAACTTAAGTTTTATTGTCTTAACATAGGAGGCGGGGTGGTGGCCGGCGGGAGGCACACCGGAGGCCGGAGACAGAGAGGACTCAGGTCCTAGCTCTTGCGTGCTGCGTGAGGTGAGGTCGTAAGGGATGGGAGGATGACTAGATGGGCTCTTGGGCCATATGCTGATCATTTTGACAACTATCTGGTTAAGTATCCGGATTACACTTTTACCCAGACATCCGAATCTGCTCTATTTCCATTGAATATCACTAATATCATATCCGCTCTGAATCCACACTCCTCCATCCAGATAATTATCCGAATCAGCTCCGTTTCCATCGGATATTTAAATTCTTTACGTTTTTTGAAATATGAATGCCGAATATGAATACGATCTGGATATTATCCGTTCTATTTTCATCCCTAACGTAGATGCCAGAAGAGAAACTATTTTTGGTAACGCGGTTCGACATTGCTGGCTACATCTGTAGGCTCTGACTATGAACACTTCTCCACAATCAACAAGCACAACGGACCATTTAGGTTGTATCCATAAGCCGACCACTGATCCCGCATATCCTATGTTACAACTACGTAATCATAACATTATGACAAGTTACTACAAGGGTGTCCCTTTATATAGGGGCCACGCATATATCTGAGTACAACCCTAACATTATCTTCCTCTTCCTATTACAATTTAGAGTCTACGTAAACCACTTGCATACACATTCGACAGCTACTCTATCAACAAGCAATCTGTTGGAGCTAAGAGGCAACATCTCCTGCGAAAAGTCCAAGAAAGTGCCACTTGGAAGCACTTATTTGGGCATCCGCAACTGGAAGTGGCAATTTTTTCTAAAGCTAGAACGGTCACTAGCCTCTGTGTACTATCACCTTTTCTTGTACAAATAGTTAAGAGGTGATATTGCCTTTGCACTGGTCTAACCGATGGCGGAGCCAGAATTTTAGAGGAGTCTAGCATAGCTACGGTGCACGAAATAACAAAAACTAAACAATTAAATTGTCTCACGAAATTTGATAACAATTGCACACGCTCACAAACAATTATCTATCTATTATACTATTAAAGTAGAGGAAAACGGAGTCACCACGTTAGTCCACATCACAAATCCTCCTAGTCTCTTTTTCCTTGCCGATGCACACACAAGTGCACGAGCTCTTCAATATCAGAGCATTGAGATTGCAGGGCATGGTCAGCTCCGTGCTTGAAGACTATGGTTTTCGACGGAGAATTGGTAAATTCCTGCCTTCCTGGTGGAGCTCGTCAGTAGCCAGAAATTGAGATTGTAGTTGTTCACACTTGACAGACACAACAGGGAAGAGCCTGACGGATGCGACGTCACGGTCGAGCGGCCAGCCGGCCGCTGGATGGGATTGAGGAGGGCGAGCGGCGAGGGAGGTGTTACCGGAGCGGATGCAGAGCTGGGAGAGCCGGTCGACGTTTCATCGACCCGCTGTGGTAGAGGCGTCGCAGCTCCGCCGACCCACTGTGGTGCAAGGCTAGAGGCACTGCCACACCGCCGCGATAGATGTGCCGCCGCGCCACCGATCCGCCGCGGTTGAGGTCATCAGTGGTACAGGTGCCGAGAGTAGGGACGCGTGGAGGCGGAGCCTCAGAGGCGAGCTTGCGAGGGGATGGATGGAGGCGAGCTGCTGAGGGGGGTGAATGGGGCGATCCACTGGACCTGGATGGGATTTTAACCCACACGCCACTCAATTCGCACGCCTCGTCTCCTACGCCATTACTTTCGCGAGCCTGATCCACCGCGCCACCGGGGTTGCGAATTCCTTACCTCAGTGCCATTAAGCTCATTTTTACTCGTTTCTAATTCATTTTCACCATTATTAATCCTTTTCTTTTCTTTTTGTTTATTTTCTTATGTGCCCTGACCGATTTGCCCCTACTCCTTTTGCTCGCTTAACCCAACCCGATTGATTGAGCCATTCGCGACACAGGAACAGAGCAAGGGGCAACGGGGCCAGGAGGCGGCGGGTAGCTATATGCGACGGGGAAAGGCGGCGCGGCGTGACGGGCATGGAAGCGTAGTAACATATTCTCACCTTGTTTTATAATATAATTTACTGTTGTTTATTTTCTGAATTATCTACATGCATGGAATTTAGGCATGCGTACCTAAGCATGTTAATAATCTGTTAATATGTTTTAGCCACCTTTGTGAACTTGTTATACTTTCTCTAGCCTATCCTTGATTAGAATGTGTAGGACTGCATTTGGGATTCACTATAAAATTGTGCCTTGTATGGCGTATACCTCTTAGTGATGATTTTTGAATGAAAGGTAATCACCTAAAACTAGTGTAGATGACTTAGGGGAGACCTGGCAGAGGTGTTTCCGGGAATGAGGTGGTGTTGAGAAGGTCTCCCCTAATAAGGACTCAAGCTTGTGTATTGCTGGACCGAACCTTACCGTACAGCCACTTGTGCCTTCGGCCCTGACTTAGTACACTACGAAACCCACTAACCACTAGCTCGTGGGCTGGCCAGTTACATTTCATCATTGCTGCCCTAGGAGGAGGCTTGCAATCTCCTTTGAGGGGTAGGTGCGTCCCTGAGACCGAATGGCTTAAATCGGGAACGTCCCCGGGTGGTGTCCAGACGTAGTAGGCGCCCTACTGTGGCGGGCACCAGAGGCGCCGGGGATACCAAAAGAGAGGGCTGGCGAAGTGGTGGGCGTAGTAGGCTGAAAAAGTCTTGTACCGTTTCTCTTAGTGGATGAGACGGGGCTTGTGAGGAAATTTATACACACTCTGCAAAGTTAAAACTACCATGATAGCCGTGTCCACGATTATGGACGAGTCTGGAAAAGTTTGCACATGTAGATTCACCTCTTTTCATAATAAACTTGACTAGAGTAGGCTGGGATTGGCCTGGTGCGAGATGCACCTTCTTTTAGATATCAAAAGTCTTTGTTGCTGATCATGCATTCACCAAACTAAAACTTGAACAATTAAAATTTGACTACAAATAGGATTAGGGTAAAATAACCTAATCCCCTCCGTGACCCTGCACTCATATTTAAGGATTGCTTGCTGGGTAGCCGCATACTCATTAAATAGCTCGTGGACATTTTTATTCAGATTACGGTCAGGACCAGGAAGGCCCTGACGAGAGAGCTCAAGGCTAGTTAAGGTGTCCGGGTCGACACCCTGGATCTCATCGTGGTTATTTAATTTGAACACTCTGATGTTATACTGTTTAATATTTAATTCCGTATGGACTATTCAACTGGTATGCCAGTTTCTTCTGTAATAAAATGCTACTGTTTACTTGTATTTCACTTTAATTCAATACACTGTGATTAGTATCGCCTCGTGGTGCTGGATTCCCATTACAAGTACTGGGGTCACGACAAAGTTGGTATCAGAGCGGTGTAGACCTTAGGACGTCTTAGCTAGTGAAAACCCTAGAAATCTTGAGCCATTTCAAAACTAGTTTAAAAACCTTTTTTTTATCTGTTTTAATGCTTTGATTCTCTCACCATTGTTCTAACCGGCGTTCTCCTTCTTTGTTGTAGATGGCCTCACTGAAGAACACCACTGCTACTGATGAGGCACGGCTGGTCACTACCCTCAATGAATTCCTGGAATATCTGGAGTACCCCACACCTGTACCCACCTACGAGTATGAATTCGAGATCCTGAGGCAGTGCACTCACTGGAAGATTAAGTTGGCTATTCTGCCCAAGCGCCCCGAGGAGGAGGGGACATCTTTGGAGTTCGTGAGCTTCAACGAGGATGACACGATTGGTCAGCAGGAGGCCTCCAGGCTCACGATACTGCACATCGCGGAGACCAACCGGGCTCGCTTGGAGGACACGCATTTCCGATTTCTTCCTACCCGGCACGTCAATGCTCCAGCTGACGAGCCTAGCGAAGTGGCTTCCTAGGGCGAGGAGTCGCTAGTGTTGTCCACCACAATGTAGTACCTGAGGGCATTGGATCGCCTCTACATCTGCAAGGCTGAGGATGCTGAGAATTACAAGGGTTTGGTGGGGGACCTGTGTGAGGATGAGAAGAATAGGAAAGATGAGGTGAGGCATCGGGACATCCTTCTCCGCAAGAAGGAATGGCGGATTCGCCATAGGGAGGCGGAGTTGGAGTTGACGGCTCTGGAGATGAATGAGAAGGATGAGGCATTGGACAATGAGAGGGAAAGGGCTACCAACCTAAGAAAAATGCTTGAGGACAAGGTAAAGCAGTACCGCGACAAGGACATGCAGTTGGAGGAGGAGTATGACACTATCCTCAACTGGCGTGATGAAATCGATGTTGAGGAGAGCGAACTCCGTAAGAAGAAGTCCAAGTTCGCCAAAGACATGAGGAAGATCAAGGAGGAGAATGATCGTCGCACCACTGAAATCAACGGTCATATCCTCGAATATAATGAAGCGAACAAAGGACTTTAGACTGATAGGGTGAGCTTGCTTCAGTAGAAGCAAGACTTTGAGGAGGAGAAGCGTCAGCTGGAGGATGCTAAACGCCAGTTCGCGGAAGAAAAGACTCAATGGGAGGAGGAGGTCAAGGCCGCCGAGCAGCAGATGGGCCCCCATACCCGCAGCAAGGCTAAGGCCTAGATTATCTTTGTCGTCGTTTGATCTTTTGTCCATGGTTGGAACAATGTTACTTTATTATTCATTGTTCTCTGACGTACTTTAAAACAATGGTTGAGGTTGACCGCATCGTGTTTTGGATTTCTTATTGTGATGCGGCTGCCTGTTATCTATCTTATATTATACGGTCTTGTTATTTAAATTTGTGGTGATTGTGTAATGTATACCTTATTGTATCAACGCCATTTACACGAGGAATCTCAAGAGTGCATCAAGAAGATGAGACCGACCCAAAGACGTCGTCAATTCCCAATTTCCCAAATATTATAAAATAAGCTCTTTGTTTAAAATTCAAGTTCTTTCAAAAAATTACATAAACTATCATACCCGTTTATTACTTCCTATGTATGAAGGCCTAAGTAGTTGGTAATAACAACACTTTCGTAAAATTTAATAATTTACCAAGTGTGGATATAAACATGGATGAGTTGGTTTTTATGGAATAATCCCACGCTACACTTGTGTATGTAAGGGATAAGGAATGTTGGAGTTATTCATTTGGATCTTTGTAATGGGTGTAAAGATGGCATTTCAAAGGATTTTTTTTAAAAAAAATTATTAAAGTCACAATCTCCCTAGTAGCCACAGATGCCGCCAAAGAGGACTGCTCTTGACGCCGCCCTCCGCAATGTGTATGCCCCTGCACCACGCAATGACAACACCAACGGCAGCAAGAGTGCTATTGTCAACGCCAATGTCGTGGAGGAAGAAGAGGAGCTGCCCCAGCCCCCACCTATTATTCATGTCAATGCCATAGCCGCCCAGGCCGCTGCTCTGGCGGTAGCTCAAGTTCCAGCGCAGCAGCAGCAGCAGCAAGCTCAACAGCATGCACCACCACCACCACCACTGCAGCCGCCGCCACTAGCGCAGCAGTTTGCTCCACCGCAGCATGTTCCACCGCCACCTACTCCGCCAGTCGCTCCACTGCAAGTGAACCAGCAGCAAGCCCCACCGATCGCTCAGCAGCCAGAGGGTGTAGTCATGCATGCCCTCAATCTGATAGTCGACCGCTTGACCAACCTACAGCAGCAGCAAGCCGCACCACCCCCAGCATTCGCCCAAGCACATGCCTACCAGCAGCAGCCCCAAGCTAAGTTCAAGGATTTCATGAGCACCTAACCTAACATCTTTAATGGAGTCCGCAACCCAGTGGAGGCCAAAGATTGGCTGAGGGATGTGAAGGACAAGATGGATATGGTCAACGTCCCGGAGGATGACCAAGTGAAGTATGCCACTCATATGCTCAAGAACAATGCCACCCACTGGTGGGAAGCATACCGCTCCACCCATCCCAAACATGGTGTTCTGACATGGGCAGAGTTTAAGGAAGAATTCAAGGGGGTGTACATACCCCAAAGTATGCAGGATGAGAAGAGGCGTGAGTTCGAAAGCTTACGCCAAGGCGACATGTCTGTGGCCAAGTATATCGACAAGTTTGTCGAGCTGTCTCGCCATGCAAGCGAGGTGGTACCCACCGAGAAGGCTAATGTATGGAGGTTTACCGAGGGAATGGATCCCGGGATCCGTGAACAAGTGCTACCACTCAAGTGCACCACGTTCGAGGATGTGACTGAGCAGGCTATCATTTATGAGGAAGCCCATCGTAGGAATGTGGAGTATCGGAAGAGGAAGCCCGAATTCCAGCCTCAAGGGGGAAGTAAGATTCGTCCTCGATTCCATCAGGGCCACCAGCATCATCACCATCAGCACCAGCACCACCAGGGTCACCATCACCACCAGGGTCACCATCACCATCAGCATCGCCCAGGAGGGCAGAGGTTCAACTTTGCACCTCGGCCCCAAGCACCGGGTCAGGGGACATTCGCACCCCGACCATCGGCACCTGGCCAGGGGTCGGCAAATCAGAAGCTAGTCCGGCAGGGACCTCAGTCTGGAAGCAACCAGCAGGGTCATAACAAGAATGCAGGACAGAACACCACTGGACTCGCCTGTTTCAAGTGCAAGCAGGTGGGACACTTCGCGCATTCATGCCCTCTGAAGACTGGGAATCAGACCCAGCAGATGCCAGGAGGACAGAACCGCAATGCGCCCAACATCGGGCCTATGCAAAGGATGGGAACTGGTCGAGTCAACCATGTCACGGCTGAGGAAGCTGAGGATGACCCGACGTTGTACTAGGTATGTTTCTGGCAAACTCCGTACCTACAGCAGTGTTATTTGACTTAGGAGCATCTCATTCATTCATTGCTAAAGAGCTAGTGGATAAAAATCAATGGAGGCTAGCGCCATTAAAGTGGCCTTTAAAGGTTCAATCCCCGGGGGGATCTATGAATGCTACTATGGGATGTCCTGAAGTTGAGATCGAAATTCAAGAATCCAAGTTCAAATCCAACCTTATCATGTTGGATACTAATGGGATTCAGATTATACTAGGCATGGATTGGTTGAAGAAGTATGGAGGACAGATCGACTGTGCCCGTAGAGCAGTTACCCTAACCAACGCCGACGGGACACGTGTCACATACCAGTCAACTAGAAGGATACAAGAGGGAGTCATCAACCACATAAAGGTGACAAGACCCGAAGGAGAGAAGCCCACATTGGAGGAAGTTCCTATAGTGAATGAGTATCCAGATGTGTTTCCTGCTGATTTGTCTGGACTACCACCGCAACGGGATGTGGAGTTCTCTATCGACGTATATCCAGGGACGAGTTCGATATCTCAACGGCCGTATCGCATGAATGCTACCCAACTCGTTGAGGTGAAGAAGCAGATTCAAGAGCTAAAGGATAAGGGTTTTATCCGACCAAGCACATCACCATGGGGAGCACCAGTTATCTTGGTGAAGAAGAAGAAGGATGGTGATCTTCGGATGTGTGTGGACTATCGATCACTCAATGAGGTGACTATCAAGAATAAGTACCCATTGCCGAGGATCGATGATTTGTTCAATCAGCTGAAGGGAGCATGTGTCTTCTGGAAAATCGATCTAAGGTCTGGTTATCATCAGAGCCGTATCAAGAAGGAGGATATACCAAAGACGGTTTTTACCACCCGTTATGGATTATATGAGTATTTGGTCATGTCTTTTGGATTAACAAATGCCCCAACACATTTCATGCAAATGATGAATAAAGTATTCATGGAGTATCTGGACAAGTTCGTGGTAGTCTTCATTGATGACATATTGATTTATTCAAAAAATGAAGAATAGCACGCCGAACATCTGAGAATTGTGCTTGGATTATTAAGGCAGCATGAGTTGTATGCTAAGTTTAGTAAGTGTGACTTTTGGATTAAGGAAGTGGCATTTTTAGGCCATATTATTTCGGCAGGAGGAGTGTCAGTAGACCCTTCTAAGGTACAGGAAGTACTCGACTGGAAGCAACCAAAAACTGTGACCAAAGTCCGAGGTTTTCTCGGTATGGCAGGTTATTATCGGAGGTTTATCGAAGATTTCTCCAGAATAGCAAAGCCCCTAACGGAGTTGCTAAAGAAGGATGTTAAGTTCAAATGGACGCCAACGTGTCAAGAAAATTTTGAGATTCTGAAGAAGTTGACCACGGCACCAGTTCTGGTGTTGCCTAATATAGATCAAGATTTTGAGGTATTTTGCGACGCTTCGAAGCTGGGCATTGGTTGTGTATTGATGCAGGAAGGAAAGGTAGTGGACTATGCTTCACGTCAACTCAAGCCTCATGAAATCAATTACCCTAATCTCGAGTTAGCAGCGGTAATGCACGCTTTAAAGATCTAGAGGCATTATCTTGTGGGCAATCGAACAGAGGTGTATACGGACCATAAGAGCTTGAAATATATTTTCACCCAACCAGATCTGAACATGAGGCAGAGAAGATGGTTAGAGCAGATGGCAGATTATGATATCGGGATTCATTATCATCCTGGTAAAGCGAATTCTGTTGCCGATGCTTAGAGTCGGAATCCGAGGTGTGACTTATTAATCTCCGACATGCAAAGGATGAATTTGGAGGTGGTTCCGTTAGGACAACTCAATGTCATGGAAGTACAACCCACTTTGGATGACAGGATCAAGGAAGCACAACAGCAAGATGATGAGATTTTTAATATTGTTGCTCGGATAGTAATCGACAAAGCTCCAAGATTCAACATGGATGAAGCCGGAATCATAAGGTTTGGCAAGAGGATAGTAGTACCCGACAAGGAAGGACTTCGAGAGTTAATTATCAAGGAAGCCCATGACTCCTTATATTCGATACACCCTGGCAGCACTAAAATGTACCTCGATCTGAGAGGAAGGTACTGGTGGACCGGGTTGAAGATTGACTTGGCCGCATATGTAGCAGAATGTGATGTTTGTCGACGAGTGAAGGCAGAGCATCAAAGACCTACAGGATTGCTCCAACCCCTGTCTGTTCCCCAGTGGAAGTGGGAGGATATCGGCATGGATTTTATAGTAGGACTGCCAAGAACTCAGCGTGGACATGACTCCATGTGGGTCATTGTGGATCGGTTGACAAAAGTGGCGCATTTTCTACCTGTCAAAACTGCTTACACTAGTGACAAGCTGGCAGAGTTATACATGGCCAGAATCGTGAGTTTGCATGGAGTACCAAAGAGAATTGTATCCGATCGAGGTACCCAATTTACCTCAAGATTTTGGAAGCAGATCCATTCACTCCTCGGCACTCGTCTCGCTTTTAGTAGTGCCTATCATCCCCAAACGGATGGACAGACCGAGCGCACTAACCAAATTCTCGAAGATATGCTCAGATCTGTAGCATTGTCCAAGTCCAAAAATTGGGAAGAAACTCTCCCATATGCCGAATTCTCCTATAACAACAGTTATCAGTCGAGCATACAGATGGCCCCATTCGAAGCTCTGTATGGACGAAAGTGTTGCACACCTCTCTACTGGAGTGAGGCGGGAGAGGGAAAGGTTTTCGGCCCTGAAATTCTACAAGAGGCCGAGGCGCAAGTCAAATTGATACAAGAAAGGTTGGAGACGGCTCAGTCCAGGCAAAAGAGCTACGCTGACAATCAGCGTAGGGATTTGCAATTCGAAGTAGGTGATCTTGTTTATTTGAAGGTATCACCGATGAAAGGCTTGCGGAGATTTAATGTGTCCGAAAAGCTAGCTGCAAGGTATATTGGACCTTTTTCCATCATGGAGCGAAGGGGGGAGGTAGCTTACCAGTTGGAATTGCCACCACATCTATCAGCAGTGCATAACGTGTTTCACGTGTCCTAGCTTAAGAAGTGCTTGCGAGTACCTGAAGAGCAAGTACCGATTGATGTGGTTGAAATACAAGAAGATTTGACCTATAAGGAGAAACTGTTAAAAATCGTGGACGAAGCTCAGAGATATACTCGGAGCAGGACAATAAAATTTTGCAAGGTACAGTGGGCAAATCATTCTGTATCAGAAGCAACTTGGGAGCGAGAGGAGTATCTTCAACAAGAGTTTTCGGAGCTGTTCAAGAATCTTTCTGAATCTCGGGGCGAGATTCCTGTAAGGGAGGAGGTTTTATGACATCCTAATAAAATTATTAGGTGTCCCAATATTTTCTCTAACTAAACTAAGGTATGACTTTATAATTTTTCAGCATAATTCCAAGTTAAAGGCACATGGGCTATTTTAGCATGTGATTAAGGGCCCATATAAGTGTGATTAGCACTTTTAGCCCAAGAAGAGGAGCCCAAAGGACCTCCCCTACGCCCTAGACCCTATAAACACCCACCTCTACTGTTCCTCGCCGACCACTCCACTCCCCACTCCCAAACCCTAAATCAACGACTAAAGATCCATTCTCCCGAGGATGTTTCTGAGATAAATCCATTTTCCCCGCAGTCAAATCATTGTGTAGATGGTACCAGTAGCTAGATCTCGTCGAGACGGTCAAAATGCATATGCAGATCGCCCATTTTGGTGTTGTTTTCTGCGGTAGAGCTCGCCGTAGTTAGCCTTCACCACGGTCGCCGGCGATCCTCGGCGTTCACGCCGCCGGCGAGAGATCCGGAGCCAACACGCTGCCACCACGCCGCTCGCTCGTCAAGACACCACGCCGCGCGGCGCCCACGCACCGCGCCGAGCCGCCATGCGTGCTGGCGTCGTGGTGGGCCCGCAAACCGCGTCCCGGCGGGACCGCACCGGCGACGGCGCAAATTACGCGCCGACGCGGGTCGGAGCGGGACCCACCTGCTGCGTCCGTTTCCAATCGCACCGCCACCTCCAGCCAATCACGTAGCGACGCGTGTCCCCGTGGGACCTGCTGCTGTCGACACCCCGAACCGTTCCATCGCCACCACCCAATCCCGTAGCGCCACATGTCCCGTGGGACCCGCCGCTGATGCCGTATGGACTATTCGACTGGTATGTCAGTTTCTTCTGTAATAAAATGCTTCTTTTTTACTTGTATTTCACTTTAATTTTATACACTGCGATGATTCCACCGTGTTGTCCATCACGAGATACTAAACTGGGATTAGTATCGCCTTGTGGTGCTGGATTCCCATTGCAAGTACTGGGGTCACGACACGGCTTGATCATGAGCACCTTGAAGACCCTCGGAGCGGGCTACTTCTTGGCTCGAAGACGTTGGCTCAGCGGGTTCGGGTCATCGTTCGGGGTTCGGGTTCCTCGAAACCACACTTCATCCTCCGATCCAACATGCTCGTAGGAGCGAGGTGCCGGTTTGGAGCGATCTTGTTGCACCTTGTTCTTGAGTTGGCGTAGCTCCTCCGCCAGGCGGGCATTAGCGTCGATGAGTGCCTGGATAGAAGGGTCCACTCCGACACCCCGAGGGGGTGCTCTAGAGCGACGCGGATGGCCGGGTCTGGGCCCCCCACGGGCAAGGAATGGCCTGAGACGAAGTATGGGGCGATCAAGGATGTTCCCTCGACCACTTGAGCCGCCGGGAACAGGGATATCTATGTCGGGGCTGCGGATGTGGCCGGATCTGGTGCCTCAAGCGCAGCCAGCGGAGGGGCCATAGGCGCTGCGAGAGTCGGGACAGCGGGTGGAGCTAGAACTGGGGCCGCGGGTGCTGCTGGAACCACGGCCGCGGGCGTAGCCGAAGCCGTGGTGGTAAGTGTGGCGACGAGGGAGGCCCCGGGAGCGGTTACTGTAGGGTCCGCGGGCACCATAGGGATTGGAGGGGGTGCGGCCACGCGCAGGTTCGCCGCCTTCTTCTTCCGTGCCCGTGGGTGAGAAGCTGCCGGGGCGACGATCGCCTCCTCGGCAACGCCCCCAGCAGGGCCCTCCTCCGAGTGGGAGCCTGGAAAAACCGAGGCGGCGGCGACAACAGAGCGCGCGCGATCCTCCCACGGTGGAAGCAGTAGTCTTCTTCGGAGGCATCTCTTGGAGGATTTTGGGTGTGTTCGCTCAGGTTCGCTCATAATGGTTTCTTGCTCAGATCCCCATGGACGGCGCCAGTGTCGGTGGCCCGAGCCAGACAACAGATTTATGAGGAGTTGTCCCGCGAAGCACCGTGCTATGCTTCGCGAAGCAGATGGCGGTTAGGAGGAGGAGCAAGGTTGCGACGAGCACAGCGGAGAGGAAGAAGGCGCCCATTGTCGGCACCATTACTGGAAGGTGGTGACACGTGTGTGACTGTACGTGGTGCAGCTCTGGTCTCTGGGGATGTGGTTGTATTGTGTGATCACAGTTGCATGCTACTCATGTGGTTAAATAGACGAGGGCACGAGGCTCGGGTGGCGGTTCCCAACACTGAAATTCCATCTTCCAATCCCTAAAAGCCTCGCCATGCACGAAAATTATTCGGAGAAACGAATGATGTAGGATCAATGTCACTGATCTCTGCACGCATTGAACATTATCTGTAGAGTGGAGATTCACGTTTATTTCCTTTTGGAAATGTACGTTTTGTTTGTGTGGAAAACTGGAAATTTGGGTGAATGCTTTTGTCTGTTTGTCTGCCTTTTGTCAACCATCAATCTATTATTATATAGTATATACTCCAAGGAAACAACAAGCTAAGCGACGATGCAGCTCCAATCCATTGCTAACTCGCCTCCCGCATGTCCTTGCTGGTCAGGGCTTTCCGACGTTGTCGTGGTCGTCCTTGTCCTATTGCTGGGCAGGTTTCACATGGTTTTATATAGTTTCATCACGTGAAATCTTAGTTGAAATATGTTGTCACGTGGTTTCACGTAGTATCACGTGGTTTCATTAGGTGGCCCCACCGTCAAAGTGTGGTTTCATCACATGGCTCCGCTATCGAAAGTATTATGCAGCGTGCATGCATGTGGCCCCGTCATCGAGTAGGTTTCGTGTGGTTCCATGAGGTGGCCCCACCATCGAAGTGTGGTTTCACATAGTTTTCATTTAGGTGTGGACCTTATCCTATGCTTTGCAATACCTACCTGATACCTATATATATGATACTAAATGATATTTACCTAATATATATATGATACTTATTACTTCATGATATCTATCTAATACATATATGATAATGAAACCTATCCAATACATATATGATACCTCTTGATACCTACCTGACACTTATATAGTATTTGTATTGTGTCATCGAGCCTTGAGGCATTTGGCTAAGTATGAAGGGTATAGTCGAGCATTGGGGGTATCATGTTAAGTACAAGGCATATCATCAAGTCTTGAGTTATAGGGCCAAGAGTATATCTAGAGTATCATCATGTATCAGGTAATGGATCAAGGAAAATCATTGAGTATCAAGGGTATTGTCATATATTAGGGGTAGTATGTCAAGGAAATCGTCGAGTATCTGGATGGGTATCAAGTGTGTCATCAAATTTCAAGGGACCAGGAGTGTTTTCAAGTATCGATTGAGTATTGGGGATATCAACGTGTATAGAGCTAAATATCGAGAGTATTGTCAAGTACCGAGGTATCATTGTTTATTAAGTTGAGTATCGAGGTATGGGGTCAAATATCAAGGGTATCATGTTGAGTATCAGAAGCTATTGAGCAGCTAGTCATATGCTCCATGAGCATGCGTATGGTATCCTACAAATTTGCACGATGCACAATGACTATGGCTTAATTTTTCTACACTTGTGCTACCTTTACGACAACGGAGTGGATGTCATCTGGAATTAGCTCATCTAGCATTATCTTCTTCCTCATCTCATCATCCTGATTCCTGCATGTTGTTGAAAACGATGAGAGCAGTTAGATCTAAATTTCCACGAAGGGCGATCCATAGAGGAGGAACCACCGCACGTTGATGTTGCTCCTGCTGGTATCACCCATGAACCAAACAGACATGAGGACAGAGCGAGGAAAAAACGAGGGAAGGTGACTTGATCATAAGAAATTAAAGGGTGGGCAGGATGACGAGCATCAGGCTATGAAAAATGCTATACTGGAAGCTAAGAAAACAATATACCGTTTTCTATTTTTATTTTATATATAAAACAAATTTCAACATAGCCACCATGTTATAGCTAAAATATTAGAAATTCCTATATTAATTGAAAATTTTCCACGTTGATCAAGAAAAAAAAAATCTACACCATATATTAAAGTTGGATCAGATTATAACGGTATAGATTAAAAAGAAGAGTCCATATTATATGCTCCCTCCGTTTTGTTTTTTGTTTGACGCATTTCACTTTTGAACACGCATTTGATCATTCATCTTTTTTTATTTTTTTTGTAAGTATCATTTATTTTCTTGTGATTGTTTTATCAATATAGATACTTTAAATATGACTTATTTTTTATATCTTTGCACAAAATTTTTGAATAATACAAATGGTCAAAAAGTGTAAAGTCAAAGTAGTCAAACAAAAAAACGAAGGGAGTAGATGACAACAATAAGATTTCATGTTTTACTGCACCTACCTGGATTTGCATCAACTCCACATATGGTTTCGGGTGAAGATGGCGCGAGCACCGGTGTTTCTATGAGGCAACGTGCCACTTCTTTGGACCAGGAGGTAGCACAACAAATTACTCTTATAATAAAAAGCGTTAGACATGCCAGCACTACTGTACAATTGCTCCTGCGAGTTGAGGCTGTCCACGTCGCCCCGTCGCTTCGCAGCCACCCGATCGCCAGCGAAGGCGAGATCCAGCCATTCGTTTTTTGCTTTACATATAAAATGATTTTGTTCGCAAAGAAATGAACAAGGCGGGATGATTGCTCACTTGGTCGCCGATGCAAGCTTTCATGTCGCAGTCCACGGTTCGAATCCCAGCTGCTGCGTCCATTTTTCGATTTTTCACTTTCCTCTCCTGTCTCCTGTTTTCTATAGCTTTCCCCCAGCACAACGCTAACACAATGCGTAGCTCAGATGGCAAGCAGAGCTTTCACATAGCCCCAGGGGAATGGGTTCTAATCCCAGCGCCCCCTCACCTCATTGCTGCTGCGTTTATTTAATTTACCTTCTCCCCATTGCTTTTATTTCTCATATTTTTTTAGAATGTGAAAAAATAGAAAAGGATCAACATTTTAAGATTTTAAAAAACAAAAAATAGAAAATGGATAAAAAAGTATGGTAGGGAAGTTAGCTAATTACTTCTTTCTTTTCATTTTTAGATTTTTAGGACGGAGCAAATGCGTCGTAATATTTCGTAAGGATCCATAAAAGAATAAAAAATATTGTGTCTTCCTAATAATTCTAGGTTTAGTTGGGAAACCAATTAAGAAATAACTCATTCTTTTCTTTCGTTCTACCTTTTTATGGCCAATTAGAAAATTTATTTTAAAACCAAACCTTTACAGATGAATTTTTAAAAAAGAAAAAAAATATGGTAGCGGAGTTAGCCAATCACATCATTCTTTTCATTTTTAGTTTTTTACAATGGAGCAAATGCGTCGTAATATTTTGTAAGGATCCGTAAAAGAATAAAAAAAAATTTCTTTCTAAGAATTATAGGTTTAGTTGAGAAATGAATTAAGAAATAACTCATTCTTCTCTTTCGTTCTACCTTTTTATGCCCAATTACAAAATTTATTTTAAAACAAAACCTTTACAGATGAATTAAAAAATAATGCATTCTTTCCTTTCGTTCTAGCCTTTTGTGGCCAACTAAAGATTTTTAAGATCAAAGCTTTACAAAATAGAGCCACGATTCCATGGTGGCGGTAATAGAAATATTTAGGCCCTTTTTCACCGGCCTTTTTTGAGATGAGAAAAAAATAAACTGGATAAAAATTTATGATTGGGGAGTTAGCCAATCGTTTTTTTTTTAATTTTCACATTTTTAGGAAGGAGCAAATGCGTTATAATATCTGGTAAGGGTCCATAAATTTTTTTTGAAAAGAGTCATCCTAAGAATTCTAGGTTTAGTTGAGAAATGAATTAAGAAGTAACTCATTCTTTTCTTTCGTTCTACCTTTTTATGGCCAATTAGAAAATAAAACATTGAAAACCAAATCTTTACATATGAATTAAGAAATAACACATTATTTCCTTTCCTTCTAGCTTTTTTTGGCCAACTAAAAAAAAATAAGACCAAACCTTTACAAAATGAAACCACAATTCCATGGTAAGGGTCATTAAAATATTTAGGCATTAAAATTAAAAACTAAAAAGAAGTTCAAAATATGGACCGTTAACCATAGTTTCATGATAAGGGCTTGTAAAAAGATTTAGGCGTTAACCATAGTTTCATGATAAGGGCTCATAAAAATATTAGGCGTTAGAGATAAATAAGTTTCGATGAACATGAATTAAGAATAATGGGAATGAAAGAATTTTTGTTGTAGGAGTCTAAAAAAAATTTAGTCATTTTGAAAATTTAAAAAAGTATTAAAAACGAATTAATTTGAAAGTTAAAATTATTAAAAAAACAAATTAACAAATTCTTTATTACATCACTTTATCTGTTGGCTTTTTTTGAAAAAGTTTTCAAATTTTGTCCTCTACGCTTTAGTGGGTTGTCGGTTTGAATCTCATTAGAATAAAAATGTTTGTTATTCTTTAGCCTAATTCTTTGTCGGCGGGAGCTGGCGAACGACGCGCCATGGATGCGCCTACATTTCTAGTTAAACATACATCCTCGTAGAGCCGCGGGAAGAACAAACGGAGACGGAGATGTGTACACTTGTGGACGGGAACGGCATGGATGACGGCTCGCCGTGAAACACGCGCGGACACGGAGACGATATCATGAATGTACACGCAAGAACATGGATACCTACAATGCTACAAGTGAGTAGTGACGACGATCGATACAATCTCGGTTACCATACAGATTGGGATAAACATGCAATGCAAACCACCGTTGGTTGTAAAAATTGGTATGTTCTTGCAAACAAAGTATTTGAGAGTGCATAATAGTAGAGATGAAAATGGATGCTCCACTCTTGACGATGTTTTTGATCTGGTGAAGCCCAAATACTTTTTTCGGCTCGAT
Source organism: Raddia guianensis (assembly GCA_036346415.1). Classification (NCBI taxonomy): domain Eukaryota; kingdom Viridiplantae; phylum Streptophyta; class Magnoliopsida; order Poales; family Poaceae; genus Raddia; species Raddia guianensis. The sequence goes on along the minus strand of CM070542.1, from coordinate 30,775,347 downwards.
CGGAGAAACCATAGAGTTTGCCGGGTTCATTGTGCGACATGCCAAACTGATGATGAGATATAGTTTAGCTCAGCTTAATGGACAATCAAATTAGCGAACAATCAATTTTAAGAAAGAGTAAGAAATAATCAACATAAATCTGTCTATCCATCTATCTATCAATCGATCGATCGATCGATCGATCGATCGATCTATCTATCTATCTATCTACTTATATATACTACCAAGCGGGCAGGTGCGAAACACGTTGGAGTAATATATCCGATAAGGGATTGTTTAGTATTGACGGACAGTTCAAGCCACCTACCTTGAATGTTCAGCACCACCGATCGAATTATCAATTGCCGCCATACTACACCTTGCTACCCTAAGCTTTTTTCGGACGCCATATAGCGACGTGAACCTCATGCCTCCACCAAGATCTTTCGTATGGTCACCAGTTGTTAGAATTTTAATCACAACGTAAGATGTAGATTAGGGATGAAAACGGAGCGGATACGGATGGATATTACCTCTACCATATCCTTCCATAATTTTTTTAACCTTGGATTCAAATTCTCAAAACAGATCGAATACTAAATCAGAATCAAATACTAATGAAACGGATACATACCGGAGTCGGATAATAAACGTAAACGAAAGCGAATATTTAGTTGGTTATTACAATGTAAAATCCAAGAAACAAATTTATGATTAACATACAACTTTCAAACGTACACAACCGTACAACGGCACAAGATTGTCCACAAACTTAAGTTTTATTGTCTTAACATAGGAGGCGGGGTGGTGGCCGGCGGGAGGCACACCGGAGGCCGGAGACAGAGAGGACTCAGGTCCTAGCCCTTGTGTGCTGCGTGAGGTGAGGTCGTGAGGGATGGGCGGATGACCAAATGGGCTCTTGGGCCATATGCTGAGCATTTTGACAACTATCTGGTTAAGTATCCGGATTACACTTTTACCCAGACATCCGAATCTGCTCTATTTCCATTGAATATCACTAATATCATATCCGCTCCAAATCCACACTCTTCCATCCAGATAATTATCCAAATCCGCTCCGTTTCCATTGGATATTTAAATTCTTTACCGTTTTCTGAAATATGAATGTCGAATACGAATACGATCCGGATATTATCCGTTCTATTTTCATCCCTAACGTAGATGCCAAAAGAGAAACTATATTTGGTAACGCGGTTCGACATTGCTGGCTATATCTGTAGGCTCTATGAACACTTCTCCTCAATCAACAAGCACAACGGACCATCTAGGTTGCGTCCATAAGCCGACCGCTAATCCCGCATATCCTATGTTATAGCTACGTAATCATAACATTATGACAAGTTACAACAAGGGTGTCCCTTTATATAGGGGCTACGTATGTATACGAGTACAACCCTAACATTATCTTCCTCTGTCTATTACAATTTAGAGTCTACATAACCCACTTGTATACACATTCGATAGCTACTCTATTGACAAGCAATTTGTTGCAGCTAAGAGGCAACATCTCCTACGAAAAGTCCCAGAAGGTGCCATGTGGAAGCACTTATTTGGGCATCCGCAACTGGAAGAAGCAATTTTTCTAAAGCTAGAACGGTCACTAGCCTCTATGTACTATCACCTTTTCTTGTACAAATAGTTAAGAGGTGATATTACCTTTGCATTGCTCTAACCGATAGCGGAGCCAGAATTTTAGAGGAGTCTAGGCATAGCTACGGTGCACAAAATAACAAAAACTAAACAATTAAATATGCTCATGAAATTTGATAACAATTGCACACGCTCACAAACAATTATCTATCTTTTATACTACTAAAGTAGAGAAAAACGGAGCCACCACGTTAGTCCACATCACCCAGATTATTTCAGCCGTTCGATTAACGGTGAGACCAAATTATAACGGCCTAGATCAATCAAAGAAATTCTCACATAAATCAAGAAAAAAAAAGATCTATGACGCTGATTTTTGTGGGGCCGGATTATAACGGCTTAGACTAAAGGAAAAATATTAGAAATTTGGATTAAATACTAAAGATAATATAATATGATTATTTTAGCCGTTCGATCAACGGTGGGACCAAATTATAATCGCCTACATTAATCAAAGAAATTCTCACAAAAAGCAAGAAAAAATAAAAGATCTATGTGGCGTAGATTAAAAGAAAATATTGGAAATTCAGATTAAATACTAAAGCTGATATAATATTTTAGAGATAAACTCTAAATCCGATCTGACATATTAGAGATAGATTACGAGTTAAAGAGAAACTCTATATGTCGAAATAAATCTAGCCGCGCAAACGCGCGGGCCACCTCGCTCGTTTTATTAAAGTTATGGTTTGGTGCATATACAAGCATTGCATATGTGATCAACGGTTATTAGGGTGAGGCCATCAGCGATTCAGCAGTTCCACGCATTAGGTTGTCGTGGTTTACCAGTATCTTCAATGAAGTAATTCAACGAGTATTGAATTTCATCATAGTAATTTAAGAGAAAAGATTTCAAGAATCCGATCATGTTGCAATTTGTTACACTTTTGAGTTTAATCCCCGTTAGAGATGAGCATGATCCGGCCCGTTTTGACTCGGATCCGGACCGCGTAACCCAAAAATAATTAGCGGGTCGATGGGTCGAACGGGTCGGACCATTTTGCTGGCCTCCTAAATGATTTTTATGGATCCGTGGCTGGACCAATGGATCCAACGGGTCGGACCATTTTGCAAGCCTCTACGAATTATGCCTCGAACTTCAGCAATACTACTACAACATGAAGCTCACCTCAAATTCTTAGCTGCGGTATGCATTATTTATTTCCATGCTATGAAAACTCAAAACTATTTCTAGCAAAATAGAACGAACCTGAGCAGTAGTAAAAACTTAGATAAGCAAAGTCAAATTTCAGCAAAAAAAAAGGGAAATGCTTGCAGCCGGGCGTCCGATCCATCAGACGTCCGACCCAGCCCGCGCGCGCGTATGGCTACGCTAGCTAGCTAGCTAGCTATGTGCTTTTTATTTTTTGTTCTTTTTCGATTTCTTATTTTTGTATCTTTTTCATTTGGAGTTCAAATCGCGTAGTACAAATTTTATAATTCATCTAAATTCCTAATGAACTCATTTTAAATACTTTTCTTTTTTTAAATTTTTTTTTATTGTTACAATTGTTCCATCAGGCAAGATAGATTGTTCAGGAAGTCTAGACTTGTTCTATCAAGCAAGATAGATTGTTCCAGTAGGTATATAAGTTGTGGTTCATCAAACTAGACATATTGTTTCAAATGGATTAGCCTATTGTTTCAGCAGATCAAATACATTGTTTCAACAGGTATAAAAGTTGCTCCAGCATGCAAGATTGATTGTTCGGAGAGGCTAGACTCATTGTTCCGGCAGGCAATATAGATTGTTCCGGGAGGCTAGACTCATTGTTTCAACAGACAAACTTTATTATTCCAGTAGGCAAACTTTATTGTTCCAGTAGGCAAAACCTTATTTGTTGCAGAAGGCAAAAGTTATTGTTCCAAAAGGCAAAAAGTTATTGTTCCAGTAGGCTAAGCTCAACTATTCCAGTAGGACAAACTTTATTGTTCAGTAGGCAAATTTTATTGTTCCGGTAGTCAAAACCTTTATTTGTTCCAAAACACAAACGTTATTGTTTCAGAAGACAAATTTATTGTTCCATAAAGAACAAATTATTGTTCCAGTAGGCGAAGTTCAACTGTTCTTGTAGCATAAACCTTATTGTTCCAGTAGTCAACTTTTATTTTTTCAGTAGGCAAACCTTGTTGTTCCAGCAGGCAAAAATTATTGTTTCAGTAGGCAAACCTTCTTATTCTAGTAGGCATTTCTTTTTACTATTTCAGCAGACCAAATACATTGTTTCAATAAGTGTGCAAGTTGTTCCATCAGACCAAATGCATTGTTCCAATTGGGCTTAGCCTATTGTTCCAGCAGGCCAAATACCAAGTTGTTTAATCGTATTAGACGTATTGTTCCCATAGACCAAGTTAATTGTTCCATTAGTATAGACAAATTGTTCAAGTAAAAATGTATATAGCAACATGGGCCTTGTTTTATTTGAAAAAAAAATGCGAGGAACACGTTGGTGAAAACGGTTTGTGGATTGGAACTCCCAGTCAAAAGTTATGATCGTTTAAAGAAAAACGAAAAAAAAATCTTCGCTGACGTCAACGATAACGTCATCGCATGCAGCATGGGGGAGAGAGCGCGGTTTATATGGATTGGCTCCACTGGAACAACACTTGGACCACTGGAACAACGCGAGAGATTTTTTGTTCCGCGCACTGGCTGGAACGATGGCGCGGGATTTTTTGGGCCAAAGTTGGGTCAGGAGCGTCCGATTGTCGTGAAGGACGAACGGACGTCCGTCCTGTAGTTCGCCCCAAAAAAAATCACAATCCAAATTCTTGCTACTGATAATCGAAACAGGACGAACCTTAAAAAGGCCGAGAGAACTAAGTTCATCATCCGAATGATGAATAAAAATCTCAGACCAACAATTTGAATCCAAACGATACTACACAACTGCAAATGAGAATCTGCAATTGCCTCAAAATCCTAATTCTTAGAAAAACATACACCCACATTTGTGTTTCTAATCTGCACATTGCCATTTCAACAAACACATGGAGACCATCCGCAAAACACAAATCTTCCTAGTCTCTTTTTCCTTGCCGACTCACACACAAGTGCACGAGCTCTTCAGTATCAGAGCATTGAGATTGCAGGGCATGGTCAGCTCCGTGCTTGAAGACTATGGTTTTCGACGGAGAATTGGTAAATTCCTGCCTTCCTGGTGGAGCTTGTCAGTAGTTAGAAATTGAGATTGTAGTTGTTCACACTTGACAGACACAACAGGGAAGAGCCTGACGGATGCGACGTCACGGTCGAGCGGCCAGCCGGCCACTGGATGGGATCGAGGAGGGCGAGCGGCGAGGGAGGTGTCACCGGAGCGGATGCGGAGCAGGGAGAGCCGGTCGCCGTTTCATCGACCCGCCATGGTAGAGGCGTCGCCGCTCCGCCGAACCGCCGTGGTGCAAGGCTAGAGGCACTGCCACACCGCCGCGATAGATGTGCCGCCGCGCCACCGATCCGCCGCGGTTGACGTCATCAGTTGTACAGGCGCCGAGAGTGGGGACGCGTGGAGGCGGAGCCTCGGAGGCGAGCTTGCGAGGGGATGGATGGAGGCGAGCTGCTGAGGGGGATGAGTGGGGCGATCCACTGGATCCAGTGGATCGAGGGGTCCAGGTCCTGGACTCACTCGGCCTGCGACGTTTTCTGGACCGACCCCCTGTCCTACTAGCGATTTTTGGGAGGCTGGGTAGCTGGGTCGGTGGTCCGGTCCGGACCATGCTCATCCCGGCAGCTGCATGCACGAACTCCTCGTCCTCGCGCAACCAGCGGCGCGCGCGAGTCGACCCGGAAAGCTGATGAACTTAGAGGCCATTTCGCGGTTTTTCGTCGGCGATTTCACCTGACGACGCTTATCCATCTACCAGCCGGCAAGTTGGCAGTTTACAAAGCGGCGATCTGTCTGGTCTGATGATGCCCGTCGGTACGTTGATTTGGATCATCTCCTGTTTTTACGACCGTGGGGGCTGGCTTAGATGTTTAATCACATCCTGTCGCGCAAACTGCGTGCACGATGAGCTAGCTCGTGCCATTGAGGATCAATCGAGATTGCTTCAAAAGTCAGAACTAATATCACCCGTTTACCGTTTAATTGCTTGCATCAGGAGCATGTCATAGACTAGTCAGGAATCATCAGTTCATCACCCGTTGCATATGCTAATCTTTAGTTAAGCTTAGTTAAAAGTTTGAACTTTTTTTTAATGAATTGACATAAGCACCGCCTAAAGCCTTATAGAAGAGAAATAGAGTTCAACAACACACAAAAGACACTGTGCAAGAGAGAGGGGAAAGACGAAGTGCAAGCACCACCAACACACACCCTTGACCACGGCCGCTACCTTCGGACGAAGTTCGACCAAGGCTGGATAGCGACCCCGAGCACACTCAAAAACTGACAAGAAAAGGGACATTAGCCATGTTCATCGGCACCGAATGCTAACACTCTATTAAGCAGATATGTTCTTATTAGAAGAACAACCTCCTCGAATGACGCGTAGGCATCTTGAAAGATCCTTCTATTTCTTTCCTTCCAGATATTCCAGCAAGTATATATAACAATGCCATCAAAATTTTCTCTTGCTGTTGCCTGAAAATTACTTCTCATGTTTGACCACTAGTCACTGAAGGTTTGGCCGGCAACCGCAGTATGAAGATGATCTTCCGGGAGCTCGATGAAAATACATCGTCAATCAGTTCTAGTGAAGCTGCATGAGGTAAAGAGGTGCTTCATCGTCTTTTCATGAGTACCGCACAAAGAATATACATGGGAGTTCGGCCAACATCTTCTAACAAGGATATCTGAAGTGAGGATTTTCCTCTGCAATGCCGCCCAGATAAAAAACTTGCATTTTGGCTCTATGAATGCCCTCCAAACTGCATTGCGATGATGATCTTTGATTGAACGTGGAACTGAGCAATGTAAGCTGATTGGGCACTATATTTGCCATCCGCGTCCACCTCCAGACTGCAGAATTGATTGATTAACCCGCAGAATTTTCCTTTTTATATACATTGTTTTCACATTTCTGCCCCCACCAAAGTACTAGCAAAGTGGTAAGAAGCCTCAAGTTTCTCCCTTTATAGATCTAATACTCCTAGCTCAAGCTCGCGTGGTTCATACAAGCAACTGACGAGTTCGTCTATGAGAGCATGATTATACATGCATGCATCATGCGCGAAAATCTCCTGGTTAATTCGCCCCTCAATGCTGGGCTCTTCTCACCTGTCACAAACCGTGCGAAACGTGCGAATTACGAGACAGCAACGTAGCTCCTTTCGTTCTGAGCTAGAAGACCGTGCCGCCGCCGCTGCTGCCGTGTTCAGTTCACCGCAACTACGCAAGCGATTTAAAGCGAAGTCTTCAGAGGAAATGAAAATAATTACATCGTATGCATTCATAGTCGTACGTGTGGCCGGGTTTTTCAAGAGGAACAGGTGCAGGGACACTGTGAGGCTGACGTGGAATTTTCCGCCACGTCATCCATCCCGGCCGGAGATGGTCAAGGTCGCTGCAGTCTGCATGCACGCGTCACTGCAGGAGCTGGTAGGAAATATCCATCGGCGATACAGCGAAGTCATCATGGTATTTAGCATTCTAGCTTGGTCGGTAGACGATAACACATATGGCGCTTTTAAACTACCAATTGCATGGCGAATTCTGGAAACCGGCTTCATCCAAATCGAAACAGGGGCGACAAGAAAATTAGGAATACTGTTCCTTGATCATCTGCACTGTCAGAGAATGGCTCATCCCATTATGATGCAGATTAGAATGTTAGTTCTTAAAACGTAATGCGGAAGACTGATACAGATCTTAGCCCAAAGATTAAACACCAAAAGTAAACCGGTTAGGGTTCCTCTTACTGTTGCTCGAAGTTGCCATCGGGTAGAGTTGTTCTCTCCGGCCTGCTTGACGGAGAGCCGATGCAGTAGGCCGTAGCGGTCGCAGGGAGATGGAGGCAGTGGAGATCTCGCCGGTGACGGCCTTCCCAGCACTTCAGCGCCTCTCAGATCGGATAGGGATAAGGGGGTTGTTAAGGGTTGAGCTAATCACGATTCACCACTAATCCGTGACTAACAACCTACTTATATGGCGCTGTGCAGCAGGGGGCCGCACCAAAAGTTGGTTAGAGCACCCCCGATCAGGGTGCTAGTGGGCAGTTAGCCCCTTAGGACTCGGTCTTGGTGGTTAGCCTCCGAGATCATATCCAACATTCTCCCACTTGATCGAAAAGGCTAGCAACATAAGTTCTCTCTCAATAGAAATGACACACCAAGGCAAGCATCGCAAAGACTATTTATACAGCCAATGAGACCTCAATACCTATAGTGCAACATTCTATCTCGATTGATTAATAAACATATTCTTTACGGGAGTTGGATGCATAATGGCCCTCATATCCAGAATCTGAGGCTTTCCAATAAACCCATGCCGGCAACATAACCACAAAAATGGGTGGTAAGCCTTTTAATAAGCGCGCAAAGAAACTTAATATTTATATATTTAACATAACTCTAATTAATTGATTCTGGGTTCTATCTTTCACAACATTGCTCTAACGTCAACGTGTTTGGCAGAAAACACTTGACATGTTGTTGTTAACATAAAAGACTAAGGGTGGTTTAGAAAAGCTGTCAACCACTTTAATTTTCGGGATAAAAATCTTATGACATACAATCTGCCTGCTGATCTCATTACATGCCACAAAAATAAGATTTCATCAATAGAAATACAACTGAAAACAATTTGGAGACCTTCCACGATTAGGCTCCAAAATGTATGGGTGTAGGTGCAAACTGACGTGAATTTCTTATCACCACACCCCGTAAGACTTATATATTTGAGCATGTAAACATTATCGTCTTGCATATAACTAGACTCTCTTAATAATTTTCCAGTGGTCCAACCCTAGATTGAATTTATTTCTGCCAAGTATCCCGATGACATAAATTAAATTAGGGCTCATAAAGTCTTGATCTTACATAGTGCTTCTGACAGTAGAAGCGTAAGGAATCAACTTATCTGATCAGTTTTAATATGATTCCTTAAACATGGGAAATCCCAACTTATTGCCCTAAATGATATTAGCAGGTGAACTAGAGTACTCATGCATGTTTTATATCTTCGGTACTCTTGTCATTGTATGTCTTGGACCTAACTGGTGAATTTTTAATGTGCAACACATAAGAAGTTTCACCAAGATTCTTTTTGTCAAAACGAGACTAAAATGCTTTATTGACTCCCCTTGATATTAAGGCATATTCTATTGTCCATTTCATCAAAAGAACATAAAAATTATGAGCCATAAATGGCACAATTCTTAAAGGAAATTTTATTCATTAGTCCTTATAGGATGCTGCTGAGACTCAACATTAGGGACATTATCATTAGCAACATTAATGAGTCCACTGTTGGAAGTGCCACTACAGTGTTATCGACTGTAAGTGCAACAACCTGAGACACAAGGAGAGTAGTTTCTTCGGATGACAGGGAAGAAAACATAAACCCACATCTCCTTAAAATCTACTTTCTTGGTCTCTCAGTTCCCACTGATTCTAAGCTCCTACTAAAACAGAGCTCCCACTGATTTCATTATTCTTTGAAATGCAATATGGATCTGGACAATAAAATCGATACCACTTTGTTCTTTAGGGAACGCTAGTGGCCGTAAAGGAAAAAGGGAAAAACTTACTGACGGCGTGTTCTCCGCTCAACCACCGCGGATCACACCCCTAGTCAGATTTCTATCCTGCTAGCCGATCAGGCATGCTCGGTTCGATTTGAGCGTGGGACGCAGCAAGGAGCGACTCACAGAGATTTACCCAGGTTCGGACCCCCTCGCGGGTAACAGTCCTACTCCTGCTGAGCCTTAGCTCTTTCTTGTTGTGGTTGAATGGAATGTGTTTACAGGATGCTTGTGAGCTGCCTCACGAACATAAAACGTCAAAACCTCTCCCCTCCCCTCTCTCTCCGCCCCTTTTATACAAGCCTCGAGCTGGCGGAGAGAGTCGGGGTAGGCGAAAAGATTTCAAGATAATCGACGAGACACGACAGAGAGACGAAACGTCTTTGCTGCCACGCCGAGCGGGCCCTCGCAAGCGCCGCAAGTGGCCTCGACCGCGCATGACACACCGGTGAGATCTGCGGCGGGGCCCATCCTGCTCCTCGGCGACGGGCGGCTATCTTAAGCAAACCTCTCTCTGCCGGTCAATTCCGGCTGCTACCACGGATGACCGCCGAGACTGCAGGGTCATCAGAAGCGGTAATCATTTATTCACCGTCTATCCGCGCGTGATGTCGATTAAATGCGCCGTCCTTCGCAGTAGGGAAGGCTTCCCGAAGACTCTTCGGGAACGCCTCGCCACGCAGCCCCGCTGACGGTGTGGGGGCCTTCACGCGCCGAGGGGCTCGCCCACACGCCCGCCGACGATGGGGCCCTCGCCAGCGTGTGCTGACGGGCTCGCCCACGCCGGCTGGGGCTCGATCGTCCGCGGCGACGTGGGGCCCTCGCTGGTCTTCGAGGGGCTCGCCACGCCACTGGGCCTGATCGCCCGCCGACGTGTGGGGCCCGTCTCAAGGCCTGAGGGGCTCGCCCACGCCCTGGGCTCGATCGCCCGCCCTAACGCTGGGCCCTCTTGGCCTCTCGAGGAGCTTCGCCCACGTCTTTGGGGCTCGGTCGCCCGCCGACGCGTGGGGCCCTCTTTGCCTCCCCGAGGAGCTTCGCCCGTCAGGCTGGGCTCGGTCGCCCGCTGACGCGTGGGGCCCTCTTTGCCTCCCGAGGAGCTTCGCCTGTGGCTGGGGCTCGGTCGCCCGCTCGACGCGTGGGGCCCTCTTGGCCTCTGAGGAGCTTCGCCCATTTGGGGGGCTGTCGCCCGCCTGACGCGTGGGGCCCTCTTGGCCTCTCGCTGGACTCTTCATACCCCGATATTTATTGCACCGATAGTAGCCCCCGGGTCCACCATGATACGTGAACCGTCGCACAGACACTTTTTCCGTTTCTCGTGCGGTGGGAGACGAATCGTGGGGGGCCCACCTTCTGCGGCAGCCGTACGTCTGATTCTCCACCTGCGCACGATCTTCCTTGGGGAACCGCGTCGCTTTTCACGGGAAATCGAAACGCGCGGGGCAATGATAGCGCGCGCGCGTGGGGACGGAATCCAAACCGTCGCACTCGCACGCCTTGCTTATAAATACTTCCATTGGCGCCGCGACCAATCCTTCCGCACGCTAAGTCCTCAAACTGCCCTTCACCTTCTTCGCTGCTGCCACAGAGCCTTCTTTGCCGCTGCCACCTTCTTTTTTCGTCAACTCTTCCACAGTTTTCCATGGCGCCCAAACGCAGCAAGGGTCGCCGCGGGGACGCGCCATCATCTGGGCCAGCTTTGCTCGCCTCCGCTGTCGACGAGGAGGTGGTGACGCGGCTCCAAGGGTTCGTGCCGCCCAACTCCGTCCGGTTCCGCGCCGGCACCATAGTGCCAAGCCCCCGCAACGGGGAGATCGTGTCCTTCACCTGGGCGATGCTGGCGGGCTCGTCCCGCCATACTTGGAGTTCTTCTTGGGGGTGCTTGCCTTCTACGAGATCCAGGCAACGCACCTTCCCCCCAATTCTGTCGTGGCGCTGACCATCTTCGTCCACCTATGCGTGATGTTCGTGGGGATAATGCCAAACCTCCCGCTCTGGCGCCGGCTCTTCACGCTGCACGCGAGGTCGCGCCCGAGCGGGGCCATTGGAAGCTGCTACTTTACGCTCCGCGACGCCACCGCCTTCCTCCCGGTCACGGTCAAGTCCAACTGGAAGGACTGGCACCGCCAATGGCTGTACGTGGAGGACTCCAGCGGCTGCGACGACCTTGACCTCCCCGAGGGTCCTGCGGAATCCCTTGCCAGCTGGGGGTCTCTGCCCGACGACTCAGTGGAGTTTGAGGTGATGCTGGGGCGCATCGCTGAGCTCCGCCGCAACGGGCTCACCGGAACCCACATTGCGGCGGACTTTTTGCGGCGCCGCCTCTGCCCGCTCCGCATGAGGGTTCGCCCCGCCTGACTGTACTATGGCGACGACGATGGAGTCCGCATTGCCCTCGGAGGTAAATGTTTCTTCAGTCTTTCGGGTTTCTTGTCTTTTTGGAATGTCTTTTCTTCTGACTCCTTGTGACTTATGGCTTCTTCTTCTCTCTTGCGCCCAGCCGCAGGGAATGTGCCGGAGAACGTGCTCCGGCAGTGGCTGGCGGGACTCCTGACCGCGCCCACCGGCGACATCTCTCTGCCGGTGACCATCCGCCCCCTCTGCGACTGGGATCCACGGGAGCGCAACCAGTACTTGCGTGCGCTGCCCCCCATGGAGGTCTCTAGTCCTGCGGTCCAAGTGGCCAGGGGACCACTACAGATCCGTGATCCGCCCTCGGCGACCGACAAAGCTTCGCATGCACGCCGCGCTCTGCCGTGGCGGCCGACTCGACCAAGGCCTCGGAAGCGCCGCCTCATTCTCGCCTAAGATGACGAGGAGGAGGAGGGAGGGGCGAGCCCAAAGAGAGCTCGCCCTTCAAGTCCTGAGCTTCCGCCGACTCCTCCGGCCCTCCCAGTGGGGGCCCTGCTGCTGACGCCGCCGCTCCGCCACCAGGCGAGAGCGCGGCGACTCTTCCGAGCTGGCGCCGCTGCCAGGTTTCTTCTCCTCTACGACGCCGTATTTGCAAGACCGGCACTTGCCGACACGCCCGCCTCCGCCGCTGCGCCGGTGCTTCCAGGCCGGCGCCACCACGTGTTCGCGCCCGCCGACGGGCTGGCGCGGCAGCAGCGCGCCGCCAGCGTCTCCGCAGAACAAGCGGCTTGACGCTGCCTCCTTCAGCCTTCGCTTTCGGGGCGCGCCGCTTCAGGTTGGCTTTCTCTACACTTACGTACACTTTATGTTAGGGTTAGCATGTCGCACGTTTTCGCATACCGAACCCCGTCTCGCTTATCTTCGTGGGATAGAGCGGACGCCGGGCCTCAAGCTCCATCCCGCACGATTCGCCAAATTTCGGCTTGCCCGCGGCTCGCCGACGGAGACGAGGCCTCCCGCCGGAGATCGCGCCGAGACGAGGCCGAGGAACCTTCGGCCGCTGCCGCACCGACGCCAACGCCGTGGGTGCCATTACCGCCGACGTTGGTCGCCCGTCGAAGCGCCCACGCCTAGCCCACACTGGCGGTGCCGAAAGCGCTCGCCTCGGCGAGAAGCAAGCCGGCGAAGCGCCGAAAGCGGCGATCGTCGCAAGGGAGGCGGCGACCAGCGAGGCTGCGGCGGCGCAAGCCGCCGCTGCCTCGGCCACCAAGGACATTGAAGACCTCCGCGCGGAGCACTCTGAGCGCCTCCGGGTGCTCGCCGACATGCTGCGCGCCGCCTACCACGGCTTCCGGGACGTCCTGTACCCGCTGGGCGTCACATTGTACTCCCCGCTGGAGGAAACCGCCGCGCAGTATGCTGGCGCCGTGGGGCGAGCTACCGACGCCCTGCGCAATCTGCCGGTGATGATGCGGGCGCGGGCGATCGAAGACGGTCGTCACGACGCTCTTGAAGCAACGCGGTTCGTCCTGGGCAACTGCCTCGCCCAGAACGCCGCGTTCGACCTAGGCGCCGCCACCGGGGAACCTTCGCGCCAGCTGGACCAGATCGAGCAATCCTAGGTCGAGCTCGCCGCCAGCCGCGTCTCTATGATGGGCGGCGTTGCGCCAGCAGAGGGCGACGAAGACGAGTAATAGACGAACTCCCTCTTTTGTTTTTGTCTTGTACAAATCCTGCTAATGCAAACTTTTGTTCTTTTGTCATGAGTCTCGATCAAACTTCGCGCAAATCTATACTTGCGAAAAGAGGAACTGAGGCACCAGGCCGCCAAAAGCTTTAGACAGAACGTTCTGTTGGAAGTGAGCGCTTTTTTCTTAGGCATCAGGTTACTTCAACCCTTATGGCCTCTCGGCAAACCGACCTTAAACGTTACGTGGCGAGCACTTAGCTTTCGGAAGTGGTCTAGACGCTGGTGCCGTCGTTGGCGCATTGCCTGCACCGAGCGGACACACCGGGCTAGAACCCGCCTCCGTCCGCTTAGCCTCGCCCGGCAAGAAGCTTAAGTGTTTGTTTGCAACTAAGGGCCATCGGCCTTAAGTACTTTTTTCGCTACCACTTTCAGAGAATGTTTTCTAACAGACTTTTTAAGGCTACGAACCGATTGCCACAAGCTTTAAATGAATCGCTCGTTGAAGTGAGCGCTTTTTCCTTAGGCATCAGGTTACTTCAACCCTTATGGCCTCTCGGCAAACCGACCTTAAACGTTACGTGGCGAGCACTTAGCTTTCGGAAGTGGTCTAGACGCTGGTGCCGTCGTTGGCGCATTGCCCGCACCGAGCGGACACACCAAAGCTAGAACCCGCCTCCGTCCGCCTCGCCCAACCAAGTAAGCTTAAGCGCTTGCTTTGCAACTAAGGGCCATCGGCCTTAAGTACTTTTTTCGCTACCACTTTTAATGTATCGTTTTCTAATAGACTTTTAGGCGAAAAAGAACAGATGCCCGCAGAGAGACAGAACTTATCTTTTTTTATTGCAGATGGCTTTGTACAATGCAGCCCCCAAGACGAGCGGGGAAGAAAGAAGACCTCGCCGCTCGGCTCCAAAGGAAGGCAAAAAAAAAACTCTTGGAACAGCTACCTACGGGTAGAACTTCCTCAGCTGCTCGACGTTCCAAGTGTTCGCCAATTCACGACCATCCTCGGCGAGCCCGACCGAGCCTAAGCGGAGATCGAGACCACCTTAAAGGGCCCTCCCATGTGGGAGACGGTTTGTTGCGCCGACCGCGCTTGGATTTTGCGCAGACAAGGTCGCCCAACGCCGATGTCCTCTCACACACCCGCCTTGCTTGATAACGGCGCGAAGGCTCGCCGACACCTGGCGTCCGGATCGCCGTCTGCCTCTCGATCTCCTCCAGAGATTTACTTCATCCCGACGCTGGTCGTGGTCTGTTACTGAACGCCGCCACCCTTGGGGACCCAAAGGCGAGCTCTGATGGGAGAACCGCTTCTGAGCCATACACCAGGAAGAAAGGGGTCTCGCCGGTGGCTCTGTTGGGAGATGTCCGCAGCGCCCACAATACGGTGGGGACTTCTTCCGCCCAGCGCTTGCCGCGCTTCTCTAGACGGTCGAAAGCCCTTGTCTTGAGCCCTTTGAGTACTTCTCGCTTGTTCGCCCACTTGCCCATTGCTCTTCGGATGTGCAACGGAGGCGAAGCACAGCTTGGTACCCAGCTCTTCGCACCAGTCTTGGAAATCGGCGCTCTTGAACTGAACGCCGTTGTCGGTGATGATCCTGTTGGCGACGCCGAACCGGACGAAGATGCTCTTCATGAATTTTATGGCTGCAGCGGACGTGATCGCCGGGACTGGCGTGGCTTCAACCCACTTGGTGAACTTGTCGACGGCGATTTAACAGATGCGTAACCTCCGGCCGCTCGCTGAACGGGCCTCAGATGCCCCAAATTTCTGCATCGCGAACGCCAGAGAGCGGAATGGTTTGCGCGCTGGGCGGTCGGTGGATCTGCTTAGTATGAAATTGGCACGCTTCGCATCTCCTCACCAACGCGAAGGCATCCTGGAGGGCTGTAGGCCAATAGAAACCGTGGCGGAAGACTTTTCCAACCAACGCCCGGCTCCCCGAATGGCTCCCGTACATGCCTCCATGGATCTCAGAGAGAATTGCACTCCCCGCTTCCCGAGTGACGCACTTCAGTACAACTCCGTTTGCGCCCTGGCGATACAGGTCCCCACCTACCAGGGCGTAGAGCTTGGCCTTGCGCGCTATTTTCTCAGCCGACGCGTCATCGTCGGGGATCACTCCGTCCCGCAGGTAGGCTAGGATCTGATCCATCCACTGACCTTCCCAGACGAGCATGACGACGTTAGTATTGTCGCCGACGTCCTCTGCCTGGCCTGGCATTTCTGCCTCAACCGTCTCGGCAGTTCTTCCGCCTCCTCCCTCCAGCCGGGGAGCTGTGGCAGGATTGGTGGCGTCTCCTCCAGAAGTGGGAGCTGCGCCAGGAATGGTGCCGTCCCCACCAGAATCGAGGGCTGCGACAGATGGCCGCGTGAGTCTTTCTTCAAAAACCCCAGCCGGAACAGGTGCCCTTGACGAGGCAATCTGGGACAGTTTATCCGCCATATAGTTGTCGCGCGAGGGACGCGGCGCTAAGCCCAAACCTCAAAGTGCCGCTCCAACCGGCGCACCTCCACCTGTAGGCCGCCATGACGGATCCGTGCGGTGAATTCCTTCCTCGCTGGTTGATGACCGGAGAGAGTCTCCTTGACTTGTACCGCCGGATGCCGAGGGTCGGCCACCCCGAGCCCAAATAGTAACCCTTCATACTCCGCGACGTTGTTGGTAGCGCGGAACTCCAGCACCACCAGGTGCCGGACAATGTCGCCGGTGGGAGACACCAAAACGACACCTGCCCCAGCCCCCTCAAGCCGGAACGAACCGTCGAAGAAGAGAGTCCACGGCGAGGGTACTGGGACGTCTTCAGCTTCTGTGTCCGCCGGAGTCCACTCGCTGACGAACTCCGCCAGAGCTTGCCCTTTGATGGCCGTTCGGGGAGCGAACTTGAGGTCCAATTGTCGGCTCCATGGCCCACTTGGCGTCAAGTGCCCGTCGCCTCGCGGTTGAAGAGGATCTCCGCAAGGGGTACTTGGTCAAGACGGTGATTTCGCCCCTGGAAGTAGTGACGCAGCTTCCGGGACGCCGTCAGAACGGCGTAGAGCATCTTCTGGTGTTGTGAGTACCTTATCTCGGCGTCATGGAGGACTTTGCTGACGTAGTAGATGGGGCGCTGAACACCTTCTCTTTCCGCCACCAGCACCGCGCTGACCACCTGGGGGTTCGCCGCGACATAAAGGATCAGCGGCTCGCCCGGGTCCGGGGCGACCAAAGACGGCGGGAAGTTAGATACTTCTTCAGCCCGTCGAACGCCTCCTGCGCCTCCGCTGTCCACTCGAATTGGTTGGTCTTCTTCAGGAGCTTGAGTAGTGGGTGACTTTTATCCCCCAGGCGAGCTATAAAGCGGCCCAGGGAGGTCAAGCAGCCCACCAAGCATCTGATCCGCCAAGTCGCGTCGGGGCTTCATGTTCTCGATCGCTGCGATCTTGTCGTGGTTCGCCTCAATCCTCGGGAGACGAGGAAACCTAGCAGCTTGCCCGATGGAACGGCGAATACACACTTCTCAGGGTTGAGCTTGATGCAGTACTTCCTCAAGTTGGCGAAGGTTTCTTTCAGGTCGCCGATCAACTCCTCCGCCTTCTTGGACTTCACCACCAGGTCGTCGACATACACCTCCAAGTTCCGCCCTATTTGAGGGCGATGAGCGATGTGCATGGCCCTCTGGTAGGTCGGGCTTGCATTCTTCAATCCAAACGCCATCCTTGTGTAGAAGTAGACGCCCATGGGCGTCACGAAGACTGTCTTGTCTTCATCTTCTTCGGCCATGCTAATCTGGTGGTACCCGGAGTACGCATCCGTAGCATACCGCCGCACCCACTGTGGAATCGACGATGAGATCAATGCGGGGCAGCGGGTACGGATCCTTCGGGCACGCCCTGTTGAGGTCGGTGAAGTCCACGCACATCCTCCACCGCCTGCTGGATTTCTTGGACGAGGACGGGTTCGCGAGCCACCTGGGATGGGCGACACTGCGAACGACCCCCGCCCTTAAAAGCTTGTCCACCTCCTGGCGGATAACTTCCTAGCGCTCCACCGATTGCTTCCGGACCTTTTGCATGACCGGTCGCGCACCGGGGAACGTTGCCAACATGTGCTCAATCACCTCCCTGGGGACCCCAGCCATGTCGGACGGTTGCCAAGCAAACATGTCGGCGTTAGACTGGAGGAAGGAGACGAACGCGCCTTCCTATTTGGCGCTGAGAGAGGCGCCCACCCGAACGGTCTTCGCCGGGTCTGACTCACTCAGGGAGATCGCCTTAACCTCCCCGGACGAACCGGGGGAGGCACGGATCTTCGCCGGAGGAGCTCCCAAAGTCGAAGCTTCGGCCTTCTGGGCGCCGATTGCCCCCGCCAAAGCGAGAGCGTCCTTGTCGCAGCGGAGCGCCCCGGCGGTCCACTTTAAGACGATGGGGCCGGTGGCTCGGATCTTCACCACCATGTACGATAGTGGCAAGCCGCCATGAACTTGGTCACCGCCGACCCAAAGATGGCGCTATGACGGAGTTGAAACCGCCACCTCGAACTCGAGCATCTCGGTGCGGAAGTTGTCGAACCTCCAATGTCACCGGAGGTCGACGCGCCCGGCCGGACGGACTCGGCCCGGCGTGATGTCAAGAACGGAGCGCCGGTCGAAGCTCCCTTTGTTGATCTGAGCGCCTTGGCGACCCGGGCGGACAGGAGGTTGAGGGAACTCCTCCGTCTACCAAAGACCAACCCTAGCTTTACATTCCGGACCGTGGGGCGCAACCACGATCGGAGATGTCCCGAGCCGAGCCGTCCGGGTGATCGGCCCGATCAACGCGATCGGTCGCCGACCACGCCACCGCTTTGCCGACGCGAATGCCGGCACGGCGGCAAGACACCTCCCTCATCGCGACGCTTAAAGCTAGCGTGGGACGGATAGGTGGCCGATCCGCCGTGGATGACGGCAACCGGCGCTCAGGCCCCGCTGGAAACCAAGCGAAGCCGCCTCCTTGCCCTTGCCGCGCCGGACGCTGCCGCTGCTCGTGGACGCGCTTGTCCACTAACTGTCGACGACATGGCAACCGCCAAGTCGTGGAGCTGCTGCGGCGAATGGGACAATAAGCCCTTCCGTCCCACTCACGGGCGACGGTCGCCCTCGTCGCGGCAGCGCGGGGCCGTCGCGGCCACGGCGATCGCCATGGCGCCGCCGCGCCACCCGTGGGGACCGCTCCGCCCGGCGCCGGACCTCCTCCTTTTTTTGCTCGCGCCCATCGCGCGGTCGGTCATTGTCGTTAATAAGTTGTTGTCGCTTCGGCGGCCATGACCTGCCGATCTCGCCGCTTTTGCGCTTCTTCTTGTCCTTGCCGCCGGGTTTTTGAAGTCCGGCCTCGCCGCATCCCATGTTGTCCTCACCAGGTACTGGCGGAAGCTCTCATCAAGGGCGATGAAAGCGCCAGGTGAAGAGCTCTTCCGTCGCCTTGATCTTGCGGGTGGCCATCTTCTCCTTGACCACAGGGTCTCGGCGCCCCTCCCGAATGCCGTGACCACGGCGCCGATGGAGATGTCGGGGATGGTATTGCGGACTGGTCAAGCGCGGATGTAGTCGCCAGCGACTCTCCTTCTTCTCGCTTCCACGCTGTGGAGATCGCCTTCAACTCCGGGCTGCTCAAGGTGCCCCGCAAGTTGGTGATGAAGAGCTCGAGACAGCTCCTTCCATGACCCCACCGACCGGGGTAGGTTCATGAGCCACGAGCGGGCTCGCCGGTGAGGATCAAGGGAAGTAGTTCGCGTAACCTTCCCGACCCTCTAGTTGGCTGCATCACCATAGTGTAGATCTGCAAGAACTCGTCGTGGTTGGTGGAGCCGTCAGACTTCTCGATGGGGTGGGCGGAACCTCTCCGCCATCAGACTCGGCGCAGCCTCCTTCAAAAGGCGCGCGAGCCGACTGAGCCTCCCGCTCTCGACGCCGCGCCTCCGCCTGCGTGCCCACCGTCCGGACGGCGCCAAGAGGCACCTCCTTCCCAGCGGAGGCGGGCCGCTGAACCCTCCTGGTCCCCACGGGCGGCAGCGTCGGCGCGGTCGCGCACCCGGTCGTGCCGTCTGCGGAGCTTGTCGCGCAGGTCTTCTCCTTGTCGCAGATGGCGGTCCTCCAAGTGGGACCGGAGATCCCGCCGCCTGTACGCCTGCCTGGCCGAACCCCCGTAGGAGTCGCCTGGCTCCTGTCATCCTGGCCCCGCTCCCTCACGCCAGGAGATCCGTGGGAGGGAAGCGGAGAAGCCAAAGAGCGGGAGGAGGCGGAAACACCGGTTCCCGCGCCCCCCGCGACTTGCACCACCGCCGCGGCGGCATCCACGTAGCGGGCCAAACTGGCCAGCCACGGCGCCGCCGGAGAGTCCGGAGTCACCGGAACCGGCGGGTTGTCCAGCAGGCCTCGCCGCTGGAGGTTTCTCTTGGCCGGGTGCACTCCTCCAAGGCCAGGCGCCGCCTAGCCAAACTGGGACGGCTGCCACCCGGCTGATCCACCGCCATTGCCACATCCGACGCCGCGGCCGCGGCTCTAGCGGCTACCTCCTGGTCCATCGCGGACTGCTGATCCGCCATTGATGAAGTCGAAGAGCACGAACTGACGCTAGCGCTCCCCTACCTAGTGCGCCACTGACGGCGTGTTCTCCGCTCAACCACCGCGGATCACACCCCTAGTCAGATTTCTATCCTGCTAGCCGATCAGGCGTGCTCGGTTCGATTTGAGCGTGGGACGCAGCAAGGAGCGACTCACAGAGATTTACCCAGGTTCGGACCCCCTCGCAAGTAACAGTCCTACTCCTGCTGAGCCTCAGCTCTTTTCTTGTTGTGGTTGAATGGAATGTGTTTACAGGATGCTTGTGAGCTGCCTCACGAACGTAAAACGTCAAAACCTCTCCCCTCCCCTCTCTCTCCGCCCCTTTTATACAAGCCTCGAGCTGGCGGAGAGAGTCGTGGGTAGGCGTAACAAGATTTCAAGATACATCGACGAGACACGACAGAGAGACGAAAACGTCTTCTGCCGCCACGCCGAGCGCGCGCGCGCAAGGCCGCAAGTGGCCTCGACCCGCACGACACACCGGTGAGATCATGGCGGGGCCCATCTCGCCTCCTCCCGACGCGGACGGCTATCTTAAGCAAACCCTCTCTGCGGTCAATTCCGGCTGCGCCACAAGGATGCAACCGCCAGACTGCAGGGTCATCAGAGCGGTAATCATTTCTTCACCGTTCTATCCGCGTGATGTCGCATTCAATGCGCCGCCCTTCGCATAGGGGAAGGCTTCGCCCGAAGACTCCTTCCGAACGCCTCGCCACGCAGCCCCGCTGATGGGGGGCCTTACGCGCCGAGGGCTCGCCCACACGCCCGCCGACGATGGGGCCCTCGCCCGTGGCAAGGCCGACGGGCTCACCCATGCTGGGGGCACGGTCGCCCGCTTAACGTGTGGGGCCCTCGCCTGGTCTTCGAGGGGCTCGCCACGCCATTGGGCCTGATCGCCCACCGACGTGTGGGGCCCTCGCCTGGTCTTCGAGGGCTCGCCCACGCCACTGGGCCTGATCGCCCACCGACGCGTGGGGCCCTTTGAAAGGCCAGGCTCGCCACGCTGGGCCTGTTCACCCACCGACGTGGGGCCTCTTGGCCTCCTAAGGAGCTCGCCCGCGCGCTGGGGCCTGGTCGCCCGCCTGACGCGTGGGGCCCTCTTGGCCTCCTGAAGAGCTCGCCCACGCGCTAGGGCCTGGTCGCCCGCCTAACGCGTGGGGCCCTCTTGGCCTCTCGCTGGACTCTTCATACCCCGGTATTTATTGCACCGACACTTACCATCAAATGATTTCACGGAAAACTAACCATAATAACCTTATCTTTTGTGTGACATCTTTATAAACTTGTTTTGACATGTTGCCTTTAACAAAGGCTCCATTAATCTGAGTCGAAACTAATGGGTGGGTAGAGATCTCTTCCTTAAAATGAGACGCTCCATTCTCCCCTTCGAAATGTGGCCCAAACGAGAGTGCCCCAATTTCGACAAAAGTCTCATCACTGCTACTTTTTAGCTTATCGGTAACATCACATTTACTTATAGAAGAGAACATTAGGAAAATACTGCTTCGAACATTAGGAGACTAAGTGTCATGCATGAAATTAATCCATTGATTGGGCTAATAACATGCTAGTGTCATATTCCAATTCGCATCACCGTTGGGCGGAAACGAAATGTGATATAGCTTAAGTAAATATCACATGAGTTGAAATTGAATTTTAATGATCCATTGTCGTAAAACAGCGTTGGCCAGATTACAACAAGAAACATAAAAAAACAATTATAACAATAGTAGAAGTTTAAATTTTAACAACTCATAATCATAAATAGCCTTGGCTAGATTATAACCATGAACCGCCAAAATCAACAAAATCCACTAACTTAAACAGGTAAGTCCCAAACTAAACTTCTCGTTGGTGCCATTCAATTTGGGACATAATCAACTTTAGTAGTCAAAGCAGCATTATCAAATAATCTCATGGGATGACTCATGAATATAAACAACGTTGGTCAGTATATAATCACGAGCAGGTACAAAATCTCAAAACATAATTAAATCTCTAATAATTTCTCGTTGGTTCCATTTTAATTAGAGACAACATAATGCAGCGGAAGTAATAACGTTATTTAAATAGCAGTGAACTGATCTACTGAATTAACTTAAGTAAACCATCAATAATGAATTCAGTAAATCATCAATAATTAATCATAGTCATAAAAAAATATTCATGACAACAAATAAACTAAATAACCAACTTATAAATAGTAGTTGTCAAGAATTAATGTAATAACCATGATTAAGTAAACAACATCACGTTTGACAATAATGTACATTATTTTGGACAATCAATGTCATTAAATTAGTGCACAAAATCATAAAACAGCGCTAAATAATAATATTTCTAAATAAATTTAGAAATTCCTTAATCATAATTAATAAAATTTTGCGCACTAAAATAAAAATAACACATCATTATTTGGGCAACCATTATCATTAAAACAGTGCATTAAAAATACAGGAAGCATTATTAATGCACTTGAAAATTACATAACTTAATCTTAATGAATTGCCCCATCTAAAAATGGCATATTTAGAGGATAACATAAAATTGTATCATAAAAATTATTGCCCTAATTCATATCACCGTTGGGCAGAAAACGAAAAGGAGCAATAATTATAGAAAATGACACAAAACTATAAAATCAACCTTGATCAAAATTATAATTGTGAGTCAGTCTAAAATCTCTAGTTTTAATTAGAGACATAGCATAAAAAATCCCATTCCATAAAATTTGTGCCATGCTTATCGTGCATTTAGGAAAACTAATGCATAATTATTGGTTACCAAACAAAAACTTAACCAGTGCAAACCATCAGTTAATAAACTTTCATTAAATCCATAAACATTAATCAATAGAGTATGCACTAGAATTAACATTAAAACGTGAGATTAAGACAATAATCTAAGCAAAATTATCCCTTTAACATTCTTAGCACCGATGATTAGGAATACACATGATTAACGTGAAAAAAAAACACGATCTCTGTGTGGTTCGCCGGCGAAGTCCGGTGAGGAGGCGGCGTGTCGGTGGTGGGGGTGTGAGGCTGCGGCGGGTTGGGGACTGCATGCCCCACCCTCCTCGTTCTCTCCTTCTCTGGGTTCCGGGGGGCTCTCCGGTGGCGCCGTTGTCGGCTCGCTGGGCTCCTGCCGGAGACGGCCGCCGTTGCGTTGACACCTAGCGGCGAGGAGGACGGGTCCTTCTCCTCGTTTTGCTGCTGGGCGGTCGGCGTCCTTTTCTTCGGCTTCGATGGCTCCGACGGTTTCTCAGAGTTGGTGGTTGACCGCGGGGAGGTCGGAAGTTAGGTGTTTCCATTCAGATCTGGCCGACGTATCTCAGGTTGATTCCCTTGGGCGATCTGGTGGTTCGTCGTCGGTGCGGATCTTGGATGGCTGAGCGGCTACTTCTCGTAATGGTGTCTTCATCTTTTGCAGTGGCTCCCATACCAAACCAATGACCTGTGTCACCTTGGCTTCGACTCACAGAATCGCTTACCTGTGTGACTCCTCCCGTCTTCAGTTTGATCCTGCGGATTTTGGGCGTGTGCCTGTTGGCTTGTTCGCGACACTGTTGTCGTGGGTGTGCGACTGAAAAAGGTATGCTTGTCGCGGAGTTCGTGGCTGCTTGCAGTTGGCCAAGGTTGGGAGGTATGGCGGCAACTGGCTTGGAAAGTTGGGGGTGGTAGCACTGGGGACTTCGTTTGGGTGGTGCTTTTTGGTACCGGTTCGTCAACTCCGGGGAGAAATCCCTAGATCTGGCCTTAGTTGGCTGTATCTGGCAATGATGGCAATGTTTGTCTTCCCCTTGTTGAAGGCATTGTCTGGAGTTCGATGGATTTCTCTACAAAGTGCAAACCTATGTTCTGGCCTTTGCTGGTTGGATAATGGCAGCGGTGGCACGCTTGCGTGTCATTTTCTTCTTGGAGGCGTTACTTTTGGAGGACCCTCTCGCTGTCTAAGTGTTGCTATGATGGAGCATGATTTTGAAGACTATGTTATGGTGTAGTTTGCTTCGGCGTGATATTTGTTGTCATGTCGTTTTTTTCTTCTTTAATTGTTGTAGGCTGTGTGCATCCTAGCTATGCAGAGGCCGGAAGTTGTCTTAGTGTGATTGTATCTTCTCGATGTAATTGTCTAAGATCAATAAAGCTTCCATTATCTTAAAAAAAGCTAGATTACACATGCGGGTTGGCAACTTGCTCTTGGGCCAGTTCACAAGCACGCATAGCTCAGCTGAGTGGTGCACCTGGCGTCGGCCCAGCTTGAGGCAGCTTGCGGTAGGAGCGACGTTGGATCGATTGGACGGCTTAGGATGCCGCTGCACAAAACAAAGCGTCAAAGCTTAACACCAGGGAAACCCCAGCTCAAACCAAAATGCCCCCATCCGGCGAGTGAGAGGCGACCACTCGGCGGCAAAAGCGAGTGAGAGAATTTGAACCGTAGGGGTATGGAGGTGGATACTCGCTGCCCTATGTTTCAAAGACTGGATGAGGATGGGGGCCATCTCTTTTTGAGATGCAAAGAAGTTAGAAGAATCTGGAGGGAGATGGGACTAGAATTTGTCAGAATGAAACTTCTGTCTTGCATCTCATCAACCCATGTTTTGGAAGAGATTCTGAATTTGGACTCCAAGTCACAAATGACTACCTGTGTTTTGCTGTGGGTGTGGTGGTTTGTTAGAAATCGCAAGTCCCAAGGTAATGTGAGCATGTCTTTTGGTCAGGTAGTGCATACCATTGCCGAGAAGTATGCAGATTGTGAAAGCCTTAGAAATGATGATCATGGCAACAAGATTATGCCGCCAGATTTGAGATGGAAACCCCCCAATGAAGGCTGGATCAAGATTAACACAGATGCTACTTTCATGGTTGACGATCACTCAGGTGGATGGGGTGCTGTGGGTAGAGATGAGCATGGTCAACCGTTGTTCATGGCTGCTGGTTATTTGGAACATGTCTGGAATACCTCCCAAGCTGAAGCTATGGCTTGCCTTTTGGGTCTCCAAGTGGCTCAGGAGGTGGGTTTAAACAGAGTGGTCCTCGAAACCGATGCGAAGAATCTGGCCCTGGCGATTGCCTCCAAGGATGAGTACAGAGGGCAGGATGCTGTGATTGTTGAAGAGATAAGGAGCAGAATGTTTTTGAGTTTTGGGCAAGTTCAGGTGACGTTCTGCCCTCGAAAGTGCAACTCTGTGGCTGACAAGTTGGCAAGATTGGGGTTTGCGTCCCACCAGGCGCATCCAACTGTGTGGTTGGATGATTTTCCCATCTCTGGTCACGATCTGGCGGCCGATCTGCACGGCTGCATCTGAGTGAAGGGTTCTCTTCACTCCCTCAAAAAAAAAAGCGGAGGGAAAGCGCGAGCCAGGTGGCGCGGCGGAGGATCTAGCCGGCGACCGCGTGCCGTGATCTGGGCTCAAGGCAGCAGCTCCGTCGAGCAGCTCATGGCGCGCACGAGGCGGCAACAAGGCAGATGAGCCAAACGGAGGGCGCAAATGGCGGGAGCGGAGGGCACAGCGGCGACGGCGACTACGGCTTTCCGGCGAGGCCAAGGAGTCCCACCGGTGGCCCGATCCGTAAGGTACGCCGCGCGAAACCCCTCGAATGAGGGAAAAAAATTGAGGTGAGACGTGATTCATCTAATTTGTCCCTTTTCTTAATCTTCTCCCCCAAATTTCACTTAATTTTGCCATGGATTTGGTTAAATGACCTTAACCCGGGCCTTTAGGGTTTATCTTAAATTTGGGGAATTTACTTGGGTTCTTAATCTGCATAACTCCCCTCCTAAATGCTGTTCGTGACCCCAAAACCATGGAACAGCAACATGAATTGCGCATTAACTGAATCACAATTAGCACTAATCACTGACATTAATCTAAACATAGTTAACATAATCTTGATTAACTCATATCATAATTAACCGATGGCATTAAAGAAGCCATTAGCATTTAATCGGGTAAAAGATCAAGGGAAAAATACCCGAAATAATCAACGGTTAATAGAAAATTAATAAAATAATCCACTGCAAAAGAAAATTACAAAAATATCACGGGTCCCGTCACGCGTGGTCGCCGCCACACGGCGCGACGCTTGCCACTGAGCTACCGCCACCCAGCGTGGCGAAGATCGAGCCGCCGCCACCCGGTGTGGCCGTAGCTCACTGCCGCCACCCAGCGTGGTCATGCCCCACGCCTCGACCGCCTCTAATTCCCCGGCGTCGCATGCAAGAAAGTGATATTAAAAAATTTCGTGCCGACAAAATAGTGCGGGAAAAAACAATAAAATAATGGGCTGCCGACAAAATAGTGTTAAAAAATAATAAAATAATCCTCCACCGACAAAATAGTGCTGACTTTTTAATTAATTAAATAGTAATTACATGATTTACCGATTAGAAGTCACAGTGATCACAAAATTGAGTGTATATATATCGCATCCTGCCGTTCGCCTTCACACACGCAGCACTCTCGCTTTCAGTTCATTTCACACACTCGCAGGCTTCACACGCAGAGCAGCCTTCACACACTCACTCTCTCGCTTTCAGTTCTTTTCAGTTCGTTCAGTTCAGGTATATTATTCACTGATTTCTTAGTTGAGGATTCACCAGGAGTGTCACTTCGCTGATATTTTTCGCTCTCAGCGTGAGGGAATATCTTGAAATTTAAATTTGATCTACTTGCTAATAATTAGTGTTATTGCGGTACGTATATGCAAGAGTTAATTTTGGCATAATAATATTCTATGCTAATCTTACTAGCAGTGTTGTATGCTAATCTTGTCATATTAGTACTTAATATTGTATGTATATATTATATACACAGTATGATAATCTTGATATGTGAGGGCTATCTAACTATACTGATGTTGGCATAGTATGTTGTTAATGCTAATTAAACTAAGCATCATCATGTAATTAATTAATTAAACTAAGCACCAGCACCTAGGTCTTACTTCTCTTTTTTTCTTAATTTTGCACCGCACCGTAGCACGCACCAGCACTGTAGAGCAGCAGCGCATGCACCAGATTTACGAAAGTAAGAAGCACATACGGTGAAAGTTTAGTATGACCACTTAATTTGGTATATTCTGTCTAATTTACGCTTGTTTTAATTTTTTCAGGAAGTTTGAACCGATCGATCTTATAACCATCAGGTACGCATTTTATAGTTAACATAAACTTGTTGTGTTAGGTTAATTTAAATTATGATTAGTGATTAATTAGTTATGTAAGAAGAGAAAATGGTCTACAAATATAATGGAAATTAGTGAATTTTTACAGCATGTTGACGGCGTGTTCTCCGCTCAACCACTGCGGATCACACCCCTGGTCAGATTTTCAGTCTGCTAGCCAACTCGATCAAGCTCGATTCGATTTGAGCGTCGGGCACAACAAGGAGCGACTCGAAGATTTACCCAGGTTCGGACCCCCTCGCGGGTAATAGTCCTACTCCTGCTGAGCCTTAGCTCTTTTCTGATTGTGGTTGAATGGGAATGTGTTTTACAGAGTGTTTTCCAATGCACGAATGCTAGTGCCCCCCCTCTTCTTCCCTCTCTCTCCTCTCCTTTTATACAAGCTTGGTCAAGTGAGAGAGCCGAGGGTAGGCAAGATAAATGTTCTCAAGATAATCGACAAGACACGATAGAAGAGACGAAAACGAGCCGCTGCCCGCCACGCCAAGGCCGCCTCGCGTTTCGCAAGTGGTCTCGACCCAGACAGCACACCGTGAGTCTCGGGTGGGGCCACCTGCTCCTCCCGACACAGGCGGCCTCCTCAAGCAAACCTTCTCTCTGGTCAATTCTTTCGCGCCACAAAGGATAAACCGCCGGACTGCAAGGGTCATCAGAAGCGGTAATCATTTCTTCATTGCCTATCCGCGTGATGTCTCATTAAATGCGCTTCGTCCTTCGCAGCAGGGAGCCTTTGTGTCCCAAGACTCTTACGCAATGCTCCTCGCCGCGTGGGCCCGCCTGCGCTGCTGGGCCTCGCTTAGTCTCGAGAGGGGCTCGCCGCGCGCCTCGGGCGCGTGGGGCCTCGCCTCACCGTCAAGGGGCTCGCCACGCACCGCTTTGGCGCGTGGGGCCCTCTTGGCCTCTGAGGCTCGCCACGCCATTGGGCCTTGCTCGCCCGCCGACGCGTGGGGCCCCGTGGCCTTCGAGGGCTCGCCCACGCACCCGCCTGGCGTGGGGCCCTCTTGGCCCCCGCGACGCGTGGGGCCCTCTCGCCTTCCTAGGGCTCTTTGTACCCTCAGATTTATTACACCGACAAGAGCCCGGGTCCACCATGATACGTGAACCGTCGCACAGACACTTTTCCGTTTCTTGTGCGGCGGAGGCTAATCGTGGGGGCCCACCACCGCGGCACCAGACGCTGATTCTCCACCGCACACGATCTTCCTTGGGAACTACGCCGCTGGAAACCAAAAACGCGCTAGGCAACGATGGCGTCGCGCAGCGTGGGGCGGAATCAAACCGCGGCCATCGCGCCCATGCCTATAACATTTCTCTCTCCGCTGCCAATCCTTCCAGACGCTAAGTCTTCGTTGCCCATCGCCTTCTTCGCCGCTACCACGCCTCCCGCCGGCGCCACCGCCAAATTTTCCATGGCTCCCAAGCGCAGCAAGGGCCGCCGCGGGGACGCCGCACCACCTTCGGGAGCTGTTCTGCCTGCTTCCACCGTCGATGAGGATCAGGTGGCGCGGCTTCGAGTCTTCGTGCCACCGACCGCCGCCCGGTTCAGCGCCGGCACCATCATGCCGAGTCCTCGCGCCGGGAGATCGTGACCTTCTCTGGCGTCTTTGGCGGGCCTTGTCCCGCCAGACTCAATTCTTCTTGGGGTGCTCGCCTTCTACGGATCCAGCGGCGACCTTCCCCAACTCGATCATGGCCTGGTCATCTTCGCCCACCTCTCGCGAGATGTTCGTGGGGACGATGCCAAACCTCCCGCTCGGCGCCGACTCTTCATCACTGACACGGGCTCGCGCTTCGGCGCGGTTGGGAGTCGCTACTTCGCGCCCGCGACGCCGCGCTTTATCCTCGCAGCGGTCAAGTCCAACTGGAAGGATCGGCACGGCAAGGGTCAGACGTGGAGGACTCCAAATGCTGCGACGATCTTGTTCTTCCCGACGATCGCTGGAGCCCATCGCCGATCGGGAGCCCGGCCCGACGATCTAGCGAGTACGGAGGCGATGGCGCCCGATTGCCGAGCTCGCCGCCGGGCTCACCGAACCCACGTGGTGGCGGACTTTTGCGGCGCCGTTTTGCCGCTCCGCTGAGGGTGCGCGTCACCGACGCGTACTACGGCGACGACGACGGGACCCGACCGCTCTTGGAGGTGAATACTCTGGCGTTTTTTGGATTTCGACCTTCTTTCTTTCCATTTTTGGCTAATAGCCAACTCGCGCTTCTTCTTTGGGTGTTGGTTGATGGGAACGTCGTCGGGCGACGTGTTCGGGGATCGGGTGGCGGGCTTCGACCACGCCGACCGGCGACATCGCCTCGCGGACGGCATCCGCCCCTCTGCGATTGGGATCCACGGAGCGAACCCTTACTTGCAGACGCCGCCCCTATGGAGGTCTCTGGTCTGTGGTCCAAGTGGCCCGGGACCATCTGCAGATCCGCGAGCCGCCCTCGGCGACCGCCTTGCTTCCATGCGCCGCTGCTGCTCGCCGTGGCGGCCGACTCGCTCGTGCTCTTGAAGCGCCGCCTCATCCTCGCCGCCGACGACGACGACGAGGAGGGAGAGGCGAGCCCAAGAGAGCGCCCTTCAAGTCCTGAAGCTTCGCCGCCACCGCGGCCCCATCCAGCCTGGCCTTCGCTGCGCCCGCCGCTCGCCACCGGGCAAGCGGCGACTCTTCAGAACTGGTGCCGCTGCGCGGTTTCTTCCGCCTTCTACGCCGACGCCTCCTGGCGGCGCTTCTTCACATTGGCGCTTCTCAGACGCACCTTCGCCATACAAGACTGGCGGCGTCTGTTCGACGGCGGTGACGCGATCGCGCCGCCACGCCCAAGCAAACAAGCGATTTGAGCTCCCCTTCAGCTTCGCCTTGAGGGCGCACCGCTTCAGGTTGGCTTTCCCTGCGCTTACGCACACTTCGCATTAGGGTTAGCATGCTACACGGTTTTGCATACCTGAACCCTGTTTGTCCCTCTTGGAACAGGCGACGCTGGAGCATCGAGTTCGCTCCACGCGACTTCGCCAGCCCCACCGCCTGCCGCTCCTTCGACGGAGGTCGCCTGTGGCGGCGGAGAGTTCGCTGGGCGGCGGCGGAGAACCTTCTCGCCACCTCGTCTGGCGGGCGCCGCCATCTCGACCGTGACCGCCGACGTGGGGCGTTCCTTTGAGGCGCCGCACCTCTCCCGCACTGGGCGACGCGGAGGAAGCCCTTGCCTTGGCGGAGCGATCTGGCGGAAGCGCGCGGCGGGCCCTTGGCCAAGAAACCGCCAAGGAGGCGATGACTCATGAGGTGCGGCCGCCTAAGCCGCCGCTGCCTCGCCGCCAAGCGATCGAAGACCTCCTCCGAGCACTTCGAGCGCCCCGACCTCGCCGACATGTCACAGACCGCCATCCGCGGCTTCCGGACGCCTCGCATCCACTGGTGTTTCTCGCATCCCCATTGAGGAGACGGCTGCGAAGACGCCGGCGCCGTGGGACGAACCGCCGGGTTCTCCTGCGCGTCCTTCCGGCGGCGCTGGACGCGGGCGATCGAAGACGGTCGCCGAGGCGCTCTCGGCAGCAGCATGTTCATCTTGGGCAATCGTCTTGCTCGAGACGCGCGCTTGATCACGACGCCGCCACCGGGAGCCTTCGCGCCAGATGGACCGGTTTGAGCAGGCGCGGGTTGACACCGCCGCCGACCGCGGTCCATGATGGGGGCGCCGCTCGGTGGAAGACGAAGACCGGAGGAGAAGCGGGACTCCCCGCTTTTTTGCCTTTGTAACGTTGTTTATCAATGCAAACAAACTTTTGCTCTTTTGTTGTGAGTCTCGCTGAACTTCGCACAACTTTTAACTTATGGAATTGAATTGGGGCACCTGGCCGCCAAAGGTTTTAGACTAAACGTTCTGCCGCAAGTGAGCGCTGTTTCCTTAGGCATCTGGTTACTTCAACCCTTATGGCCTCTCGCAACCCGACTTAAACATTACGTGGCGGCGCTTAGCTTCGGAAGTGGTCTAGTTGTTGGTGCCGCCGTTGGCGCATTGCCAGACCGAGCCGACACACCAAAGCTAGAGCCCGCTTCCGTCCGCCGCCTCGCACCAGCGTAAGTTATAAGCGTTTGCCTTTGCAACTAAGGGGCCATCAGCCATAAGTATTTTCGCTACCAGCTTTCGGCAGAATATTTTCTAACAGACCTTTCTAAGGCTAAGCCACTGATCGCCAAAAAGCTTTAGACAGAGCTTTCTGCTGAAAGTGGCGCTTTTTCCTCAGGCATCTGGTTACTTCAACCCTTATGGCCTCTTTGCGAACCGACCCTAGACATCGGCGTGGCGAGAACTTAGCTTCCGGAAGTGGTCTAGTCGGCGGTGTCATTGTTGGCGCATTGCCTAGACCGAGCCGACACACCAGTTAGAACCCGCCTTCCGTCGCCGCCTCGCCCAATCATGAAGTCGAGGCGTTAAATCTCTTGCAACTAAGGGCCATCGCTTTGAGTACTTTTTTCGCTACCACTTTCAATGTAATGCTTTCTAACAGACTTGAGGCGAAAAAAGAAACAGATGCCCACAAGGAGATGTAACTTATCTCTTATTGAAGATGGCTTTGTATAACGCAGACCCTCGAGGCGGCGGTGAAGGAAGAAGACCTCGCCGCCGGCTCAAGGGAAGGCCAAAAAAAGTCTTGGACTGCTACCACGGGTAGAACTTCCTCACCGCTCGACGCTCCAAGTGTTCGCCAATTCGCGACCGTCCTCGAATGCGAGCTCGACCGAGCTCAAGCGGAGATCGAGACCACCTTGAAAGGGCCTCCCATTGTGGGAGCAGTTTGTTGCGCCACCGCGCTTGATTTTATGTGAGAACAAGGTCGCCCATCGCCGGTGTTCTCACACACCCGCCTTGCTTGATACGGCCTTGGCCTTCGCCGATACTTATGCCCGGATCACCGCTCATCTCGGATCTCCTCCAGGAGATTTACTTCATCCTGACGCCGGTCAGGGTCTTGGTCTTCGCTGAACGCCGCCACTCTTGGGGAGCCGAAGGCGAGCTCTGATGGGAGCACCGCCTCAGAGCCATACACCAGGAAGAAGGGGGTCTCGCTGGTGGCTCTGTTGGGAGTTGTCCGCAGCGCCCATAATACGGTGGGAACTTCTTCCGCCCAGCGCTTGCCGCGCTTCTCCAGGCGGTCGAACGCCCTTGTCTTGAGCCCTTTGAGTACTTCCGCGTTCGCCCGCTCCACTTGCCCATTGCTCTTCGGACAAGAACGGAGGCAAAGCACGCCTTGGTACCCAACTCTTCGCACCATCTTGGAAATCGCCATGGAATCGAAGCCGTTGTCGATGATGATTCTGGCGACACCGAACCGGACGAAGATGCTCTTCATAAACTTGATAGCCGCTGCGGATGTGATCGCCGGGACCGGCGAGGCTTCAACCCACTTAGTGAACTTGTCGATGGCGACGAACAGATGAGTATATCCTCCGGTCGCCCGCGGGAACGGGCCCAGAATGTCCAGCCCCCAGACCGCGAACGGCCAGGAGAGCGGAATGGTTTGCAGCGCCTGGGCCGGTCGGTGGATCTGCTTAGCATGAAATTGGCACGCTTCGCATCTCCTCACCAGCTCGAAGGCATCCTGGAGGGCAGTAGGCCAATAGAAACCGTGGCGAAAAGCTTTCCCAACCAACGCCCGGCTCCCTGAATGGCTCCCGCACATGCCTCCATGGATCTCAGAGAGAATTTCACTCCCCGCTTCCCGAGTGGCGACTTCAAGAGAACTCCATTTGCGCCTCTGGCGTCTGTGTCCCCACCTACTGTATGTAGCGCTTGGCCTTGCGCGCTTATCTTCTCACCGACGCGTCATCGTCGGGATCACTCCATCCCGCAGTAGGCTAGGATCGGATCCATCCATCGACCTTCCGGACGAGTGTGACGGCGTTTCAGACATTGTCGCCGACATACTCCGCTGGCTCGGGCGTTTCCGCCTCAACCGCCTAAACAGTTCTTCGCCTCCTCCCTCTAACCGGGGAGCTGCAGCAGGATCGGTGACGTCTCCTCCAGAGGTGGGAGCTGCGTCAGGGAAAGCGTCGTCCCCGCCAGAATTGGGGGCTGCGACGACGGTCACAGAAGTCTTTTTTTCAAAGACCCGGCGGAACAGTGCCCTTGACGAGGCAACGGGGGAGTTCATCCGCCATGTAGTTGTCGCGGCGAGGATGTGCACGAAGCCCAAACCTCAAAGTGCCGCTTCCAACCGCGCACCTCGCTGTAGGCCGCCATGACGGATCCGAGCAGAGAAATCCTTCCTCGCCTGGTTGATGACGGAGAGAGTCGCCTTTACTTGTAGCCGCCGGATGCCAAGGGTCGGCCACCCCGAGCCCGCGAGTAGTCCTTCATACTCCATAACGTTGTTGGTGGCGCTGAAGTCCAGCACCACCAGTGCCGGATGACATCGCCGGTGGAAGACACCAGACGACGCCCACTTGACCCCTCCTCCCGGAATGAGCCGTCAAGAAGAGAGTCCACGGCGAGGAGGCCGGGTATCATCGGCTCTGTCCGCCGGAGTCCACTCGCTAATGAACTCCGCCAGAGCTTGCCTTTGATGGCCATTCGGGAGCGAATTTGAGATCGAATTCCGCCACCCATGGCCCACTTGGCGTGCGACCCGTCGCCTCGCGGTTGAAGAGGATCTCCGCAAGGGATACTTGGTCAACACTGTGACTTCGCCCGAAGTAGTGGCGAAGCTTTCGGGATGCCGTCTGGGGCTTACCAAAGACGGGCGGGGAGGTAAGATACCAGCACGGGCGGGGCGACCAGCTTGAACCGATGCTAGCGCTCCCCTACAGGCGCCATCGACGGCGTGTTCTCCGCTCAACCATCGCGGATCACACCTCGGTCGATTTTCATCTGCTAGCCAACTCGATCAAGCTCGATTCGATTTGAGCGTCGGGCACAACAAGGAGCGACTCGAAGATTTACCTAGGTTCGGACCCCCTCGCGGGTAATAGTCCTACTCCTGCTGAGCCTTAGCTCTTTTCTGATTGTGGTTGAATGGGAATGTGTTTACTGAGTGTTTTCCAATGCACTAATGCTAGTGCCCCCCTCTTCTTCCCTCTCTCTCTCTCCTTTTATACAAGCTTCGGTGGCGGAGAGAGCCGAGGGGTAGGCGATCTGATGCTCTCAAGACAATCGACAAGACACGCATGAAGAGACGAAACGAGCCGCTGCCACGCCAAGGCCAAGGCCGCCTCTCGCGTGCCGCCAAGTGGCCTCGACCCAGCACAGCACACCGGTGAGTCTGCGGGTGGGGCCCCGCCGCTGCTCCTCTCGACACAGGCGGCCTCCTCAAGCAAACCTTCTCTCTGCCGGTCAATTCTTCTGCGCCCACGGTGTGGTACCGCCGACACTGCAAGGGTCATCAGCGGTAATCATTTCTTCCATTGTCTATCCGCGTGATGTCTCATTAAATGCGCCGCCCTTCAGCAGGGGGAGCCTTCGTCCAAGACTCTTACGCAATGCTCCTCGCCGCGTGGGGCCCTCTTGGCCTCTGAGGGGCTCGCCACGCCACTGGGGCCTTGCTCGCCCGCCTGACGTGGGGCCCCGTGGCCTTTCGAGGGGCTCGCCCACGACTCCGCCTCTGGCGCGTGGTGCCCTCTTGGCCTCTGAGGGGCTCGCCCACGCTGGGGCCTTCTTCGCCTGGCCGACGCGTGGGGCCCTCTTGGCCTTCGAGGGGCTCGCCACGCCACTGGGCCTTGCTTTCCCGCCGACGCGTGGGGCCCTCTCGGCCTTCCTAGGGCTCTTTGTACCCCGGTATTTATTACACCGACACATGTAATATATGAATGTTTAAATTTCAATTGCACGTACTGCATAAAATTATATATAATTAGAGACAAATTAACGCTAGTGTGAGTAGTTAAAAAGAGTGACTATATTTTTTCATATACTCCCTCCAGTTTGATAATTTCTGTCGTTTTAGACATGATCTCACATACTGTCGACGGTTGGGATATTGACCCAAGTCAATCAAGGTTCTTCAAAGAGGAGATAGGAGACACGCTAAACAACCACTTAACAAGCAACGAACAGGAGATGGGGGTTTTATCCCGTTCAGCCTCTCGGAGAGATAATAGCCCCACGCCCGGCCTTTCTTTATATCAAAGAGAATTACAAGGTGGCACTCGGCGAGATCGGCGAGGTCTCTCATGAGTGGTATCTAAAAATCTATCTGTCAAGGGTCTAAGCTAGAAGCTAAGATGCAAAACTCGATGCCAGAGATCTCCGTTTCCCCCTACATGCCGTAGGGGCACGGTATATATAGCACGGAGCAAACCAACCTACCGAGGGAATATCGGGCCGGGCTAACTACGAGATCAGAATCGAACTCATACATGCCAAATATATCCCGAGGTAGATAAGGCATACCCTAGTCTTGGGGATCACGACTCCTAATCCAATCCGGAAACCAACGTCCAGGGTCTTCACGTAGGCAGATGTAACTCGCTCGAGTCCGACTCAAAGCAATCCTAGGCTATCACGCACCGTGCCGACCATGAAGGCTGTTCGGCAGATGCACATGGACTGATAGAACCCTCTAGGGGCCCGGGCCCTAGTAGGTACATTCGATTGGGCCGTCGAGGAGTGGGCCATGGCGATGGGCGTGATCTAATCCCGACAGCTAGCCCCCGAGACTCAAGTGGAAGGACTCACTAGAGTGGGGTCGTCCTCTTGAGACTCAAAGTCATAAGAGGGTATTTTTCCTGCTACAAAGGCATGTAACAGGCGATCAATGTGTTACGGTTCAACCGGACAAGACTTGTTCGGACCGAATAAACCCGACAAGGCCGAAAGCAACTCCGTCGCATCGAACAGGAACATACATCTGCTCGAGCAGAAAGCACTCACCTTCAAAAGTGCATACATCGAAAAATAGCCGCTGGCGCACTCCAACGGTAACTTCTGTCGTCATTGCTAGAAGTGAAAACAGCGACTGTTTTACCTAGCCGTTGCGGTAAAAAACTAGCCGCTTTGGGACTAAACCGCTGCGGAGCTGCTTATACGGGACTATAAAAGCACCAAGCCGCTGCTGCCGCCCACTTCTGTTCTCGCGCCTTTCCTCTCTAAGCCCTAGTTCCAACCGCTACCAAAGATCAAGCACCCAAACTCCACCACTAACCCCTTTCGTCCGGCCCCGGGAACCGCTATGGCCAAGTTCACCGCACTAGCTCGACCGAGGAGGACTGAAGGTCTGGGAGGAGGAGGGCCACATCGACACCGTGTAGTGGAGGTCGCCCGGAGAGGAGGATACTCCGGTCAGCTGGAGGGAGAGTTCGTTAACTTCGAGCAGTTCGCCTGCTCGTTGCGATCTCCGAAAGCGACTTCGCTGAGGCCTTCTTAAACATTAGCGGATTGGAGGTGGCGAACTCAATCCGGACAAAGATCCTCCAGATGGCCGTCTCGCTTTTTGTGCGAAGGCTATCTGAGAATCGATCCACCGGTGGGGCTGTTCCTCCACTATTATCTGATGACGAGGAGCAGCTCCGCCGCTTCGGGCGCTGGGTGCTACTACCTCAAGCTCGGCCACCGCCGACGACGCTGTACCCTCGCCCGCCTCGCCGACTCAATGGGCGCGTGGTGGGTGAGGTGGTTCTACACAAGCGGAGCGGCGACAAGAAGCTCATCTTCACCGGAAGGCGCCGGCGAAGGGGACACCAATGCCTCGGCCGGAGATGAGTGCCGAGGATCTGGACGCGACAAGGAAGATCGCCACCCTCGTGAGCCTCGGGCTCACGCAGGCGAGGAGATCATCCGGGACTTCACAAACAATGAATCCGCCCGTGCGGAGAAGGTCCTATCCTTCTACAAGATAGAGGGATGGGAAGACATCACAAGGGAGAGCACGGTAAGTGCCTTTAAGACTCAACCTCTTCATTGAATGTTTCCTCCAACAGAATTTAACGACTCCATCGCTCGCCGGGCGAGATGCCAACCGACGCACGGGTGACCGAAGGGTTGACGCCATGCTGAAGGCGGCGAAGAAAGACAGCGAGGTCACCGGCGAGGTGGCCTCCACCTGTCCGAGAAACGTGCTCATCCGCACCGACGAGGTAAATCACTTATACCCAGCCCGTGTGGCTAGATTTACGCTGTTGGTTTTAATGCTAACGTTCGCTTCTCAAAATGCACAGAGGACCGGTGATCCTCTGAGGGATCGCCGAGGATCTCTCTCGATCTCGAGAAGGAGAAGCGAAGAAGGGCAAGGCCAAGACGGCCACAAAGCCCAAGGTGGCGGCCGAGCCGACGCGAGCTCGCTGCGCCATGGCGGCCGCCAACCGTCGAAGAGACCACCATGCGCGACGGAGCGCACCGAAAGCAGACCAAGCGGGCGCGGTCAGCCAATGGAAGAGACCAAGTTCTCCCTCCTCGCCGAAAGCAGAGCGACGAAGAGGTAAAGAACATGACCCTCCGGCTTAGGCGTTACTCTCGCAGACTCACCCGGGCCATTTGGCGCTGCTCGAACAGTCGCCCGAGCAGAGGAGGCTCGAAGAGGAAGTCGCAAGGAAAAACTTCTGCGCTGCTTGAGGAGTGCTCACCACCA
This sequence comes from Raddia guianensis, assembly GCA_036346415.1. NCBI lineage: Eukaryota > Viridiplantae > Streptophyta > Magnoliopsida > Poales > Poaceae > Raddia > Raddia guianensis. The sequence continues at coordinate 30,737,654 of CM070542.1, read as the reverse complement.
GGAGCCGAGCTCATCGCCGCTAACGCCCAAGGGCCAAAGCGGAGAAGCCGCCAAGGAGCCCCCGAGAAAAAGGCGGAAAGTTCTGGCAAAGAAGATCAGGATTAAGCCCTCCACGGCAGGTATGTAGAAATCGATCTTTTGATCTCTCCACCTTCTGACCGTATTAGACTTAACGATCAACTCTCGTTCATCAGCTGCCCAAGAAGAGATTGCCACAGATGACGTCGAAGAGGCGCTCGAGCGGTCGCTGCTGCCCGAGCATCTGCACGGTGCATCGCGGGCGGTGAAGCTGGCAAGCCTCAAGGACAAGCTGGCGGCGTGGAGCCTGCTGCCGCCGGGCTCCAGCGAGCAGGTCGACGCGCTCAAAGGCGCGGTAGAGCGGCTGGAGGCAGGAGAAACGGCGGGTGGCGCCACGGACTTCGGGGCCAAGGCGATGGCGCCGGTAGCTGCCCAGGGCGGGACCGAGCAGCCGGTCCTGCCTGGTACTTCGTCGCAGGGCAGCTCACCGAGGCGACGGATTCTCCGCGAAAGGTGGTGAAATCCTCGCCGCCAGGAGCAAGAAGAAGCCCCGAGCAGGTCGAGCGTGTCGCCTGCCGGTGGAAACAACGGCGCCACCGAGCGGAGTGGCTTCGCCTCGCCCAAGACGTTCGGGCGGAAGAGGAAGAGGAGAAGGAGCGGAGACGAAAGCGCCGCCTGCTGCTCCCGCCCGAAAGCGATACGCCCCGCAAGAAGAAGGAGCGAACAAGGCGGCGACGGCAGAGCGCCGCCTCATCCCGACGAAGCGGGCTTCGGACGATGGCCTCGAGGACCGCTGCGTCGCGGATCGGAAGCGCCGACTTGGCAAGGTAAACACCAAGGCCGAATCTCATTCAGCTTAGCCACGTCATCGCAACGCAATTAACTTGTTCTTCCCTCTCAGGTCTTCAGGGACACCATGGCGGAACTCGAGGATGGGGTCACCATCGAAAGGCCGCCCGTCTTGGCATCCTCCGGAGCATCTTCAAAGCGGGGATCCGGGCAGAGCGCTCTGCTGGCCCAAAGCCGAACCGGCCAAGGCGAAGCGAAAAGCTCAAGGCTGCCGACCAAGGAGAGGCATTCTCCGAGGCTCTCCTAAAGGAAGCCGAGGAGCGTGCAAGCCGTGAAGGCGAGCACCGCGAGGAGATGCCGGCCGCACGAAGTGGCTCAAGAGCAGCTACCGACGCGCCCCATGGCGGAACCAGCTTGCGGAGGAAGCCCAGAAGCTCAAAGCCCGGCTCGCCAAGGAGGAGCAAACATCCCGGACTTCAGTGCTAAGATCTCAACCCCATGGGCTTCACAGAAGAGATCGAGGAGATGCTGTGGGATGACGGTGAGGGCGATCACCGCGAAAAGAAGGTCAAGGAGCCGGACGAGCAGCTCAAGACCGCCGAAAGGCCGAGTCACCAGGCGAGGCTCGAGCGATCAACAAGGCCAAGACCGAGGAGGTCGAGGCCATCCGAGGCGAGAGGCCGGCGCAAGCAAAGCGAGCAAGGAGGAGATCGAACGCCTCCAGCCAAGCCCGGAAGGAATCAAGGCTCAGTATAAGTCAGGCGCCTCAAGTTAGAAGTTGAGGAGTTGAAGGAGCAGCTTGCTCCTAAGTAGCTTCTTGGTCAGAATCTTAAAGGGCCTTGTGCTCAAACTTTTGAATAATGTAATAGTACTTACCTTTTTTCCCGCAAAAAGAGCAGCAAAAGACAAGAACGAACAGAAACTAAGAGAAAGCGAACAGCAGCTAGGAAGTTTAAGAAAACCGTAGAGCGCTCCGCCTAACTCCCCGGCCCGTTATCTCGCCGAAACACGAGTTTGCGAACCCGAACAGTGCACAATAGAAAGAGCGACGCCTAGCCCCGCAGAGACGATGCTCGAGAACCTAAGCTTGCGAACTCGAGCACGTGCGTAGAGGGAAAGAACGACACCCGTACCTTGCTCGATTCGTTCCGTAGTCTGCTCGTTGACGTAAGTTAGGCGGTTCCGAGAGTAACCGAACAAGGAAAGTGCCTCTGCCGCGGAGGGCTTACGAGAGCAGACTTAGCTGCAAGGTGGAAAGGCCGTGTTACGCAACCCTGAGTTTAGGAACTTATCAAAACCAAATACGGGTAGGGAACAATCCTTAAGATTGCGGAGCCAAGAGTTCGTAAGGCCGGGCAGCCATCAAGTGTTACCAGAAGAAAGTAGTCTGAGAAGACAGGCAGTGAAAAGGGGCACAGAGGCCGCGAGGATTCACTGAGAATTGGATTGAACTTTACATGGTGCCCGAGAGACTTGGACGAACTAAGGCGCGAAGTTTACAAAAAGCGCAAAGCTAAGCAAACACAGAAAAGACCTACACAAAGAACTTACGAAGCTGGTCGATGTTCCAAGTGCTGGTCAACTCTCTCCCGTCCTCCATAGCCAGGCGGACAGCCCCCGGGCGAGCAGAAGAAACGACCGTGAACGGGCCCTCCCAACGAGGAGTTAACTTGTTGGCATTGGACAAGTTCTGGACACGGCGCAGAACGAGGTCGCCCGCCTTCAAAGCCCTAGGTCGAACTGACTTGGCAGCGTGCCGGCGAAGAGCTTGCTGGTAGCGTGCCATTCTGACTTGTGCCCGGTCGCGTGTGCCTTCGAGGAGATCGAGATCGAGGAGGCGCTCTTGCTCGTCGTCAACTAAGTTGATGAGCTCGCATGAGGCGTAACCGAGTACGATTCGGCGGGCGTGATGGCTTCGCACTATAGACCAATTGGAAAGGAGTTTTCCGCCGCCTACCGTCAGTAAAAGCGAATCGCCCAGAGGACGGAAGGAACCGTCAACCCAGCCTTGCTGCGTGCTTTCGCGAGAGCAGCAAATACCCGCCGCTTGATACCCCGGACTATCTGTCCGTTAGCTCGCTCGATCGCTCCATTGCTCGTGGATGTGCCATGAGGCGAACAGACCTTGGTGCCCAAATTGCTCGCAGATTCCCGGAATAGCTCGCTTCAACTCGGGTACCGTTATCGCGATCAACTTATGGGGAATCCCAAAGCGCGTGACCACGTTGCTTTTGAAAAGCGAACAACCGCTTTGGCGTGAAGAGGCGACACAGCTCGCCTCAATCCACTTTGTAAAAGTGTCTATGGCAACGAGCGTGTGTGTATAGCCCTTGTACCCCTTAGGGAATGGGCCGAGCAGATCCGCACCCATGTGGAAAAGGCCAAGATGGGGGGATTGTTTGGAGCTCTTGGGCGGGCTTGTGTGCCTTCCGGGCGTGAAATTGGCAAGCCTTGCACTTAGTCACGATGTCCCGGGCATCTTGTAACGCAGTGGGCCAATAATAGCCCATGCGAAACGCTTTGCCGACTGTGAGTCTCAAGGAGGCGTGGTTGCCCACAGCACCTCGTATGTCCCTAAGAAGGAACACACCTCTCGCTTGTAGATGCACTTGAGAGAACTCCCGAGCACCTTGGCGGTAAAGGATGCCGTCCACAAGCTTGTATGGAGCAGCACGCCTTGTAAGCCGGGAACGCTCGGCTTCGTCGTCGGGCAGGGTCCCATCTGCAAGGTACCGGACAAATGGCGTTGTCCAAATTCCGCACTGCCGATAACGGAGACAAGACCACCGCCTCGTTGCCTCGTCCGGAGACGTGATTGAGGGCTTGTGAAGGTGCTCGACGAGCACCTGCCGGGAGCGAGTTCGCGAGGATCCATATTTGATAGCTGGTCGGCCAGAAGTTGTCCTTCCCGACACGAAGAGCACTTCGAGAAATCGAAAATGCCGCCCAACTTCCTCACTTCAACCAGTATCGCGCCATTGAGTCATCGCAGACCGATACTCCTTGTTAACTCGATTGATGACCAGCCGTGAATCTCCCTTCACAATACCGTTGGACACCAAGCGACTTGCACGCTTAGTCCCGCGAGGAGGGCTCAGATCTGCTGGCGTTGTTAGTCGCCGCAAAGTGTAGTTGGATAGAATATTGGAGTTGCTCTCCTTGAGGGAGATGAGAACAAAACCAGCCCCCGAAGTTTCCAAAGTCGCGAGCCATCGAAAAACATGGTCCAAGAGGGTTCATCGGGTTGCTCGAGCTTCTCGATTTGAGCGACAAGTCCATTCAGCGACAAAGTCGGCTAGGACTCGTGACTTAATAGCGATTCGGGCAAATAATAACAGATCAAACTCGCTAGTTCCATTGCCCACTTAGCTATACGTCCGCTAGACTCCTTGTTCCAGTAGGATTTCTCCCAGAGGAACGTGGTGGGACCAGATTTGATGCTTTGAAAGTAGTGGCGAAACTTTCGGAGGACATGAGCAAGGCATAGAGGAGCTTCGACCTCGTGGTAACGCTCCTTTGATCCGTGAAGTACCTCGCCACGTAATAGATTGGTCGCCGATGCCTTCCTTTCGACCGTCAAGATCAAGGCCACCGCTTGTGGCGTGCAACCTAAGTACAATAGGAGCTGCCGCCATGCCGCTGGGTAGTCAAGACAGGAGGATTGGACAGTATCGCTCGAGATCCCGGAAGGATCTGCCGGCTTCTTCCGCCCACTGAAACCATTGTGCTTGGCGCAGGCTTTAAAGAAGGGTAGCCCGCGTCGCTTTGACGGGAAATAAACTCGCTTAGGGCAGCCATTCGCCCAAATGAGGCTTTGTACTTCCTTTACGGTAGTTGGACTGATATTTTCAATGGCCTCGATTTTTCTGTGGTTGGCGTAAATACCTTGCGAGCCAATGACATAATCGAGCAACATTCCGGATCGAACACCAAAGGTACACTTCTCTGGATTTAATTTTATTCGATTGCTCGTGAGATTGTGGAAGGTCTCTCGCTGTGTCTTTTACATGATCCGAGCATACTTGCTTTTTACAACTATGTCGCCGACATAGACCTCCGTGTTTTTCCCACATTGCTCGGGAAGGTCTTTCCATTGTTACCGGAACGTGGCACCAAAGATTGCGCAGAATCGAAAGACATGGTCGATAGCGAAAGTGCCGAAAGGGGTGATGAAGGCGCGCTTCTCTTCATCCTCTGGGAGATGCTTATTTGGTGGTAACCGAGTAAGCATCTAAAAACTCAGAGTCAAGATCCGCAATGATCGATCGACCACCGGTCAATACGAGGCGCTGGAAATTGTCCTTAGGACAAGCAGCTGCTCAGATCGTGTGATCGACACACATCCTCCACTTGCCGCCTTTCTTCTTTACAATGACAGGTTGGCTAACCACTGTGTGATCAACCTCGCGGATGAACCCAAAGAATGAGCGCTTGCTGTCGATCTTTGATGATCCCTGCTTGAATTCAAAAGCGACGAAGCTTCCGCGAACAGCTTCTTGTCCGCCGGACAGCCGGCTTTGTGCTCGACACCTCCTTGGGACTCGGGCATGTCGATGGCTCCCAGCGAATACATCCGCATTGGCTCGGAGGAAGGCAATGAGCTCGCTTTCCTATTTGGGGTCCAGATTGGCCCCTGTGTGAACTATCTTGGAAGTATCGTCAAGCGACAACGGAACTTCCTTGGTTTCTCCTCCTGGCTGAAGGGAGACCCTAGGGCGTGCAGACTTGGTCTGCGGAACTTGGATCGCAGGCGGAAGCTGGTCGACCAGGGCAAGGGATCGCTCGTCGCAATCCAAAGGCAGCTTTAGAAGTTGCCCTTGACCGTGATCACGCCGTTAGGTCCCAGATCTTCACGCAATGGTAAGCGTGGGATACGCCATAAACTTACCGAGAGATGGCTTGCCCAAGATTGCGCTTGTACGCCGACGGATGTCGACCACATGGAAAGTGATCAACTCGTCTCCGGTTGCTTGGGTTGTCAAGGTGACAGAAGAACAACTCCCTAACGGTTTGATGCCTTCTCCCTAACAATCCCGTAGAAGGGCATTGCGACTTCCTTCAGCTTGGAGCGAGGGATTTGCATCTCGTCCAAGACTTTAGCAGAAAGCAAGTCCAAAGCGCTCCCGCCGTCTACTAAGACACGGCCAACTCTCGCGTGTCGATGGTCGGGCGACCACCAGTGGGAGCCGCTGAGGCTTGGTCATCCCAGTGGGGCAATCCTCCTTAGAGAAGGAGATGGAGACCTCAGTCCACTTCATCGATTCAGGCTGAGGTTTTGCCTTTTCGACGTTGTGGACCTCCCGAGCAGCTTCCTTGAGGCTGCGCCGAGAGGTATAAGCCGAGGAGCCGCCAAAAATGACGGCGATATGGTTCACTGCTCGTGATATTCGCCATCATCTTCCCGATCACCATCGCCGGTTTACGCTATTCACCGCATCACCATGTTCGGGCGGGGTGGGCATTGGGCCCTTGCCGTTGTAGAAATCTTCGAGCTTTGCAGCCCAAGTTCTACAAATGGCGATATCATGCCCGTAGTTTGGTGGAACTTGCAAAATCGGTCGCCGACCTTTCTTGCCTTGTCCGCCTCCCCGAAAGGGTTTTTGCCCTTATAATTATTGTTGGGCTTCTTCGCCCGTCCTTGGGAGGAGGTGCGCGATCCATACCGCGACGGTATTGTTCGTGATCACCTTTGTTCTTCTTCTTCGGGACTTCTTGTCACCAGAACATTGTCACGCTTCTTCTTCTTCTCATCCACACCAGTCGGGCGGGCCGCCTTGTCGAACGCCTTTTAGATTGAACGCGCCGCGTTGGCATAGCGGTCACCGCCTTGAACAGGTCGTTGGCGGTCCAGTCTCATTGATCTCAAGATCTGGGTGATACGCTCGTCATGACTCCGCTTTTGAAGGCGCGACAATGATTCATCCGAGATGTTCGGGATCGTGTTGCGGATCTTAATGAAACGCTTCACGGTTGCGGAGGGTCTCCCTGCTCATCCGGATCATCTCGTGCAGATCATCCTCCTTGCCCAGACGCACGTAATAGCTCCGAAATTGGCAATCGAGGCGCCACAAAGCCGGGTTCCATGAGTGATGGAACCCTCTTGCCGATTGAACACCACGTCCGAGCGCAAAGACCTCAAGGACACGGAGGTAATTAACTATAACGAAGCTCGTCACCCCGGCCGCCATGATGGTCGTAGCGCGAGATGGAAAGGAATTCCTCCGGTTCTCGAGTCCCATTGTACCTCTCCATGTGACCGGGCTTGAATTTTGAGGGCCACGGACAGCCCAAGCTCGTCGAAAAAGCCCCGCAGCCTCAGAGCATATGACCGCCACCTTCCCGCAGTAACCTAGTCTTGAGAAGACGTTGGTCCGCGGCGCGGAGGAACTCCTGCTGAACGGACGACTTCGGCTCGAGAAATTCTCTCCGAGACAATCCACCACGCCCTTCCTCGTGGTTGCGACGACGCTCATCACGAGGGACCGTCTGTGACTATCGCGCGCCGCTTGCCCTCGTGGTCGCGATGACTACGAGGATCGGGCGAGCGACGGCGACCACGGTAGCTCGCTCATGGATGATGATCTTCGATGGTGACGGGGTCACGCGATCGATCGAGCTGTCCGGATCATTCCGGCAGTTTGGGCTGCCGCTCGAGGAGTTGTTGACTTCTCCTAGAGACTTTAGGCCTTCACCGGCCGCTTCTAGGTTAGTCGCATAAAGACGCCCATGCGGGCGAGATCAGCTTGATTGGTGGATCTAAGGACCGCTGCCATAGCCTCGAGCCGCTCCCCGACTTTGATCTATGGGTCCCGGATCTCGAACCATCCGCGCTCGCCCGATCGAATCTGGTCGCGGGAATTGACCCGGTCAGGGAAGCTTCGCCGGAGACTTAGCGCCAAGACGCGAGGTGGGTCGCGACGTTGCCGCATAACCGGCCGCGAAACCGTGCTAAGGTTTGATTGATGGAATCGCCGAGGTGCGGGCGAATGACGCCTTGCTCGCGAAAGCGTACCAAGCAGACTCGTTTTGATGCCGAAAGCGTAGTTAATCGCCCGACTCGCCAGCCGCGCGATCGCGGCAGATCCTCGAGGTTCCTACATCGCCATGTTAATGCTGCGGGGCCATGCGAAGGTACGCTAGACGGTGTCATCGCTGTGTTCCACAGTGGAATCTACCGACATAGCCTTGGAATCGATAAATCTAAACCGTCCGAAAGATCATCGGCTCAGAGCCGCTGCCGATGACGGAGTGCGATTCGAGGCTATCTCCGCCATGTAGGCGTAGATATCCGCCGGATGCGAAAGTGTTCGAGACCGAACAGATCGATCCGAATCGACAGGATGAGACATCCCGTCCTCCGAGTCGTGGCCCTCGTGAAGTATCTCTCAGACGCCGATGGAGTTCGACATGTTCGACTGCGTGTCCCCACGGACGGCGCCATTGCCGACGGTTGGGATATTGACCCAAGTCAACCAAGGTTCTTCAAAGAGGAGATAGGAGACACGCCAAACAACCACTTAACAAAGAACGAACAGGAGATGGGGTTTTATCCTGGTTCAGCCTCGGGAGAGATAATAGCCCCACGCCCAAATTTCTTTATATCAAAGAGAATTACAAGGTGGCACTCGGCGAGATCAGCAGTGTCTCGGCGAGTGGTATGCTAAAATCTATCATCAAGGGTCTAAGCTAGAAGCTAAGATGCAAAACTCGATGCCGAGATCTCCGCTTTCACATGCCGTAGGGCACTAGATATATAGCACGGAGCAAACCAACCTACCGAGGGAATATCGGGTCGGGCTAACTACTTAGATCGTAACTAACTCATACATGCCAAATATATCCCGAGGTAGATAAGGCATACTCCTAGTCTTGGGGATCACGACTCTAATCCAATCCGGGAAACCAACGTCCGGTCTTCACGTAGTCAGACAGTAACTCGCTCGAGTCCGACTCAAACAGAATCCTAGGCTATCACGCACCGTGCGACCATGAAGTCGTTTTCACAGATGCACATGGACCTGATAGAACTCTCTAGGGAACTGGGCCCTAGTAGGCTGTTCGATTGGGCCGTCAGGGAGTGGGCCATGGCGATGGGCCGTGATCTAATCCCCGACACATACCAAGAAAGTATTAAATATCTCGTAGTACTCCATATGATCAAATAAATGCTTGTAGCTTAGTGGTTGCTCCCACTTTCCCATGAGTTGCATGTCTAGGTTCAAATTTTGATGCTACACTTTATTTACATGCACACCCAACAAATGGTTCTAGGGCCACGTAAAGTTTTGCTTGCAATCAATGCATCCTAGAACGACAGGAATTTTCTAACTAAACACAAAACGCTCCAGCGATAGGAATTATCAAACTGGAGGGAGTAGTAATTTTCTTGTTAGCTTAATTAAACATAATAGGGAAATAAATCTATATTTAGCATGCAAAATAGTAATATAATTTTACATGTTTTAGTGACATTTTAGTTAATATTTAGGGTGTTTGAAGTATTAGTCGAGTTGCTATATTCACATGATATCCCTTATTTACACGTATTATGTATTAAACACGTAAGCTAACATTTTATGTAATGTTTGAAATAATAGTTAAATATAAACAAATGTATATTTAATATTAATATGAATGAATACATGCATGTTACAGACGTAAATGGAGACACCACTGACTATTTTTTACGGAGATGCACTCGCACCAATGCATGGAAATTTTGTAAGCATGCACACATGCAGCCATTTGCAGACCACAATAACATTGCCAATAGAGCTGCCAATGCTGGCGAGGGTTATAGCTCGAAATCTCCGTATAAACCGTCATGAATACAAACTTGTTCTACACGGTGTTAGGCCATGTCAGGATCCAAATAGGTCGATGTACGTATACAATCTGTGGCCACTGAGAAATAAGTCTGTTTGGACGTATTATGTTAATAAGGCAGTAGAAGCGGGGTACCACTTAGGTGTGTATGTGCTGCCTGAGGCAAGACAATCGGAGGCGGGGCCTAGCAACACTGTAGAAGAGAGTGCATATGAGGAAGTGCCGGAAAGGTATGCGGAGGACCCAATTGGTAGTATCATGATCGGTGTCGAGGCATTAGGCATGGGCACGGATCCGGATATCTCAATGAAGAAGGGAGAGATAGATGCACATGCCATAGGGGATGATTTCGATGAAGGGGGTGAAGGCGATGTCGAAGAAGAGAACGACCCGATGCCTGCCATAGCGTATTATCGCGCTCTGGATGCTTCGAATTGGGTGACTCGAATATTTTCAGATGGGGGTATATGCACAATGACATAACAGTGGGTCAAGAGTTTAGCACGAAAGATGAGGTAATACAAGGTCGACCACGTACGACGCGATTTGAAGGTGACAAGGATGCTGCCGATGGTGGAGATGGTTTGCGTCGCTGTCGTATATGTAAACAGTCAGGACATGACCGTATGCGCTGTCCTAATCAGGGATGAGTCGTATAATATCATTATGGTAATTATTGTATCACTGTCATGTTTAAATAAAAGACTTGTATTGCCACGGGGGGCTTGCTGGCAAGCACGTGTACCGAGAGTGTAGACTATTGGATGACGACCTGTTATCTAGTCTGCATGAATGCCGTGGAAGGATACTCCACCGGGTTCAGTTCCACGCCGACAATCTCAACCTCCCCAAGTCTCTACATCGACACCCTTCCAATACAGCGCCCATCATTCTTCACCTCCAGCTGGGCCAGGTCACGAGGAGGGGATTGATATTAACTTAGCGCCGTCTTCAGAAACCTACGATGACTATCGCAGCACATAAGATACCCAATTTGATGCAAATTGGGCAAATATGGGAGCATCTATGCTGAATAGTACATTTGCATCCAACCTAAGCTTTCAAGATATCTTGGACGGATTCAACATTCCTATACCAGATCCGGCACAGCCTGAGGGGTCTAACTGGCAAACCCCCATGCGGTCCCTTCAAATTTGCAACACGGGGAGCAAACCCCCCATGCGGTCCCTTCACAGGTTGTGCACGGCCATGCGACCCCTTATGAACAAAGCATGATGGGAGGTTTTCCACACTATGGTGGGTCTGCGTACGCCATAAGTTCACAGCCTGGGTATATCCCAACCGCGGACCAAATTGAGGATCAAATTCAGTTTGGACCTTCTCAGGCTGCAGGACAACGTACGACGCATCCACCAGACCATTACACCCCAAGTGCATACACGACAATGGGTCGTCGGCGCTAAGTGTAATCATATAATTTATGGACTTATGTTATTATGTGCATTCGGCAGTTTGGCCAGAAAATTGTTCTTCATACAATTATTGACATTGCATTTACCATTATGGCGATTAGTGGCTTTGCATTTACTACTACTTCGCACTTACCACTTGCCGTTAACACGTCTATGTACGACATGTCCATGTGATACTGTCTGCCGTCATCGTAGTAGGATGGCCGAACAAAGGTCCACGAACGCATGGATTAGGCTAAGTTGGTGGGCAGTGGCGTATCCAGAAAGTTGAAATGAGGGGGGCTACAAATGAGATATCCAAGACCAACATATATAATATATAGACTAATAGACATATATATAATACATCTATATAATTACCAATTATAGATTTTGTGATGAGGTCATGTGCCAAATAATGAAATTATATTTGTGGATTGATTTTGGACTAATATCTTTGTGGAAGAAAAAAAAGAAAAGGAAAGGAAAAGGAAATTAATGATGTCGATTATGTGATGATTAGCAACGTGATTAATGGCTATGCGATTAAGGACGTGATTAGTGCATACGCCGTGCATGTGTGACATGTATTTGTGCATGCATGCAGGTCAGCTAGGAGAATGCCGCGTCGACCATTCCTGCCGCCGTCGTCCAGGGGATCGCGGTACGTGCGCGAGTGGGGCTTGAGCCCCACTACGCCCCATCGATGGATACGCCACTGTTGGTGGGAATCATCCGGCCTAGAAGGCCAAACCCATTACCCATCGGAGGACCTGCCCAACAAAATGAAACAGAACTACCACACGGAGTCAATCATGCTGCGGCCTGACCCTCACTATCTTCGGGACTGGCCCAGATGTGCTTGTGGAATGGATGCAGTGGTGCAGACCTACGATAGGCCTATCTCTGGTTGGACCGGACGGAGATTCTACCGATGTCTTGTATACGCCGTCAGTTTACTTACGTTCATATAGATCGAATTTATTTCACGATGTAACCTAACTTTATATCCTGTACAAAACAGATAAATGATTGTCGTATGGCATCGTGAATGGATGATCCTTTTTCAATGGCAGTAGATGCATACATGATGGTTCTCCATGTAAGGATCGCAGATCTCGAAAATCGTCTCGAAATGACAAGGCGTACCCTAGAGATGCACGTCTGCACGGAACGCTTGTGCCCTGCATACCGGAGGGGACGCGTCTAACTAGCTGCCACCCAAATGTTACGTCGTACTTTTCAATTCCCTAAGAAACGACTATAAGGTCTTTATGCTTGTATTGTATGCTTTGAACTCTGCTACTTTCGTATTGATGTTTGTGTTGTATTGTATGGTTTGAACTCTGCTACATTCTCTAATTCACTTTATATGCCAAGATTCACTTTACGTGTATTTAATATTTTTATTTATCTCATAGTTTCTAACTTTAGAAATTTTAGTTTGCCGTACAAACGACTATTAACACTTGCTAAAATTTTAAATTTGCAATTTTATAAAATTAGATACAATTTTGAGTTTTAAAATGTACATAAATTTTAAAAATAGCGATATATTTATCATATATATTAAATTATAATATTATGCATGCATATATATTAAAATATAATATTATACATGCATATATATTATAATTTTATAATATATCTATATTATATATATTAAAACGTATATATGCCACATGCAATACCAGCCATACATACACACACACACACACACACATGCCACGTACATGCAACGTGGCTTGGGAGAAGCTCCAGGTCACTGTGGTCTTGGTCTCGGTCAGTCAACGAGAGCAAATTGAGCGGAAGGTGCAGCGAGAAGCGTGTGCGTGTGATTGTGATCTGACGAGCTCACTGCACTAGAGAAATTGTGGGTGGCTTTCTTGAAAAGAAACCCACCTGTCAACGTAAATTATTTTACTTGTAAAAAAATATAAAAATAGTCAAATACAAGCAAGCTCACATGTCAAAAAAATACGACCTCACATGCAATACCGGTCACGTGTGTGTGTGTATATATATATTATACACATGCAATACCAAAAAATTATTTTAACCGGCCGGCATGCCGCGGCCACGCGGGGTGGCGGCAGCTCAGCGCCGGCCACGCCAGGTGGCGGCAGCTCTGCTGCAGTGGCGAGACCCGGTGCTATTTTTATAATTTTCTATTCCCGTGGATTATTTTATTAATTTTCTATTTAACTGTTGATTATTTCGAGTATTTTTCCAAGATCAGGCTAACTTGACTAAGTACCATTGCATAAATTAAGCAGTGCATAATTAATCATGATCATCAAGTATAACATAACAGTAATAATCAGAGGCACTGTTCATTAGAATCGGACTAAATTGACCCAAAAGCTGCGTCGGCCCAATTGAAAACGCGCGCGACTGCTCAAAAACCCAGCCAAAAACGCATGCGGGCGTGGAGTCCATCTGAGTGGCGCGCCTGAGGCCATCCTGAGCCATCCGATTCATCGAACAGCCAAGATTCACGTGCTGGGAACAAATGGCCCAGGGTAAAAACCCTAGCCCGTTCCAATCCTGCGTCCCGATCCGAAAATCCTGCACACGGCGAGCTGAGAGGCGACGACGACGGCGCCGACCCGGACCGGCGGCGCAGCGGAGCTACTCGCCGGTGGTGACGCGTGGCGCTCCGACGCCGCGTGCACCTCCGCCGAGCCGCTCCACGGCGTCGCGTGCGAGGCGCAGCAACGTGCGGAGGAGACGCGGCGGGAGGGCGTGCAACGGCGGAGCAACACACGGCGGCGACCGAAGTCACGCCGGCGACGTCCTGAAGGACGACGGCAACGACCACTAACTCAGGTACGCCCAAAATGGGAAAAAACTTACTCGGATTTCCCCGATTTGAAAAAATTGGGTTCTTCCAAAATGTGGGGCTTTTCTAATTCAACATTTTTCTGGTAAAATTGGGCCTTTCTTAATCCTTTTCCATCCGAAAATACTAACAAACAAAAATTTGAGGATTTGGGTTTCGGGTCGGGGATTTCTCAGGGGTTTTGGCATTAGGATTACCTAATCCAAAATCACGTCTTTCTAATCTCTGAGCATGCACTAAAACATTAATCTGAAAGTTAAAAAACTCTGAGCCGATGGCTAATCAAGCACTTAATACATAATTAGGGTTCAATTAGGGCTAAGTACTGCTCTGATTGAGCATGCACTAAAACATTAATCTGAAAGTTAAAAAACTCTGAGCCGATGGCTAATCAAGCACTTAATACATAATTAGGGTTCAATTAGGGCTAAGTACTGCTCTGATACCAAATGTTAGTTCTTAAAACGTAATGCGGAAGACTGATACAAGATCTTAGCCCAAAGATTAAACATCAAAAGTAAACCGATTAGGGTTCCTTTTACTGTTGCTCGAAGTTGCCATCAGGTAGAGTTGTTCTCTCCAGGGTTCCTTTTACTGTTGCTCGAAGTTGCCATCAGGTAGAGTTGTTCTCTCCGGCCTGCTTGACGGAGAGCTGATGCAGTAGGCCGTAGCGGTCGGCCTTCCCAATACTTCAGCGCCTCTCAGATCGGATAGGGATAAGGGGGTTATTAAGGGTTGAGCTAATCACGATTCACCACTAATCCGTGACTAACAAATCATATCCTACATAGAATACCTCTGATTGAAATCATGGGCTTTGCTTTAATCCATACTTCTTAATGTATTCTTGAGGAGGTTTGGGTCAATTCTTCGGTCAGCTGATCAGGATACAAGGCTACGTACATTTTTCTAACAAAAAAAAGAACTACGTAAGATGCCAAGGGAAGAATCTTCTACTTTTGATTTCTAAATGCGTATTTCTGTGCATCCAAACGGGGCTTGTATGAGCATCTTTTGATCTGCATTTTCTTTTCCAGACTTCCTTCTGGCTCGATTTTCTAGGTGGTAGGTGCACGTCAAACGGCCCCCTCTATATTCGGCCCTGTTTGGAACGGTTGCAGTTTTTTTAGAAAATGATTGCAGAGATTACCATAGACATATACTTAAGAAGATATGTATAAACTGGTAAGAGTCGTATTAAAGAAAAAAAGAACAGAACTAATTAATCAGACTTTAACATATAAAACGGCTGCAGTTGTTGTATGTGCATGAATAAAACGGAAGGCGGCGCCGGGTTAAGTTCTTGACAACCATGCGACGAACGGGTGATGTAAAAACTAAATAAAAACTCCGTACCATTTATTATGCCGTTCGTCCTGAACACTCACTCACTCTCGTGTAACTCCTTTCCAGGCTGAGGAGCAGTTGATGGCATCGTCTAACTGTCGCAAGCTTTCTTCTGAGACCCAACGATCCAAGAAATTCAAACATCCTCTTCTTCCCGTTCTTTATTCCCCGAGAGGCCTGGGTTTCACGCGATGAAAGTGATCATCTCCATGGTCGTCTGGTGCAGAGATACTGTATTTCTTGGCATTCAACTCGACGCCGATGGAGACGTCGCCGGCCCGGCCGGCTGATACGTCAGATTGATCTTCAGATGAGAGGAGGAGCACCGGCCTCTGATGAGCTCTGAACTTGTCTGCCACTGTGATGAACAGCCTGAACAGTGATGCCTTTCTAGGAAGTTTTCTTGACGCAAGAAATTTGTTTATAGGCTGTTTGGTTGGCTGCATTTACAGAGATTTGCATCTACAGATGCAGAATCTTGTTTTTTTTCTTGTGTTTGGTTGCCTGCATCTGGTTTTGAGATTGACTCTGTAGATGCAAGATTTTCCATGCAGCCTGGCTTTGGAGAAACACAGAAAATGAACGTTTCTCTGGATGCAACGCATGGCGGCCTCGTGTTCTGTGCATGGAGCCACAGTCCGTTACCATATCAAACCATGCATGGATTGCTAACGTGGCAGGTAACTTTTTATTTTCTTTTTTGTTTGTATCTTTTTATTAGCATATCCGATTACCGAACCGATTCCAAAAATAGATTTCTGACATTTTTTCGAATAAAACTAGACCACACTCGCTATATAAATTTCAAAATATTCGTCTACTAAATACTCAACCAAACACTGTCTCTGCATCTGCACATCCCGTATCTCATCAGTCTGGCTGAGTCGGACGGACCAGGCTCATGAGAGAAGGCAACCAAACAGCCTATTAGATTGGGAGCAAGAACATGTTTGAATTCAGCGTGGAAATATATTAATTGGTGGTGATTCGTGAAGGAGTCGACTACCTAACGCGATATATGGCCATCACGAGAGAGCGGAAAAATGGCCAGGATATTTCGGACGGGATTTGTGGATTTTAGTGATATTTTCGTTGGGTTAAGGAGATAGATGGTCGGATCGCGAGGTGTAAGCGTGATGTGCATGCATGCTGAGGCGCGAATGTGAGAGGACTGTAACTAACACAGTTCGGAAGATACTTGTTTAGGGACCTCTCCTCTTCAATATCAACATCCTAATTTATTTTCTTTTGTGAAGAAGAAACATGTCACCATGGCTGAGATGTTAAGTTCAAACCCATACGAGTCTTCTTTCTTGGGTCTTTGACGGGACACAGACTTTCAAACTTGTATGATTTAGTGACCAGGACACAAAAAATACAACTCAATCAACAACGTGACAAGATCATTTGTAGACTTATAAAGAATGGTCAGTTACCGGTTCACTCGTTGTATCAACAATCTATGAATATGAATATGGTCAATCCTTATGAGTTAATTTAGGGACTTCGTCTTCCTCTAAAGATTTTTTTTTTTTTGCCTTTCAGGGATAGGTGCACTTTAACAAAGGATGATCAAGCAAAACATAATTGGTCAGGCAGTCTAAAGTGTAGTTTCTGTATTAAGAATGAGACGATACAACATTTATTCTTTGACTGTGAGTTGGCTAGGTTTGTTCGGTGTTTAATCCAAATAGGCCTAGGACTAAAACCACTCAAAAATATGTCTCATTTGGTTGGGCAATAGATTTCTAGGTTGGGTTTTAAGCTTAAGAATAAGGTTCTTTTTGGTACAACAGCTGTTTTATGAGCCATTTGGTTATGTCAGAATATCGAAAAGACATCTCTTTCTTGTAGGTTATCTTCAAAGGAGCCCACTGGTTGTGACATGGACATTGTTGTAAAAGGAGGATGAGCAAGAAGTCCATCAGGCATGTTGCTCTCTTGAGGTCGTCTCCGTGGCGTTCCTTTTTTAACATGGTTGGAGAATGAATAATAGAATTGTTGCTTAGTTCTTTTATATTTTACTTGTCAGATCAATCACTTTGTCATCTCAACATTTTTTATGTTAGTTTGAACTACTTGTATTGGCCATATATATTTTGGACATAGAGGTTGAAACTTTTCCTATATCTAAAAAAATCTAACACAGAGGTTAAACTTTTGGATTGAAGGGTGCTACTCCGGGTTGTGTTGGGCTTTTGCCTATTCTGGGCCTAGCCCATTAAGGCCGGATAAGAGGCAGAGAGGGGCAGCGCTGGGGGCGAGCTGGGTCGGGTTCATCCCGAACCCTAGCTGGCGGCGGCCGTTCGAGCTCCCGACGAGCGCGGGACTGCGTGCGCGTGCGTGTGTAGCCGTCGTTCTTGGGGTTTGTTGCATCAACGTCGCTTATATGGGGAAGTCCCACTCCTCACTCTTGGCTATCGGTTTTGCTTGAGTTTTTCCCTTTTCCCTTCTCACACCCGTGCTCTTGTGGTCACCGCTATTCGCCGGGGTTTCTGCGCCCTCGCCGCAGGTGCGTACTGTGGTGTTGCTTCCTCTTTCGTTTTTGGTACCCGTAGGTCACGGGGTGGTCGCCGAGTTGCCGTGCTACTCCTTCGTGCTCCTCGGGCCCTTCTCCACGGCTTGTTCATGGTGGAGGTGACGGCATCGTATCTCCAATCCATTTAAATCGCTGGTGCTACGAGCACGCAGATCTCGCTCGGGTCGCTGCCTTGTGAACGCTTTGTCACTGCTTGCTACTTTGCCGACTCGGATTCGGCACTACTTAAGTGTTTCGGTTTCTACCATTGTGCAGCAGGCCAATCGCCGATTTGGGGACCTATTCATTTGAATAGGGGCTAATTCCGATTAGGGGGATACCCCACAATGGACTAATGTCTCATGGTGGTTTACTGGTTTTTTTTAGCCTAGACATAAGCGCCACAAATAAGACTACTACGAGCCATTATGATGCAGCCCATGGCAACAAATCGCATAATTAAATGTTTTATCGCGCTAGCTAGCAATTTCAATGGGTGCGCAATAAGATAGCGCCGACGCTAACGCAGCGACTCATGTCTGCCGCCTTTCTCCATGGAGCCCGGCAATGCCCACCTTGTCCGGTCTTGGATCCACCCCCGAGTAAAACGGAATCATGACTTAAGATTTTTTATGCTTAGAGCATCTCCAGTGGTGTAGCTAGCTGCTAGCTATAAACAAGTGCCATGTTATCTATAGATAACATATAGTTAGCTTCTCTAATGGACTAGCTATAACATTGACTAGAATATTGAATATCTCTACTCCTTTTAAAGCATGAGTTTCAAATTCAGCCTGATCGACATATCCAATTCAAACCGTTCATCTTCCATCCGACGGTCCAAATCACAAATTGGATCTGGCATCTCCCAATTGCAAATTGGCGAGCGGTTCTAGCATCGCAGCCCTAGCCGCCCCCACGATCCCTAGCTCCCTCCACTTTCGTGAACCAAACTCCTCTCCCCTTCTCTCCAAAATCTCGCTCCTTCTCTAGTCGGACCGCGTTGCCTTCTCCACCATCCACGCCTCTCCCGGCCGCCGCCTCCTCCACCCGCCGCCGCCCGCCGCCCACCACTTGCCCGCCCCACCCGCGACTCACATCGCCTCCTTCGCTGCCCACGCACGCCGGGAAGCGGTGGCGGCGGCGCCAAGATCCGTCTTCGCCTCGCCGCCGCCCCATGTGCCGCCGCCTCCCTTCATCCGACGATGCCTCCTCCCATCCACCACCGCCTCCTCCTCCGCCGCGCCGTTGTCTTTGCAAAGGCTACCTCCAGATTGTGGTGGTCGAGATCCGGACCAGACCGCCCCTACATGGTCGACGTCGATACACATCCATGTTTGGTAAAATTTAGGTGTTCTTATTTTTCTGAAATTGTTATAGCACAAGAAGATGTACCCACAAGGATCTGAAGTGCCATTGTTACCCTGTGAGCATTGTTGAGCCCTAATTTTTATTAGTGGCATTGATGTCAAATATAGATAATATTAAGTGCTAGGGGGTTTTTGGACTTCTCGGAACCCTAGCGAAGACTCGGCTTCACGTAAAACCCTAATTTGAAGTTTCGACGATTTTGTGAGCTGCTCCAAGGTTCTAAGTACGTGACGTGGCGAGAGATGAGGTCATGTATAGATTATGAGTAGTTAGGTATTTTATTTTCGTTTTTGTCGGATTTCAAAAGGGGTTTGAATATCTCGAACTATGCCGGATCTTTGCGACTTCTCGAAAAATCGGTTTCCGCGGTCCACCTCTTCTAAAAATACCTACAAATATTCTTGTGAGATTTCTAGAGAGAGAGAGAAACCCTCTAAATTTCTCTACAATTTCTAGCACGTTTTTACTCTCTGTCGGACGGCGTCTGGGAACAGCCGGACAGCGTCCGACCAGCCAAACCCGTGCACAGTGCATTCTGTCGGACGGCGTCCGATCGTTACCGGACGGCGTCCGATCAGCTAAAATCAGTAAGCTTTTCTCTCTGTCGGACGGTGTCCGGTAGTTAGGTAGAGGCTAACGGCTAGTCTTTTTGTCCCCTTCTGGGGGGCAACGACTAGTTTGCTCTAGGCGCTATATATACCTACCTAGTGGCTGGCTTCTTTGAGGTTTTGCTGCTCTCTACACCTACCACACTTATTGCTCATCAATTAGGTAATCTAGAGCCATTCCTCCACTCACAAATCATTCAAAGCCACAAATCACCAAACCCCAACATCGAGCTTCATTGAAGTCCTTCGATCCAGCATGATCGGGGCGTTTCGGGCTTGTTACTTTTGAAGACGGCATCCTTCGTGGAGGCGTGGGCTTGGAAGTAGGCCTTGGCGTGTGGCTACTCTTGAGTCGGTGTACGGGTGACGGAGTCCACCTCGCCGGAGTGACGAAACGACTACCGAGGAGTAAGTGAGGCGTTAGGCTCGAGAGCGAGTCGGTCTTTGTGCGCAAGGGGTAGCCTCAACGGAGAGTAGGAGTTGCGGCTCCGAACTTTGGTGAAACAAATTCTGTGTTGCTCTCTCTTATTTGCTTTCCGCACTTACTTCCGTTGCATTGTTTGTGATGAATTGTGATGCCATGTCTTAGTTTATCAATTCACTTGTTTATTGCTTTCGCTTGCATGATAATTGAAACTAGGATTGGGTCACTATTAATTTGATGCTTAATCAACAAATAACCGAAAAAGTTTTAAAATTGCCTATTCACCCCCTCTAGGCCATAGGATCCTCTTTCATACCCTAATTGTTTTTCTGTGATTTAACTTTTTTCCTTCTTTTGTGTTTAAACTCTGAAGTGGTGCCAGTTTTTTTATGCTTGGGGGTTCCTGTGATTGACAAGAGAGAGGATTTAATAGACCAACCCATGTCATTCCTGAAGGAAAAAGATGTTTGAATTGTGGATTATGGTCTTTCTCAAGTATTCTGGATTGTGTTCAACGAAAGTAAGGAGATCAGGAGACAAGTATTGTATAAATATAATTGTATTTTTAGGCCTTTTACATTTGGAAACTATTTCAGACTCAGGTATTCTACTATTTCATCATGTCCACCTTATGGTGCCCTGCTATTTCATCATATCCAATTTCTGATAAAGTAATTAGTATGGCCTATGGCAATTAGGTCATTGTTTTGTTTTTTCCCTGTAGGTTTTATCTTGATTTGCAATTTGTGGAGGCCTATATTTAATTTCTATACACATCTTAAGATTTATTTTACTAGCTTGCAGGATGAATTTGATAATATATTGATGCAATACTATGTTGTCCTTCCTGCTAGATAATGCAAAAAAATAAATTTGCATTTTTCCTGCAGAACAGTAAAGGTCTTAGGTTAGTACACATGGTACTTAATGAATTGTTCCTGTGCTCCATTTCTTCTTCTTTTTTGGTGGCGACGGCGGCTGCAGCGGCGTGTGGGAGGGCGGCGACAACGTGTTGGAGGGCGGCAGAGGCGAGGAGGGCGGATTGCTGCGGGGAAGGGCTGTGTCCGCTGTGAGGAAAGTGAGGGGAGGACGTCGGGGGCGTGGGGATCGTGGCGGTGGGGGGTTGCGTACGACTGCTGCGCAGCGTAATAGATTGCAAGGATCCAATTTGTGATTTGGACCATCGGATTGAAGCGATGGACGGTGAGGATTTTGTGTGTCGACCAGGCAATTGTTTGGTGCTTTCTTTATCTTGCTGATAACTCGATAGATAGTTGTATTATTAAGGTATTCGTGTAATAGATGCTGCCATTGCCATAACTCAATACGTAGTAACATTGTCATATCATACTGATAGCATCATGGACAAGTACGGAGCCACCTGAGTTCTTTGTTTTGCCTGTTAACCATGCCAATTTTTCATGATTTCATTGAGTGTTCTTAAGTTAGAAAATGAAAATTGTGTTTGTGGTCTTGCTTCACAACTTTATTTACAGCCTACAGGCAATATAACTTAGTCTCATTAGATATATTGTATTGTAGTAAATGTCGTTTCTGTGCACTGTTAGTGCCATATTATTATTAAAGAAAAAATCTCTCTTATACTGCCATATCATTTAGCAATGGATTTCAGTTCGGTTAAGTGATTTGATTATGTCTACTGATATACTGTGATTACCTATAATATCTTGCTTAAGCTTTACGGTCAGGATTAAGACGATGCAATTTTAATATAGTAGCTTAGCCCTTTTATGTGTGTTGTTATTACCTTACTGGCATGCTTTTATTGAACTCGACATGCACCAGGTTAATTAAGCTATCATATTTGAGGATTTCCCAATTGGAATTTTAATATACTTGCTAAACTATCCAGATTGAGTGTGTAAAAAGTTGGAGGGCATGATGTAGTTTATTTGAAACAAATTTTGTTTTAGTTCATGTTTCTTCTTACGAGAATGCTCACTATCGAGCGTCCGATAGAGTCGGACGTTGTACGCGGCCCAAGGCCCACGCCTAATGAGTTTTTCCTCCTCATTGCATGCGTGCACAGTGGCGACAATAGCGTGAGGGTCACGCGAGTTTGATGGGCGCCCGCAAGGTCCAACTGCAACAACGTCGTGACCTTCACGCAACCTTTTCCCACTGACGCTCGCATAGCTGTGGGCTCACATAACATTTTTCTAGAGTAATAATCACGAATATGCAAACTTTATTGTTTCAGTAGGTAAACTTTATCGTTCTAGTAGACAAAACCTTATTTGTTTGAGAAGGCAAAAATTATTGTTCCAAAAGACAAAAAGTTATTGTTTCAGAAGACAAAAGTTATTGTTCCAATAGGCAAAGCTCAACTATTTCAGTAAGACAAACTTTATTGTTTCAGTAGGCAAACTTTATTGTTTTAAGTAGGCATACTTTATTGTTTCGGTAGTCAAAACCTTTATTTGTTCCAGAAGGCAAACGTTATTGTTTCAGAAGACAAATTATTGTTCCATAAGGCAAAAGTTATTGTTCCAGTAGACAAAGTTCAACTGTTTTTGTAGCACAAACCTTATTGTTCCAGTATTCAACTTTTATTTGTTCCAGTAGGCAAACCTTATTGTTCCAGTAGACAAAAATTATTGTTTTAGTAGGCAAACCTTCTTGTTCTAGTAGGCATTTCTTTTTACTATTCCAGCAGACCAAACACATTGTTCCAATAGGTATGCAAGTTATTCCATCAGACCAAATGCATTGTTTTAATTAGGCTTAGCCTATTGTTTCAGCAGGCCAAATACTAAATTATTCCATCGTATTATACGTATTGTCCCAATAGTCCAAATTAATTGTTCCATTAGTATAGACAAATTGTTCCAGTAAAAATTTATATAACAACATGGGTCTTATTTTGTTCGTAAAAATGCGAGGAACACGTTGGTGAAAACGGTCTGTCGATTGGAGCTCCCAATAGGCAAACCTTGTTGTTTCAGTAGGCAAACCTTATTGTTCTAGTAGAAAAAAATTATTTTTCCATCATACCAAATACATTGTTTCGATTGGGTTTAGCCCAGCAGACCAAATACATTGTTCCAATAGGTATACAAGTTGTTCCAGTAGACCAAATACATTGTTTCAATAGGTATACAAGTTGTTCCAGCAGGCAAGACTCATTGTTCCGGGAGACTAGGCTCATTGTTTCATCAGGCAAGATAGATTGTTCCGGAAGACTAGACTCATTGTTCCAGTAGACGAAATACATTATTCCAGTAGGTATGCAAGTTGTTCCATCAGACTAGACATATTGTTTCAATTGGGGTTACCCTATTGTTTCAGCAGACCAAATACCAAGTTGTTCTATCAGGCTAGACGTATCGTTCCAATAGGCTAAATTAATTGTTCCATAGTATAACAAATTGTTCCAGTAAAATTTATATAGCAACATAGGGTCTTATATTGTTCGTAAAAATGCGAGGAACACGTTGGTGAAAACGTTTGATGGATTAGAGCACCCACTCAAAAGTTATACCTATTTATGGAAAAACAAAAAATGGAATCGCTGATGCCAGCATTACATCATCACATGCAATTAAATAAGCGGAGTTTTTCCTCCTCATTGCATGCATACGAAAGCTCAACGCTGCATGCACAGTGGACCTTATTCTGCATGCGTGCTGTAGGCAGCTAGTTCTACATGCGTGCTGTAGGCAACTAGCTGTGACGGGGACACAGGATTTTGCGGCGGGGGGCACGTGCTGCTGGGCCTTGGGCCGCGCTCAACGTCCGATCGAAGCGCCTAATGAACGGACGTCCGAACGGTAGTTCATGCCTTCTTAAGTGATTTAAATTATTTGCCATGAAGTGCATAATAGATAGCAATGACTCAGATTTTGTGGATTCCAGTCTACTAAATTTTTACTCTTGAAAGCAGATATAGACCATTTATTATACTATTTACCACTGTTCAGTTTTTATATGAAGAGTCTTATGTTTCTCATTTTGATCATCTTTCTTAAAAGGCATCATTTTATTGTGCAAAAGCATGCGCTTTGGGCCTGTTCCTGAAGAGATGGTTTTAATTTCATATACATTGCATTACAGAGATCTACCTGGCTCCAATTCTTTTTCCTGTCATTATATTTGTACATGCTATCTTGGTTTAGTTAAGAAAGCATATAAAAATGATTCAGTGAACTCACTTGGGCTGGCCATTACATCTATCTTAACTATAAGTGATGCCCAAATGTCCCTAGACATTCTGTTACCATCTCTTATTTCTCTACTCATTCCTGCACAAGGGGCATATAAAGACAGTGGGTGATCTGGCTCTTAAACCATGCTTTTTTAGTGAAGAAAGGTCTCTACTACATATTAGCCTGATAGCATGGCATAGTCAGTTAATTTCACTAGCCAGCGAACTAACTTTACATTGTGGAATTCCATAACTCTATATTCCAAAAACTATAATTCCCTAAGTCACTTTCATAAACCATCAGTTTCATATTATTTCTGTTTCAGGTTATTATTGTTTTCATGTCCAGGAAATTTGGATGAGAACATATTGTTTTATTATTTCGGCAGCGGTGGCGTGCTAGGCAGAGAAGAGCGGTGGACCCAGTGGCCCAGGGGGGCTCGGCTCTGACCTACGGGTGACGGCAACGTCTGGGGCAAGGCGACGGCGATAGCAACTCTGGTGATTTTGATGCTCTACTTGCTATTCTATCTTGTTGTGACACTTTGTAGGCTATCCAAGTTTTTGCTCATTTCTAGGAAACCAAAGTTTCAAGTGATTTTTTGTAAAGCCAAAAAAATTAGTGGACATATATTTAGGAGTTAGTATTGGCTAATAATTTCTGCATGCATGCTGAATTCTTACCAGCAAATTGGATTTTTTTTGTTGTTTTTTGTGTTCTTGTAACAACATCATTTGCATGGTATGGAGAAGCACGAGTGTTGTGTGTTTTTATGACACTGATTGGTTGATAGTTGAGTTAACTGTATAGGTTTATTTCTTCATCCCTGACAATACAAACCATGCTAATAGAAAAATGACCAGCATAGAAGTGAAGCAAAGTAATAGTGGTCATCTTGTCGACGGTTGAGATATCGATCTCAAGTCAACTAAGGTTCTTGAAAAAGGAGAGATAGAAGACCTGCCAAGCAATGCGAACAGCGATCAACGACGAACAGGGAGACACAGGGTTTTTATCCTGGTTCAGGCCTCTCAAAGAGATAATAACCCTACGTCCAGCCTTTCTTTATATCAAAGAGGATTACAAAGATGGGACTCGACAAGATTAACAGGTCTCGGCGAGCATTATGCGTCAATGCAATGGTGCTTGGCCGTAAGATCGTGCCCTCTACACGCCGTAGGGGCCCTATTTATATAGTGTTGAACAACCGACCTACCGAAGGATAATCGGGCCGGGCTAACTACGAGATCGTAACAAACTTATACATGCCAAATACATCCCGAGGTAGATAAGGAATACTCTAATTCTTGGGGATCACGACATCTGCTCCAATCCGAAAAACCACGTCTGGGTCTTCACGTAGCTGTGCAAATCTCTTATTCGAGTCGGACTCAAACACGAGGCTTAGGCCGTTACGCACCGTGCCAGCAAGGAAGTTGTTCGGCAGGATGCGCATGGGCCTGATAAAACCTTCCAGGGAGCTGGGCCCTGGTAGGCTGCTCGAATGGGCCGTCAGGAAGTGGGCCATGGCAATGGGCCGTGATTTTATCCCCGACACATCTCATTATAGAGGATAATATTTCAATACAAGGAAATGAGCTAAATTAAATTTTTACTACTTTCATATGGTATCTATACAACACATATAGGAATTGCTTAAAAAATATGTTATTTCATTTCCTCGGTACTTACAATCTTGATTCGTCATAAAAATATGTGAAAAGGCTGCTAACACGTTTGCTATGTTAGTATTTTTTAAATTTTTTAAATGATGTGCTTTTTGAAATGGAAGACGTGCTTTGCACGTGCACGCTTACTAGTGGGTCCAAATGTAATAGATAGTAGGTGCATTGGAATCAGCTATAGACTAGCTGCAAGTTAGTAGCTAGTACACCCTCTTTCTCTCCACATAAACAAAAACCTGAGTTGGAATCCTTATAGCTAGCTGATATGACACCATTGGAGATGCTCTTATAGGCTAGCTCTAAACTTAGAGGTTGTACCATCTATCTAATATATATCTAATATCTAATCTAATCTATTCTAATTCAAAATCAAAATCTAAATCTAAATCAAAATCAAAATCAAAATCTAATCAATCTAATCTAAATCTAATCTAAAATCTAAAAAATATATACATTGCGCTGGTCGCGTCAAACGTCATTGCGACGCGTGTCTTCCCTGCATCTCGCTTCGTTGCGCGCTCAGCTCTTCCGGTTGAACCATGGCCGTTCGATCACCGCCGATGTGTGGATCGGATGGTCCGATCATCTTTTATATATATAGTAATTTTCCCGTGGAAGAATCACCGGGTAGGCATGGTTGCTGCGTTGGTTTCCGTCGGTAACTTCCAGTGCGTCGCGCAGGGCTCGAATCCCAGGGGTCTTTCGTTTTCCCCCCAGCTTTTCATTTGCCGTCCTGTGTCTCATTCCTATCTGTTTTTCCCCACGCATCATCCGCGCGACGCGTGCCTTTGCTGCGCTGCCGTACGACGGCTTGCCCACGTCGTTCTGGTCCTTGCCGGTCCGTACGCCCGCAGCGTCCCCTCCGCCCGGCGGCGCCCGCGGTTTGCTTTCCTTGCCGCATGAATTTTTGACAACTTCACAGAAATAGCTCTAGGACGTCGCGTCGTTTTGCTTTGGTCACCAATGCAGATTTTTGGTTGTGCTGCAACAAACAAGCACTGTGTTATTTACGAATTAGTTAAAAAGGATAGCTGCTGCACATTCTATCGTATTGCCCCTGCGAACAATATAGATATAGATTAGGTTCAATTTAGCCTACCCTCCAACCAACAAACTACCTGTTGTTTAAAGGTTCATGCAAATATCTGTGCGGCACTAATTTTCTTCACTTCAACCTGGACGAAACAGGCTCCAAGTCATTTCGTGCTTTGTTCTTGCTCCGTTTTTTCGTCGACCTGCGTCATCCTTTCTCCCTTTACAAGGATGCGCCCTCCTGTGTTGTTTGGGAGCAGGACAGCTGCCATGTCTCAGCATGACATGCGGACCGCATCAAGTTAATTTTCCCTTTTATGTGTTGCTTTTGTTGTTAGTTTTTTTTTTTTTTTTGAAAGAGGGGCAGGAGATCTGCCGTCCTATTTCATTGATCAGAAGGAGAAAACAAAGTAAAACCCATGCACGCACAAGTATAACCATACAGCATTGTCAGAAACCCGCCAAAGCCAGACACACCACCTGCATCGCGGGAACCACCCACGAGGGAAAGAACCTCACGCCGCCTAGAACAAAAGCAGAACAGGAGGAAAAAAGGGAAAAGAACAACACCGGCCACCGCTAGACACCCAACCAACACTCACACAGCAGCGAGCGACTCCTGCAGCAGCAGACCCAACGGAAGCCCATAACGCTAGAACGGCAACCACGACGCCCAACAAGGTAGCGACAGGAAGACCGCCCGCCGCTAAACCGCTAGGGTTTTTACCCAAAGCAGGACAAGGTCCAAACGGTGATGCCTCCAACGAGGAAAACGACACAAAGGTGACGCCATCACCAGCCTAAAAGGCGGGGCTTTCGCCCAAGACCTAGCCTGCTAGCGTACAGGCCTCCGAGGGTGAACAGCAGCAGAAGACCGAGCCGCCGGCCGAAGACGCAGAGCCGGAGAGCGTCGACGAGCACCACCAGCCGACGCGGAAGAGGCCGCCCCTGCCATCCGACACCTCGAAGAAAGGGAGGGTCTAGACGGCGAGGACGGGACAGAGCCAAGAGGCGGAGAACGGGGACGCCGTCGGAGAAAGGTCATCAGCCAACGCCGCCAGAGAGGGGCCACCACGTCGGATGGCTCGCGACAGAAGCTTAAATGCACTCAGACGCGCGCCACCAAGGCGACGCTAGCCGACCCCGCCCCTACCCCGGAAGAAGCCAACCGACGCCATCGAGCACCTCGCAGGGAGGAGAGGGCAAGAAGACGAGGATGGGACCAAGGTAGAGACAGGTGGCACAGCATCGCTGAAGAACGGACGACGACCCAGCATGCCACCACAGGAAGAGCCGAGACGCCAGGCACACGCCCTTGGAGCACACCCGCTCCGTCCGCTCCAGCCAACTATCCAAAGCGGACCCCCCCAAGCGGCATCCACCGAGGCGGGCTCAGGGGGAGGGGGAAGAAGGAGAAGAAGAAGAAGAAGATGCCGGTGCCGAGCTTCGCCGAGCTACGAGGCCACCGGACCCACGACCCTAGAGCACACCCACTCCGACCGCTCCGGCTGACAACGCCTGATCCGAGCCTCCTGCCCGCGGATCCGGCCAAACACAGAGCGGTCCCCTCCAGGCGGTCTCCACCAAGACAGGCCCAGAAGGAGGGGAAGAAGAAAGGGGGAAAGCTGGCGCCGGGCTCTACCACTGCGCGCGAAGGTCGGGACGAAGAGGATAGGGGGAACCGCGCGCCCTGCGAGGGATGACGGGCGGTGGGCGGTGAAAGAGGATCCTAAGGGCTAGAGGGGGGTGAATAGGCAATTTTAATTTTTCTTTGATTAATTGTTGATTAAGCATCAAATTAATAGTGACCCAATCCTAGTGTCAATTGATACGCAAGCGGAGGCGATAAACAAGTTAACAAGCAACTAAGACATAGCATCACAATCAACACATTCAATGCAACGGTAGTAAGTGCGGAAAGTAAATAAGAGGACGACACGGTGTTTGTTTGACCGAAGTTCGGAGCCGCAACTCCTACTCTCCGTTGAGGCTACCCCTTGCGCACAAGGACCGGCTCGCTCTCGAGCCTCACGCCTCACTTACTCTCGGTAGTCGCTCCGCCACTCCGCGAGGTGGACTCACACCAGACACCGACTCAAGAGTAGCCACACGCCGAGGCCTACTCTCAAGCCCACGCCCACGAAGGATGTCTTCAAAAGTAACAAGTTCAAACGCCTGATCATGCCGGATCAAGGACTTCCATGAAGCTCGGTATTGGGGTTTGATGGATTGTGGCTTTGGATGATCTTGTGGGTGGAGGAATGGCTCTAGAACACCTAATTGATGAGCTATGAATGTGGTAGGTGAAGTGGAGCAGCAAACCTCAAAATAGCCACCACTAAGTAGGTATTTATAGCCCCAAGAGCAAAACTAGCCGCTGCCCTCTGAAGAGGACAAAAGACTAGCCGTTACACTCTACGGGACGCCGTCCGACGGCTCCGGACGCCGCCCGACAGAGCGCATCGCTCACCAAAATAGGTTTATCGGACGCCGTCTGTCCCACGGACGCCGTCCGACAAAGAAGGATCGAGCACGCGCTGAGCTACCGGACGCTTCCAGACGCCGTCCGCAATGAGAAACCAAAATTGAACTTGATCGGACGCCGTCCGTTACTACGGACGCCGTCCGACGAGTGAGTATAAATTTGGATTTTTGGCTGGTTTGACGCCATCCTGCTTTACTAGACGCCGTCCGCGTAATAGATTTTCGGTGAAAAGCGAGGGGAAATTTAGGTGGGTTTTCTCTCTAGAAATCTCACATAGGGATATTTGGGTATTTTTAGAGATGGTGGATCATGAAACCGAAGTTTTCAAGAATTCGCAAAGATCCGGCATAGTCCGAGATATTCAACCCCTTTTGAAACCGACGAAAAACAGAAATAAACCTAACTACTCCTAATCTATACGTGACCTCTTCTCTCGCCTTGGCCACGACTAGAAATCTTGGAGCAGCTCGAGTAAAATTGTCGACGCTTCAAATTAGGGTTTATAAAATCGCCGAGTCTTCGCTAGGTTCCGAGAAGTCCAAAAAACCCCTAGCCCTTTATATTAATTAATTTTGTCATCAATGCCACTAATAAAAATTAGAGCTCAACGATGCTCACAATCTCCCCCTTTGTGGCACTTGATGGCAACCCAAGAAAGAATAAAATTTTTGAGCTGCAAAAAAGGTTAGTGCAATACAAATATGCGAACAAATTGAATAAATAAGAAACCACAACTCGACCACAAGGATGTGCAAATAAAGGAAGCTCCCCCTAAATTCATGCATAAATTAAGTTCAGAAGCCAACAAGGTTCAAAAGACATAAACCAACCAAAGAAACAAACACAAATTTTTAACCGAGTATCGAGGCAACAAATAATATTACAGGTAAGCATAGGTAAACACAACCTCGATCTCACTACCCACTACTAACCCTCTACTACTCCCTAACTTCTCCCCCTTTGTCACCAAGTGACACAAACGGGAAAAGGTCCTATTCTTGCTGATCTTGATCCATGTCGTCGCCTCCGTCATCTCCCTGGCCGCCGGTAGAGGAGCCCTGACCTCTGGGACGCTTGAACAGGGGCATAAGAGCTGCAGAGGGGACCGACCGAGGTGAGGAAGGATCATCAAACATCTGGGTCGGTTGAGGATTTGGCAAAGAAAAGTTGAGATGGCGAGCGATCTCTCCACCAGTGAAATAAATCTTACCAGGAGGAGGGTATGACTGAGGTGGAGGCACAAAGGAAGGAGCAGGCCCAGAAGGAGGGTACACCCAAGGATGAACCGGCGGTAGGTAGGCAGGTGGACGAGGAAAACTCTGAGTCTGCTGGTAATCCTAATAACTGCCGTGGGCATGTGAATACCAACCATATGGATTTGCCCCTTCTGGCACTGGCATAAACATCGCTCCCATGTATTGACTGGTGACTTAAACTCGCGAACTCATCTCGCCAAGTATGTCTGCCGCCTCGCCAAGTCTGTCATATCTCTGCGGGTGGTCGCCACTCTTCTTTCACCTCAAGCAGAAAATTTTCATATCTCAAGCGCAGCCCCTCATCTCACCTATCAAAGCATTATACCACGGAGGAGGGATGCTGAAGAGGAACTCGCACTGTGTTGGCACAAATGGTCTGCATTGGGGCAAAGCAGGAGCAAAAACAGAGTCGGTGGAGGAGCATCATCATCAGTCTACCCAACTTGGGCTTGCTCCCAAGTGAGTTTAAGAAGTTCTTCATCCGATGCTTTTTGATTCTGTTTGTCCGACTTCTTACTTCATCTACGTAAACCCGCCGAGTCCCGAAAGCAATAGGCCAATATAGGGCGCTAGAGGTAGTGCCCTATTGACTTCTCTCAGATATAGTGTCATCCAACTCTCCCATGAGGGTGGCACCAATGTTTATAACTCGCTCGTCAAGGTAAAGCATAAACCACCGCAGATCGGTAATATCCCGTCACGGTTCCCACCTCGAACAAATAAAGTGCTCAAGGATAAGATTTATCGAGTCGCTCTGGCGCAATTGATTTGCCTTCTATGTTCAGTTCTTCTTCATCAACATCAATGTACATGAACCGTACCTCCTCAAGAGGAGGGTACTTGCCTCTCCAGAGAGCATCTTCATAGCACACCTCATTCAAATCAATGCCAGAGTCTGGAGTACCTAAGGCGTGATTCATCTCGGCCACTGTGATCCCTTTAATCTATCCATCAACTGAGTGATAATAGTTCGATTCTCGACTCGTCATCGGCAACAAGAGAGTAGCAAAGAACTCACAATTTCTTTCTACGCCCAGATCAATTTCTTGTTGGAGATCAATTTCGCTAGACCAAGTGGAGCTGAAAATGGTATGCACCTCCGCCCTCGCCATCGCCGAGATCTCGCCACCAACACAGTGGGATCCTAGGACCACGTGGGAGCAGAGAAGCACATGTACAATTGTTTCAAACTTGGTGTAGAACCTGAAGTCCCCGGTATCCTCTCGCCCGAGGGAACCACGGCATAAGAGACGGACCTCCTCTTCCTCGTAGTCTCCATAGATAGTTTTAGAACTCGATCATCCATGTGGTCGTCCTCGGCGACCACCGCCTCAAGGACATCCTCATCAATTGGGTCCTCAAAGATATGTCTCGTCAAGATCCTCTGCGGTGGCAAAAGAAGAACCCGCCATCCGAGTCCAATGGAACCCTTGATCGATCGCCGCCGCAAATCTGCTCTAGACACTCGCTTGGCGAGGAGGAGCGCATCGCTAGCCGCCTCATCGATGTAATCCGGATCGCCTTATCGCCATCGTCGCGCCGACCACCGAGGGTCCCGCCGAGCCTTCCGAATTTCTTCAATGATTTCGACATTTCAATTAATTCTCCGACAATGTAACCACGGACCGTAACACTCACCGCTAACCGCCATCGACCAACGATCCATCGACACGGTGCCAACCCACCACGGTCCAACCCTCGAACACGAACGCGTGAAAAACCTATTCAAAACCTAAAACTCGGTAACCAACGAAATTTGATGGGAAGAAAGGCGGGAAGCCGTTACCGAGTCCTAGAAGCGAAGGAGGAAGACGCCGTGCGCGAGGAGATCGCCCCCAAGGCCCTTCCCGGTAGGGGAAAGGAGGGGAACTCGACGGAGACGAGGCGCACGAACGGGGACGTCCACTTCCAATCCACGCGGAGGAATCAAGAGACGACGAGGGGAGGCCGCCGGTGGTGGTGGAGATCGCCGGAGGTCGCCGGAGGGTCTTCCCCGGTGAGGAGAAGCAGCAGGGGCGGCGCCGGTTTGGGAGGAGAGAGGAGATCAAATGGGGAAAGAGGGAGGCGGAGAGGTAAGTTATAAGCAGTTCCGCGCGATTAGGTCCTGTGGGACGGCGTCCGACGGTTACCGGACGGCGTCCGACAGCAAGGGTGCAGCGCACAGGGAACCTCGTCGGACGGGGTCGCGGAGAGGCCAGACGGCGTCCGACAGGTGAGTTGCAGCGCGGATAACGCTCTGTCGGACGGCGTCCGATGGCGACCGGACAGCGTCCGACAGGAGGTATGCGGTGCATGCAACACGCGATCGGACGGCGCTCGAGAGTGGCGGACGGCGTCTCAAGAAGGCCGAAAACGCAATTGGCACTTCGACCAGATGGGCCCCACTAATGCGAGAGATATTATATAAAAATAATATTTTGAAGTGATGATTCCATTTTGCTCAAAATTCATACTAAGATTCAAATGTGAGCAATTTGAAGTGATTTTCTAAGATTTAATTTTGAAGGATAAGATTATAATATGACAAATGAAATCAAGTCAAATTCAAAACCCAAATTTTGATCTTAGAGATCAACAAAATGTGCGAACCCAAATTTTGCCTTGATTTCATATAGGCATGAAAATCGAGCATAGGGGTTCACTTTAGAGTTTAAGCACATGTTTTTGAATTTTGGTTCCTTTTCAAATACTTTCAACAATCTTGATGCCATATGATTTTCAAGAGAACAAATATGCATATAGAGCAAATTTTTTAAAGGGGTAAGATTTTCAAAACTGTAAGTTTGAAATGGTATGAAGATAAGGATAGTCTATTAAGCTCAAATTTGTTTTGGCTTGAAATATAGGACAAGAATGTGCTAACCCAAAATCAAATTTATCTTTTCACCACTAGGGGAAGTTTTGAGATCATGAATTGAAACTAAACTCCCCCTAAATATGACAAGGGTCAAAAGCAAATGGAAATATTCAAATAAGACCCAAAAGTCATAAAAACCAATCAACACGCATTTGATCTATCTAGTATGTTGAGTTCATTCCTTAATTTGCAAAACCGTGCCTCATCCAAGGGTTTGGTGAAAATATCCGCCAATTGGTCTTCCGCTCGACGTAGGCAAGCACAACGTCACCCTTTGCAACATGGTCACGAATAAAGTGATGTCGAATGTCGATGTGCTTTGTACGGAATGTTGGACCGGATTGTTGGCTATTTTACCGCACTTTCATTATCGCATAGAAGTGGCACTTTTTCAAATTTTAACCCAAAGTCACTAAGCATCCGAGTCATGTACAAGAGTTGAGCACAACAATTCCCCCGCTACATATTCCGCTCATGTAGATAGCGCCACGGAGTTTTGCTTCCTCAAGTCCATGACACGAAGTTAGCGCCCTAACAAGTGACAACCCCGAGGTGCTTTTATGATCAATTTTGCAACGGCGAATCCGAGTCGGAATAGCCAAGAAGCTCAACACGCGCTTCCCTTGGGATACCAAAACCTAGACTAGTAGTGATTTTAGATATCTCAAAATGCGCTTTTACGGCAACAAGATGCACTTCCTTAGGGGATGCTTGAAAACGAGCACACATGCACACACTAAACATAATATCGGGTCGAGAAGCGGTAAGATAGAGAAGCGAACCGATCATGGAGCGATAAAGCTTTTGATCCACGTGCTTTCCATCTTCATTCAAGTCAAGATGCCCATTAGTGGCCATTGGTGTTTTGATCGATTTGCAATCGTTCATTGAAAACCGCTTGAGAAGGTCCTTTGTGTATTTCTCTTCACAAATAAAAGTCCCTTCTCGAAGTTGCTTGATTTGAAATCCAAGGAAGAAGGTGAGCTCTCCAATCATAGACATTTCAAATTCCTTGGACATCATCTCGCCAAAGTCTTTGCATTTAGATTTGTTAGTGCATCCAAAAATAATATCATCCACATATATTTGACAAATAAATAAGTCATTTTCAATTGGCTTTAGAAACAATGTGGAATCAATTGCACCGGTTTTAAATCCCTTTTCTAAGAGGAAGTCCCTAAGACGCTCATACCGTGCTCTAGGAGCTTGCTTGAGACCGTATAGCGCCTTAGTGAGTTTATAGACATGGTTTGGGTGTTTGAGGTTTTCAAAACCGGGCGGTTGCTCGACATAGACAAGTTCATCAATAAAACCATTTAGAAAAGCACTCTTAACATCCATTTGAAAGAAAGTTATGTTATAGAGAGAAGCGAAAGTCAAGAGTAACCGAATAGCTTCAAGTCGAGCAACGGGGGCATAGGTTTCTCCATAGTCAAGTCCTTCAATTTGTGTGAAACCTTTCGCCACCAATCTTGCTTTGTTTCGCACCACTTCACCGTTCTCATCTTGTTTGTTGCGGAAGACCCATTTGGTTCCAATGACATTGTGATCCTTCGGCCTTTCCACAAGCTCCCAAACTTTATTGCGGGTGAAGTTGTTCAATTCTTCATGCATGGCGTTCACCCAATCCGCATCCGCCAATGCCTCATCAATGGTCCTAGGCTCAACAATAGACACAAAGGCGTGATGTTCACAATAATTAGCGGTATGAGAACGGGTTCTTACGCCTTGATTGAGATTGCCAATGACTTGATTTAGGGGATGATCCTTGGAGAGAGTGCGGTGTTGTTGGACGGTACTTGTAGATCAACGTCTCCCTTGAGCTTGATCAACTTCAAAGTTCGTGATCTCCGCCCACCGCTTGATCTTGAGTTGTTGGAGAGGTGTCTTGAACTTGATCACCGATGGAGGTGGTGGGGTGATTACTTCATCTTTTGGTGCCTCCGTGAGGGTCGAATTTCCCCAACTCCATAGCATCATGCGGTGGCTCATCACCTACATTTCTTGTCAAATCTTGCTCATTTTATGAGCCATTAGTTTCATCAAACTTGACATCATAGGCTTCCTCAACTAGCCCGGTAGAATTGTTAAATACTCGAAAAGCTTTTGAGCGAGAAGAGTAACCTAACATGATACCAAAGTCGCACCTCTTTGGAACTTACCCAAATGAGTCCTTTTCTTATAGATGTATACCTTGCAACCAAGACTCGAAAATATTTAGATGTTGGGCCTTCGTCCCACTAGTAATTCATATGATGTCTTGTGAAGGAGTCGGTGGAGGTAGAGGCGGTTGATGGCATGGCACGCCGTGTTGATGGCTTCCGCCCAAAAAGCATGCGACGTGTTGTACTCGTCAAGCATTGATCTTACCATCTCTATCAAAGTACGGTTCTTCCTCTTCACCACTCCATTTTGTTGGGGAGTGTATGCCGCCGAGAATTCGTGCTTCACACCTAACTCGTCACAAAATTCTTCAACATTTGTATTAGCAAACTCGGTGCCATTATCACTCCTCACCTTTTTAATAAAAGAGTTAAATTCCTTTTGAGTTTTCAAAGCAAATCTTTTAAACACATCACCGGCAAGAGATTTATTTGAAAAAAAAAACACCCAAGTGAAGCGAGAGAAATCAGCGACAATCACATGACAATAAGAATTACCGCCTATGCTCGCATAGGTGGTTGGGCCAAATAAATCCATATGCAAAAGTTCAAGTGGTCGGGATGTAGACATGAAAGTCTTCGTCGGATGAGAATTAGCCACTTGCTTGCCGGCTTGGCATGAGCTACATAAACGATTCTTCTCAAATTTGACATCCTTCACTCCAACAACCAAGTTATCTTTAAAAACCTTTTTCAAAGTGCCCATTCCAACATGTCCAAGACGTCTATGCCACAACCAACCAAGAGTGGTTTGAGAGATAAGACAAATCTTGATTTGAGAGGTTTCACGGTTTGAAAAATCAACCAAATATAAGTTTTGAAACCGGGTACCTTCAAATGCAACACTTTGATCCTTAGTGGAAACAACACGAACTCCGTTGATCGAAAAGAAGCAATCAAAACCCAAATCGCACACTTGAGCAACGGAGAGGAGATTAAAGTTGCAAGCTTCCACCAAGAGCACATTAGAAATGGATAGGTCATTTGATATTGCAATTTTACCTATACCCTTTACCTTTCGCTTGGAGTTATCCCCAAATGTGATCTTGTGTTCGGGGTCCTTCTCCTCCTCTAGTGAGGTGAACATATTTGAGCTACCGGTCATGTGTTGGGTGCAACCGCTATCGAATATCCAATGCCGGCCACCGCTCTTGTAGTTCACCTACACACACAATCAAGCTTGGGTTTTAGGTACCCAAGACTTCTTCTTAGGTCCTTTTGAGTTAGTCATCAAGCATTTGGGCACCCAAATAGCCTTCACATCTTTCTTTTTATTTGGTGCACCAACATATTTAGCATAGGTAGAGCCATTCTTCCTCATAAGCATGTAACTAGCATTAAGCACTTGAGTTTTAGACATGAATTGAGATGTTTTAACAAGAGGACAAGCAATGGCTTTATGTTTTTCATTTTTACAAATGTGGCAACGGGTCCCTCCCTTAACGAAAGTTAGCTTGGGCTTACCCCAACCACCCTTTGGCAAATCCCGGATGAAATCCCAAACCATGCTTACCCAAGGTATACCTTTTTGCTCAAGCACCTTGTCAAGAGAGTTGTTCCCCACAAGCAATTTAGCCAAGCTAGAGTCTAGTTGCTCAATTCTATCCTTAAGAAGCAAATTTTTCTTAACTAGCTCATTAGCACATTTAGTAACACCACAAGTGCCAATTGAACAAGCATTTTCATTTGCAGAAGTAGCACTAGTGGGTGAAGATGAGCTAGCATTGGGTGTGATCGTGGGTGACAAGGTAAAGGATGTGTCATGAGATAAGCTAAGTGAACCGTCTATAGTGTCAATCAAATCACAAGTCACACCAACATTGCATTTTTCAATTGAGCAATCAAGCGGAGTTTCAACATCAACATTAGAGCTAGCAAGTTTATTTTCTAGAATCTCAACTTGCAAATTTAGAGCTTCATAATCATCTTCTAGAGTTTCATGCTTTTCTAACAAGTTCTCAAATTCATTTGCTAGCTCTTTATGCACCTTCACTACCTTCTTTCTCTTAGACTTTTCCTTCTCTAGAGCATTATTCAAATCATCAATTAAAAGCTTAAGCTCACTTTTAGAGAGGTGCTCATGTGTTACCTTCTCCTCTAGTGCCATAAGACACATGAAAGGTAAGGGGTTGTCGATGGCGACTCCGGATATCTTCGTGTTTTCATTATCGGAGGAGTCCGCCCAAGAACCTTCATCATTGGTGATCCATTCCCCAATCACCTCTTCTTGTATATTTGCGGTGAGGCAAAGTTTTTGCTTGGGAAGAGCCGGAGGAGCGTTTTCCTTGATCGCAAGTCCGGCTAGCCCATGAGCTCTAGTATCTTCTTCTTCGGAGGAGGATTGAGAGGACGATGAGCTTGAGCTATCTTCCTTCTTAGTCTTTTGACCGGCAAGAGCTTTCTTCTTATCCTTTGATTTATGATCACTCTTGCGATAGTGACGATATTTCTTCTTGTCATCTTCCTCTTGATTCCTTGCCTTGTGCTTGTTCTTTTTACTTTTTGGGCAATCCGCCGCCAAGTGACCCTTCTCTCCACATTCATAGCAACGCATCTCGGAGATAGGTCTTCGCCTTGAAGAGGATGATCCACCGCGGAAGCTCATCTTCTTGATCAACTTTCTTGACCGCTTGACAAGAAGGGCCAATTCTTCAATCTCCGGAATTGCATCATCGGAGTCTTCATCATCTTCTTCAATTTCAACTTTCTTCTTTCCACTTTTGGCTTTGGCGGGGAGAGCGATTGACTTCTTGTTGAGCGGAGACTCTTCACTTTCAAGAAGCCGCATCTCATATGAGTTGAGTTGCCCGAGGAGCTTTGTCGGTGTCATCTTCTTAAGTTTTGACTTAGATGCTCGAATTAAGGTCACAAGTGGATTGAAACTAAATGGCACAACGTCAAGCATCTTCCGACAAATGTCAATGTCTTCCAAGACCTTCTTCTCCGAACATCCGGTAATTTCATTGACGATGGAGTTCAACCTAAGAAACATTTCATTAACACTTTCATTAGGAAGCATCTTGAATTGATCAAACCTTTTTCTAGCACGAGATAGCTTCTCCTCAAGCATCTCTAAGACTACCAACATGAATTTCTAAGATGCTTCCAAATGTCATAAGCTTTAGAGAGATTACCAATGCTATCAAAGACTTCGGAAGACACACTAGAGAGTAAAGCATTTCTAGCAATGGCATTAAAACGTTTGTACTTAGCATGAACTTCATCAAGAGCAATTGTTCCACGTGAGGGTCCTGGATAGCCGGTCTCACAAGCAACCCACACATCATAGCTAAGTGTCTCTAAGTAACATTGCATCCTAATTCTCCAATAGTTGTAGTTTGTTCCATCGAAAATAGGAGCTTTTCCAATTTCTATCCTAGGCCCCTCTTGAGCCATCTCCTAGCGGTTAAGCTAATACGGAGAACCTAGACGCCCGATACCACTTGAAAGAGGATCCTAAGGCCTAGAGGGGGTGAATAGGCAATTTTAATTTTTCTTTGATTAATTGTTGATTAAGCATCAAATTAATAGTGACCCAATCCTAGTGTCAATTGATACGCAAGCGGAAGCGATAAACAAGTTAACAAGCAACTAAGACATGGTATCACAATCAACACATTCAATGCAACGGTAGTAAGTGCGAAAAGTAAATAAGAGGGCGACACGGTGTTTGTTGGATGAAGTTCGAGCCGCAACTCCTACTCTCCGCTGAGGCTACCCTTGCGACAAGGACCGGCTCGCCTCGAGCCTCACGCCTCACTTACTCCCGGTAGTCGCTCCGCCACTCCGACGAGGTGGACTCACACCAGACACCGACTCAAGAGTAGCCACACGCCGAGGCCTACTCTCAAGCCCACGCCCACGAAGAATGTCTTCAAAATAACAAGCCCAAACGCCCGATCATGCCGGATCAAGGACTTCCATGAAACTCGGTATTGGGGTTTGATGGATTGTGGCTTTGGATGATCTTGTGGGTGGAGGAATGGCTCTAGAACACCTAATTGATGAGCTATGAATGTGGTAGGTGAAGTGGAGCAGCAAACCTCAAAATAGCCACCACTAGGTAGGTATTTATAGCCCCAAGAGCAAAACTAGCCGCTGCCCTCGGAAGAGGACAAAAGACTAGCCGTTACACTTACGGACGCCGTCCGACGGCTCCGGACACCGTCGACAGAGCGCATCGCCACCAAAATAGGTTTATCGGACGCCGTCCGGTCCCCACGGACGCCGTCCGACAAAGAAGGATCGAGCACGCCAGAAGCACGGACGCCCAGACGCCGTCCGGCAATGAGAAACACCAAAATTGAACTTGATCGGACGCCGTCCGTTACTACGGACGCCGTCCGACAAAGGAGTATAAATTTGATTTTGTTGGCTGGTGACGCCGTGCTGCTTACCAGACGCCGTCCGTGAGAATAGATTTTCGGTGAAAAGCGAGGGGAATTTAGGTGGGTTTTCTCTCTAGAAATCTCACATAGGGATATTTGGGTATTTTTAGAGATGGTGGATCATGAAACCGAAGTTTTCAAGAATTCGCAAAGATCCGCATAGTCCGAGATATTCGAACCCTTTGAAATCCGACGAAAAACAGAAATAAACCTAACTACTCCTAATCTATACGTGACCTCTTCTCTCGCCCTGGCCACACGCACTAGAAATCTTGGAGCAGC
The DNA here is from genome assembly GCA_036346415.1 of Raddia guianensis. Classification (NCBI taxonomy): domain Eukaryota; kingdom Viridiplantae; phylum Streptophyta; class Magnoliopsida; order Poales; family Poaceae; genus Raddia; species Raddia guianensis. The sequence goes on along the minus strand of CM070542.1, from coordinate 30,697,186 downwards.
TCGTAAAATTGTCGACGCTTCAAATTAGGGTTTATAAAATCGCCGAAGTCTTCGCTAGGGTTCCGAGAAGTCCAAAAAACCCCTAGCCCTTTATATTAATTAATTTTGTCATCAATGCCACTAATAAAAATTAGGGCTCAACGATGCTCACAGGCGGAGGAACGATGCTGCGCACCAGGTGGCGCCGCAACACTGGAGGAGGGGAAGAAGGAGGCCGCCGGCTAAGGTCAGATCTGGAGCGAGGATCCCGAGGCACACCGGCCGGCTAAGCACAGATCTGGAGTGAGGAGACCGAGGCACGCCGCGCGAGACCAGATCCAGCGCCTAGGCCGCGCGACACCAAATCTGGAAGAGGAAGAGGAGCCGCGCCGAGCCGCCATGCTCGTCACAGACGCTGCGGCGCCACCGTGGTCGCACACCTCCAGTCGCGTCGCGCCCGGCCTAAGCCAGCGCTGCTGAAGCTGCGGCCAAAGCCGCGCTGGCGCCGCGCTTCGCCCCAGCACGCCGCCGCTTCCACGCCACAAGACAGCGCTGCGCCGCCGCCGCCTCGCCCCGCCGCGCGCCGCCGCGCCGCCGCGCTGAGTCAGTCGCGCCGCCGACTCCCGCCACTCGACATGGAGCCGTGCAGGGCCGGGCCACCGGATCGGCCTCCACGCCGGATCCGCCACCACGCCACTGCTCCGGCGGGCGGCGCCGCCAAGCCGCGGACGAAGCACTAAGAGGAAGAAGAGAGGGGGAGAAAGGGAGGAGGGAGGAGGAGAAGGGGGGAGGGCGAGGCCGCCGCCGCCTAGACCAGCCACCGGCGGCGGCGGCGGCGGAGGCTGGCTAGGGTTCCGGCGAGGGGGTCCCGGTTAGGGCGATTGTGTCGCTGCCCGTGACGCCCAGAGGACGACGCGGGGGCATATTCAGAATGCAGTGGTGGACGTACCACTGGAAACGAGTCTTGTTGTTTGTTCTCCTTCCTGCCATATGCATTCTAGCGTCACCGTTCGTTCCTGTTCTTGCTGCTTCCACTTCACCTTGTTCAGCTGCACAGAATAGAGCTAAAAGTCGTTCCGCTCTTCTTGCTACTGCCCAAAAAGAGAGGTTAACCAAGTTTCATCATGGTTTCATCATTTCGTTTGTCTTCGTTTTGCACATATCAAATGCTCCAACCTTACCTGGACACGTATATTACCTATGTTTATGCTATAGCGAAGGTTTGCGATTCATTGCCCTCGTCCCTATGTTTAGAACGAAGTGTTGCAGTCATCCATGTTTCCCACTGCCTTTGTTCCTCACATAATTTCCCTACCACCCTCCATCTAACCCTCCACACAAAAATATCATACGAGATATTATTGAAGCATGAGAGAACTCTGTGCTAGTCTAACCCTGTTCTTTTCCATTTAAATTCAGATTTTTTATTTATAAATGAATTTTTTTCTGTACTAGCCAAATGCTCGGGCACTTCGCAGTTTTTTATGTCAGTGTTTGTTCACTGACATTTTAAACCAAATTTTAATATTTTTTGCATTCATAAATCCCCTTATTAACAAGGTCGGATGAGAGGGTGCCGGGTTTGCCTGTGTGAGAAGATAAATGTATTACTACTACACGTCTTAAGGAAGCACATAGCTGTGCGTGGCTCAACAGATGAAAGAGCTCTTTGCGTCAGGGGAAGTCCATTGTTGGATCCCTGCAAATTTACCCTTGTTTTTGTCTCTTCTTATTTTGCTAAATGCTGATACTCGAATGCACTCCGTTGTTCGATCAGGCCACGTTTCCCTTGTTGCCCCTCTTTTTTGCTAAATGCTGATATCCATTATATAGCGAAATATCCATAAAAAATCAAAGCAAATTCCATTTAATGACTAGATCTGTTGAACGAAGATTTTGAAATGAGGTGATTTTTCAATTGGTGAGAATATTTTTTATGAACTTTAGAATTTTTGAGAATTTTGAAGTGAAATTGATTATTTTTAGATTATTATTTTGAAATATTTGTGATTTATTAGACTAACATTGGACTAGTGATTTTATGAGAGTTTTAGGAATTATTTGGATATATTTTTTGTGCTGTGAAAAAGAAAAGAAAAGAAAAGAAAAAGGTGGAAATTCATGGTGTGATTAGTGGCTAATCTATGATTAGCGGCTTGCTAATTGCCGTATGGGTGCTGCAGCTAGCTAGCTGCTGCGTGAGGTGGGAAGGAAATTCCGTGGCACCCCCTGCCACCGAAACAGCCATGGCACCCATGCCCGATGGCTCACACGTGGCTGCACCAATCTTGAAGCAAAAATCCCCAAAACACTAGATTAGCTAGGGTTAAGCACACAGGAGCAAGGGCACTGCTTCCGTGAGTTCCCGCGGTCATCGCGTTGCCGACGCGGTGAACCGGCGATTGACAAGAAGGGCAGCCGCAACGATCGTGGCTCCTAGCTGGTAAGGTTGTCATTTGCGGCTTCATTTGGTTTGATAATGGTGTTTTCTTCTTGTTGGTTTTAAGTTGCTGTGATTTTTCCCTTGCAAGAATTTGCATCTTTTGGCCACGGCTGCACCAATTTTATTGTTTTCATGTCGAATTCGACTGAAGAACTCACAAATAGCAAGGAGACCAGTGTTGACGAAGAGATTAGTTCTGATGACAATGAGAGATCTCATAAATTTAACGAAGAAAGCCCTCAGTTCAATCATAAGGTATTTCTCACAGATTGATTCTTGATCGAAGCAAATTTCAACTCATTTAGGGTGTTTCTGTCTTTAGCATAATTTTTGTCTAAAGTGAATTTATTTAAAACCAACTAAAATGTATCAAGTTTTATTTGTGCTTTTAGGGGCAAGTGGATGATCAAAACGGTAGCTCTGTAATTGTACCAACAGTGGGCATGACCTTTCAGTCAGAAGAAGATGCTTATGACTTCTATAATGCATATGCACGCAAACTTGGTTTTAGTATTCGGAAATGCCACGGGAAAACAAGAAGGGATAAAACATTATTTGCTAAATATATGGTTTGCAGCAATGAAGGTAAAACAAGTACTAATCCAACCCAAGAAACAAAGAAGACGCGTGCTTCATCAAGGTCATCTTACAAGGCATTTGTTCGATTCATAATTTCTAGAGATGGTATTTGAACGCTACGAAAAGTTGAACTCAATCATAATCATGCTTTTGTAAGTCCAAATAAGTCACATATGCTCAGATCACAACGCCATATTGAAGAGGGTGATCAACACATTATTGGAAAAATGCGAGAAGCTGGAATTAAACCGGCAGAAATTTATAGCTTCTTTGAGCAATTGTATGGTGGAGATGAAAATGTACCTTTCTTGCCGATGGATTGCAATAATTATATTGGCCGTCAGAGGAGAAGGTACTTGCAAGCTCAAGACGCTCAAACTTTATTGGACTATTTGGAGAACAAACAAAGCCAAGATCCCTCATTTTTTTATGCTATTCATCTAGATAAAGAGGATGGTAGGGCTGCTAGTTTCTTTTGGGCTGATAGCCAATCCATCTGTGACTATGCTTGCTTCGGCGATGTGTTGTCATTTGACACAACATTTCAGATAAACAAGTGTGAAATGCCCTTTGCTCCAATAGTTGGAACCAACCATCACAAGCAAACCATACTTTTTGGAGCTGCATTGTTGTTTGATGAAACTGCTGAATCATTTATTTGGCTCCTCAGTACCTTAAAGCAATGTCTGGCAAGCAACCCAATTCAATTTTCACTGATCAATGTTTGGCAATGGCAAAGGCAATCAGGATGGTATTGCCAAACACAAGTCATCGGCTTTGTTTATGGCACATCTACCAAAATGCAGCTCACTTCCAAATGAAATGGGAAGAGTTGTTGGCCTCTTACAACCTTCAAAACAATGCATGGATTCAAAATCTATATTCACTTTGTGAGAAATGGGCTAGTGTCCACTGGCGTGATTCCTTTTGTGCTGACATGACATCAACGCAAAGGAGCGAAAGTATGAATAATGTCTTCGAAAAAACTTTTCGCCGAAAACTTTCAATTTCAGAACTATTAGTTCAATATGACAAATGCAATGCTTGTCTCTGCCGTAACAAGTTGTATGAGGACTTCAAGTCAAGATACAGTAATCCAGACCCATATGTGTCTAGTTTGCCAATGTTGAAGACTGCATCTGAAAGATACACAAGGAATCTCTTTGCTGATTTTGAGGATGAATTCAGAAAACAATTTCCATTGTCATGTATACTGATACAGGAGGAGGGGACAACCAGCACATTCATGGTAACATCAATTAATCATGACGAGGATGAAGCTAATGTGATATTTGACTCGGAAAGTATGCATTCATCATGTTCTTGCAAGAAGTATATCAAAGGCAATGGCCTTCAAGTACTGCTAATAGCTAATGTAGATGACATACTTTTGTATATAAATGGCAATGGCCGGAAATACTATTGCTAATATAGATGTAATGCTTTTGTATATGAATGGCAATGGCCTTGAAGTACTGCTGTAATTAAAGCTGTAAATGAAATGCCAATATAGATGTCATCCTTTTGTATATGAAATCAAGCCAAACCTGAACCCTTTTGCATGTGTATATATATATGAACTTCTCAAATTTCAGTGATAGGTTTTCAGTTTCAGTTCTAAAATGTACCACCATATGCTGAACCATTCTGTTTGTTCTTCCCCCCATGCCAAAGTTCAGTGGGTTCTTTGATAATATGCTTTCTGAACTTCTCAAATTTCAGTGATGGGTTTTGTTTTTTCTTGTACATTTTAATTTCTGAACATTTCTGAACATGAGCTTATAATTTCAGTGGGTTTTGTTTTGTTTTTTCTTGTACATTTCTGAACATGAGGTTATAATTTCAGTATTTTAATTCCTAAATGCTGCACATGTTCCATTGAAACACATAGCTGCAATTGCAAATTCATAAGATACAAACAGTTACAGGATAAAATCAGTTACGAGAGCTTGTTTCCTTGTTTGCAAATTGCAATCCACAAGATACAATTTGCTGCAATAGATACATTTTTCATTTGCAATAACACAATCTGCACACACAAATAATCTTATAAAGCTCATACATTTTCATTTACAATGACACAATTTACAACATTTTCAACTCAAGCACAACTACAATTTCCAGCTGTGGCTACAACCTCTATTCAAACACAATTAGCGGAGGAGCACCAACATTGCTCCATTCATGGTACGTGCTCACAGTATATCAGTCAAAACTAAAACAAGTTTGAGGCGGGCTTCACAGCGGCCAGAACGAAGGAGGAGCTCCACATCAGCTCCACAATGACGGAGGGGCTTCACAGTGGCCACAACAATGCAGCTCCATGTCCAGGCGGCGACGATGGCGGTGCTCCACTCCTGGACGGTGGCAAACAGTGGAGCTCGATACTTCTGGAGGCAGCACGATGGCGCGCAGCTCCACACCTGGGCGCTGACAATGGCGAGGCTCCATCCATGGGTGATGGCGATGGCGGGCTCCAAGCCCGTGGAGGCAATGCGACGATGCGGGGCTCCACGTCCAGGCGACGACGCAGGACTCCACGCCCAGGAGGCGGCGCGACGGCGGGGCTCCACGGCTGGGCGGCCGCGACGGCGGGGCTCTACGGCTGGGCGGCCGAGACGGCGGGGCTCCACGGCTAGGCGACGGCGGCGGAGCGGCGGGGCTCCAGTGAATTGGGGATTTTGGGAGGCTAGGGATTTAGTTGCAGTTCTATATGGAGGATGGATACTTGGAGATTGGTGCGGCACGTGGCAAGCATCGAGCATGGGTGCCAGGTTTGTTTGGTGGCACCGGGTGCCACCAAATTTTCTTCCGCGTGAGGTGTGTGCGGAGTGTGTGCACGCGTGCAACAGGTGGCTGCATGCATGTGGCAGGCCAGGATTCAGGTGGGCTGTGCATTCAACCGCATGCAGGCGAGCGAGTAGGCCGCGCAGTGGGCCAGCAGGCAGGCAGCGACGCACGAACAGTGGGCTGTGGCCCATATTCAGTTTCTTTACACACACACACACACGATGGGTCTGGGGATTAAGAGGGTTTTTAGGGTTTTCAAGTTTAATGATGGCTACGAAATTAGCGAAAATTTTAGAGGTGATTAGATAAAGATTAAAGGTGATTTGGAGGGATATACTGATATGATCGATGAGGAAGATGGGTTTCGGTATGCAATCTTTCTTGTTCTTGTTTTAATTTTTATATTGGTTTGCTTATGCCAATAACCAGTGATCAATAGAAAATCAAAGCAACTGAATGTCGAAAAGTAAAAAGTTTTTTCTACCGCAACAAATTTGATCAGTCAAACGTTTATCTTGTTGTGCCTCATTTTTGCTAAATGATGATGGCCAAAGATACATAGAAAATCAAAGCAAATTCTATTTAATGACCGGATCTTTTTTTTTCCCTTTTTACCATTTAAATGATGTTGTGTGAGTCCATTAGCTAGGGACCTATAGAAAATCAAAGCAGTTGATTTTTGAAAAGTAAAAGGTTTTTTATAACGCAAATAATTCCATTTAATGACTACATAATTTAGGATCTTAGGAAAATGTGAGAAAATAAATCTATATAAAAAAGAGAAACTTATGCAATTAAAATTTATATATTTTTTTAAAAAATACGCTTTCAACTTGTTTGCGATGTTTCTTAGGACCATGCGCATCAAAACCAGTTTAACGCTCGGGCATCCTCATAAATTGAATTTTGGGTCTGCCACTGCCTAGTAAAAGGTCTGCAACCTATCAGGTTACCGTTTGGCTATGGCCTTATGCATTTTAGCATAGCGTTTTACTATAGAAAAATTTGAGAGTTTTAAAGAGAGGTTTAAATATTTAAAAAATAATTAAAAATAATTTTAGGATCCTTAAGAGGATTACTAAAAACCTCAGGAAAATCATTACAAATTATTGCACCAAATAGCCTATATAAAAAAGATAAATTTTGTTATAATGAAATGCTACGCTACGCTGAGCCGAAAAGAATAAAGACTATATTAAAGTCGGATGTTGTTTTAGGAAATATTAAAGTCGGATGCTACCGTAGTCAGAAGATTACCGATTACCGTTGAACAGTTCTGGCGCAACCATGATGCATCAGAAAAAGGTCTCCTGGTCAAGTCAGTCAACCTTTTCAAATGGTCAGTCCTGGTCCAAAAAAACAATAGCACGATGCGTTCCTCTGTGCCGTCTTGGCAATTTCTGTCGCGAATGGTATGTAAGCACCATCAAGTCCGAGTCCACGCGGGCTCCGACTCGAGTCGCGAGTAGTTCACACGCTCATCACCTTAACAACAGTTGCATTATTTTACGGCAATTTGTGTGCACCGAGTATGCATGCATGATCGCATCAGACCGGGGCATCGAGCAGCAACTTCACATGCTGACCACTTTGTTTCAGTGGGATTAGTGTCATGGCGTCCGTCTTAAACTTTGTTCCAGAATTTACTAATGCAGATTCATGTCAAGCATCGAGGGTCTTCGCCGTCCACACTTCAGCCAAGGTTTTTGGCTTTTTGCGGTGCGCCAGACATTTCAAATTAAACAGAACAGAACAGAAGATTTCAAAGAAAATTTATCTTTTTACATAAATTTATTGGTATAATAATTTATAATGATTTTTATCAGATTTTTAGTAGTCTTCTTAAAGATCCTAAACTATTTTTAAATTATTTGTTTATAATATTTAAATATCTTTTTTAAGGCTTTTAAATTTTGCTAAAACGTTACGCTACGCTCCAGGCCTAAATCAGACCGCTGTGCAACTGATCATCGCATCACTCTGCCTGAACCGTTTTTTCTGGTAAAGAAATCGTGATAGTGTAGCGTAGCAGGTGCCTACTGACGACTAAACGGGGCCGATCAACTCTCAGTGATAAGTGTGCCCCATGTAAAGTAGCTGATCGTTGATCGCTGCGTTAGGAAGATGCCGTGCAAAACGTTGTGGGCGCACTGAGATCTGAACCATCCCATCTGTCGGTTTCCATAGTTCCATGGGCAATTTGTTCCACTGCCGTCTATTTTTTGTGGCCATGAGCGTCTGATATCACTGTTTCCCTCTCTCCTTGCCTCCCTACTGTAGCGCTTTTGCCTGTAACACAGGATGGGAGGTTTGTGGCTATGTTCACCCATACGTGCAGGACAACAAAAGAAATATCTGCCATAGGACCATGTACCTATGTCAGCAGGGAGATGCAAGTGCTTGGACTGATCACCAGACTGCCAAAACAAACAGAAATGGCCTATGGATCTTTTTTTAAAAAGGGGCCGGAGAACTGCCGTTCTGTTCATTGATCGGCAAAAAAAAAAAAATCTGTATAAACATAGGGTATAGCCAAAACGCTCCGCTGCAACCCAGGACAAAGCCAAACACACCTTCACCCACCGTCGGAAACACCGACTACAGAGGAGGAAAAAGAAAAGTAGTACACTGTTGCCACCTAGGCCAAAGGCCGAACAGGAGAAAGAAAAAAGGGAGGGAGAAGGGGAAACGCTACCAATACTCACACAGTGACGAGCGACTCATGGAGCAGCAGATCCAACGGAAGCCCAAAATGCGAGACGGCGATCACGACGCCTCCAACAAGGTAGCGACGAGGAGAACCCGCCACCGTCGCAAAACCGCTAGGGTTTTCACTAGAGCAGGGGAAGATCCGAAAGGTGATGACTACAACGAGGGAATGATACCAAATGTGACGCCAACACCAGCCCGAAAGGACAGGGCTTTCGCCCAAGATCTGCCCTAGAACCAAGCCGCCGGCCGAAGACACAAAGCCAGAGAACAATGTGAATGACTCTGCCACATTTAGGAATGAGTTTGAATTTCTGCTGCAGATCGTACCAGGGCCACAATTGATACACACGGAAAATGATCAGGGTAGAAAAATTCTCGAAGAGTAGATTTTTTTAAATAAAACGAAACGTAGTAGAAATTAGAAAGTTCTTATGGTTTTCAGTATTCCATACCAAATGAGACGCTACTAGCTAACTAATTACAAAATTGGCCCCTGTGGCCATCCAAAGCCGAAGGTCGTCGACGAGGTTTTGAAGGAAGGTGGCATCTTGGCTAGAGGAGTTCATCTTGGCATTGGTACCAGCCGACAGTGGTCTCTTTTAATGTGGGACCTACTTATCATCTCTCCCCCTCTCTCACCTCTCTCTCCTCTCTTCCGCTCGTAGGTCCCACATTAAAAATAAGAAAGAAAAAGAAAAATGCCACGTAGACGCAGACATGGCAGTTCACATCATCAAAACAGACTAAAAAATCAGTCTATGAACCTAATTGCAACGGTTTCACATGTTTGAGTACCTAAATAAACGGTTTGATACTTACAGATTTATGTGCATAGGCGGGATAGGTTTAGGGACTAATGGTGCAATTTTCTCAAAAATAATCATCTAAGTTCAACCACTAACAACATTGAATTCCAAAAAATAGTTAATATAAAAGGAGAATAAGTCGGAGATCAAATTAATCTCTCTATTCGTCGACTGATTGATGAGTCGAGTTAGTGAGTCATGACCTCACGAGCTACAACGCTTGTCGTGATGCCGCGATGCCAATGCGACAATGCATAAGTACGTGGACTCCCGTCTCCCGACTGATTTGTGAGACTGCGATATGTCGATACATGTGCCTACTCCCTATTGATCTACACACGTGGAGCCATGGAGAGAGTACTTGGATGGATGTAGACCAGCACCAGGCTTCCCTCTTATCTCCCACTCACAGCCCAGATGTGAGATGACCCATGACAAATTGGGTTGGCACTGCAGATACTATATAGGGGGTATGCTGACTTGGGCCACAGGGTAAATTAACTCTAGCCCCACCAAGCTCCACCATGGGCTACGCCACTGTTCCCAAAAGAAATAGAAGCGAGAGAGAGGAGGCACCTCACCTAGCTCCCCTTTACCTCCTTTCTAGGCCCCCTTCTGTACGTAGCGCCCTTTGCATAAGTGGCAGCTGCGTGCACAAGCTCCTCCTACTAGATCGATCTAGAGCGCTTCATGATGGTTGGAAGCACATGGACAAATCCAATTGTACCCTAAATTAACATGAACTTATCACTGTAATAATAAAAATTGGAGAGATGAAAAGCTCGTGAATAGTGTCAGCGATTGAGAACCGGGGGTTCTTAAATGCTGAGCTTATTTAGTTGAGACGGTGATCAATTGGGCCCCTTCTAGCATGTTGCAAGGTCGTTGAGGGATGTCCCACCAGAAGAGGAAAAGTGGGAGGCAACGGATGCCCAAGGATGAGAGCCTTTTTACTCTGGTTCAAGCCTTCTGCGGTGGGGATAATAGCCCTATGTCCAGTTAGACTGACTAAAACCGAAGAATTTTACAATAGGTGCCGGGGCGTAGGACTACCCTGTCGATGCTTCTCTTTCTATGTGTGTGAATACACAGGGTGGTACAAGTTGAGGTGTGCTAGGCTATGGAGGTCTATGTCTTGGACATTATTGTGTTCGGTTCCCCTTTCTCTTGCCTAAGTCATAGGGTCCTATTTATACGGGAAGAGGTCAGGACGGACCATCCCAGGCAACCCCGACGGGAGAAACCCTAGTGTACGGGCGAGGCGCTCCTTTATCCAACAAGCATCCTATTATCAACTGAGAAAACCTATTATCCAATGGATCCTTGAGTTAATCATTACAGGTTCTCCTGTAGTCATGATAGGGCAGAGCCGCTGTAGTAGATGAGTGTGATGGTGATGATGCTAGTCCGAGGCATTTGATGTGCGCATCTTATGCCATCGCTGGACATGTGATACCTCCTTGAGAATCGCTAACATCCTATTATCGCGTACGCTAGCCAAGAGTTTGCCAGGACGCTTGTGAAGGCAAACCTGTGAGGAGTCGGTCCGGACGCCATGTGCCCTGGGTAAAGGTTTGCTCAGGATGCCTATCGAAGGATCTTGCAGGACAATTTGGCTGGATGGGGCCATGGGCCAGTCGGACAGGGTTCGTGGGGCCCTCGAAGCTCGCCCGCAACGCTACGTGGACTGGGTCAAAGTCTCAATCCCCGACAAATAGCATAAATAATGCTAAGTATATCCTAAGTTAGGGTGCCATTACGACATGCTGTAAGGAGACCAACCATGGATGGTGCTTATAGAGTAGCAGTGGGAAGGGACATGGGGAGAGAAGTCGTCAGAGGGGACTTCAGTATGCTTCGGCGCCGGCCGATGAGCCCTATGTTCTCACCTCAAAAAATACATAAAACATTTTTTTGAGTAAAAGGCAGGGAACTGGATTGCAATAATTCAGTAGGAAAGTTACACCATCAAAATTTAGGGGACGGTTTAGACGCATTCCCCCGGACGCACACTACAAGTGATCTAACTTATTACAAAACGGGCGTCTGCTGCCCCCCAAAGGCGTAGGATCTTCAGTAACAAATCGAAGAAGGTCATCGGCGGGAGCTCCTTTGAGTTGAAAATGTTCCTTTCTAGCCAGAGATGTCGTAAGGTCGCTAGCATAACTGATTCTTACTGGGGGTAAGGTTGGGTTGCATGATGTTCTCGGCCCACCAGATGCTGAGATCATCAGTATGAGTACAGGCAGAGTAAAACATTTTTTCGCTCTAATATAGCATTGCTCGCATAGATTGAAACAGATCCAAATAACTGTTAACACATGTTCCATAAACATTTAACTCCACGTAGATATTCGACGGTGTTTCAATATTATTTCGGTAACTTTTCTGGTAGCGTCAGATTTTGAAACTCAGATAGGATCTCCAATTCGATGTCGTTCAACCGGTGCTTGCATTTTTCATTGCACGCTACATGCAAGCATTATTGCATCAATCAGTCCGGGCCTGCGATTTGCAGCCTCCTTGGCCACTCTTGCTTTACTGAAGTCTAGTAGCTGCTAGACTCCGCCACGTTTTTCCCGCGAAAATACGGGCGACAGTCCGCATCACTTTCCTCGTCAAGTTTTGCGAAGTCTTGCGCGGTTTCCCCGTCCATTCCCACCAAGTGCCCCCTCAACTTCCGCACGCGTCCAACCACCACCTCGCCGTCTATAAGTGGCCGTGCGCGCTCCCAGTGAGCCCCAACTCACCTGTCACCAGCTCAAGGCGTCAAACTCGACAAGCCTCAAGACGTCCCCGATCGACAGGGCGTCGTCACCGGCCACCTCGACCGCAATGGAGCTGCCTCCGTGGGCGTCCTTCCTCGGCGTGGTGCTCGCCACCGTGCTCTTCCTCAAGGCCGTCTTCCGCGGCGGCCGCCGGGCGTACAACCTCCCGCCAGGGCCGAAGCCGTGGCCGGTCATCGGCAACCTCAACCTCATCGGCGCGCTCCCGCACCGCTCCATCCACGACCTCTCCAAGCAGTACGGCCAGCTCATGTACCTTCGGTTCGGGTCCTTCCCCGTCGTGGTGGGCTCGTCGGTGGAGATGGCCAAGTTTTTCCTCAAGACCCACGACGTGGTGTTCACCGACCGCCCCAAGACCGCCGCCGGCAAGTACACCACCTACAACTACTCCGACATCACCTGGTCCCCCTACGGCGCGTACTGGCGCCAGGCGCGCAAGATGTGCCTCACCGAGCTCTTCAGCGCCAAGCGCCTCGAGTCCTATGAGTACATCCGCAGTGAAGAGGTGCGCGCGCTGCTGCGCGACCTGCGCGGGGCGTCGGGGCGCGCCGTGATGCTGAAGGACTACCTGTCGACGGTGAGCCTGAACGTGATCACCCGCATGGTGCTCGGCAAGAAGTATCTGGACAAGGAGGCGGCGGCGGCCGGCGGCGGGTCGGGGTCGGTGACGACGCCGGAGGAGTTCAAGTGGATGCTCGACGAGCTGTTCCTGCTCAACGGCGTGCTCAACATCGGCGACTCCATCCCGTGGCTCGACTGGCTGGACCTGCAGGGGTACATCAAGCGGATGAAGAAGCTCAGCAAGATGTTCGACCGGTTCCTGGAGCATGTGCTGGACGAGCACAACGAGCGGCGCCGCCGTGAGGGGGAGGGCTTCGTGGCGAAGGACATGGTCGACGTGCTGCTGCAGATCGCCCGCGACCCCAATCTTGAGGTCAAGCTCAACCGGGAGGGCGTCAAGGCCTTCACTCAGGTGAGTCCGTTCATCAGTCCATGCCTTCGTTAGCTCCTTTCCTTCCCAACATCTTCACAAAAAAAAAGAGAGGAAAAAAGGATGATGTTTTCACATCAGATTCGTACCAAACAAGTTATTAAAAATGTTTTCGTTCGATTCCATGTGGGTCAAGGAGAAAAACACATTATTAATCCATGTTCTAAACAGAGAGACCAATATGACTATATATGAGAGCTTACAAATGGAGGTCACAATCCTTTAAGGACATGAATAGCGATGCCAACTCTGCCTGCTGCCACTAGTTCATTGCCTCCACTTTCATGCCTGGTCAACACAGAGCTGATGATAACCGGACAGAATATCCACTAGTGCTGCAACTATTCCGTTGTCTGCCTAAAGAGCTTGCAGATTCTTTGGATAGTAGCCGATGTGCCTCAGTGGTAAACAATGATTGACAGGAAGCGCTAATCATATGCCTTAACTAAAGCTGGGGGATGGGCCTGATTGATAGAAACGTCCCACCAAAATGCACAGATAGGGCTTGATCCGGTACTGTGAAAGAAGTGAACTTCACAGAAATAATTTATAAGATCCAAATTGCAACACCCCAAGATTTAATTGCAATCTATAAGTTATGCAGATATTTGTATGCCTTCCGGTATTAACCACAATTGAATTGGCCTGTGCAGGATCTCATCGCCGGCGGCACGGAGAGCTCGGCGGTCACCGTCGAGTGGGCCATCTCGGAGCTCCTGAAGAAGCCCGAGGTGTTCGCCAAGGTCACCGAGGAGCTGGACAGCGTGGTCGGCCGCGGGCGCTGGGTCACGGAGAAGGACATGGCGCAGCTCCCCTACGTGGACGCCATCGTGAAGGAGACGATGCGGCTACACCCGGTGGCGCCCATGCTGGTGCCCCGCCTGTCCCGCGAGAACGCGTCCGTCGGCGGCTATGACATCCCCGCCGGCACGCGCGTGCTCGTCAGCGTCTGGTCCATTGGCCGCGACCCGGCGCTGTGGGACGAGCCGGAGGAGTTCACGCCGGAGCGCTTCCTCGGCAGCAAGATCGACGTGAAGGGGCAGGACTACGAGCTGCTGCCGTTCGGTTCCGGCCGGCGGATGTGCCCCGGTTACAGCCTCGGGCTGAAGGTGATCCAGGTGAGCCTCGCCAACCTCCTGCACGGCTTCAACTGGAGGCTCCCGGACGGCGTGACGAAGGAGGAGCTGAGCATGGAGGAGATCTTCGGGCTGTCCACGCCTCGCAAGTTCCCGCTCGAGGCCGTCGTTGAGCCCAAGCTCCCAGCCCATCTCTACGCCGGGGCCTGATATCGCTCTGCTCGCTTGCGGTTCACCTGCTGCGTTTGCTGATCCTGTCTGTTTTGCTACAAGCTTTGCGTCGTGTGTTTTGCGCAGAGTCGAGTCTCGAGTGGAATAATGGTACAGTGTAAGTGTGTAACTAATAACTCAATAAGATAACAAGCTTGGTATTTAAGGTTTGATGGCATATCTATCTATCTGTCTATCTATCTATATAAAGCAGAGTTAAACGGAGCCATCACATTAATCCTAAATCCTAAAATCCTAGAAATTCCCACATTAATCGAAAAATAGTAGAAATTCTCACGTTAATCATAGAAAAAAGAAAAAAATCTACATCGTTAAATATGGATATTATTATGTAAATCTAGCGGTCAATATTAACAACCTCTATAACAAACTACTGAAACTGATCTATCTATATCTCTATAAAGCAGAGTTAAACGGAGCCACCACATTAATCCTAAAATCCTAGAAATTCCCACGTTAATCGAAAAATAGTAGAAATTCTCACGTTAATCATAAAAAAAAGGAAAAAAATCTACATCGTTGAATATGGATATTATTATGTAAATCTAGCGGTCAATATTAAGAACCTCTATAACAAACTACTGAAACTGATCTATATATTAGCTATAAACTCTAAATCTAATCTGATATATTATGTATATCTTAACACAAATCTATTAATCCTAAAATTCTAGAAATTCCCACGTTTAAAAAAATAGTAGAAATTCTCATGTTAATCATATAAAAAAGAAAAAATCTACATCGTTGAATATGGATATTATTATGTAAATCTAGCGGTCAATATTAACCTCTATAACAAACTACTGAAGCTGATCTATATATTAGAGATAAACTCTAAATCTAATCTAATTATTATCTATATCTTAACACAAATCTAGCCACGCAAACGCGGCGGGTCACCTTGCTCGTTTAAATGTGCAAGACATCAATATTGGCCGCATATGTATATGGTTTATAACACACTACTAAAGAATGTTGTTTCTACACCGAGTCACCAATGCTGATTTGCTTGTGTCGGTGTCCTGAGCCAGACAACAGATTTATGAGGGGCTGCCTCACGAAGCACGGTACTTCGCTTAGCGAAGCAGATCAAGGATACTGAGCAATCAAAGAGTAGCTAGCCTGCGTGAATTGAATAGCCTGCCTTTATTACTGGGGGCCCCCTATTTATAGTAAGGGGCCAGATTACAATGTTCCATTGCAACCCTTCTTCGAGGAAAAAAAGTAAGGGTAAAAGAGGTAGACCAAGATTACAGAGGGGGTTAAGCCGTTGTAACAAACTAAGATTCCACTGCAACCTGGAACAGTTTGTTATAGCCAGCTGTCGTATCTCCTTGACACAGGATACGATCACTGGCACCTGTAACAAACTGTACATGTCGTCTTCTGGACCTCCGCGACTGCCGTTGCCTCGCCACTCTGGACTTGGGTTACCCTAATTTTGGACAGCGACTGGCCTTTGCTTTGCCTGAGAAGGGGGATATACCCCGTTGCTACGGAGCAGGTCCGCCCGAAGGTGACGGGGCTCACCTTCGGGCGGCTCGCCCTTGGTTCGCTGTTGCTTCGCCTAGAAGACGCGAGACACCCCCCTGGATGACCCTTTCCTTCATCTCCACGAATTGGTTCGCTGCTCCCACTATCTCGCGGGGGGTGGGTGTCCCCTACTACAACAGCTTAGAACCGGCAGTGATCCAAAACAATGGTTGACAGCATATATAAGAACCAGCGATGAAAATACTAGTCACTACGTTTGCTAAAAAAATAATATACTAATTACTACCAGTTTTAAAACCCAACCGATACTTGTACTACATTATTATCTGTTTGTGTTCTCAACTGGTGAGACTTAAAGCTCAATTCTTTAAGGTTAACAGCTTAACGATATATCTATGTTTTAAAAAGCTATATGCTTTGAGTTTTTTAAGTCCGTTTTTCGTTGTTTTAAAGGTGGATCCTAACGCTTTAAAAAACATGTCAAACAAAATGTATCAGAATCTCGAGACTACCTCGAGAAGCGCTTAAAATTTAGTTATTTCAGCCATTCAGCTATTCGGCCGTTAAGATCAGCTCAAAAGAACAACACCTAAATATTCTCTCGCATTGACCCACATGTCGGCTCCCTTATGTCCTGGAATAGAGCATTGGCCCCACATATGACTAGGTTTTTTTAATAATTTTATATCATACTTTTATATCGACGATTCACAAGGTATCACATTCTTTCATGTATCCAACAAATGTGAACTCGATCGTATTGCCATTGTGAAATTGACACATGCTGTTAATATCTATATTGACAATATACAGTAGAAACTCAATCATGCATGCCAGTCTTGGAATAATTGTTTTAAATATTGGAAAACATTCTCAGTCCCGAAAATTTCTTTTTTTTTTTGTTCTTAGCAATTAAGTCCTTATTCCCCATAGCTTTTCAACTTATTTAACTTATCTTCCCATTTGCCAATCTTTTTTTTAATCTATCTGTTTTCTAGCATGAAGGCATTTTTAAAAGCTTTCCAAAACAAGTCAAACTATGGAGACCTGATTTTCAAGCACATCTCGGGAAGCTCTCAGAGTTAGGAAATAATTCAAATAAGTAGATAAGTCAAATAAGATAAGTTAGAAAGAATAGGTCATTATGTACTAACATTCTTCCTTTTGTTCAATTATGCAGACAATCACACTAACTAAACTTTTGGATTGATGATTAGTTATGTAAATGGCTAACCTTTTGTTTACTTATGCTAAGATATGTGAAGTGCTAAGTTGCTTAAGATATGTGAAGTGCTAAGCAAATGACCTTACTTGTGTCTTAATTATATATGCTTGTTGTCGATGTGTACAACACCAGGGTGCCCTCTCCAGCGCTGTCGGGTGGGACCCATGGAAGAAGGAAAGCGTGCGGAGTTAAAGTTATCTAACCTAAGCATGAGGGCGTATAGACCCCGCTACCAGGTGGTTACCAAGACACGTGGCGACCAGACGAGCAGGTGGGCGGCCAGGCCTAAGGCGCCAGGCAACCAGGATGCGTGGCTCTCTAACGAGCAGGTGGGCGGCCAGCCCCAGGCGCTAGGCGACCAGGACGCTGGCGGCCCGGCGAGCAGACAGACGGGCTCACTCACATGCAGAACGGAGGGTGCATGAGCCCCGCTGTCAAGAAAGCTTCCTTTCTAAGGATCCCTCTAGAGTGCACCAACCCCAGACCATTTAATGCGACGGAACAGGCCTGACGGAGTGCGTGGGGGCATCTGACGACATGATTGCCCCGTCTCGCTCATGGCATCAACTACACTGTAGCCACTTCGATCACACGGACTGTAGTGCAGCAGCGAAGCGGTTTGGGATAGGTGGGCTATTGTGTCCCATCCCACTTGTCCCTCTGTCAGAATGTGGGCAAGTGGGATGACGGTGCGGGCTAAGGGACTGTGAGGAATGATGATGGCTATAGCGACCGAAACAATAAATGTATTTTTTTTCTTTTCCTTTTCCCAAGACATCCTGCAGAGTATATAAGGGATAGGGATGCATCTGTAAGGGGGGACCCTCGGTTTAACCATAGTAGATACAAGCAGTAAGAACTCAAGTAGGACTAGGGCTGTTACCCACTCTAGGGGCGTAAACTTGGGTAATCTGGTTGTGTTCTTGAGCGCTCTTGTCTTGTCCATCCACATGAGAAGAAAGAGAGATGATCTAACTACGCAAACCTTCACTGCCGAACAACTGTATTAGTCCCCGGAAAAACCTTCCGACTGAAACACGCCGACACTTGTGACACATGGAAAGTTACGCCGCTACTATCTATGTGAAACGATACTTATGGTTGTATATATCCATGTATGTGTAATGGTATGATTACAATCTAGATATTTTAGTTTCTTTGTGTGTTACTATGTGAAATGCATTATCAGTTGCAGTGTGATAGTTGTAGAGCCATGTTAGTTCGCAGTATGAAAGTTTTAGTTTTTAGTGTTAGCTTGTTCCTCACTCAAGATCTATTAGTACATTGGTCAGGACATTTGTTAGAAATAAGATGTTTTGTATGCTTGTTTGCCGGTTTGTGGTATGAATTGGTAGCGATATTCGGGGATTGTATTATGTTCTGCTGATGTCGTCTGTCCTCCGCCCTGTGGGCCCCAAGTGCGTTGCCCCAGGCTCAGAGCCTAGGAAGGCCTAGGTCGCCCGGCTCACGGGTGACCGGGCCCTATCTCCCTTGCCCGAGGTATTTTTAGTTCGAAGGTCCAGGAGTCTCTGGTTATTTTTAACCTAGGACGCTATGCTTTGTATGATCTAGACCATCTAAATCTAGGCTTTAGATATGGTAACATTATGTGCCGGTTGTGTGATGTTTTCTAATTCATATGACCCACATGTTTCTATGTATGGCACGAGTCCATCCGAAGACCTAGCTTAGCGTCCAAGACAAGGACGTCTATAAATAGAAGGATTAAGATAATCTTGGAGTACAAGTCGGAGTCGTATTCGGCAGCGACTTTGCCATGTAACTGACAGTCATATTCGGCAGGGACTTTGCCATGCAACTGACTTAGCCGTAGATAGCCGCCATGCTAGACACTATAAATATCCCTTGTATCAAGCCTTGTAAGACAACACAACCAACACAATCCATGCAATCCCACAACACACAACACAACATATCCCAATACTTGAGATCTCATATCTTAGATACATATCTAGACACCTAGCAAGATCTGAAAGGGATATGCCCTAGATCAATCATAGTGATGATTGTACCACGTCTTTATTCATGTATATATGATAACGTTGTTTATCAATTCCTTGAATGAATGTCATGACTTTGTTCATTTGGTACGACTTGATTGTGAAACGCATTGTTATATGACTTTATTCTAAATGGGTCCCTAATCCATATCATTACGAGGAGCGGTTATGATTTGATCAACATACGTATTGGTTGATGGTAATGTTTCATATACCATAGATATAGAGATATCAAACCAATCGGATGGACGCATGTTGGAGAACATGAGCAGTCGGACAAACCTACTCCGAGACGTTGTGAGTTGTTATCTTTTATAGCGCCATCAGCGTATAGTCTCGAGTGGTATACTTATATGGTCCTTAGACCTGAGATTGTCATGGATGCCCAGCATGTTGACTCGTATACTTTGGTATCATCAAACGCTACACCGTAACAGAGTAGCTATAAAGGTGCATAATAGGTATGCCATGATACATAACCAGGGGTGTGATAATCAAGATGGAATTTGCCCCTCCTCGTTAACAGGAGAGATACCTCTGGGCGCCTCATGTGGATGGATAAGGAAAGCGCACGGCCGTGCTAATATGACTAAGGAGTTAGTCATGGTTTGTATCCATTCCACTACCGAGTGAATTGGTCGAGCTATCAATAAGTGTGGCGCGCATCTCGCCTTGAGCTTGACTGGTATCTGGTGGTAAAAGGATCGGTATATGAGTGTATCAAGGTTCAGACGAATAATGATTCTGTGCATTCGGGGGTCAATACGTACTGCTAGGTGCCGCTGTTGATCGGTGGATTGGAAACGGCTGACTTGCACTGAACCTAACGAGTCACACAGTTAACAGGTTGGAACTGTTTAATGGATTTGTGCATGGATATGATCTACATTGAAGATAGAAACCTTAGCGGGCCGAAGCCCACTAGCGTGACTATATAAGGAGAGGCATAGGGGCAGCGTTTCGAGACGAGTTGAGTCTTCACCACGCCTAGCCGTCGCGCGCCCCTCCTGCTCTCCAGAAACCCTAGCCGCACGGTGAGGTGCTAGCACACCCCGTGAGACGTTCCTGCTCGGTACGTGTGGATATACCGCTAGAGGCGCGGCCGTTCGCGGACACACTGTTCGATTGGATCATCGGCAAACACTTGGCAAACATCGGCAACCACTCGGGAACATCAGCAACCACTCGGCGAGTACAGGCAAGCACTCGGTGGTAATCTGGGCGAGTACGTCTACTTCCTCTACGCGCTGCATGTGCTCCTGGGTGATTCGTGGTAGAAAAATTTGTTTTTGTGCTCGCGTAGCCTACCCGTTTCCCAGCAAGATCATCATCTCATAGCCCCATAGCTTGGTCTCGATATCCCAATGCCTCTCCTAGAGCTCGGATCATGATCTTTCTTATACTTAATTTGTCATCAACATTGTTAAGAAGGCTATATGTAGGTCTATTAATTACCTCCTCCGCGAGGGGCTCGGACGAGGATAAAAAATTATTTGTATCATGTATTACTTGGTTGTCATCTCGAATGCAAAGTCTCTCTGAAGAAGGGCCCGGTTCTCCATAATAAACCAAATAAGCTTTAATAATAGATGAGAAGTGTGTGGTTGGGAACTTTAGATGTAGGGCTATGCAGTGTAAATGGGTGTCTGATTGGGCCTGACGCTTGACCCATAAAAATTCCGATAGGACAACCTTGAGTTATCATTGCTGGTTACAGTACAATTAATTCTAATCTAGTAGTGACCAGGTGTTTTGCAGTAGTGTAGGTGTACATAAGTACATAGATATGGTCTGATCTTAGGTGCCCATAGTGTATCCAATCCCTTAAAAAAAACATGGCCATCCATCTCAAGTTCTAAAGTAAAGTGTTATACTTGTGAATTATGAGTGTCGTATATATAATTATGGAAAAAGATTATTTTATTTATCTCTGAACCATAGCATTTCGTTCATTTTAGTTAGTGAACTCCAAAACATTCTAAACCATTTGTCAAATTATTAAAAGTTCCTTGACGGAGTCATTGTCAGCTTTGACCATTGATTGTTATGTGTAGTACGTTACATATAAATTTTTTTCACAAAATGCAAATTTAACTTTATATTTGAGTTGCATATATACCTATCTCATAGTTTTTTCACATAAAGCTTTTAAACTTTACACAATTGTTTAGTGTTTGTGCTATTTTTATGATTAATAAAAATGCTAAAAATGGTTAAAATTAATAAAACAAGGTAATAATATAGAAACTATTTCTGTACCTAGTAACTTAAATATGCGTTTTGTTTGGTTTCGTCAAACCACCTTTGATCGGTAAAACCAGTATGGACTCAGTCAAATGGTTATTTGTATCTGGCTTAACAATTGGAGAACTGACTTAACCTGGTTTTGAAGTTTATAAATTAAAATGGGTCAAATATATGCCAAAGTTTATGAACTAGATCGGTGCTTTTCTTCATTAAAATGGGTGCTTTTCTTCATGTATATGGAAATTGCGCCTGCACGGAAGATCCACATTGCCAGACCTTATATGCAGGGGCGGACCTATCACCGGGTCTGGAGGGGCTCCAGCCCCTCCTACTCTTGTTGTGGCAGTGGAACCCCCCCAACATTTTTAGGGTATGAAAGAGAAGGAGGGTCTAGAAGTAGAAGATAACTCTGTTAGACCCTCCTACTATTTTGTTCTGCGTCCGCCCCTGCTTATATGTAATCACACATGGCGCCACTGCCCCACACATCAAGCATTCAAGCCCCGCGTAGAGATGGGCCGGGAGCTTGGGCTCGACGACGGCCTCAAGCGGGAACTTGCGAGGCGTGGACAGCCCGAAGATCTCCTCCATGGTCAGCTCCTCCTTCGTCACGCCGTCCGGGAGCCTCCAGTTGAAGCCGTGCAGGAGGTTGGCGAGGCTCACCTGGATCACGTTCAGCCCGAGACTGTAGGCGGGGCACATCCGCCGGCCGGAGCCGAACGGCAGCAGCTCGTACGTAGTCCTGCCCCTTCATGTCGATCTTGCTCCCCAGGAACCTCTCCGGCGTGAACTCCTCCGGCGCGTCCCACAGCACCGGGTCGCGGCCGATGGACCAGACGCTGACGAGCACGCGCGTGCCGGCGGGGATGTCGTAGCCGTCGACGGACGCGTCCTCGCGGGCGACGTGGGGCAACAGCATGGGCGCCACCGGGTGCAGCCGCATCGTCTCCTTGACGATGGCCTCCACGTAGGGGAGGTGGGGGATGTCCCTCTCCGAGACCAGGCGGTCGCGGCCGACGACACGGTCGAGCTCCTCGGTGGCCTTGGTGAACACCTCGGGTTTCCTGAGCAGCTCCGAGATTGCCCACTCGGACGGTGATCGCGGAGGTTTCCGTGCCTCCGCCGACCAGGTCCTATACCATTTGGAGCAAGCGTTTATATGTTTGGAATTTTAGTAGGTGTGGCGTGTGGGGAAAGGCCATGCTGAAAAATTGAACCAAAAAAAATCTAAAAGTTTGATTTTGGTTAAATTTTTATTTCAAATATATTTTGGTATATTTCAAAGTACAAACTATCAACCGTGCTTACTCTCCCTCGAGTCCCAGGCTGCACTCCGCTGTCTTGTAGTGTTGGTCTTTCTCAATATGTAGCTCTAGTTGTCTCCTCCATGCTCTAATCTCTATCCTTTGATCTCCAATATGATACTTCACAATCATTCTAGTCCTCGCTTTTCTCTTCTCTGCTCTCCCCACCGTTGGGTTTAGTCCCAAATCAAATATTGGTGATGGAGATCATAACTTAAAAGGTTGAGGCACCCTCTCCCATCAGGCTAGCTTTTTTATGTTGAGTTAGGCCAGGACCTGAATTGTGCTTCCCGTTAGGCCAATAAATGTGTGGACTTGGGCCCGAGAGTAGGTGTTAGTCTCGAGGGGAGCCGGATCGTTGTGGGCCATGAGATGGGTCGGATGCCAGCGAGCTCCAACAAATGGTATCAGAGCCATGGTCGGTAACTCGGAACATATCCAGTAGATCGTATGTTGTAGGACAGATGGTTCGATGTGTGACGTGGGAGATTTTGGGTTTAGTTCCACATCGAATATTGGTTGCGAGGTACCACAACTTAAAAGGTGTAGGCACCCTTCTCCCACCAGCCTAGCTATTTGGGCTGAGTTAGGACCTGGGTTGTTCTTCCATTTAGGCCAATAGATGTGAGGACCTGGCTTTGATACCAGGTGTTGGTCTCGGGAGGAGCCAAATCGCTTTGGGCCATGACATGGGCAGGATGCCAGCGGGCTCAAACACCCACACTGCACTTCACTTAGGCAACAATACCAATACCAGACGAGCTGCTTAGCACCCCCTCCTATTCTTTTCAGCTGAAATCATATTGCAATCTAAAAATATGGGACCAACTTGACATCAGGTGTAACTCTCACTCGAATTTCCTAGGTCATAGATTAGATACCTCAATTGGCACATAAAGACCCAAGAAAAGCATATAAGTATGTGAAAAAATCGTGTAAGATTTATCTCAAAATCAGTTGCCTGATAATTAGCAAAAGCGTAAAAATATAGTGGACATTGATAGGATTCTTTTAAATTAAAAAAGGCTCAAAATAATTTCAAAAGCTTTGAGAAAAAACCGGTCAAAGCATTAAAAAGTGACTATAAAGTTGCATTTGGCTTGTATAAATCAAGACATTTTTAATACTGCCTTTTAGTTTTAATTTAAGACGAAAAGAATGGCGCTGTCCCACATCTAGTCATTGCCTTAAGGTTCCAATCGAGCTCTGAGCTAGGGATGAAAATGGTACGGATAATTTCTGACTGTTTGACCGTCCGTACCAACTCGGATAATGATTTGGATAATGTTATGAATATCCGAATCCGCCTAGGCGGATACAGTACGGATACAAATAATATCCGATGAATTTTATGCGAGCTAGATAATATCCGATGTGAAGTACATCTACAAACCATATCCATTATACTTATACAGGATGAATAACTAACACTTATAACGGTTAGATGTATATGGTTTTATTTTTTTCATGGCTATGAGCCATGAAGTTGATGCACAATACTTACGTAGCAGCGATTCCATGACTATGAGCCATGAAGTTGATACACAAAGAGATAACTAAATATGTTTTTATATGATTATCTATTTTATTATAGATCTATTTTATTATATATTTGACAACCAAAAATTAGATTGTCCTTTTGTTTTGTTTGTATTACCAAATGTCGTCCTAGCATTAACACTGGCAAAATGCAATTTCTAGCCATTATGTTGTCCAAATTTGTGCACCCGTAGCAACGCACGGGCACCCTACTAGTTTCTCTAATATATGTTGTCGCATATTATCCAAGAGAGAATTTCTATGTCCGTTCCGTATTGTAACTGATATTATTCATATATGTATTTGTATCTGATACTATTCGTGTCTGAATCTGTATCCGACAAAACTATATGGATCAAATACAATATGAGTGGTTTTCGATCCGTTTCCGATTAGTTTCATCCCTACTCCAAGCACCTGCCAAAACTATATGCATCAAATACAATATGAGTGGTTTTCGATTCGTTTCCGATCAGTTTCATCCCTACTCAAGCGCCTGCCTGTCATTGTCCTATATACCTGCCGGAATGCGTGGAAGGAGTAAAATAAGAGAATCTTCAATACTAATACCGTTCGGTGATTAAGATGTTTAAAATGATCAAATATGATATCCACGATAGACATTAATGGATGAATATATGTGAAAAAAAGGATTGTGTTAATGGATGGATGCCACAGAGTCTGAGACTATGTACTTTCTCATCGATATATCCATCACCATCAAGATTGCGACAACGGAGCAATGGCGAGACAGCATGTCTAACCCTCGCTGCATGGTAATCCGCAAAGCAGCTTTTGATGGAACTTATTCTGCACCAGTTGGACGCCCCCATGTTTAAGACATTTCAACTGTCTTTCAAGAGAACTAGTCTAGTTAGCCTATTTTCTTTTCATTTCCATTTCCGTCAGCTTCTTAATAATATAGGCAACACTAACTCTCGAGAATAATATATGCAACACTAAGTCCTGTGAAAAGTTTAGTGGATGGATGCTTCAATATTAGTGATGTGTACAAGCCACGTCAAGGTTAGATTTAATTTGACAGAGAATTCAATATATGGTAAAAGTTCTCGATATATACCGTTAGATCAAACATACACTATTTAGATGGCCTTACATAAGAGACTGAAAGGTCATTAGAACATTGGATTAAGTAAAGAATATGTTACACAGTAGTTGGAATGCATCTTTAAAAAAACAAAAGATGGTAGACGGCGGTTACATGACTCTTATCACCGGGCATTTAAATGGTTGTGCATTATTTGTCTTTTGTTTAGAGTGGATTACATAAAACACGAGTAAGGTGTCCCATGCGTTTGCGCGTCTAGATTTATGCCATCATATAGAGTTTACCTCTAACCCATAATCTTTTTTGTGTAATCTCCAATTCATAATCTATCTCTAATATATCAGATCAGATTTAGAGTTTATCTTAAATATATTAAATCAGCTTTAATAGTTTGTTATAGAGATTATTTATTTATTTGTCTGATTTGGTGTACGGCAATTGAACGGTTATCTGATCTAATGGATATTGATCGGATGATGGAGAATTTTTGAATGACGTGGCATGTTACGATGATGGCTCCGTTTTTCTCTATTTAAATAATATATCTAATCTAATTGGCTTCATAATCTTCGGATAAATGTGTGGCCCACTGGCCCTCTAATGAGCTTCTTGATCTTGGTATGAGTGAAGTGCTTCTTAATTGGGTTGCAATTCTTGCTACGGATCACGCACCAATCAGTGACAGGAGAGCTCGAAGATGGACGTTCACGGTACCTCGTCAGCTTAGTGTTTGCTTATGTTGGAGCCCGCTGCGATCCTGCCATCTTATGATCCGCCAGCGATCTGACTCCCTCCGAGACCAACACCTGGTCTCGGGTCTAGGTCCCCACATCTATTGGCCCAACTAGAAGCACAACCCAGGTCCTGGCCCAACTCAGCCCAAAAGACTAGCTTGAAAGGAGAGGGGTGCCTCTACCTTATAAGTTGTGCTCCCCCATCACCAATAACCGATGTGGAACTAAACCCAACAATCTCCCCCGTCACACATCGAACTATCTGTCCTACACCGTGCGATCTCATGGAGACGTTCCGGGTTACCGACCATGACTCTGATACCACTTGTTAGGATATGCGCCGATGCAAGATCACGAACGACACCAGGAGACACGATGTTTGGTAACGCAGTTCGGTTTTCGCCTACATCTGCGGAGCTCTGATTATGGGCGCTCCTCCCCAATCCATATACCGTAGCACTCCGGCTAATCAGGTCACGACCACATGCCGGCCGCTGACCTCGTCTTGCCTATGCTACTATTATGAGGTCGTTCACATGGTTACACCAGGGCTACCTCCCTTTATATAGTAGAGGTCTGGATAGAGTCCGACTCTAACACTAACCAACCCTGCCTATTACAACACAGAGTCCATGTAACCTACTCGTACACATATTCGACACAATACCTAATAAACTCCACCTTGGAGAATATGGTCTCTTCATCTTGAAGTCGTTCCAGCGTCTTGCACGAACCTTGTCCCGGCCTCTGATTGCTTCCTCCTTTAGATATTTGTTTGACTCCCTTTGAATCTGCACCTCCAGATTCAATCTTTGAGCCCTCGAGCAAGCTTCCCAGCCCACCACCGTGCACCTTCGTGCACAGCAAAACATGCCACACCCTGACTGTCCGCATCCACAACACAGTTTCGCCCTCAGTGTCGTGATGCAGCGCCTCCTGTGCAACATCCAGTCGCATCACTGCTCCCGCCGTTCCAATCTATCCGGCATCCATCCGCGCTTACTGGTCTGATCGCGAACACCGAGGTTGTCGCCATCACCTGCCGACCTCGCCGGCTACTTTGTCAGCCCGATCGCCACGTCTGGTCAATCCCTGCCAACGATAGCCCATCGAACGGTTCGAGCCTCCTGCACGAAGTGTTCGACACCACTGATCGAATCGCCGATCGCAGCCATGCTCCACCTTGCGCCGATAGGGCGTTTTCCACGGCGCCCGTGTATGCATAAACCTCGTGTCTCCCCCTAGATTTTCTGCATGGCCAACCTCGCCAACCAAGCTCTGATACCACTTGTTGGAACCCACTGCGATCCTGCCATCTCATGGCCCGCCAGCGTTCTGGCTCCCCCCGAGACCAACACCTGGTCTCGGGCCCAGGTCCCCACATCTATTAGCCCAACTAGAAGCACAACCCAGGTCATGGTCCAACTCAGCCCAAAAGACTAGCCTGAAGGGAGAGGGGTGCCTCCACCTTTTAAATTGTGCTCTCCCATCAGCAATAACCGATGTGGGATTAAACCCAACAATCTCCCCCGTCATACATCGGACCATCTGTTCTACACCATGCGATCTCATGGAGATGGGTTACCGACCATGGCTCTGATACCTTGGAGCCCGCTGCGATCCTGCCATCTCATGGCCCGCCAGCGATCTGGCTCCCCCCGAGACCAACACCTGGTCTTGGGCCCAGGTCCCCACATCTATTGGTCCAACTAGAAGCACAACCCAGGTCCTGGCCCAACTCAGCCCAAAAGACTAGCCGGTCCTGGCCCAACTCAGCCCAAAAGATTAGCCTGAAGGGAGAGGGGTGCCTCCATCTTTTAAGTTGTGCTCTCCCATCACCAATAACCGATGTGGGATTAAACCCAACAATCTTCCCCGTCATACATCGGACCATCTATCATACACCATGCGATCTCATGGAGACGTTCCGGGTTACCGACCATGGCTCTGATACTATGCGATCTCATGGAGACACCATGGCTCTGATACCACTTGTTGGAGCCCGCTGCAATCCTGCCATTTCATGGCCCGCCAGTGATCTGGCTCCCCCCGAGACCAACACCTGGTCTCGGGCCCAGGTCCCCACATCTATTGGCCCAACTAGAAGCACAACCCAGGTCTTGGCACAACTTTGTCCAAAAGACTAGCCTAAAGTGAGAGGGGTGCCTCCACCTTTTAAGTTGTGCTTCCCCATCACCAAACACCGATGTGGAACTAAACTCAACAGCTTAGAATTGACACAGCAGGAGGCCGGTGGTGCGCCATCTCCCTCTCCGCACTTCCACATGGAACTCACCGCCGGCGACGGCGAACCCGTGAGCCTTGGAGTAGCTCCAGCTCCGCCTCTCCTTGATGGCCTTGTAAATGAACGGGATGGGCTCCTCCCTCTTTTTTTTGAACAAAAGGCAGGAGAACTGCCATCTATTGTTCAAAGAGCAGAAGAGTGAGTACAACTTTTGGGGGGACAAACCCCTCCCCCCTTAGGGTTAGCCCAACTTAATTAATTACATAAATTAGCGCCTGCGTCTTCCCAAAGGCGCAGGTCGTCACACAGGATCTGGAGGAGAGCTGAACAGGGATGTTCCGCTTGACAAAAAATCCGGTTATTACGCTCAATCCAAATGCACCAGATTGTTCCAGAAACCAAGGATAGGGTGCCTTTGGGAGGTCTGGCGTGCAGAATATCTTCCATCCACCAACGAGGGAGGCAGGACGACTGGAGCCAGTTAACCGGTTGGAGGAGCGGTTTGTTCATCTTGAAGGCAATGCGGTTCCAGATGAAACAACTGAAATCACATTCCAAGAAGAGGTGTTCCGGAGTCTCGAGGTTGCGCCTGCATAACGGGCAAAAATAGCCGTTCGGTATCTGCCGGAGCATTAAGGCGTTCGCGGTGATGACACGTCCGTGCAGTAGCTGCCAGAGAAAGAATTTACACTTGGAGGGTGCCCAGTGCCTCTAAGCTTGCTGCAGTGGTGAGGCGCAACGGCCAATGAATTCAGCTTGTAGGAAGAATTCACGGAGAATTCACCATTCAAGCTAAATCGCCATGAAAAGAGGTTGTCCCCATGCGTTGGAAGCACGAAGTGCGATAACTTGAGAAGTAGCGGCAACAGCTCAGGGATCATCTGCGAACTGAGGCTATGGCTAAGGTCGAGGAGCCATGTTGAACCTTCCATGGCATGCTGCACCGACCTGGTTTTCTTGATGGAGACGGCGAACAGTTGTGGAGCAAGTTCCTTCGGGGCCTGGCCGTCGAGCCATCTGTCTTCCCAAAAAGAAGTGAGGGCTCCGTTACGCATGGTGAGGTTGGAGCCCACCCGCATGAGCTTCAGGTCAGGCCCAGAAGTTTTCGGATTTCCAGCCCAGGATGAGGTTGGGTGGGTTCTGTTGTTCCAAAGCCACCGTAGACGTAGAGCTCTCACGAAGCGGTTTAAGTCGAGAACCCCTAGCCCTCTGAGATTGGTAGGCGAGCAAATGACATCGGTGACCCGATTAACCGTCCACGATCTGGAATCAGATCCTTTCCATAGTCAGGCCAGCCTGAGTTGGTCAATCTTTTTTATAATACGGAACCGATGATCTCTACGATGGTTTAGATCTTTCGGATTCCAAGGCCATGTCGGACGATTCCTTCTGTGGCGACACAGTGATGACACCGTCTAGCGCACCTACGCACGGCCACCGCAGCATCAACATGGCTGGTGCAGGAACCTCATAGGATCCTGCACGGGTCGTGGCAGCCGAAGAGATCGAGCGGATCAATTCTGCTCAGCCTCAAGATGGATCTGCACAAGCTGCCCGCGAACAAGATGTTGCTCGCCGCAGTCTGGATGAATCTATCAACCAAACTCTGGCGCAGATTTGCGATCAGCGCAAGCGTCAGCGACGCGACCCGCCTTGCGTACCTACGCCAGATCCCCCGGCAAAAGCTTCGCTTGTTCGGGAAGAATCCCCGCGCAACCGGACTCCGGTCGGGCAAGACGCGGATGCCTCAGGGATCCTAGGACCCCTTGAGCAGAGCCGGGAACGGCTTCAGGCCCTGGCGACGGTGATCAGATCCGCCAACCAGGACAATCTCGCCCTTATGGGAAACGCTGTTGCTTCTCATCTTGAGCGACTGGCCGAAGGCCTTAAGTCCATAGGTGAAGGTAATACCTCATCCGAACAGCGTGATCAGCCTTGTCGGTGCAATAAATACCAGGGTGTGAAGAGTCCTGAGAAGATCAGGCGGGCCCCCGCGTCGCGGCCGTCAGGCCCAGTAAGGGCGAGCCCTCGGCGCCCAGGGCCCCACGCGTCAAAGCCGGGCGATCGAGCCCAATGGCGTGGCGAGCCCCTCGGCGCTCCAGCGGGCCCCACGCGTCGGTGGGCGATCGAGCCCCAGCCGCGTGGCGAGCCCTCGAAGACCGGCGAGGCCCCACACGTCGGCGGGCGACAGGCCCGGCGTGTGGCGAAGCCCATCAGTATAGCCGGCGAGGCCCGCGCACGGCGAAGCGGCGTGTAGCGAGCCCTCGGCGCGTGTAGGGCCCCCCACCATCAGCGGGGCCCGTATGGCGGAGCGTTGCGGAAGGAGCCTTCGGCGAAGGCTTCCCCGCTGCGAAGACGGCGCATTGTCGCGACATCGCGCGGATAGACGGTGAAGAAATGATTACCGCTTCTGATGACCCTGCGAGCTGGCGGCATCCATCGTGTGGCGCAGTGGAATTGACCGCAGAGAGAAGGTTTGCTTAAGATAGCCGCCGCGTCGGGAGGCAGGTGGGCCCCACCCGCAGACTCACGGTGTATTTGTGCGGGTCGAGGCCACTTGGAAACGCTGGGAGGAGCCCCTTGGCGTGGGCGGCAACGCGTTTTGTCTCTCTGTCATGTCTTGTCGATGTATCGAGAGTAGTGTCTTGCCTACCCCTCGGCTCTCTCCGTCGGTTCGAGTCTTGTATAAAAGGCGGAGAGATAGAGAGGAGAATGCGTGCACTTTGAGCGCGATTCACAAGCATTTGTAACCACATTCCATTCAACCACAATCAAGAGCGAAGGCTCGGCAGAGTAGGGGTATTACCGCGGGGTCCGAACACAGGTAATCCCGTGTGTTGCTCTTTCTTTGCGTCCACCGCTCAATCGAACCGAAGCACGGTGATCGGCTAGCGAGGATAGAAATTTGACTAGGGTGTGATCCACGATGGTTGAGCGGTGAACACGCCGTCGATGGCGCGCCGTAGGGAGCGCTAGCATCGATTCTTGCTCTTGACTTCATCAATGGCGGATCAGCGATCGCGATGGACCGAGGCGGCCGCTAGAGCCGCTGCCACCGGCGTCGGCCGTGGCAATGGCGGTGGATCGGCCGGCGGCGATTGCCCGGCCAAGCTAAGCGGCGCTGGCCTTGGAGGAGTGCACTCGGCCACAGAACCTCCATGCGGCGAGGCCTGTTGACAACCATCGGTGCCGGTGACTCCGGACTCCGGCGGCTCCGTGGCTGGCGATTTGGCCGCCACGTTAGCGCCGCCGTGGCGGTGGTGCAAGATTTCGGGGCCTTGAGGCGGCGTTTCCGCTTCCTCCGTTCTTTCTTGCCCCGCTCTCCTCTCGCAGATCTCTGGCGGGAGGGGCGGGGCGAGATAACGAGGCGGGGAGACTCCACGGGGGTTCGGCGAGCGGCGTCTGGTGGGCGGGATCTCGGTCCCACAGGAGGACCGCCATCTCGACAAGGAGAAGACTGCGCGACAAGCTCCATGACGCCACGACCGATTTGCGCGACCGCGCCGATCTTTGCCGCCCGTGGGGACCAGGAGGGTTCAGCGCGCCGCCTCCTCCGAGGAGGGAGGTGCCTCTTGGCGCCGTCCGGACGGCGGGCGCAGCGAGCCGAATCGATCCAGAGCAGAGGCTCAGTCGAAGTCGGTACGCGCCTTTTCAAAGGCTGCGCGCGCCCGATGGCGGAGAGGTTCCGCCCACCCCATCGAAGTATGACGGCTCCACCAACCACGGCCAATTCTTACAGATCTACACTACGGTGATGCGGCCGGTGGAGGGTCGGGAAGGTTACGGCGAACTACTTCCTGCAGTCCTCACCGTGAGCCCGCTCTTGGCTCATGAACCTTGCCCCGAGTGGGGTCGTGGAAGGAGCTCTCGGAGCTCTTCATCACCAACTTCGAACGCGTTTGAGCAGCCCGGTCGAGGGCGACCTTCTGGCGTGGAAGCGAGAAGAAGGAGAGTCAGCCGCGACTTCATCCGGCGCTTCCGTCCAGTCCGCAATACCATCCCTGACATCTCCATCGATGCCGTTGTCCCGACATTCAGGAGAGGTGCCCGAGACCCTAGGGTCAAGGAGAAGATGGCCACCCGCAAGATCAAGACGACGGAAGAGCTCTTCACCTTGGCGCACAAGTACACCCTCGGCGGAGCTCGCTTCCTTGCAGACGCCTGTTGAGGGCCAGCTGGGCGGGCGGCCGGGACCTCGAAATCCCGCGGCAAGGACAAGAAGAAGCGCAAGGCGGCGAGACCGGGCAAGTCATGGCCGTCGGCGTGGCAACAACGGCGAAGACGGCGGCGCGTCGCAGCAGCCTTGCAGCGTAAGAAAGGAGGAGGCTGCGATGGAGCGCCGCGGCGGCGCGGCGAAACGGTCCCAGAAGCGGCGAAGCGACCGCCGTGATCGAGGTAGCCCTGCGGCGCGGCGACGGGCGAACCGCCGTCCGCGAGTGGAGCGGGGGCTTCTCGTCCCATTCACATAGCAGCTCCACGACTTGGCGGTGCCATGTCGTCAACAAGTTAGTGGACAAAGCGCGTCCACGCAAGCAGAAGCGTCCGGCGGCGGCAAGGGCAAAAGCGGCAGCATTTCCCGCGAAGCGGGCGAAGTTGCCGTCATCCACGGTGGATCGGCCACCTATCCGTCCACGCTAGCTTTAAGCGTGCGATGAGGAGGTGTCGCCGCCGTGCGGCTTTAGGTCGGCCGGTACCGGCATGGTCGGGCTTGACCGATCGCGTTGATCGAGCCGATCACCCAGCCAGATCCGCCCGCCCCGGACATCTCCCGATCGTGGTAGCGCCTACGTTCCCTCAACCTCTGTCGCCGGGTCGCCAAGGCGCTCAGATCCAGCGGTTAGAGCTTCAAGCGGGCGCTCCGTTCTTGACGCATCATGGCGAAATTTGAGTCCGTCTGCTTTGGCGCGTCGACCTCCGGTGACGTTGGAGAGCTCCGACAACTTCGCACCGAGATGCTCGAGTTGGTGGCGGACTTCGACCTCACTACAACGCCATCTTGGGTCGGCGTTGACCAAGTTCATGACGGTTTGCCACTATCGTACATGGTGGTGAAGATCCGAGGCCGGCCGGCCCCATCGTCTGAAAGTGGACGCCCGGGCGCTCCGCTGCGACAAGGCGCTCTCGCTGGCGGGGCAATCGGCGCCCGAAGGCGAGGCCGACTCTGGGAGCTCCTCGGCGAACCCGTGCCTCACGGTTCGTCGCGGAGGTTAAGCGGTCTCCTGAGTGAGTCGAGACCGGCGAACCGTTCGGGTGGGCACCTCTCGGCGCCAAATAGGAAGGCGCGCTCGTCTCCTTCCTCGATCCTAACGAGCGTGTTAAACAGCAACCGTCCGACATGGTGGGGTCCCGAGGTGATTGAGCACAAATTGGCGACATTCCCGTATGACCGGTCATGCAAAAGGTCCGGAAGCGATCGGTGGAAGCGGCGGATGTTATCCACCGGAGATGGACAAGCTCTTGGGACGAAGTCGTTCAGTGGCGTCGCCCATCCCAGGTGGCTCGTGAACCCCGTCCTCGTCAAGAAATCCAACGGGCGGTGGAGGATGTGCGTGGACTTCACCGACCTCAACAGGGCGTGCCCGAAGGACCCGTACCCGCTGCACCGCATTGATCTCATCGTCGATTCCACGGCGAGTGCGGCGGTGTGCTACGGATCGTACTCCGGGTACCACAGTTAGCATGGCGAAGAAGATGAAGACAAGACCGCCTTCGTGACGCCCATCGTGACGCCCATGGGCGTCTACTGCTACACAAGGATGGCGTTCAGACTGAAGAATGCAGGCCCAACCTATCAGAGGGCCATGCACATCGCTCATCGTTCCCAAATAGGACGGAACCTAGAGGTGTACGTTGACGACTTAGTGGTGAAGTCCAAGAAGCGGAGGAATTGATCGGCGACACGGAAGAAACCTTCGCCAACTTGAGGAATCTTGCATCAAGCAACCACGAGAAGTGTGTATTCGCCGTTCCGTCGAGCAAACTGCTGGGCTTCCTCGTCTCCCGGAGGATTGAGGCGAACCGGACAAGATCGCGGCGATCGAGAACATGAAGCCCCGACGCGGCCGGCAGATCTGATGCTTGGTGGGTCGCTTGACCTCCCTGGCCGCTTATAGCTCGCCTGGGATAAAGTCTCCACTACTCAAGCTCTCAAGAAGACCGGCCGATTCGAGTGGGCGGCGGAGGCGCGAGGCGGCGACGAAATTTGAAGAAGTATCGACTTCCCCGTCTTTGGTCGCCCGGACCGGCGAGCCAGTGATCCTTTATGTCGCGCGAATCCTCGGTGGTGGTCAGCGGTCTTTGGTGGTGGAAAGAAGAAGGTGTTCACACCCATTTACTACATCAGCAAAGTCCTCCACGGCAGAAACAAGGTACTCATGGCACGAAGATGCTCTACGCCCGTCTTGACGGCGTCCGAACTGCGTCACTATTTCGTGGGCGAAATCACCGTCTTGACTAAGTACCCCTTGCGGAGATCCTCTTCAACCGCGAGGCGACGGGCACTTGACGCAAGTGGGCCATGGAGCTTCAATTCGACCTCAAATTCGCTCCCGAGCGGCCATCAAAGGCAAGCTCTGGCGGAGTTAAATCGTGTAGTGGACTCGCGACGCAGAAGTGAAGACGTCGATGCCCTCGCCGTGGACTCTCTTCTTGACGGCTCGTTAAACGAAATTTGGGCGGTGTCGTTCTGGTGTCTCCACCGGCGACATTGTCCGCACTGGTGGTCTTGGAGTTCCGCACTACCAACAACGTCATGAGTACGAAATTTGCTCGCGGGCTCGGGGTGGCCGACCACGGGCATCCGGCGTCGCAAAACAAGCGACTCTCTCCGGTCATCAATCGCGAGGAAGGATTTCACTGCTTTCGGATCCGTCATGGCGGCCTACTGGCGAGGTGCGCCCGGTTGGAGCGGCATTCGAGGATTTGGGCTTCAGCGCCGTCCTCGCCACGACAACTATATGGACGAATGTCCCTGATTGCCTCGTCAAAGGCACCTGTTCCGTGGGGTTTTGAAGAAAGACTCACGTGACCGTCTGTCATGACCCCGGTCTGGTGGGGCGACACCTTTCCCGACGCAGCTCCACATCTGGAGGAGATGCCACCGATCTGCCGCAGCTCCCGGTTGGAGGGGGAGGCGAAAAGAAGCTCCGAGGCGGTTGAGGCGAAATGCCGGGCGAGCGAGTCGTCGGCGACAATGCTAACGTCGTCACACTTATGCAGGAAGGTCGATGGATGGATCGGATCCTAGCCTACCTCACGGACGGAGTGATCCCCGGCGATGTGGCGTCGGTGAGAAGATAGCGCAAGGCCAAGTGCTACATACTGGTAGGTGGGGACCTGTATCGCTGTGGCATAAGCGGAGTTCTCTTGAAGTCGTCACTCGAAGGCGGGAGTGCAATCCTCCTTGAGATCCATGGAGGCATGTGCGGGAGCCATTCAGGGAGCCGGACGTTGGTTGGAAAGGTCTTCCGCCACGGCTTCTACTGGCCTACTGCCCTTCAGGATGCCTTCGAGTGGTGAGGAGATGCGAAGCGTGCCAATTTCATGCTAAGCAGATCCACAAACCAGCCCGAAGCAATGCAAAACATTCCGCCTCTCGGCGTTCGCGTGCAGGGGCCGACATCTGAGCCCATTCCATGGCAACCGGAGGTTACACACATCTGCTCGCCGCCGTCGACAAGTTCACCAAGTGGGTGGAGGCATCGCCGTCCGGCGATCACGTCATGCCGCCGCATAAAGTTTATGAAGAGCATCTTCGTCGGTTCGCGCCGCATAACAGGATCATCACCGACAACGGCCTTGGCAGATTCAAGAGGCGATTTCCAAGATGGTGCGAAGAGCTGGGTACCAAGCGCAGCCGCCTCCGTTGCACATCCGAAGAGCAATGGGCAAGTGGAGCGGGCAAATGCGGAAGTACTCAGAGGGCTCAAGACAAGGGCTTTCGACCATCTTGAGAAGCGCGGCAAACGCTGGGCGGAAGAAGTCCCCACCATATTATGGGCGCTGCGGACAACTCCCAACAGAGCCACCGGCGAGACCCCTTTTTTCCTGGTGTATGGC